>JAZHRO010000013.1:50400000-51650000 GCA_037157565.1 Thalassia testudinum | reverse complement strand
GATCTAGTGCAAAAGCAAACAATAGTGTTATTACCCTAAGTGTTACTAAAATGTTGTGAGTCAAAGTCTTACTTGTTGATATTGAAATTCAACCTACAACACCTACAAAGATTTCACATGACAACAAGGCGGCCAACAACCTTATCGCACATTGAATTAGGAACACTTTATGGCCTTGTTTGGTGATGAGAACCTCATCATGAACCCTAACTAGCACAATTTAATCCAAATGAGTGTGAAAAAGCTCCTACAAAATCCAAAGAGAGGCTTAACTCAGAGAATTCTGAGTTAAAGAATAAAACAAATCATAAGGGGTAAAACTATAATTTCACCAATGCAGTATGCAAACAGGGTATTTAAGGGTCTAAACATAGGTCAAACGAGCTTAATAAGAAGGGAAGTGGGATGATCTGATCTGAAAAGGGTTATAGCAACTTCTAGAAATTAAATGGCATTCTGTAATTCTAAAATAAACTCACTTTAATTCACGAGGTTCGAGGTAGGATAAAAGTCAAATAAATCCTCTAAAATTCATAGAAAAATATTCCCTAGGGTTTAGAACCTTCAATTTGACCTAAAATGAGAACCATGCCCAATTAATGACTTAATTTGGGTTTTTACGTAAATTGATCGGTCAAACATGGTCCAACCTAAAATAAAATTTCACCATTAAAATCCTTAGGTTCAAATTAGTCTGGTATAAAAATTTAGGCCTAAGAAAAGATCATCTTGACTGACTTTACAAATTGGTCATCTTAATTTACTTTTTGACCCTTATCTTTTGAAACCCTTGCATTCAACCCCCTAACTTATCATCATTCTATGCAGAACGGTCCTCCTTGCCATTTCTGCGCAGCGCCATACCTCCGGCGACCTTGCGCGGAGGATGGTGCCGCGCAGGGCGGCCGTCCTCTAGAACAGACGGGGGGTTCCCTGCGACATCCTCTGTCGAGGGACCCTCCCCTGCCCTCTGCAATCGACCATGTCTCTCGTGTGAATGCACGAAAGGCATGGGTATCCTTTCCGGCCACTCTCCGACGAGGTAGGCATGTCGCCTCCTCGGTCCCCTCTTCTCGCCAAGGCCTTTATAAGGAGCGGCAAGGTCTGCCGTCTCCTTTAAGCTTCTTCTGGTCGAGAGACACCCCACATTTCATCTCTTCTCTCTCCGGTCAGAACGCTCGAGCTTCCGGCGATCTTCTCCTCCTCCTCCTCGTCGCTCTGCTGCCCTACCTGCAGTAGAGTTCACTCTGCCCCGTCGTCCGTGCCAGGCCGTACTAGCTGGCGCCCTCAGACCGCCTCCTCATCGCCGATAACCTCCTCCTGGGCATCTTCGTCCTCAGCTCCGGCAGTCACGAGTCGGACGCTTCCCTCTCCCCCTTTGTCGATTAAACAGGTAGAAATATTCCTCTCTCTCTCCCTTACATTTTCCCCTTCCTGATTTGCCCTCTTTATCCACCGACCGCCACTTCCACCTCCATCTGCTCCATCTCCGATCACCTTCTCCGGCGAGGACACCCCACCTCACCCCTCGCCGACAAGCCCAGAAGCTCCCCCTCACTCCACTAAATCATTTCCCCACTCCATTCACGTCCATTCACCGCCCAACCACCCCCGAACAGACCCATTTTCACGCACACAGTCTGACCTAGGTCCACCGCCACAAGCGCTCTCGCGCCTCGCCGACCCCCGCATTGCCTTCGCCACACTCCGGTGAAGCTTCCCACGTTATCTGATGTGGCCGAGAGGCCGTCATTGTGTTTTCAGGTCAGCGCCTGTAACGACCCGGTTCCCAAGCCCCTACGAGACATGAGAACCGGATCGACTCAACTAATCCCAAGACCTAGTCGTCTAATAAGGAAGTAACCAAAAGAGCAGTAAAATAAACCACATTCAACATGAATATAACTAACAGTAAGAAAATACAGCAGCAAGGAAAGAAACTACTACAGTATATACCACCACAACAGTAGAACAACATTCATAACTAAATATGAACTGCAGGTAAAGAAAAGTACAGCGGAAACAAGAAATACTCACTATAACGAAACAAAAAGAGGTACAAGAAACAGTGGTAACTCTACTAGACCCTACTCGGCCCAGCATCCTCTGCAGCTGCTGACCCTGGCTGCACACACCTGGTCTTGAAAGGTAACGAGTGTAACACGTCAGCAAAACGCTGAGTAGAGTGGCAACTAAACTAAAGAAACAGTAGAGTGTACAGTAGCTGTTAAGTTCTGTTACTTTCTTTATTTAAGTCTTTCAATTATCTCACGATTTATCTATTTCTCAGATCTTTCACTTGATCTCGAATGTTCCTCGTGGAAACGATCTTGATTGCAGTCTTTTCCGAACAGTAGAAGTAGCACGTGGTGCTCTCCTAGCCGAGAGAGTCCCCCGTGGTGATCCTACTCTCAGTCAACCACCCCAAGGTCACTGACAGACGTAATGGTGACTACGGCACGCGCGGTAAACGCACGGGTAGCTAACCCGCACTGGCATGCGGTCAGTCGTTTCCGTTAACGGGTGCGCCCAAAGCACAGCACGGAACCAGTACAGGGCAGAGCCCTCTCAGTAACAGGGGTCCAACCCCTCCACAGTAACCAAACAGGGGCCTTGCCCCTCCACAGTCCGCGCACCCTCGCCTGACTACCCTGGTTTGCCCCAGCGGGCCTAACAAGTCAGTGTTGGAGGCTAGCAGAACCCCGGGGCCCGTGGGGTAGCTAGTACCTCCCTACACTAGTAGCTCTCCTCGGTACTACGTACGCGAGGGCCAGCAAGTCGGTACAGAGTGGCCAGTCCTAACCCCGGGTCCCTGGGGCGGCTGGCTCCGCTCTGCACTAAACAGGGGGACAGTCGCTCTCCTTGGTACTCCGTACTCAAGGGCCAGCTCACTTCCCCAATACTATTCCATTCACTTTCCAGGAGTTCTACTCCTACTTCCCCGTAGGGTTCCAGCTCAGAACGTCTAAGTTTCACCTTCCAGTTTCACGTTATCACAATCCATGTTCTCAAACACGTTTATTTATTCAACAGGCAGCTGTTAATTCGATTACAGGCAGCTATTTGTTCCTTTCCATTTTTCCAATACTGCAGTATTCATCTGTTCCACTAGTTTTCCCGTCCTAGGATTCATGCCGTATCCTAGGATCTATCATACAATCTAGTTTTTCAGCCCTAGGATTCATGCAACACCTAGGATCTAACATTCAATTTGTTTTTCATTCCTAGGATTCATGCAATGTCCTAGGTTCTATTTATGATTCCACAATTTAACAGGTTATACTTAAAAGCCACTCTACCAGGTACGACGAGAGTAATGGGGGCGTGATCGGGAATCCCGCGTGCCTCCGCGACCCCCAAGACTACAATGGAACGAGGTCCTATCACAAGGATCAAACACAATGAGTGTCTCAAAACAATGTATAGCTACTGTAGACGGGTAGAGGATTTAATTCCGGAAAGAACGCAACTCGAAACGCGGAAAACGGAACCCGAACGGGCCCTCAACGGGTCGAAAACGACGACACTGTGCAAAATCAGACGTTTGGAACTTCTTCCAGACGTCTTAAAAAGTGGATCAGAGAATTACCTTGTTTTGCGTGATTTCTCAGACGTCCAGAAGCCTGCAGGGACGTCTGGCCTAGTTCCCAGTCGTCCGATGGTCACCCCGGACTTCTGGAGGTCACTCCCGCCGTCTGGTACTACGGCCAGACGTCTGATTCGCGTTGGATGGCGAATCACTGAGCCTGCGCACACCCATCTCCCTCCATCAGTACGGTCAGTCGACAAGAAGGAAGAAGAAGCGGAAAACTCACCTTTCAGACGTCTGGACAGTCTTCCAGACGTCGACCACGCCGTCTGGCTATCAGCACAGACGTCTGATTCTGGAAATTTTTCCAGAACCAGGGCGCCACTCGCCCTCCGCTCGCGACGCCGCCTGCGTCACACCTCGTGCGCCTGCTGCTTGAGCCGCAGCAGGCCTCCCGCGTCGTTCCGCGCCTGCTGCGCTCCCCGCCGGCCGGCCTTGGCAGCCCCGGCGAGCTCGCCCTCACGACTGAGCGCCGCTCTCGCACGCAGCACCCCCTCCGTGCTCACTGCGGCCGTCGCCGCCGCAGCAACCCCGCGCCTGCTCTCGCGCACTGGAAGGAGAAGAGGAAAGGGGTGGAGGCGACGGGAGAGAGCGCGTGGCCTTTTAAGGCCGTGCAAGGAGGAGAGAGAGAGACTGCAGCGGCGAGAATCTGCAGCCGCAGGAGCGAATATGCGGTCTGCGCGCTCAGGCGCGCAGACGACTTGCGCACGTCGAAAATAATTGCTTTCCAAACGTCTGGAAACGATCCCAGACGTCTGATACGACGTCTGGAAGTGATTCCAGACGTCTGGTCCGACGTCTGGCCCACCTCCCAGACGTCTTAAAATACGTCTGGGGCACGCGTTCATAACAGCGCCCCCTCACTGCCATTGTTGAGCTGCTGCACCTCCTTCGCTCGTAGCTCCAGGCCATCTCCAGCCCAGGCACACGCTCTAGGCAGCGCGGACTGATTCCACGAAGGTGCCCAGGCTTGCGATTTGGGTTGCGAGCCTCGCAGCTGCCCCAATTGGCAGCGGCTTCCTCAACTGCGGGTGCGCAAGGTGGGACTTTAGTCCCACCTCGTAAGTGTGCAGCCGCGTGCCCACACTTAAATTGCAAAAGTGTATCGGGTTGTTTGCCTTCGATACACAGGGGTCAGGTCCCTTACACGCAGGTAGCGCGCCACGCGCTCGCTCGCCCTCACCCGCGCTCGCGCCCCGCGGGTCTGGGCCGAATCCGACTACCCAACTCCCAACTAAGCACTCCTCACCCACCACCTCACGTCGGTGGGCCTGGTCCCAGGCGAGCTACGCGAACCTGATTACCCGGCTCTGGGAGATCATTCCTAAGAGAGATTCAGAGAGAAAGAGAGACGCGGGGAAGGGGTAGGGGTAGGTTTTGCACTGATGGGTGTGTATTCGCGCAGGGAAGAAAGAAGGAGAAGAGAGAAGGAGCAGCCGAAGCCTTAGCTGCACTAAGCAGCTGAAGAAGAAAGGAAGGAGAGGAGCTGAAGAAGAAAAGAAGCCGCACTGTAGCAAACCCATAGTTAAGTCGTTTGAGCACCAAGTCAGACGACGGAAGGGCAGCGGCCATAGCGCAAAGAAGAAGAAAGAAAGAGAAGAAGGAAGCAGAGCAGAGAAAGAAGAAAAGAAGAAGGTAGGCCAGAGCAGAAAGAAGAAGAAGATCACCACAGCCGCAGGCTAAAGAAGAAAAGAAGAAGAAGAAGAAGGCAGGCTAAAGAAGAAAAAAAGAAAGGAAGACTCTGCAGCTAAAAGAAAAGAAGAGGAAGCATAGAAGAAGAAGAAAGAAGAAGGCAGGTTGAGAAAGAGAAGAGAAAGAAGAAGAAGATCACCACAGCCGCAGGCTAAAGAAGAAAGAAGAAGAGGAACAGCCAGAAGAAGAAAAGAGAGAAAAGGAAGAGAGAAGAATAAACCAACAAAACTTTAGCTCTCTCTCTCTCTTGTTATTTTTGTAACATAATTGTGAACATTTATGCTTCTAGAAACATAGTTGCTTCCTGAGTTCGACCTCGGGAAAACTTGTTATTCCGAGTAAAAAATTTGTAGTAATCTGGTAGCTTTTTTGTTATATACTACAACGACTGTAAATCATAATAACCCTAAAGACGAAACACGCGCCACCAGCATTTGGTTCATGGGGTTAGAGGCCCATATCCCTTATTTGGGACCTTGTAACCCGAGGGAAATATATCCCATGGTAAAGGGTGAAAACACGAGACAAACCCAATTCTACGGTGGGATAAAATGTGGGATTAACCCAATTCTCCCCTCCCTCCCCATGTGAAACCCTACCCTTTCCCTCTCGCTACTCCTTGTGATGGTCGATGATGTTGGTGAAGGAAGTGGTGGGCTTGGGAGAACTACTCTGACTTGTGTGTTTTTGGTGGTCCGAGAAGGTGATGTTTGTTGCCCACTAGTTCATACTTTTTTGCCTTGTTTGCTCGTTGATTTGTGTTTTCTTGGAATCTTGCTTTCTTAGTTGGAATCAATGTTTATTGCAGATTGTGATTGTCCTTGTTTAGCGGTACGCCCTCCATTATTTGAATGTCTTTGTGTCCATCTTGAGGAGCATTTCTTCCCTGGATTTCTGCGAGTAGCAGTGGCTTGCTGGTGAGGTTAGGTTGTCTTGAATGTGTGCTAAATTTACCGCGAGCTCCCTACTCCAATCGATCCACCGATCCTCCATAAAACCTACCTTCTCCTCAACATCTGTAACAACCTTCCCTTTTTTAGAGCTTCTCATTCTTGTGTCCCTTCATGGTGTCATCAACGTCTTTTGTTTCCCACACCTCTACCATCAGTGCTGATAGATGGAGGAGGATAAGGAAGGCTGTGAGGAGGAGGATAAGTTCTATTGTTGTCAATATTTAACAAACTTGTCCTAAATGCAAGTTTTTGGAGTAAAAATTTATTGTTTGTTTTGTTTATTATTATTATTTTTAATGTTTAGCTAAACTTTCCTCTTGTTTCCATGCAACAATTATTTATTAGAAGATATGATACTTTCAGATATGTTAATTGACCTTGGTTGCCTTAAATATGGTATTTTCCTAAATCTACTTCCTGACCTCTCTCATGTTTCCCAACTTTTATGGGTAAAGTTTCCATGTTTTAATCATTATTTTGAAACTTGGCTGCAAGTTTTCTCACTTTATTAAACTCTTATTAGGATTATCTTCTTATATTGAAGATTTGTTACAATGATCAAATTAAACTTTAAAGTAAAAGGTTCAAATTGTCCATTGGAATTGTAGTTCAAGTGTTTCTGTGGGTTACTTCATAAATGTCAGATGGGTTCCAAGTATCCTTCTCACTAGCTCAACAATGGCTTATAGGTTTCGGGCTGTCTAGAGCAACTGAAGGAGAAGCCCATAGTTCTAAGCTCTATGGCAATGCCATACCCTCGGAGGGATATCAAGAAGTCTGGATAACTGGGGAAGATGTTTGATCTCCATGTCGAGAACTCTAAGGCAAAAGAAATCCATAAATATCTAAACGGTTGTGGGAATGTTAAGAAGAGCATGCCAACTCAACAATACTTGACTTAGTTTATGCTCTATATGTCAAGGTTCCTAGTGATATGTATATAACAAATTTCAAATACTATTAGTAGGTTACTCCCATCCAAATTGTTCTCCACATTGTCAATTATTTATAAAGTTGCCATTACTATGTAATGACAATGCCATTTTTACATTTTCAACTCCTCCAATTATCTCGCTAACTACTTCATTATTGACATACTGTCTTGATTAAGATTTCTGGGCCTTCTAGGCTAGCAAATTTGGGATGTTCATAAAGATCATGTGTGATGCTTTACTGTTAAAGTATGGACTTAGATTTATGTTTGAAGCAAGGGATTTATTGGCAGGACTTTAGCTCCTATTATGGAGATGACCTTTGATGGTGTTTCATGTCTATTATGTCAAATTGACCTTCCACCTAATGGCAAATGAATTGGAGATATTTCATTAAAGCATTATCTCTTTCATTATTATGCCATAACTACATTATGTAAATAGTCTTTAGTTTTTGACAATAAATGCTAATGATTAAGAAGTAGGGATCATTGAATAGGCAAGGATCAATATCTCAAATATTACATATGCATAACTAGAACTAAATATACATCATAGGTTATTGATGTTTGGTTTCTTGTATAAAATTTCATTTGAAATATAATATCTATACACTTCTAACTTCAACCATTCTTTAATATAATGTCATCTTTATTGTAAATATCCAAGCAACATAAGGGCAAGAGGGTCCAAAATGAAGTTTCTAACTAACTTTTACTTTGATTTGACTACATAACTGCCAATTTATCCCACTAAAACAACTCTCTACTAAACATCCCTACCCTACCAAACATAGGATACCTCCATCTTATCCCTTGATATGATCTAATGCCCTCCTAAATACCAAAATTCATTTATCCCCCACTTATTCTTCTATCCCTTCCATAACAAAATTTATCTCTCAAATTTGATCCTACGTTCCAAACAGGGCCTATGAGCATGAAGATTGATTTTAGAGATTTGTTTCCTCTTTACTTAAGTCAAAAGATTAAGTGCTCAATGTCTTTATCAAAGATTTTGGCTTGACGTAGTATGGGAAGATTGTATAGAAGTTGAGCATACTCGGTATTTATGCTCAACTCGAGGGAAAGTGTTGAGTGGTGTTATATACTTGTAAACAATTATTTGAATCTTGGGTGTAGATCCATGTACATTGTTCTATAAATATTTTAATACAACCATTCTCTTTTTTGAGGTCTCAGTGTAGATGAACACGAAGTTCAAGTAGGCATTAGGGTAGGTAGAGTTAAAGCTCTCGTGTTTTTTCCTTTCCTCACAATGATTTTTCCATATAATCTTGCAATCCAATGTGATTGTCATTGATTCAACAAAAATCCTACGCCTTGTGTTTTTAAAAGTACAACACATTCATTTTGGTTATATAGTACATTTGCATCAAGTTTGAGAAGGATCAATTTCTATTGACACTAGCGGTTTACTTTGTGAATAAAGTGTATGAGTTTAAATGTAATTTAAAAAGTTTGTTAAATATTTTCTTTTTTTAAGGGGAAAGGTGTTTAAAAGAGTATTGAAATAAGGTTGGACACTGGGCAAGGTATCCTATAGACTTGGGGGTACGTTAGTTATTAGGTTTGAGTTTGACTTTCAATTTAGGAATTTAGCTTGATCAAAGGGTTAAGCCCAACTTGCTTATAAATGTGCTTGAAATTATATATCAAGTTTTCATATTTAAGATCGATTTAACTTAATTTAGCATGGTTAAAAGTTATTTTCTTTTTGAATAAGTACAAATCTTATCAAATTATTTTGTATCAGATAAAGCATTATTTTTCCATAAATAAAAATTAACAAGTTGTAATTTAGATATTGATTTGTACAACATATCAAATAATCAATTAGCCTTATAAAATTTAAGATCGATTTAACCTAATTTAGCCTAATTAAAAGTTACTCTTTTTGAATAAGTACAAATTTTATCTAATTATTTTATATATGGTAAATTATTCTTCTTTCATGAAAAAAATAGACATGTGATAATTTATATGTCGACTTGTACAATATGTTAAGTAATTAGTGGTCATAATATATAGACTAAGATCTATAGATAATTATCAACGATCTATAAATTTTTCTTGGATGACTTTAACCTAATAATTAGTTTTTAACCTGTGCGTGGTTGCGGCAATGCAAACTCAATCACTGTAAGAGTGTAAAATTAATCATATGAAAGTTTAATATAATTTTCAATCGATGTATCTTGACTTTTGATCAGTGGAAAATCAATACACTGCACATTGCAAAATGCATTGTTCGGTGTATCTTGATTTTCGACTAGTGGAAAAAAAGAAATATCGATCGAAAATCAAAATACACCGCATGTTACAAAATGTATTACTCGGTGCATTTTGACTTTCAATCGGTATCTTAGATTGAGTTTATACTGTCTGATTTTGTATATGTATTGTATTCTCGTAGGAAAATATTTAGTATTATTTTCTAATAAAAGAATACAGGATGAGAAGTTCAATTATAAATGTGACATTTGAAATATGCATATATATTAAATAATGTATAAGAAAAATAAAATACGAGAAAAATAAAAAGATGAGAGGGAGCAAATGAATGAGAGAGAGAGAAACGGGAAGAGTTAGTCGAAATAAAATCTTGTAACAATAAAAAAGAAAAAAAAAGTTAGAAAAAGGAAAATCGTGTAAAAAAAAATAATAAATAAATATATTATATTTTTATAGTGAGCTATATTCATTGATGATTGCGAGGCTCTCGTAAGCAGCTAAATGGGTCGGTCCGATCCGACCTGCTACTCGGGCGAGTGTTGAGAGGAGTGCAGGTGAATATTTTTCCTTATTCGTCGGGTGGGGTCGAGGGGATGGGTAACAGCCTGGAAGAGATACCTCACATCTTTGCTGAGAGGCGTCCGTGACAACGAGAAGACAATGGCTCTCCTCGACCTCCACCTCAGCCCCTTGGCCATGGCGACCTCCACCTCTCACTCCTTCCCACCTACTACTCGACACCGCGTGTCCTCTTTAACCCCCCTGCCATGTCGTTGGGTCGGCGAGAGGCGTGGGCGCGTCGCGACGAAGGTGAACTCCTTCTTCAACCCCCTGGAAGACCCCGTCCTCAAAGAAGGCCTCAAGGTATCTTCCCTTTCTCCGACACTCTCTGCTGTTGTTTGATCACAAGAGTTTTAAAATTATGCCCGCCTGATCCGCGTTGATATTCCATGCCATATCAAATCCCACGTTGGGTTACTGTTTACCCATTGCTGAAATCTTCTTCCGTTTTGTTTTCATTGCCGCTTTCTGTTTTTGTTAAGTATTTGATGGTTCAGGACTCGAGAGTATGCCCATATGGCCTTATTTAAGCTGCCGGAACCAGAACGGATGCTTGAGATAGCTGCCATCTGAGCCGTTGGAATCCGACCTGGCCCATATCATAGTTCTACGTGTTAACCATGCTCTTATAAGATGGGCGTGTTGGGGGCCTCCTCCCAAGGAAATTTTGGGGAAATCATGCCAAGTAGAAGAATAAAGAAATGCTTAGAAGAGTCAGATTTTCCACTTGAGATACCATCTATGTGATGATAGACAGACAACACACATTTAACAATTCCATCATATCGTCGGAGTGACTGCGTCCTCTTAGAATTCCCATCTTTCGTTTTTAAATAGGTGTTGGTGTATATAATGTCATCTATCAGACTTGATTCATTTATATTCAGACAAAAAAGCATGTCTGAGTTTGATTTATCGTTTTCAAAAGCATCCCCCCGTCATTCTCCCTTAGTGGCGAACAATCTTGGTTGGTTCATAAGCAGGTATAAGTTGTCAATGACCCATACATCATAAAGTTGATTCTGTGTACGACCTGTGGTCTATGGAGCTTGAGTGATTGCAACCAGGATGGTTACATATATTTTGACCTACCTGGTTAGCTGATATGACTGTCCAAAGCTACCCAACTTCACCAATTATGTTACAAGGTCGGTCGATCACTGTGTCATGATTTATTGATGTCATAGGCAAGATAAAATCCGATCCTAGTTGAAATCCTATGATATTCACCACAAAATGGCACTTTGAAGTGATGTATTTCAACCAAGGAACCATCAACTTAGGTCTAACTTCAAGATTACCATGTGCGCCGTCTCATCTGTGTTTTGCCATGTCCATTTGAGCTTTGATAGTGCAAAGCTGTTGGAAGATGTCTCCTGAAATAACCGATACAAATTGTTTTCTTCTTAGATAATGGCATTTTGTACAAAGTGATTTTCCCCGAGAGGCATAGACTTTATATTGCTGCCTCATGCTAATTAGCAGACACTATGTTGCATATCAATGCTTTGGAATGGAGAGAATACATCAATTCAACTATGTGATTATAGTTGAGATTCTTAAGAGTTGAATCTGTGGTGATGGCATTTATGATCTTGTATTCTCTTTATGTGGAGCACCTGAAATTTTATCGAAGTTTGTAGATTTCAGAGGAAGTGAGCTGCGAGGGCCAATAAGATGATAATCATTGCCGTGGATTAACGGGGAGAATTTGTTGGACAATCTTCCCATGATTGTGCACTCATGGCACAACTATAGCTCTCTTTGTTTATTGGTCCCTGGATGTGGTTTGTCTCCAACCTTGGTATTGCACAGATGAATCCCCTCTTACGCAATAATGCTTTTGGAAATGTAGCAACTATTGTTGGTTATTATCACTGAAGTTTGGTGATTACTTCCACCTATTATCAGACTTTCTTCTTCAGTTCTCCTGCTATGCCAAACTTTTTTTTTAATCTCCAAAAGTGCAGATCGTTTCTGATCACAAGAGTATCTATATCTAATGGATGCAAGTCATGGAATTCAACATTATATAATCAAGGCTGTCTCCAGTTGGCAGTCTGAGATACCTCCAATGCCGATAGCTTTCTAAGCATCATGAACACTAAACATGCATTTGTTGTGGAAGGTTAAGCCTTATTTTAGATTCTGTTTTTATGGAAATAAATGTATGAGGTAGCATACTTGGTTCTAGTGGGAATCTCTGCTTTGAGATGCAAACTCCCAGTCACCATTGCTCTCTTGTTGACCTTAATACATCCTTTTTATGGTTTAACATTTCTTTTTTCCTTTTGTATAACATTGCCTTTGTGCAAGTTATTGCTTTAGCCTTTCGCTATGATCATGTATTTTTTCATTCCAAGATTGAGTTCGATGTTCTTTTCTGGATGACTACTAGCCTCAAGCTGTCGTCATTTATCCTTTCAAAAGGAACAAAAGGTTGAGTTAGCATGCCCTTTATGGTGAGATTAGATATGGTGTTTAATACTTTTTATCCATGACAACTCTTTTAGGTAGTATAGTGCCATTGAACCAATAAGCATGTACGTGCAATATTGATATGGCAAACAACATCCATGCCCTTGTTTGAGTCTTCCTTTTAAAAAGGTAGACATGTAAATTGTATCGAATATGATTGAAGTCATCCATACATCCATTGCTCCACTTCATAGCTTATTGGTGATGAATTTATCTAATATATCCTAAGCTCATCTTTTACAAGAAAAAGAACCAAGGGCCATGTTCAACTATGCCTCCTGGTAGAGAGGGCATTATCCCTATAAAGGACATATGTAGAAAGGTGAGGCATGCTAGGATCAAATGCCCCTAGTTTAATGTACTTTGATACTATAGGATAAACTAGTAGAATGTCCTGAGATACCCCTTGGGTAGAGTGAATGCATATAGGGTCCTCTTGAGTTTTTATTTTATTTTATTATTTTGGACTTTTTACACGTATGCCATTGGAAACTTTTGAAATTATTTTTCAGCCACCGGGTTGCAACTATTGGTATTAATGCCATTGAAAAATATGACCATTTTGCAGAAATACCTCTTAGGTTAACGTCCATCTAATTTAAGTTAATGGATGTTAAGTCCTCCTTTCCTTCCTCCCCTCTTCCTCCAACCTCCTCTTGACACCATGGTCACCATCATTGCCAAAGCAGTAGCAACAACAACAACAACAACAGTATCAACAATAGGAACAACAACAACAATAGCAGGAGCTGACAGACGCGTCCCTGATCAATTGATTGTCAAATGGGCGATATGAGAGAGAGGTCTGGCGATCGGGGCAGGGAGAGTTGGCCCGGGCTGGATGGTGGTGGGCGGGAGGCCGAGGAGAGAGGCGGTGCCGGTGAGGTGCTTCAAGTGCCTTGGAGAGGGGCACTTGGCGGCGGTGTGCAGGGACCCGGTGCTCTGCCTGCGCTGTGGCGTTCTGGGTCACCGGAGATCGGGCTGTGGGCGATGGAGGTCGGGTGAGGTGGTTTCCTCGAGGAGAGGGGAGACGCCTCCGTCCCCTCCGGTGGGTGAGCCCCTCGTGGAGGTCGAGGCGCCGTGGTCGGAGGAGTTGGGAAAACTAGAAGGAAAGCTAGCCTCGGCGCTGGTTGCGGTGGTCTTGGAGGGTTTGGTGGAGGTGGAGACCCTGAGGGAGGCAGTCACCGCCTACTTGGGGGCTGACGGGGGTCGGGTGAGGGTGGCTTCTCTGGGAGGAGGGCAGATGGTGTTGCTGGGGCTGAGCCAAGTGGAGCTGGGGCGGCTGGTCTTCAGGGTGCTCCGTTGTGGCGAGGGTGTGGTGAGATGTCGGTGGCCGGTCAGGTCTGATGGGGCATTGGCGGAGAGGCCGCCGTCTGGCGCGAGGAGGAGGGTCCTGATTGAGGGGGTCCCGCTTTTCCTCTGCACGGTGGAGGTGGTCGCAGCGGTGGTTGCCCCATTTGCGAGGCTGCGCAGGTGTAGCGGCATTGGCTTGAAGGAGGCGGACCTGTCGCGGATCGAGGCTTGGGTGGAGGTGAAGCCAGGGCGGCGGTTGGTGGAGAAATCGGTGCTCCGGTGGGGAAGTTCCGCCTGGCTCCTCCGAGTCTCCTGGGGTTCTGAGAACCCTAGGTCCTTTGCTGAGGTGGTGGGTGGTGGAGTGGTGGCGACGTGTGGTGGCGATGGCGGCAGACGGGCGGAGGTGGGCCGGACTATTTTTGGGAAGACCGAAGGTCGTGGCGGAGATCATGGCGGGGATCTCGGGGTGAACGCGATTCCCGTGGCGCGTTCAGTGGCAGACGATGCGGCGGGAATGCAGAGGGCCGCTGCGGTTTCGGCGGAGGAGGCGGGGGAATTGAATGCGACGCTGAATTTGGGCAGCCCCGCTGGATGTGGGAATGTCAGTGTCGACGCGCGGGCTCATGCTCTTGAGGAGGTGGCGGGGGGCGGTCTCGGGTTGGGTGAGCGCGACCCGGTTACAGGTTTTGGGGGTTCCGGTGCTGTAGTCGGGTCGGATCCCATTGCGTGCTCGTCCCCGCGTCCCTTGGTTTCTGCGGAGGAGGGGCGGAAGGCTGCTGGAGGGGTTTCAAAGCTCTCCTGGGCTGGTCAGGGCCAGGCGGCAGGACTGGTGGTGATTGGCGGGGAGGGGAGCGGACGACGATGGGAGCGGAAGACGGCCGGGTCGCAGAAACTCCTCTATCGGCCGCGGTGGTCGTACCGTAGGGGGTTGGCTCGGAGGACCCCGTCTGGGGGGATGGTTGGGGTCGACCGACGCCGTTCGCCGGAGGGGCTGGGGACGTCTAGTGGCGTTGCGTCGTCAGCGACGGCGTCTGCTGAGGGCGGCGATGGGGACCTGTCTGCTCCGGGGTTCCCTGGGCTGGCAGAGGGGCAGCAGGCGGCGGAGGCTGGTGGTGGAGATGGGGAGCTGGGGGATGCGAAGGCGGGGAAGAGAATGACGGAGGCGGCTGGGCAGCTTGGGGGTGAGGCTGAGCTGCTGGGGGCTGGTGCCGGCGAAGAGGTTTTCGAGGCTGTTGGGGATTTGGTAGCTGTGGGACGTGGAATTGAGGTATGTGATGGTGAGGGAAACTCGGAGGACCGATGTCGTTTGCTGGATGAGGAGAATGTCGTGGCAGAGATGATGGGGTTTAGACGGCTGACGTCTGGAGGCGTTTCCCGAAGGACCACATGACTAAGGTCTTATCTTGGAATGTGAGGGGTCTGAATGATCCGTCGAGAAGAGCGGTTCTGCGGGGGTATATTCAGAGATGGGGGCCTGATGTGGTCTTTCTCCAAGAGATGAAGTTGGGGAGTTGTGATGGAAGGTTGTGGAGGGAGGTGGGGGGAGAGAGATGTGGGGGTTTCCTAGCCCTGGATGCGGTTGGGAGTGCAAGGGGGATTGTTGTGGGGTGGAGGGAGGAGGAGTTCTCCTTGCTGGACTCTGTGATTGGATCCAATGTTGTCACTGTCAGACTTCAGAGACGCCGGGATGACACGTGTTTGCTCCTCTCTTCGGTTTATGGCCCGACGGAGGGTCGGAGGAGACAGGTCTTGTGGGAAGATCTGAACCAGGCTGCGGCAGCTTTCCAGGGGGTCCCTTGGCTGATTGGTGGGGATTTTAATGTTACTCTGCGGGCTGAGGACAGACCGGGCGACCGAGGGGGATTGGACCAGGGCTCTGAGGCGTTTGCGGACTTTGTGGCAGACTAGGGGCTGATTGATATGCTTCCGTTATCATGTCTCTACACATGGAGGAATGCGGGAGGGCAACGATCCCGTATTGACAGGTTTCTGGTTTCGACGGCGATGGCAGAGTTGTTCCCGATGGCGGAGGTTAGACCTTTGGAACGTCCGTTCTCGGATCACACCCCCTTGATATGGACGTCGAACGAGGTATGGAGGCATGGCACTTATTTTAAGTTCGACAAAGCGTGGCTTTTGGATGAGGGCTTTAGGGGTTTGGTTGAGGAACGGTGGAGGTCTACTCAGGTGGATGGGTCGGCGGCTGCTAGGTTAGAAGCGAAGCTGAAGGATTTGAGATTTTTCTTGAAGTCCCACATCAAGCGGGTTAGGGAAGAACGGGGGAGGAAGAAAGAGGAGGCTCTTGCTGCGATTACACGCCTGGACAGGGCAGAGGATATTGGGCTCCTTTCAGAAGATGACAGGGTTTACAGAGCGAGACTGACTCAGGTGATTCAGGAGGAAGACAGGAAAGCGGAGGTGGAGTGGAGGGTGAGATCTAGGCAGAAGTGGCTGAAGGAGGGAGATTCCAATACCCGCTTTTTTCATATGACTGCGTCGGGCAGGAGGAGGAACTGGATTGACAGGTTGGTGGTGGATAGGGAGGAGTTTGTGGGAAAGGAAGCGGTGGGAGAGGCGGCTGTAAGGTATTTTAGAGATTTCACGGGGTGGAGGCGGGGGGGAAGGTGGAGGTGGTTGGGATCTGGGATACCACAAATCAGGGAGGCAGACGCGGATTTTTTGACGGGTTCTTTTGAGGAGGATGAGGTTCGTGAGGCAGTTTGGGGGCTGAACGCGGATGGGTGTCCAGGGCCGGATGGATTCCCGGTTGCCTTCTACAGAGAGTTCTGGCCGGTGGTGAAGGAAGACGTTATGCAAGTGGTGCAAGAGTTTAGAACGGGCAACTCGGGATTTAACAGACTGAACAAGTTCTATATGTTCTTATTGCCGAAGAGGGAGGGCGTTGAGGAGATTCGGGAGTACAGACCGATAGCTCTTTCGAATGCTATTTACTTGGTGGTGGCTAAGCTTCTGGCGAACAGATTGAGGACGCTGGGTGGGATCATAGACTCAGTGCAGACAGCTTTTGTCCCTGGCAGGAATATCTTGGAAGGTTTTGTGGTAGCATCGGAAATCCTTTCATCCTGGAAGAGAGAAAAGAAGGCTTTTTTATGGAAGGTAGATTTCAACAAAGCTTACGACTCGATCCAGTGGTCGTTTATTTGGGTGTCCTTGGTAAAGAGGGGATTCCCGCCGGCGTGGATTGAGTGGATGAAGAGGTGCGTCACCACGACATCTTTCTCGGTTCTTATCAATGGAAACCCAGCTGGGGGTTGGGTCCAGCCTAGGAGGGGGGTGAGGCAAGGTTGTCCGCTGGCCCCGATGCTCTTTGTGATTGCTGTGGATGCTCTTGCTAGGGCGGCGAGGAGGTCCTGTGAGAGAAGACTGGTGAGTGGTTTCTCCCTGAGGGATGGGACGAGTATCCCTTTGCTCCAGTATGCGGATGACACGATCTTCTTTATTGAAGGTGAAGTGGAGGCTAGAAGGTTGAGGTTCCTAGTTTTCTTGCTGGGTGAGGCATCCGGATTGCAGATTAACTTGGCTAAGTCGGATTTTGTCCCATTCAACATGAATGAGACGGAGGCAAGGGGATGCAGTTTGGGTCTTGGCACAGAACAGGGTAAACTTCCGGTTAAGTTTTTGGGCCTGCCGTTGTCAGATGGGAGGATTCTGGTGAGAGACTGGACCCCCCTGGTGGAGAGACTGGTTGGGAGGCTGGAGGGGTGGGCGTCCAGGCTTTTGTCTAGAGGTGGGAGGCTGATCCTACTCAAGGCAGTTCTATCGGCGATGCCGTCATATTTCATCTCTGTACTGAAGATGCCTCGACAAATGATTGCAAGGATTGAAAGAACCATGAGGGGTTTCTTCTGGTCCAATCAGGGGACATATGGACAGGGTGCCAGGTTGGTTGCTTGGAAGGAGATCTGCAGACCGCTGAAGGACGGGGGGCTAGGCGTGAGGGATTTGGAGAGGTCTAATGACAGTCGGTTGGCGAAGTGGGTGGGGCGCCTGTTGGAAGGAAGGGGGGATCTGTTGGGCAAGGTGTTTGAGACGGCATATGGTTGTCCGATGCGTTGGGATTTTCTGGTGTCTCCGCCTAAGGGTGCTTCTCACTTCTTGAAAGGCTTGTCGACGGTGGCCCCGAGGGTGAGGAACTGTTTCGTCCCTGTGTTGGGAACATGGGAGATTTTCAGATTCTGGCAGGATGACTGGACAGGTGGTGGTGCGCTTTGTAGAAGATTTCAGAGACTGTTTGCCTTATCCCAGAACAAGGTGGCGTCCGTGGCCGAGGTGTGGGATAGTGGGTGGTACCCGCGTTTTGTTGGCAGTCTGTCAGATGCAAGAACGCATGATTTTCAGACATTACTGGCTGAGTTGGAGGGACTGCATTCGGCGGCTGGTACAGACATGTTTGGTTGGGATGAAGGTGAGTTTTCAGTTGCGGCTGCTTACAGGAGATTGTCTACTGGTGATCCTGGGGTGGAGCTGGATTTGGTAAGGGATTGCAGACAGATGTGGAAAGCCGCGTGTCCGCTGAAAGTCAAGATTTTCGCCTGGCTACTTAGGAGGAGAAGGCTGGTGACTAAGGTGTGGAGGGTAAGGTGGGCTCCTGGAGTGTGTAAAGTCTGCTCCTTATGTGGAGGTGGTGAGGAGGATGTTGACCACCTTTTTTTCGTCTGTCCTTTTGTGGTGCAAGTTTGGGATAGAATGGGCGAGAGATGGTGGGAGTGCCGGCTGTTTGAGGAATTCTGGCGCAGCTTCAGAAGCGGAGGTGGTGGTGGTGGATGATTTGTTTTCCGTTCGAAAAAGGAGCTGGCCAAGCCGTTGGCGGTCCTTTGGGGGATTTGGTTGGGCAGGAATGCGGTGATTTTCCGGGGCCAGAGACCTTACGTGGAGAATTTTGTTGAGTCTATCGACTCCTTGTTTTCTCTTTGGGTTGTTTCGGTGTAAGTGGGGGACCTTGGGGTCCGCCTGTTGTAATGTTTGTTATTGTTGATTCTATTATTTAAGTTTTTGGGTAGTTATCTCTCTGGATAACTACCCTTTCCTCTTTCAAAAAACAACAATAGCAGGAACGGTAGTAACAAGAAGTCGTGAAGGGAGGAGGGAGGAGGAAGAGCGGGTGGGTGGGTGGTGGTCGTGGATAGGATCTTTGATGGAGGAAGGGTGGGTAGGAGGGAGGGAGGAAGAGTGGGTGGTGGTGGTGGTGGCTGTGGAGTGGTGGGGGGGAGGATAGGGAGGAGGAGCAGGTTGAAGGTGGAGGAAGAGGAAGGAAGAAGGTGTTCGAGGAGGAGCAAGAGTAGCGCGAGGTGGAGGAAGAGGAAGGGGGAGGAACATGTTAGAGGTGGAGGTGGTGGAAGAGGGAGGAAGAGGTCAGAGGAGTAGGAGTAGGGCAAGATGGAGGAAAAGGAAGGAGGTGATGCTCGGAGGTGGTAGTAGTTAGAGGTGGAGATTGAGTGGGATGGGGAGAGGACACAGAGGAGGTGACATGGAGGAGGGGTTGTAGTGGTTGTGGTTGGATGTGGAGATCGACATGTTGGAGGAGTTTGACGTCGTCGTTGGGGAGGGCTTGGATGACAAGCTTTTGGGACTGGACGATGTCGGCAATGGAGAGGTTGAGAGGAAGGAGGAGGAATGAGGAAGGAGGAAAAGAATCCCAACCGTCTGATTTATCCACAAAGATGGATTAAATCACCACCGTCCATGTCCCTTTGAGATGAGCACCCTTAACTTAATTTAAGTCAAATTTTCTCTAACCTTGGTTGGTGGACTAACAGAGAGATAATGGGGTGACATTTACATTAACGATGTAAGTTTCTCACTAGTATTAATATCAATAGTTGTAACTTGATGGTAGAAAAAATAATTTTGATGATTTTCAGTGGTAGATATGAAAAAATCCTATTATTTTTATTTTTTTTGAAACGTAAAAGGAAATGGCTCAAAATGGATCTGAGTGGAGGCAAATAATTTGTGTAGCAAACCCCACTTAGTGTGTGAGAAGGCTTGGTTGTTATTTTTGTAACGTAAAAGAGAGATTAACAAGTTGTTAACCCCTTGAGTATAGGGTCCTGTTGATGCCACAAAGGGATAGGCATATCAAGCAAATATGAACCATGGATGTGTGGCTGAGCATCTCAATATCCTTGGTCAACTAAAGCAAGCAGGAAGATTTTTCCTAATGGCTCGACTTGTTTGAAGGCCTGTATTATATATATATATATATAGTAAATTAAAGATAGTTTGTTTGCATGCCTAGAAAACTAAATCCTATAGACATCTTTGTAAAAAAGCACAACTAACTTTTGGTCTTGACTCAGCAAATAATTTAAGTTTCTTCATTATATTGCTATAGCTTAACTGTACTAAATTTAAAAGTTTAGGACTTTAATTACTTTATTATTCTAATGACAAGTAAAATATTTTTGTACTAGCTTTCAATTAGAATCAAGTTAGATAAGTCCTTTTAATCCCATCATTCTTAGGATTTTTAGTTAACTCATATACTCGATACTATGCCTACATGCTTAAGATAATAAATTGTGAACTTCAACCTTTTTTTTTGAATAATAAATGGGCTCAGCCCAACCTTATCCCACGTTAAGTTGGGTTGAGCTTGGGTCAAGTTCTTGCAAATTAAAAGGGGTTGGGCCAGTCTATGAGCCCACCTACTTAAATTGGCTTGGGTTGGGCCTTACTTGAACCTAAAGGGCCTTGCCTTGTGCTTAGCCCTAAGTGTCGGTAACATTATTCCTTCTTTGTTAGGGTCGGAGGGAAGGGGGATGAGTTTAGGGTCGGAGGGAAGGGGGATGAGTAAGAACTAGGAAGAGATACCTCGTAGGCAATGAGCAAATTTTGTCGTCACTTCATCTCTTTGTTGAGAGGGGTTCGTGACAACGAGAAGACAATGTCTCTCCTTGACCTTCGTCTCAGCCTTTTGCCCATGGCGACCTCCACCTCTCACTCCTTTCCACCTACTACTTGACATAAAATGCCTTGTTTAATCCCTTTGCGATGTTGTTGGGTTGGCAAAGGGCGTAGGTGTGTCGTGATGAAGGTGAATGCTTTCTTCAACCCCTTGGAAGATCCCATCCTCAAAGAAGGCCTTAAGGTATCTTCCCTTTCTTCTAAACTTTTTGTTGTTTCACCACAAGAGTGTGAATTTATCTTCCCTCTGCCTCAAGACATCCATTGCTCCACTTCATAGCATATTGGTGATGAATTTATCTAATATATCCTAAGCTCATCTTTTTCAAGAAAAAGAACCTAGAGCCATGTTCAACCATGCCTCCCAGTAGTGAGGGCGCTATCCCTACAAAGGACATGTAGAAAAGTGAGGCATGCTAGGATCAGATGGCCCTAGTTTGATGTGCTTTGATACTATAAGATAAACTAGTAGAATGTCCTAAGATCCCCCTTGGGTAGAGTGAATGCATATAGGGTTCTGTTGATTTTTTATTTTTATTTTTTGAAATGTAAAAGAGAGGTTAACAAAGGTTTTTAACCCCCTAAATACAGGATCCTGTTGATGCCACAAAGGGACAAGCATATCAAGCAAATATGAACCGTGAAGTGTGGCTGAGTATCTTCATATCCTTAATCAAATGAGGCAAGCAAGAAGATTTTCCCTAATGGATTTCAAGTAATCACATGTATATATATGTCATGTGACCAAATTTCAATTGCACTCATGATTTTCCTGATAATGGAATGCGTCCCATACTTTCAAAACAATTAAATAGAATATTTCCAATGGGTTTGAGACCGACATTGAAATAAGTGTTTCTTTCACAAAGGAAGTGTGAATCATCATATTGCTAATAGTGAGAAATGCAAATTGTGTGTCATGAGAAGACTTTGCAAGCTAATGGTGATGGTGTTTTGCCATGTAGGCATGTTCTACAACATTTTGGGGTAGCTTGTGTTCCGAAAAGATTCATCATTTCTGATGCATTTGAAGGAAGAATTGGGGGTTGACAAAGTAATGTGGAGGGCAAGAGAAAAAGGGAAACATGTCAAGCCACGTGGGATTTTGGAAGGGAAGGCATGGAGATGCACTTAGAGTTGGAGATGAGGAAGGGAAGTGAGGAGGGTACACCACAAGAGTTTCAATTTTTTTTTATTCCACTCTATCCTTCAACATTACATATCTACACTTTTTATTGAAGGGCTTAACAACCCAAAAGATAGAAATGACAACTTACTCTCAACAAAGGGATAATTTGTTATAACAACCTAAATAAAGAAAACATAAGACTTAATTTATCCTGAAACAAAGGGGTAGTATGTAAATAAAAAAAGAAAGAAATTCTAAAGAAATCGATAACTAGAGTCTCAATGAATTGGACTTATCTTACAAGAAAGAAATAATAAAAATAATGAAATTGGCTATTTGCATCCATGCCCTTAAAGAAAGACATCTTGTTACCTACATCAATTCTCCCCTTCTTAGAAAACTTGACTCCAGATGAGTTGATTAACATGATATCTTGAGACTTTTGGATTTCAAGTGGCTGTTGTTTAAAGGCATAGCATGGAGGTGACAGTGGTTGTACTGGTGGAGGTTTTGAGGGATGATGTAATGGTTGCGATGGCTTTAATAGTTGAGGGTTGAGGTAGTCGGAGTTGGGGTGTGCACAACAAGCCAATGATGTGGTGTTAGTGGCATAGGTGCCATTGTTGGTACATGGGGTGAAGGTGAAGTCCAGTGCCATCGGGTTGGTGGTGAGATGGTGATGATGTAACGGGGTGAAATTCAGGGTGGAGAAGGCGTGTCGTAGGCAAGGTAAGGAATAGGTAGTGATGGTGAAGCGAGAATGGGTGACAATGAAGTTTTGGTGGACACACATGATGTGGGAGTGGAGTATGTGATGGCAAGGGAAGGTGGAGGAGAGGGCGTTGTGGTTGGAGGTGTGAGGTTGGATGGGTTCAAGAGATTCTTATAAATTCATAGTAGAGAACTAACTCAAACTTGTTTCCATTTATGTCGATGTAGATCTTTTGGCTCTACTACCAAATTGATGTAGTCGGAGGAAAAATTGGGGATTGAGAAAGTGATTGAGTGAAGAAAAAGAAGGGAAACACGCCAAGCCGTGTGGAATTTTTTAAGGGAAGGTGCTTAGGTGCGCTTGGAGATGAGGAAGGGAAAGGAGGAGGGTACACTATAAGGGTTTCAATTTTTTTTTTCATTCCACTTTATCCTTCAACGTTAACTATCTGCCCTTTTTTGATAGAAGGACTTAAACAACTCAAAAGATAGAAATGACACCTCAAACAAAGGGATAATTTGCTATAATTACCTAAATAAAGAAAAAGATGAAAGAGTTGACTTATCCTAAAACAAAGGGATAATCTGCAAATAAATAAAGAAAATCCTAAACAAAGTGATAACCAGAGAATCTCAATGAACTGGATTTATCCTACAAGAAAAAATAATAAAAACAACAAAATTGGCTATTTGCATCCACGTCCCTTGAGAAAGACATCATGCTGCTTATATCAATTTCTCTCTTGTTATGTGTGTTAGTTCAGTAGGGACCCTTTTGTTTAGAGCTACATCTAGCCCCTAGGTCGTTCTATGCCCATTTAACCATTTTGCTTTTCATGGAGGGCTTTTGAAAGTCTTACCAGGCATTTCCTTTTGGTTCAACATTGGGAAGTGGGGATATTTGAATATTGTAAATGGAGTGGTGCATGCTGAAAATCACACAAAAAACATGAGTTATTTCAACGTGGTTCGGAATAGCAATAAACTGTCCTACTCCATGCTTAGGATTTCTCACTAAATGATTCATTAACGAGAGCCATAGTGTTCTTTACAATACAAAAGTAATGTATAAATGACAAGCACTTGTTCATGCACTTATGCAATTGCAATATGTGCAAGTAGACATGTGAATTTTGCAATTTTAAAATCTCCATAGAGCATCCTGTGGAACTAAACACAATTTGGTTACTAATCTCCCTGGATGGCCCTTGGATTCTATACTTAATTTCATCAGTAAGGACGTGAAGGTACTCAGTTTTATGGCCATGCTCCTCATGGAAATCATAGATGTCTCCTATTGGGGTGTGTTCTTAGAGGTAAAGGGACGACAAAGATGATGCTACCTGGCTGGCATGACCATGGTGAGGATCTTGACCCTCTTGCAAAATAAAATGAGTGTGTTCCTCTTATCTGGATCTATAGCCCCTTTATCATGATGTTCATCTTGTCACCTGCTGACTCAATGCTTATTGGTACAATGCTCCTTGCTTTGGAAGGTGGAGATGGTCTCATCTTGGGTCTAGGCAAGAACCTAGGAATCGACTCTTAGATCACTGAGATTGGCCTTTGGATGGTCCCGATTTGATCAAAATATTCCTAATGGTTAGATCTTATCTTGAGCTCCTTCTGTTCATAGGGATTGGGTTGCAATACAAAGATCTCCAATTTTGAGTTGTGCAATTTATACAACTCTTTCACTGAAAAAGTTAATCACCTTCTGATTCAACCTCCTACAATTGTAGAAGATGTGTCCCATGATCCAACAAGGGAGCTAGGGCTAAGGCTGCTAATCATATTCTTGAATTTGATTTGAGTTCATTCGATAATAGTTAAAAAAAAGTCTGATAGACTGAAAGTGAATTGAATATGAATTTTAAGATTAGGTTCGTTAGATTTACGGATGGAATATAAACTTGAGGAATGCTTAATCGATAAAAGTTCATGTTATGTATTAGTTTTGATACCAATATATTTGTACACATTCTAATATAGTTTACTGGTGTAGACTTTGTCCATATATCATGTATGTTAATATGTACCCAGTACACATATTATTAGTTTAGACCATATACATTTTTTTTTTATTTGAAAAGCCAAAGGACGGTTATCCAAATGATAACCACCTAAAATCATTGCATTCCAAAAAAGCGGATTACATCAGATATTACAAAATAGATCTTCATAACACCACCAGGGAGGAAATCGAAGAAATAAAATTCTCAACATAGGGCCTTTCTCTCCTGAAAAGCACCCCATTCCTCCCGAGCTAAACACCCCACATGACCGCTAGAACCTTGGCCCTATCCTTCTTGGATCTAAAGGTGATCCCTCCGCTACATGCATTTCCTTTCCAGAATGAGGACCAGAAGGCAACCTCGTCCCGATGGGCGATCCAGTCGATCCCCATCCTTCGCCAAACCTGCACCACCAAAGGACACTGGAAGAAGAGATGTTGGATGTCCTCATCGGCTTCGCCACAAAGAGGACAAGTTAGGTCATCCGTCTGGCTCCATCTTGCTCTCCATTACTTTGTCATGATTCTCCCCCTTCTCACCAACCAGGCAAAGATTTTTACCTTCAAAGGGTACTTCACCGTCCAGAGCAACCTACAGTCCCGCAAGAAGTCGACGTCCGAGCTGACCGTCACTCCCCAATCTGCGGAAGACCTTTGCCATCGAAAAATCTCCTTCCTAGGAGAAAGCATCATGGCCAACCTTTGCATATATCATGTATTTTAAAAAATAATAAAGAAAAGTAACCATAGAGATTATTAATCCACTCTTATAATTTGCTTGAATCATGAAGCATCAGTAAGACTTTAGTTAGTAAAACATTTTAGATTACTTCATTATTAAACTTAACTAGAATGAACTAACATTGAACTTGGATGTCAAACTTATTATTGAATATGTTTGTTCAAATAATGTAAATGAATTATAATTGAATCAAACGTAAATTCTTGATTTTGTTATTGAATTGTACTCAAGCATAAGTTATTGAACATTTAATGAACTCGAACTTCTTATTGAACTTTGAGTTTGTTTGGTTCAATTAACAGCTTTAGTTAGGGTCCCTCTTGATGGTGACTCTACCGTTGATTTCAATAGGGTTGAGAGGGAGTGGAGGGCATAGAGTGGAAGAAGATGGCTGCAACAGGGGTCGCACAGAGGAGGCACGGCCATGATGATGCTGTGGAGTTGGGCTGCAGTGTAGAGATGGCATCGAAGGAGTTGTGGTTCATGAAGGGAAAGAAAAGAGACAATGGTGGCAATAGCACGGGTGGTGTAACATGGTGGTAGAGGTGTGGGTTGTGTAGGATGTGCATGGTGGTAGTAGGGGTGAAGTTGTACATTGAAGGGAGGAAGATGGCGGTTGGCAGTGATGCTTGACATCGCAGGAAGGTAGGTAGTGTTGGAGGGGTAGTACACAAAGGAGGAAGAGGAGGTTGGAGGGGATGGTGACAAAGGAGGTGTGACCGGTGGGTGAGGAGAGGGAGAACTTGGGTGGTAGTGGTGGTGGTGCATATACAGGTAGAAGAAGAATGATGGGAAGGAGGAAGAAGGAGCAAAAGGTGTGGGCTTTATATCGGGGGGAGGGGGGAGGGAGGGCCTTGTTGTGAAGTGGGTTGGAGAGATTTTGAAGGGGAAAAATCTATTAAGAAAAGAGATATCATGCCTAGGATGTGAGAGAGGAGATGGAGAAAAAGAGGAAAACTAAATGGGATTTAGGGATAAGGAAAGAGGGAAATGTACATGTAAATCCTTGGTTTACATAAAATTCCATGATTTTGCCTAGTGAAAGTCCTAGCATCCAACTATTTTTCTTGTAAACCACGTGATTAGGTGGATTGAGGGGTAATTTTCCTGATTATGGGTTGGTAGGCGATCCCCTTGGTTAAGGGAGATGGGGCAATCTATCTATTTAGGAGAGGTAGGCAATTCGACTTGATCTTTCTATAAGGAATCCTATTATAGGCTTGCTTTTGTAGTCTTAAGGTTGTCGTTAAATCACAACAACCTTCAAGGAAGTTTTGTCCTTGAGACTCAAAAGGAAAGGCCAAGCCGATCGGAATTGAGATATGATTAAGGATTCCACAGTAGATAACAACCTTAAGGAGGTATAACAACTTGAAAAAGGAAAAACTAGGAGTTTGGTGACGAATTGGGAAGATGTGTGGATACTTGGCTTGCATCTTAATGTTAGGTTCTCAAGTGGTATCTTCAACCCACTTATCCTATCATAAGTCCTTGACTAAGGGTATTTCCTTATTCTTGAACTTCTTCACCACCCTATCAAGAATTTCCATTGGTCGCTCCAGGTAGGTCAAATCAAGTTCCATTATTAGGTAATCAAGACTGGCGATGTGTTGAGAACTTGAGGCTCTTTTACCTGCTCTTGGTGATATGATTGTTTATGTACTATTTTTTTGAAACGATGAAAGGGTGGTTATTCTTCATATGACCACCTAGAGATGTATATTAATAAAAAGAAAGATCGGAGTACATACGTCATCTTACATCAAAGTACCCCAACTCAAACTAAAGGACAATGTAGAGGCCACACAATTTTCTACACAAGGACGCTACCCCCTAAACACCATCGCGTTTCTCCTTAACCAAATAGGCTAGAGAACCACTAGCGGTTTCACCTTCTCCTTCCTTGACCGGAACTAATTGGTCCCTCCGCCCATGCTTTTGCACCTGAATGATGTCCAGAAGCTACTAAGAGACTTAACTGCCCACCACCTATCCCCAATTCGTCCCCACACTTGCGTAGCCATGACACAAGTGAAGATCAGGTGGTCAATGTCTTCATCATGTTGTGAGTAAAGCGGGCAAGATTTATCAGCCGCTTGGGTCCCATTTAGACCACAACTTCGTCATCAGTCACCCTCTCCTCAAAAGCCAAATGAAGATCTTCACCTTTAGGAGGCAGAAGGCTTCCCACACTCGCTTGCAGTCCCTAATGAGGTCAATGTCCTCCAGCGCCACCGGTCCCCTAAGCTTCTTGTAAGCATCTCGAATGGAGAAATCACCCTCTTCCCATCCAAACCCATCTACCCCCTCCTCCTGCTGAAAGCCCTCCAACTTCGAAAGGAGTTCTTGCAACTCAAAGATCCTCTGGTCCGACAAGTTCCCCTTGAACACGGGGCTCCAGCATCCATCCCAAACTTCCACCACTGTAACTCCCCCGTCACTTGCTAACACTGCTAACCTGGGGTACCGAACCGCCAAGGACCCGTGGCTCGTCTAATCATCCGTCTAAAGCTTGAAAGCCATGCCTAATCTAAGGACCAGTGAAAAAAAGGAGCGAACCAGGGGCACCACCATAGAAAGCCCCCTAACAAAATGGGAGGCACCCTGAGGCGGAGATCGCAGCAGGTCCCATCCAAGCGGTCCCCCATAGAAAGATTGCAGAATCCTCCCCACCAAGCAATCCTCACCACCAAGCAATCTCGCAATCCACTTGGTCAGAAAGCTATCATTCATCCTCCCCACCCTTCTAACCCTTAAACCCCCCTCTTTAGTCAGCTTGTAAACCTTTTCCCATGCCACCGCCTTCGCGCCTCCCCCAGTTATCACATAGTTGGTCCAAAAAAAGGATCTCATAAGACCCACAATCTTCTTTTCAATCTGCCTCGGCATCTTCACCACAGACTCAAAGTACGAAGGCATAGCGGCCAACACTGCCTTGAGAAGTACCAACCTTTCCCCTCTAGACAGCAACTTGGACGCCTAACCTGCCAAGCGACCCTCCATACTCTCCAACAATGGAACCCAATCCTGTGTAGCTATTCTGTTGTTCGTCAAAGGTAAACCTAGATATGGCATAGGCAAAGTGCCTCTCTCCATCCCCAGTTGCAGTGCTGTCGCCGCTGCCTCCTCATCAGTCAAACCAAAAGGGATGAAGGACGATTTTGAGAAGTTAATCTGCAGACCTGAAGCCTCACCAAAAAGCTCCAACAGAATTACAAACCCGTCTCGCCTCTACCTTAGCCCCCCTCTACAAAGAGGAGGGTGTCATTTGCATACTAACACTGACATGGTCTCCCCACCCTCCATCGAAAAGCCTCTTATCTGACCCTCCTCACTGGCTTTACCTGAGGCCCTCGCCAATGCATCTGTCGCCAAAAGAAAGAGCATAGGTGCTAGCGGGCAACCTTGCTTGACTTCCCTTCTTGGCTATATCCATCCGCCTGCTAGATTGCCATTGACAAGGACTGAGAAGGAGGTAGTCGTAACACACTGCTTCATCCACATAATCTAGAGCGGTGGGAACCCCCTCTTCGCCATGGTAGCCCATAGGGACCAATGAACCGAGTCATATGCCTTCCTGAAATCCACCTTCCAAAGGAACATCTTCCTTGTCTCCCTATTCCAAGGTGCCAGAATCTCAGTGGCCGCTACATATCCATCTAAAATGCTCATCCCTGGCACAAAAGCTATTTGCTCCTGATATACCACCCCCTCGATCACCTTTCTAAGCCAGTTCGCTAGGACCTTTGCCACAATCAGATAGATCGCGTTGGAGAGGGCAATGGGTCTATAGTCATTAAACGCCTCTACCCCCTCCTTCTGAGGCAGCAAAAACATATAGAACTTGTTCACTCTATTGAAACCCTTGCTTCCATCTTTGAACTCATCAAGGATCTGCAACACGTCGTCCTTCAGTAGGCTCCAGAACTCTCTGAAGAAGACTGGGAGGCCATCCGGACCCGGGCACCCATCGGCATTCAATCCTTAAATCACCTTGCAAACCTCATCTTTTGTGAAAGGCATAATCAACCCTTCAGCCTCCTCAGAGCTCATAGTTGGAATATTAGATTCGCACCACCTCTACCTTTCTTGGTTTCTTTTCCCTGTAAATTCTTTGGAGTAACCAGCTACCGCCCTCCCCACTACGTCCCTACTGGCCACCTCCACTTTGCCCACCACCACTTTATCGATCTAGTTTTTTTTGTGTCTCGCTGAAGTTGCCATATGGAAAAAATGGGTATTGGAGTCACCCTCCTTAATCCATTTTTGTCTCGATTTGGTCCTCTATTCTACCTCTACCTTTCTGTCTTCCTCTCGAACCACCTCCACATGATTTGCTCTGGCTACCCTCTCCTCCTCTGTAAGACGGCCCTGGTCCTCCACCGCATCCAGCCTTTGAATCTCTCTTTAACGCCTCGTCTTTCCTCCTACTTCGATCGTGGTTCAGCTGTATCTTGAACTCCTTGAGGGTACCTCTGAGGTCCCGGAGTTTAGAGTCCAGCCTTGCCGCTGTCGATCCAATTGGGCTGATATTCCTCCATCTATCTTCAACCATGCTCCTAAACCCGTCCTCCAACAGCCACACCCTATTGAACTTGAAATACGTATCGAAGCGGGAGCCCTTACCAGACTCCCACAATAGCGGCGTGTGGTTCGAGAATGGTCTCTCCAACATATGGGCCCCTCTCCAAGGGGTACACCTCTACCAACTCCATGGAGACGAAGAAACGATCCAGTTTGGACATCAAACCTCTCGAGCTCCTCTAAGTGTAAGCACAGGAGTTGGGGGCACCGCCACCAGGCCATGTGTTGCAACGAACCCAGCAAACTCCTTAGAACCTCCATCCCTCCCTCTTTCTGCTCGGCCTGTCATCTACAGCTAGCGTGACGTTGAAATCTCCCTCAATTAGCCATGGGCACCCTACAGATTTCAATGCAACCTGACTAAGATCCTCCCACACGACGTGCCTCATTACGTCATCAGTCGGTTCATATACCGTCGAGACCACCATGAAGAAACCATTGGATTTCCTCTTCAATTGGGCCGAGACCATCGCTCTCCCCACCACCAAGTCAACCAGGGAGAAAAAGTCCTTCCACCCCAACAGCACACCTCCCGACCTCTACAGCATTTAGTGTCACAAAGTCCCCCATAGCATGACCACCAACCTTGTCCCACACCCTCTGGTCACAGTTTTGAAACTTCGTCTCTTGGAAAAGTGCAATGTCCAGACCCCACTTCTACACATAGGACCTTAATGTCCCCCTCCGGGAAGGGTCATTGAGCCCCCTTACATTCCACGTGAGCACCTTCACCATCAAACACCATCATGCCCCCCCTGTGACCCCACATCTTCCAAGAGATCTTCTGCCTCCTCTGCCACACCCGTACAATCTCGGTCGTCGCACCAATCATGGCTGATCCTTCCGGATGAGCATCACCCTCCTTGGTCTTGGGTCCCCCAGGTTCCTCCGGAGATCGTGCCTCGCATTTACGACGTCCCACGCATCCTACGTCACATGGTGTTGTCCCCGAGATCCCAGCGTCATCCATGCCATGCCTCTTGGCCTTCCAAATAGTCGCTGGATCGGAAGAGCCCGTCATCCTCCCTTCGCCGCGAGGTCCGACCACCACCTCCGCAAACAAACGTGGCCCCATTGACCTCATGTGGACCATCCACAATGGACCTCCTCCTTGCAACACGACCTTCACAATAACATCTTCCCCGGAGTCATCACCATCGCATGCACCATCTCATGCACCATCTCAAGATCATCCCCACTCAGACTAGCCCCCTTGCACCACCGCAATCGCGCAAAGGGCACCACCACTGCTCTGATGACCTCCATAGTGTGTAGGAAGAGGGGGACACCCACTACATCCCATTAGCGCCCTAATCTCTCGGCGGGTTCTCCTGTGTCGCCCCATCCAATCTCGCTACCTACCTCCATCGCACTACTCCAGCCAAGCAACGGAGATCCCTGAACAGAAGTTTGCCTGCCACCTCTGGGCCTCGTCGACTAGCACGAACCTCCCTTCTCCCAGTGTCTTTAGCGCCGCTCTACCCACCAAGGGCCTAAGCACCTCCATCTCCAACAGTGCCTTCCTGAGGTCTCCGATGCCCACTTGACCCTCCACCACTACACCAACTAGCGCATCAGAGAGTGCCTTCTCTAAGACCCCCATCTCCGATGACCATGGCGCATCAACCTCCACTGCTGGTGCTCCCTCAGGCGACAGGGGCAAGGCCATCTTACACCCATTCCAGTGACCTTGCTTTGCCCCCTCCTTTGCAGAAGAACCCATCCGATGTCCTAGCCCCCCACATTGGAAGCACTTCAGAGGGTCCTGACATTCCCTTGCAATATGTCCTCTCATCCTGCACTTGAAGCAGAGGACATCCCTCCCATCTCTCACCCTCCTCACTTTCCTTGTCACCACCTTCCACCCTCCACCAGCGTCGCTCTCTTTCCCTTTCCCACCCATCTATAATCCTCATGTAGTTTTTTGTTACTGTACTATTTGGTAAAGATTCTTGGGAACCTCTTATAGTAGGAGCTTCTTGCCTATTGATCAACAAGCCAAAAGCGAAATGTTGATCCATCACTAAGCTTAGCTATGAATAAAGGGATGATCAAATGCATGAAACACATAAGCTCTTCCAAAATGATGATGCACTAGTATGAACCTATTAGTCCAACTCAACTTTCCATTATAGCATGTAGAGCATTAATAATAGATCTTGCTTATTATCCATTATACATGCTATCCACTTAGTACATAGAGCTTTGTTTATAGTCCATAGGTCCATGAACCTAAGTCTAAAACCGATCGACAAACCTCTTCCCATGATATGAAGGCAACCCATGGTCATTGTTGTTGGCATCTTTCCAAATGTTTGGAATTGTCCAACTTACCTTCTGGGGCATTAGAAACCCACCCCCCCCCCCCCAAATTGCACCATGTTTCAATTTGCTAATTTCAAGGGACAAACTGAGAAAGGTAACTTAAGGCATGTAGAAGTGAACCTCTTGGAATTCTAAGGATAACAATGCATCTAGTTGCAATGTTGCTTTACATCCCAAATAAACAATGGACAACTTTTCCCTTGTTGATGTTCAATATAGAAAAATCCCCAAAGATGTCAAGGAGGGTGGAAATGTTCTTTATAGCTTCTTCCAACCCTTTAATGAAGAAGACCATATCATTTGCCTGCTTAAAGTTGGTATGAGGTTCTAACCTCCTTAGGGATGAAAATCCTGATAAAACCACATTTGGGATAAATGAACAAATTATTTATTTCCAAGATTTTAAAAAACACGAGGCGGTACCGAGGAGGTTTGCCTTCATCGAGGTGAGGCATAAGCCTCGAGGCAGTCGAGGCGTAAGCCTCAGGATTTGCATAAAAAATATAGAAAATGAAATGATATATACTTATCAAGTGCTAACCTCAACCTCAAATGTGTCCTGCTGAAGAGTGGAGCACTGCCGTTGGAGCTGGAGCTGCGCTCGAAGTCTCGGACCTGTGTAGGAGTTGGACTTGCGCTCAAGCCTGCGCTGCTGGAGCTGCACTGTGCTGCGCTGCTGGAGTTGCATTGCGTGGAGCTTGCGCTGCGCTACTGGAGCCTGCGCTGCTCTACGTGGAGCCTGCGCTGCGTAGAGCATTGCCACTGCGTGCTCGTGCTGAAGCACTGCGCTGCGTTGCGTGGAGCTGCTCGCCGGTGGAGGTCTGCTGCGAAAATACCCGAGGTGGCGCCTCTACAGCGCCTCAGCGCCTCGGCCACGCCTCGACAAAGCGAGGCGCACGCCTCGCAGACTAGAGTTGAGGCTTAAGCCTTGAGGCGAATTTGGCATGCCTCGCCTCAAGGTGCATGCCTCAAGCGCCTCGAGGCGCACGTCTTAAGCACCTTAAGGCGCATTTTTTTAAACGATGTTTATTTCATGGGATCATACATGCCTTTATATAGAGAGGCACAAAGGAAAAATAGTAGTACACACCTCATACAATAAAGAAATATAACAAAGACCTATATAACCTGTACAACTCAGTGCTCCTCCTTAAGTTGGAGCATATGCGTCAGACATGCTTAGCTTTGAACATAAGACTTCAAGCCGCTTTTTGGAGAGTGCTTTAGTGAAAATATTTGCAATCTGGTCTTCTGTGCCAATGTAGGGTGTGGAGATCTTCTTGTTCATAATAGCATCTCTAATGAAATAGCAAGTTACTTCAATATGCTTAGTCCTCTCGTGAAATGTTGGTTATTGGCAATGAATTTGGCAGCCTTATCATTGCTGAACATAGGAATAGGCCTCGAAATTTGGACACCAAGATCCTGCAAAATGGACTAGATCTACAATAGCTCGCAGGTAGTATGCGCCATGACTCTGTACTTAAATTATGCACTTGATCTAGAAACAACTTCTTGCTTCTTGCTTCTTGCTTCTTGCTCCTCTAGGTGATAAGATTGCCTCCCACGTAGGTATGGTACCTATTGGTAGACCTCTTGTTTTCATGTGCCCTGGCGTAGTCGGTGTCAGAATAGCCACAAACATTAAGATGACCATGGTTATGGGAAGAAAGCCTCTTTTTAGGAGCATGCTTCAGATATCTCAACACGTGACAAATTCCATCCCTGTGTACCTTCTTGAGTGTTTGCACGAAATGGCTCAGTCGTCCTACAACAAAGGCAATGTCAGGTCTAGTGACTGTTTGGTAAAACAACTTCCCAACCATGGCACGATATCGAGTCATATTCTGTAATGGTGGATTATCTGCATCTACAAAAGCAACGACGGATCTATAGGCACATATGCTAGTTTGCATCCAAGCATACTACCCTCCTTTAGCATGTCCAACACATATTTCATCTGAGACAAGATTAGTCCCCCATCTATGTGCTGTACCTCTGTGCCCAGAAAATAGTTGATATGGCCCAAATCTTTAGTAACAAACTGCAAATGCAACAAAGATTTGTTCTCTATGCCTTCTCTGTCACTGCCAATCAATAGAATGCCATCCATATAGACAATTAAAATCACTGATCTTGTCTCCCTATGCAATATAAACATTGAGCGGTCAACAGAAGATCTAGTAAATCCATGCTCCTGTATTGCTTTACTAAATCTCTCGAACCATGCCCTCGGACTCTGTTTAAGGCCATAGATAGTCTTCTTTAGCCCGCACACATTTCGACACTCCCCCTTAATGATGAAGTGTGGAGGTTGTTGCATGTAATCCTTTTCGTCTAGATCCTTATAAAGAAATTCATTTTTGATATACAATTGATGAATAGTCCACCCTTGATTAACGGCCACAGAAGGCATGATTCATATGGAATTAAGTCATGCCATTGGGGAGAAGGTCTCAAAGTAGTCCACCCCAAAGGTTTATGTATAACCTTTGGCAACAAGACAGGCTTTGTATTACTCCACAGTCCTATCAGGGTGACACTTGAGGGTGAATGCCCACTTACACCTTACAACCATAGCACCAGGGGGTAGATCTACTAACTCTCATGCCTCACGGGACTGTAAAGTAGCTATCTTATCTTCCATAGCAAGTGTCCAAGATGGATCCTGGAACGTATCTCTATGATCTTGCGGAACCTGGGGGTTGTCAACAATCAAAGAAAGACGTCATTTTTCTACAGGTAAATGGTCGAGTGACATAAACTGAGAAACAAAATATCTAGTACAAGATTGCTGAGCCTTCCAATGAGCAATTGGAAGATCTAGATTTGTTCTCTAAGTAGTAGAAGGTACTTGGTCCTCAGATGAGTCACTGGAATTTGGGAAGGACTGAGTAAGGATGGTAGACAAGGGCTCATCTATTAGAGAGGTAGATGTCTTCTTGCGCTGGAAGTGTCTAGGAAATGTATTTGTAACATCTGGATGTCTGGGAAAGGTAATAGGAGGGACATTTGTTTTTGGCAAGGAAGGCTCAAAGTGTTCTAGTGGCAGTGCAACAAGCATAGGAAGAGGAACCTCCTGAGGTATGGCTGGAGTTGAAGACTCCCCTGTCATAGGGAATTTCCTCAACAAAAAAGATAACATCTACAGGGACATAAAAACATTGTGCCAGAGGGTCATAATATTGGTATCCTTTCTGTGCCCTAGAATACCCTTGAACAATACACTTGACAGACATGGGTGAAATCTTATCCACCTTGAAGAGGTGAACAAAGCAAACACAACAAAAAATAGCAGCAGTAATGGGCAATAAATCACTACTAGGAAACAACACAGGGTGGAGGGTTCTACCACCCCATGCAGAGGAAGAAACTCGATTGACCATAAAGATGGCAGTCAAGTATGCATTTGCCCAAAAAGAAGATGCTACATTCATTTGGAACATGATGGTACAAGCAACATCCAAGAGATGACAGAGCTTATGTTCAGCAACCTCATTTTGTTGAGAGGTGAGAATGTAAGACGTCTGATGAATAACACCAATAGACTAAAGAATTGAGTAAGCCTGGTATTCACAAATTCAAACCCATTATCATTCCTAAAAGTTTTGATAACTGTGAAAAATTGAGTCTTTATTTCTCGGAAAAATTTTTGAACAATAATAGGTACCTGAGACTTCTCTTTCATCATAAAGACCCACGACATCCAGGAATAATCATCAACTAACAAAAGAAATAATGAAAACCTTTAATACTATGGACCCTACATGGACCCCACACATTTGCATGAACCAAACCAAAAATAGGTTCAATATGTTTATTTTGGGATGGAAAGGATGACTGATGTTGTTTGCCAAGTTGACAAGCCTTACACTGAAAAGAATTTGGGAATGACAAATCTGTAAACTGGCGACGGAGTACAGGAAGACTGGGATGGTCAAGACGATGGTGTCACTGAAGAGCAGTTGTGGCACACACAACAATAGTAGAGGAGGGAGGTGGAATGTGGAGGTAGTATAGGCCGTTTTGCTTAAGTCCACCAATCTGCCTCATCGTTTGGAGGTCTTGTAAAAAGAGATACTGGTAGTGAAAAACAACTTGGTATCGAAGATCTCTGGTAAGTTGACTTAGACATTAGGTTAAGTGTAAATCTTGGTGCATGCATCGCATTAGTTTGAGGCAAAGTAGGTGATAGGAAAATATTCCTAAGTCTCGTAATAGGTGATAGACCTTCATCTGTTATCTTAACCTGGAAGGGGGTAGCAAGATCCCGAAGGGAAGAAAAAAGATCAGCATAACTAATGATGTGAGAAGAAACAAAGAATCAGCAATCCAGGCCAGAGCATAGGACTTGGTAGATAGCGTAGAGGTACTTGTGGGTTGCAGAATAGATGCCTTAGTCGAAGTGGAAGCCTGGGACTCAATGAACCTCTCATACTTTGCCTTAGAGACAGTAACCTGACTGTCATTCTCTTGAGCCTAGCTAGTATCCTTTGTAGATGCTTGATAAGTACGTGGCTCCATCCCTAAAGGCAACCATGCTTCACCCAGTATCTATCAGCTGTATGACCATTTTTGTAGTAGTACTCATAGAAGAAATTGCTTCGTCCATGACCATGACCATCACGTGCACCATCGTGGTCACGACCATCACAGGCTCCAAACCTAGTATTTCCATGACCACGGCCTCTAGAATCCATGGTAGAGGAATCACAAGTAGGGTTAGGATCTGAAAGTTCTAGTCTGGATAGGTGCACATAGATTTGAGATGGTATAGGAATCTTCTCCAATGTCATGAGATGATCCTTCATCGCCTTGTACTCTGACCCTAGTCCTGGCAACATCTGTATGGATTTAATGGCCTCACACTGCTTGGCTATGATACCAACATTTGACAAGAGGGGCTGATGAGTATCTTGCTCGTCTCATAAGTTCTTCATGGTGTCATAATACTCGATCGAAGTCATCGTCCCCTTTTGAAACGTGTGGAGCTCCTTAATAACATGATAAAGATGGGTGATGTTACTTTTGTGGGAATGTATTTTATATAATACTTCTCACATCTTCTTGGACGATGCATAGGACATGACTTATTTGCTATCGTCTCCTTTATATTGTTGAGTATGCACGTGGGTACCCAATCATTGTTGGCTTTCCAATTGACTATTTGGTTTTCAGGTTCAACCTTGGTGAGGATATACTTCTTTTGATGTGAACCTACACATTGAGAGAAAGACGTGGACCACGGAAGGAAGTTGGGGCCATCCAACTTAATAGAGGTGCTCATGGTGGATAGTCTTCTCATCGAGTCACTCAGGACATCCTTGTGGTCTCCCATAGCATCCCGATTTCAAATTCCAATCTCCATAGTCTTTTAGAGACAAATTAGATCGTGTAGAACATGGAAAGAAACCAATTACTGATTTGAAAAATACAATTTTAGAGAATAAAAAATGAGGCCCACAGGAGAACCCACACCACCCAGAGCAAGAGGAGCCCTAGGTGGTGCAGCTCCTCTAGGCGCGCTCCTACGTGGTGCCTTGCGTTGCAAAAGAAGTGCAATATTATGCTACTATCGCCCAAGGGAGGGCGATTTGCAGTGCATGCTACTGTAGGAGGTTGGGTGGCGGCATTGTTGCCGAGAAAAGGGAGACCGGGGGTGAGGTGGATGGGTTTGGTAGCTAGGGTTTAGTGGGGTACCCTGTACTACCTCCATATTCCACCTCCCTCTTTTGCTGCTGATGTGTGTGCTGCAATTGCTCTTTAGTGACATCTTCGTCTTGGTCATCCTAGTCTTCCTATGCTTCATTGCTAGTTTCCAGATTTGTCATTCCTGGATTTTTTTAAGTGAGGCTTATCAACTTGGCAAGCACCATCGGTCATCCTTTCCGTCCTAGAATAAACGTATCAAGTCTGTTTTTAGTTTGGTTCATGCAGATGTGTGGGGCTCATGTAGAGCCCATAGTGTTAAAGGTATTCATTATTTTGTTTTGTTAGTTGATTGTTTTTAGATGTCGTGGGTTTGTATGATGAAAGAGAAATTTGAGGTACCTGTTATTATTCAAAATTTTTTCCAAGAAATAAAGACTCACTTTCCATGGTTATCAAAATTTTTAGGAGTGATAATGGGTTTGAATTTGTGAATACCAAGCTTACTGAGTTCTTTTAGTTTATTGGTGTTATTCATCGAACGTCTTACGTTATGTATCTTCTTTTTTGGTGGATGCAGTCTTGATTGCCACCTTTTTGGTTAATCGGATTTCTTCCTCTATATTGGATGGTAGAACCCCCCTACTCTGTGTTATTTCCTGGTAGAGATTTATTTTCTATCACTCCTGTTGTTTTTAGTTGTGTTTGCTTTGTTCACCTGTTTAAGGTGGATAAGATTTCACCCATGTCTGTTAAGTGTATTTTTCAGAGTTATTCTAGGACACAGGAAGGATACTAGTGTTATGACCCTATGGCATAATTTTGTCTCTGTAGATATCTTTTTGAGGAAATTCTCTATTATCCTAAAAAGGGAAAGTTCTGAACTCCGGCTGTATCTTGGAGGTTCCTGTTCTTATGCTTATTGCACCACCACCAGAGCCCTCTAAGCCTTCCCTACCACCAGAAGTCCCCTCTTGTCACCTTTCCATAGACACTTCCAGTACAGGAACACGTCTACCTCTCTACTAGACGAGTCCTTGTCTACCATCCTTACTCAGCACTCCTCTCATGCTAATGACTTGTCTGAGGACCAAGTACGTTCTACTATTGAGAGCACATATCTAGATCTTCCATTGCTCATTGAAAGGTTCAGCGATCTTCTGCTAGATATTTTATTTTATTTCTCAGTTTATGTCACTTGACCATTTGCTTGTAGTTGGTCGATGTCTTTCTTTAATTGTTGATAGCCATTAGGTTTGGCATGATCATAGAGATGCGTTCTAGGATCCATCCTGGGCACTTGCCATGGAAGAAGAGATGGCCGCTTTAGAGTCCTGTGGGACATGGGAGCTAGTGGATCTACACCCAGGTGCTATGATTGTGGGGTGTATGTGGGTGTTCACACTCAAGTGTCGCCTTGATGGTTTTGTGGGGCGATACAAAGTCCGTCTTGTACACAAACCCTTGGAGTGAACTACTTTGAGACCTCCTTAGTTGCATGACTTAATTCCGTTTGAATCCTGCTTTCAATGGTCGTTAATTAGGGGTAGATTGTTTATCTGCTAGATACTAAAAATGCATTTCTTTATGGGGATTTGGAGAAAGAGATTTACATGCAACAACCTTCAGGCTTCATCATTGAGGGGGAGTGTCGGAAGGTGTGCAGGCTAAAAAAGGCTATTTGTACAGCCTTAAACAGAGTCTGAGGGCATGGTTCGAGAGATTTAGTAAAAGTAGTATAGGAGTATGGCTTTACTAGATCTTCTGTTGACCACTTGGTGTTTACATTGCACAGGGAGACATGATCGGTGATTTTAATTGTCTATGTGGATGATATTCTATTGACTGGTAGTGATAGAGAAGGCATAGAGAACACCAAATCTTTGTTGCATTTGCAGTTTGTTACTAAATATTTAGGCCTTATCAGCTATTTTCTAGGCACAGAGGTATAAACATAGATGAGGGATTAGTCTTGTCTCAGATGAAATATGTGCTAGACATATTAAAGGAGGCTGGTATGCTTGGATACAAATCGACATGTGTGCCTATGCATCCGTTGCCTCTTGCAAATGCAGATAATCCACCATTGCAAGATGTGACTCGGTATCGTGCCATGGTTGGGAAGCTGTTATACCTAACAATCATTAGACCTGACATTGCCTTTGCTGTCGGACGACTGAGCTAGTTCGTGCAGGCACTCGAGGAGGTATATTGGAATGGAATTTGTCAGGTGTTGAGGTATCTGAGGCATGCTACTGAGAAGGGGCTTTCTTTCTAGAACGATGGTCATCTTAATGTTTATTTTGATGCTGACTATGCTGGCGCATATGAAGATAGGATGTCTACCATCGGGTACTGTACCTATGTTGGAGGCAATCTTGTTACCTGGAGGAGCAAAAAGCAGGTAGTTGTTTCTATATCAAGTGTAGAATTTGAGTACAGTACCATGGTATATACTCCCTACGAATTGTTGTGGGTTCGATCCATTTTGCAGGATCTTGTTTTGTAGATTTTGAGGCCTATTCATATTTTTTGCGATAATAAGGCTGCCACATTCATTGCCAATAACCCAACATTTCACATGAGGACTAAGCATATTGAAGTGGATTGTCACTTCATTAGAGATACTATAGTGAACAAGAAGATCTCCGCACCTTACATTGGCACCGAAGACCAGATTGTAGATATTTTCACTAAAGCACTCTACGAGAAGTGGCTTGAAGTCTTATGTTTCAAGTTGAGTATATTTGACACCTATGCTCCATCTTAAGGGAGAGTATTGAGTTGTACGAGTTATATGGGCCTTTGTTATATTTCTTTATTGTATGAGGGTGTAATGTTATTTTTCCTTTATACCTCTCTATATAAGCGAATTGTTTATTTCACGAGACTCTATGTGTCTTTATACAGAGAGGCACAAAGAAAAAATAGCAACACACTCTCAGACAATAAAGAAATATAACAAAGACCCATATAACCTGTGCAACTCAACAACCAACACAAACAAGAAGGGAAGGGGTAATCTTGGCCTAATTCCATGCAGTGATTGAATCAATTCTCTCGTTTGTTAGTATTGAAAAAGAGTTGGTTGTGAGGCATCTCTTCATTTAAGCTACCTGAGAGCTGCGAAAATTGTGTCCATGGAGGGAACTTGGACAAAAATTACTGAATCCAAAGGGTTATATGTCTTAGAAAAATCTATCTTCCAACTTATGCATCCTCTAATAACTAATAACCTCATTGCCCATATTGATCAAGTGATTGCCGATAATAATAGCTATGAGCACCCGATTGACTAGGTCACCCATCTTGTCTTGCAATCTATTAACAAGAACCATTGCCAAAATGAGGTAGCTTGCATTGCAGAGTGATATAGCCTTTCGATTAAAGCCCTTTTTCAAAATCCAGAATACATGAAACTTATTCAATCTCTCAAAACCCTAGTTGCAAGTCCTAAACTCTTGCAGTGTTTGCATATATTTTTTTTTCACCTGAAAATTGTGTTTGCATAATGTTTGCTCCCACTATTTTCCAGGACTCCCTGAAAAACAAAACAGGGAACCATTTATGCTGGGGTTGCTCTGTGTTGAGGCCTTTCCAAACCTCTGAAAAAGGACGCACTAGAAACTCCTGTTTGCTTGAAAGGTCAGATGCATGCACCCCTATCCATCTTGCCATCTAGTCCTTGGCCATGGCCTTGTAAAAGCCAGAAAATGATATGCAACTGAAGATCCAATCTCCTCTCTGCCATGACATTTCTTACCTTGGATTAGACGTCGGAGCTGTCTCAATGAGGCTTCCCCACCTCGTCTCAGTATTGGCATGTGAAGGAAATGTGCATTGTTATTCCTTCCTTTTAAGTTTAGCCAAAGTTGTTGCTTTTTATGAAGCCATTCAATTTCCATCTTCCTGTTCTCTTGTGCAACCATCTATTGAGTGTTCTTTCTCTCCTATTGCTCTCTGATTGTCAATGATCTGGTGTCTTCAGCTCCGTTCGACTGTATTCTTTCTAAACTCTTCATTTTCTTTCAACTCCACCCTTCTCTTAGCCTCTTTTGTATGCTAACAAACGGTACTGCAATCCTTGAGTTTCCTTTGCCAAGTTATCCATCACTGAAGCACAAGAAGATTCTCCTGAATCCTGCTTTAAGAACAAAGGAAACTCAAATTTGAACTAATAGACCATTTGAGTGACTCATTTAATCTTTCGATAAGCTAGGTATATGAAGAAAGGTCTGAAAGCTGGCTCTACAGTGCCTAAGGGAAAAGCCAGTACAGAACCAAACAAATCCATGAACCTGTCAATCCTATATTTTGAAGATGACACAATTGTGCTTCGCCAATTGCAACTATAATTTGCTGGGCTTCAATCCTGCTAGTTCAACTGTGCTGTGATCTCCAAAAAATTCAGCCAATCTTGTGTCACATCCATCATTGTTGGTCCTGCCCACTTCATTTAGTGTTAGATTAAAGTTAACTGCCAGTGATGAAATGTCCCCTAGAGAATGCTTCAGCTGCTTATATAATAGCTTCCCTGACTCTCTGAGCGATACGGTAAGGATGACCCATAAACACATCCATAAGTAGCTGTTCTTCTAGCCTCCTCATTTGAACTGCCTTTGCATGTTTGCTAGTCTATTCCTCTTCCAAAGTCAAAAAGATTGCCACTTTAAGAAATCATCAACCCCCTGATCTATTGAATGGCTTTTTTTTTTGCTCTTTGGGAAAAGGACTTACTGAATGAGTTGATTGCACTAAAGAAATCCAAGTGCATCTTGTTTTTTTTGAAGGAAAAAGGTGATCACATTAGGTTAGTGATCATCCAAATATATTAATAAAAATTAAACAGGATTAGAAAAAAGGATATGGATACATCAAATGCTTCCCCAAGGCCCCTTAAGGAAGGAGACATCTCTACAGACATCCACTATCCTTAACTCGTACTCTCTTGTTTCAGGAACCTGTTGCTTTCCTTGGTGGGATGTTTGCTGGCCTATTGAGGCTTGATCTAAATGAAGAGCCCCTTAGGGAATGGATCGATAGAACTGTTGAAGCAGCTGGACTTACAGTTGAAGAAATAAAGTCAGAGGAATCAAAACAGAGTGATGATGTTCCCCAGCAGATTGATATTGAATAAACATGGGTAGGAGTGGTATGGGTACTCTTTAGTCAATTACTCTGTACATTTATGGGCATCTGCAATACTGGGTTATCTAACATTTATAAATAGAAAATGTTAAAGAAGATTCATTGGGAATTCCATAATTTGGTTCAGCCCTTGCATTCCCGAAACTATTTTACATGAGGATTAGGCTCATTCGCATTTTAGTTGCTTTTGATGGTGGATCTTTCTTCTAGCTTCCTTGTTTCCATAATGCCGAGAGTGATGTTACTCATTGTTTTGTCATCATTATTCTTGTATAATTATGGTGACAGACTATTGTTTTATATCACTGAACAGATTAAAAATGTCAGTGTTTGTTTGCAATGCCCTTTATAGATGGGCAGTCAATGATGTTGACTCTAGCGCTTTAACCCTCATCCGCTTCATTTTCAGCAGAAAGATTTTATTACCAGGGCCCTTTGGATGTTGGAAGAAAGAATAAGGTATAAGTTGGGTAAAAGTCAACTCTTGAAGCAATGCTGGTTCCAGTTTGATTTGGGAAGAGGGGACAAAACAACTTACACAACTGTCATTTTAACTTACATGGAAACTGATTTTCACTGTGATTGTAACTTCCACGTACAAATTAGGAATTAACATGAGGTCCAGGAAATGTACCTCGTTGAATCACCATGCCATCAACAGCTGAACGAAATTCCTCCAATTGCCATTGTAAATTGCTTGTAAGTGTTCCCAACCACATTGAGGTCCTTTTTGGTTAAATCCACCGGTTGCTACCTTGTAGCCTCCTAAATTAAAGGATCATCACAGATAGTGACCTGGTACGAAAATAAACTAGCGATAAATAAAAATATCGTCAAGAAATTTCAAAATATATTAACTATTTTTTTCTGGAAAGATAATCTCCACTGGGAAAGGAACTAATCACATCAGGGCGCAACCCTTGATGGGGTGACGGAAAAAAAAAGGGAAAATTGCATCCTTAAAGAGGGGGACTTGATTGTCTGCAAGGGGAGAAACCCCACGTCCCAACAAGTAACACAAAACAAAGATCACACATTACAGCAAGAGAAAAAAAAAAACAAAGACAAATAGATATGCGCCTCATACAATCACTTCCAGCATTGGGTCGACAATCCAGCAAAATTCTTTGGGCATACTGCTATGAAAAACCGACGCTAGGAACCTCGGCATCTCCTCCTTTAGTTGTATTACCTAATCAACTATGATCAAGAGTTGTCCTGCCTTCAAGAGAAGGTACACATTAGGGTTGTGTTTGGTTGACGGGTTAAGTATTTAACTCGTCACTTAATTCACCTCCTATTTATGTCGGGTTAAGTGGATTTAATCTGAGGTAAAGTTATTCCATCTTCTCCATAGAATAATTTTAGTTCGTCAAAATATCCAAACGGATTAATTCACTTATTCTATCATTTATTTTATTTATTTAATTTATTCTACAAATTTATTCTCCTTACCAAATAGGGAATCATAACCTAAGATCATGTTTAGTCTCAACATAATTAATCCTTGTGCATCTTGTTAGAGGAGATTATCCCTTATAGTGAATATGAGTTACTGTTGGGTTTGTATTTTCTATCTTGTAACCCCTACAACAACTTCTTTCAAGTTTCAGTTCAATATGGGCTAGTTTGGATGGAGGAATAAATTTCATTGGATAAGTTTTTTATAGCTGGGTTATCCTCCATTTTTATTTGGAAATCATAAAGATTATCCTGGTGGATTGACCTATGATTGTTTGGAAAATTTCTAGGTTAACTTGTGAAAACAAATGGGATAACCTACAAAAAAAGTTTATCTCACATCGACTCCAGAATAACTTATCTCGGGTTAAGTTTTCTTAATCTGGGTCAACCACCAAACAAGATTAACCTTTATTTTGATGGATTATTTCCTTTACCAAACTAAGCCTAAAAAACTTTCACAATGCTAACCCTTATCTTATCTCTTTCATACAACTGAATCCTTAATCACCCAGCTTATTAATTTTTGGCAATTAACTTATCCCAATGTCTAAAGTAGTCAAGGGGTTTGTGTAGTGTAGACATAGATATGATAGTTAATTTGTTACGTTATCATTGATTTTTATTTTTATTTATATTAGGAGTGGATTAGTAGGATAAATATAATAAGTGGAAGTATGTTGGTAAAAGTAGATGTAATGAGTGATAGTAAGTTAATAGAGATAGATATGATTGATGAAAGATAAATATGATGGATATTGATAAATGTTATTAAAACATGATTACATCTTTATGTGCGGAAGAAATTTACCTATTAAAACTCATAACAAGTGGGCCCTGCGATTCCAAACCTGTTTTTAACTAATTTAAATACATATACCGAAATCTCAAGAATAGTTTGCATTGAATGGCTTCCGTTCGATGAGTACTGGTCCATGGTTTCAACAGTTGTTCTCTTGGCTCTGCCAATTGTAACTTTCATGGGGACAGCACTTAACGGTATTTATTGCTACAACAACCTTAAAGGTAGGTACGTTCCACCTACTCTTCCGATAGGGTCGATCGGTCCCCCAGACATCAATACATTCGTAACGACAATGACAATCCCTGATCCCATTGATGGCACCGCTCAGAAACTTTGTACGTTTGGCACCCGAATGATAATTTAAGTCCACCATCGCTAATTCAAGTTTAGTTTAAGGTAGGAGATAATTAATACGAGTTAATTTATTTAAATAGGGAATAATCTTTATTACTGTTTATTTGAGAATTGAAGTTAATTCCTATTTGAGTTTATTGAATGGAAATTAGAAAAAGAGATTATCCTGTGATGTGACGGAAATTGTGAGTAAATTTCAGGAGATAAGTTAGTCCTCTAATAAATACATGTTAGTTTATCCTAAGATAAGAATGTCATGGGAGGTTAAGTTATCCTGTGAGGTAAATTTCCTCTGTAAACTAGCCCTAGTTTACTTATGGGTTAATTTACTAATCTCCTATACTTCTATTTATTTCACTTATTTCCTGTTTCTATGCTTATTCCACAAATTTATTTCCCTTACCAAACAGGGTCTTAGAGGGTTAGAAAAGTGATGTTAAGAAAATTAAAATTAATGTTAATTATCCGCAATTGTGTTTACTTTCAAAGTAGTCTTAACATTAATTTGAGTCTACTTGAATTAATGTTACGTTGTAGTGTTAAATTTTGTGATATTTACTTGATAGTAGTGTTAAGAATATAAAATATGATGATTAGTTTACTTGGAAGGTTACGAAAGTGGTGTTAAGAAATATGAAATTGGTATTAACTTGTGAAATGACCCTTTTCATAAGGTCGTTTGACGTTTTCGGAATTCATAGGGATTTTTGTACAGTTTTAAACCCCTTAGGTTTTTGTTTTGGGGTTTGTGAGGGGAGAGGAAAATTACATGGACATCCTTGTAATTTCCCCACCACCATACCCCTCATATCCCATACACCTCCACCATACCCCATACCCTATACACCTCCACCATACCCACGACCCCCTCCCCCCCCACATACTCCACCTTACTTCACACCATCCTCTCCCCATGCCTCCCACACCCATAAAAACCCCCCTCCTCCATTTGCTTGCCACCACCGCAATCGAGAGGAGAGGGAGAGCGGGGAGCAGCACGACTTGGGAGGAGGAGGTCGAAGGGCGGGATGCTGTGAGGAGAGGTGAGGAGGTGCTGCAGTTGCTGCAGTTTCTGCGTTGAGGAGGAGCTCGCAAACGGTTCTGCGAAATATTTTTTTTCGCAGAATCAGACGTCTGGAGGGATCGCCAGACGTTTGGTCGGACGCTCGAAGGTAATCCTAGACATCTGATAGCACATAATTTTCGATTATTTTTCCCCTGACGAGTTCTGATTGTGCGTACGTATGTCAGAGGTTGGGGAAGCATGTCGGTGCGAGGATCGAGGCGGTTTCAGACATCCGGGAGTGTTGCTAAACGTCTGAAGGCATCCTCAGACGTCTGCATGGAGTTCCATACGTTCGAAAAAGGCGCTCCGAGCAAGGTGAGCCACTGTGTTCGTTTAAGGCGTCTGGGACTTTTCCCAGATGTCTGATTTTGGTCAGAGTTGTATTTTTGGGCTTGTTCAGGACTTAAAAGAAGTCGATTTTCCTCAAAAGAATTATCATTGGTTTCCGTTCGAATTTCTCTATGTTGTGGTATAGTGTCTACACTATTTTGCGCTCCTTTTGACATGTGGGTCAATGTGATAGGTCGTCCGTTCGTGATGTGCATGGGACCTGCGGGGGTTGCAATCTTCATTGACTGTGCTCCTACATCTCCTGGTTATCCTGGTAGAGTGGTTCTCTCATTAATCTCGAATTTAATAATTAAATTACATGCTTTATAATTAGTTGAACCCTAGGTTCTGAAATGAACTCTAGGGCTGAAAGAGATAAATGTATGCTACTTTAGAAATATTCGATTGAACCCTAGGATGTGGAATGAACCTTAGGGCTGAAAGAAATGAATGCACATTTAATGAATGATTAAATTGTTGTCTCCTGAAAGTAGAGAATCATGAGTTGCCTGTAATGAACCATGACATGAACAGAAACACATGCTATGTATTAATAATTAATGGATGTGATTGTGAAATCATGAGTTTCCTGTTATGCATTTATTAAATCAGATGTGGAAATGAGAAAGCATAGGCACGAACCCTACGGGAAATTTAAAAGAAAATCAAGAATACAGTAATACGGAAAACCTGATGGGTCATGGAACATGTTGCCTACGGGCGGTTGTTCGGACCTGGTAATGGGAAGTGAGCTGGCCCTCGTGTACGTTGTACTGAGGAGAACGACTGTCCCTTAGTGTAGAGGGGAGCTAGCCGCCCCCTTAGGCTGAGACCCAGGGTTAGGACTAGTCACTCTACGTTGACTCCTATTTGGCTCTCGCGTACTTAGTATCGAGGTGAGGTATTTAGTGTAGGGAGGGAGCTAGCCGCCCCATGGGGCCCGGGGTTAGGACTAGCCACCCTCTATCGACTCTTTGTTAGGCCCACTGGGCGAACCGGGATAGTTGGACCAGGGTACGTGGACTGTGGAGGGGCGAGACCCCTGTTCTGTCCTGAGAGGGCAACGCCCTGTGCTGTTCCTTACTATACATTGTTACGAACACAACATCTGATGTAGTTAAGACGTTTGGGAAGTGGCCCAAACGTCTGGAACCCTTCCCAGACGTCTGGTATTAAATTTTTTCGGTGTACAGGTTCGCGTCTGCGCACTTGCACACGCAGACTGAACCCGCCGCCTTCGTTCTGCTCTCTCTCTCCCTCCCTCCCTGCAGACGCGCCGCTTCTCTTCATTCTCTCCCCACACTGCCTTTATATAGCATCGCCCTCTCCCTCACCCTCACTTCACCGCCTTCCTCTTCTCCTTCTCCCTGCCAGCGAGAGCGCGAGCGAGTGCGGCAGTAGCGGCTGCAGCGGGCGTGGGGTGTCGCGGAGGAGCTGCTGCAGCTCGGGCAGCAGGTGGGCGCGGTGCGACGCGGCCGTGCGTCACGGGCTGAGAGCGAACAGGGTCCTGATTCTGGGAAAATTTCCCAGAATCAGACGTCCAGACTTTCGTCCAGACGACGCAGAAGACGTCTGGAGGAAGATCCAGACGTCTGACAAGTACAATATTTTCCTTCCTTCCTCTTTTACGCGTGTACGGCCACGCAGCTGTTCGCCGCGTTCTTCTGCGCCTTTTCGTGATGAGAGCGGATGCGTGTGTGCACAGGTGTTATTCGGGAGGGCGCGAGGGCTCGTCATTCCACACGAATCAGACGTTTGGCCACAGTACCAGATGACGGATAGGACCTCCAAACATCCGGGGTCATAATCGGACATTTGGAAACTAAGGCCAGACGATCCAGCAGGCTTCTGGACGTCTGAAGGACTACGCAGATTGAGGTACGACATGATCAACCTTTTAAGACGTCTGGAAGAGGTTCCAGACGTCCGATTTTGGACAGATTCGTCGTTTTTCACCCGTTTAGGGCCCGTTCGAAGTCCGTTTTCCACGTTTCGAGTTGCGTTCTTTCCAGATTTATTTTCTCTACCTGTTTACAGTAATTGTATACTGTTATGAGAAACTCCTTGTGTTGATCCTTGTGTTAGGATCCCGTTCCGTTGCGACTCTGGGGGTTGCGGAGGCGCGCGGGATTGCCGACTACGCCCCCAGTACTCCCGGTTTCGCAGGTAGAGTAGCCCTTTAATTTATTTAACAAAATTTGTACAATTATGAAACAATTAATAGAGTCTAGGCATTGCATGAACCCTAGGACTGAGAAATTAGATTGAATGAGAGATCTTAGGGTATTGCATGAATCCTAGGACTGGAAAACTAGATTGAATGATAGATCCTAGGGTAGGGCATGAATCCTAAGACTGGAAAACTAGTTGAATATGCAAATATTGCAGTCTTGGAAAAGTAGAAAGGAAATGATAACTACCTGTAAATTGGTTAACAGCTGCCTGTTATGAATGAATAAATATGCTTGAAAACATGGGTTGTATGAACGTAAAGCCGGAAGGGTGAAACCTAAATTGGCTGGGTTAAAAGAGCTTGAACCCTACGGGGAATTAGGAGTCGAACTCCTAGAAAGGAAATGGAATAGAATTGGGGAAGTGAGCTGGCCCTTGAGTACAGAGTACCAAGGAGAGCGATTGTCCTCCTGTTTAGTGCAGAGCGGAGCTAGCCGCCCCAGGGACCTGGGGTTAGGTCTGGCCACTTTGTACCGACTTTGGGCCCTCGTGTACACAGTATCGAGGAGAGCTACTAGTGTAGGGAGAGCACTAGCTACCCCACGGGTCCCGGGGTTCTGCTAGCTCTCCTACACCGACTTGTTAGGCCCACTGGGCAAACCAGGGTAGTCAGGCGAGGGTGCGCGGACTGTGGAGGGGCAAGACCCCTGTTTGGTTACTGTGGAGGGGCTGGACCCCTGTTATTGAGAGGGCTATGCCCTATACTGGTTCCGTGCTGTGCTTTGGGCGCACCCGTTAATGGAAACGACTGACCGCGTGCCAGTGTGGGGTAGCTACCCGTGCGTTTATCGTGCGTGCCGTAGTTACCGTTACGTCTGTCAACAACCTTGAGGTGGTTGACTGAGGGTAGGACCACCACGGGGGACTCCCCCGACCTGGAGAGCACCACGTGTCACTTCTACTTTTCGGAAAAGACTGCAATCAAGATCGTTCCCACGAGGAACATTTCAAGATCAAGAGAATGATCTGAGAAATAAATCAACAGTAAATAAATGGAAAGATATAATTAAAGAAAGTAAAAATACAACAGCTACTGTACACTCTACTGCTTCTTTTAGCTTTTAGTCGCTACTCTACTCAGCGTTTCGCTGACATGTCACCCTTGTTACCTTTTCAGGACCAGGTGTTGAGCAGCCAGAGTCAGCGGCTGTAGAGGGCGCTGGGCCTAGTAGAGCCCAGTAGTGTTACCTGTAGTACCTTCTGTACTTTTCTTTCCGCTGTAGTGAGTAGTTTTCTGTTACTCCCTATACTCTCTTTATTGTAAGCCTTATGTTATGTACATGTTTATTTCTCTATTGTTGTGGTGGTGTATACTGTAGTATTTCCTTTCTTTACTGCTGTATTTTGTTACTGCCAGTTATATACATGGTGAATGTGGTTTATTTTACTGCTCTTTTGGTTACTTTCTCGTTGGACGACTGGGTCTTGGGATCAGTCGAGTCGATCCGATTCTCGTGTCTCGTAGGGATTCGGGAATCGAGTCGTTACATACATTTAGGTGTATCTGTTAGCGGAAACGACTGATCGCGTGCCAGTGTGGGGTAGCTACCCGTGCTCTCATCATGCGTGCCGTAGTCACCGCTACGTCGTGACCGTGACCTTGGGGTGGTAGACCAGGTGTAGGACTACCACGGAGGACTCTTTCGGCCAGGAGAGTGTCACATGTACATCCTGCATCGCGGGAAAATTGCAAGTAAGATAATTCCCTTAGGGAACAAGAAGATTAAGTACTGTTATGGATCCTGATTAGAGATCTCGACTCAGAAACGCGTAAATATGACGAATGGAATTGGATGATAATAATAACCAATACATATATGTGTAGTTAGTTGCTTGTTTAATTGCATGTAAATGGTTTAACTACCACTCTAGTCAGCGTTAGCTGACCACGAAGTTTGTAACCATGTTTAGGTTAGGGATCTAAGCTGCTAGCGCCACCGGCTGCTGAGGGCGCTAGGCCCAATCGAGCCCAGCCATAGTCTTTCTCCTGTTTCTATTACAGAGCACTTGTTAGTTATGAGTACTGGTAGCCTATAGTAACTGTTCCGTACTATTTCTGTTATAACTGTGATGGCTATGTTCGGTAACCGTACCTTTTCCTTTGTGATTTACTGTTCTATTTTTTTTACTGTCTGTTGTATACTTTCTGCTTAGTTACATTGTACGTGTGGTTGTGGAATAGTATGCATTTGGTTATTTCTTATTGGACGACTATGTCTTGGGGTTAGTTGAGGCGAGCCGTTCTCGGGTTCTGTAGGGAGTCGGGAATGGGTCGTGATAAGATGGTATCAGAGTAAGGTCGTCCCGAGAAATGAACCAAATGGTCTGGAAGTATCCACACATGTACATGTAGCTAGGATTGTCATCACAACTTATTGTCTTGATCTTCACTTCTAAGTCTTATTTCTTTCTGTAACTTGGTATCGTTGACAGTCCCTATCCTTCCTCCTTTGTCTCCTTTTAGGAGATGCTTCGTCGAGGAACTCGTATAGCAGGCCACAGACGTGATCGTGGGCATGGACGAGGGGGCGGATGTGCCGGACTCGAGGCAACAGTTGATCCACCCCTCCTCCTAAGCATCCAGGCCCAGGACCTTGTCTAGCTAATTCGGGAGATCGTATCGTTACTAGACAGATGATGGATCCATACCTGTAGACACTGCGAGACTAGGTATTGACAGGGAACCCAGGAGAGTTCTCGTTCACTGACAGGGTCCTGCGTATGAGGGACGCTTGTGCATTCCTAGAGACGAGGAGCTGTTGAGAGAGCTTCTGACTGAGGCACATGGGTCTAGATCCACCATATATCTCGGGAACACAAAGATGTACCACGACCTACGACGCAATTTCTGGGGGAGGAGCATTTGCCCTTAGTAGAGTTTGCATACAACAATAGCTATCACCCGAGCATCGGCATGGCATCGTGTGAGGCTCTGTATGGGAGGAGGTGTACTGCTCCCTTGAGTTGGATTGAGGTGGGGACCAAGTGGGAGGTTGGTTCCAGGTTGATACGCCAGAGTCAGGAGGTGATCTAGCAGATCCACATACGACTCCGTACTGTCAGGAGCAGGCAAAAGAGCTATGCTAATTTGAAGTGTAGAGGGGTACAGTTCTAGGTTGGGGATCATGTCTTCCTCCGTGTTTCGCCCATGAAGGGCTTGCAGCGGTTTGGGGTGAGAGGGAAGCTTGCATCGAGGTTTGTAAGGCCTTTTGAGGTCTTGGAGTGGGTATGACTCGTTGCTTATTGGCTTGCCCTTCCTCCCTAGCTCTCTAGAGTGCACGACGTGTCCCACATGTCCAACCTCAAGAGATACAGCGTCGACCCCAGCTAGGTTCTTAGCCACGAGAACATCAAGGTGGGAGACGATTTGACCTATCCTGAGAGGCCAGTATAGGTACTAGATAGAGTCGTCCGGAGACTGAGTGTAACGACCCGTTTCTCGAGCCCCTACGAGACTCGAGAGCCAGACCGACTCAACTAATCCCAAGACCCAGTCGTCCAACGAGGAAGTAACCAAAAGAGCAGTAAAATAAACCACATTCAGCATGAATATAACTGACAGTAAGAAAGTACAGCAGTAAGGAAAGAAACTACTACAGTAGATACCACCACAGCAGTATAACAACATTTATCATATAACATGAACTGCAGGTAAAGAAAGTACAGCGGAAACAAGAACTACTCACTATAACAGAAACAAAAGAGGTACAAAAGACAGTGGTAACTCTACTGGACCCTACTCGGCCCAGCGTCCTCTGCAGCCGCTTACCCTGGCTGCTCAACACCTGGTCCTGAAAGGTAACGAATGTAACACGTCAGCAAAACGCTGAGTAGAGTGGTAAACTAAACTAAGACAACAGTAGAGTGTACAGTAGCTGTTATGTTCTATTACTTTCTTTATTCACATCTTTCAATTTTCTCACTAATTCATTTATTTCTCAGATCCTTTACTTGATCTCGAATGTTCCTCGTGGGAACGATCTTGATTGCAGTCTTTTCCAAAAAGTAGAAGTAGCACGTGGTGCTCCCCTGGCCGGGAGAGTCCCCCGTGGTGATCCTACCCTCAGTCAACCACCCCAAGGTCACTGACAGACGTAACGGTGACTACGGCACGCGCGATAAACGCACAGGTAGCTAACCCGTACTGGCACGCGGTCAGTCGTTTCCGTTAACGGGTGCGCCCAAAGCACAGCACGGAACCAGTCCAGGGCAGAGCCCTCTCAGTAACAGGGGTCCAACCCCTCCACAGTAACCAAACCGGGGCCTTGCCCCTCCATAGTCCGCGCACCCTCGCCTGACTACCCTGGTTTGCCCCAGCGGGCCTAACAAGTCGGTGTGGGAGGCTAGCAGAACCCCGGGGCCCGTGGGGTAGCTAGTACCTCCCTACACTAGTAGCTCTCCTCGGTACTATGTACGCGAGGGCCAGCAAGTCGGTACAGAGTGGCCAGTCCTAACCCCGGGTCCCTGGGGCGGCTAGCTCCGCTCTGCACTAAACAGGGGGACAGTCGCTCTCCTTGGTACTCCGTACCCAAGGGCCAGCTCACTTCCCCAAAACTATTCCATTCACTTTCCAGGAGTTCTACTCCTATTTCCCCGTAGGGTTCCATCCTTTTTACTCAAAGATCCAGGTTTCACTTTCCAGTTTCACATTCTTACAATCCATGTTCTCAACCACGTTATCTATTCACAACAGACAGCTGTTAATTCAAATTACAGGCAGCTTTATATCTCTTTCCATTTTCCAAGACTGCAGTATTATACATTCAACTAGTTTTCCCATCCTAGGATTCATGCCATATCCTAGGATCTATCATACAATCTAGTTTTCCAGTCCTAGGATTCATGCAACACCTAGGAGCTATCATTCCTAGGGTTCATGCAATGTCCTAGGTTCTATTTATGATTTCATAATTTAACAGATTTTAATAACTTAAAGCCACTCTACCAGGTACAACGGGAGTAATGGGGGCATGATCGGGAATCCCGCGTGCCTTCGCGACTCCCAAGACTGCAACTGAACGAGGTCCTATCACAAGGATCAAACACAAGGAGTGTCTCAAAACAGTGTATAGTTACTGTAGACGGGTAGAGGAATTAATTTTGAAAAGAACGCAACTCGAATCGCGGAAAACGGAGCTCGAACGGGCCCTAAAGGGGTCGAAAAAGATAATACTGTGCAAAATCAGACGTCTGGAACTTCTTCCAGACGTCTTAAAAAGTGGATCAGAGAATTACCTGTTCAGCGTGGTTTCCCAGACGTCCAGAAGTCTGCGGGGACGTCTGGCCTAGCTCCCAGACGTCCGATGGTCACCCCGGACGTCTGGAAGTCACTCCCGCCGTCTGGTACAACTTCCAGACGTCTGATTTGCAAAGGATGGCGAATCAGCGAGCCTGCGCACAGCCAACTCCCTCCCTCAGTACGGTCAGTCGACAGGAAGGAAGAAGAAAGCGGAATACTCACCTTTCAGACGTCTTTGTGGTCCTCCAAACGTCTCCCTCGCCGTCTGTCTATCTACCCAGACGTCTGATTCTGGAAATTTTTCCAGAATCAGGGCGCCACTCGGCCTCCGCTCGCAACGCCGCCCGCGTCGCACCTCGCGCGCCTGCTGCTCAGACCGCAGCAGTCCCTCCCGCGCCGTTCCGCGCCCCCCCTGCACCCTCCGCCGGCCGGCCCTAGCAGCCCCGGCGAGCTCGCCCGCACGGCAGAGCTCCGCTCTCGCACGCAGCACCTCCTCCGCGCTCACTGCGGCCGCCGCTGCCGCCCTCGCGCTCACTCTCGCGCTCACTCTCGCGCACTGGCTGAAGGAGAAGGGGAAGGAGACGGTGGTGACGGAGTGAGGGGAGGCGTGGCCTTTTAAGGCCGCGCGAGGAGGAGAGAGGGTGCGGCAGGCGTCTGCAGCCGCAGAAGAAAAAAGAGGGAATAACGAATATGTGGTCTGCGCGCTCAGGCGCGCAGACGACTCGCGCGTGTGGAAGATAACGATTTTTCAGACGTCTGGAAACCATCCCAGACGTCTGGTCAGACGTCTGGGCCACCTCCCAGACGTCTTAAAAGACGTCCGGGGCATGCGTTCGTAACACTGAGGCAGAAGGAGGTACCCCTGGTGAAAGTCCTGTGGAGAAGCCAGTGGTATGAGGCCACTTGGGAGCCTGAGGCGGCTATGCGAGCATAGTACCCAGAGCCTTTTGAGGGTACGCCGCTTCTGACTTACTTTGATTCTCTTTAAGTTTGTTATGCACAATTATTTTATTTCCGCACCCTAGTCAGCTCAAGTTTCGGGGACGAAACTTCCTTTAAGTTTGTTATGTTGAAATAACCCTTTTTCTAAGGTCGTTTGGCGTTTCCAGAATTTATAGGGGTTTTTGTGCAGTTTTAACCCCTTAGGCTTTTGTTTTGGGGTTTGTGAGGGGAGAGGAAAATTGCACGGACATCCTCGCAATTTCCCCACCACCATACCCCTCATACCCCATACACCTCCACCATATCAACCATACCCTATACCCCATACACCTCCACCAAACCCACGACACCCCCCCCCCCATACTCCACCTTACTCCACACCATCCTCTCCCCTTGCCTCCCACACCCATAAAACCCCCCTCCTCCTCCATTTGCTTGCCACCACTGCAGCCGAGAGGAGAAGGAGAGGGAGAGCGGGGAGCAGCAGGGCTTGAAAGGAGGCTAGAGGGCAGGACGCTGTGAGGAGAGGTGAGGCGAGGAGGTGCTACAGTTGATGCAGTTTCTGCGGTGAGGAGGAGCTCACAAACAGTTCTGCGGAATCTTTTTTTCCGTAGAATCAGACGTCTGGAGGGACCGCCAGACGTTTGGTTGGACGCCCGAAGGTAATCCCAGATGTCTGATAGCACATAATTTTCGATTATTTTTCCCCTGATGAGTTCTGACTGTGCATACATATGTTAGAGGTTGGGGAAGCGCATCGGTGCGAGGACTAAGGCGGTTTCAGACATCCGGGAGTGTCGCCAGACGTCTGAAGGCACCCTCAAATGTCTGCACGGAGTTCCAGACGTCCGAAAAAGGCACCCTGAGCAAGGTGAGCCACTGTGTTTGTTTAAGACATCTGAGACTTTTCGCAGAAGTCTGATTTTGGGCCTGTTTAGGGCCTAAACGGAGTCGATTTTCCTCAAACGAATTATCATTGGTTTCCGTTCAAATTTCTCTACGTTGTGGTATAGTGTCTACACTGTTTTGTGCTCCTTTTGACATGTGGGTCAATGTGATAGATCGTCCGTTCGTGGCATGCATGGGACCTGTGGGGGTTGCAAGCTCCGTCGACTGTGTCCCCACATCTCCTGGTTATCCTGGTAGAGTGGTTCTCTCATTAATCCCAGATTTAATAAATAAATTAAATGCTTTATAATTAGTCGAACCCTAGGTTCTGAAATGAACTCTAGGGTTGAAAGAGATAAATGTATGCTACTTTAGAAATATTCGATTGAACCCTAGGACATGGAATGAACCCTAGGGCTGAAAGAAATGAATGCACATTTAATGAATGATTAAATTGTTGTCTCCTGAAAGTAGAGAATCATGAGTTGCCTGTAATGAACCATGACATGAATAGAAACACATGCTATGTATTGAATAATTGATGGATGTGATTGTGAAATCATGAGTTTCCTATTATGCATTTATTGAATCAGATGTGGAAATGAGAAAGTATAGGTACGAACCCTACGGGGAATTCGGACCTGGTAATGGGAAGTGAGCTGGCCCTCGTGTACGTTGTACCGAGGAGAGCGACTGTCCCTTTAGTGTAGAGGGGAGCTAGACTCCCCCTTAGGTTGAGACACGGGGTTAGGACTAGTTACTCTACACCGACTCCTGTTTGGCCCTCGCGTACTTGGTACCGAGGTGAGGTACTTAGTGTAGGGAGGGAGCTAACCGCCCCATGGGGCCTAGGGTTAGGACTAGGCACTTTACACCGACTCTTTGTTAGGCCCACTAGGCGAACCAAGATAGTTGGTCGAGGGTACGTGGATTGTGGAGGGACGAGACCCTTATTCTATTTTGAGAGGGCAAGGTCCTGTACTGTTCCGTACTGTACGTTTAGGCGTACCCGCTAGCGGAAACAACTGACCGCGTGCCAGTGCGGAGTAGCTACCCGTGCGCTTATCACGCGTGCCGTAGTCACCGCTACGTCACGACCAAGACCTCGGGGTGGTAGACCGGGTGTAGAACTACCACGGGAGACTCTTTCCGCTAGGAGAGTGCTATGTGTACATCTTACATCGCGGAAAAACTGTAAGTAAGATCGTTCCCTTAGGGAACAAGAAGATTAAGCACTATTATAGATCCTGATTAGAGATCTCGACTCAGAAACGTGTAAATAAGATGAATGGAAATGGATAATAATAATAACCAATACATACATGTGTAGTTAGTTGCTTGTTTAATTGCATGCAAATGGCTTAACCACCACTCTACTCAGCGTTAGCTGACAATGGAGTTTGTAACCATGTTTAGGTCAGGGATCTGAGCTGTCAACGCCACCGGCTGCTTAGGGCGCTGGGACTAGTCGAGCTCGGCCGTAGTCTTTCTCCTGTTTCTACTGTAGAGCGCTTATTAGTCGTGAGCACTGGTAGCCTATAGTAACTTTTCCATACTATTTCTGTTATAATTGTGATGGCTATGTTCGGTAACCATACCTTTCCACTGTATTATGTAATATCCTTGTGATTTATTATTCTATTTCTTTTACTGTTTGTTATATATTTTCTGCTTAGTTACATTGTATGTGTGGTTGTGGAATAGTATGCATTTGGTTATTTCTCACTGGACGATAGGTCTTGGGGTTAGTCGAGACGAGCCATTTTCGGGTTCTGTAGGGAGCTGGGAACGGGTCGTGACAACTCGTAATTGTATTTACTTGTAAAGTGGTGTTAACATAAGTTTGTGTTTACTTGAATTGATGTTAAGTTGCAATGTTAACTCTTGTGACGTTTACTTGGTAATGGTGTTAGGTATATAAAACATGAGGGGTATTAGATACATGAGTGGTGTATGATTTTAACACGGGTTTGACTAACACCTGTTAAATAGGTGTTAAATAAACCCATGTTAAAGTTGCTAAACCCGAGTTAGCAAATGGAGGGTTAAGTAGTCAAATAAATGAGGGTTAACTCTCAAGTAAGGCTTGAGGATTGTCAAAGGCATAAGTGGTGTATGATTTTAACATGGGTTTGGCTAACATCAGTTGAAACTGATGTTAGACAAACTTGTGTTAAAGTTACCAAACTTGGGTCACGAAATGATGGGTTAAGTAGTTAAGTAAACGGCAGTTAACCTTCCTTTTAAAGTGTTAACCCCTGAAGTAAACTAGGCTTAAAGGATTAACCTTTCTTTTGAAAGGTTAATTATTTAAGGGGTTAACTCACATAATTTTAACATATGTTTTGAGAGGTAATTAAACATCCATTTTGCTAACATTAGTTCTAAGGGATGTTAGCAAAACATATGTTAATTTAGTAACTTCCCCACATCAAAACTCTATTATTTAGAAATTGATGTTAATATCAGTTTAAGTAACATCATAAGAGTTAACATTATAGTTTAATACTAATTTAAGTAAATAGAAACTAATGTTAACATCATTTGATAAGTAGATAAAAATAAAGATTAATATCAATTTTACATTTTTTAACATCGATTTCGTAATCTTAAAGTAAATTAACCCTTAATCTGGTTGAATAGATGTGGGATAATCCATGAGTGCATTTTCTACCCTTTGCACTTTTAAACTTAATTTTCGTCATTTTGTAACGTCCGCACGTTTGAGTTCTCTCATTTTGTTTATTTTATACCTTTGCGTTTAATTTTTTTCCGTTTTATTATTTTAACACTTTTTAACCCAACCTTTCCCCTGTTTTGTTGATTTAGCACCGCTAAGCCTAATTTTTTTCCTTATTTTATTCTTCTTACTATTTTAAGCCTATTTTTTCCCATTTTATCCCTTGTGCCTTTAAACCTAAGTTTTCCTCATTCTGCCCTTCATGTCTATTTTACACTTTTAAGCTTAATTTTTTCCCATTTTGCCATTTTTGTACTTTAAACCCAATCCCTCCTTCCATTCTTTATGCTTTTAAGCCTAAATTTTAAGGATATATATCGAATAATTTAAGTTCTTGAAATTTAACTTTTGTATTCTTTGCTGAAAAAAAAGTTACACACATGCCTATATATATATATATATATTCTAATCATTATTTCATGTTAAATTCTATTATAAACTTTTACCGTAGATAGATTTAAAACGTCATTTGTTATTTTCTAAAAATATAATAATTATTGACATTAAATTATGTCCCTCCCACTTTCTATAAATATCACTTTTAAGAAATAAACATGTATAGAGTATGAAAAGATTTATAGCTATTACATATCTATATAATTTTCAATCAAGCATTGAATTTCATTTATATGTAAATTTATTTTTTTACTCATAATTTTCCACGAAAATCGCGGGCCTAAACGTAGTGTTATTTATTAAGGGATGCGTGGTCGGTGGGTTTTATTTTTTTTATTTGTCAAGATGCAAAGAAACGTAAAAGTTAAGTAAATAAGATGTAAGGTGGTGTAAATATAGGTGTTACTTGATAATCGATATTTAATATAAAGAAATAAAAGAATGTAAAATTTGCTATGTGATGAATTTTATTATATTGAAAAAAATTTTATTATTTTAAATTAAAATATACAAGTGATAAATAATTTTGTATTAGTGATAAATTACTTTGTATTGGTGATAAATTATTTTGGGTGATTTTATATTGGTGTAAAATTATTTCAAAGGTGATCTGGTGATTTTGTACTAGTATAAAGTGATTTTACACTCGTGTAAAGTGGTTCTGCACCCTTGTAAAGTGATTTTGACTTGTGGGTTTATGATTTAGGATTTAGGGTTTAGATTTATGCAAAGTGGTTTCGCGTATGAGAAGTGATTTTTCACCTTAGGATTTAGGGTCTAGAATTTAGGGTTTAGTTAAACCCTAAACATTAAAGATTAAACCCTAAATTTTAAACCATAATGTGAAAAATCTCTTGTCATTGGTGAAAAAATACTTGGAATTTAATTTTACACCAGTACAATTTTACTTTGTACCGGTGTAAAATTATTTTCGATGTGAATGTGATTTTGTACCGATACAAAGTGGTTATCCACTTGTGCGATCTTACTTTACACCGATGCAAAATTATTTTTGAAGGTACAAAGTACTTTTATATTAATATAAAGTGATTCCGAATATAATTTAAGTGATTTGCACACGTACAAAAGTGATTGTTGTTAATTTCAATGGTATTGAATCTTATCATATGTGAATTTTTTTTTTACATAACAAGAAGATACATTAGATCAAATTTACATTCCTTTACGTCAATTTTTAGGTCAACTTTTATGCTCTTCAACTAGCATTTATTTTTTCGGTTGATTTTTTTTCTCTGTTTGCCCTTTGAGCATTCCATCAATTCCAGATTTGTCCTGTGCAGAAGTGGAGCGAACTCCTCCACCTTCACGTGTTATGTTTCGTGGCAATTTCCCTTTGCAATATTTCTTAACCGACGATTCCTTGCCATGTCGCCAGCGCTTGTTACGCAAATAAAAGTATTCATCATCTGTTTATTTGCTGATTTACTTCGGATTATTGATATATATGAATTTTAAATTGAGTGTAAAAGATAAAATAATATCAAATGAAAAATATATCATAATAAAATATATTATTCGATGTATTTTAATTTTTTATTAATAAAAAATAAAAAATATCGATAAAAATCAGAATATATTATACATTGTAAAATATATTATTTGATATATTTTAATTTTTAATTGATATCTTATATTATATTTATATTATTTTATTTTTTATATATATTAGTTTATATTATCATAAAAATATATTAAATATTAATTTTTAATAGAAGAACACAGGATGAAAAAATTAATGACAAAAATAAAATTAAAAATACATGCATACGTTAAATAGTACTTAAAAAAAATGAAATGAGAGAAAAAAAAAGAAAAGAGATGAAAGATGGAGTAGGTATATTGTCGCATCAAAGAAGATGAAGGAAAAAAAAAAAAAAAAACGAAGCAATCTCGGAAAATCACTGTATCAGATAAAAATTAAAATAAATATTGCTGCAGTATCATAAACAGTAGCAGCATCCACGCCGCTTCAGTGATATTATAGATAGGAAGCAGAAATCGCCGAAGGAAGTTGCTTTTCGATTTTAACGTCCGACTCTCAGACCGGAATTGAAGTCCCTGTAGTCGAGGATTTTCTATTGCTTGTAGTTCCTTAGTTTTCCCTACGCTTTTAAACTTTTAAATGAAATTTATTCTCATCTTCCGCTTGTGTTTTTTTTTATTCAAGGGGAGAAGTAGCTTTCATTTATCTGGAACCAAGCAAACAACATGTGATACATAAGTTATCTCAAGTGCCAGACAAATCAGACATAATATAATAAATCTTCTGACATGGTAGACCTTAAAATAAGGGGAGAGCAGGAGAAGGCTTTGAACCTGTGTAATTGTATAGAGGGATCTCCAAGGTGATTGCATAGTTCCATGAATTTGACTAACCGGTGACAAGTCATCACTGAGGATACGTCCACCATTGAGAGTAAACGTAAAGGTGAAACGAATGTCTTGAAGGATAGCAAAGATTTTAGACTCTTCAACACTTGAAGAGGAACCTTCGAAAGCCTATGTTGCTGTAAAAGTGTCGTTACTGTCTAAAATGACCGTGGCAACATATAAGTGAGAATTATTCATTGCAGCATCAATTATAATAAAATACTGAAAGAAGGGTCTCTCAGCAAAGGAGCATCATAGGTGATTGAAATGAAAGTAACGTCCTACTGCTGAACAACAGCATAAGGACCAAATAAAATAAATCACATAAAATGCGAGCATATAATTTACTCCAACTTACAGTAGATTATGGCTACAGGAACGATCGTATGTTTACCACAATGTTTTGTCATGTAATAGTTTGAAAATTAGTATACAATAAGGATGATTAAACGTTGTCTAAAATGTGGTTAAATTTACCATGAACGACGTTTAGATATTGCTAAATATGCTAAGTACTATGTTTTAGGTGCCACTTAAATATCATTTTTATTTTCCTAGTACAACGATTAGATGAGGTAATTAATGAGCGTAACGCAAAGTTATAATGACGTTTAAACAACCCGTTCAATTATTTCAACGACGTACTTCAAAGATGACGTTAGGCTTTTTCACTGGAGTAATAGCATGCGACAGCATATTTCTACGTCATATTCCACACTCGGGTCACCTTGTAAAAGCGGTGGGACCAACCCGGTCACCGCTTTTCTGAACCCTACTCGAGCTTGCGCATGGCTACCACGCAATCCGCTGGAACGGTATACACGACAACACACACGATCGAAGCACATGTGTTGCGTCCACTGCACTCACAACCACCATCTTTGGCTACGTTCAATTCACCATGTGCTGCAAGAGAGTGAACATTAATATGTGCTCTTCTATTATCGCAACGTACAACATAATTTGTTAAAATACAACGCATGCACGCAGTGATGCTATGAACTTAACTCTTTCCACTGTCTTAGACCAAAGATGACGTGACTATGCCGATGTTTATAGTGATGGCTAATTAACCTCGTCAAAGGCCTAAGATAATGTTTATTTAGACGTTAGCGACGTTAAAATCATATCGAATGAAGTGAAATGTCAAAATGCATACATAGGAAATTGTTATTTTGAGAAAAAGGTTCTGATTAGAAATCATGAGAATATTTTCTATCGGTTACATTTGTGAAATCCAGCCATATGAAATGAAAAAATAGCATCCAAATAGAAAGTTTATAAAGAAAATCATCCAAATCCAAGGCATCTAAGACAATAGTTTAAGATAAGTCAAGTATAAGCATCATTGATATTATAGATAGACATATACAAATAAATAAACTTGCAAGTAGTCTCTAACTCCTCAACCTCCTTCTCCAGGAAAACCCCCCCTCCCCACGAGCCCTAATTCCCTGTTGGTAGTTGACGGGCCCTCGATCGGTTGATCCATGTCGATTAGGGATCCCTCTTGCTTCCATTTCTGCCCCTCCTCCTCCTCCTTTAGTTTTGTCTCTTGATGGCCTCCTTTGTTTGTGGAATCTCTTGGCTAGGATATCCTCCTTTTCTTGGCAAGTCTCGAGCTTGTTAGCGGCTTGTTGGGGCGGATGACGTCGCTGTGACAATGGGGTTGCGTTCGTTGTTAGTGACGTTTGCTTGCATGGTTGTTCCTTGCTGTGGAGGTGGTGCTCATAGTGGTGGTGGGTGATTTTTGATGATGCACTTGCTGTCATCATGATGTTTCTTTGCGTTGCACGCTCCGTGCTGTTTGTGCTGTCTTTCGTGGCTAGATCTCGTAAGAGGTGCTCGTTGTGTTTGCGGTGGGGGTATGTGCTAAGGGTTCTTGCTGTGGGATACTCGCTATGGCAGTGGAGGTTTCCTTTCGGGTGGATCCATCTTGGTGATTTGATAATGGAGGTACTCGTTGGTGGTATTCTTCCATATCCTCCTTACCCCTGCCACATGCAACATCGATTTTGATTTGGGGCCACGCTGAATCCTGATCCAATTACAATCGGGTGGATAGTTGACTTCGCTCCGATCACTCGATACTTGTTAGCATAGTTGTCGACATTCACGACGCTTTGTTATATCACATTGCATGGTGTCAGCTCTAGTCGACTCCAAGATGTTACCGTAGATGCTTTTTTGTTTATTTATATTTTTTATTTTTTTTATTTCATGATATGCTTATTTTAGAATTCCTCTCATTTGAAGGGACACTTTGCTTTCTCCCTTTTAGAAAGACATCTAAGTTTATCTCTTCTTCCTCGTCCTATCCCACTGTGTCCTGTCATATGAGTTTCATTCCCTTAACGAAGGTTTTACTTTAAAAAATAGATAAAAAACAAAACCTGCAAGTAGTCACCGATTTGAACACGCAAGTAGTAATTGGCTTACGTGAACCGGCACAAAAGATATGAGACAAACCTGACCCCCTTCATAATTTTATTGCGAATTCTACCTAAATGCCTAACAAACATTTGACGAAATAATCGGATCGTAACTGCCGGTTTTCCATATTATGGACACCATTATAAGAATCACAACCTTTACGTAAGCACACCTCAAATTTAGCATCACCAAATAATTTCTTATTTTTATGAAAATGGTTATAACTTGACTGACTATAAGTTTAAGAAATGGTTATGAAAATAGGCATAACTTGACTCATAAATTACAACGAATGAATAAAAATTTTATAATACCTTTATATAATAATGAAAGAGATAAATAAAATTATTCTAATTATAGATGTATCAAATTGAGGAGTCATACCATCATGTTTTGAGAGAGAATAATTAAAAAATAACTTAGACAAGTTTATGTAGTAATTAAAAGTCAATTTAGATTTATGCCAAGTTGATATGTTATTGAGGCTATACACCTCAATCTAAGATGTATGATGGAGATTTATATGAACAAGAAAAATGATTTATATATGATCTTTTTTGATTTAAAGAAGGTGTATGGCTGTTTCAAGAGATATCTTATGGAGAATTTTGGAGGAGAGATAGATACTGATCTTATACATTAACCTCATAAAGTATATCTACTATAGAGTTGCAGCTTATATAAGTACTAAGGATGAATTGATGGACTACTTTAATATCATCATTGGTTTCCGTTAAGGATTAGCTTTAAGCCCTTACATCTTTACCTTAATTATATATGAGTTGACGAAGTATATCTAAGCTGAGATGCCATTTACTTTTTGCTAATGACATTGTGTTGGTTGATAGGACAAGATGGAGTGAATAGAAAATTTGAGTTTTGGTGAGAAGCCTTGAAAGTTAAAATTAAGCTTGCACCTAAGTAAGATAAAGACTGAGTATATGGAATATAAATTTAGTAGTAGAGGAAATAATGAAGGGATTGATGTAAATATTGGAGAAGAGTGCATCTCAAAGAAAAATATTTTTAAATACTTAGGATTTATTTTTCAACAAGATGGTGGGATCGATGGAGTCGTTACAATAAAATTAATATAGTGTGATTGAAATGGAGGGAAGTATTTAGTGTTCTATGCGACAAAAGAGTTCCTTTGAAAGTTAAAGGAAAGTACTATGGAGTACCTATAAGATCTTCCATGTATGGTTTTGAATGTTGGGTTGTAACTATAGGCACGGGTAAAAGATGCTTGTGGTAGAAATGAAGATGTTAAGATGAATGCGTGATCATACAAAGAACAACTATATTTCAAATGAGATTATTTAAGAAAAGGTTAGGGTGGCACCAATGGATGATAAAATGAGAGACATATCTAAGGTGACTTGAACATTTGCAGAGAAGATTGCTAAATGCTCTAGTCAGGAGATGCGAGGAATTGAAGGTTAAACCCACTAGGGGACAAAGAAGACCAAAGAAGTATTGTAAAAAAATTATTAAATATTACTTCAATTATTTTAATATAAACTTAAAAATAACTTAAATCATATTTGAATTATGGCAAAAAATTCATATATCTAATCTCACTTAGTGTGAATTAAGACTTCCTATATTCATGCTAACCCAATTTCTCTTTTATCATCAAACATGCGTACAAATGCACCAAGAGTTCAAGCACTTGCGAAAGCGCGCCAGATGCTGATGAGATTCAACTTATTTATTCTGTGATTGGTTCTTATCATAAATTAGAGTCTACGAATCTTGAACTTTTGTCTGCTAAATGAGCTTCTATTTATGATCTCATTCCCAGTGAAAGACGTAGGTGTAAGGACAAGCAACTTTAGAAGGGTATTAGTACAGATGCAGAAAATGTAGTGGTATGTTGGTATCTACGCAATATATAATGTTTTTAGGGTTATTTATTGAAAACTATCAAATTTATTTCTTTTCATAAGGTAAATTGATTGACATGAGATTTGATTGTATGATCTCTCGTACACTAATGGTATGCTCTACCTTTGGGTCAACCACTTGGGGCCAAAATTACCGATTTTATTACATATGACTCATCGAAGCTCTATTTTTAAAAGCATTTAATTATTCGACTTCCCACCGTGGCACTTAGATTTCCTCCCTCGTAAAGGTTCCCTTGATTGTGGTCCTGTTTATTGATGTCAGGATGCAAAGTATTTTTTGTGATAAGTCAATTGTATAAGTATCTTTAGATTTAATTTATTTGGGATGTTAGCCCTTATAAATGTAGGTTAATTTTTATTTTTTTTGTGGGTTAATATCATCTTCCGAAATTCTTTTTTAGGAGAGAAAATTTAAATTTGCAGGTCGATGTTAAGTTAAAATCAGTGTTAACCTTTATTTTTAATTTTTTTAAAAAATAAAAATAGGTGTTAATCCCTCTTGTAAAGTAAACATACACTACTAGAAAAATAAGCTATAATGTTGATTCATTTCCGTTGATTAATAAAATCGACGGTAATGTTATATTTACCGTCGCTTATTACCATAAGTGACGGTGAAGATCTGTACTTGACCGACCATCGGTTGAACAAAAATGATTGAGCGGGCGGTTGTCATTAATTTTCGCCGTCGCTGTAGTAAGTGATGGCAAATATATTTTTGACGTCGATTTATTTCATAAACGATGGTAAAACTATTAATACCATCAGCTTATGTAATAAGCGACAGTAAATGATTGTCATAAATCCATTTCCACAGTGATTTGTCTTTCTAGACGTCCGACATAATGTCAGATATTGAACCGATCATCTGGACAACTTATCTAAAATGCTATTTTGATATTGTGAAAACAGGAAAAAATCATCTTAGTATTAGACGTCTGACACTTTTTCCAGATGTTTTATAATGGAACATTTGCCGTCGGTTATATGAAGAAGCGACAACAAAAGGTCGGTTGTAATATCCGCCCAAACTATCGGTAAAGATCAAGTTATACTTTCATTTACTATCGGTTGATTACATAAGTGATGGTAAAAAGTTGGTTATATTTTATCGATGGGGTGGATTTATTTGATCTTTCACCGTCGATTTTTTGAATAAGTGATGGGGGAAATATTTTGCCGCCAGTTAATAGAGTAAGCGATGCTAATCATTTAGTGTTTTGTAGGGATTCCAAAATTTTGGGCACGCTAGTCGAGTAATTCAATTGACCCTTTGCCGTCGGTTTGGAGTATAAGCGACGGCATAGAGTCTTTCATCTATCGCACGCGGGCCCTCGCCCCTCCTACTGTTCATCTTCTTCCCCAAACACGCCGCCACCCTCCTCTTCAACATGACAACGCCCCTCTTGTCGCCGCTTCTCCACCTCCTCAGGTAGTGAAACCCTCCTCCGATCCCGATCCCGCCGATGGTCATCCTCCTTCTCCCCAACAACCTCTCGATGCCCTACTCCTCCCCGAAACCCTCTCACTGCCCCCCTCCTCCTCCTCCTCCCCTATTACGATCCGATCCTAGATCCCTACAGGACCCGAGATCGGCCCGCCTCGACTAATCTCAAGACCTAGTCGTCCAACGAGAAATAACCAAAAGCAGAAAATATTCCACAACCACAAGTACAATGTAACTAAGCAGAAATTAATACAGAGACAATAAATGAATCAGAAGAAATGTCTCATAATAGTACAGGCCATCACAACTACAACAACGGAAAGTAAAGCGGAAATATAACAGATAAAGTATTACATATAACAAAATACTTACTACTACAGCAAAAGAACGTGTTGGAATAGAAACTACAATAGCTAAGGCTGGGCTCGACTGGGCCTAGCACCTTCTGCAGTCGGTGGGGCTGGCTGCTCAACTCCCTGACCTGAACAAGGTTATAAAATTCTGTAGTCAGCTAACGTTGAGTAGAGTGGTAATTAAGCCAATTACATGTAATTAAGACAAGCAACTAATTAATTATTCATTTTCATTTAGCTCAACCAAGTAGTTCTAATTTGTTTGTTCTTTTATTTATTTGGTCATCTCTTGATTTTGTTTGTTCCTTAAGGGGACGATCTTGATTGCAGTCTCTCCCGTGATGTAGGATGTACACGTGGAGCTCTCTTGGCTGGGAGAGTCCCCTGTGGTAGTCCTACATCTAGTCAACCACCCCGAGGTCACGGTCGCGACCTAGCGGTGACTACGGCACGCGTGATAAGTGCACGGGTAGCTATCTCGTACTGGCACACGGTTAGTGGTTTCCTCTAGTGGGTATACCTAAAAGTACAGCACGGAACAACACAGGGCCTTACCCTCTCAGAATAGGGGTCTCGCCCCTCAGAACAGGATAGGGGCCTCACCCCTCCACAGTCTGCGTACTCTCGTTCGACTATCCCAATTTGCCCAGTGGGCCTAACAAGAGTCGGTGTAGGGCGGCTAGTTCTAACCCTGGGCCCCATGGGGCGGCTAGCTCCCTCCCTACACTAAGTAGCTCACCTCGATACCACGTACACGAGGGCCAAAACAGAAGTCAGTGTAGAGTGACTAGTCCTAACCCCAGGTCTCAACCCCAAGGGGGCGGCTAGCTCCCCTCTACACTAAAGGGACAGTTGCTCTTCTTAGTACCAGGTACACAAGGGCCAGCTCACTTTCCGTCTACTTACTAAGTTCTTTCCATATACAGGAGTTCTTCTCCTAATCCCTCGTAGGGTTCATGCTTGTATTCCTTTCATTCCATTTCCCAACATTCAGATCTCACTATTCACATTACGGGTTTCATTCTTTAACAGCCAGCTCGTGTTTTACTAACTGAAAAAGTATCACATAAATAAGCTAATACATTTGCTAGCAAGTTGGTTTAACATGCATCTCAAGGAAACAGTGTAGCTCAAGCAATATTCGTTCGTTTCTACCCTATGGTTAATTTCACATCCTAGGTTTCAATTAAGTTATTCTAAACATGTAATTTGTTTGATTAGATCTTGATATTAAAGCAAACCACTCTACCGGGAAACATAGGAGGAATGGGGGCTAGAATCGCAGGTCCTATCGTCTCCGCGAGCCCCGAACACGCTACACGCTGGTGACCTGTACTAGTGACTAAGTCACATAAGATGAGTTCAAAACAGTATATACTAGATACTAACACGTAGAGAAGCTCGAGCGGAAAACAACGATACTTTGTTTGTAAAAATTCAATTCCGTTTGGGCCCTAATGGGCCAAAAATGCGCATACTACCCAAAATCAGACGTCTGGGACTAGGCCCAGACGTCTTAAAAGACGTCAGAACTCACCCTGTGTTTCTTGCGGCTTCCTCGGACGTCCGAATCCTTCTGCAATCGTCTGAGGGGAGTCCTAGACATTGGACTCTCCTTTCGGTCATCTGGGAGTCCAGTTAGACACCTGGCGATGTGCTCAGTCGCCCAAAAGTACCTCAAAGGGCGCATCACGCACCTTTCCAATGCTTTGTGCTTGCGTACAAACGCACAGACCCAAAATCAGCTAAGGGTCTCGTCTGCATGGCCGAAACTCAAGTAGAAACACGTACCTCAGCACTAAACGTGCTTTCAGACGTCCAACTTCAGCTCTGGATGTCTCGCTGCTGCTCCAGACGTTTGGTAGATGCTCCAGACGTATGATACTGGAAAAGATCCAGTACGCAAAACTCCTCGCGACGTTCATCTTCCTCGCCGCCTCCGCTCGAAGCACTACAGCGGTAGCTCCAGTAGTTGCGGGAGGTCGAGGAGCTCTTCTCCATGAGCTCCTCCTCCTCGTTAATGCCCTCGACTCCTCCCGCACGAGCTCTCAAGCTTCCACGGCTCTCTCTGGCCTCGCAAGCTTCCCTCGTGACTTCCAGTGCACGCTACCGTACTCGCAGTAAGGCACTCCCTGCACGCGAGCTCTCTGACCGTGCACTCGCGATCTTCCCCCGAGCCTTCTCCTTCTCTCCCATGCTCTCGCTCCTCGGTCACACTCTCCTCTCCTCCTCCTCCTCTCGTTCCGGCCCTCTTCTTCCTCTCCACTCGTTGCGCTGGGGGCGGGGAAGAAGATGGCTGCTGGCAAGGGGAAAGGAGATGGAGGTTGTGGCTAGTGGTGATGGGGAGAAAGAGGAAGGGTGTGGGGGTTTAAATAGATGGGTTGTTAGGGTTTTGGGTGAGGAGGCCAGAGGGGGGAAAGGGCGTGCGTGTCGCATGCACGCAGAAACGAAAAGAACGTACAATTTTTCTTACTTTCAGACGTCTTGCCCTCTATCCGGATGTCTGGACAGACGTCTGGTGAACACTCCAGACGTCTTATCCTACCAAAAAGTGGAGGGTCATTTCAACATAACAAACTTAAGGGAAGTTTCATCCTCGAAACTTGAGCTAAGTAGGGTGTGGAAAAAATAACGTAAAAGTGCATAACAAACTTAAAGAGGACCAAAGTAGGTCTGAAGAGACATACCCTCAAAAAGCTCCGGGTACTGCTCTCGCATTGCCGCCTTAGGCTCCCAGGTCGCCTCCTCGTACCGCTGGCTTCTCCATAGGACCTTTACCAGTGGTACCTACTTCCGTCTTAGACTTCGTACGGCTCTGTCTAGTATTTGTATTGGCCTCTCGGGAAAGGTCAGGTCGTCTCCCATCTCGACGCTCTCGTGGCTCAGAACGTGGTTAGGATCGGCGATGAACTTCTTGAGGTTGGACACATGGAACACGTAGTGCACTCCAGAAAGCTGCTGAGGAAGGGCAAGTCGGTAAGCAACGGGTCTTCCCCGCTCCAGGGCCTCAAAGGGCCCCACAAACCTCGACGCAAGCTTCCTCTTCACCCGAAAACGCTGCAAGCCCTTCATGGACGAAACACGGAGGAAGCCGTGATCCCCAACCTCGAATTGCACCTCCCTGCGCTTCTTGTCAGCATAGCTCTTCTGCCTGCTCCTGATAGTATGAAGCTGTCTGTGAATCTGCTCTATCACCTCTTGACTTTGACGGATTAGTCTGGGACCAACCTCCCACTTGGTCCCCACCTCGACCCAACTCAAGGGTGCAGTACACCTCCTATTGTACAAAGCCTCGTAAGGTGCCATGCCGATGCTCGAATGATAGCTATCATTATATGCAAACTCTGCTGGGTGCAAATGCTCCTCCCAGGAGCCTCTCCAGTCTTGTACACAAGCATGTAGGAGGTCCTCGAGTGTCTGTATGGTGCACTCTGACTGCCCGTTTGTCTGGGGGTGGTAGGCGGTACTAAACCTTAGATTGGTCTCCAATGCCTATTGAAACTCTGCTCAAAACTGGAAAGTGAAACGAGTATCCCTATTGGATACGATCTCGCGAGGGACTTCGTGTAGACGCACCACTTCTCTGATGTATCGCTCTGCTAGCTGTGCTGGCTCAAAGGTGACTCGGATCGGCAGGAACTGTGCCGTCTTCGTCAACTGGTCTACTATCACCCAAACTGCGTTGTGTCCCTGCTGGGTAATTGGTAGACCCACCACTAAGTCCATGGTGATGCTCTCTCACTTCCACTCTGGCATAGGAAGTGGCTGTAACGGTCTTGCAGGCCTCTGGTGCTCGGCTTTCACTTGCTGGCATACCAAGCACTGCTAGACAAACTCACCAACATCCCGCTTCATTCCTCTCCACCAGAAATTGCATTGCAGATCATGGTACATCTTTGTATTTCCAGGATGTATGGTGAACTGGGACCCATGCGCCTCAGTTAGGAGCCCTTTCAATAGCTCCTCGTCTCTAGGAACACATAGGCGTCCCCTCATGTGCAGTATCTCGTCTGAGAAGGAAAAGTCTCCTGGGTCCCTTGTCAACACCGTGTCTCGTAGTGTCTATAAGTACGGATTAGATATCTGCCCTGCGATGATGCGGTTTATCAGCTCTGGTTGTGCCTGCCGCATCACTGTCACTATCCTGTAGTACCCTCGTGACTCCATGGGGTCGTCATCTGCCCACCTCCTCCATGAGTCTCCAACTCTGTGCCTGCAAGCTGGCCAAGTGGGCGGGTGCCTTCCAACTCAAGGCGTTGGCCACCACATTAGATTTCCCTGGGTGGTAGGAGATGTTGTAGTCATAGTCCTTTAGGATCTCTAACCAACGTCTCTGTCTCATGTTGAGCTCCTTCTGGTCAAACAAGTACCTGAGGCTCTTGTGGTCTGTGAAGATCTTGAATGTCTTAGTATACAAGTAGTGCCTCCATGTCTTCAGCACGAAGATAACTGCTGCTAGCTCTAAGTCATGGGTGGGGTAACTATGCTCATTGGGTTTTAGTTGCCAAGAAGCGTAAGCGACAACGTGACCTTGTTGCATGAGCACACCACCCAACCTTTGTAATGAAGCATCAGTATAAACCACGAACTCGCCACTGTTGTTTGGGATGGTAAGCACAGGAGCTGAAGTCAGTCTCTCCTTCAACTCCTGAAAGCACGCCTCACACTCATCGGTTCAGGAAAAGGGCACGTTCTTCCGGATCAGTTGGGTCATAGGAAGTGCAATTTGAGAGAACCCTCTGATAAACCACTGGTAGTAGCCTACTAGTCCTAGAAAGTTGCGTATCTCTGTCACTGTGCATGTTCTCTCCCACTTGAGCACGGCCTCAACCTTGGCTGGATCCATAGCCAATCCGTCTCCTGAAATTACGTGGCCCAAGAAAGTCACCTGTCTTAGCCAAAACTTGCACTTGCTGTACTTGGCATATAGCCAGTGTCGTCTCAAGGTATCCAGGACCATACGTAAATGCTGTCCATGCTGTGCCTGATCCCGAGAGTAGATTAGGACGTTGTCGATGAACACCACCACAAACTGGTCTAAGTACGGTTTGAAAACACCGTTCATCATGTCCATGAAAGTAGCGGGGGCATTGGTTAGCCCAAACGGCATGACCAAGAACTTGTAGTGCCTATACCGAGTATGGAAAGTTGTTTTGAAGACGTTGGTCTCCTTGATCCTCAACTGGTGGTAACCTGACCTCAGTCCTCCTCCTCCTCCTCCCCTTCCTATCATCCTCCTCCCTGACCTCCTCCTCCTCCTCCTCCCCCTCCTGCCATCCTCCTCCTTCCTAACAGACTGCAGCCGCCACCCTCCTCCTCATCGATGCCCTCTAGCCACCCCCTCCTCCTCCTCCTCCTCCTCCCCCTTTAGCCACCCCCCTCCTTCTATCTGCCCCATCCTCCTCCTCCCGACTTCTCCCCTTCACTGCCGTCCCCCTCCTCCACAACCCCCTCCTGCTGCCCCCCTGCTCCTTCCCGATCTCCTCCTCCTCCCCCCCTTCCTACCATCCTCCTCCTCCTTCCCAACCAACTGCAGCTACCGCCCTCCTCCTCATCGTTGCCCTCCAGCCGCCGCCTCCTCCTCCTCCTCCTCCTCCTCCTCCCCCTCCAGCCACCCCCCTACTTCGATCTGCCCCATCCCCCTCCTCCTCCTCCTCCTCCTTCTGACTTCTCCCTTTTGCTGCCGCCCCCTCCTCCTCCTCCTCCTCCCCCTCCAGCCACTTCCCTCCTCCAATCTGCCCCATCCCCATCCTTCTCCTCCTGACTTCTTCCCTCCGTTAGCGACCCTCTCCCCCTCCTCCTCCCTACCCCCTCCTCTCTACCCTACCCTCCCTCCTCTCCTCCTACCTATCCTCCTCCTTCCATTCTACGTAATAATTAATTAATGTATTATTTAATTAATTATGTTATTTAAATTACAGGGTATTGTTTTCGTACATTGTTGGAGGCTATGATACTTGGACGTATAATTTTATTATGTATAATTTATTTTTATGATATTTTTGGTATATGTTAGATGTGGGGATGTGCCCAAATATTGTTTATGTTTCAATGAATGAATTTGGAGTGTGCCCACTTGTTTATATGTGATGCATTTTTAATGTGGGGTGTGCCCACTTTGATTATATGTATTATTTTGATGTGCAGGTTATTAGAAAAACTTCAAAATATAACACTTAGGACAAATTGAGTTAGGTGTAACAGTTAGGACTTTAGATGTATTTTGGGAAAATCACAAAGATGAAGGATTTAAAAATCAATTGAAAGCATAAATTTTCCATATATTGAGGCTATCCTCTAGTTGCATAATTTTCACAAACCAAAGAGTGTGATAATTTAGATTTGAGCAAGATAAGTTACTTTTCTTAGGTATACATTCCTAAGTTAGGCATACATTCCTAAGTTTATCTCTAGTCTATTCTTGCCATAAATGTAGTTATTAAGGTCATTAAAGTCTAATAATTTATTATTCTAAAGCTACGTCATCACTTTATAGTTTTCTTTGATTTATTGTACATTTCTTTTTAGCATGATAATAAAAATAATTTCATTTCTTATCAAATGATTGCTTATGTTTATGTAAATTTCTTTGTAATTATTAGTATTATTTTAGATTCACACACTTGCTAAGGAAGATATATGCATGCGAGGTCAAACATTAGGTATTTTAACCCCTAGGGTAAAAGTCCTCCAAGTCAAAATATGCCTTAATTACTCGCTCGTCAAGACTTATGATCATGTTATACGGACAATATAGGAAGTGTATGTATACCTCACTTACATGCATGATGTGTTGCCTTTATAGCATGTCATAAGACTTGATCGACTTTGGTTTGGTGAAGTACCAAACTAAAGAAGGTCCTTAAAGATTTGACCACAATTTAGTTTTGCTCGTTACATGTAACCTTCTGCGGTGAAATTTCTGTTGTTTCTTCTAGCTCTTCTTTGGTATACCAACTAATCTTATCTAGTTTCTCGCGATGCCCTTAATTGGGTGTTAAAGGAAATCTAGCTAAGGTTAATATTGCGGGGTATACTGGAGAAGTGCGGGGAGATGTGGCAAAAATTTCACTGCAGTAAGGTTACATGTAATGAGTAAACCTAAGTTGTGATCAAATTTTTGAGGATGTGCTATAAAGTGAAAATCTTAATCAAGATACACTTCATTTGATCTTTTCCTTTCCTAATAAGTGATTTGTTTACATTAAATTTTAGGTTACAATAGATAAATCTTGGATTGGATTGCGGGGTTCAGATTACACCACATATAAGGATGGAGTAATTTCATTTCTAGATTGGGCCTTTAATGACGATAGGAAGATATTCAGGCGAGGAGGTCAATTTTAGAATATCTTCTGCCCATGCAGAAGATGTTTGAATGGTTCATTGCATGATCATAATACTGTACTCGAGCACTGCATTTGTAATGGGTGGTGGCAGCATTACACTACTTGGGTAGCTCTTGGAGAGGAGTTGACTGAGAAAGTCATAAACAATGAGAACACTATTGATGAAGAGATCGACGAGGAAATTAGTGATAGCCTAGGTGAAGAAATACAGGACATGTTGAACGTGATGAGAGTAGGAGAGGATATAAATATAGATGAGGAAAATCTGTTTAGTTGTGATCCGTTCTATGATGCTGTTAAGGCGGCTGAGGATCCTATTGTTCCCGGTGTTACGAAATGTCTAAGTTGTCATTTTTGTTGAAGATGTTTCAACTGAAGGTTATGAATAGAGCTAGTGCTAAATTCATGTTAGAAATACTTTAGTTTATTGCTGAGCTGTTTAATAACCCTAATGGTTTTTCGGCTTCATGGCATGAGGCAAGGAAACAGATTCGTAAGCTTGGTTTGGACTATCAGAAGATCGATGCATGTCCGAATGACTGCATTCTTTTCATAAATGAATTCGCAAACTTGAGTAACTGTCCCAAATGTGGACTTCAGAGATATAACGAAGGTCAAAATGAAAGCAAGAGGAAACAACCTCAGAAGGTTCTTCGTTACTTTCCACTGACACCTATGCTTCAACGCCTTTTTATATCAACTAAAACTGCACGGTGGATGACATGGCATCAGGATTGTAAATCTCAAGATGGAAGAATACAACATCCTATTGATTTAGAGGAGTGGAAGAGATTTGATGAAAGAAACAATTCATTCGCTTCAGAAGCAAGGAACTTGTGGTTGGGTCTTGCAAGAAATGGATTCAATCCATTTAAGAGTATGTACCCGTCGTACTCTATATGGCTGGTGGTAATGGTCACTTATAACTTACCTCCCTAGTTGTGTATGAGATCGTCATTCATCATGCTGACCCTATTAATCCTTGATCCAAGACAACCATCAAATGCAATAGATGTTTATCTCCAGCCATTAATCGATGAACTGAAATAGTTGTGGTTCACTGGCATGAAGATGTATGATGCAGAAAAGAAATTATTTTACAATATGCATGCAGCATTGTTGTGGACCATAAATGACTTCCTGGTGTATGCAAATTTGTCAGGTTGGAGCACTAAAGGAAAGCTTGCTTGCTTAGTCTGTATGGAAGACACTCATCACCTACGACTACCGGAATGTAAGAAATTTTGTTACTTAGGACATCGCAGATTTCTACCTATTGAACATTGATGGAGAACGTCACAATTTGGGAGTAAATTTGATGGCAGGACGTGTCTGTATTCAAAGAAAAATACAAAAAATAAATTTAGTACAGATTCTATCAGGTTGTTGGGTCAGGTTATAATGGAGAGATTACAAGAAATGAGTCAGATATGGTTGGTCGACCATTCAAACAAGACCAGATGACCTCGAGGAATTATGGATTTCGAAAGAAAAGCATTTTCTTTTTAAAGCTGCCATTATGGAAAGATATTAAAATACGTCATAATTTAGATGTTATGTATATCGAAAAGAATGTGTGGATAATATCTTAGACGTATTAAATTTGACCGATGATCCAAAGGACACTGTGAAAACAAGAAAAGACATGAAGACTTTGGGCATATGTTTGGAGCTGCATATTCATGAGGATGATGGCTACTTCCCACCTACTATTTATAGCTTGAATCAAGACCAGAAGAGTAGACTTCTCTCCTTCTTAAAGGAAATTCAGGTGCTCGATGGATTTTCCTCCCCGTTTTCTTGTTGTGTGAATGAAGCGTAGAAAAAGATATCTGGCTTAAAAAGTCATGACTCACATGTTTATATGCAAGTATTATTTCCACTGGCGATACGGGGAATACTGCTAGAGCCAGTTGTTGATTCATTCATAGAGATGAGCATGTTTCTCAAAGCTATTTGTTCGAAGACGCTATAGAATGATACGCTGGAATACTGGGATAAACAAATAGTTATTACTCTGTAAGATGCAACAAATTCTTCCCCCAGCCTTCTTCGATGTAATGGTTCATCTCACGTTGCATCTTGCAAATGAAGTGAGAATAGGTGGACCTATCCAATTCAGATGGATGTATCCTGTGGAGAGATTTTTGAAAAAGCTTAAAGATTATGTTTTGAACAAGACAAAGCCGGAAGGATTAATTGTAGAAGGCTATCTCGTGGAGGAGTGTATTAATTTTACGTCCATGTACATGAATGAAACAAACAATCGCTTTAATAAATTTCAAAGGAATTATGAGGGGGATTATAATGACATTGATGAAGAATCTTTGTCAATTTTTGATATTAGGGGAAGGTTGATTCTTCATATAGAGTACAAGGCTATTTCATAAAATGACAGACGCTGTGCGCATCTATATATTTAAAAAAAAAATTCCTGAAGTTGATCTATTTTACGAGGAATGACGTGTCGTTGTGCGTGTGTGTTAAGAAGTGTCGTTATAGTCGCACTTGCAACGTCAGTTTTAAAATAAGTAAACGGAGGTGAGTCCGAGTGTCGGTCTCAGGGAGGCGTGAAAATCAGATTTTTGCTTATCACTTGTTGTCACGGAAAGTGCGGAGTTTTGCCTGCGAAAGATGCGATTTTGAAAAGCGAGAGAGAGATAGAGAGAGAGGGTTTAGGGTTAGAAAGTTCTTTATTTGATCATGCAACTTGAACAGAAATTAAAATGAGAATTGAACGGAAAATAACTTCATTAATCATACACTTGTAGTTTATAGCTTACAACATTAAATACATGCTTCAAACAAAAGTAATGGAAAGCTTAAAAGAAAGAGAGAGAGAGAGTGTGGAGAGCGACGAGGTAGCCACGGCGGTGGAGGAGGCTCCGTCGGCGGCTCCTCATCTCCGACGATTACAAGAGGGCCTAAAGCTAGCTAAGAGAGGGGTTGAGTAGTTGAAAGGGGAGTGAATGCCTTGAATGAGTGGTTGGAGGGGGTTTAAATAGGGTTAAGGGCTTCCTAAAAGAAGAAGGGCCTTTAGCGACGTCCATAGCGTCGCTAAAACCACTCCCAAAAGTGTCGGTGAAGCCCTCCAGCCGTTGGTCAGCCGCCCGCCTCGTTTCTTCTCCTCGTGCGATCCACGGTTGTTGAACGAGAGCCAGAATCCTCCTCGGCTGCGTTGGGATCGCGCCTCGGGCGCGCGTGTGCGCGGGCGTCATCGCTCGTCGTGCACGCGTGCGTGGACGCCCGTGAGCTTCGGTTGCGCCGCGTGGCAAGATCTCGGCCGCCCGCTGCTGATCGGGCGTCCCAATTTCACCGCGCGTGTCCCCCGTCTTCAATTTTGACTTCGCGCAGCTCGAACTCGAGTCGTGTGCATGCGGTCGTGCGCGCTAGCCGTTGCACCACGCCCACGCTTTGTCGCGGCGATCGCAAGCGGGCACGTGAGTCTCGGCCATTCGATCGAAGATCGACGGTCGAGATCTGATCTTGGCTGGATGAAGGCGCGACGAGGGTGGAGCGGGGCTAACGTGGCGCAATATGGGCCGTTGATCTCCAGATCAACGGTCAGAACTTCTTGGGCCCATTGTATCAGCTCCGGATGTTGGATTTGGCTGATCTTGAGTCCGTTGGACTCTGTTCGTCATTTTGAATCCATCCGTGCGGTCCGATTACTCATCTGAGGCCTGCTTTGACAAATGCTTACACAAATGGCCATTAATACAGTTTATAAGCAATCTTGGTACATGATGCATGCAATGCTCCCATTCTGCTTATGTTGTGCCTTTTATTCTAAAGATGGGCCATATTCAACATAATTATCACCCCCTTGTGTAGTGTTATCATCCCCCCATTTGTACTCCTTGCTAGTTTCTAGCAAGATTTATTCTAGGCTTTATTTCCTTTCAGAATTTAAGAAGTAATTGTTTAGACACTTCGTTACTTGTCAATGAGAGGAAATATATGATCTTAATCTGCAAAGACTAAGCAACGCCCGGGTGTCTGCCAAAATACGAATCGCCTGAATCCTTGCTTTAATGTATATAACTATACATATGTATATGTATATATATATATTTTTAAAATTTTTTCGGAATTCAGTGTGGGTTGGTAACTTTTTACGGCTACCCAACCCACCCAAAACTCGGTCAAAACCCTAAGTGCTAAGCATATTGGTGTGAATGTTGTGATAGACTCACTTAACAGTAATTGAGACAGACTTCGAGTTTCTACGCCTCTAGGTGACCGGAAAAGGAAATAAATTTTCCTGAAGGTGTATTTGTTCGATTAGTAGCTTTCTCCCTACATTTGTTTTAATTGGGGTCAACACAAGGATTTTTCTAGTGTATATCTCCCCGGCTTGTACTACTTCCCCGCTTCTTCCTTAGATGTTTTTGTCTTTTTTTGTGCAAATATTGAGCTGGGCTCTGGACAACCGACCAATGGGCTGTTACCCACGATCACTTGCCAGCCATACTTGTGCGGTGAAGTGTGGTTTATTTTCTTTTCTTCTTCTTCCTTTTTTTCTCTCTTTTTTTTTTTTCGTAAGTGGCTTCCTTGATCTCAAATGTACCTAGAGGCAATGAAGAAGAAATGGCCTGTGGCTGGGTTCTGGACAACTTGCCAATGGGCTGTTACCCACGACAACTTGCCAGCCATACCACCCTAGAGAGTTCATTAGCTACCCAATTTCTGTCAAAATCTCCGAGAAGTGTGTCTGTGCAAAAATGTGTGCAGATGCTTAGACTCAAAGTTTTTCTGAGTTAGAGGGTGAGTTGATAAGTCGTATACTTATTACCTTATTTAGTAGGTGATAGCGAAATACGCGTGATTTGTAAAAGCGGGTTTTTAACGTTGTTGTAACAAGCGAATCCGCTTTCGCTTTTAAATTTATATCCTAGATAGGGGAGTATCTAAGGTCGTCCAAGGAGGCAAAAAATGCAAAATTAATCCTCTTGCTTACAGATAGATCTCAACTTTCTTTTTGATATTTTTCAATATGTAATTTTTTTTGTATTTTGAAAAGACGAGGGCAAACTGCAGATTGTAGCTAAAAGAACTAACACCTACAAATGATTAACTAAAATCTAAAAGATAGAAATATCTTCTTCCTAAGCTCACTCTAGGCAAGTGGAGGCCAAGGGTAATTAGGAGGAAGAGGTGAAACAAGTGCTAGAACCAAAAAAAACAACTGCAATAAAAAGCTAAAAGAAGGCAATTTTGATTGAGTAGAATGAGTGTTCTTTTCAAGGACAAGTAGAGGAATGCTTCTACTAGAATTAAACAATCTAAAAGTAAGAAAAGAAACACAAATCCTCTTGTAACAATGGTGAAGATGGTTGTCTTCTTGCTCCAAGCCTAGCTGCTCCTTGGCTTGAAAAGAGGGCTTCCTTCTCCTCCTTCCTTGAGAGCTCCTCCAAGGTGGAAGCTACCACCTTTAATGCTCTCTCCAAAGGGGTGGGCGTGCACCACCCTCAAAAACTCCTCCAAGGTGGCGTGACCACCTTCAAGATCTCCTCCAAGATCTTCCTTGCCTGGCTTCTCCTTTGGCTGGCGTGACCCAAGAGAGAAGGGAAGAGGGGAAGGCACCAAGGGGACAGAATATCCCCTTAATCTTCTTCTTCTTCTTCTCTCTTGGACGTGGGCTTTTTGGTGGAATATGAGAGTGAAATTGCTAGCCAAGGATGGCTTGAATGGTGGTGGGTAGTGGTCTTTTTATAGGGTAGGATGGGGGGTTAAGGTGCCCCTTGAAATGGAGGGCTAGGATGGAAGAATGGAGGTGGTTGGTGATCCTATGGCTAAGGAGAGTTGGCGCCAACCCAAGGGGTGTTAAAGGGGGTAGTTATGGTGGTGTTGGTGTCTTTTGGTTGTGGAGAGACACCACCATGTTGGCGCCAACATGGGGTCTTCTAGAAGGGGGGTTAGGTGGATGGTGGAGATGAATTCAAGGGAAATTGTGTAGTGGAGATGAGGGGGGATTTTGGAGGGAAAAGTGGCGCCATTAAGGGGGTGGTTAGGGTATTTTTTGGCGCCACTTTTAGGTGTCTTTTGGAGGTGGTGGGTAGGTTAGGTTGGTGCCAAGTAGGTTAGCTAATGTGGAGCTTAGGTGGAGCTAGTTGGGTGGAGTTGTTAGGTGGGTTTCTGGGGTGGTACAAGCCAAGGAAGTTGGAGCATAGCTAAGCTAAGCTAAGCTAAGCTAGCTTAGCTAATGGAGGAGTAGAGGAGAAGGTGTTGGAGATAGAGTTTGGAAGGAGGAGCTGAGGAGGAGAAGTCTGGAGCTGAAATTGGAGTTGGCTGCTGCTGAAGAGGCTGGCATGGAGCTATTCTAGCTGGCTTAGCTTGCTAGTTCTTTGCTAGCTACTAAGCCGAGCCAAGGTAAGCTAGCTTCTACCATAATGAGCTAAGGTGAGCTGGGTCTGGTGCTCCCGGGGAGAATCAAGCTGGTTGAGGCAGCTAAGGTAGCTTAGCTCAACTGAGTTGAGCTAAGCTGAGTCCCCGGGAGCTGGACTTGAGCTTCCTGAGCTTGGATGAGTTCTTCTTCAGCTGGCTGGAGCTGAGTGGAGCTGGATGTAGCTGGATCTAAGCTGGGGTGAACTCCTATCAACTTGGCTGAGCTAGCTAGAGCTCCCTGTGGACTAGTAGGAGCTGAGATGAGCTAGACTCAGCTAAGTTGAGCTGGATCTGAGTTGACTTGAGCTAGGGTGAGCTAAGGTGAACTCTCTTGAGCTGCCATCCAGCTGAGATTAGCTGAATGGAGCTAGGATGAGCTAACCCTAGTTCAAGTAAGCTAGGTTCCAGCTGCGGTGAGCTGGATCAAGCTGAGGTGAGCTGGATCAAGCTGAGGTGAGCTGGATTAGGCTGAGTTCCAGCTAGTCTGGGCTTCTCCTTCACCATTTGCCTTCTTGAGTGCTAGGGTTTTAGGGATCTATATATCTGTACATCCCTAACACTCACAAAAACATATTAAAAAGACAATAAAAAATGCAATGCATGCCTAACCTATTTTATGCCTAAATGCAGCCCAAAAATCCATTTGCGGAGTAAAATCCTAAGAGCTAGGTTTGTTTTAATGTATAAGAATGATGATAAACTGGCGTTTATCACACCCCCATGCTTATCTTTTGCTAGTCTCTTAGCAAAACTTAAAACAAAATTTTTGGGAAATCTAATTTTTTTGACTTTTGAGGAGAAAAAGAGATTAATGGACCTTGGTAGATTAAAACACTGGAGGTACGGGATTTGTTGAAGATAAACATTAGGATTTGTTTTTGGATCCAACCATTAGACAGAACGGGATCAATATATCTTCCAGAAAATTCACAAATTAACCCCTTGTTAATTCAGATTACTTGAAATGTTTGTTTTTAGGATTTTTTTGGCTCGTGAATCTGATTCGCAACTTGCAAAATCCTTTAAAACCTTATGTCTGTGCTTGTGAAAAGCCAACATTTATAAGGACGTGTTATTATTATTATATATTATTTATTTATTTATTTGTTTTTTTTTCTCCCCATGCTTATTTTTAGCTTAGTCTTACAACAGATGTGTCGGGATCGTCATTTCCGTTACCATTCCTCGAGGGGGCTCTGGCACTAGTACTTCGGGATAGCACTATCCATGACACCACCCAGGAGCTCACAACCCCAAAACACGATGTGGTGAAAAGGGGCGCTCCAAGCAAACTCAAGCTCTTGCTCCGACGCTATAGGTAGAGCACCGTCCAAGACACTTGAGCTACTAAAATGTGCTTTAATGCTCCGTCTAAAGATATGAAATATAGATATAGAGCAGCGCCAAGGCGGTAACATGTTGACATCGCGTCCTCAAAGAAGGTATTTTCCTTCTCGGCGGTGAGAACTCAAACCAATGATCTGCTTCAGACTTTTACTAAATCCAAACCCGGGAGTTTTTCAAAAATTTTTTAATTATTTTTAAGTGTTGGCTTGTGTGTGAAAATAGACATAAGAAGTTTCTTAAGATACGCAAGTTTTTGAATCAGAAACTAAGTCAAATACTTTCCGTATTACAAAATAGGATCAAGTCACTTGAACTATCATGAGTTCAGGTGGAATTTTAGAGAAGGATATCTGATCTAGTCTAAAATAGACCCTGGAATTCTAATGATCAGATCTATATCCTTATCCCTAGTTTATTAAAAATTAAATCCCATTGTACCAAAAGTGAATTTTTTGACCTTAGTCCCGATTTCAAAATTTTTCCTCAAAAAGTTTTCAACATTTTTATTTTTTTATTTTTTATTTTTGGGTATGCAAGTAGGAAATAAAGAAAATTGTATGTTTTTAGGTTTTGAACATCCTAAATCGATCGTAAAAATTTAAAAACACCCCCCCATGCTTAAGAAATGCCATGTCCTCATGCATTAGGAGGGAAAAGGGATCACCTTAGTGAAGAACGGTCGGGTTTAGGATGAACAAAACCTGGAAGAAGAAAGAAAAAAAAAGGAAAGCAAGAAAAAAATTGATGGGTTACCTCCCATTCAGTGCTATCTTTTACGCCATTCAGCCGGGCATGATGTGCACTAGTGATCAAGGGTGGCTGGCTCAGTAAAATTAAAAGATTCAGATGGAATTCTAGGCGTATGGTCAAAATAGGGCTTTAAACGCTGACCATTGACTTGAATGTCGAATTAGTTTTTGGATCAAAAAGGTCAACAGCGCCGTATGGATATGTTTTATGGACAATAAAGGGGCCGATCCATTTAGATTTTAATTTGCCAGGAAAAAGACGTAATCTCGCATTGAAAAGCCAAACACGTTGATTAACGTCAAAGTGTTTCCGAACAATATATTTATCGTGAAATTTCTTTGTTCGGTCTTTATAAATCCTCGCATTTTCATAGGAAAAATTACGTAATTCTTCAAATTCAGTTAATTGTAATTTTCTATGGTTACCGGCATCAGATAAATCCATATTGAGTTATTTTATTGCCCAAAAAGTCCTATGTTCTAATTCTACTGGGAGATGGCATGCCTTCCCAAAAATCAGACGGAAGGGAGACATGCCAAGTGGAGTTTTAAAAGTGGTACGGTAGGCCCATAAAGAGTCGTCCAATTTGGTGGACCAATCTTTATGGTCGGGCCTAACCATCTTTTGTAAAATATTTTTAATTTCCCGGTTAGAAACTTCAGCCTGGCCATTAGTTTGGGGGTGATATGGTGTGGAAATTTTATGATTAACCCCGTATTTAGAAAGGAGGTGACGGAATTGTGAGTGGGTGAAATGTGAGCCTCCGTCACTGATAATGGCTTTTGGTATGCCGAATCTTGAGAAAATATTTTTCTTAAGAAATTCGACAACCACACGGTGATCACTAGTGCGGGTGGGTATTGCTTCTATCCATTTAGAAACATAGTCGACTGCAACTAATATATACAAATACCCACTAGAGTTGATGAACGGTCCCATGAGGTCGATGCCCCAAACATCGAAAATTTCAACTTCTAAAATAGGATTAAGGGGCATCATATCCTTTCGAGTCATGTTGCCGATGCTCTGGCAACGCACACAGGACCGAACGAAGTCATGAGCATCTTTGTGCAAGCTGGGCCAATAAAATCCCGTATTAAGGATTTTAGCTGCAGTTTTCTTGCCCGAAAAATGTCCGCCACAGGCCATTGAGTGACAATGTGTTAAAATATCATGGATTTCAGAATCGAGGACACATCGTCGAATGACCTGATCGGCACAAATGCGGAAAAGGTCGGGCTCCTCCCAAAAATAATATTTAATATCAGCAAAGAACTTATCCCATTTTGTTTTTGGCCAATCAGCGGGGATTTGTTCTGTTGCTAAGTAGTTTGCGATGGGCGCAAACCAAGGGAGGGTTGTAGCAGCTAAAATACTTTCATCAGGGAACTGATCTGGCGGGGTCATTATGTCATTCGTCATAAGATGAGAGAGATGGTCAGCCACTACATTGTGCAATCCCGCCTTATCCTTGATTTCCGGGTCAAATTCTTGGAGCAGTAGAATCCAACGGATAAGGCGGGGTTTCGCATCTTTCTTTGTTAGCAAATATTTAATTGCTGAGTGGTCTGTATAAACAGTGACACGTGACCCCAACAGATAAGGTCTAAATTTTTCTAAGGCAAATACAATGGCAAGAAGCTCCTTTTCAGTAACCGTGTAATTCCGTTGTGCATCATCAAGGGTTTTGCTAGCATAATAGATCACAACGGGCTTCTTGCCAATTCTTTGCCCTAGAACGGCCCCTATAGCAAAATCTGAGGCATCTGTCATTAATTCAAAGGGACTATTCCAATCAGGTCCCTGCAATATTGACGCCTCAGTAACCTCTTTCTTCAACCTCAAAAAACTCTCCAGGCACTTATTATTAAAATGAAATGGCTGGTCTTTAGTAAGAAGCTGACTTAAAGGCTTGGAGATTTGGGAAAAGTTTTGTATGAATCGACGGTAGAAACCCACATGACCCAAAAAGGATTTGATTTGTTTGACAGTAGTGGGTGGTGGGAGCTTAGATATAGCATGTATTTTTGCTTTATCTACCGCGATTCCCTGTTTAGAAATAACATGGCCCAAGACAATACCTTCTTGGACCATGAAATGACTTTTTTCCCAGCTGAGGACCAGATTAACTTCTATGCACTTTTGGAGGGTTCTTTCAAGATTTTTGAGGCAATGGTCAAAAGAATCCCCAAAAACAGAGAAGTCATCCATAAAAACTTCTAAACATTCACCTACCAAGTCTGAAAAAATTGCAAGCATGCACCTTTGAAAAGTCGCAGGTGCGTTGCAAAGACCGAAGGGCATTCTTCGGAAAAAGGTTCCGAAGGAGCAGGTGAAAGTTGTTTTGTCCTGGTCCTCAGGATGAACCGCCACTTGATTATAGCCAGAATAACCGTCCAAAAAACAGTAAAATTCCCGTCCGGCTAACCGCTCCAAGATTTGATCAATAAAAGGGAGCGGGAAATGATCCTTCTTGGTGGCGGTGTTTAATTTTCGGTAATCTATACACACGCGCCAAGAAGCGGTTCGAGTGGCTATATTTTCCCCATTTTCATTGGTGACAACTGTTAGTCCAGCCTTTTTGGGGACAACTTGAGTTGGACTAACCCAGGAGTTGTCAGAAATGGGTAGATGATATCAGCATCCAGCCACTTAATAATCTCCTTTTTTACCACCTCCTGCATACTAGGATTCAAGCGCCTTTGTGGTTGGCGGGAGGGGCGAGAATCGTCCTCTAAATATATACGATGCGTATAATAGGACAGATGAATGCCTTTAAGATCAGAAAGGGTCTAGCCAATAGCTTTTCGATATTTACTCAAAACCTGGAGAAGTTTGTGCTCTTGTGCCCCGGTGAGTCCAGAATTTATTATCAGGGGCAGGGTCTGATTTAGACCCAGGAAGACATATTTAAGGGAATCGGGCAAAGGTTTTAATTCCAATTGTAGGCCCGGTTCCGAAAGAGTTTCTGCTTTGTGGGTTAGAGGTGAGGTGAGAGTGAAAGGGTCAGCTGGAATGTTAGCTGGTCGTGTGGTTGAGGTGGAAGGGTGAGAAAAAGTAGATTGTTCAGGAACCGTATTTACAGCAAAACAGGAACCTAATTGGGAAATTTGCAATGTTTCCTCCACAATGTTTTCTATTTCTGAATCCGAATCATCAAAGAAATCTGGTTCCTGGAACCGCCTAGAGGCTTGAAAAATGTCTAGGGTTACAGATTCACCGCCACACATGATCTTCATTTTTCCAGAATCACAATCAATATTGGCGCGGGCGGTGGCTAAGAATGGTCTTCCAAGAATAATGGGGGCAAACTTAAGTGCTTCAGGTACCTCTATGTCCAGGACTAAAAAGTCTACTGCGAATAGACAATCTTTGACCCAGACAAGAACATCTTCAACAATTCCCCTTGGTTTAATCGTAGATCGGTCGGCTAATTGGAGAGTAACCTCAACAGGCTTTAATTCACCGATCTTAAATTCCTCAAAAATAACTGTGGGGATAAGATTAATTGAGGCACCAAGATCCAACAGAGCGCAATCAAATGAGGTATCATTAATGATAACTTGGATTAGGGGTGCGCCGAGATCTTTTCTCTTAAGAGGCAGTCGGCTCTGCACAACTGAGCTGACTGTCTCTGGAAGAATTACCTTTCCTAAATTCTTGGGCTGCCTTTTTGGAGTACATAAATCTTTTAGGAATTTTGCATAGGCAGGGATATACTTAATGGCATCTAGGATAGGGATATTAATTTCTACTTGCCCAAATAAATCCATTAATTCCTTCTCAGTGGGCTCGGATTTTGTCTTTTTCTTTTTTGAAGAGTGGAGGGCTTGTGGAAATGGGGCAGGGTTGCCCTGTTTTGCATGAATTGGTTCCTGAACAATAGGAGGGGAAGAGTTAATCTGTGTGTCATTAGAGCGGGTTTCTTTAACAGGTAGGGTATTGTGAGTGGTTTTCCCATTCCTCAAGGTAACTGCATTTGCAGTCTAGTTGTTTCTAGGATGAGGACGGGGGGCCTGGCTGTTATTGAAACCCGGCGGATGCTGAGGTGCTGGCTGAATAGGTTGACTGTGATATCCACCTTGAAATTGATTCCTTTGATTATTTGGGTTGGGCATGGGTTGGGATGGTAAATTCCCAATAGGTCGATGATCAGGAGTAACCTTAACTTGGTGTTGTAAATTGGTAATCATGCGGGTTACTTCTGTCATTTGAGTCTGCATTCCTTGCAGAGTTTTCATGACCTGATTATTAATATCATCCTGGGATGGTCCAGGTTGATACAAAGGTTGCCCATAATTCCCAAAATAGTTTTGTTTGGGAAAAGGAATCGGATTCGGGTTTTTCCAGGAGTGATTCGGGTTAGTCCTCCAATTTTGATTGGAAGTGTTGGAGGGGTTTCTAAATTGCTCCTGGAGAGCATAAATATTTTCCGAGGATTTGGTCAATGAATGGCAAGGGGAAGTGGTCCTTCTTAGTGGCTTCATTAAGCTTCCTATAATCGATACACACCCGGAATGAGGTGGTGGTGCGGGTGGGGATGGATTCGCCACGATCATTGGTGACAATGGTGAGCCCAGCTTTCTTTGGAACCACTTGAGTGGGGCTCACCCAGGGGCTATCGGAGATAGGGTAGATGATGTCGACGTCAAGCCACTTGATAATTTCTTTTTTAACGACCTCCCGCATGTTTGGGTTTAAACGTCTCTGCATCTAGCGGGAAGGTCGGGCCCCATCTTCCAGGTAAACTTTATGGGTGCAATTTTTGGGGCTAATTCCTCTTAAATCCGAAATGGTCCAACCGATGGCGGCCCGATGTTCTGAAAGGGTCACAGTCAACCTGAGTTCCTGATCCTTGGTTAGATGAGAATTAGTAATCACTGGGAAGGTCTGATCAGGTCCCAAGAAGACGTACTTGAGATTCTCGGGCAATGGTTTAAGTTCAGGTGCGGGTGGAACCACAGTCGATGGGAAGGGAAAGGGCGGGAGTTGATCAACATCGATCTCTTCAAAAGGTGTCGTGTAGTGGTACTCAGCCTTACAGAGGTCCATGGGTAATGATGGTGATGGGTCAGAATAGTCACTACGGGTTTGGTGGTCTGAGACAGAACTGAGGGTGAGGCATTCCTCGATTAAAGTTTCCACGGGATCATGTTCCTCAATGTAATCGCAATCAAAAGACTTTGTCACCCGGAAGATATCCAATTGCATTTTCCTGTCCCCGAAGGCGATTTCCATACATCCCGTGTCGCAATCAATGTTTGCTTTAGCCGTAGCTAAGAAAGGTCTGCCTAAGATTATGGGTACGTTTTGTAATTTTTCAGGGACTTCCATGTCAAGCACCAAAAAGTCGACCGGGAAATAGAAGTCCTTGACCCGTACAATCACGTCCTCGACAACCCCCTTCGGGGTTTTCACTAATCTATCAGCCAGCTGGATGGTGACAGGGGTTGGTGTTAGCTCCCCAAAACCAAATTGGTGGTATAGGGTTGTTGGAATTAGGTTGATAGAAGCACCTAGGTCCAGGAGTGCTCTATCAAACGTCTTGTCCCCGATATTGCAGGAAATCAGGGGCGCTCTTGGGTCAGTTCGCTCTAGTGGAAGGTTGCTTGATATCACGGAACTTGCTTGCTCAGAGAGTACAACCTTCCTAGGTGCTTGAGGTCTCGGCATACGCTTGGGTGTACAGGCATCCTTTAAAAACTTGGCGTAAGCAGGGATGTGTTTGATGGCTTCTAGGAGCGAAATATTAATCTGTACTTGCTTAAAAATTTCCAACAACTCCTCAGTTTTTACAATATTCTTCTTTTTCTTGATTGTTTCCAAGGCCTCAGGGTAGGGTGTCTGAATGTGGATTGGTTCCATGTCTGGGTCCTTGGTTGGTGCCTCTTCTGAGTCGGGTATTTCAGCAGGTAAAGTCTCGGGGAGAGTCAGCCATTTGGGATCCTGGGTTTTGGTGCCGCTTCTCAAGGTCACCGCATTCGCAGAGGCATTGGGGCCATGGGTTGATCCTTGAGAAGATGAGGGCGAAGAAGCACCAAACCCAGGAGGTGTTTGCGGGGCTGGCTGGACCATGTGAGCCTGCCCGGGGTTGCTTTGGAACCCTTGTGAATTGGGGCCTCTGTTAATTATGTTTCGCGGGTTCGGTTGTGGTTGGGAAGGTAGGGATCCTTGTTGTTTACAGTCCAAGAGTTGGCTTAACTGTCCCTTTACCAAGGCCATTTCCTCCTGATGTTTCTGGTTCATGTTAGCCATAATCTTTATTAGGGTATCCATTTGGTTTTGTGGGGGAGGGGCCACCCTATTCTGATTATATTGGGGTCTAATTGGTGGTCCTTGCTGATAGGGGGAAAGTGTGGCCGCTGGTTTGCCTAGGCTAGTTTTGGAATTGCGGTGGTTTCTGGTTTGTCCAACCAAAGTTGGGGTGGTTACGCCAGCCAGTGTTGTAAGTGTTGGAGAAAGGGTCAGGTTTCGCATAACCTTCGACAGCTTGCACATCTTCTAGGATAGCCGATGTTGATGAAGAGGGAAGGGAGTAATCAAGGGTCGAGGGAGCAAAGGTCCCTCCCTGGAACGTGGTCAGGGGTTGTTCCAGGTTCAGTTGGGTGAAGGGCTGGACCAGGTCAACATTATGTGCTCCCTTTGCTAGGGAGAAAGTCTGCAAGGGGTTCCTGGTCTGGTTCAGTAGCTCATCAATCTTTTTGTCCACCAATTCCTTGGCAATGATGTCCATGTCAACCATTCCAGAATTTTCTTGTACCTCATAAATCCCGCCACGGGGTTGACTGGACCTGTTAAACTGGTTCATGGAGGCATTGTTGAGTGAATTCTCGCTCATAGATTCAAAGAGCTCAAATGCGCTCTCCTCATCTTTGTTTAGGAAGTTTCCCTCGCATGAGGCATCGACGAAGTTTCGTAGGTTGCTGTCCAGACCATGGTAGAAGATCTAAGCCAATTGCCACATTGGTACTTCGTGGTGTAGGTATTTCCTCAAAAGTTCATTAAATCTTTCCCACGCCTCATGAAATTGTTCCCCACCCTGGAGTGTAAAGGTAGTGATAGCTCTTCTGAGGGCATTGGTCTTTCCTATGGGGAAGAATTTCTTTAAAAATGCATGCTTAGTTCTTCCCAGGTGGTGATGGGTCTACCTAGGTTTCTAAGCCAATGAGAAGCCTTGTCTCTTAATGAGAAGGGGAACATCTTGATTAGAACAATGTCAAGGCTAATGTTCCTAGGTTTCACAGTTCGTGCTATGCGGTCGGGATCCTCTAGGTGCTGAAAGGGGTCCTCATTTGAGCTTCCATAAAAGTAGCTCTGGATCAAACTTAAGACATTCGGTTTCAGCTCAAAATCATCTCCACCCCCCGGGGATCCTAAGGTGTGGCTCGACTCTAATAGCAGAGGGATTATAGAAATCGCGGAGGGGCCTCGGCTGATCCTGAAATGGCGGTAAATCAAGTGGTGGTTGCCCTGGTATGTCTTGGAAAGGTGGTTGTTCTTGTGGGTTCTGTAATCGTTGTATGGCTTGCATGATGGTGTGGATTTGTTGTTGCTGAAGTCGATGGTTAGCATTGATTTAAGCTTGGATGATGGCCATAGCGTCTGGTGGGGGTTGATCCTCAGCCTCATCTACCCTAGGTTCAGCCATGTTTCCAACAGAATTATGTCGCCTAGATTCCTGCCCCAAAACACAACTCGGGATGTAGTGAGCATCTCCCGTGCATACACTAGAGAAGAACAGGAGGGGATGCGGAGGGCAACAGATGCAAGAAATGTGTTTCAATCAAGCACACAAGCCTAGTCCTTACAGTGTATTCCTTAGGAGACCTAGAAATCTCACAAAGGGTGATTAAGTCCGTAAGCACTGGACTCCCCTTCCCAAGGCTAATCTGGCCAGGTTGATTACGAGGGGATTGCAGGGAAGGTTCTTCCTTTGGCTTGCACCTCCGGTTCCATAGACCTCACAACCGCGATCGTTTGACACTGCCCCGCAGCCTAGTCACCATATTCTACTAAGGGAATGAAAGCCAAGTGCCTAGCGAACAAAACCTCGCCTTTTGAGACTTAACTCAGTCCTGCTTAGGGCACGTCTGCTCAGTTTTAAAGGGCTAGGATAGTGCTTGTGCTTAGGGTTATGTGATGAGGCGTTGATTGGGGTGGTGCCTCTTAATTTTCCAATTTCAAAGTGTGTGCTTCTAGCAAAACATGATTTTCAAGCAAGGATTTGTTAAGATGTGGTGTCTTTTAGTGTTTCATCCTTACTTTAGTACTTTTTAGGGTTGACGTGTCCTTAATGTTTTCGAACAAGTTTCAATGGGCACGTCAAGTTCTGCACACAACTTGGTAAAAGTAGATTTCCTTTTTATTCTATAGAGGCTCTAAAACCCTAATGTACTCATCCTAATGATCATGCAGCTTCTATTAGATGAATCGATTTTAGGGTTGAGTGGTGCGACCTAGGTCAACTCATGGTGGCTTCGCAAACACCACTCAAGAAAAAGAAAAGAACACTCCAAGAATTTATTCAGAATGTAGAGTGTACATTTTTTTGTGGGGTGATGTGTTAAGGATGTGGGTCAAGCAATCATACACCACGCCAATTTTTTTTTCAGTTTTTACAATTTTTTTAGTTTTTTCATGCAAGCAAACAATCATGAGGGAAAGATTACTCACTATCAGTCCTCGTAGCGCCTACTCCCTTGCTACCGTCGTAGGATGCGTCGCTTCGCCGTCCATGCGCCGAATTCCTACAACCATCAAGTAAAAAGGAAAATAGGGCATTAGACTATGTGAGAATGAATGTGGAATGGAGGTGACAAAACAAATCCGTTGCCTCTCTGGCAACGGTGCCAATAACTGACGTGTCATTGTGCGTGTGTGTTAAGGAGTGTCGTTATAGTCGCACTTGCAACGCCGGTTTTAAAATAAGTAAACGGAGGTGAGTCCGAGTGTCGGTCTCAAGGAGGTGTGAAAATCGAATTTTTGCTTATCACTTGTTGTCACGGAAAGTGCGGAGTTTTGCTTGCGAAAGATGCGATTTTGAAAAGCGAGAGAGAGATGGAGAGAGAGGGTTTAGGCTTAGAAAGTTCTTTGTTTAATCATGCAACTTGAACAGAAATTAAAATGACAATTGAACGGAAAATAACTTCATTAATCATGCACTTGTAGTTCATAGCTTACAACATTAAATACATGTTTCAAACAAAAGTAATGGAAAGCTTGAGAGAGAGAGAGAGAGAGAGAGAGAGAGAGGGTGGAGAGCGACGAGGCAGCCACGGCGGTGGAGGAGGCTCCGTCGGCAGCTTGTCGTCTCTGGCGATTACAAGAGGGCCTAAAGCTAGCTAAGAGAGGGGTGGAGTAGTTGCAAGGGGAGTGAATGCCTTGAATGAGTGGTTGGAGGGGGTTTAAATAGGGTTAAGGACTTCCTAAAAGAAGAAGGGGCTTTAGCGACGTCCAGAGCGTCGCTAAAACCACTCCCAAAAGCGTCGGTGAAGCCCTCCAGCCGTTGGTCAGCCGCCCGCCTCGTTTCTTCTCCTCGTGCGATCCGCGGCTGTTAAACGAGAGCCAAAATCCTCCTCGGCTGCGCTGGGATCGCGCCTTGGGTGCGCGTGTGCGCGGGCATCATCGCCCGACGTGCGCGCGCGCGTGGATGCCCGTGAGTTGCGGTTGCGTCGCGTGGCAAGATCTCGGCCGTCGGCTGCTGATCGGGCGGCCCAATTTCACTGCGCGCGTCCCCCGTCTTCAATTTCGACTCCGCGCGGCTCGAACCCGCGTCGCGTGCGTGCGGGCGTGCGCGCTAACCGTTGCGCCACGCCCGCACTTTGTCGCGGCGACTGCGGGCGGGCGCGCGAGTCTCGGCCATTCGATCGAAGATCGACAGTCGAGATTTGATCTTGGCTGGATGAAGGCACGGCGCGTGGTGGAGCGGGACTGACGTGGCGCAATATGGGCCGTTGATCTCCAGATCAACGTTCAGAACTTCTTGGGCCCATTGTAGGAGCTCCGGATGTCGGATTTGGCCGATCTTGAGTCTGTTGGACTCTGTTCGTCGTTCTAAATCCATCCGTGCAGTCCGATTGCTCATCTGAGGCTTGCTTTGACAAATGCTTACACAAATGGCCATTAATACAGTTTATAAGCAATCTTGGTACATAATGCATGCAATGCTCCCATTCTACTTATGTTGTGCCTTTTATTCTAAAGATGGGCCATATTCAACATAATTATCACCCCCTTGTGTAGTGTTATCAAGGAACACGAACAATTACCTCTTCATAGCACAAACGAATTTTATTTTTTAGATTTGTTTAAAAACCGAGTTCATCAATTGAAAGAGGATAATGACTCACATTGGGTACTAGATTTTGATGTAATTGCCGATTCACCATTACATTATGCACATTACCACTTTGGGTATATAATAAATGGGTTCAGATTCAGAATAAAAGAAATTGATGATAGGAAGGTTACACAACAGGTCAGAGTTGTTGATTCAAATCTTTCCACCAGTCCAGATGGATACTATGGTAAAATCAAAGAAATTGTAGAGATTAGCTTCAGATATGATCGTAGAGTTGTCCTATTTAAATGCCATTGGTTTGATATTTTTAAAGAGGGCACTGATTGCACAGCAAAAATACAGCAATAAATATGCCATCTTGTGTTATTTCCTAGCACTGCCATTGCATATTAGGTAACTATAGTTGCATTTGTAAAAAAAGACACTTGCATGCATTTATTTGAGAGGGGAGGATAATGCAAATAATTGGCCATGTAATTAACGTCTTCATCAAGTGCTGCCTCACAATTTCACATTCTTCATTTCTTTATTTCCTTTGAAATCTTCTTCTCCGCGCTGCTCAGGGCATGGGCTTGCGCCTGTTCGCACCATTCCTCTGCCCGGCTGCATGGCGGGGCTTGCTCTACCTACAGCATGGCTGTGGCAGGCGTCTCCTTCTTTAAAAAGCCTGGCCATCTTCCTTGCGGGGGGGAGCCTGGAATAGAGAAACACCTGCAGACCTTCGTCCAGGCCATCTTCCTCCCCTCTCCCCTCCATACGTAGCACCTCTTCCCACTGAAGAGATACACTGCGGGTAGGAGCAGGCTCACAGTGGTCCCACGACCACCACTGTGAGTTCCACCACCACCCAGCTCATCCAAGAGCAGGTGGGCGTGGTGGGTTCACTCCCTGTTTCCACCGCTCAACACCTTCCTGCCATTGCCGAAGATCCAAGCTCTGAAGCTCAGCAGCAGCTGCAGCAGTAGCCCCGAGCGCACGCAAGTAGCCGGCCGCAAGCTCCTTCCGTGAGCACAGGCACCTTCCAGTGTGCCCGCGCACGCAGAACCGGCCGCAACCGGTTGTCCGAGCCGCGCGGCACTGTAGCTACTGTTCACGCATTTCTACGCGACATTGTAGGTACAGTGCGGTGATCGGAGAGTTTCTCACTTATCCGGTCACTGCACGCTCTCTCTCCTCACCGCTACTGCCTCCAGCCAGTCAGTGCAGCGCCCGTGTCCAAGCCCGCGCTCGCTCTAGCGCCTGCGCTCGCGTCTGCAACCGCACTCGTTCCTGGCTGCAGAGCGCTGCACTGCGCTCCCGCACCAGCCTGCGCGCGATGCAAGGACCGCATGCTCACTCTAGTGCCTGCGTGTAGTCCCTTCAGTGCGTCTGCGCCTGCACGTGCCTGCGCCTGTGCTTGGGCCATCAGACGACGCTAGCAGCCACCTGACACACACACACTCGCACACACCACACTCGTACACACACACACTTGTACACTCACACTCACTTGTACACCCACACTCACTTGTACACCCTTATACATACTTATACACACATATATATATATATATATATACATATTAATACCTATACAACTAAATATAAGTATATATACATATACATATATATATATCTATATAGTTGAATATATATACATATATATCTAGTTATAAATATATAGATATATATATAACTACATATACACCTATATAGTTACAACCCTATCTATATGTATATACACACACATATATATATACATATATACATCTATATATATCTATTTACATACATATCACCTATCTTCATCCATACACACTAGTCACTCCAACACGCATTATATCGCGGGAATATCTGCACCAGTTGTTGATATTCCCCGATACCCACGTAAAGAAAGCGCCTCCGCATACAGTCCCACACATCCATCCTACACTCTATGCGGCACTTCGTCTTGTTGGTTGCATCTTACTAGATGTGGACCAACTCGACACTGTGCTACACGCCATTTCCACCCCGACCCCTATATATATAATATATATATGCCTGTATATATATATATAGACTATATTTTTTTACAAGCAACCTATCTTGTTTCTATTTCTCTTTTGTTTCCTGTTATTAAAAAAGATAAAAAAAATAGTAAAAGAGAAAAGATAATCCTTGTCTCGCAGGAACTCGATCTTGCGATCAGCAAGATCAATTTTTGGAACCCTAATTTGGCTCAAAGCCAAGAACAATTTGGCTTGAAGCCAAGGATCAGATTTTGAGAGTGTACCTCAAGGAAAAATTATCAGCAAAAAAATCTGAAATAGAAAAAAACTAAAAACATAATAAACGCACGGAAGAGATTCGTTGTAGGAAAGGCATAGAAACTTATTCACCTTTAATCCCCGCCTCCCTTAGTTCGACCCAGGGCCTAAAAGTGACTAAAATAAAATTAAGTAGGCCAGGTTAAAAATTTTGTAAAAAGATGGTTAGGCTCGATTTAGGTTAACCACTATACTTACTTCAACGATAATTTCACCATATTAACACAACCTGTTCGAGTCCTGACACACCTTTTTCTAGCGCTGTTGTCGGGGAGGTACGCATTGAGGTAAGTTTCTTCTCCATTCCTTTGATTTTCTCTTCTCACACCCTTCTCTTCACAGGTGTTTTTGTTTGCTGGTGTGCAGGTGAACCAGTTGCAAGGAGGAGGCAAGCAGAGGAAGTCTGAGTCATGGGCAGATCCAAGGTGAGGACGAGAGCATGAAGTCACCGGCGCTGCACTGAAGCTTCTCCCATGTTGCTGAAAAGGGAGGTCTCTCTCTTAGCAACTTAGGTCAACTTGTCACCTTAATAATAATAATAAAAACCCTAAAACCTAAAAAAAAATTCTTGGGATTTCTTGGGGCAAGTGGATTAAAAATAACTTGTTTGATTGTTTGCCATCACTCCCACCGCCCTGGGATTTCCCGCCAAACTTTGCATAGCGCATATCCAAGAATCCTGATTCTTGAATCTTTCGTCGTGTGAAGTATTCTTTGAGGTAAGATTAAATAGATTGATTGCCATCCCTCCTTGCCTCATTTATCTGCAATTCGGGATCACATTTTTGGTGGGGAGACTTGGAATTGAGTTGATTCCAACTCCACCACGACCTTTCACGTGCCTTAGATTTGATCTCGAATATTTCAACCCTAACACTTTGATTTTCTTTACATTATCTTGTGGTTGAGCCTTGTGTGTGGAACATCATTTTGGTGATTGGGAGCACTTGAATTGAAGTGCTTTAGCTCCCTTTCACACTAACATAAAATTGACTCGTGCATCCACACATAGAAATTTCCATCTAGGAAAGCCCATTGCATTTTTAGCATGCATTAACCAACTCATATTGAAGAAGGATTTTTTGGACATAGAAGAACTTGTATTTTCTCAAAACTCGGAGATTGGTTGAATTGGTAACTCAACGAAATCTTAAAATCCATAATACTTAAGGCTGAAATTCTAAAAATCGTTCACCAACTAAAACTTCAATTCGGGGAGATTTCCTCATTGCATGCTTGGTTTACATACTTTCTATAATTAACGTACTTCGGCATTACCCGTAAACAATGCCCTTCACATTCCAGAAGCACTTGATCCTAAGCCTCTAATTAAAACTGGTAGCAACTTGACCCTTATTAAGGATTGGAGGTCTAACTATCTGCGTGTATCACCTACGTGCTGGTGCGGGTTCCCGCGTGCTATCGGGTGTCTAAGACTGGGGCAAACAGCCTTTCAATCTAACCCGGTGGTTCCGCGGTGCTCGCATTTGGTTCCGTAGGTTGTGATAGTAGGTAACTTAGATCTTTAAGTCTAAGGGCACATTGTAGAGGTTAGGACTTTGATTGTCTTGATTTGTCATCAAGTGTACCTTTGCGGCATCATTTCTCTCATCCCCTTTTCCCTTCTTGTCCCCCTAATTCTTCTTGCGGTAGTGCATGTTTGGGAGGAGGTCACAAAATCCTGAATTATTTGAATTGTATGATAATTCTAGAAGGAAAGAAACTAAATCGTCATCCTCGTCTACAAACATGGCTGCATGCCTACCCCCAAATCCCGAGGGAGGAAACCACCCTCAAAACCCACTAGGTGGTGGAACCATGGATCCCATAACCCGCCTCCAAGCCCAAATGGAAATGTATAATGAACAAATTGAAGCCATTAGGGAAACCTTGGAGGAAATGCAGAACCCTCCCGAACGGGAGGAGCCTAGGTCTCTTAGTCCTTATCAAAATCCCGCTGCTACAGAGACCATCGGACAAATTCGGGCCCCATGGTCGGGGACGACTTTGAACTAAAACCCAGTATAATTGGCCTGATAAACTTCCACTTCCATGGTCTTGCAAGTGAAGATCATTTTCTCCATTTGGAAAACCTAACCCGATTGGCTGGAACAGTTAAACCAAGAAACATCGGGTTACCAATTGTCCTCATGAAAATGTTTCCATTTTTGTTGCGGGATAAAGCGTCGCAATGGTTACACACCCTTGGGAGAACCATCCATTCTTAGGAAGAGATGTGAACAGCATTTCTCAAGAAATTCTTCCCAATCGGGCGAACTAATGTACTTCGTCGTGCTATAACTTCCTTTACGCAACAAAACGGCGAACAGTTTCATGAGGCTTGGGAGAGGTATAATGACCTCCTCCGGAAGTGTCCGCACCACGGTCTGCCTAAGTGGCATATAGCCCAGATTTTCTATTATGGGCTAAATGAGACTTTGAAGCAGATTGTAGACGCTTCATGCAGAGGGAATTTCATGAATAAAGACGAGAATGGAGCATTCGAATTATTTGAAAACATGAGAGAAAACCCAATGAACAATGCCTCCATTGTCGCCTTTAATCGTACCAGCCTGCCCCGTAATATTCACAAAGTTGACACGGGACCCTCCCATTCATCCACTGATCTTAACCTTATTGCATAAAAATTGGATGAAGTCTCCGTCGTGCACAAGAAGCTGGACGAGCTTCTGGCCAATCCCGCCCGTTCTTTGGCAAACACCCCCACCTCACCACTTCGTCACAATCCCAATCCTTCCAACACCAGGCTTATCCCCAAGAACCCGTGAGATCTTCCTTACCGAGTGTCATGCCGAGCGATTCGGTAAGTCATGTGGGTCTGGCTTCTGCAAGCCAGTATTTTGACACGGAGGACCAAGCCTCTGTGTGCTTGGATGCATATTTATATGTTGACTCGTCTTCTGGCTGAGAAGACGCTTGTGCCCTGGGGAACAACCCATTCTCTACCACTTATAACCCAGGGTGGCGAAATCATCTGAACTTCGCATGGTCCAGCAACCCGCAGCGCCAAAACCCCTCGAGTGGGCCAATGCGACCGTCCGCACCCGTCATCCCAAGGGCCCAGTTTAATCCTGTGGCGAATCCGCCCTCGAGTCCTTGCATACCGCAAACAGAACACGCATCAAGTCCTCTTGATAAATTGATGCGAATGATGACGGAAATGTCAAAGCACCATGAAGAGAACATGACCTCTGTTCAGCACCAATTGGCGCAGCAGAATGCTGAGATCAGTCAACTACGTATGGCGACTCAATCTTAGGGCACTCTTCCAGCCCAACCTGTTCCCAACCTGCGAAATTTCGTACCCTGTGGTCCTCAACCATAGGTACGACCTTCTCAGGGGTAGGTTCATTAGATTCTGCAGGCTCCAAGCATCCCACCGGGATTTCAGGCTAATCCTGCGGCAGCACCTCACCCTTATGTCCCTATTGTGAACCCTCCTCCGCCTTATGATCCCACTGGACCTGCATCGTCCAATGTGATTACTACGAGGAGTGGTAAGCAAACCGTCGATCCGCCTCGACCTGATCCTGGCCCATCTTTTTCATCGACCTCTCATTCAGGATGTGCACCGCATTCGCGAGAGGACGATATACCCAAATTAGTGCCAGAATCGGTCCCATTCCCTGAGGTTCTACTGAGGGAGCCAAAAGGCAAGAAAAAGGATACACAGGCCTTTGATAACCTGCGTAATTTATTTAGGGTTGTTGAAATCAAGGTACCCATGTTAGAGGCTATCAACCACATACCTATTGTCGCCCGATTTTTCAAAGACTACACTACACCCAGGCGACAGTCAAAGAAAACAAAGAATCTGGTGGTTCTCTCGCCTTATGCGAGTTGTGCTATACTGTCAAATCTACCATCGAAGCAAAAAGATCCGGGCACACCACTTATTTCTTGTAGCATCCAAGGCTGCAACTTTAACCGTGCTCTGCTTGATCTAGGATCTTCCATCAATCTAGTACCAACCATCATGCTCGAAAAATTTGCCTTAGGAAATCTGAAACCCACCCCTGTCACGTTACAGTTGGCAGATCGTTCTGTCAAAATACCAAAGGGTGTGGTGGAAGACGTGGTGGTTAGGGTCAACAGTCTCTGTTTTCCTGTTGACTTTCTTGTTTTGGATATGGAAGTTCCTAGCTCACTTTCTGTTTGTCCGATCATCCTTGGTCGACCTTTCTTGGCCACAGCCCGCGCCCATATCGATTGCGAGTTGGGTTGTATTGAGATTGCCGTTGGATCTGAGAAGCTCAAGCTTAACATCTTCAAGGCAGCCAAGAACTTTGATTGCGATTGTATCGAGGATGACACGTCTGACGAGGACATGACCGTCAGCGCGTGTATCAGACTAATAGGGACCTATTTTGACTACTGTGGATTGCCTTTAAACACAGACGATTTCCTGACCGACACATATCGTGACATTCCCCCATCCCTCCCTTTTCCCGTACCTTCTCCTGACTAGACTTCTGACGAGGTTTTCTCTGCTTCTCATACCTCGTGGTTTGAGTCATATTCGAGCTACTCACCGTCAATCCACACTCTTGAAGATCGGATTGCCCTTTCTTTCCCACCAAATCAGGCGAAATCACAACTCCACACTGGGACCTTGAGCCCACATACTGCTCACTGGGGCTATCCCTTTTTGGATCCATCAATCCAAGATGCCCCTCTTCTTGGCCAAACTGAGGGCCAACTTCTTCCTTCGTGCCTCATTCTGAGTCCAGCTGGGGACGTTAAATTCAGCGCTCGTTGGGAGGCACCCCAGCAACACTCCTCCACTGTCACATACACTTCACTTCGCACCTTTTCACTTCACCACCCACCATCCACCCACCCTACCACCTTGCTATATACCCTGCACTTCAGCTCTCGCTCCCTGATCTTTTGACCTTCCTCTCCCCTGCATGCATATGAGGACATAGCATCGTTTGGCATGGGGGGGTGGATAGGAATCCATAGGATCTGGGTATTATATGGTATCATGCAACTTCCATTCATCTATAAATATGTATATATATATATATATAAAGGTGTTTAGTAATGTTCTGAAGGCTGAAACATAATACAATAAGTGTTTATGGATATTCAACCATTGTTTTGAAGACTTTCCAGGCCACAGAAGCTTGATTCGCTCAGGCTCGGCTTAATTCACTTGAGCATTGACAAGATAGATCAGAATTTCTCCTAACTAAGGACGTATTCTTGTACCTGAGACACCGGTATAGGATCCGTTGGTTTGCTTCTACTCGAGAGCCTAAGTAATCTTGGTTCACACTACACATATCAAGAAAGACCAGGTGAACATAAGATCCAACCCTAGTGTTCATTAGGGAAGGTGGAGTCCTTACCTATGTACGCAGGTAGACTTTTTATCCCAGGCTTTAGTCTTGTGTCTAGGAGAAACCCTTTCCACAAAAAAGGAACTCTCCCACCAAAGGAAAAGTGTGCTCCTCCAAATAAAGTTGTAAGAGATATACTGACACTTGTTTAAAAAAAAAAAAAGCTGTGCAAATAAGTCAATATATCTCGCAAATGTCTGTAAATTCTTCTCCCTCAAAATGTTTCAAGGCAAAGTTACAAATACCCTGTGTCTACCATATATTCTTTGAGCCACAAAAGAAAAAATGAGGGTTGAGTTTTCTGTCAACTTTTTAAGGGTCAATCCAAAGACATGAGCTAAAACTGGGACCAACCTACACTTAAAGATTCGTGAAACCCTGGGCTTGAGTCTTAATGTTCATCTGGTCAGTCTTGATATGTGTAGTGTGAACCAAGATTACTTAGGCTCTCGAGTAGAAGCAAACCAACGGATCCTGTACTGGTGTCTCAGGTACAAGAATACGCCCTTAGTTAGGAGAAATTCCGATCTATCTTGTCAATGCTCAAGTGAATTAAGCCGAGCCTGAGCGAATCAAGCTTCTGTGGCCTGGAAAGTCTTCAAAACAATGGTTGAATATCCATAAACACTTATTGTATTTTTGTTTCAGCTTTCAGATCATTACTAAACACCTTTTTATATATATATATATACACATATTTATAGATGAATGGAAGCTGCATGATACCATATAATACCCAAATCCTATGGATGCCTATCCAGGCACCGGTTTCAAAATTGATAGGAAACAAAATTTCTTGAGTTTAAATCCTAATCGTCAAATTCTTCAGTCTGATGAACCATTTACATTGGCATGTTAAGCGGCACAAGTTTTTTATGTTCTTGATAATTGCCAAAGTGGATGGGTTATTCCCATAAGAACAGTTCTGCGCAACAATTTTGACGCACAGTTTGAAGTATACCAAGAATTAACAGAAGAAGGTCATTTATTTGCAATAGATATTGACGTTTAAGGTTAGTAACAATTTCTTACTTTGTTTCATTTCCATTTAAATGAATTTTTTTACGTTTAGCAAACTTTTTTCATTAATGATTTATATATTAATGATTTTTAACCATATTAATTATTGCATTTTTTACTTGTTACAGATGAAGTTGTTTAAGAAAAAATCCAGAAGAAAGGGTCCTCCTAAGACACAGCCCTCTACACCACCCCCCCAGAGTAGGCTCAGCGACCCCCCTCACGGCAATTTCAGCCACCCCCTTAGTCATGTTTCGTATGACCTGGGGAGATGGCACGTTTACTACAAGTAGGGGGAAGGGAAAGCGGAAAGAGATTGCTCAAACCTTCCCAGATCGAGTAGAGGATGATCCAGATTATGGAGGATCAGATGACGTTGAGGGGGAGGAGGAGGGAGAGGAGGAGGGCGAGGAGGCACAGGATGAGAGGGTGGGGAGTACGTCCCAAGTTCATGTTGACCACTCATCGACTGTAATGACTCGTCACACTTTTAGCCTTTTAAGACATCTGGAGTCTGAGTCAGACGTTTGTCTAGACGTCTGGACTCGTTCTCGGATGTCTGAAAATGAAAATTTTGTACTGCACACTACGCTTTGGTGAAGTCTGGATTGGAATCAATGAGGTGAACATGAGCATGAACCGTACAGAGAATTAGGAGTAGAACTTCTGTGGATAGACGAAAACCTGAAATGAAGACAGGAAGTGTGCTGGCCCTTGAGCACGTGGTACCAAGGAGAGCAACTATCCCCTTTTTATGTAAAGAGGAGCTAGCCTCCCTTGGGTTGAGACTCGGGGTTAGGATTGGCCACTCTACACTGGCTCCTGTTGGCCCTCGTGTACTTGGTACCGAGGCGAGCTACTAGTGTTGGGAGGGAGCTGGCCACCCCACAGGGCCTGGGATTCAGCTAGCCACCCTACACCGACTTGTTAGGCCCTCTGGGCAAACCGGGGTAGTCAGACGGGGGTGCGCGGATTGTGGAGGGGCGAGACCCCTATTTGATTCTGAGGGGTGAGACCCTATACTGTTCCATGCTATACTTTGGCATACTTGCTAGCGGGAACGACTGACCGCGTGTCAGTGCGGGGTAGCTACCTGTGCGCTTATCACACGTGCCGCAGTCACTGCTACATCTTGACAGTGACCTCGGGGTGGTTGATTGGGTGTAGGACTACCACGGGGGACTCTCCTAGCCAAAAGAGCACCACGTGTACCTTCTACTCTACGGAAAAGACTGCAATCAGGATCGTTCCCATGAGGAACATGCAAGATCAAGAATATCTGGATGCTTGAGAGAAATGGGTGAAACAGATATATATATATATATAAAACAAATAAATAGAAATGAGAATTAAACCTGTTGCTTTTACTGTTTTTAGATAATATAGATACCACTCTACTCAGCGTTCGCTGATTCTGTCTTTTCATAATATTGTTCAGGACCAGGAGTTGAGCAGCCTGAGCTTCCGGCTATGGAGGGTGCTGAGCCCAGTCGAGCCCAGCTGTAGTTTTCTTCAGCACTTCCTTTTCTTTTCTCTACTGTTGTAGTAAGTAATGGACTTTTAGTTACTGTTCTGCTTCTACTGTTTATTTCCGCTTTTCGTTGTTATTATTGTTGTGGTGGTATGTACTGAAACAACAGATTTATTTTCTTTTACTGCTTTGTACATTTCTTCTGCTTAGTTATATTGCATATGTGAATATGGTTTACTTTCCTGCTTTTGGTTATTTCTTGTTGGACGACTAGGTGATTGCATAGCAAAAATACACCAACAATTGTGCCATCTTATGTTATTTCCTAGCATTGCTAGTGCATATTAGGTAGCCATAGTTGCATGTGTAAAAATAAACTCATGTATGCATTTAATTGAGAGGGGAGGAAAGTGAATAATTGGCCTTGCAATTAACGTCTTCATCAAGGGTTGCATCGCAAATTCACCATCTTCATTTTTTATTTGGCTTTGAACTTCTTCTCTGCGTGGCTCAGGGCATGGCTTGCTCTTCGTGCCATTCTCTGCCACAGCTTGCTCTGCCAGCCGCATGGCCGGTCATGTGCAGCCCAGGACATGGCTAAGCATGCTTCTCCCTCCTTTAAAAAGACAGGCCATCTTCTTTGTGCAAGGGCCTGGTCCAACATACATACAACAGCTCCTTCCTCCAGGCCATCTCCTCCCGTCTCCCCTCCATACGCAGCACCTCTTCCTACTGAAGAGACACGCTGCGGGCAGGAGCGGCTCACAGTGGTCCACGACCACCACTGTGAGTCCCACCACCGCCCAGCTCATCCAAGAGCAGGTGAGCGTGGTGGATTCCACCCTCTGTCTCGACGTTCAAGCACTTTCGCCACTGCCGTAGACTCGAACTTTGAAGCTCAGCAGCAGTAGCAGCATGGCGCAGCAGCCTCTAGCCTACGTGCGGACCACCGCGCGCCCCTGCAGCAGTTGGTGCAGCTCCTTCCACGCGTGCAGGCTCGCTCCACAGCGGCTGCGCATGCAGAACCGGCCGCAGCCGGTCGTCCGAGCCAAGCGCGCACTGTAGCTATTGTTCACGCGTTTCAACGGAACACTGTAGCTACAGTGCGGTGATCGGAAAGTTTCTCACTTATCCGGTCACCGCACGCTCTCTCTCCGCGCCGCAACCGTCGCCAGCCCGTTCGCACTCCTGCTCCCATGTACGCTTGCACCCGCTGCATCTGCTCCAGAGCCCGCTTCTTCGGCTACGTTCACCCCAGCACGCAGCGCTGTGCGTTGCGCTACGCAGTGCGTTGCGCTGTAGACTCTCTCGCCCACGCGCGTCATCCAACGCCCTCGTGAAGCGCAGCTTGTGCACGCCTGTGCTTGTGCGTTCCTGCAACTGCGCGTGCATGCTCCTACGCACACCACCAGATGTCGACTGAAGCTTCCAGATGACTTAAACACCAGCGCCCTCTCTCGTAGTCACTCTCTCACACCCTCCCGCAGACACACACATACACACACACACTCACTTGTACACGCCTAAAAATATACTTATTCATATATATATACATATATATTTATATCTATATATTTATATACATATACATACATACATATATATATATATACATATATATATATTATTACCTATATAACTAAATATACATATATATACACATATTAATACATATATACATACATACATATGTGTATATATATATATATATATATATCTATATCCACAAATTACTATATATATATCCATATCTATATAGTTAGTTATATACACATATATATCTAGTTATAAATATATATATATATATATATATATACATATACATATATCTATATATATATTTACATATCTATATATATATATATATATATATATATATAACTACATATACACCTATATAATTATAACCCTATCTATATTTATACATATAAATATATACTTACCTTCATATCACCTATCACGCGTTATATCGCGGGAATATCTGCACCAGTTGCTGATATTCCCCGATACCCACGTACAGAAAGCGTCTCCGCACACACCTTCCACTCATCCATTCAACACTCCACGCGGCACTTCGTCCTGTTGGTTGCGTCTTCCTAGATGACCATCAACTCGACACCGTGCTACACGCCATTTCCACCTCCACCCCCACCCCTATATATATATATAATATCTATATCTATATATATATATATATACTATATATATCTTTCTCTTTCCTGCTATTAAAAAGATAAAAATAGTAAAAGAGAAAAGATAATCCTTGTCTTGCAGGTACTCGGTCTTGCAGATTACCAGTTTTGGAACCCTAATTTGGCTCTAAGCCAAGGACCTGATTTTGAGGGTGTACCTCAAGGACAAAATTATCAGAAAAAAAATCGTAAATAGAAAAAACACCAAAAACATAATAAACGAATGAAAGAGATTCGTTGTAGGAAAGGTGTAGAAACTTATTCACCTTTAATCCCGCCTCCCTTAGTTTGACCCTAGGCCTAAAAGTGACCAAGATAAAATCAAGTAGGCCAGGTTAAAAATTTTGTAAAAAGATGGTTAGGCTCGATTTAGGTTAACCACTATACTCACTTCAATGCTAATTTCGCCATACTAACACAACCTATTCGGGTCCACACCACTAGGTCTTGGGATTAGTCGAGCCGAGCTGGTCTCGGGTCCTGTAGGGATCCGGGAATTGGGTCTTAACACCGATGGATGTAGGTTTGGGTAAGAAATCATATCCCTTTAAGAAGTAAATTACATTCCTTCAGAAATATATAATGAATATGATTAATGTTTACACAAGTAGATTAAGAAGAGGGTGGGGGAAGACAAAAATTCTAGACCTACAGCGTATCCCCGAAGGCATGAGATTAACAATTAGGCTCCGATCCATAGGGGAGGCGGAGGATTACCCGGGCTTTATCAGTCAAGTGGGCACAATTGGTAAGTCCATTGTGCCCATTTCCTACTTTGACTGGAGAAAGATGCCCGCAGAACTGAAGAGGCAGCTCATCCGTCAGTTGGAGGTAATTTTATTTAAAAATGGGTTATTTCTTTTATAATTTTATCTTAAATTTATTTTAAAGTAACATTGACATATATATATTTAAAATTAATGTAGCAAAGTTACGATTGGGGTGACGACCTTAATGCCTCTCGATATATCCTTAAACACGTTGCCAAAATCCACAGGGATTGGAGGACGGAGACCAAGAGGAACGTAAGAATTTTTAAACATTTTCATTTTTATTATATACATAATTTCTTATATTATTTCTAACAATTTATATTTGGTATCTAGTGGTTCTTGAATAAGAGTTCACCCAAAGTGGTAATGCGTGAAGCTCATTCTGATGTCATGCCTGGCGATTGGAAGAAGGAATGCGAGCATTGGATGAATCCAAAGACAGGGGTTAGTAAATGATTAGAAATTATTCTAATAATTTCATATATCTTAAATTCATAAAAGATATTTTTATGTATGTCTACAGGAGCAAGCAAAAAGAAATAAAGCCAATAGGGCTAAACCTCCACCACAGACCCATTGTTTGGGTTGAAGAAGTATCGAGACAGTCAAGAGCCGTTATGTAAGTATTGAAATTACCTTTCAATTAAATATTACTTAATTTTTAATTTATTTGAACTTAATTGTATCATTTTTATTTTTTCAGTCTACTGCACATGATGGGATGGAAATGACAGGGATGGAAATCTACGAGGTCACCCACAGTAAGCAAGCAGCTGAGGGTGCTCGTAAGTGGATTCATGAGTCATACCAGAGGAAACACGTAAGCTTCTTAAACTCAAAAAATTTATAACTTTGTATATATATATTAAAATAATATTTTTTAATATATTTAGGATCAAATGGTACAATTAGTACATCCCGTCGCTGACGAGACCTCCGACAGCATCCAACAACCTTTGGATCCAGAGGAGGCATTTAGGAGAGTGATGCCACCGGACAACGGTGGTTTCATTCGTAGTGTAGGGAGGGCATACTCGTTATCGACCTGGTATTGGAGGAAAGGTGTCCTCTCATCTAGTGTTGTCGATTAGTTGCATCAAAAGATTGACACACTACAGAGAAGAGATAAGGAGAGGGAGAAGAGAGAGGCAGAGATGAAGAACAAGTTGAATGCGATGTATGATAAGCTTCAGTAGCTTAAAGTCCTTATTTAGAATAAGGGTCAGTCAGGGCATCCATATTCTATGAATCCCAGCTGCTACAGAAGAGACAACGACGACTCCATGGGTGGTGGAGGTGGCATTGGGGCAGCTACATTTTGATTTTTATTCATTTTCTTTTCTTATGTAAATATTTCCTTTTCAAACTTTTAATGTACTACATTTTATATTAATGAAATATAAATTTTTGTTCATTTGCATTACTTGTTTTTCTATAAAAGCATGACTTTTAAGTACATTTAGTTGGTAGTTTCCATCCATCGGTAATAAAAAGAAATACTTATACATTTCCCGTCGTTTATTCAAATAGGCAACGACAAAAATATTTTTACTGTCACTTATATATACTGTCGCTCACTTAAATATGCGACGACATATAAGCAACGGTAATAAATTTTTTGTTGTCGCTTATTTAAATAAGCGACGACAAAAAATGTAGCAAGGTAAATAAAAAAGTAGGTTTATGCCGTCGGTGCTAATTGTAAGTGATGATAATAATATTTTTACCGTCGGTTAGATAAGCAACGGAAAACTGGCTTAAACGATGGGGTAAAGACAAAAAGGGCACGTAAATGTGCGAAGAAGTGACTTACATATACCATCGATTTTTATATAACTGATGGCAAAAATAATTGACGTCGGTTATGAAACGACATCGAAAATTTTAATTCGTCCGATGGTCATACATTATTTCCACGTTGGATTATCCTTGTAATTGATGACAAATCTAAATAGTGATGGTATTAATGGCGTTGCTTATTGCCGTTGGTTATAATGGATTTGTTGCTGATTCAAAAGTCGTTTATGTTGTAGTGATAAGATGAGTTAACACTGAACCTTAGTCTATGCATCCCCTAACCTATGGTCCCTTTTCTTGGGCCCTTCGTTTTCTTCTTTAATTCATCTCAACAACAACATTACCACCATTGACACTACTTAGATGAGTCCCCACCTTCTTCATGTCATCCACCATGCAATACAATCATCACGATCACACCAAGGTTAGTAGCACCATTAGGGCTAGATGTTAGACTTCCTTTATCTCTCTCTTGGATTATGCAAAAGACTAAAGGAGAAGATAACAGTAATGACTTGTTCTTAGTTTTTTTTTTTTAAAGAAGAAAGATGAAATTCATTGCAACCTCAAATGTGACATGGAATGTCTGGTTGTAACTGAACCCAAAAGAAAATGAGTCAATATAGAATTTGGCTAGATCATGCACTGGTTGAACATCTTGCAATAACTGCTAACAAGGGGAATTCATTCATTAATTCTTTATAGATGGAAGTAATGTGAATGGAATTTCATTGAGGTTGCGAAAGCTTTAGCACTTGGCTTACCGGACCAGTAGCGTTGCTAGTGACAATGCCCGTATGGATGGCCAAGGTCAAGGTGAGTTGTAGGTCCTGAAGTATTGCATGAGTCTCAATTTGAAAAGGGTCAGTCGAAAGGAGTTGTTCAGCCTTAGCTGCAAAATGCAAGCTCCATGCTGATCCAAAGCAACAGTAGCAGCACAAGAGAAATCTAGAATCGTGCATTCCCTTAGATCGCACATCTGCTAGGCAATGACTTGCTCATAGGTGAAGATTGCTTCTTATGAAGTGCAATGTCCTTGGGTGATTGACATGGGCTTCCTTACTCATGGGTATGGGAATCTTGAAGTGATTGCCACAAGCAATATGTTTGTAACTCGTCATCTAATAGCTCTTGTATTTTGTTATGATTTATGTACTTGATGTTCTTATTTCTTGGAATCTAAGATAAATAATAAACATTTGTTGAGAATGATTGTTAGGTAAATAATAAATAATTCATCCACATCCACAACCCAATGTATCATAAATCAAAGATAGCTAGATGTAGAAATTATTAAATTATAAATATATTGTGGTTCCATAAAAAAAAGGAAAAAATATATTATTTTTATTTATGTAGGTGATATTTAAGTTTTGAACTACATTTCACTAGCGATCAGTTTTGAGGTGATTTTTGAAATATCACTTGTGTTATTTAATTCTAAATCAAATGTCATTGATGATATTTGAAATATCATCTATGCTTTTTGAATATCATCGGTGCAACACTTTTCTTCACATTTAAATTAGTATAATTTTTTTTATTAGCAAGCATTCATTGTAATAACTTATCTTCAATTCTTAGCATGCACTCATTTGTTTAACAATCCCTTTAGTTCTTAGTAGCATTTATTGTCGTTATCATGCAATACTCCTTAAAATTCACTTAATTGCTTACCATGCATTCATTTGTTTCTAATTCTTATATCTTGTATAATCAATTTTTTTTTACAAATATAGATGTCTCCGTAGAAGTTGAAAGTGATGAGACAACTGAGGTTTCGATACGACCTCCCAGAGGACTTTAGTGTTGGGCATAATAATGAAACCCATGCCTGCCTAGATATCCACTCCCAGCCAGACACCTAGCCATACTTCCACCTTCACCATCCACAACCTACTCTCACCATGACCTAAGCCCTCCATTGACTAGGCACACCATAGTTTAGGGCCATTATTATCTTATCCAATACTCTTAGTTGATCTACTTATCGATCATAATTAGTTGGACAACAATCCCAACCTCCCTAGTCTGCACCTAGTTACGTTCCTTCCTTTACACTAGGCCAAGTCCAGCCTACTGATCTCCCACCTAGGCCATCCCTGAAGGGTAAGGCCATGACCCATGGTCCCTTCAACTTTAGGTCCTATCACCCTTGAAGGGTATTGCGATTGTGCCACGACCGTTGGAAAGAGGATCGAGGCTTACTAATCTCCCACCTAGGCCATCCTTGAAGGGTAATGCCATGACCCATGGTCCCTCCAACTTCAGGTCCCATCACCCTTAAAGGGTATTGCGATTGTGCCATGATGGCTGGGAAGGGGATCGAGTTCCTAAGGTGTTGTATTGAAGCCTTTATAAGGCATAAGGTGGAGTCGTGGGCCTGGCTAGCTCGAACCCAACCTAAAAAGACCTACCTTGGCTTGAGCTTGAATTTTATATGGATTGGGCTCTGATGTGCATACATCCAATTGACTTAAAATGCCTATTTATACATGTTTAGAGTGTCATAGGAGCATTCATCATTATAAATATTGCATAATATGCATCATCATGCATTTAGGATAGATCGTATAAATTTTAGGTTAATTTTCTCTTTTTGTGGTTGGGGAACAAGGTAATATTTATCGGGCCTCGGATTGAAGATCCAACTGTATGGATCTAATTAGGGCTATGAACGGAGTTCAACGACTTTGAGATCACCCCGATCGGACCTCTGTAATATCATATACAGTTCAAGAAAGATTATAGGTCAAGGGGCCAGGTGATGTTAAATCAGCACCTCAGATGACAAAACCAACTACACAGATGTGTTTGGATCGACGATCGCAGCCCAACGGTGTGAAAATTGGTCCTATCCAACATCTGTGACACTATCTACAAGTTAGAGAAGATGGATGGCCAAGATGTCGCCACGTGGTGCCATCCCAGCCACCCAACATTGTCCCAAGTCTCTTGCTCCACCTCTTCACGCGATGGCCAACACATCTCAACCGTTGGATCATTGATCCCATGGCTGAGAATGTGCCACATTGTGCCCCAAGTCGCGCTGCATCGTCTGAAGGAGGGGGCTTGGTTGATCTCGAGCGTTGGATCTCCATCCAACGGTCGAGAGCAAATGACCCTTAAAGCAAGAACTCAATAAAGAGTTGAGGGCAGCGTAGTGGTCGTGCGCCTTATGAATGACGTGCGACGTGCTCTCAAATCGTGTTGAAGAGGCGAAATCATCGAAGGTGCGCCCAATCGAAATTACATTGCACGATCAACATTGAACGGGAATGGTGTGGCCACGTGGTGCTTCCTCGCACGATGAATGAAGTGCGCACTGCATGTGGGCGATGTCGCGCTATCGAACGCACCATCTTACGCGGGCGCGCTTAACAATAGAAGAAGAAGCGATGCTGAGTGCGCTTAAGTTGTCCGATCTCTCAATCGAAGGGCTGAGGATGTGTCCGTGCGGAGGGGGGTTTCAGTTGTTGAAGGCAGAGAGGCGGGGGCACGTGCGTGCTTCAGCGACGTGGGGTCTTTGGTGATGTTTATATGTGTCACTAAAGGCCCCGACAATTATTGTGTTAAGCTTGTAAAAGGACCTTTTTGCCCCCATGACTACACCTATAAAAGGCACTACGCCCTCCACATTTTCATCATCTCTTCCTCTCTTCTCTTACCCCCTCCAAAGCTCTATGAGCTTATCCCAAACTCAGGATGCTCCATTAGAGTTAAAAATATAATTTTTGCATCTTCTCACCTGATGGGAACACCATCATGAGACATAACTAGCTCATTTTGATCTGATTAAGCCAGTAAATGCTCTTACATAACTGCCAGAGAGTCATAATTCACTGTAAATCCATTTTGAGGGAAAGATAAGAAAATAGGGTTAAAACTGCAATTTTACCATTACATCATGAATACAGTACAACCACAGGTTTTCTTAAAGGGGTAATTAAGGGTCAAATGACCTTAAATATCTAACAAGTGAGTTAGAACAGACGGAAAAGGATTTTCACGTGTTTTGAGAATTAAATGACTTTTGAAACCCTAAAAACAGACTCGCTTAATAAACTGAGGTTCTGGTCAAGATAAAATTCACCTAAACCCTCTAAAATTCATATAAAAATATTCTCTAGGGTTTGGTACCTTCAATTTGACCATTAGAACCAGTCTTGACCCAAAATAGAGTCTCAGATTGACTTTTATCCTAATTTGAGTTTTTGCATAAATTACCCTGTCAAACTTGGTCCAAACATAAATCTAACTTCACCATTGGATTCCTTGGGTCCAAATTAGGTTTGTACCAAAATTTGGCTCCAATCTGAGATCGTCTTGACCAAGTTTGCAATTTGGTCTAGTCTGAGCCTTTTCTCTCACACACATGCCCCTAACTTTTGAAATCCTTACAAAATGGCCCCTATATTTGTCGTCACTCTTTTCAAATAGGTTCCTCCGCCATTATCATGGAGGAATCCTTCTCCGACGACCTTTGATTGAAGAGAACTCCTTCTCTATTCAATCAATCCCTTCTAAAATTGGAAGGGAGATTCCTTGAGGAGTTCTCTTCCCTTTGAATCTGTCTATGAGCTCCATAACCTTCCCAATCTCTCATGCAAGCTCATCAGATATTTGGGTTTCCTACTCCGGCGAACATTCCTAGTCAAAACCCCTTCCTGAGCCCTATAAAAAGATCCCCAGGGCACGACTGAGTCTCGGAAGCTTGAATTTCGGCCAAAAACCTTCATCTTCCTCTCTCCTCATTGGCTGCAAGTCTCCACAAGCTCCGGCGAGTTCCGTGCCCACAATCCTCGTCCATCTTGCAAAACGTGCAATGGATTCATCCTCCCCGACTTCTTCCGCGTGCCGCAATACCAGCGGATGCCCTTTTCCACGTCTTCCTCACCTCTTCTTCATCACCGGAGAACTCTTCCTCGATGCTGGCCATACCATCCGGTGTCGTCCTTCCCCTTTCATCCACTTAGAGTAGGTAATTAGGTCTCACTAGGATCCCAGGTTAGTTTCCTTTACCAAAAACCAAAAAACAATCCCTTGCTACCACCGTTCTCCCTCATCATCTCCATCTTCGACTGAACCTTTGGTGAGGTGCCTTCATAGCTACAACCCTTCATCTGCCTCGCCAACCACCTCAAAACCTTCGCCTCCCTTCCCGCACAAAACCCCTCTCCTATTTCATCCTCTCACTTACCTAAACTCACCCCCGAACAACCCATCACCGCACGATCGTTTCCACCTTCGACCAACCACAACAGACCGCTATCCTCCACGAAATCACCGCTATTCGCTTCCTTGCTTCACGTCGCTGCTGTTGAACCTTTTAACTGGGGCTTTTAGCCTGTATTTCATTTTTTAGGAATACCATTGGAGCTCCACCGCTGCGACGTCTCCTCCAGCTGAGTTCTTCGAGTTCTAGCCATGAAGCTCCGGGCCACACCCTCCAGGCGCTGTGGATTCATTCCATGTATGCGTCCAGGTCGTCAATTGAGGATCCCAGTAGCAGTAGCACCTCAATCGAATCTGCCTTCATCTGCAGCTAAGATGCGAAAGTGCTATGGGACTTAGTCCCACATCATGAAGCGCAGCTTCTTTGTAGCTGCATAAGAGGAAAAAGTGTTGAGGGCTTATCGCCTCAACACTTGGGGGGTGAGGTCCCCCGCACCCTCTTATGCTCCTCATCCGCAACACGCCCCCGTGGACCTGGTGCAGATCCGACTACTCGCCTAAGCCTTACACTCGGCTATGACCCACGCCCACAGCCCTGGACCTGGGTGCGCTTTAGGTCCGATACCCGATAACTCGGTACTGTGCATGGCCTTGTGAAGGCGGAATAAAGGAGGAAACCCAAGGAGAGAAGGAGAGAGGAGAGTGCGTTGGGTAGGGGAGGGTTTTGCTCTCTAGGAAGTTGGCAACAGTTAGCCAAAATCTGAAGACCCTTCCCCCTGTGCTTGAAGAAGAGAAGACGAGCAGAAGGAGAAGGCTTAAAGAAGAGAAGGAAGAGAAAGCAGAGAAGAACTGAAGGAAGAATAGGGCCGTAGAAGAAGAGGAAGAGAAGAGAAGAGAAAGAAGAAGAAACAAAGAAGAAGGCACTGTAGCAGTTGAATATTTAAGGCGTCTGATCTCCAAAGGAGATGTTTGATTATTGTAGCATTCAAGCTACTGTGCGGATATTTGATTGATTTGGTCTTGATTACTGTGGCATTATTGATTACCTTAGTATACATATAACTATACTAAATAATTGGTGATCTAAATCACCATTATTTTGTTATAGATCTCTTTTTATCATGCCAAATTCTTATTATACTCATATTCTCCATTGATTATCATTTCTGAGTAATTTATTTGGCTTAAATTTTGTGCTCAATTACATTTTATTTGAGATTAGTGTGTGAATTCCTATTTACTCCCTGTGTTAGACCTCGGACTTCAAATTCAAGTATTAAATTGTATTTATTTTCAAAGCGATTTCGGCTATACTACAACGTAGCATTTATAAACATCGATCTCGCTCTGTAAACATCACCTCGTTCATGGAGCATCCCGCGGTTGTCCTCTCACCACCTTTCAGGAAGTGGATCCCACTGCGACGCTGCCCTGTTCCATCCTCCGTCCTTCGTCTTCGTTCTCCTTTGTCCAGCGCCTCACTACCTTTGTCTGGGCGCTCTGTTAACGCGGCTCGTCCTGCAAGCAGCCATCGAGGAGGATAACTTCTCTCCCCCTTCTCTTTTTTCTGCTTTCTAGATTAGATTTCTCGCTTTCTAGTGTAGCACATAGATGTAAAGAATATAATTATGTGGTTATAAAATATTTGTCTATTCTCTCTCTATTTTCTCTTTATTTGTATTATTCTTTCTCTGTCTTCTATTATTTATTCTTTAAGTAGAATAGCTAGGGTAGATTTAATTAGACTAGCTACTCTACTTCGTCACAATAAATGAAACGTGATTTTTGATCAAACGTATGCCTCCCCATCTTCGTCTTGGGACTCACAAGAGATTCGGTTAAATTATTTGTTTGATGGATTTTTACGTAACTACAACGACAGGGTTGTCAAAATTCAAAATTTCAGCGTACAAATCCCGTTCAACATTTTGGTATCGTTGCCAGGGAGGCAATGCCTTTTGATTTGTTGCATTTTCCCACCTTACTTATCTTTTCCCTCATTTCTCTCCTTTCTTATTGTGATTGTAGGTACTCTCTCGAGGAGGGTAAGAGCGGTAGATTGGAGTAAAGTGCAGTTGAAGGGTCTGTAAGTATACCCCACCTCCTACCCCCTAGTTTTCATTCCATCACCTAATAACACAAACCCTAATTACCTAGAAGCTCTCATAAACCTTAAGGTTAGTCTTGGTTGTTTGTCACCTCCACCAGCTTCACCCTCCATTAAAAAAAAAGATCTCACAAAGGTACACAACATTTTCTGATTCTTCATACTCAATCGGTGACTTGATCTTTGGAACCGGTACACTCATCAACACATAATTGAGTAGAAATCAGATTAGGTAATCACTTGTGTGCCTAACTCAGTGGTGCATTAAGGTCACTTGTTTGAATTGTTTGGGCCGCACCACTTCATCTAAAAATAACTCATTAAGTAGCTGCCTCTTAGCGTTCAACTTTTAGGAATTAACCAGGCACTCCACACTCTTTTAAGTTTTAAAGGTAGACATCTTCACTTATGCTTTCAAAACTTGGTGTGCCAACTAAACTTGATTGAATACACCTAAAGTTTAATTCTAAAAGCTTCTAAGCAAGATTTAAACCCTAAAATTCACTGCATCCAAAAATAATTTTGCTTAAAAATCATTGGTTGTGCACGCACACACATCGAAACTAATAATTAAGGGCACAACTCAGATAAAGGGCCCATCACATTTCAAAGCACATTCGAGCCCAAGCCTAATTAAAAAAGAGTAGACCGTTGGCCTTAAGGATTGGACTCGCTCTTCGAGGCCCAGATCAAGATTATTTTTGATTAATCTACTACTGTTCAATCTGATGTCTAATTAGGGGAGCAGAGTCAAACGATTGTAGTTGGGGGGTATCAAAGGAACCTGAGGCGAAAGCCAAGGGAAGAACCTTCTCTCCGGTCCCTCCCTTTAGCTGGTTGGATTGACTGGAAAGAAGTAGATCAAATCATTCTTTTCATCTCAAGACGGGTTCTGGGAGTTTATAGATCTTTAGGCTACCCGACTTAAGGATAGGTTTGGTTTTTTGTACTGTAGGACACCTTTCTTCCTCCTACTTTGCCATAGATGCTTCCACATCCTACTCTCATTTCCACTCTTACCCTCCTACCACTACTTATTCCCAAGATGATTATTATCATAACCTGACTTATTCTCACCGATCTATTAGTTGGGATAATTTTGATTGGGGATACAGTTCCGAACCTCTGTGTTTAGGGTCTAACCTTGACACCAGGATCTTGATTTTTATCCTTCTCTGAGCTACATCGATTGTAGATCACTGCCCTTCTATAGACAACTTAATACGATCTACAATTAAGAAGGATATGCTGATCCTTACCCTCCCCCAGATTACACTGGATATGGGTCACCACCCCTCTATGAACAATCCAAAATGACCTATTATCAGGGAGGGTATCAAAAACCTCAATTTGTTGACTCCCTTAGATTGAAACCAAACCCACCCAACCCTAAACCAAAACATTTGGTTCAGGTGAATCAGGTTTAAGATAGGGTGTTGGCTAACTTAAGAAATACCATTCAATCTTTAAAAGCTCAGCCAATACCCTGCACTGAAGAATTAGAGCCTCTGATTCAAATGATTGACGATCTTAACAAGTATTTGTTGGATTGGCTCCAAGATGTTAAGGATAAAGACCCAGGTGAGTTTTTACTTAGGAAGTTATTGAGATTGAGGATGAAATTTGTGGTTTCTTTAGTTCAATCTTGGGATGATTCCTAGAATGAAACCCCTTCAGGAGAACCAATGTCAAATCTACTCAGGCGCTTGTAGGGGGGACACATTTTATGAAACTGGGGATGACCAAGTTGTTTTAGAGCAACCAATTGTGGATGAAGTGATTACTTCACTCGAGATCCATGAGCCAGGGTACGAAGAAAAGTATGTCTCCATGCACTAGGACATGATCAATGATTTTGAGACATATATAAATGCGGATTCAGAATTCTTTAATTTTGAAGGTGAAGAATCATTGTGTGAAGTCTCACCTGAATTTGAGGAAGATAATTTTAGTGAGACAAATGAGCCAGTGGAGTATGATCAATCTTTTGATGGCCCTATAATTAAGGAATTTGATCTTGTTGGGGCTAGCATGATGAATTCAGATCATGATTTGATGAAAGATTCAATTCATAGCCCCATTCCTCAATCACACCCATTGAGCATACTGACGATTTTGATTTTGAGATCACTAGACACAGGTCAATTCTGATTCAGCCACAAATCTTGGACTTGGAACCTTTAGATGGGGTGATTAATATGCAGGAGGTTTCGGAATCTGAATTCCTGATTGTGGAGGATAGGAATTTGGAAATGAAGATATGGGAAGCCAATTCCAGGGGAACTAGAAATTTGAGTCTAAGGGTTCCTATAGACCTGAAACCACCAACCTTCTACTAGGACCCTTATGACATTTTTAATTCTGAGGATGTGCAACCCAAGCACAAATTCACTAATTATCTTTTTGATCTTGATTGTCCTATTGTCCAACTTTTTGGACTTGGGTTGCATCCTCACAAACCACAAGCCCGACCCTGCTTGCATACTGATCTTAGGTTCTAGGTAATTTCTATCTAGAACCTTAGATACACTCGACCATGGGGCATGGGTCTGCACCACAACCTCGTCCACATCTGTGGACATCTTCTCCTGGCAGGTCCAAAAATAGATTTTCTTATCTTAATCCTGACCTGCATCTATGAAATTTTCATTTCCTCCTTGTTTGTTTAGTGTGCCTAGCTGAAGTCACTAAATTTAGTACATATACAGTCTGTTTTCATCTCGGAGCTGACCGAGTAATCATGAAATTTAGGTGTTTTCTACTCTACTCCACTTTATTTCATGCCTTTTTAATACAATGAGGACACTGCATTAGATAGGCATGGGGGGGTGGATATCATTATCTGAATCATCTTGTTTGCTGCATAAATTCTTTTTATTTTCTCTTTATTTTTGAAAAAAAAATTGAATTAGGAAAAGAGAGCTTGTGCATTAGAGTTTTTAACCTTAAGAAATAATACGATAGGACCTGAATGCTTAGATCCTTCAGGTCTTAGGGCATAATCAGCTTGGGTATCCGCTAAAATTTGAATTTATTTATCAAGTCCTCGCCATTCTGAATTCAATTTTTAGTTAGTTAATAAGTTGGGGTGAAAAGTACACGACTTATCAACCTGCCCTCTAATTTGAGGGGAACTTTAAGCCTAAACATCTACACACTTTTTGGATTGACTCGCTTTTCAATGATTTTAATGGAAATTGGGTAGCTAATGAACCTTCTAGGGTGGCATGGCTGGCAAGTTGTCAATGGTAACAGCTCATCGGTCGGTTGTCCAGAGCCCAGCCACATGACCATTCTCTTCTTTCTGCCTTTAGGTAAATCTTAGATCAAGGAAGTCGCCTACTTAGAAAAAAAGAAAAAATGGAAAAATATCCAAAAAGAAAAGAAAAAGAAATAGAAAAGAAGAAAAAGAAATAAACCATACTTCACTGCACGAGTATGGCTGAGAAGTTATTGGTGGTAACAACTCATCGGTCGATTGTCCAGATCCTAGCTTGAAAATGCACGTTTAATTCCAAACACTTAGGAAGAAGCGGAGAAGTAGAATAAGGTGGGGAGATATACACTGGGTTCGCCCTTGTGTTGACTCCATAAAAATAAAAAGTAGGGAGAAAACTACCAGTCGTATAGATACACCTTTAGGCAGAATTCCTTTCAAGGTCACTGATTGAATCAGATTCGCATGCGGAAAGGTTCGAAGTTTGGAAAACCTGTCGTCGTAGTTTGATTTGCAAGAAAATCAGTCGATTAGATAAAATTTATAATCGAAACTCGAAAAATGTGTCCCGGGTTGAACACAGGGAGGCGAATGTTTGATTTTGAAAATTACGCGTTTCGCTTTTAGTTGTTTTTGTCATTTTTGTCTTTTCTAACTTTTTGTATTTTTAGCAAACAAGAGATTAGGTCGATGAATTCTTATCTAACTAATCTACTTGCAAAATATAAGAGAGAGAGAAATAATCACATATAGAATAAGGGTTAATTAACTAGTCTTCCTAGTTAATTAGCTAGGAATATGCATATATAAGGGTTAATTATAGAATAAGGGATAAATCATTAAAGGACCTTAAAATAAATTAAAAATTATAAATTATTATCCAATTAATATTATTAATAGTTTAATTAATAAATGGACTCGAAATATCATTAACTATTTACTTAATTAACATGTTAATTAATTTATACCTAAGTATGTAATAACTTAAGTAACTTTATTTAATTAAATAAATTAAGCTAAAATGGTCAAAAACGTAAATCTAAGGTTTATATATAATATTTTTCTAATTTATAACCATATATAAAAAGTTGAAAAAGATTTAAATTAAAATAAGCCTTGAAAACCTTAGTTTACATTTAAGTCCTTAGGTTTTATTTCAATTGAGTCCTTTTCCTTCACTTAGGCCCTTGTATTTCCTTGCAATCAAGTCCCTGTATACAGCTCCTTCTTCTTCATTTCTTCTTTAACTATTTCGACGATTGTCGACAGGATGTGTTTTCACCTGCCGATCACCGTCCATCTGACGCTTGTTCACCTCTGTCAAGCTTCTGGAGCTTGTGCTCACTACCACCTTTTCATCTATCGCTCTGGATGAAGTTGCAATCCTATTTAGGATTTGAAGATAACCTCATCGGCGTCAGAGAAGATGCCGGTGGTTATCTCACACCTAGACACTACCCCGTCCAGATTCATCCACCTTTTCAGCCGCCGTAACCTATAAATACCCCTCCACCTCTTCGATTTCGAAAGGTCGGCTCCCTTCCCTCTTCCCCCACTATAACCAATGATAGGCTATTCGTCAACTACCTCCGGCGACCTCTCACCTCTCCTTCAGAGCTCCTTCGCACAAGGAACTCGTCTCTCTCACCTCCTCTTCTTCTCCGGACGGTTGTGACAGGACCTGGAGCATCAATTCTTCTTCCTTGTTGCCTTCAACTTCTCGTCGAAGCTCTTTCCCACACCCTCTGATTTCCTTCTCAGTTAAGGACCTTCGACGGAGACTCCTTACCCCCTTCGTCCAGGAAACAGTAGGTGATGTGCATACATCTGATTAACCTAAAATATCTATTAATTCATGTTCTTAGTAGTCACATTAGCATCATACACTGTAAATAGTGCATAACATGCATAATCATGCATTTAGATCAAGTTGTATAAATTGTATAGTAATTATCTCCTTTTTATGGTCAGGGACAGGGTGACTTTTTATCGGGACCTCGGATTGAAGATCCAATCGTACAGATCTGATTAGGGCGACGATTGGAGTTCAACGACTCTAAGATCTCCCTAATCGGACATTTGTAGCACCAGATAGAGACCAAGGAGCCTTAAAGAGCAAGGGCCAAGATGGTGTCAATCTGCACCATAGAGAACAAATCCGACCGCACGGATGGGTTTGGATCGACAATCGCAGCCTAACGGCACGAAAATCGATCCAATCCGACACCCATGGCACTGTCTACAATACTCAAAAGATGGACTGCCAAGATGGCATCACGTGGCGCTATCTCACCCACCCAAACCAACCCAGCCAAACCTACAAGACCACTGTGCCCTCTCTCTCTCTCCTTACCCGCACGATGAATCTAGACCATTGGATCATCATCCAACGGCCACGGACGCTCGCACCTCAAAACCTCCACGCGACAAACTCACCGCAGTAGCGCAGCGGTCGAGCATGCTACGCGAGTGCGCGATGCGTGATCGAACCAGCATCTGCAGCGTGTGGGCGTGCGATTAGAGCCGCACGATGCAGATCTAGCGGCGGAGATTGAGCGATAGCGCCCACGCGCCATCAGACGCGCGGCGCTTACGTGTGATCGCATGCGGGCGCGCGGTGCGGGCATAGGCTACTTAAGCTGTCCGATCTCTTGATTGCATGGCTGAGAGCGCGCGAACGTGCACGTGTGTTGAAGGGTGCGGAGGCGAGGGGGCGTGCGAGCTGTGAGCACGATGGCCACATTTAGGCCTTTAGTGATTGATAAATCTGTCACTAAAGTTCTTGAATTAGTGTTTTTTAAGTTGTAATGTCTAAAATGCCCTCACTCCTTGCAACTATAAAGGTAGACCCCCTCCATACGGATTTCTCATCCCTTCCTTATCTTCTCTCCCTCTCCAAAGCCTAAGAGAAGCTTGTCCCACACCCGGGATGCTCCTTAAGAGCTAAAATCAAGTTTTCGCCCTCGTTTCGGAAGTGGATTCCGAGACGACGATGACGTGCTGCCTCATTCCTGTTCCTCCTACTTCGACCTCCTTCTTCCTGCTCCATTCCTCGTCTTCTAGGCATTGTCTCGTCTGGCTCGTCTCCAAGCGATCGTCGACGTGGGTAACTTCTCTCTCCCATTCTTTTTCTTGCTTTCTAGAGTAGAATTTTCCTGCTTTTTAGTTGTAATAATTTCTCACTTTCTAGTGTAATATTTTCTCATTTTCTTAGTTGTAAAAATATTTTGCAATATCAAGTGAATGTTTTCCCTCTCTCTCTCCTATTGTCTATATTGATTCCATTTCATTGTGATTATTCCGCCCTTTAAACAAAAACACAAAAAAATATAATTGCGAACTTTGATCGACGTAGCCTCCTTGAGTTCGACTCGGGATTTCTTTACAGATTTTTTGATATAAATTTTATTTGTTGAACGGATTTCTTCGTTACTCAAACTACAATGACAGATTTTCAAAATCAATTCTGATAGCGTAGTTGTCCGACGTTCAACATTTTGGCACCGTTGCCGGGGAGGTAACGATTTTCCGATCTTCTTTTCGCATTTCACGTACTTTACTGTCTTCTAATTTGCTTTATCTCGTGTCTATTGTTTTGCAGATACCTCTATCTGGGAATCGTTAAGCGGTAGATTGGAGTAAAGTGCAGTTGAAGACGACTGTAAGTACTCCCCATTCTTTCCCCTTCCATAGATTTCATTTCATCACATTAAATTCAAATTCCAATTAACCTAGGTGTTTGCATAAATCTTAGGATTAGTTTGGTTGTTTGGATTTCCACTCACATTCATTTTACCCTCGCATATAAAAAAAAAATAAAAAGATATTTTTGTGGGGTAATTCAACATACACACAACATATACCCACATTCAAGGCACTTAACCTAATTGATTTTCTTCTACTCAATCGGATTCTGATCTGTGGAACCGGTACACAAATCAACACATAAAAGAGTAGAAATCATTCTAGGTTAATCATTTTTGTGTGAGTAACTCAGTGGTGCAATTGTGGCCAATTGTTTGAGTTGTTTGGGTCGCACCATTCAACATAAAATCAACTCACCAAGTAGCTTCCTTTTAGGGTTTTTAATCTAGGTTTATACCAGGCACTCCACTTTATTTCTGATTTTCAAAGGAAAGCAATCTTCACTCGTGCTTGAAAACCTGGTTTGCCTCAAACTTGATTGAAATCAACCTAATTCTAAACCCTAAAAGCTACTTAAGCAAGATTTGAACATTAAAATCTATTCATCACAAATAATCTTGCTTGAAAATCCTGGTTGTGCATGCACTTACACATACTCAATTGATCATTAAGGGCACAACCCATTTTAAGGGCTCACCACATTCCATAAGCACTACAATCCCAGGCCTCAATAAAATTGAGTAGAAGTTGGCCTTAAGGACTGATTCGCTCTTTGGGGCCTAGTCTGAGATTGTTTACGATTAACCTGCTTGTACTGATCAATATGATGTCTAGCTAGGGGTGTAGCGTCAAATGACCGCGGCTGGGGGGTGCACTAGGAATCGGAGGTGCAAGCCGAAGGAAGAACCTTCTCCCCAGTCCCTCCTTCTAACTGGTTGGATTGAGTAGACACAAGTATAGTAAATCGTTTATAATCTTAAGGCAGGTTCTGAGAGTCTGTAGATCCTTAGGTTACCCCACTTAAGGACATACTTGTTTTTTTGTGTTGCAGGGTTCTTATCCCCAGTCCTTCCAACCTTTTCCTAGTTTATGCTGGGAAGAAGGTCATTGAATCCCCGATTGGAAGGACCACTAGAGTATTTTAGGAGGCATAGATTGGATTTTGACCAAATTGATCCCATGGCCAATCAATAGCCTCCTCTGCCCCAAGATCCACAGGTGGTATTTCGAAGGCAGCTGGAACAAATGCAGAGAATGCAAGAATGGTTCCAGAGAATGCAGGGCGCTCAGCTCTTGAAGGATTTTTATGATCCTTCAAATTACGGGGAACGTCCCGGCGTCCAGATTCCTGTCGGAGATGTAGAAATCAAGCCCCAAGTGTTAAGCCTGATCAAACATTTCCATGGGCTTGTCTCTGAAGACCCATTTCAGCACTTAGAGGACTTGACCACTTTGGTCTAGACCACCAAGGCGCGAAATGTGAATGAGGAGCAAATGATCATGAGGCTCTTCCCCCACTCTCTTAGGGATAAAGCCGCTCATTGGTATAGGACTATAGGAAGACTAATTGTAACTTGGAATAAGTTGAAATCGACCTTTCTGAAGAAATTCTTCCCTGTCGGACATACCAATGCTTTGAGACGGGCAATTACTACTTTTACCCAGCGGCCGGGGGAGCAGTTTCATGTTGCCTGTGAGCGATTCCAGGACTATTGCGGAGGTGTCCACACCATGAGGTGTCGAAATGGCAACTCGTGCAGATTTTCTACCACAGGTTGACTGAGCAACTTAGAAATCACGTGGATGCTTCTTGCAGAGGCAATTTTCTCAACAAAGACGCAGATAGCACGCACGATTTGTTTAACGAGATGAGCGAGAATTTGATCAATCATGCTTCCACGGATACTTTAAACCGTTCCCAGCAGCCCATATCGAATGTTAATGAAGTCCATGACTCATTCATTCGATATGGAATTGATTTGCAATAAACTTGATAAGGTGGACCTGGTTGCTAAGAGAATGGAGGAGTGGATGGCTGGAAACTCAATGAACAACTCTCGATCCACTTAATCCCAGAATTCAGGATTCCATTCATCGCGAGCTCCTTCTGGATGGGAGTTTGTGAATCAACTTGATAGGGCTCAACCTATGAGCCAGCATTATTCGGAACCCCATGGGTTCCAAACTGGGGCCTTTGATCCCAGTTTCTCTGAACCTTCCCTTTCTTTCTCTCTATCTTCACCCTATGAGGATGTTTGTGCTGTACAGGAGAATGTTAAATCCAACCCCTACTCCAATGCTTATAATTTGGGTTGGAGAAACCTCCCTAACTTCTCCTAGAAAAAGTCGGGGCAGCTGACCCAATTCTGACCCAGCAACTATACTCCACAACGACCAATGGGTCAGGGTCATGTTTATGCTAAGTTGCCCCCGAATCAGGTCAATCAGCCAGCTTGGAATGCCTGTCAACCTGTAGTGTAGGCTGATTTGAATCGATAAATGGTAAAGATGCAAGGATTTATGCTCCACCTCATGCAGCAAATGAAAAACTCACTAGACAACTTGCAAACCGGGCTCATAGCTAATTCTCGTCAACCCGGATGTCTACCACCTCAAACCATACCCAACCCACGAAATATCCTAAATCCAAGCAATCAAGCCCATGGGTATGGAAATCAGAGGAACCCACACACACATGCTCAGGTGGTTGAGCAGGGTCCTTCCTCTTCTTCTTCTGTAAATCAACGGTTCTTGGCTAATGAAGCCCCTCCAATCTTTCCTAACTCTCCCCAAGACCCAATGTAACGACCCGATTCCCGAGTCCCTACGAGACACGAGGACTGGACCGACTCGACTAATCCTAAGACCTAGTCGTCCAACGAGGAAGTAACCAAAAGAGCAGTAAAATAAACCACATTCAACATGAAGTATAACTAGCAGTAACAAAATACAGCAGTAAGAAAAGAACTACTACAGCATGTACCACCACAACAGTAGAACAACATTTAACATAACAAGAACTATGAGTAAAGAAAAGTATAGAGAGTAACAAAAACTACTCACTACAGTGGAAACAAAAAGGGCACAAAAGAGCAGTGGTAACTCTACTGGACCCTACTCGGCCCAGCGTCCTCTGCAGCTGCTGACCCTGGTTGCTCAACACCTGGTCCTGAAAAGTAACGAGTGTAACACGTCAGTGAAACGCTGAGTAGAGTGGCAGCTAAACTAAAGAAGCAGTAAGGTGTACAGTAGCTGTTTTATTTTCTTTCTTCCTTTATTTACGTCTTTCTATTGTTTCACAATTTATCTATTTCTCAGATCCTTCACTTGATCTCGAATGTTCCTCGTGGGAACGATCTTGATTGCAGTCTTTTCCGAACAGTAGAAGTAGCACGTGGTGCTCTCCTGGCCGGGAGAGTCCCCCGTGGTGATCCTACTCTCAGTCAACCACCCCAAGGTCACGGACAGACGTAACGGTGATTACGGCGCGCGCGATAAACGCACAGGTAGCTAACCCGCACTGGCACGCGATCAGTCGTTTCCGTTAACGGGTGCGCCCAAAGCACAGCACGGAACCAGTATAGGGTAGAGCCCTCTCAGTAACAGGGGTCTAACCCCTCCACAGTAACCAAACAGGGGCCTTGCCCCTCCACAGTCCGCGCACCCTCGCCTGACTACCCTGGTTTGCCTAGTGGGCCTAACAAGTCGGTGTTAGTGAGCTAGCAGAACCCCGGGGCCCGTGGGGTAGCTAGTACTCGCCCTACACTAGTAGCTCTCCTCAGTACTGCGAACACGAGGGCCAGCAAGTCGGTACAAAGTGCCAGACCTAACCCCGGGTCCCTGGGGGGCTAGCTCCGCTCTGCACTAAATAGGGGGACAGTCGCTCTCCTTGGTACTCCGTACTCAAGGGCCAGCTCACTTCCCCAATTCTATTCCATTCACTTTCCAGGAGTTCTACTCCTAATTCCCCGTAGGGTTCCAGCTCTTTTAACTCAGCACATTCAGGTTTCACCTTTCCAGTTTCACGTTCATACAACCCATGTTCTCAATCATGTTCATTTATTCATAATAGGCAGCTGTTAAACCAATTTACAGGCAGCTATTATTTCCTTTCCACATTTTCAAGACTGCAGTATTCGTATATTCCACTAGTTTTCCCATCCTAGAATTCATGCCATACCCTAGGATCTACCATACAATCTAGTTTTCCAGCCCTAGGATTCATGCAACACCTTAGGATCTACCATTCATTCTAGTTTCTCATTCCTAGGATTCATGCAATGTCCTAGGTTCTATTTATGGTTCCATAATTTAACAGATTATACTAATAAACTTAAAAGCCACTCTACCAGTTACAACAGGAGTACTGGGGGCGTGGTCGGGAATCCCGCGTGCCTCCGCAACCCCCGAGACTGCAATGGAACGGGGTCCTATCACAAGGATCAAACACAAGGAGTTTCTCAAATCAGTATCTAATCACTGTAGACGGGTAGAGGATCTTATTCCGAAAAGGATGCAACTCGAAACGTGGAAAACGGACTCTGAATGGGCCCTAAACGGGTCGAAAATGACGAAACAGTGCAAAATCAGAAGTCTGGAACTTCTTCCAGACGTCTTAAAAATGGGGATCAGATGGTACCTTGTCCTACGTAGTCTCTCAGACATCCAGAAGCCTACGGGGGCGTCTGGCCTAGTTCCCAGACGTCTGATGGTCACCCCGGACGTCTGGAAGTCTCTCCAGTCGTCTGGCACCGTTGCCAGATGTCTGATTCGTGTTGGATGGCGAATCTCAGAACCTGCGCGTACCCATTCCTCGCTCTCAGTACAGACGGTCGAAGAGAAGGAGGAAGTATGAAAATAACTTACCTTTCAGACGTCTAGACAGTCCTCCAGACGTCTTCCCCGTCGTCTGGTTGGAAACCCAGACGTCTGATTCTGGAAAAACTTCCAGAATCAGAGCGCGACTCGCCCTCCGCCCGCGACGCACGGCCACGCCGCGCCTCGTCCGCCTGCTGCTCGAGCTGCAGCAGACCTCCCGCGTCACCCCGCGTCTGCTGCTTCCCCTCCGGCCGGCTCTAGCAGCTCCGGCAAGCTCTCCCTCATGGCCGAGCGCCTCCTCCCTCACGCAGCACCTCCTCCTGCACTCACCGCGGCTGTCGCTGCCGCCGCTCGCTAGCGCTCGCACTCGCGCGCCGGCTGGAAGGAGAAGAGGAAGGGAGCGGAGGTGATTAGAGTGAGGGAGAGGGCGTGGGTTTTTAAAGACGCGCAGGGAGAGGAAGAGAGAGAGAACACAAACTGCGGTCGCAGGAGGAGAGAGGGAAAAAGAGAGAGGAAGGCGGTTGCGGGTCTGCGCGTGCCTGCGCGCAGACGCAGTCTCGCGTGCCACCGAAAAATAGATCCCAGACATCTGGAAGGGGTTCCAGACGTCTGGGCCACCTCGCAGACGTCTTAAAAAAAAAGTCTTAGAGTGCGTTCGTAACACCCAAACTCGTATGCATTCGCAAATTCTATTACCTTGAGGAGTTGTAAACAAACTCATGATCCATAACCACACTGTTCCGATTTACCGAATCCTGAAGAACCTAAGGAGAGAAAGGAGAATTTTGGAGAAGAAATCAAGGCTCAGGAACCTGATTCTGAAGATCCGACTCATGTTCCTTTTCCTGAGGCCTTGAACAGATCAAGGAAGAAGAAGTCTATTGATAGTAGTGAGGAGCTTCTGAATATTTTCAAGAATGTCGAGATCAATATCCCACTCCTTGACGCTATTAAACATATACCGGCTTACACAAGATTTTTAAAGTTTTTATGTACACAGAAGCGTAAGTTGAGAGAATCTGTTTCGAGGAAGGTGGTACTCTCCGAGAAGGCTAGTTCTGTTATCCTACACCACCTCCCTCAGAAAAAGAGAGATCCAGGTGCCTCTTTGATTTCTTGTGTCATCGGAGATTACACTTTTGATAGAGCATTGTTGGATCTGGGTGCATCCATCAACCTAATTCTGACTTCTCTTTACGAGAAGTTTGGATTAGGTGAACTTCGGCTGACATCAGTAACGCTGCAGTTAGCAGACCGTTCGGTCACAAATCTGCGAGGTGTTATTGAAGATGTTATTATTAAGGTTAAGGATTTCTATTTTCCTGTAGATTTCCTTGTCCTTGACATGGGTGCACCTGAAAATCTGAGGAACACGTCCATTATTCTAGGACGTCCATTCCTGGCTACCACTAAGGCCAACATTAACTGTGAAAGAGGTAGCATGGAAATCGCCTTTGGGGATCAAAGAATGAAATTGAATATTTTTAAGGCGGTTAATAAATTTGAGGATTGTGGATTTATTGAGGAACTTGAGAACAATAATATGAATATTGAGACTTGTATGATTGTTTCTGCATTTGAAAGTTCCTCCTCTGATGATGAATTGGACCCGCAACCCTCTATGGCAGACTCGCCATCTTTTGAAGAGGTTATTGATTTTGTTCACTCTCAACCTCTTCCTCTTGATGAGTCTTCATCAACATCTTCCTTACCTTCAATCATCAACCCGCCCTAGCTTGAACTGAAACCATTGCCTGAGAATTTGAAATATCAGTTTTTAGGACCACATAAGACGTTCCCTATGATTATCAGTGCTAAATTAACAGAGCAGGAGATTAAACTGATTAAGGTCCTGAAGGAACACAAGAAGGCAATTGGTTGGACCATTCATGACCATAGGGGGATCGAGCCATCTTATTGCAATCACAGAATATTTTTGGAAGATGGATCCCACCCTTCTCGCCAGATGTAGAGGAGATTAAATCCAAATATGAGAGAAGTGGTCAAGAAGGAGATTAGTAAGTGGCTCAATGCAGGAATCATTTATCCGATCTCTGATAGTCCTTGGGTAAGTCCCGTGCAGATTGTTCCCAAGAAAGTCGGGATTACCGTTGTGACTAATGAGAAAGGAGAATCTGTCACAACTCGTTCAGCTTTCTCTTGGAGGGTTTGTATCGATTACAGGAAGCTGAACAAGGCCACGAAAAAGGATCATTTCCCTCTGCCTTTCATTGATCAAATCTTGGAAAGATTAGCCGGGTAGAAGTAGTTCTGTTTTCTTGATGGCTACTCGGGATACAATCAAGTTCCTATCCATCCTGAGGATTAGGAAAACACTACTTTCACCCCTACGAAACCTTTGCTTTCCGTAGGATGCCATTCTGCTTATGCAATGCACTTGCAACTTTTCAAAGGTGTATGTTGGCCATATTCTCTGACATGGTGGGAGAGTTTATGGATCCGTGATATTTACCCCTCTTATTGCACTCATCACATTTACATGGATGAGGGGGTGAAACGTTTGAGACAAACTCAAAGACGGCTAAACCCGAATATGCTAGAGGTTGTTAAGAAGGAGATCATCAAATGGCTAGATGCAGGTATTGTATACCCAATCTCTGACAGCTAGTGGGTGAGTCCGATCCAGATAGTGCCAAAGAAAGCAGGACTCACCGTAGCAAAAAATGATAAGGGCGAATCCATCCCGACCCACACTATAACATCTTGGCGGGTCTGCATTGACTATAGGAAACTGAATATGGCTACCCAGAAGGATCACTTTCCTTTGCCTTTCATTGATCAGATCTTGGAACGGTTAGCTGGACGCAGTTTCTTTTACTTTTTGGATGGATACTCCAGGTATAATCAAGTAGCGATTAGCTCGGAAGATCAAGACAAGACCACATTCACATGCCCCTTTGGAACATTCACTTTCAAGCAGATGCCCTTTGGCCTCTGCAACGCACCAGTAACATTTCAACGTTGTATGATGGCCATCTTCTCTGACACGATTGGGGATTATGTGGAAGTGTTCATGGATGACTTCTCTGCTTTCGGAGATGATTTCACATCTTGTATTGATAACCTCACCAAGATCCTAAAACGGTGTATTGAGGTAAACCTAGTACTATCATGGGAGAAAAACCATTTCATGGTGAGGGATGGCATAGTACTAGGGCACAGGATCTCTAAAAATGGACTCGAGGTCGATTGAGCTAAATCAGAGATTATTTCCCACTTACCACCGCCACCTAGCTCGGTCAAGCAGATCAGATCATTCTTGGGTCACATCGGCTTCTATTGGAGATTTATATGCGATTTCTCGAAAATTACACAACCTTTGACGAATCTCCTTATTTTCGATACCCCATTTGAATTCGACACCTCGTGTCTCAGTGCCTTCGAGACTTTACGAAGCGCTGTCTCTAATTCCCCGATTCTCCAACCACCTGACTGGTCACTTGATTTTAAGATGATGTGCGGCGCTTCTAATTTTGCCGTCGGTGATGTTTTAGGCCAGCGTCGGGAAAAATAACCTCTTGTCATATACTATGCTAGCAAGATGCTGAATGAGGCTCAGTGCAATTATATTGTCATCGAAAAAGAACTGCTAACAGTAGTATTCGGGTTGGAGAAATTCAGATCGTATTTATTAGGGTCCAAAGTCATCATCTTCACTGACCACTCTGCCCTCCGGAATTTGTTGGCAAAGAAGGATGCCAAACCCCAGCTCATCAGATGGATCCTTCTATTGCAAGAATTTGATATTGAAATTTGCGACAAAGCTGGAAAGCAGAATGTTGTGGCAGATCACCTATCTAGAATGGACCTAGGCCACATTCGTTATTCCCTGCCTATCCACGAGCAATTTCTGGATGAATCTCTTTTGGTAGTTCACTCTGTTGAGTCCCCTGGTACGCGCATATCGCGAACTACCTTGCCACAAGCAAGATTCCCGAGAACCTATCCAAGGATCAGAAACTCAAATTCACTGCGGAGGCCAAATTGTACCTCTGGGATGACCCACTGCTCTTCCGCATTGGAGTGGATCAGATTATTCGAAGATGCATCCTAGATTTTGAAATCCCCAGTGTGTTATCTTTTTGCCACAATGATGCTTGTGGTGGTCATTTCTCGGGACGGAAAACTGCTGCAAAAATTTTACAATCGGGATTTTTCTGGCCAACTATTTTCAGAGACACACACGAATACTCCCAACACTGCAAACGATGCCAGTTGGTCGGTTCTATGACCAAGGGAGACATGATGCCACTTCAGCCCATCACGGTTGTAGAAGTGTTCATCGTCTGGGGCATCGATTTTATGGGCCCTTTTCCGAACTCGCATGGCTTTGAGTACATATTATTAGCTGTCGACTATGTCTCGAAGTGGGTCGAGGCCATCCTGGCGAGACGGGCTGATCATAAGACCGTCATTTCTTTCGTACGACAGTACATCTTCGCGAGATTCGGAATACCTCACGCTCTGATTAGCGATGGGGGAAGCCACTTCATCCATGCCCACTTTAGGCCATTATTAAAGAAATATGGGGTACATCACCGTATAGCTACCCCGTATCACCTGCAGACCAATAGGCAGGCTGAAGTGTCTAACCGTCAGATCAAGCTGATCCTCCAGAAGATGGTTAGACCAGACAGGAAGGACTGGTCCGATAAAGTAGTTGACGCACTCTAGGCATATCGGACAGCGTACAAGGCCCACTCGGAATGTCACCATATTGTATGGTATATGGCAAGGCCTGTCACCTTCCTGTAGAGTTGGAGCACCGCGCCTTTTGGGCGGTGCGAAAATGTAACCTTGACCTCGACGTAGGAGGTCAAGAACGGAAACTCCAGCTCAGCGAATTAAAAGAAATCCGGCGGGAGGCCTATGAGAATGCACTGATATACAAGGACAAAACCAAGGCCTTTCATGACCGCCACATCCGGAGGAAAGCATTCACACCCAACCAGCAAGTCTGGTTGTTCGATTCATGATTAAAACTTTTCACAGGGAAGTTCAAGTCCAAGTGGACTGGCCCGTATGTTGTGATTCATCCATATCCTAATGGGGCGGTCCAGATCAAGGACCCAAAATTTGGGCATATATTTACGGTAAATGGCCAGCGCCTCAAGCCATTTTTGGCCCAGGAACCTCCTCCACCTGACGAGATTGTTCATTGATGAGAGCCTCATCATGAATCCTAACTAGCACATTTTGACCTAAATAAGTATACAAAAGCTCCTACAAAACCTAAAAGAAAGCCTAAATAAAAGAATTATAAATCTGGATATAAAGCAACTCACAAGGGGTAAAACTGTAATTTTACCAATGCAGTACACAAATGGGATGTCTAAGGGTCTAAACACAGGTCGAATGGGCTTAACAAGAAAGAAAGTGGAGTGATTTGATCTGAAAAGGGTTATAGCAATTTCTAGGAATTAAATGAAATTCTGTAACCCTAAAACAAATCTGCTTTAATTCATGAAGTTTCAGGCAAGATAAAAGTCAATTAAACCCTCTAAAATTCATGAAAAAATATCCCCTAGGGTTTAGAACCTTCAATTTGGCCACTGGAAGCTGTCTTGACCTAAATTGAGAACCATATCCAAGTTTTGACCTAATTTGGATTTTTATGCAAATTGACCGGTCAAACGTGGTCAAACATAAAATCAAACTTCACCATTAGATTCCTTAGGTCCAAATTAGGTTTGTACCAAAATTTGGACCTAAGGGACGACCATTTTGACCTACTTTACAAATTAGTCCTCATGAATTACGTTTTGACCCTTAACTTTTTGAACCCTTGCACTTTGCCACCCAGCTTTCCTTTCGTCCTTTACAGAATGGTCCTTCTGCCACCCCGCGCAACTGCCCATACCTCCGGTGACTTTGCGTGGAGGATGGCGCCGCGCAGGGTATGGGAACCGCTTTCAAAAATGAAAGGGGGGTTCCCTGCGTCGTCCTCTTCCGCATGGACCCTCTCCCATGCCTTGCCATTGCCCATGCCTCTCATGCGAACTCGCGAGAGGAATTGGTCCCTTCTCCGGCCATTCTCCAACAAGCTGCCCACGCTCTCTCCTCGAGATCTTCTCCTCGCCTGTGGCTATTTAAGGAACGGCAGGGGCCGCTAGTTGCTTTAAGCCTGTTTTGGACAAGGAAAATCCCCAAACTTCGTCTCCTCCTCCTCCGGCCATTCGCCCGTAGGCTCTGGCGACTCTCTGCTTCCTCACTCGTCGCCCTGCCAGCATACTAGTGGCAGGGTTAGCTCCGCCATCGTTTGTCATGCCTCGTCGTACCAGCAGGCACCCTCTGGTCTATCTTCCTCGTCGTTGTCATCTTCCCCACAGGGCGTCGTCTCTAGTGACGGCAGAATTACGCCGTCCGCCTCCTACCCCCCCTTCGTTCGCTTTGTTAGGTAAAAGCTCTTTAGTTTTCTCCCCTCTTTATTTCCCCCTCAACAATTTTTGGTTTCAATCCCTCGACTGCCACTACTACCACCATCAGTTCCACCATCCGGCCACCCTCCGGTGAGACGCCTCCGTCACTTCGCTACCCCATACATCTCGCCACCCACTGCACAACCTCCATCACACTCCACTGAACACCGTCCACCCGTCCATAGACCACCTACACCACCACAACTGCCCCCTGACCTAACCCATCACTCCGACCACAGAGCGACCTAGGCACGCACGCCTAGGTCACCCCGCGGCCTGTCGCCTACCGCCTCACCTTCGCCGTGACACGGAGAAGGTCCTCCTGTAGTTTGATAGAGCCGCAAGGCCCTTTTTGTGTCAGGCAGGGTCCTAGCTCTAGCCGCCATTAGCGAGCAGGTTGAAGCTACTTCGCAAGCTGCTCCATGCTGCAGCACTTCAGGTCCCCAGGCCAGCAGGTGCGGAACAACCTCACGCACACACTCAGGCTCTCAATTGGGGTCGAAGGCCTCGGCCACTGCCCCAATTGGTCGCGCCTTTCTTTTGCAAGCGCACGAAGATGCAGGTGGGACTTTAGTCCCACCTCGGAAGCTGACGCGTGCCCGCACCTGCATAAGAAGTAAAAGTGACTGAGGCTATTTGCCTCAAGTCACACAGGGGTGAGGTACCTCGCCCTCACTCGGTCTCATCCACGGCACTGCCCACGCGGACATGACCTGCGACCTGATTATCCTGCCTGTGCACTCCTCGCGCACCACCCACGCTAGTGCGCCTGGACCCGGGTGCGCGACCCGACCCGATTACCCAGCTCTGGGAGAGCGTACCAAAGAGAGATTAAGAGAGAGAGAGGTGTGGGGAAGGGTAGGGGTAGGTTTTGCATTCGTGTGTGCAGGGAACAGGTGGAGAAGAAGAGGAAGAGAAGCGGCAAGGACTCAGCCGCAAAGAGAAGAAGAAAGAAGAAGGTAGAGGAGACGCAACAACAAGAAGAAAAGAAGAAGCCAAGGAGGAGATGGTGTAGACAGAGCTGAAGCCAGGAAAGAGGAATGCTAAAGAGAGAAGAAAGAGTAGGAGAAGAGCCACAACAATCGAAGGAGAAAGAAGAAGGGAAGACAACTGAAGAAAGAAGGAGGCACTGTAGCAACGGGGCCGATAAGGCATCTGATTCAGAGAATCATACGTCTGAAAAAGGGAAAGGCAGAAAAAGAAGAGAAGGAAAAGAAAAGAAGAGACGGGAAAAAGAAGAAGAGAAGGGAAAGAGAAGAAAGAAAGAAGAAAAGAAAAGATTCTTTTGTTCCTCTCTCTTAAATTTTGGTATCTTGTAATTGTGAATTTGTAAGCTTCTGGAATCAAAAGTGTGCTCCCTGAGTTCGACCTCGGGAAATTTTAAATTTCGAGTAATAAGTTGTAATAAACTGGTGATCGCTTTTCGCAATATACTGCAACGAACATAATTTTATAACACCGCGAAACGGACGCAAGCCATTCATCTTATTGAGGACGTATGATTGAGTTTTCGCCCAGCTGGAGGCGTTAAACTTAGCACGTATAGATAGCATATCCCACATTCCACCATCGTCTATTCATAACCATTTTTATACATAGCATATTTTTCCTTTTAGCATATTCTCTTTCTGCATATTGCATACTGACAGGTTGGCCGGAGTTGAATGTATAATTTCAGGAGTAATTACAGGTGAATTCTACCCATTTACTCCTTGCTGTACTTATTTTTGTTTATATTCATGCATGAGGACATGCAAGAACTTAGGCATGGGGGGATAGATACAACAAAACTAAAAATTTTTATGCCAACATTTAGGAAAATCTCGGAGCTGCATGTAAAACGTACTTTAGGACCCTAAATAAAAGAACAATCGACTCCACCTCCAATGCTCGCATTGGAGCTAAAAATCATCCGCAACAGCCATTTCCGACTCACCCGCTCACCTCTTGTTCTAAATTTAGAGTCAAGCTGATTGTAACCCGATACAGGAATTTCATGAAGTACAACTATACGAGGTTACTTGTTTATAGCATATATACATAGTGCATCCATGCAAAAGATTATTTTATTAAAAGAATGCATTAGGGATTTTATCCTCTAGTTGATTCCTGTAATCTGAAATCCAGTACAATTTTTCACACACATATAAAATTCGCAATGGATTCACGGTGAAGGCTGATAAACGTCTTTAGTCTGTCGAGAAGAAGTAGTGCTCCTTCTCCTGAACCCCAGGATAGTGTTTTGGCAGTCAGGCAGATTTTCCTTCCAAAAAAAAATCCACCAAAAAGTGTGAGATGAGAGTAGAGTGTACTAGTGCTCTAAGATTAGTGCAAGGAATCCGGAATCCTAGATAATTAGGTGATGATACTCAGAGACTAGGCATAATTTTCGCTCTCGGTTCCTGTGTATACATTTTTGTGTGAAATTTTGAGAGCCACCAAATAAGGCAAATATACGGAGAGCGAGTTTTCATAAAACTAGGGCTAAGGTGGATGGTTACGACCATTCTTTACGGAATCCTCGGCTGAAGGAGGGTATTGATGTCAAGGTCAGAAATACACCGTCCTATCCATCTCTCCCGGTGCCGTGAGTAGGCACTTCCACCAAATAAGCCACCCAATGTCTCTTGAGTATCACCAATCCCTAATAATGCCTCCTTAATAAAGTTCATGGATGTGTGCTAGTTGTGTTATGTTGAAAAAAAAAAGAAAGAGAAAAAAAATGAAATGAAAAAAAAATGATGAAAAGAAAGAAAAATGGAAAAAAATTAGAAAAAGAAGAAAAAGCAAAGAAACAAGAGTGAATATTTAGTTTAGTTGCATTGAGGTAATACCACCAAATAAATTTGAGATCCACCAAATGTGGCCTTAACCCACCTTTCTTGTGTTTCTGATCACCCGAATACTGGCTGAGGAATTCTGACTTAGTGTTAGAGTTATAGGAACTCAATTAAAGTGTTAATGCCAAGTGAGACCACCAAATACACGTCATATGTGTGAATCTGGTGAGATTGTGAGCTCTAAGAAAAAGAGTAAGAGAGAATGAATACAAAGGAATCAAAAGAGAGCATAATTTTCCTCGTCTTTCTCTGAGTTGAGTTACGTAATAATTTGGGAACCTAGATTCTGTAGCACTAATATCTATGTAGCACCTACTGAGAGTGAACCATCAAATAAACACCCGTACCCCTCAGAGATTCTCTACCTAAGCCTAAAGCCGGGGTGGAATTCATAGAATATTTTGAATACCCCGAGGGAAGAAGTTCGCTTATCTCGCTAGAATTTTACTAGGGGTTAAGTACAGGCTTTAGAGGTGAATTAGGTCATTCACTTGAATCCGTTGCAAAAGCTACGTAGCTGCACTTGCACATTTGTCTGAATTTCTAGAGCATAGGATGAAAACAAAACGGAGAAACATCTTTAGGCGTACACTTGATAAAATAATCAATCCCTTAGGGACCCTTCTGTGAATAATTTAGTTTTGCATTTGCTAGGGACTAGGAAGATTTAGGCATGGGGGTATGATTCAGCAGGAATAATAGGTCTTAATTGACCTAAATTAGGCTAGGACTTAGCATAAGTTAGGATAATTTATGCATGCATAAGCATTATTTGCATCTTTACTGCTTTCTTTTAGCTATACATAAAATAATGCTATAATGTACTGATTAGGTGCATTATGACAATTACAAGTAATAAGCTGGATCTGAAGCTGGATCAGGAGAATAGAAGAATAATGGGTGTTTTAGCAGAGCTGGAGCAGAAGACCTAGATTAGATGTAGTAGATAATAATGTAAGGGAGTTAAGGTATGCTACTCTATTAAGTAGAATAAAGCAGTAAAATGTCAAGAACTTAGGTCCATCCTAGCCCTAGGATAGCCTAGAGACTTTCCCAAGCCTTAGCCACCCTTAGATTAGGTCACCGCACCCTAGGAAACCCTTAAAACCCTAATTCCAACCTTTATCTGGACGTCCAGAACCCTTAGCCAACTCCCGCACACCTTAAACCAACTTCTGCAGTGTTATTAGACGTCCAAACACTTGGCCAGACGTCTAATTTCTGTAGAATATCTAAGACAGAACCTTGAATTCTTCCTGACTCTGATTAGACATCCAGACAACAAGTCTGGACTTCTGATTTTTGAGTATAAGACATCTGATTCTATTTTTGGACGTTTGGAACTGCTCTCCAATTCCTGTTTTGACATTCAAGCCTTGATCTTAGATCTCTAGGTCCCTAAACCCAATTCCAACCCCATAGGAACCTAAATTAAGGTACCCTAACCCTAGTACATCACCTCTAAACCTCCATAAGGACCTAATTAGGTCCTCACTAAACCTAATTGACTTAGATCATAGTCAATTACCATTGCCTAGTCAATTGGACTCATAGGGTCCAATTGAGCTCAGATCTCAACCCACACAAGTCTAATTTGACTCAGTGAGAGTCCAATTGACCTAAGCCCAACCTAATTGAGTTATTTCACTCTCAATTAGGTTCACACTCATTCAATTAAGCTTGCCTTAAGTTTAATTGCAATTCCTCCTTAGCAATTAGGGTTTGCAACCCTAATTTAAGGCCTACACCTACCTAAACCCCTTAGGACCGAACCTAGACCATTTAGCCACATAGGGCACGGCCACACACTCACATACACACACACACACCCATTCACACATACACACCCATCTAGAGTTCTCTAGAACTCTCTTCAAAGTGGAGCCACTCTTGGTTGCCAAATTTAGTAACCAAGAGCCATTCAATTCTTAGATCCACTTTTATGGATCTAAGAACTACCTCTCTCTCACCATGGCCGAACATTCTTGGGGCTCTCTCTAGAGAGTTCCACACTTCTCTAGAGAGTCTCCCTTAGGTCTATAAAAATACCTAAGGGGTGGCCATTTGCAACCATCCCATTCTTGGCATTCATTCCATCTAGGTTAGCTACATCCACCTCCCCTCCACCTCCACGAGTTGTGCACCATGGAAGCCACCATCTCCACGCCAGGATGCTGGATCATCTCTCCAACCTCTCTCCAAGGGCCGGCCTAAGCACTATTGGCCGCCCCTCCTTCTCCTCTCAGCCACTCAAAGGCCATCAGAGCCCACCTCCGAATGCCCTTCTTTTCTGCTAGATTAGTAGTTTGGCTCTTCATAGTTTTACTGCTTTCATTTACTGCTTAGTAGTGTAGCTCTTATTCTCCCCCAATGATGCATGCAAAATCCTCCCATAGATTCCTGTATGCGATCATTTTATGTTAGCAAGATTTGTATTTTTCAAGCTTTCCTTATTAACCTTTCCTCTAAATTCCATGTTGCAAACATCTTCCTGAATGAATGAATAAAAGATATATTTTTTATATACATATCTCTATGTTGAAAATCACCATGAGCTTATTGGTTGCAATCTATTTCATGTGATTCAAGTTGCCTGCTTTTCATTTTTTATATATTACAATAAGCATGTCGGTTCCTGAAAATATTGAAGATTTAACTATTAATGCATTTTCCATAAATAGCCACCACATAACTAGAATTGTGCGTACCGAAACTCATACTTTCACCTTCGTTATCTATCTAACACATGCGTACATAATTAGAGTTCATAATAGAGGTGGCAAAACTCTAATCCGAAGATTGGAAACCTGCGTGCGATTCTATACCAGTAGAGCGATAAAAGATCAATTTCAGATTTGAACAAACGCTCCAGAGACGAACGACCAGGACTCAAAGTTTCGTTATCTTTTTATAAATATTTTTTGTTTGATCGTATTGCGCACTATACTACGAAGCATTTTCCTATCAAAATGCGCTTTACGACTCTCAAACATATGGAAAGGCGTGCCGTTTACCTGTAGAAATTGAACATAGGGCATTCTGGGCAATCAAGCAGTGTAATCTAGATTTGAGTTTAGTCGGGAAGACCAGGAAATTCCAACTATCTGAGTTGGAGGAGCTTAGAAATGATGCATATGAGAATGCCAAGATCTACAAGGCTCAGACCAAAGCTCTACATGACCAATTGATTTCCCGCAAGAGCTTTGAGCTGAACCAGAACGTCTGGCTATTCGATTCTCGACTTAAGCTCTTTCCCGGCAAACTTAGGTCAAAATGGAACGGCTCGTTCATTATCGACCAGATATTTCCAAACGGAGCTGTTCAGATCTCTGACTCGAAGATGGGTAATTCATTCAAGGTCAACGGTCAACATCTGAGGCCTGTTATTGACCATAATATTCCAGAACCTGTCTCAGACACGGTTGCTCTAGCCATGTTGTGACTTCTTTGGCTGGACTTCACCTAGCTGATGGCATTAAACTCAGCAGTTGTATAGTAGACTCAGAGCAGACCCGAGCTTCATATTCGGGTGATATCTTCCATACTCTACCCTTCCTTTCATGTCTTTTATTCTCAATGTGGACATTGCGTCAGCTAGGCATGGAGGGGTGGATTCGTTTCTGAATCATTTTGTCAGCTCTGTGAAATTCTTGTAAATTCTATTCTTATATATACATGAAAAAAAATTGAATTAGGAAGGAATACTTGGACATTAGGACTTTTCAATCTTAGGAAATATTATAATAGGATCTGAACACTAAGACCCTTCAGGTCTTTGGGCTTAATCAGTCCGGGTATCTACTAAAATGTGGATTTATTTTTCGAGTCCTCGCCATCCTGAATTCTATTTTAATTTGATTAAATAAGTTTGGGTGATAAGTACATGACTTATCAACCCACCTTTTGATTTGAGGGAGCTTTAAGTCTAAGCATCTACACACTATCTTCTCACTGACTCGTTGTTTGGTGGTTTTAACGGAAATTGGGTAGCTAATGAATTTTCTAGGGTGATATGGCTGGCAAGTTATCGTGGATAACAACCCATAGGCAGGTTGTCCAGAGCCCAGTCACTGGACCATTCTCTTCTTGCTGCCTTTAGGTAAATCTTAGACTAGGGAAGTCACCTACTTAGAAAGAAAAAAAAAGTCAAAAAGAAAAGAAAAATAAAAAGAAAAAGGAGAAAAGAAAGAAAAAAAATAAAATAAAAGAAATAAGCCACACTTCGCCGCACAAGTATGGCTGACAAGTTGGTGGTAACAGCTCATCGATCGGTTGTCCAGAACCCAGCTTAAGAAATGCACTAAAAATTCCCAAAACACTTAGAAGAAGCGGAGAAGTAGAATAAGCTGGAGAGATATACACTGGACTCACCCTTGTGTTGACCCCATAAAAATAAAAGTAGGAGAAAGCTATCGGTTGTAAAGATACACCTTTAGGCAGAACTCTCCTTTTAAGGTCACCTAGATGCGTAGAAACCCGAAGTTCATTTTAATTGCCGATCAACGAGTCTGTCACATTCACAATAAGACGCTTAGAACTTAGGGTTCTCATCAAATCTTGGGTGGGTTGAGTGGCCGTAGAAAGTCACTTTTTAACCCTAAACTCAAAAATCCAAAAAAATTAGAAAAGAAGAAAAAGCGAAAAAGAGATTTTTCTTTGAATAAGGTGAGGGCTTGAGGTGGTCTGCATTTTGGTAGATACTCGGGTACTGTTGTGTCTTTGAAAGTTCAGATCCCGAGTAAAAATTTCTTAATGTTGAAAATGACTTATGCCCAAATAATCCAACCTAATTCTTTTATAAATAGCATGTAGTTTTTGCTAGGGACTAGCAAAAGATAGGAATGGGGGTGTGATGTGCATACATCTGATTAACCTAAAATGTCTATTAATGCATGTTCTTAGTGTCACATTAGCATCATACATTGTAAATAGTGCATAACATGCATAATCATGCATTTAGATCAAGTTATATAAATTGTATTGTAATTATCTCCTTTTTATGGTAAGGGACAGGGTGACCTTTTATTGGGACCTCGGATTGAAGATCCAACCATACGGATTTGATCAGGGTGACGATTGGAGTTCAACGACTCCAAGATCTTCCTAATCGGACATCCGTAGCACCAGATAAAGATCGAGGAACCTTAAAGAGTAAGGGCCAAGATGGTATTAATCTGCACCATAGAGGACAAATCCGATCGCACGGATGGATTTGGATCGACAATCGCAGCCTAACGGCACAAAAATCGATCCAATCCGACACCCGTGGCACCGTCTACAATACTTAGAAGATGGACAGCCAAGATGGTACACGTGGTGCTATCTCACCCGCCCAAACCGGCCCAGCCAAACCTGCAAGACCACCGTGCCCTCTCTCTCTTCTTACCTGCACGATGGATCTAGACAGTTGGATCATCATCCAATGGCCACAGACGCTCGCGCCTCAAAACCTCGATGCGACAAACTCACCACAGCAGTGCAGCGGTTGAGCGCGCTACGTTAGTGTGCGATGCGCGATCGAACCCGCATTCGCAGCGCGTGGGTGGGCGATTAGAGCCACGCGATGCAGATCCAACGGCAGAGATTGAGCGATAGCGCCCACGCGCCATCAGACGCGTGGCGCTTACGCGTGATCGCATGCGGGCGCGCGGTGCGGGCGTAGGCAACTTAAGATGTCTGATCTCTTGATCGCACGGCTGAGAGCGCATGAATGTGCACGTGCGTTGAAGGGCGTGTAGGCAAGGGGGCGTGCAAGCAGTGAGCAGGATGGCCACGTTCAGGCCTTTAGTGATGGACAAATCCGTCACTAAAGTTCTTGAATTAGTGTTTTTTAAGTTGTAATGTCTAAAATGCCCCACTCCTTGCAACTATAAAAGTAGACCCCCTCCATACGGATTTCTCATCCCTTACTTCTCTTCTCTCCCTCTCCAAAGCTCAAGAGAAGCTTGTCCCACACCTGGGATGCTCCTCAAGAGCTAAAATCAAGTTTTCACCCTTGTTTTGGAAGCAGATTTCGAGACGACGATGACGTGCTACCTCGTTCCTGTTCCTCCTACTTCGACCTCCTTCTTCCCGCTCCGTTCCTCGTCTTCCAGGAGTTGTCTCGTCTGGCTCGTCCTCCAAGTGATCGTCGAGGTGGATAACTTCTCTCTCCCATTCTTTTTCCTGCTTTCTAGAGTAGAATTTTCCTACTTTCTAGTTGTAATAATTTCTCGCTTTCTAGTGTAATCTTTTCTCGCTTTCTTAGTTGTAAAAAATTTTGCAATATCAAGTGAATATTTTCCCTCTTTGTCTCTCCTATTGTCTATATTGATTCCATTTCATTGTGATTATTCTGCCCTTTAAACAAAAACACAAAAAAAAATATAATTGCGAACTTTGATCGACATAACCTCCTTGAGTTCGACTCGGGATTTCTTTACAGATTTTTCGATATAAATTTTATTTGTTGAACGGATTTCTTCGCTACTCAAACTACAATGACAGGTTTTCAAAACCAATTCCGATAGCATAGTCGTCCAACGTTCAACAGTAGGTTAGGTAAGTTAGAGTAATTAGAGTAGTTAATTAGGTAGTTTAGTTAGGATTAATGTTAGATCTTTCCGTCGTCTTCCTCTGCTCTGGCGAGCTCTTTGAGCTTGACTGGAGCATCATTTTGTCTTTTTGATTCACTGATCACCTTCTATAATCCTTCATGATCATCTCTAGCACATTAATTTCTCGATTATAACATGTATACGCCTAATCCACCTCCACCTTCACCGGTTGCTTCCGCTATCCATGGCAGAGGTAATTGAGGGCCATTCACCTGCACTGGGGCCCTCCATCACTTAGTCTTCATCTAAGGGACCCAATTTTTATATTAATTTGATTAATAATCATCTACATTTAAAATGCCTAAATTTCACTCAACTTCCTGAGCTTGTTGTCAATGGCGGCTCAGGAGGAGTTTCTCCACCTAATTAGTCACTTGTACATCATCGCCACATGCCACTGATTTATTCTCTCTGCTCAATTGAGTGAGAGAACTTAACCTGAGTTCCAGCGAGCTCAGATCACACTCTTTGCCAATTCATTGCATATCTTTCAGTTTAATCATCAATTGAGTGAATTATTGAGTTCCTAAGGTTCCTTGTGACCTCAGGAGATTTTTCAAATCTTCAATGGCTTATTGTATTGATTTATACATACTTTTAGCCATTGTCTGGACTCACCGGATCTCTGGCGAGCTCCGACGAGTCAAAAGTAGTCTTCAGCCCATAGAACTTCCTGAGAAGCTCTAGATTGTTTAATTGAGGATTAATGATCATTTTGTAGTGTTTATTTTGATGTTTTGAAGTCTGAAGCTTCATATAGACCTTTGTCTTCTCCAACTCCAGCAGAGTTGGAGAAGACTGTTTATTAGGGTTTAAACTTGATTAAGGAGGTCTAGAAGCATCAAAAAGATGCTCTGAGGTCAATTCGGTAGATCAATCACTTAGATAAGCTTTAGTTTGTTCTGTCAAACAAACTCACTTAAGATCTCAGGAAACAGTCTTGAAACCCTAGAATTTTTAGTTGAAACCTCTTTTTGAGATCCTGAATCTGTTTCTGAGGTTAAATAGAGTTGAATTGAGGTATTAATTTCATGTGAAAAAGCTTAATGAAGAAAGTCAAATTTTGAGGTTAAATGGTCAAGCTCAGGTCTGATTGGATGATTGAGACATCAATTAGAGAAATTGATGAATTAAAATGATTCCTGGGATGATTTTAGATGAATTAGATTTGATTTGGATGAGTTTAAGTTAGGATTTCATATGAATTCAAGTTCTGTTCAGTTTGGGTTCATTTGAACCCAAAACTGACTTCAGTACATTTTTGATGAGTTTTAGAAGCAAATGCTACCCAGATGAACTCTTTACAACCTTCAGAGGTTGTTTAATTGGATACTACTGCCCTTTAGCTGTCTGCCGATCTATTCAGAGTTCAAATTGGAACTCTGAAGCACCTATAAGAAGCTTTTAAGCTTCTTCTTCTTTCAGAAGCTTCTTAGCACTTCTTCCATTCACCGTTATGAGCGGAATCATCTTCTGAGATGATTCAAGACCTCATCTGGAGGTCAAAAGCCTCACTGCAGGTCATAAGACCTAAGTTGCTTCACTGCAAGCTTAATTGGCCATGGAATCTGTCCACTTTCACCCTTCAAATCAAAGGGTAGAATCTATTCTCAGCATCAAATTGATGCTGCAATCTTGTAGTACACCTTTAGAGCTTTCCAACGGGCCCTTGCTTGCTCGATTTGGAACTCTGAGCCGACCAGAGTCTCCAGCCAACGTTTGGCCTGGAGGGAACTAACTTAGTCCCACATCGGTAGAATGTGAGCACACACCTTAGGATAAATGGAAAAAGTGAAGGGGCTTTATCAGTCGTCAGTGCTGGGCGCATAAAGAGCATGTGTGTGTGTGTGTGGGTGCGTGCGGTGCACGTGCCCGGGTGTGTGTGCGCTTGTGGGCGCTAGCGTAGGCTCGTGAGTGGGCGTGTGTGTGGGCTTGGGAGGCTGGATACTGTGCATGTGATGATCTGAACTGGAAATAAACCACCTAATACAAATTTGGCTTGGACCCAGTGGGGTCTTGTCCCACCCTGAGAGGGGTGCTGTGTATCCCCGATCGGTCCGAGGCACCCATCATAAAACCAAAATTTTGGTTCAAGTGTGGTTTAAGCACACAGTTAAAGAGTTGAAAAGAAGAAGAGACGAGGGTTAAGAGAATTAACAAAGAGGTGCAGAAGAGTTTAAAGAAGAGTCGACAGAAAGGTAAAGGGAGAAGTAAAGAAAGAGCAAAGGAAAAGAGTGAAAGAGAGAGGGAGAGATGACAGAAGAGAAGAGAAGAAGAATCAAGGCTGAAGATTGAAGAAAAAAAAATAAATGAAAATTAAAGAGTTTTAAGATGCTGATTTTGTAATTTCACTTCAATAACATTTCTTTTAGAGCTTAAATGATGTAATAAGACACTTGTATTCATTTGAATTTCCCTTTCTTGCCTTAATCTTTTGTAAACAAAATGAAATTAGTGAAATAAACATGTTTACTTGCTTTCTAATAACAAATCACATGTGTAAATATGTTTTTCTTTATGGAATTTTGCATGTCTTTTAATTGAATATTGTCTGCAGCGCTTGATTGTGTTTTAAGTCAGTTGTGTTGTAGTATAGGTGACCAAGCGTTGACAACAAATAAGAATTTATTACTCGAAAACCTAAGTATCTGAGGTCGAACATAGGGAGTAAATGGAATTTATTCACTAATCTCAATAATGTAATTGAACACTTAGAATTACTCAAAACTTAATTCAGAATATAAATGCAAGAGTTTAAGAATTAAAATTGTATCAAAATAGAATTGGATGTCTGATTCTATGATCAGACGTCTTAAAAAGATATCTCTCTTCTCTCCTATTTCTTGTCTGCTTTATCTTCTTCTTCCTTTCTTTCTCTGATTTTCCTCTTTCCTTAGCTCTTTTTCTTCTGTTCTTCTTTGGTTGTTTGCTTCTTCTTCCTTGTTTCTTCTTTGCAGCTCTTTTCTTTGGCTCTAGCCTTGCCTTTCTTCTTCCTTCTTCAGCCTTATCTCTTTGACTTCCTCTTCTCTTTGGCTTTGCCTCTCCTTCTTCCTTGTCTTTCCTTCTTCTCTTTTGACTTCTCTTATTTGCGGCTAAGTGTCAGCTTCACCTTTCCCTTGTTTCCTTCTTTTTCTTCCCTTGGTCTGTCGCTCCTCTACTACAGTGCATCTCTCTTCTTCTCCTTCTCTTGCTACGGCCAAGTCCTTCTTCCTTTCCTTCTCTTGCTGCACCTCTTCCTCTCTTAGCTTCCTCTTCCTGCACAATCACCACACGGTAAAACCTATTCCCCTACCCTCCCCGTGCATCTCTCTCTTTGTGTATCTCTCTTCGGTACGCTTTCCCAAAGCCGGGTAATCGGGTCTGTCGCGTGCTCGGGTCCAGGCGTATTGGCGTGGGTGTGGTACGTGAGGAGTGCTCGATAGGTTAGTCTGGTCGGCTGCCAGGTTCGAAGGGTAAATTTCATAGACGAAGTGTGTTAAGGGCGGGGGACCTCACCCCAGTGATCTCGAGGCAGACAGCATAAAACACAAATACAATTTATGTTACCTGCCGTGCTCATACGTTCACGAGGTGGGACTAATGTCCCACCAGGTTTTGCGTGCACTTGCAGGCAGATGTCTTCTTCTAATTGCTGCAGTTGGAGGCCTCGCAGAGCTAATTGCCTGGACAGATGAATGCACGAGACCAACCCGCGCCTTCTGGACCTGGGACCCTGAAGTGCTTCAGCTTGGAGCAAGCTTGCAACCTTCTCGAGCTGTCGCTAATGGCGGCTGGTGCTCAAATCTGCCACACATGAATATGGCCTGGTGGCCCCATTAAAATACATGGGAAGCTTCGCCGTCTCACGGCGAAGGTGAGGCGGTAGGTGGCAGGCCGCGGGGTGGCCTAGGCGTGCGTGACTAGGTCACCCTGTGGCCGTGCTTATGGGTTAGGTCAGGGGGTGTTTAGGGAAGTGTAGGCGGTCGATGGATGGGTGGAAGATGTTCAGTGGTCAATGGCGGAGGTGAAGATGTTGGTGGTGAGACGTGTGGAGGTGTGGAGTGATGGGTGCGTCTTGCCGGAGGTTGTCTGGGGATGGGGAAGATAGCAGTGGACAGTGGCTGTCAAGGGGTAATTTGTGAAATTGATTGAGGGGAATTGAAGAGGGGATAGAGAGGAGTAAGTCTAACCTAATTAAGTGGACGAAGGGGGAGAGATGGCGACTGGCAGTGCCTGTTTTCGCCGGAGAAGTCACCGTCCAGTGGAGGGAGACGGCGACGACGATGGGGCTAGGGATGCTCGCGCGGGTGTTGCGCGATGAGGAGGAAGATGGTGAGGATAGCTCTGCCACTGGTATGGTGGCAGAGCAACGAGAAAGAGGAGGGAGGTTCACCGGAGCTCGCTGGATTACTTGGCCGGAGGAGAAGAAGAAATTGGGGTGGATCTCTGGCCAAGTCGAGCTAAAGAGGTGCGGTCGAGGTTGAAGATCCTTTTATAGAAGCTGGCAGGGGCTCTTGTGCTTGGAAGACAAGATTCCAAATGCAAGAGTCCTCACCGGAGTAGGAATTCTCTCGTGCGTTCGCACGAGAGATTGATTGTGAATCAAGGATTAGGACCACACTTAGATGGAAGGGAATTCCTCAAAGAATCTCCCTTCCAAATCTGGGAGATCTCTGAGGAATCAGGGAGTACTCCCCCTCCATTCCTCGTCGGAGTAGGATTTCTCCCCATTAATGGTGGAGGGACCTGTTTGTAAGAGTGGCGAGGAAGTTAGTGGGGTCTGTGCAATGGTTTTCAAAAGATAGGGGCCAAAATATAATTGGCTGTAGTATTTTTCAAAGTAGGTCAAGATGACCTCCTCGTAGGTCCAAATTTTGGTACAAACCTAATTTTGACCTAAGGAATCTAATGGTGAAGTTGTATTTTAGGTTTGACCACGTTTGACTGGACAATTTGCACAAAAACACAAATTAGGTCAATTAATGAGCTAGGACCCCAATTTAGTTCAAAACAGGTTTCAAAGGCCAATTTGAAGGTTATAAACCCTAGGGGATATTTTTCCATGAATTTTAGAGGGTTTAGTTGATTTTTATCTCGACCAGAACCTTGTTGATTTAAGCAGGTCTATTTTAGGGTTACAAAATGTCATTTAATTCCTAGACTGCACATTAACCCATTTCTGATTGAACCAACCCACTTTTTATCTTATTCAGATCATTTGACCTATGTTTTGCCTCTGAGAAATCCCATTTATGTACTGCAATGGTAAAATTGCAGTTTTAACCTTTATTTCATGTTTTCTTCTCAGAACACTTATTCCTTGAATTAGGTCCTTCTCCAGGTTATGTAGGAGCTCTTATTCTCTTTCTTTGGTCAAAATGGGCTAGTTAGGGCTCATGATGAGGCTCTCATCAAATATCCTTTATGCAAGATTCATATTCTTAAAGTAATTTAATTATAATTCTAATTGATTGAGTAATTAGTAATTTATGCTTAAGATTTAATGGTGAATTAAGTTAAGTTACGCCTCCTAGTGAACGACCTAGAATCAACCAGTTAAAAAGGAATTAAAATCTAAAATGTTAGGTTAGCTTGACCCTATATTACAAAATTGACATTAAATCAAGTTAACCTAAGTTACTTTCTCTTACACTTAATTAAGTCTAAATAACTTAATTAACTGTGTTGAGGAAATTAAACGAACATTTGAATGGCGCCGTTGCCGGGGAGGTAACTGTAATTATATTCGCATATATTTCTGAAGCAAATAACTAATCGACTTGCAAAATGTGAGAGAGAGAGAGAAACAATCACATATATTTCTGAAGCAAATGTTTTCTATAACTAAAAAAGCGGGAAAGATTACACTACAAAAATAAAAAGAAAGATATACGTGAAAGAATCCTCCTCAACGGTTGCTCGGAGGATGACTCGTTCTGACGTTGCCTGGAGGAAGGTGGTGAGGAGCGGGACGAACGAGGATGGAGCTGGAGGACGGAGGGCGAGGCAGGATGGCGTCGCGGCCAAGATCTTCTTCCTGACGGGAGGTGAGAAGATGGCCATGGGATGCTCCACGAAGGGGGATGAGAGGTTGGAAAAATATTTGATTTCTACTTTAGAGGAGCATCCCGGGCATAGGACAAGCTCTCTTTAGAGCCTTGGAGGTGGTGAGAGGAAGAAAGGAAGAGATGAAGAAAAATGGGAGGGGTAGGGGTCTTTTATAGTGGAGGAAAGAATCGAATTCGTATATAAGACATTTAGTGACGGTCATAAACGTTGTTGAAGACAGCCCACACGCCCACCAATCACTGCGTTGGCGCGCACTCCACGTGCTCATGTTGCACGTGCACGCGCGCTATGTTGTTGCCGTTGCCTCCGCGCGTGCCCATGAGCGCCCGTTGCATTGCTACACGTGCATGCCTCCACACGTGCGCGTGCGCCTGCACTGCTATGCATGTGCGGTGGCGCGTGCATGCGCATGGGCGTCCTGGGTTGTGCCACGTGTCCCGATCTATGCCATTCATCTTCCTTTCGTTGTAGGGGCTGCTACGGAGGTCGGATTGAGTCAATTTTTGTGCTGTTGGGTTGCGATCATCGACCCATATGTATCCGCGTGGTTAGATTTGTCATTTAAAGCTCTGAATTACGTCACTTAGTCCCTTGGCCGTTGATCTTCCTCAAACTGCATATGGTGCTATGGGACTTCGATCAAGGCAATTTCGGAGGTGTTGGACTCCGATCGTCGTCCTGATTAGATCCATATGGTTGTATCGTCAATCTAGGGCTCCGAAATAAATATCCTTCTCTCCTGACCACAAAAAGGATGCAATTAACCTAAAATATACACAACTACTCTAAATGCAGAATGATGCATGCTATGCAATATTTATAATATGGAATGCAAATCTAAGCCTAGGAACATGCATAAATAGGCATTTTAACCTAAATGGATGTGTCTACATCAGTCACCTAGGGGTGTAGAAACCCGAAGTCTGTTCTGACTGTCAATTAGTAAGTCTATCACTTCACATAAAAGGATGCCTAGTACTTGGAGTTCTTTTTGAGTCTTGGGTGGGTTGGGTAGCCGTAGAAAGTTTTCTCAAAACCTTAAACTCAAAAATCCAAAAAAATTAGAAAAGAAAAAAAAGAAAAAGATCCTTTTGCTTTTGAATACGACGAGGGCTTGGGTGATTTGCATTTTGGCAGGCACTCGGGCGCTATTGTGTCTCTGTTGTTCAGGTCTTCGTACAAATTTTCTAGTACTGAAAAATAACTTCTTCCTAAGAAATTTGATCCTAATTCTTTTATAAATAGAATGTAGTTTTGCTAGGGACTACTAATAGATAAGCATCGGGTGGCACGCCCCAAAATCCAGACCCTTAAATGAGGGTTAGAGTCCTGAGGGACGGAAAAGAAAGAGGTGCTGGTTTATTTAATTCGGGTTGTACCTAACTAAGTCGAGCTATAAAAGGGTTCCATTCACAGTATAAAATGGAAGAAAATCTAAAAAGAGTGGCACATAATTGATACAGGAAAACAGTAACAAAACATAAACTTGCTGTAAACTAAAGCATAAATGTACTTGTCAATGAGCATGCACAAACTTGCGTAGTGACAAATTTCATACATCGATGACCCGTGATGACAACCTGAAAGTAGGTCACAAAGTAGGGATGAGCTAATCGGCTCAGCAGAGAACAATCATCTACTGTATCTCAACCAAACAGGATAGTGTATAGTTTCATTTACTGGCTAGTTCCTAACCCAAAAACACACTGTAGGTTCTAGTTTCTCGAACCCTACCTAGCATGACTAATCACCTTGGTCCAGTAACCAATTAACAAGTTACCTAAGTTCCTTCCTCAATTTGGTGTAATAATTTATTGCCTTACTCGCCTCAATGATCAGATTTTGGAAATTCATCCTTCTCTACTAGAGGAGATTGAGACGCATCCTTTCCTTAGAACCCCATCCTAATAGTCTTGCCCTGGCTAAGGGAGAGATTAGCAGTCTGTTAATCCTCTAGAAAGGCATGCCCATTCTCGATGAATCGAGAATGTTGTTGACTTCAGTCAGAAGAGTCGGACCTCTTGGGTGCTACCTAGGCCTATGGCTTGTGATCACGAAGCACGAGCTCAAATGGTGTCCAACAAGGACTAGTCACACATCAAATCAAATCATTATGACAGGATTGGCCAGAATTGTCAAGCCACACTAATGCTCCCGCTAGGAGTAGCTCCCTGTAGGAGCGCAGTCCTCAAGTGTGCCCTCTCAATCCGCCATTGGATGAGATCTCAACCAATCCATCTCAGTACCTCGACCATCTCTGCACATGCGGGAGCCTAGTTAGCCTCTTGCTCGAGTACCTTCACAATCGAGTCGGATTCGGGTACATCCAAGTACCAAACACCAGTGATAGCTCCAAGGCTTTGTCACCGAACCTAGGAACCTTTCTTGTTCCGAGGCAGATCTCCTTGGTAGCCTCTTGCTACCGTAACAGCTCGAGTCATCTACCCAAGCAGTGAATTCGTGGTTCACCAAGTCTAAGGGTGCAGCCTTACGAGCTCACCTAGTTGACTTACCATCTCTTTGATTTCATTTGGTTTCCTTGCCCATAATGCAATCCTAAGGACCTAGTGGATCTCCTGGGGTCTTACTCAAGACCTTAGGATCTGAGTATTTCCTCTTATTAGACTCGGATTGAGTCATAGGTGTCATCTCGTGGGATTCAAGCCATTACTTAGTTAATTCAGATTACTTTTAATGTGTTTAGGGAGCTTCATTGTCAAATTATAGGTGTACACACACACACACACACCCATAGATGTGCTTCACCCCTCTAGGGTTTAAATGCACCTTTTCCCCACTCATCTCTATCCATTGGGGTTCCTGCTGGACCCCCAATTAGGTTCTAACATTTCATGGGATTTCTAATTATCAGAATCACACACAGTTCAATACCATCATTACATTTAAAAACTATCAAACATCAGAGACCTGCTCCCTATCATTAGTATACTCAAACAACATACATCTGTTATTAGGTAATCCTGACCTATTGTTAGGTCAAGATGTTTGTCCAAACCAGGATTGCAAAACCTGCCTTCATGCCCAAAACCCAGGTTTTGCACCACCAAGATCCTTTGTAATCCAGACCACAAATACATGCAAATGTTTGTACCCTGAACCCAAGAGATCCTTGATCTCAATATTATGGTTTCACCCTTAACCCGATCTATTCAATTAATCTCTTGACAGAGTTCAACAATTTAGAATGAGCACACCAGTACCGGTCCTAGTCTTAGGTATCGGTGTTGGGCACTCTCGCTACCATTGCTACTGAACTCACATGGTATTGGTATAGGCCACCAGTACCAATACAAGGTGCCTTCAATATCAAACTTAAGTCCCTTTTTAACTTATTTTAATTCAACAAGTATCGATAACTGTCATCGCTAGTAGTACCGGGCATTTGTCACTCCCAAACCTCGGCTTAAACCCTCCTTTTGATTACCCAAATTAAACAATAAATAGAGGGGTGGGTAAATCCTGCAACCTCTCAAGATGGCTATCCCCATGTAGGTAATCATGGATGACTCGTCAACAATCATAAGAAAGCACTATTGATGGGTTTTTATCCCTGGCAACAACGCCAAGAATATGATCGCTGACTACCGGTTCATACTAAAAAGGGTTTTAAAACGTCGTTATTATAATAATGTTACAAATACAAATCATTGTCGCGTCAATTTTATTTATATATTTAATTTTTATTGGTTTATTCCAGGTCGTTCACTGGGAGATAGTTATTGATATATATCACTCTTTAAGTCCAATAATATTCTTTAATTCCAAAAAGATTGATTTTATAAATAAGAATGAATGAATGAATAAAAGAATGAATCGATTATATACAAAAGAATGGATTAGAAATAATTACAATGCTTGAAAATAATTATATACAAACAAGCATAAAAAATCATAAATAAATACTCTATATTATTTATATACAACTTATAATAATAATACTTAACTATATATACAATAATAAGTAATAGTATGTATTATACTAACTTAACTTACTAATATCTACAGTAACATATAATATGTCTACAGTGACGTATAAAAGTGTCACTAAAACCTTAGAAAAACTATATACCTAAGCTAAGGTAAAAACTAATGTCTATACTGACATATAATACTATCTACAGTAACATCTATATCTGTCACTAAAGATATAGCTTATTTATGTACAACGTAGCTCAAACAATACTACTATACTCTTATACATTCTACGTATGCTATTTACATTATATATCTTATTTACACATATACATATACATATATACATATATTTACTCTATACTTATACATATATACACTTACACACACAAGCATACAGAGGGAACACTAAGGTACACAGTCGTACGCACTTAACACACATAGTAGAGACTAACACTTAGCCGATTTAGCTCTTCTTTTCTTCTTCTATAGACCAGTTCATTAGTCGGTTCAGACCAGCTCTTAACCCCAAGAAATGGTTTAATTAGCGGGCAGCCTTTTCGAGGGATACACAGCACCCATTACTGGGTGGGATTGAACCTCTACCAGGGCCATCCTAGCTCTATTAAGTGAATTTTAACTGGTTTATGACTCATTATTGGGCCTAATTATACCCATGCACAGTACACAGCTCCCAGCCGTGCATCGCACCCAATAGTCTCATGCCATAGCTCAAATCATTCTCAATGCTCAGATAGGATAGGGGTATGCCTGATCGGGTACCCGGCACTTGTGACGATTGAAATGTTCATATGCAGAAAACATATAAAAGCCGCTGCACAAGGCCTACAGCTACCGATGTGGCACTAATACGCTACGGCTCCAGTTTAGAAATCCAGCAGGCAGCATGCGAAATAGCTTGATTTGGCCCTCGATTTGAGGGCCATATTTTATTATAAATTAAAATTGAATTATAGGGTTTTGAAGCCCTATCTTAGGACTACTTAATTATATAATTTATTTACAAAAATAATTATATTTACTATATAAATAAATTAGCTAAAGTTTACACTCTATACACATTGATATTTGGGTTAATTTCTTAATTAATGTCTAAATTAGTTAATTAATGGTCTAATTGACCCTATACAGAGTTAGTATACATATTAAAGTATTTATTACAGATTTTTATGGTATTTTACACGATTTATTTTAATTTATGTACATTAAATATTTGATTTTAGTGTGTTATACATATAAATTATATATAAATAATATAATACAATATAAATACAGTTAACTTAGTTTAAATTACTTAAAATACTATAATACAAATATACAATATAAATTAGTTCAGTTATAACTTAATTTACTAGTTTATTTTAATTTAATTTAGTAAACTAGCTAATAACTTATTAAATTAATTATTTATTATACAAATATAATTAATTTAATTTGCAGGTATTCTAGTGTACATAGTAAGTATATAAATACGTATCTATAGTATTACTGATAAATAAGTTTATTTATTAGGGTTTCTAAATTATGTAGCTTATAGTACATATAAGTTAAGTAAATTAATAGATAATTATATAAACAAGTTATATACATAATAATTTACCTTAGGTACTTAATTTATACTATAGAATACATATATAAGTTATATATACAGTTTATAGACATATTTTACATTATATACATATATAGCTTAATATATAGCTTATATATACATGTATTTACATAGTATACATAGTGCTTTTGGGTATTTTTCGAGTTTTTCTGATTTTTATGGGTCTTTTAAGTATAATAGAGGTAGGGGGGAGAGAGAAAGAGAGAGATGAGAAATAAGAAATGTTTTTGGTATTTTTGGATTTGAGATCTTTTATTTAGTTTTAAGGTAGACTGAACCATCAGCTGGTATGTTCTACCAAGTCGGGAGTTCAGAATGCCTTGAAATTTGATGTACACTTAAAAATATATCTAATACTACTCCCTACACATTTATTTTATTTTTTTTGGAATTTTTATAAGGTTTTTTATTTATTTACAAGTCTAGCTCATTCAGAGTGTTTAACCTAAGAACCTAAGACCTAGAATAGAGATGTGTGGCTTGAGATGGCAGTAAAAGGGTTCAGAAGTGTCAAGCTCAACACAAGAGAGATTTTCAAGCATATAAACATGATTATTCATTTAATTTCGTCACATTTCTAAGTTTGGGCAGTTATACACATGTATGGCTGACAAAAGAAGCTAGAAATTAGATTAAAAACTGTTCAAAAGAGATTAAAGGACATTAACAATACATGAAATCTTGTACAAAGTAGTATACAACATTACAAAACATATCAGCCATTTAAAATATTAATTCCCAGCCATTGGTTCCATTAATTTAGACCATCCAATAGCCATACTGCAGCAACAGCAACTACATGAGCTGCTGAAATTCAGCAGCAGTAGCTATCAGATGTGCTTCAACCCCAAACCAGACGTCTTAAAAAATTCAAAGGGTTGCTATGCAGTGATTGCTTCAATTCCAGTAGCTCTGATGTTCCAATCTAGTACATAAACTATCCAAGATCAGACTTGAGAAAGTCTGATCTGGGATCAAGAACATTCAACTCAAATTATCATTTCAAATAGCCCTAACTTGCACTGGATTTAGGGTTGGAAAACCCATGGAATGTAGCTGCTATGCAACACTTTAATATGTTGAATTGGGATTCAAAAATCACAACAGTAAACATTCTTAAAAATCAAACAATACTTGGAAATCATTTTGTGATCAAATTAGGGTGTTAAACACTGTATCAAAAGTCCTCAAACCATATTCCTCATTTCAAATCAGAGAAAACCACTGATCTACCACCTTCCTAATGCTATAGATAGCATGAAGGAGGTCTTAAATCAGTCCATTAAACTCAGCCACTTGAATCCCAATTCTCTAAAATCTTAAGGAACACTGAAAATTCCTTAGGTTAAAAAAATCAAAATCTCAAAAACTAATCCACACAAAAATACATGGTAGAGTCTTAAATCAATCAAGGTTGATTTTCCTTGACTCTACCTCACATTTAAGCCCATGAAATCCCCAATTCATGAAAAATCCGATCATGGCTCATCTGAGGAAAGATTCATCACTATCATCATCTCAGATTCACGGCCATGTACTGATCCATACAAAAACACATTGATTCGCTTGATTAAAAACCCTTCAACACTCAATTTGATCAAAATCTCACGATCTTGCATTGAAATCCAAATTAAAAATAAATCAAGAAAATTGATTCCATTTTAAATTCAGATTAGGGGGCTTTGTGGATTTCTGAAATGAATGGGAAGACCCCTAGATGGATTTGAGGGCAAATTCTCATCTCAAAGCTAGAGAGAAATTAGATGAGAATTTGACTCTAATGGAGGGGTGACTTGCAAAATAAAATGCAGGGAAATTCAGAACATGAAATTATGATGTGAGGGGAGAGATGAATGATCAAATGAATGAAATGGATTCATCTCCTCTAATCTGAATTGATCAGAGGAGGTGGGTGTGTAAATTCTACTCTAATCTACTCCTCAGCTAACGATAAAACCAGTGGATTCACTAATTAATCTACTCCTAACTAAGATACTGTATGCTAATTACTAATCTAAACTACTCTAACAAAGCAGGAAATCCTAATCTAATCAGATGAATGGGACCTTTGGATCCAAAGTCGACGGCTAAGGAGGAAGAATGGGGGGAGATATCCAGCGAAGGAAAAGCCCACAAGAGGAGCTTCAGGGTTGTCCTCAGGCATACGTCATCCCTAGCAGGGATGAGGAAATGGTGGTGAAAAACCACACCATTGTCACTGATGTGGCGAGTGAACAGGGTAAGGAGAACTGGAGGGGACGAAGGGATCGCCTCAAGGAAGTAGGAGAGGAGGTTGATTGCGCGCAAGTGAGCTGAGGGAGTGCTTAAGTAGAGCTTGAGAGTGATTCAAGTCATCGTGAGGTGGGATTAGGCGATTAGGGCACCTACGGTTGGATGGAGAGGAGAGGAGGGCAGGTGCAACCAAATCGAAGATGGGTTGTTAAATGGGATCTGGGGGTAGAGGTGAAGCTATGTGGAAATTCGTGAGAAGCTTTGATTGTGGAGCAGCCGCAGATCAGAGGGAAATAAGAAGTGAACGACTGGGATTTGGTGTGTTCTTGTGATGAACAGTGCACCAAGAGGTGCATCATTGGCTCAGGTGTGTTGGGCAAATTGCAGCAATGTCCAACAAGGTGAAACGATGTACATTTTTTAGAAAGGCCCATAAATGGTATAAAAGGATTACAGTGCAGTCCCTAGAGCCTTACAACAAGGTCCTTGAGACCTACAAACGGGTCCTTGGCAAGTTTTCTAATGAATGATAAGTTATGAATGAAGGACCTAAATATTAATCTCTAAATGCAAGGTCCTAATGAAGTCTAAATGCTACCAATTTTTTATTGAAGCTTAATTGAACATATTAGAAGTTAATTTCACTTTTGATTTGATCTTTTGAGCTCATTTGTGTGTTCAATTTGCAATTGGATCATCATTTTGTATTTATTAATAGAATATCTCAATAAATGACTTAATTATGCATTTTTAACGCAGATTTTGTGTTTTAGGCCTTTTCTGTTAATTCTCATACTTAAGCCTTTCTTTGTGTTAATTTGATAGTATTTAACCTAGTTTCTAGCTTAACTTGGGCATTTTAGCTATGATGAGCCACACCTCATCAGTAGGGGCAAAGATTCATGTGAAACCCATACTTGCAACCCATTGTTAGAGTCGATCCTCTCCTCACCCAGGACCTACACTGGATATAGGAGTACCTCCCGCGGCATACGGTTAGGACCCCAAATCTCTATTGTTACAAAAGTTCCTAATAGAACTTCTCTTCCACCATTACAGGATTGCACTTATCTAGCCCGTTAGGATTTCTATACCTTTACCAAGACCCATTAGGTTTAATTTATACCATGCATTTTGGCCTCGCGGGTATTCTGGAGACATGGCCTCATGCATTCACTTTAGAATCTTTTCTTTATTATTTCCAAATTAGGTTTTGTACCACTAGAGGGTCTGTTTTATTTCCATTTAGGACCAACCACCCCGGGTCCTAATTATGCCCAAAATTTGAGTTTCCTGACATTAAATGCTAACCAGGATTCTTAGCTTACATTCATGGTTACCAGGTCGGGGTTTAACTAATTAGATTAAGCTCCTAATTTTCGTGGGAAAATTCCATGTAAAACAAAACCACAAGCCTCAAATTGGACATCCAGCATCATGTGTTAGACGTCCGAGAATAACATCCCACTTCTGGCAACTACCGGTGACTGGTTGATTCCTTGGCTAGATGTCCGAATCGAGCATATTGGGCACTTGATGTAATATCAGGCATCCAATTGCTAGGACCTAGTCCTTAGAATGGCAATCCAGTTGCAGGGATGACTAACCAAGGAATCAGACATTAGGATCAAGGGTATCGGATGCCTAATGGATCAGCAGACATCGGATAACCCACTCAGAATCACATCTGAGTTTAGGATGAGTTCCTAACATCCAAAAGCCACGTACAATAATCTTTACCTGAAGAATTATTGTTTACAACCTGAATGCAGTTTATAATTGCATACAACCACATGTATTTGCACATTTCGTCCTCAAACTCAACTCGGCCAACCAGTACCAATACTAAGCTTTAGTACTGGTACTAGGCAACCCCAGTACCAAATTCACAAGTTCCAACCAGTACTGGTATTGGGCAACAATATCGATATTGTGTGCCATCAGTTTTGTATCAACATAACCTAGCCAATACCGGTACTAAACATTAGTAACGGTACTGGGCACCACCGGCCTTCTACCAAAAACCCAGCCAGTACCGGTATTGGGCAGCTCTAGTTCACCAACTAGAATCATCCAGTATCGGTACTGATCACCAGCATCGGTATTGGTGATCAGTACTGGTACTGGGTGCTCTCGATCTCCTTTTCAGTGTGTTACATTGTGGTGCTAGGTCAACTAGTACCGGTACTGATCATCAGTACCGATACCAGGTGTTCTCAGCACCTAGTTCACCTTGTCAAACACCCATCATCTTATCCATAAGCATACCAAGCTATTTAGATGAAAACCCTCCCTTTTATCACCCATAAATGTGGAAACCAAAAAGGGAAAAATTCTCTATCATTTCACATGCAACATGGTATCTTTTTATACACAAACCACTTCTTCTAAATCCTTAGGCATAGGAACAAAAGAAGACTTCAAAGAGAGAAACCCTACCTCAATTGGAGCTCCTTTCTCTTCTCCTAATTGCAGCAGCAACAAGAACAGCATAATGGTAGCTGCTACAACAGCAGCACCACCTCCTTTCCTCTCTTCCTCTCCTTTCTTTCATGCAGTAGCAGTAACAACCACAATAGCAACCACGGTAGCTTCAACAACAGCTACAGCAACAGCTCTCCTCTTCCTTCCCTTCTCCTCCTACTCGTAGCAGCCACAGCAGCAACAACAATGCCAACAGCAACAACAGCTGGCAGGGAGGAAGGGGCACTAGCTGAGGGGGAGAAGAAAAATTAGATTTTCTTTTAAATTTTTAAATCTCTCTCTCTTATATAAGGGTTGGATATTTTACATCCAAGCCCTTCAGCTTTTTTTCTTGAGGCTTAAGAAAGGCCTCCAAACATGTTTTCCTCACAAATGGTCCCTCAACTTTTCATTTATTAACATTTTGTTAACGACTTAGGGGATTTGTTTAATTCCAAGGCTAATAATCACTAAATTAGGCTTCCCCAAACCCTTAATCTCACATTAAGCAACCGATTAAGGTTTTTAATTAGCTTATTAAGAGTATTATAAATTCAGGGCGTTACATGGGGGTGTGATGTACATACATTTAATTGACTTAAAATGCTATTTATGCATGTTTCTAGTGTCATAAGAGCATTCATCATTATAAATATTGCATAACATGCATCATGTATTTAGGATAGATTGTATAAATTTTAGGTTAATTTTCTCTTTTTGTGGTTAGGGAATAGGGAAATATTTATTGGGGCCTCAGATTGAAGATCCAACAGTATTAATCTGATTAGGCGACGATTGGAGTTCAACAACTCTAAGATTGCCCCTATCTGACCTTCGTAATATCAGATACAGTCCGAGAAAGATCATAGGTCAAGGAGCCAGATGGTGTTAAATTAGCACCTCAGATGACAAATCCAACTGCACGGATGTGTTCGGATGGATGATCGCAGCCCAACGACGCGAAAATTGATCCAATCTAACATTCGTGGCACCATGTACAAAAGTCTGAGAAGATGGACGGCCAGGATGGTGCCACGTGGCACCATCACAGTTGCCCAACATTGGCCCAAGTCTCCCACTAAACCTCTTCACACGATGGCCAATGCATCTCAGTCGTTGGATCATTTTCCAACAGCTAAGAATGTGCCACATCGTGCCCCAAGCCACGTTGCATCTTTTGAAGGTGGGGGCTCAGTTGATCTAGACCATTGGATTGCCATCCAACGGTTGAGAGCAAATGACCCTTAAAGGAAGAACTCAACAAAGAGTCGAGCACAGTGTAGCGATCGTGCGCCATATGCATGACACGTGATGCGCGCTTGAATCGTTTCGAAGAGGCAGAATCGTCGAAGGGGTGCCCAATTGAAATTGTGTCTCACGATTAACATCCAATGGGCGCGGTGCGGCCATGTGGCACTTCCTCGCATGATAGATGAAGTGAGAGCTGCACGTGCATGATGATGCGCGATCGAACGTGCCATCGCACGCGGGCGCGCTTAATAGTTGAAGAAGCAGCGCTGGGCATGTTTAAGCCATCCGATCTCTCGATCGGACAACTGAGGATGCGTGTGTGCGGAGGGGCATCTCAACGGTTGAGGGCAGAGAGGCGGAGGTATGTGTGTGCTTCAGTGACGTAGGGTCTTTAGTGACGTTTATATCCGTCACTAAAAACCCGAACAATTAATGTGTTAAGCTTGTAAAAGGACCTTTTTGCCCCCATGCTTACACCTATAAAAGGCCCTATGCCCTCCACATTTTCATCATCTCTTCCACAGTTCTCTCACCCCCTCCAAAGCTCTATGAGCTTGTCCCAAACTTGGGATGCTCCATTAGAGTTAAAAATACAAATTTTCCACTTGCTCACCCCATTCGTGGAGCATCCCGTGGTTGTCCTCTCACTGTCATTCGGGAAGCAGATCTCACTGTGATGTCGCCCTATTTCATCCTTTGTCCTCTGTCTTCGTCCAGGTGCTCCGTCAACGCAGTTCATCATCCAAGCAACTGTCGAGGAGGATAACTTCTCTCCCCCTTCTCTTTGTACTGCTTTCTAGTGTGGCACATAGATGTAAAGAACATAATTATGTGGTTATGAAATATTTGTCTGTTATCTCTTTATTTTTTCTTTATTTGTATTATTCTTTTTTGTCTTCTATTGTTTATTCTTTAAGTAAACTAACTAGGGTAGATTTAATTTGACTAGCTACTATACTTTGTGACACTAAATGAAACGTGATTTTTGATCAAACGTACGCCTCCCCATGTTCGATCTGGGGCTCACCAGAGTTTCAGTTAAATTATCGGTTTGACGGATTTTTACGCAACTACAACGATAGGGTTTTCAAAACTCAAATTTTCAGCGTACAAATCCTATTCAACAGGCTTGAGCCTTAGGTTTTAGGAAAATTCAAGTTTGGACCCAACCTGGCTCGAACTTGAAAAAGCTCGAAGAGGCCCGTTGCGCTTGAACCTTTGTATCTATCAAGTTAGATTACCATAGAAGTATTAGTATATTTCGATCAATTAGAAGAATCATTATAATTATAATCATTCATTTCCAACTTCAAATTAGTCCTAGATAGGCTTGATTAAGATTTACTTAGATAACAATAAAAAATGGACCTTAACAAACTTAGGTAGGTCCTATTTAAAAATCCACTAAAATAGCCCCAAACAAATTTTACGGGCCTTAAAGCGCTTTTTTGGGCCCAATCCGAAAACCCAGCCCAAACACTGAAATTGGGCCCAAGCTGATCCTACCCTTGATTTGGTAAATATTTTTCCCAAGGCTTAAAAAATAAAATGGATCTTTTCGAGTTCGGGTCGGGTTAAGTTTGGCTCAATGCTCCACCCTAATAAGGAAGGATCCACCTATCTCCATTATTGTGTGTGTTTGAGGGCAACCAGATATGGTGCTTGTCCCTTATGAGTGGCTCCCACCACGATGTGGTAATTGCCGTTCCTTTGGTCATGACAACTCGGATTGCAAGAAGTCAATTGAAGTTGCTGTGGGCTCAATCGAAAACACCACTGGATACGTAGGTGGAAGGTGGAGCTTCACGGGAAGGTGGCGGGTGTGTGGATGAGATCAAGAGCCTAGGGGTTGTGCTGTTATTCAACTTTAATGTAGAGGAGATTGAGGGGTGACATACAATCCTAGACATTCCAAATCTTAACGAATTTGTACATGAGGACAATGTGGGGTTTGAAGAGGAGGTTCCCATGGTAGAGAGCGCAAGATGTGAGCGTAGTGGAGAGATTGATGTTCCCCCATAATTGTACTTGAGGTGGTGCATGCATGTGGGTCCGAGGATTAATTGGTTGCAAGCGACAAGCAAGAAGAACAAGAAAGGAGGGAATAAGGAGAAGCACAAGACTGATGGCATAGAGGATGTAACCAAGGGAAAGAAAAAAATGGGGGGTTGACATGGGAAGGGTTCCCAAACAAACGGAATTGACATGGGAAACTCCAAAATCTCCCATGGAGACATCAAGGGCTAAGGTGATCGCCCTCATGCCCATTCCAAATGATGATTTTAGCATGGAATGCTTGGGGCCTATGTGACCCTGAGAAGCAACTAGGGATGACGGGGTTTTCTTCATGAGCTAAAAGTGGAGATCGTAGGGTTATTGGAGACATGAGTGCAAAAGGAGAATTGGGGAAGATTCACAAGATCCATTCCATAAGGCTGGCAGTGCATGTCAAGTGTTGAAAGGGCAGCATATGCTAGAGTTGCTGTCTGTGGAAGGTGGATACATGGGTTGTGGAGTGCACTCAGATGTGTGACCAAGACATTAGGATGAGGGCAATGAATAGAAAGGAGGTTGTGTTTTTTATGTGTCCTTTGTATATGCAAAGAATGATCAAGAGGAAAGGAGGAGATTGTGGGGTAATAAGCGGGGTGAAGTTGTGGCCATGGAGCATGTAACCTTGGGTTGTCCTAGGTGATTTCAATCTGATCAGACACTCAGAGGAGAAGGTGGGAGGAAGGATGGCTAGTGTAGGCAGTAGGGAGGAATTTAATGAGTGCCTGCTTGATTGTGGATTGGAAGACATCACGGTAGTGACAAACCAAACAATGGGGGAGGGATGCATTGCTTGTAGATTAGATCGGGTTGTGGTGAATACTGCTTGGTTTGAGAATTTCTCACTTGTACAACTACATGACATTCCCATTGAGAGGAGTGATCATGTGTTGATAAAGTTGCTCGTAATCAACAATACCCACCAAAGGAAGACATTTCGATTCAACAATCATTGGGTGAAATGGGATGGATTTCTCTTATTGGTAGGGGATGCTTGGGCGGAGGAGGTCTCTAGGAACCCATTGTTTCATTGTATGATGAAATTAAAAAGGGTTAAGGAGAAATTAAAGTTGTGGGTGAAAGAGGATCGGGAACAACCATGCATGGTGGTGAAGCTATGGGAACGACTAAGGGTGGTTGTAGCAAGCCTAGCTACTGATCGTGCTAATGTATATTTGCAAAGGGAGGAACTAATGGTGAAGGAAGAAATTGATAAACTCCTGAAGGAGCAAGAAAGTGGGTGGAAATATAGAACTTGAATTTTGTGGCTGTTGAATGGGGATAAATGCACAACCTTCTTTGTAGCAGGAATGAGAAAAAGGAAAAATAGGAATGCCCTTACTATGGTTCTATGTGAGGGTATGCCCACTATTGATGAGGCAAAAGCCATCAAGGATGAAGTGATGCAATACTTCAGACTCTCTTCACCAAAGATGATGCAGGTGAAGAAAGAGGATGCCAACTACCTATACCATGGAAGAGGAAGGTCAATTGCGAGGAGAACGACATGCTTAGCTAACCAGCCAACATGAAGGAAGTCAAGGAAACATTGTTGGTATGGGCCACTGGTGTGGGTAAAGCACTGAGGCTAGATGGCTTTAGTGTTGCATTTTCTCGTGCCTGATGGAGCATATTTGCAAGGGATGTCCATGAGGCATAGGCTTTTTCCTAGCTGGAGGTGGTATGGCTAGCAAGGTAAACAATGCATGTTTAACTCTTAGTCCTAAGTTGAATTGTGCGGGAGCAACTTCAGATCTTAGACTCATTGCATGTTGTAATACATTGTATAAAATTATATCCAAACTTCTGGTTACGTGATTGAGTAAGGTGCTATTAGACTTCATAGAATCCCACTAGGGTGTGTTCATAAAGGGGTGGGCTTTATCGGACTGCTTGTTGCTTGCTATCGAATACATGAGAGAATTCAATGGAGGAGCAAGGCATTCATGCGTGAAGGCTGATATATCTAAAGCTTATGACAAAATCATTAAAAGCTTCATATATCGAATAATGGAGCAAATGGATTTTCATAGGCTTCATATATTGATTAATGAAGGAAATGGATTTTTATAATAACTAGATCCAATGGGTGCGTGCATGCACGAAGTACCCATCTATTGCATCGCTCAAGTCAGCTATGGAATTTAAGACTATATGGATGAAACATTACATCCTCAATTGGTCAACATGCACGCTATTGGAAGTGAAGGATAGATTGTTGGCAAGAGTGTGAATGAGGGAGTAGGGGATGAATGCTAAGATAATTTACATCTCTTGGGAGGCGATTGCTAAGATTGCAAGACAACTATTTTTTCCCTGCAACTTCAGCTGCGAAGTCGTATAGGAGACCTTGATCCAATTGTGGATTGACCATTGCATGATGGAGATGATTGTGTAGATTGTGAAGGTGATGAATGTTCGACGTGATAGCCTATAACTTTGTAGCTGAGAAATTTGTGCCATGGTCTAATTTTATATATGGAGAGGAATTTTAGAGTCCACTCCAATAGAGTGTGCGGGATGAACAAGCTATGTGTACAAAGGTTGTAGTCATGTCTAGTGTTGTAGACCCCTGCAATACCTTCGCATTGTGTTGGTTAAATCTTTGAGTAAAGGATTAAAAAAAAGGGGATGAGGGAAGGCGAAAAGTTGACAGAATCTTAACTGCAAAAAGTACTTTGTTTTCAAGTTTAATTACATTAATTTTGGGGTATTGTTGTAATTATAGGTAACAAAAATTATCTATCTGTCAGATGGGTTAACACTTGCTGTACCAATGTCGCACATGTACACACATTGATGACAATCTTGTCATACCACCACGTGGATCAACTGGCCTGATCTACGACGAAGGAAGAAGGCTTTCTTGTTATAAATAGAGTAATAAAGTTTGACACAACCCCTAAAACCCACCCACCCAACCAAGAACATGGCACATTTCCCTTATCAACGATTATTCCCCACCCATTGCCCTTGTGCCTAAAACCCCCAAAAGCCCTAGCGCTGCTGGCCCCAGTCGGCCTCCCCCTGCTGGTTGATCCCCCCCCTCTCCTTGTCTCCCTCCTCTCCCTCTCCCTCCCCTTCTTCGAAAATCTACACTTTGGCCTCACAGTACATAGTCACCTCATTGCTGCTCTCCCTTGCCGTTTGACACTACCCTGCAGGTCGGGATCCCTTACTGTGCTGTGTGCTTCTCTATTAAGGTTCGGTGTAAAGACCTATTCTGTTTTGAGCCTTTTAAGATGTTTAGACTGGCAGTCAAACGTCTGGAAATTGAAAAATCTGTACGCAAGGTTAGGTTTGCATGCTGGTTGCGCGCAGACAGCTTTCTTCTCTCTCTCTTCTTCTTCTCTCCCCCTCAACGAACCCTAGTTGCTCTTTATATAAGAGCCCTCACCCCGCTTCCTCTCTTCTCCACTCCACCACCACCACCTTCCTTCCCCTCCACTGCTATGAGAGGGATGAGCGAGAGAGAGGGAGCGAGAGCGAGGAGCGAGGAGGAGGAGCGGTGCGAAGAGAGGAGGAGGTTGAGCTCACGAGCTTAGGGAGGCTCGCTGGAGTACGCACGGCTGCCACGACGCGTGCGGGAGGAGTGCGTCGGGGAAGCTGTCCCCGACTTTCTGCTGCAGTCGGAGCAGCAGACGAGAGGGAGGAGCTGCGACTGCATGCTGCAAGAGGAGCGGGAGCTCGCTCTAGTATTGGGATTTTCCTAGTATCAGAGGTTTGGAGTGCTGTCCAGATGACAGGTTGGACGTCTGGTGATGACATTGGACGTCTGAAAGCAAGGTTTCGTGAAGGTACGTTCTTCTTGCAGTTATGGCCATGCAGGCCACGCTGTAGAGCCGATCTGTTTGGCTAAAAGGGGGAAATTTGTCTGTCGCGTGCAGGGGCAGCTTTGGGAAGGCATGCGGCTTGCCCTCCCACGCCTTTCAGACGTCTAGATAGCTTACCAGACGACTGGAAGCACTCCTAGATGATTGGAGGAGAGGTCGGACGTCTGGAACTGAGTCCAGATGGTTAAGTAGGGGTGGTGGACGTCTAAGGTCAACGCAGGAACTTGAGGTGAGACCCTGGTGACTTTTAAGACGTCTGGACCTTGTGCCAGACATCTGATTTGGTTCTGCAGTCCTGTTTTTGACTCGTTTAGGGTCCGTTTGGGATCCGTTTTACGCAAACGAGATATCTATGGTTTCCTTGTGAGTTCTTCTACATGTTAGAAATCCTTATATACCATTTTGAACGTTCCATTTTGGCATGTTCCTTGGTATAGGACTTTGATCTGTTGCGTGTTCGGGGCTTGTAGAGGCACGTGAGTTTGTTGTTCGAGCCCCCAGTGCTCCCGGATTGTCTGGTAGAGTTGTTTCCCCCTGTTTTAATTATAAAACATGAATGCATATGTGAAATTAGATAACTAGAAACCTAGGATGTGGCATGAATCCTAGGACAAGAAACAGTTGCACTGTTTGTATGCGTGTTTGAGATTGCAGTTATAAATGAATGAGTAGAATTGTAAATAATTATCTGTTAATAAATACGAGCTACTTGTTGGAATATGAACTGCCTGTGCTAGTTAAACAGTTACCTGTGATATCACCTGTTGCATATGTTAATTGTGGAAATACGAGTTGCATGTGTATAATACGAGAATGAAAATGTGAATGATGAAACCTGTTATGGAACAACATGGTGAATATGAGCATGAACCCTACGGGGAATTAGGAGTAGAGCTCCTGTGGATGAATGGAAAAGATCTGGAAATGTGAGTGGAAAGTGTGCTGGCCCTTGAGTACGTGGTATCAAGGAGAGCGATTGTCCCCTATTTAGTGTAGAGTAGAGCTAGCAGCCCTTGGGTTGGGACCTGGGGTTAGGATTGACCACTCTACACCGACTTCTGTTGGCCCTCGTGTACACTATACCGGGGAGAGCTACTAGTGTATGGAGGGAGCTAGCCACCCTACACCGACTTGTTAGGTCCACTGGGCAAACCAGGATAGTCAGATGAGGGTGCGCGGATTGTGGAGGGACGAGACCCCTATTTGGTTCTGAGGGGCTAGACCCTTGTTGCTGAGAGGACTAGGCCTTATACTGTTCCATGCTGTACTTTGGATGTACTCGCTAGCGGAAATGACTGACCACGTGCTAGTACGGGGTAGCTACCCGTGCGCTTATCATGCGTGCCGTAGTCACCGCTACGTTTGTCATTGACCTCGGGGTGGTTGACTAGGTGTAGGATCACCACGGGGGACTCTCTCGACCAGGAGAGCACCACGTGTGCCTTCTACTCTTCGGAAAAGATTGCAATCAAGATCATTCCCACGAGGAACACTCGAGATCAAGAAAGAAATCTGAAAGTAAACCAATGGGTGAAAAGGAATTGCTTGTAAAATAAAATAATTGGAAAAGATAGATTTACCTGTTAGCTTTTACTGCTTTAGTTAGTTGGTTACCACTCTACTCAGCGTTCGCTGACCCTGTTTTACTCATAACCCTTTACAGGTCTAGGAGTTGAGCAGCCCGAGTCACCAGCTGTAGAGAGTGATGGGCCTAGTCGAGCTCAGCAGTAGTTTCCTATTTTAGTTGTACTCTCTGTTCTACTCATGAGTTTTAGACTGTTACAGTTTCTGTTACTGTACTTTTGTTTCTACTTTCCTATTGATGTGGTGGTATGTACTGTTTAGTAGCTTTTACTTCCTTACTGCTTGTACTCTTTTACTGCTAGTTACATTGCATAGTGAATGAGGTTTATTTTCTTGCTTTTCGGTTATTTCCTGTTGGATGACTGGGTCTTAGGATTAGTCGAGTCGAACCGGTCTCGAGTCCTGCAGGGATTCGGGAACCGAGTCGTAACATTCGGGGATGGAGCACTTGACGCTGGGTGATAAGAACCTTATCATGAACCCTAACTAGCACAATCTAACCTAGATATGCGAGAAAAAACTCCTACATAACTCAAAGAAAGGCTTGACTCAGAGAATTCTGAGTTTAAGAAGAAAACAAGTCATAAGGGGTAAAAATGCAATTTCACCAACACAATCTGCAAACAAGGTAACTCAGGGTCCAAACATAGGTCGAACTAACCTAATAAGAAGGAAAGTAGGATGATCAGATCTAACAAGGGCTACAGCAACTCCAAGGAATTAAATGACATTCTATAATCGTAAAACAAACCCACTTCAATTCACGAGGTTCGAGGTAGGTTAAAAATCGACTAATCCCCCTAAAATTCATAGAAAAATAATCTCTAAGGTTTAGAACCTTCAATTTGGCCTTAGAGACCCATTTTGACCTACATTGAGAACCATGCCCAATTAATGATTTAATTTGGGTTTTTACGTAAATTGGCTAGACAAACAAGGTCTGACCTAGAAAAAAAATTCACCATTAAAATCCTTATGTCCAATTTAGTCATGCATAAAAACTTGAGCCTAAGAAGAGACCTTCTTGATCCACTTTGCAATTTGGTCCTCATCTATTACGTTTTGACACTCAACTTTCGAAACCCTTGCATTTTGGCCCCTAGTTTCCTCTTCGTTCTTTGCATTTAGGTCCCCCTGCAAGTCTCTGCGCAGCGCCATGCTCCGACGACTTTGCGCGGAGCATGGCGCTGTGCAGGGTAAGGGGGATGTCCTGCAGATTGAACCTGGTGTTCCCTACGACGTCTGCTGTCGCAGGGACACCGCCATGCCGCCTGACGACGCCCACACATTCCGTGCGAATGCGCGGAAGGTATGGGTCACACCTTCGGCCATTCTCCGGCGAGGGAGGCACGTCGCCTCCCTGCGTCCACCCCTCCGCCAACGCCTTTATAAAGACCAGCGTCGCCAGCTGGTTCGGGCAGCTTGGTCTTGACGGAGAAAACCCCAACCCTTCCTCCCTCCCCACTCCGACAGGAACCCACCAGCTCCTGCGGCTCCTCCTCCGTCTCGTCGCTTTGCTGCAATACCAACAGCAGAGCCACCTTCGCCTGATCTCCCCGTGTCGCGCCGTACCAAGCGCGCGCCTCCCTGCCCTCTTCCTCGCCGCCGCTCTCTCCCTCTGGGTGTTTCTTCTCCGGCGACGGTCGGTACGACTGCCGCCCTGCTCCGGCCCCCTTCGTCCCTGTAGGTAGGTTACTGTTATTTCCCTTCGTCCCCTCTTTCTTTTCCCCATTGCCTTTCAGTTGATTACCCCTCGACTGCGCCCGACCACCATCATCTTCCATCCTTCCGACAACCCTCCGGCAAGTTGCCCCCGTCGATCCGCCGCTCCACACAACCCGCCAGCTGTCCCAAAAGCTCTGCCTCACTCCACCCAACACCCCCCACCCCTCCACTGCCACTCCACACCTCCACAACACTCCCCCAATCAAACCCATTTTTCCGGTTGCAGTCCGACCTAGGGCTGACGCCAGACACCGCCCTGCAACCTGCTGCACCCCGCACTACCTTCGCCGTGCCACGGCGAAGGTTTCCCTGTGGTCTGATTAGGCAGAGAGGCCATATTTGTGTTAGGCAGACTTTCAGCCCCAACCGCCATTGGCGACGAAGCAAGGAGCTTCCAAGCGAGCTCCAGGCATCGAAGCATCAGGACTCCAGCTGAGGCGAATTGGAGAGACCCAGGCGAAGGCAGGCAGCTGGTTTGCGAGGAAAAACGAGGACGCAGCTGCTGAGGCAAGGTTGCGTCCTTCCTGCGGGCGCGCGCGCGAAGAAACGAAGTTTAGTTCGACATCGTAAGATTTCGAAGCGCTGCACCCATTTAAATTTATTTTGTGTTTTTCTCTTAGCGCCTCAGAACACGGGGTAAGGTCCCCTCGCCCACTCGCTCGCCTCATCCGCGACCCACGCCACAGAGACCTAGCAGATCCGACCCGACACTACCCTGCACTCCTCGCGCACCACCCACGCCGTGCGCCTGGTCACGGGTACGCTACCCGACCCGATAACCCGGCTCTGGGAGAGCTTCCTATGAGCGATTTACAGAGAGAGAGACGTGTGGGTAGAGGGAAGGGCTAGGTTTTGCTGTGCCTTGTGCAGGAACAGGGCGCGAAGAAAGAAGCTTCACTACTTGGCCGCAGGAAGAAGAAGAGGAGTGGAAGAAGAAACTCTGAAAAGGCTCTGCAGCTGAGCAAGGCAGAAGACCAAGGAAGAAGAAGAGAAGAAGAAGAAGCAACAAAGGAAGAAAGAAGGGGAAGCACTGTAGCAGACCGCCGTTTAAGTCGTCTGACTGTGATATCAGACGATGGATGAAGCTTCAGAGGAGATAAAGCAGAGAAGAAGAAAAAGAAAAGAAAAGGCTCCGCAGCTGAAGAGAAAGAAAAGAGAAGAATGAAGAAAGAAGATAACGACAAGAAAAAGAAGAAGAACTGAAGAATAAAAGAACTAGAAGACAAGCAAATGAAGAAGAGGAACTGAAGGCAATCAGGGCCAAGGAAGAAGACCCGTAAAGATAAAGAAAAGAGAAAGAAGAGGAGAAGAAGACAAGCAAAGAGAGAAAGAAGAAAAAGCCAAAAGACAGAAATCTATTTCTCCCTCTCTCTTATTTTTGTAATAAAGAAACATTATACTTCTAGAATTCCAGTAGCTCCCTAAGTTCGACCTCGGGAAATTATTTCCGAGTAAAATTGTAATGGTAACGACAACCGTAGCTGTCTTATTTTATACCACAACGACATTACTGTAATAAGCATTAAAACAAACAAAGACTAGCCGCGGTTGGGGATTGCCACCATTTTCTTGGCACCATTGCCGGGAAGCAACGGCTATTCTAGAAGCTTTGAATTTCTTTTAAAAGATTGCTAATCTTTTTCTCTCTCTTGTGTGTAGGTAAAGGAAAAGAAGAGCAGCCGCATGACAAACACTCCAACAAACAGGTAATCTCTATTAGCCCTTTCTTAACTCCCTTAAAATCTGAAAAGGAACAAAAAGAAGAATTAACTTAGGGCTACCTGTGTTATACATAGTAATTCATCAAAATTGCCTATTTCAACACATGCTTAACTGTTCATCCAACTAAGGTAACTAGGGCTAAAACCTTCTTGATTGAGCCCTAGATACCAAAATTTTGAGGCAACTAAAATGGACCAACTAGACCCAATCCAAGGATTGAAAATCTAGGGTTTCTAGAGACACACCTTCTATTAATAAAGAAAAGATCTTCCCAAAAAGAGGTGTGCCTAAACCTTGTTTGAAAAAGATCTACACAAGAGGAACCCTAAGCAAATTAGGCTCTTAAATCCATTTGAACCTTAAAAGAAAGGACCCAAAAGCTCTCAAAAGAACAAGAGGTGAAGTTGACCCCTTGGGTCAACCAACCTTCAAATTTGGTCACTTTTTCACTCAAAATACTTAAAAGTTCAAGTGGAACCTTAAGCACCTTGATCTTAAAGTAAAAGCGGTAGACTTAAGAGGTCAAGATCCCCATTCTGGTCTACCTGGAACCGCAGTGACAACAGAGGTCGGGTGGGGGAAACCCTGTAACCCGTGGGGACGCTCTACCGTGTAGGGGTCTTCACGGGACTTACCCTCTCTGGCTGCCAAGGTAATTCTCAGGTGAACGATCTTTTTGATCAAGGGGTCCATCTGCCCCGCACCTCTATAGTCACCCAACAATTTTTGGGTGTCTCGATTGGGTCCAGCACCTTCTAAACTCATCTATTCCAACAGTGCATGTACGGTAGGAGGTCCTTAAGACCACCCTTAAGACCTCCTTTAGAAATTCACTCTCGTCAAGGCCAAGCCTCGACGCCCGTGTTTGTGCAGCAACCCCACCACATTATTCTCTCATCTGATTCAGAACCAAGCTCTTCTTCCCCCATCATGGCTCAACCAGTTGAGGAAGAAAACAATCTGGAACACCAGCTCTAGCGACTTAATGACCTCTTCCAAAACTTTGTACACCCACCGCAGCGTCCTATGATGCAGGACCATTATAATCCTGCTGCGGTGGCCATTAAGCCTCGAGTCAGAATCCTGACTGGAGGATCTGATTTCGAATTAAAGCCCAATATGATTCATGTTATACCTAAATTCCATGGGCTTAATTCCGAAGATCTCTTCCAGCACATCAAACAGCTGAAGCATCTGGCCCAAACTTTTGGGTCAGATGCACAAAATCGGGATATTCTTCTCATGAAGATGTTCTCCTTCTCTCTTATGGACAAGGCTGCTCATTGGTATCAAACTCAGACCCGGCCGATCAACACTTGGGAAGAACTTCAGTCCGAATTTTTGAAAAAGTTCTTTCCCGTTGGTCGGACCAATGCCTTGCGCCATCAGATTACTCACTTCACTCAGCAAACAGGGGAACCTCTCCATGTGGCATGGGATCGTTTTCAGGATCTCATGAGAAAGTGGCCCCATCACGGAGTTCCTAAATGGGAACAAGTCCAATCTTTTTACCAGGGACTCCGTGAAGACATCCGTCTTTTCATCAATGCAACCTGCGGAGGGAATATCATGGGTCAACATGAGGACACCGTGTGGGAGATTCTCGAAAACATGTGCGAGAACTCCAACAATGACTCCATTGGATTATTCGACAGGACGAATACCCGCGCATCGATGAATCTTAGGGGAGCACATGAGACGCAGGGCCTGTCTGCATCAGTCGACCTGGAATTAATGGCCAGTCGATTGGAAAAGGTCTCAATCATTGAAAAGAAGGTGGATGAGCTGACTCAGCACTTGCAGCGAGCCACCTCTGTGCATAGCTCCTTTGCACAGCCTCCTTCCACACGGGAGACTGTGCAAAACATTCTCCATCGATCTTCTCCTGGGATGGATCCATATCCATCATCTGATTCTCCGATAGGAGGGCCATCCGATCCTTTCTATGCCAGCCCGGGGAATTCCATTCCCCCTTTCTCTGACTCTCTGGAGGTTCCTCAGACCTGCGAGGACCTCAACGCCATCCAGAACGACCCATTCTCCAACACCTATAATCCTGGATGGCGAAACCATCCCAACTTTCAATGGGCGGGAAATTCCTAAACCCAAAGACCACCCTTTCAGTTCCGCCCACAACCCCCTCGTCCTTACCAGCCGCTTCAGCCTCGGCCCAACCCTACTTATCCATCAGGGCCAAATCAGGATCAAATGTCCCTTATCCTTCAGACTCTGGCTGACATTCAAAAAACGAATGCGGCTATCCAAAAACAACACAAGGACGAACTTACAGAGGTCCGTAATCAACTGGCGCAGTTGGCAAATTCTCGCCAGCCAGGCACTCTTCCTTCCCAACCTCTTCTTAACCCGAATAACGTGCCAACACAGCGGCACGTTACAAACCCAAACCTGGACCAAGCCCATATGATTTATCAGGCCCCCTCTGTTCCTTCACCTGACGGGATGGAGGCTTCCACTTCTTTTGCGGGCTATCAGCAGCAACCCATCTTACCCAATCCCAACCAAAACCAGGCAGGACTTAATTCCGTGACAACTCGTAGTGGTAAGGAAACCCAAGATCCGCCTTATCCAAACCACTCCAAGCCTGGTAGTGATCCTAAGCCTAGGATGGTAATCCAGGACGTTCCTATCCCTATCCCAGATCAAAGACCTGGACCTATCCTAGAAGAACCAACCAAGGCTCCATTTCCCGAGGCCTTGACTAAGGGAAAGAAGACCACCAAGCTTGTGGCACCTGAGGAGGACCTGGTCAAGCTCTTTGAGTAGGTCCACATAAACATCCCCTTGATGGATGCAATCCGCCACCTACTGGCTTACGCACAATTCTTAAAGAATGTGTGTACACCCCAGTGTAAGCCGCGAACCAAGAGTGGGAGTCCAATTGTTCTGTCAGAGCAAGCCAACTTTGTAATCCTAAGCGGACTCCCACCCAAGGCTAAAGATCCTGGTACTCCCCTGATTTCCTGCAAGATAGGTGATACCCAATTTGATAGAGCATTGCTAGACTTGGGTGCTTCCATAAATCTGATGCCCACATCCTTACTTAACCATCTAGAAGAATCTAAGCTAAAACCAACTGAGGTGACATTACAATTAGCAGACCGATCTATAAAGTCACCAAAAGGGATTCTCGAGGATGTTATTGTAAGAGTGCAGGATTTCTACTTTCCTGTAGACTTTATAGTCTTAGACATGGACGCACCTGAAAACCTAGGGATACAGCAATCATTCTAGGGAGACCTTTCTTGGCTACTGCTAGAGCCAACATTAGCTGTGAGGAGGGCCAAATAGAGCTCAAATTTGGGAATCAAACCCTGAAAATTGATATATTTAAGGCCCAACGAGGAATCAATTGCGGTGTCATCGAACAGATTTGTGACATTAGGGCTCTGGTTGATGAAACACACTTTCAGAATGACCTGATTATACCTCATCAACCGCAGAAAGATCTTGACTCGCAAATAGAGGAGTCGAATCCAGATTTAGACAACCTAATAGCTCCTACCCTTGAACCTCACATCTATTCTGAACCACCCGCCGCTGCTGATAACCCCATCCTCGAACTAAAGCCCCTTCCTGCTCACTTGAAATACATCTTTCTGGGTTCTAATCAGACCCTTCCTATGATTATCAATTCCAAGCTCAATCCTGAACAGGAATCCCATCTGATTGCTGTCCTCCAGCAACATCGCAGAGCCATCAGGTGGACTCTCGATGATCTGATTAGAATAAGTCCCTCATATTGTACTCATCGTATCTATTCAGAAGAGGGCGCACGTCCTTCTCGTGAAATGCAGAGGTGCTTGAACCCCAATCTGTAGGAGGTCGTGAAAAAGGAGATCATCAAGTGGTTAGATGCTGGGATCATCTACCCGATCTCCGATAGTCGTTGGGTGAGGCCAATTCAGGTCGTGCCTAAGAAGGCAGGACTCACCACTATAACGACTGAAATCGGAGAAGTCATTCCTACCCGATTAGCCAACTCGTGGAGAGTCTGTATAGATTACCGCCGACTCAATTCCTCCACGAAGAAGGATCATTTCCCACTGCCTTTCATTGATCAGATTCTCAAGAAATTAGCGGGAAATAGATTCTTCTGCTTTCTTGATGGGTACTCCGGTTACAACCAGGTGGCAATCCATCCTGAGGACCAAGAGAAGACCACGTTCACCTGCCCCTTGGGAACATACGCATTCCGAAGGATGCCTTTCGATCTTTGCAATGCACCCGCTACTTTTCAGCGGTGCATGCTTGCCATATTCTCAGATATGGTAGGTGACTATTTGGAAGTCTTCATGGATGACTTTTCAGTTTTTGGAGCATCATTTGACGATTTCCTCCAACACTTGGTCCAAATACTCAGGTGGTGCATCGATGTGAATTTGGTTCTTTCCTGGGAAAAGAGCCATTTCATGGTACCTGAGGGAATTGTCCTGGGACATTTAACCTCGGAGAAGGGCATCCAAGTGGATCGAGCTAAGGTTGATCTAATCTCTCACGTTCCTATGCCTAGCTCGATTAGGGACATCCGTTCTTTTCTGGGGCACGTCGGTTTTTACCGTCGTTTCATTCCTGATTTCTCGAAAATCGCGTGCCCCTTGACTTCTCTTCTCTCTAAGGATGTACCCTTTGAAATCTCCAAGGAATGCACACTAGCCTTTGAAAACCTTCGTGACCGAGTCACCCAGGCACCTATCCTACAATCCCCTGACTGGTCTCAACCCTTTGAGATCATGTACGATGCGTCTGATTTCGCTGTAGGAGTGGTCTTGGGGCAGAAAGCTGACGGGAAACCCGTGGTCATCTACTACGCTAGCAAGACACTTGACAAGGCTCAGCGTAACTACATGGTTACGGAGAAAGAGCTGCTAGCCATAGTGTTTGCCCTTGAAAAATTCCGATCATATCTCCTGGGTTCCCACGTCATCATCTACTTAGATCACACGGCTGTAAGGCAACTCCTTGCCAAGAAGGATGCGAAGCCCTGACTAATCCGATGGATCTTGCTATTGCAAGAATTCGATCTCGAGATTCGCAACAAGGCGGGAAGGCAGAATGTGGTAGCCGACCATTTGTCCAGTCTTCCTTCTGAGATTATCAACCCTTCCGGACCTATCACGGAACATTTTCTTGATGAACACCTGCTGACTATTGGTACTAGACTTCCATGGTTTGCTGATATAGTAAACTACTTGGCATCTCATCAGATTCCGTCTGATTGGCCAAAGGCCAAGGAAGACAAATTGCGCTCTGATACCAAGTATTACATCTGGGAAGACCCGTACCTTTTCCGCATAGGTGCTAATTGATGTAAACACATTTACACTACTTAAAATGTCTATTTATGCATGTTTTTAAGCATAGGATTGCATTTCATGATATAAATATTGCATAACATGCATCATCTTGCATTTAGAGTACTTTGAATAAAATGGAGGTTAATTGTCTCCTTTTATGTGCTTGGACAGGGCAAACATTTTATCGGGGCCTCGGATCAAAGATCCAACCGTATGGATGTGATCAGGGCGACGATTGGAGTTCAACGACTCCAAGATCGCCCTAATCAGGCATCCGTAGCATCAGATAGTGATTGGGGAATCCTAGAAGATCAAGGGCTAGGATGGTGAAAATCTGCACTTCAGATGACAAATCCAACCGCACGGATGAATTCGTATCGACGATCGCAGCCCAACGATGCAAAAATCGAGTCAATCCGACAACCGTGGCACCATCTACAACTTCCAGAAGATGGACGGCCAAGATGGCGCCACGTGGTGCCATCTCGGCCACCCAAACGATCGCATGCAGTCTCGGCAGTCTCCACATTCACCTTTCTCCGCCGTTGGATCTTGATCCAACGGCTGCGGCGCGCCCTCGCTGAAGTCAAGAGCTCGACATAAACGTGACCCCAGCACGTTGGTCGAGCGCTCTAACACGAAGCGGGGATGTGCGTTGGAGCCACGCCACGCTGAAATTGGAGCGGTGGCGCACCTCCGATCGACCGCATGATCGCGATCCAATGGCCGTACGCGCTCAATCAAGATGACGCGCTTACACACGCCCCCGCGTAACGCGCGATCGCACGCTGGCGAGTGCGCAATGCAGCGGGTGAAGGCGCGACTTAAGCCGTTCGATGAGGATCGCTTGACGTGCGTGTACGTTGATGAAGCGGGCATCCGAGGAGGCGCGCGTGGGCGCGGAAGCTACGCCCACGTTGGGGCTTTAGTGACGGATTTATCCGTCACTAAAGACCCCTCATTTGTTATTTTGAAGTTGTAATATTCATTTTGCCCCCACTCCTTGCAACTATAAAAGGAGACCCCCTCCATACAAAATTTTAATCCCTTCCTTCTCCTCTCTACCCCTCCAAAGCTCAAGAGAAGCTTGTCCCACACCCAGGATGCTTCTCGTGAGATAAAGTCCAATTTTCGTTCCCCTTCGGAAGTGGATCCCGTGACGACGACGGCGTGCTGCTTCGTTCCCATTCTTCTGCTTCATCCTGCTTCGTTCTCCTTCGTCCAGGTGTCGTCCTATCCGGCTCGTCCTCCAAGAAACCGTCGAGGAGGATTTCTCTCTCCCTATTCTTTTTACTACTTTCTAGTATAGATTTACTGCTTTCTAGTGTAGTTTTGTTCATCCTCCAAGCAATCGTCGAGAAGGACATTTCTCCCTCCATTCTTTTAATGCTTTCTAGAGTAAATTTATCGCTTTCTAGAGTAATTGTTTTATGCTTTCTAGTTGTAATGAACAATCTCCTCAATGAAAAATTCCTTGTTTATTCTACATCTCATTTTGATTTCTCTGTGTAATATTCTCTTTCTCTCTTACTCTCTCTCTCTTCTATTTATTGTAAATAGTTAGATAGTTTTAAATTGAATTATTCTGTGACAAATAAAAAGAAACGCGTAGTTTTTAAATCAAATGTCCGCCTCCTTGTGTTCGACCCGGAATTTTAATTTCGGTATAAATTTTATTTGTTGAACACGAATTCTTCGCTTTCGAACTACAACGACTGGTTTTCCAAAATCGAACACGTTAGCGTGGCGTTCGTATGCGTTCAACATTTTGGCGCCGTTGCCGGGGAGGCGACGCTCTTTGATTTCTCTTCACGTTTTGTAACTTACAAATCATTTACTTCACTTTTCTCCTTTCTTATTGTAATTGCAGGTACTCTTTTGAGATGAGCAAAAGCCGTAGATTGGAGTAAAGTGCTGTGGAAGGTTTTGTAAGTTATCCCCCATTCTTTCCCCCTCCATAGATTTCATTCGCCACATTGAATCCAAATTCCAATTAACCTAGGTGTTTGCATAAATCCTAGGAATAGTTTGGTTGTTTGGATTCTCACTCACATTCATTCCACCCTCATTCATAAAATATATATATATATATATATAACAAAAAGATAATTTTGTGGGCAATTTTCAACAAACACACAACGTACACCCACATTCAAAGGCACTTAACCGAATTGATTTGTTTCTACTCAATCGGGTTTTGATCTGTGGAACCGATACACATAAAGCAGCACATAATTGAGTAGAAATCAGATTAGGTAATCATTTGTGTGCCTAATTAAGTGGTGCATCAGGCCAATTGTTTGAGTTGTTTGGGCCGCACCACTTCAAATAAAATAAAATCATCAAGTAGCTGCCAATTAGGTTCAACTCTTAGGGATTTACCAGGCACTCCACATTCTTTTTAAACTTTAAAGGAAAACATCTTCACCTGTACTTGCAAAACTTGGTGTGCCAACGAAACCTGTTTGAAAACACTTAAAGTTGAATCCTAAAAGCTACTAAGCAAGATTTGAACCTTAAAATTCACCACATCAAAAACAATCTTGCTTGAAAACCACTGGTTGTGCACGCACACACAAATCAATCAATCATTAAGGGCACAACCCATTTAAAGGGCCCATCATATTCCAAAGCACATTCAAACCTATCCCTAAATAAAACAGAGTAGACGTTGGCCTTAATGATTGGACTCGCTCTTCAGAACCCAGAACGAGATTATTTTCGATTAGTCTATTTCTACTGTTCAATCTGATGTCTAGCTAGGGGAGTAGAGTCAAACGATCGCGGCCGGGGGGTACACTAGGAACCGGAGGCGCAAGCCGAAGGAAGGACCTTCTCCCCAGTCCCTCCTAACTGGTTGGATTGAACAGACAGAAGTAGATCAAATCGTTCCTTTATCTCAAGACGGGTTTTGGGAGTCTGTAGGTCTGTAGGCTAACCCATTTAAGGACAAGTTTGATTGTTTGTATTGCAGGGTACCTTTCTTCCTCCCGTGTCTCATGAATCCTTCCACATATTTCACGCATTCCCACTCTTTCCCTCCTGTTGTGAATTAACCTCAACATGACGATTATCCCAACTCGTATTGTAATCAACCATCAGTTAGTTGGGATAATTCGGATTGGGGATACAATTCTGGACCCCCGTGTTGAGGGTCTAACCCTGAACACTTTGATTCTGATTTCTATCTTTCTCAGAGCTACATCGATTATAGATTGTCTTCATTTCATGCACAACCTAATACGATCTACAATCAAGAAGGATACATTGATCCTTACCCATCCTCTGATTTCACTGCCTTTAGGTCATCACCATCTTTTCAACAATCTGAAATGACCTATTATCAGGAAGGGTATAACGAATCTCAATTCGTTAATTCCTCTGCATTGATGTCAAACCCGCCCAACCCTGAACCAACTCATTTGGTTCAGGTTAACCAGGTTCAAGATAAGGTTCTGGCTAACTTGAGGAATATCATACAATCTTTAGAAGTTCAGCCAATACCTTGCATTGAGAGATTGGAGCCCCTGATTGAAATGATTGATGATTTAAACAAGTCTTTGTTGGATTGGCTCCAGGATGTTAAGGATAAGAACCCGGGTGAGTTTCTATTTGGGAAATTAGCGAAATTGAGGATGAGATTTGTGGTCGCTTTGATTCAATCTTGGAATAATTCCCAGGATGAACCCTCTTCAGGAAAGCCAATGACAGAACCTGCTCAGGCACCTGTTGGGCGGGACACCTATTACGAGGCTGACCAGATTGAATTAAAACAACCAATTAAGGATGATCTGATTTCTTCACTTGAGATCCCTGAGCCGGGTTACGAGGAAACGTATGTCTCTGGGGAACACAAAGTGACAACTGATTATGGGACATACATTGATACGGATCCTGATGGTGAAGATTCAAGTTGCGAAGTCTCACGCGAGTTTTCTGAACACGATTTCTATGAGACGATTGGGCCTGAGGAATCTAATAGATCATTTGATAGCCCAATAACTGAGGAAACTGATCTTATTAGGGCACACATTACGGATCCAGAATCGCATTTTCTGGAGGAATCAATTCAATACCCTGATTATCAGTTACACCCTGTTGAGCTTATTGATGATTCTAATTCTGAGATAATTAGACCCAAGTCAATTTTGATTCTGCCACATCATTTAGACTTGGAGATTTCAGACGGGGTGATGAGTATACAAGAGGTCCTGGAATTTGATATGCTGAATGAGGAGGATAGGAGCTGGGAAGTTCTGATTTGGGAAGTTAATTTTGGAGGAAATAGAAGATTGAGTCGAAGGGTTCCTTTTAAGCTGAAACCATCAAATCAGAACCCTTACGACATTTTTTTCGAGGATGTTCAACTCAAGCACACATTCAACGATTATCCTTTTGAGCTTCAATTCTCTGTAACCCGACTTTTTGGTCTTGGGTTGCTCCTCATAAATCGCAGGCCCGACCCCACTTGCATTCTGATTTTAGGTTTTGGGTAATTTTTATCCAGAACCTAAGATATTCTCGATTATGGGGTGTGGGTCTGCACCACAATCTGGTCCACATCAGTGGACCTCTGTTGACAGGTCGGAGGATTCTTCTGTTTATTCTAATTCTGACCTGCACTTGTGAATTCTTCATTTTTTTTCCTTGTATGGTGTGCCTAGCTGAAGGCACTAAACTCAGCACATATACAGTTTTTCTTAGTTTTCATCTCGGAGCGGACCTGACATTCACGTAATTCAGGTGCTTTCTACGCTTTTCCACTCTGTTTTATGTCTTTTTAATACAATGAGGACATTGCATTAGATAGGCATGGGGGGGTGGATATTCATCTCTGAATTCATTCGTCAGCTCCGTAGATTTGTTTTATTTTCTTTTATATAAAAAAAAATTTGGAATTAGGAAAGAGAATTTGGGTTTAAGAAAATTTTCAATCTTAGGAAATACTACATTATGATTTGAACACAAAAACCCTTCAGGTCTTTGCACTTAATCAGCCCGTGTATCTACTAAGATGTGGATTTGTCTTTCGAGTCCTCGCCATGTTAATTCGTTCGTAATTGGAGTAAATAAGTTTGGGTGGTAAGTACACGACTTATCAACCCGCCCTCTGATTTGAGGGAATTTTGAGTTTTGAGCATCTACACACGTTCTTTGGACTGACTCGTTGTTCGATGATTCTAACGGAAATTGGGTAGGTAATGAACCTTCTAGGGTGATAGGGCTGGCAAGTTATCGTGGGTAACAACCCATAGGTAGGTTGTCCAAAGACTAGTCACTGGACCTTTCTCTTTTTGCTACCTTTAGGTAAATCTTAGACCAGGGAAGCCACCTACTTAAAATAAAAAAAATCAAAAAGAAAAGGAGAAAAGAACAAAAAGAAATAAGCCACACTTCGCCACACGAGTATGGCTGGCAAGTTGTCGGTGGTAACAGCTCATCGACCAGTTGTCCAGAACCCAGCTCAGAAAATGCACTAAAAATTCCCAAAACACTTAGGAAGAAGCGGAGAAGTAGAATAAACCGGGGAGATATACACTGGATTCACCCTTGTGTTGACCTCGTAAGAAAATAAAAGTAGGGAGAATGCTACCGGTTGTAAAGATACACCTTTGGGCAGAATTCTTTTTGAGGTCACCTAGAGGAGTAGAAATCCAAAGTTTGTTCTAATTGCCGGTCAACGAGTCTATCACAATCATAATAAGATGCTTAAAGCTTAGGGTTCTCATCAAATCTTGGGTGAGTTGAATGGCCGTAGAAAGCCACTCTTAAACCCTAAAATTTGAAAATCCAAAAAAATTAGAAAGGAGAAAAAGAGAAAAAGAAAATTTTCTTTTAATAAGGCGAGGGCTTGAGGCGGTCTGCATTTTGGCTGATACCCGGGCACTGTTGTGTCTTTGAAAGTTTAGTTCCTAAGTAGACAATTTCTTAATGATTGAAAATAACTCAAGTCCAAATAATCCAACCTAATTCTTTTATAAATAGCATATAGTTTTTGCTAGGGACTAGCAAAAGATAGGCATGGGGGTATGATGCAAACACATTTACACTACTTAAAATGTCTATTTATGCATGTTCTTAAGCATAGGATTGCATTTCATGATATAAATATTGCATAACATGCATCATCTTGCATTTAGAGTAGTTTGAATAAAATGGAGGTTAATTGTCTCCTTTTATGTGCTTGGACAGGGCAAATATTTTATTGGGACCTCGGATCAAATATCCAACTGTATGGATGTGATCAGGGCTACGATTGGAGTTCAACTACTCCAAGATCTCCCTAATCAGACATCCGTAACATAGATAGTGATCGGGGAACCCTAGAAGATCAAGGGCCAGGATGGTGAAAATCCGCACTTCAGATGACAAATCCAACCGCACGGATGAATTCGGATCGACGATCGCAGCCCAATGACGCAAAAATCGAGTCAATCCGACATCCGTGGCACCATCTACAACTTCCAGAAGATGGACGGCCAAGATGGCGCCACGTGGTGCCATCTCGGTCGCCCAAACGGTCGCATGCAATCTCGGCAGTCTCCGCATCCGCCTTTCCCCGCCGTTGGATCAAGATCCAACGGCTGCGACGCGCCTGCACTGAAGTCAGGCGCTCGACATAAATGCAACCCCAGCGCGTTGGTCGAGCCCTCTAACGCGAAGCGGGGACGCGCGTTTGAGCCTCGCCATGCTGAAATTGGAGCGGTGGCGCGCCTCCGATCAACCGCACGATCGCGATCCAACGGCCGCACGCGCTCAATCAAGATAACGTGCTCACACACGCCCGCGCGTAACGCGCGATCGCACGCTGGCGGGCGCGCAATGCAGTGGGTGAAGGCGCGACTTAAGCCGTCCGATCTCGCCATTGGACAACTGAGGATCGCTAGACATGCGTGTACGTTGATGAAGTGGGCAGCCGAGGAGGCGCGTGTGGGCGCGGAAGCTACGCCCACGTTGGAGCTTTAGTGACAGATTTATCCGTCGCTAAAGACCCCTCATTTATTATTTTGAAGTTGTAATGTCCATTTTGCCCCCACTCCCTGCAACTATAAAAGGAGACCCCCTCCATACGAAATTTTCATCCCTTCCTTCTCCTCTCTACCCCTCCAAAGCTCAAGAGAAGCTTGTCCCACACCCAGGATGCTTCTTGCGAGATAAAGTCCAATTTTCGTTCCCCTTCAGAAGTGGATCCCGTGACGACGATGGCATGCTGCTTCGTTCCCGTTCTTTTGCTTCGTCCTCCTTCGTCCTGCTTCATTCTCCTTCGTCCAGGCGTCGTCCCATCCGGCTCGTCCTCCAAGCAACCGTCGAGGAGGATTTCTCTCTCCCTATTCTTTTTACTGCTTTCTAGTATAGATTTTCTGCTTTTTAGTGTAGTTTTGTTCGTCCTCCAAGCAATTGTCGAGGAGGACATTTCTCCCTCCATTCTTTTAATGCTTTCTAGAGTAAATTTATCGCTTTCTGGAGTAATTGTTTTATGCTTTTTAGTTGTAATGAACAATCTCCTCAATGAAAAATTCCTTGTTTATTCTACATCTCATTTTGATTTCTCTGTGTAATATTCTCTTTCTCTCTGACTCTCTCTCTCTCTTCTATTTATTGTAAATAATTAGATAGTTTTAAATTGAATTATTCTGTGACAAATAAAAGGAAATGCGTAGTTTTTAAATCAAATGTCCGCCTCCCTGTGTTCGACCCGGAATTTTAATTTCGGTATAAATTTTATTTATTGAACACGAATTCTTCGCTTTCGAACTACAACGACAGGTTTTCCAAAATCGAACACGTTAGCGTAGCATTCGTATATGTTCAACACTGATCAAATCATCCGGAGATGTGTCCTGGAAGAGGAAATCAACAATATTCTCTCTTTCTGCCATGATCAGGCATGCGGTGGCCATTTCTCTGGGCATAAAACCACATCAAAAGTCCTCCAGTGCGGCTTTTACTGGCCCACACTGTTCAAAGATGCATACAGTCACTGCAAGGCATGCAGTCGTTGCCAGACTTTGGGCAACATGAGCCATCGCGACATGATGCCTTTGCAGCCGATTCTGGTATGCGAAATCTTTGATGTTTGGGGGATTGATTTTATGGGCCCCTTTCCTGTTTCGGATGGTTTCGAATGCATTCTGCTGGCTGTGGACTACGTGTCCAAATGGATCGAAGCCATACCAACCCGAACCTGTGATCACAAAATCGTTCTCAAATTCATTCATCAAAACATTTTCTCAAGGTTCGGGATTTCTCGTGTTATAATCTCTGATGGGGGGACCCATTTCACCAACGCTCAATTTAGGTCACTGATGACCAAATACGGGGTGTCTCACCGAATCTCTACTCCTTACCACCCCCAAACTAATGGTCTAGCTGAGCTATCAAATCGGGAGATCAAGAAAATCCTGCAGGTCACTGTTCGGCTTGACAGGAAGGACTTGTTGTCCTGACTTCTGAAAGCCTTGTGGGCATATAGGATCGCCCATAAAACCCAATTAGGTATGTCTCCCTTTAGACTGGTGTTTGGGAAGGCGTGTCACCTTCCCGTTGAACTAGAGCATAAAGCCTATTGGGTAGTACGAAACTGTAATCTAAATCTTTCGAAAGATGGAACCCACAGAAAGCTTCAAATCAGCGAGATCGATGAATTACGCCTAGATGCGTATGAGAACTTGCGAATCTACAAGGAGCGGGTTAAAGCCTTCCGTGACAAGCATATCTCGAGAAAGATCTTTCATCCTGGTCAGAAGGTCCTACTCTTTGATGCCCGACTCAAACTTTTTCCTGGAAAGTTGCGATCCAAGTGGGACGGACCATACTTAGTCCGATAGATTTTTGGAAATGGAGCCATCGAAATAAGTCCGCTATTCCACGATTCCGAACCTTTCATCGTGAACGGTCAGAGACTCAAGTCGTTCATTGATGTAACTTCTACTGATTTGGCTGAATCATCTTATATCCTCCATTCCCCTTGAGCTTATTGCACCCAGCCGATGGCGTAAAACTCAACGCTTAATGGGAGGCAGCCCGTCATTTTCCTTGAAAACCTAAAACCTTTTTGACACCTTTGTGCACTTAAGGTTCACCCTTCTAGACAGCCGACTCCACCTCAGATGCTTGCATCTGGGATTAGAAATCATTCGCAACAATCATCCCGACCCATTCACTCATCAAAACATCTGTCTTAAGGAATGAACTAAGTAAATAAAAATCTCCTAAGTCACAATGAGGACATTGCAAACCTTAGGCATGGGGGAGTATAAAAGTGCAAAACTTGTAAGAAAAGGTTTTAAACAAAAAAATCACATATGCCAAAAACACCATAAAAAAAAAAGGGAGAAAGGAAATTTTGTGGGAGAAGGAAAAGAAACAAAATGAAAAAGGAGCGCAAAAGTGAAAGAAAAGAGTGATAGTCATTAATAAGAAACTAAGGAATTGACCTAAGTTCTAGACCTCATTCGAGAAAAGAAATGAAAAGTGCATGGTGAGATTAGTAAGAACGAAAACCTTAGGCATTCTTGGATAGACTCTTAGTACCCATTAAGATCTGGACACTCCTCGAGAGGTTGAGGAAAATGAAAAGCTTAAGTATTAGGTCCAAGGCTTAGGGAGTATTTGGCCTCATTAACTAACTTTTGGTTTACGAGACTCAGTAACCTAAGCATCCTAACCTCACACACAGCCTGGTTCAGTAAGCGTAAAAATCAAAATCACGCAGAAGCGTCGCAAAATTCTGAAAAGTACACCTAGAGTAGGAACGGCCGATCAACACAAGTTGATTTGGACGAGTTCTCAGCGCGGAGAGGTGGAAAATTCCCCTCAAAGATGCGTAACAAAATATCATCTCCTCGGTGCTTGTCTCTTAGGATATTTTCATATCATACTGGGGGCATGTAAGCACTCTGCTGGTTCAAATTCCATGGATGGCATTATCACGAAGTGTCAATTGCCACGGTCTGGATTCGGCCACAGAACACCATGGATGGGATTATCTCGAAATCTCAATAGCCAGGGTTCTGGGGGTTGCCATGGGCGGTGCTATCTTGAAGCATCGATTGCCAGGAACCCTTGAGGATTGATGATGGGAATAAGGAATCTGATACAGATCGTGTTGAAAAGCCAATCCTAAGCTAGAATTAAAAAGAAAAAGAGAGAAAACTCTCCAAACAGAAAAATCTTCTATCTCTCTCTCTCTTACAAAACGCACTGCGAACTGAGCCAGGGCTAAAATCATTTCAAGCACGGGTGCTTTAACCACAAAGTCCAATAGACCTTAGGTTAGTTCTTGTGGGCCTTAAAAACCTTTCCTAAGGACTGTGGCTGAGGCTAGGCAAATCTGGATCTTGGTTGGTACTAGAGTACCTTTTAGGCCTATGGTCAGCATTCTAACCTAATCTAAGTTCAAATGAAAAAAAGCACTTATCTGAAATTATTAAAAACATCATGGTCTAGAACAAAGGTTAAAACCTTAAGTTTTTGCTGAGGGACTGCAAAAGCTAGGCATGGGGGTATGATAAGAACTCCATCATGAACCCTAACTAGCACAATCTAACTTAGATATGCGAGAAAAAGCTCCTACATAACTCAAAGAAAGGTTTGACTTAGAGAATTCTGAGTTTAAGCAGAAAACAAGTCATAAGGGGTAAAAATGTAATTTCACCAACACAATCTGCAAACAGGGTAACTCAAGGTCCAAACATAGGTCAAACTAACCTAATAAGAGGGAAAGTGAAATGATCTGATCTAACAAGGGCTACAGCAACTTTAAGGAATTAAATGACATTCTGTAACCTTAAAACAAACCCACTTCAATTCATAAGGTTCGAGGTAGGGTAAAAATCCACTAAACCCCCTAAAATTCATATAAAAATAATTTCTAGGGTTTAGAACCTTCAATTTGGCCTTAGAGACCCATTTTGACCTACATTGAGAACCATGCCCAATTAATGATTTAATTTGGGTTTTTACGTAAATTGGCTGATCAAACAAGGTCTGACCTAGAAATAAAATTCACCATTAAAATCCTTAGGTCCAATTTAGTCATGCATAAAAACTTGAGCCTAAGAAGAGACCTTCTTGACCGACTTTGCAATTTGGTCCTCATCTATTACTTTTTGACCCTCAACTTTCGAAACCCTTGCATTTTGGCCCCTAGTTTCCTCTTCGTTCTTTGCATTTAGGTCCCCCTGCATGTCTCTGCGCAGCGCCATGCTCCGGTGACTTTGCGTGGAGCATGGCGCCGCGCAGGGTGAGGGGGATGTCCTGCAGATTGAACCTGGTGTTCCCTGCGACGTCTGCTGTCGCAGGGACACTGCCATGCTGCCTGATGACGCCCACACCTTTCGTGCGAATGTGCGGAAGGTATGGGTCACACCTCCGGCCATTCTCCAGCGAGGGAGGCACGTCGCCTCCCTGCGTCCACCCTTCTGCCAACGCCTTTATAAAGACCAGCGTCGCCAGCTGGTTTGGGTAGCTTGGTGTTGATGGAGAAAACCCCAACCCTTCCTCTCTCCCCACTCCAACAGGAACCCACCAGCTCCGGCGGCTCCTCCTCCTCTGTCTCGTCGCTCTGCTGCAATACCAGCAGCAGAGCCACCTTCGCCTGATCTCCCCGCATCGCGCCGTACCAAGCGCGCGCCTCCCTGCCCTCTTCCTCGCCGTCGCTCTCTCCCTCTGGGTGTTTCTTCTCCTGCGACGGTCGGTACGACTGCCGCCCTGCTTCGGCCCCCTTCGTCCCTGTAGGTAGGTTACTGTTATTTCCCTTCGTCCCCTCTTTCTTTTCCCCACTGCCTTTCAGTTGATTACCCCTCGATTGCGCCCGACCACCATCATCTTCCATCCCTCCGACAACCCTCCGGCAAGTTGCCCCCGTTGATCCGTTGCTCCACACAACTTGCCAGCTGTCCTAAAAGCTCTGCCTCATTCCACCCAACACCCCGCACCCCTCCACTGCCACTCCATACCTCCACAACACTCCCTCGATCAAACCCATTTTTCCTGTTGCAGTCCGACCTAGGGCTGATGCCAGACACCGCCCTGCAACCTGCTGCACCCCGCACTACCTTCGCCGTGCCACGGCGAAGGTTTCCCTGTGGTCTGATTAGGCAGAGAGGCCATATTTGTGTTAGGCAGACTTTCAGCCCCAGCCGCCATTGGCGACGAAGCAAGGAGCTTCCAAGCGAGCTCCAGGCATCGAAGCATCAGGATTCTAGCTGAGGCGAATTGGAGAGACCCAGGCGAAGGCAGGCAGCTGGTTTGCGAGGAAAAACAAGGACGCAGCTGCTGAGGCAAGGTTGCGTCCTTCCTGCGGGCGCGCGCGCGAAGAAACGAAGTTTAGTTCGACATCGTAAGATTTCGAAGCACTGCACCCATTTAAATTGATTTTGTGTTTTTCTCTTAGCACCTCAGAACACGCGGTAAGGTCCCCTCGCCCACTTGCCCGCCTCATCCGCGACCCACGCCACGGAGACCTAGCAGATCCGACCCAACACTACCCTGCACTCCTCACGCACCACCCACGCCGGTGCGCCTGGTCACGGGTACGCTACCCGACCCGATAACTCGGCTCTGGGAGAGCTTCCTATGAGCGGTTTACAGAGAGAGAGAGAGACGTGCGGGTAGAGGGAAGGGCTAGGTTTTGCTGTGCCTTGTGCAGGAACAGGGCGCGAAGAAAGAAGCTTCACTACTTGGCCGCAGGAAGAAGAAGAGGAGTGGAAGAAGAAACTCTGAAAAGGCTCTGCAGCTGAGCAAGGCAGAAGACCAAGGAAGAAGAAGAGAAGAAGAAGCAACAAAGGAAGAAAGAAGGGGAAACACTGTAGCAGACCGCCGTTTAAGTCGTCTGACTGTGATATCAGACGACGGATGAAGCTTCAGAGGAGATAAAGCAGAGAAGAAGAAAAAGAAAAGAAAAGGCTCCGCAGCTGAAGAGAAAGAAAAGAGAAGAATGAAGAAAGAAGATAACGACAAGAAAAAGAAGAAGAACTGAAGAATAAAAGAACTAGAAGACAAGCAGAAGAAGAAGAGGAACTGAAGGCAATCGGAGCCAAGGAAGAAGACCCGTAAAGATAAAGAAAAGAGAAAGAAGAGAAGAAGAAGACAAGCAAAGAGAGAAAGAAGAAAAAGCCAAAAGACAGAAATCTATTTCTCCCTCTCTCTCTCTCTTCTTTTTGTAATAAAGAAACATTGTACTTCTAGAATTCCAGTAGCTCCCTGAGTTCGACCTCGGGAAACTATTTTCGAGTAAAATTGTAATGGTAACGACAACCGTAGCTGTCTTATTTTATACCACAACGACATTACTGTAATAAGCATTAAAACAAACAAAGACTAGCCGCAGTTGGGAATCGCCACCACTGGGCTGCTGCTGCTCACCGTTGCGGTGTTTCTAATGGTGGTCGTGGTGCTCGCTGTAGTGAGGTTCGTGGTGGTGTATGGTTGCCCATCGGTGGTGATAGATGATGGGAACCTTATCATAAATCCTAACTAGCGCAATCTAACCCAGATATGTGAGAAAAAGCTCCTATATGACCCAAAGAAAGGCTTAACTCAGACAATTCTGAGTTAATGAATAAAATAAATCATAAGGGGTAAAACTGCAATTTAACCAATGCAGTATGCGAACAGGGTAATTAAGGGTCCAAACACAGGTCAAACAAGCTTAATAATGAGCGAAGTGGGTTGATCTGATCTAAAAAGGGTTATAGCAACTTCTAGGAATTAAATGACATTCTGTAACCCTAAAACAAACCCACTTCAATTCATGAGGTTCGAGGCAGGATAAAAATCAACTAAACCCTCTAAAAATCATAGAAAAATATTCCATAGGGTTTAGAATCTTCAATTTGGCCTTTGAAACCTATTTTGACCTAAAAAGAGAACCATGCCCAATTAATAACTTAATTTAGGTTTTTACGCAAATTGGCCAGTCAAACATGGTCCAACCTAGAATTAAATTTCACCATTAAAATCCTTAGGTTGAAACTAGTTTTGTATAAAAACTTGAGCCTAAGAAGAGACCTCCTTGACCGACTTTACAATTTGGTCTTCTTTATTTACTTTCTGACCCTTATCTTTTGTAACCCTTTCATTTAGGATCCCAAGTTTTCATCGTTCTTTGCAGAACGGTCCTCCCTGCAACTTCTGCGCAACGCCATACTCCGGCGACCTTGGCGGAGCATGGCGCCGCGCAGAGCAGGATTACCGTCCTCTAGAACAGAAGCGGGGTTCCCTGCGATGTCCTCTGTTGTAGGGACTCGCCCACGATCTCTGCCGACCACCATGCCTTCCGTGAGAATGTGCAGAAGGCATGGGTGTCATCTCCGGCCTTACTTCGGCGAGGCTGGCACGACGCCAGCTCGCCCCTCTCTCTACGCCAAGCTCTTTATAAGGACCGGCAGACCCTACCGGCTCCTTCAAGCTTCCTTTAACGGAGAACTACCCCCTCTTCATCCCTTCCTCCTTCGTCAGAGGGCCCGAAGCTTTCGGTGAACTCCTCCTCTTCCTCCTCGTCGCTCTGCTGCCTTACCTGCAGCAAGGTTTGCCCTGCTCCGTCGTTTGTGCCAGGCTATACCCGCTGGCGTCCTCCGCCTGCTTCCTCGTCGTCGAAACCCTCCTCCAGGGTGTCTTCGTCTCTAGCTGCGGCAGATACGAGCCGGCTGCTTTGCCCTCCCCCTTCGTCGAGTAATTAGGTAGATAGCTTCCTCTCTCCTTCCCTTTTATTTTCCCCCTTTTAAACTGCCCTTTCGACCACCCAACCGCCACTGTCTAGACCACCTTCTCCACCTCCGATCACCCTCTCCAGCGAGACCATCTCACAACCACAGACACTCTCACACCTCACCGACCAGCCCAGAAGCTCCCTTACACTCCACTCCACCGATCCCCCCTCTCCATTCACTGCCAAGCGCCACCCGACCACCCCCTGAACAAACCCACCTTTCCAGCCACAGTCTGACCTAGGTCAGCCTCTCCACGCACTCCCGCACCCCGCCGACCACTGCACAAGCTTCGCCTCACTTTGGCGAAGCTTCCTACGTATTCTGACTGGGTTGAGAGGCCGTAGCTATGATTTCAGTTTCGCGCCCCTCGCCGCCATTGTCAACGAGCTGCAGCAGCTTCACCTGCAGCTGCAGGGACCCTCCAGCCCAGGTGCGCGTCCCAGGTCGTGCGGGCTGGAGTCGCGAAGACACCCAGGCCCGCAACTGCGGTGAAGGCCTCACGGGCTGCCTTAATTGGTGGTTGATCACTCACCGCGGACGCCAATTTGGGAGGTGGGACTTTAGTCCCACCTCGGAAGTGCGTGGCCAAGCGCCCACACTTAAATTGAAAAAGTGCCTACGGCTTATCACCTTCGAACACAGGGGTCAGGTCCCTCTCCCGCACGTAGAGCGCCACGTGCTCGTTCGCCCTCGCCCGCACTCATGCCCCGCGGGTCTGGGCAGGATCCGATTACCCAAACCGCGCACTCCTCGCCCACCACCGCACGCCGGTGGGCCTAGTCCCGGGCACGATACCCCTACCCGATTACCCGGCTCTGGGAGAGCAGTTCTAAGAGAGAAATCTGAGAAAGAGAGAGATGCGGGGAGGGGTAGGGGCAGGTTTTGCTCTAACCCTTGTGTGAGCGTGCAGGAAGAAGAAGAAGGCAGAAAGGAAAAGAAGAAGAGAAGCGGCCGAAGCCTTAGCGGCTCAGGGCAGCTAAAGAAGAAGAAGACAGGAAGGAAAAGAAGGAAGGAAGGAGAGAAATAGAAGAACAAGAAAAGAAGGAAGGCACTGTAGCAAAGCCACATATAAGTCGTCTGAGCACTGCATCAGACGTCGGAATCACCACAGCTGCTGGCTAAAGAAAGGAAGGAAAAGAAGAAAGAAGAAGGCAAGAAGGAAAGAAGAAAAGAAGAAGAAAAAGAAGGGAGAAGACACTGCCGCCAGAAAGAAAGAAAAGCAAAGAAAAGAAGAACAGAAGAAGAAGGCAGAAGAAGAAGAAAAGAAGAAAGCAAGGAAGAAGAAAAGAGAAAGAGAAGAAGAAGAAGCCTCAACCTCTCTCTCTCTCTCTCTCTTATTTTTGTAACATAATGGAGATCTTATTTAGTCCTCTAGAAACATAGTTACTCCCTGAGTTCGACCTCGGGAAAACCTTGTTCCGAGTAAAAAATTTTTGGTAGTAATCTGGTAGCCGTTTTGTCTTATGCTATAACGACTGTACTTAAATTATAATAAATATAAAGACACAACAAGACAGAACAAGGTGGCTACCACGTAATCCGCTACCAATAGAGTTTAGATCGATGTAGGAGGGGATGGCTTTTCTTTTTGCTGCGATGGGATCATGCGAGACCTCGTGTCAAACACGATCGGGATTTCCCAACCCACGTTAGGTGTCGATGTTTATCGATCATCTTGTTAGTGTGGATCATGTTGATCGTCGGGATTACATTTTGGTGGTAGTGTCGTTTCTACAAGAGTGGGGTTTGCGACTCTTTTAAGCTTTGGAGGAATTCGACTGGAACTCTTGCATGGGACACCTTTTTTTGTTGTATTTTCTATTTTTTTCTGCAGTTTCGTATGTCTCCATTAGGATGGAATTCTCCTATTTCTATGGGAAACAACTTCCCTCTCTTCATGAGGGCAATCAAATTTCTCCTTTCTTTGTTTCCCTTGTTGGGTTCTTTCTTGTTTTAATGAAATACTAACCTTTTAAAAAAAAAAAAACCAAGAGCACGGCGCCCCCTGTTTGTTTTTTTTTTTTGTCTGTTATCTCCTACCAGCGCCCTAGATAAAGAGGAGTCCCCTTTCTTCATCAAGCGTACCAGAGAGAGAAAGAGAGAGCGATGGCGTGTCTGGGATACGACGACGACCACACCACCACCACGAAGAAGAAGAAGAAGAAGAACCCGTCACCATCGTTGGTCCTCCCATGGAAGACCAAGTTCGCGGTGGGCGTCGCCTCCTTCTTCACTGACGCCCTCCGCCGCCACGACGGCACCCTCAACCGCCGCATCGCCAAAGTCTTCGACCCCGAGTACCCAGCCGACAACCGCCACGGCGTCTCCTCCAACGACGTCCACGTCGACCACTCCCGCAACCTCTGGTTCCGCCTCTACGTTCCCACCTCCACCCCCACCGCCACCTCACTCCCCGTCATCGTCTTCTTCCACGGCGGCGGCTTCGCCTTCCTCTCCCCGGCCTCCCGCAACTACCACGCCGCCTGCCACCGCTTCGCCCGCCACACCCCCGCCCTCGTCGTCTCCGTCAACTACCGCCTCTCCCCTGAGCACCGCTTCCCAGCCCCCTACGACGACGGCGTCGACGTCCTCCGCTTCCTCGACACCACCACCACCGAGGAGGAGGGTTTGCACATGGAGGCGGCCGACCTGTCTCGGTGCTTCCTGGCGGGCGACAGCGCGGGGGCCAACATCGCCCACCACGTGGCGCGGCGGTGGTGCGAGCAGGAGGGGGCGGGTAGGAGGGTGCGGGTGGCGGGGGTGATAGCGATCCAGCCCTTCTTCGGGGGTGAAGGGAGGGTGGGGTCGGAGCTGAGGCTGTGGAGGGCGCCGCTGGTGAACGTGGAGAGGACGGACTGGATGTGGAGGGCGTTCCTGCCGGAAGGGGAGGACCGGGACCACGAGGCGTGCAACGTGTTCGGGCCGAGGGCGACGGCGGGTGCGGTGCTTGGGGAAGGGTTCCCCCGCAAGGTCATGGTGGTGGTGGGGGGGTACGACCCACTGCAGGACTGGCAGCGGAGGTACGTGGAGGGCCTCAATCAGAGGGAGAGGGAGGTGACGTTGGTAGAGTACCCCAATGCCATCCACGCCTTCTACCTCTTCCCCGAGCTCCCCGAGGCGGAGCTCCTCCTCGCCGACGTGCGCGCCTTCGTTCAGAGCTGCTCCTCCACGAGTACTCCTCCTACGCCGCGTCCTCGGCCACATGGGGATGTGACCACCGAGTGAGGCGGGGATACAAGTTTCCATCTATCCGATCCGATCCGAAGAGAATGAATAAAATTTGACTCCCTTGAACGGGGGATTGAGCTTGGATTTTATTAAAATAGTGACTGTATTTGATATGGATATGAGTTTGGTCTATGTTTATTACTTTGATCAAATAATATATATATATATATATATATATATATATATATATATATATATATATATATATATATATATATATATATTGTGACGTATAACATGCTAATTTTTTAGTGATAAAAAATTTTTATATATTCTGTATGTGTGATGAATGATAATGTCGTGTATCATTTGAATTTTATTGTAAAATAGTAGCACATTATATTATCGATTTTTTATATTTGACTTTATAATCGACATGATTTGAATGTAAGATTTGTTTATAATTAGATATTTCATTCGTAAATGGGTATCTACTTAATATAGATATAAATTTAAATTTTCTATTCCAATAAGTAAATAAATAAGATATAGATGTGAATTTTATAAATAAATATATAGTTACAATTTGAATCATGCATCCCTAGAAAATGGCAATCAACCCAACCCAAAACCAATGTGGACTTTGTAGGATTATGATGGGGATAGACTTATAGCTTGATTATATAGGAGGATCATCATTTTGTTTTTTCTTGTGTGTTCTTTCTCTTCTTTTTCTTAGCAATGTTTTTACTATTTATATTGTGACGTATAACATGTTAATTTTTTAGTGATAAAAAATCTTTATATATTCTGTATGTGTGATGAATGATAATGTCGTGTATCGTTTGAATTTTATTGTAAAATAGTAGCACATTATATTATTGATTTTTTTTATTTGACTTTATAATCGACATGATTTGAATGTAAGTTTTATTTATAATTAGATATTTCATTGGTAAATGGGTATTTAATTAATATAGATATGAATTTAAATTTTCTATTCCAATAAGTAAATAAATAAGATATAGATGTGAATTTTATAAATAAATATATAATTACAATTTGAATCATGCATCCCTAGAAAATGGCAATCAACCCAACCCAAAACTAATGTGGACTTTGTAGGGTTAGGATGGGGATAGACTTATCGCTCGATTATATGGGAGGATCATCATTTTGTTTTTTCTTTTCTGTGTTCTTTCTCTTCTTTTTCTTAGCAATGCTTTTACTATTTCAGCTTCTTTTTTTGTTTGAGGTGCTGCTTTATTGGATGTGACGTCAGTCGTTAGAGTTGCCCAAGGAGTGCAAGAATTGAACTAATGGGGTCATTTAGGGTTAGTGTACTTGAGTAGTTAAAAAAGTAGTGTTAAGAAATATGAAATTAGTATTAATTTGTAATTGTATTTACTTATGATACGGTGTTAACATCAATTTGTATTTACTTGAAATGGTGTTAAGTTATGTGTTAACCTTTATGGTATTTACTTAGTAGTGGTATTAGGTATATAAAACATGAGGAATATTAGAAAGATAAGTGGTGTAGAATTTTAACATGAATTTGACTAATATTAGTTGAAATTAGTGTTAGATAAATCCATGTTAAAGTTGTTAAACTCGAGTTAGCAAATAAGAGCTTAAGTACTTAAGTAAACGAGATTTAACCTCTCTTTTAAAAGATTAACCTTCCAAGTAAACTACACCTTAATGATTGAGAATTAACTTTGATATTTATGGATGCCCGTTCAACCATTTCACACACGAAAAAAAATTACACACTACCTAAAATAAAAAAAAATTTTAATTTCTTCAAGAAGGTAAATTTACCAACAAAAAAATATCACCAAAAAGTTCACCAGCTCAGAAGTTCCGAAATGGACGTTAAAAAATTTATTTACATGTAAGATGTAACATAATCATAATAGAATAAAAATAAATAAGTAATCACATGAATATGACGGTTGTTGATTTAATTTTATCTCAAGATGTATATGTCTGAGGAGAAAATCTAATTTTCAATGTTTATTGTTGGTGAAAAAAATACATATCGGGTGATAGGTTGAGAGCCTTAGCTTTCTCCCTTTCGGGTCCAGAATCCCCGCTATCCTGCGTAGGTAAGGGTTATTTATAGAATATATGAGAGGGAGGTGTTAAGAGATAAGGGGAAGTTGTTGAGAGAGATTATGAGGAGTTGTTAAGAGATAAAATGGAGAGTTGTTAAGAAATAAAATATTTACTTGTAACTGCTTTGTGGATTGCGCCTCCTCTCCCCACGCTGATTGAGTCCAATCGAGTTCGCTTGGTTTATTCACAAGCTGATTGGATGGATTTTGTGAGGGTAATTTTTGTCTCACATCAGATGCCCCCACTCTTGTAGTTTGGCTGTGTCGACTGCGAGAGTAGACTTCTTTCTCTTTTTTACCCTTGCATAGAGGTCACCCTTGCCCCTAGCAGCTATCACCCTATAGTGTCGAGAGGTAGGTGCTTTATTGTTTTCGCTCGTCTACTCGCCTCTTGAGGGAGGGATGGGGAGTTTGGTCATGAATCGTATCCTAAAAAAATAGTTGATTAGTAAAAAATAAATTGCAATGGAAGTGCGGGAATTCGGTTCCCGACTTCGAACTTGATCTTGACCCACCGTCTGCGCTGCGTGAGATTGGAGTACCCAGGTATTCCCTGTTCCCTAAGAGGTAGCCCACAATAGGATGCCAAGGTTCCTCGCACGCTGCCAATGCTCGCAAGGGGCTCGGAGTCCGCTCTAGCTGAGGTACCCGCTGGCAGCCTATCCCATGTGGGTGGCATGTGCTTGTTAGGCGTACAAAGGGGTTTTTCAATCCTGATGTATACTAATTCGCATATGGGTGGGGCTATGAATGGTATATAAATTTTGCAACAATAAACATCTATTTTATGAAATAGAAAATTTTTAGTTATCTTTGCATGGGAAGAAGGAAGCATGAAGCATCGTTTGACTGTTTATGGGCTTATTGACCTTGTAAAATTACCCCTCATTTTTTATTTTCTTCTAGTGGTACCCCCACTTGCATCATATAATAGGCTTGGTGGAGCACCAGGTAGAGGTAGATGTCAGTCTATCCCTTCCCAGCTGCCGAAAAATTTCAGTTGGAACCTCCACCATTAGTTGGCCTTTCTTTCAATAAATTTCAGTTGGGCTGCCATTGATGTAAACACGTTTATATCACATAAAATATTTATTTATGCATATTCTTAGACATAAAGTTACATCATACATTATAAATATTGCATAACATGCATCATCATGCATTTAAATTAGGTTGTATAAATTTTAGGTTAATTTCTCCTTTTTATGGTCATGTGACAGGAAGACATTTAATCAGGGCCTCGAATTGAAGATCCAACCGTACGGATCTGATCAGGGCGACGATTGGAGTTCAATGACTCCAAGATTGCCTCAATCGGACTTCCATAGCATCAGAAGCAGTTCGAGAAAGATCAGAGGTCAAGGGGCTAGGTGGTGCAAATTAGTACTTCAAATGACAAATCCAACCACACAGATGGGTTCGGATCGACGATCGCAACCCAACGGTGTGAAAATTGCTCCAATCCGACATCGTGGCACCATTAAAAGTCAGAGAAGATGGACGGCGTAGATGGCGCCATGCAGCCACCCTTGGGTCTTTTGGGCAATTGAGATGGTGCCATTGGGTCTTTTGGGCAATTGAGATGGCGCCATGTGGCGCCATCTCAATTGCCCAAAAGACCCAAGGGTGGTTGTTGCTCTTTCTCTCCTCAACCGACCATCAGATCTGGGCCGTTGGATCTTGATCCAACAACCATGGTCGCGTGTGCCTTAAAGCGTTGCGCACCTTAAACGTGGACGCAGCATGTTGGGCGAGCGCTTCTTCGTGAGGCAGAGGCGCAGGTTCGAGCCCCACGAGCCTCAAATTAAGCGCACAGCGTGGGCGTGACCAAATTATGCTGTCGGATCCTGATCGTGCAGCAGCGGGGGCGCCACGTGGCTCAATAGATGAATGCAGATCGCCTATGCGCGCAATGACGTGCGATCCACGCGCCATCGCATGCATGGGCGCACGGTGAGTAAAGAGGAGAGGTGTGCATTTTAGGCCGTTCGATTGCAAGATGATGAGAACGTGTGCATATGTTGAGTGTGCGGGGAGGCGAGAAGGCAGCAGGTGCACATACACTGAGCCCACCTTTGGGGTCTGTAGTGACGCTTAAATCCGTCACTAAAGAGCTTGAATTAATGTTTTAATGCATAAAATGACCAAATTGCCCTCAATCCCTACAATTATAAAAGGAAACCCCTACCACTTGAATTCTTCATCCCTTTCTCTCTTTTCTCACCCTCTCAAAGGTTCTATGAGCTGGTCCCAAACCCAGGATGCTCCATTAGAGTTACAAAAATAATTTTCCATCTTCTCACCTCCTTCGTGGAGCATCCCATGATTGTTTTCTCACCACCATTCAGGAAGCCGATCCTATTGCGACATCGCCCTACCCCGTCCTCTGTCATCCGTCATCGTTCTCTTTCGTCCTGCATCTCACCACCTTCGTCTGAGCACTTCGTCAGCGTGACTCGTCCTCCAAGCAGCTGTCGAGGAGGATAATTTCTCACCTCCCTTCTCTTTACTGCTTTCTAGAGTAGATTTACCGTTTTCTAGTTGTAATATTTCCAACTTTCTAGTGTAGTGATTAGTTGTAATGAACATTATTCTGTGGTTATGAAATCCATGTTTATTCTATCTTTATTTTGTCTTTGTTTGTATTATTCTCTCTCTCCCTTCTATTAATTATTCTTTAAGTAGATAGCTAGTTTAGATTTAATTCGGCCAGCTAACCTATTTCGTGACAACAAAACAAACGTGGTTTTTAATCAAACGTCTACCTCCCTATGTTCGACCCAGAATTCCTTTTGAGTTTCGGTAAAATTATTTGTTGACGGATTTTTCTCGCAAATTACGCTACAAAGACGGGTTTTCAAAACTCAACTCTTTTTTGTGACGATTTTTTCACTTCAACATTTTGGCGCTGTTGTCGGAGAGGCGACGCTCATTGATTTTTCGCGTTTTCCGACTTACTAATCGTTTACCTCACTTCTTGTCTTTCTTATTGTGATTGCAGGTACTCTCTCGAGATGAGAAAAAATAGTAGATTGGAGTAAAGTGCTGTTGAAGGGTCTGTAAGTAACCCCACCTCCCCACCCACTAGATTTCATTCAATCACCTAATAACACAAACTCTAATTAACCTAGGAGCTTGCGTAAACTCTAAGGTTAGCTTTGATTGTTTGTTTGACACTTTCACCTGCCTCACCATTCGCATATAAAAGAAAAATTTTAAAAAAAATCTCACAGAGGTACACAACCTCTTCTGATTCTTCATACTCAATCGGTAACCTAATCTTTGGGATCGGTACACTAATCAACACATAATTGAGTAGAAATCAGATTAGGTAATCACTTGTGTGTTTAATTAAGTGGTGCATCAGGTCAATTGTTTGAGTTGTTTGGGCCACACTACTTCAACTAAAAGTAATTCATCAAGTAGCTACCAAATAGGTTCAACTTTTAGGGATTTACCAGGCACTTCACATTCTTTTTAACAGAAAACTTCTTTACCTGTGCTTTCAAAACCTGGTGTACCAACTGAACTTAATTGAATATACCTAAAGTTGAATCCTAAAAGACATTAAGAAAGATTTAAACCCTAAAATTCACCACATCAAAAAATAATCTTACTTGAAAGCCATTGGTTGTGCACGCACACACATATCAAGATATCATTAAGGGCGCAACCTAGATAAAGGGTCCATACATTCCAATGCACATTCAAACCTAACCATAATTAAAACAAAGTAGATGTTGGCCTTAAGGATTGGACTTGCTCTTCGGAGCCAGACCGAGATTATTTTTGATTAGTCTGTTTCTATTGTTCAATTTGATGTCTAGCTAAGGGAGCAGAATCAAACGATCGCGGTTGGGGCGTATCAAAGGAACCTGAGGTGAAAGCTAAGGGAAGAACCTTCTCCCCAGCCCCTCCCATTAACTGGTTGGATTGACTAGAAAGAAGTAGATCAAATCATTTCTTCATTTCAAGATGGGTACTGGAAGTCTGTAGGTCTTTAGGCTAGCCCACTTAAGGATAGGTTTGATTGTTTGTATTGCAGGGTGCCTTTCTTCCTCCCGTTTGTCATGAATCCTTCCACATTCTACACGCATTCCCGCACTTACCCTCCTGATATATCTTATCCCCAATATGATGATTATTATCCTGACTCATGCTGTAATCAACCATCTACTAGTTGGGATAACTCGGATTTGGGATATAATTTCGGACCTCCGTGTTTAGGGTTTAACCCTGAATACCATGATTGTGATTTCTATCCTTCTCCAAGCTATAATGATTATAGATCTCCACTCGTTAATGATTAATTTAACCTGATCTACAATCAAGAAGGATATCCTGATTACAACTCTTACCCTCCCCCAAATTACAATTCATATAAGTCACCACCCTTCTTTGAATAACCAGAAATGACCCATTGTCAGGAATGATACCAAGACCTTAATTCCTTGACTCCCCTAGATTGAACCCAAACCCACCCAAACCTGAACCAAACCATTTGGTTCAGGTGAATCAGGTCTAAGATAGGGTGTTGGCTAACTTAAGGAGTACCATTCAATCTTTAGAAGCTCAACCAACACCCTGCACTGAAGAATTGGAGCTTCTGATTAAAATGATTAACGATCATAACAAATACTTGTCAGATTGGCTCCAGAAAGTTAAGGATAAGGACCTGGGTGAGTTTTTACTTGGGAAGTTATCAAATTGAAAATGAGATTTATGATTGCTCTAGTCTAATCTTGGGATAATTCCCAGGATGAACCCTTGTCAGGAGAGCCAATGTCAAAATCTGCTCAAGCATTTGTTGGGGGGACATGTTTTACGAGACCAGGGTTGACTAGGTTATTCTAGAGCAATCAAATAAGGATGAATTGAATTCTTCACCTGAGATCCCTGAGTCAGGGAATGAGGAAACATATATCTCCATGGATCAGAGAGTGATTGATGATTTTGAGACATACATTAATGTAGATTTAGAATTCTTTAATTCTGAAGGTGAAGTATTATTATGCGAAGTCTCATCTGAGTTTACAACACACGATTTCAGTGAGACGACTGGGCCTGAGAAATTCGATGAATCGTTTAATGGCCCTAAATTTGAGGAACTTGATCCTGTTGGGGATCGCATGGCAGATTTAGATCATTTTATTAAGGATTCAATTCCAAGCCCCGATTCTCAATCATACCCCGTTGAGCATAATGAGGATCTACTTTTGAGATCATTTGACCCAAGTCAATTCTGATTCAACCACAACTCTTGGACTTGGAAATTTCATATGGGGTGTTTAATATGCAGAAGGTCCCGGAATTCGAAATTTTAAATGAGGAGAGGAATTGGGAAATTAAACTTTGAGAAGCTAATTCTAGAGGAAGCAGAAGACCGAGTCTAAGGGTTCCGATTTGTCTGAAATCCCCAACCTTCTACCATGACCCTTATGATATTTCTAAGGATGTGCAACCCAAGCACAAATTCATTGATTATCCTTTTGAGCTTGATTTCTCCTGTTACAACCCGATTCCCGGATCCCTACAGGACCCAAGATTGGCTCGTCTTAACTAATCCCAAGACCTAATCGTCCAATAAGAAATAATCAAAAGCATGAAATAAATTACAATCACATATACAATATAACTAAGCAGAAGGAAAAACGAGACGTAAAGGAACAACAGAGCTAAAAGTCTCAACAAAGAAATACATGCCATCACAACAACGGAAAAGAAGACAGAAAGTAATAGAAATAGTAAAATAGATGTCTAGTACTCACTACAACAGCAGAAAACTAAAGAGCTGGAAAGAAACGACTATGGCTGGGCTCGGTTGGGCCCAGCACCTTCTGCAGCCGGAAACTCGGGCTGCTCAACTTCTGGTCTTGAATAGGGTTACGAAAAGATAGAGTCTGCGAATGCTGAGTAGAGTGGTGTTTATATTATTTATATGCAAGTAAAGTAAAACAAGCAACCGAGTTTTTTTCTCATTTCTGTTTATCTCATCTATGTATTTTTGCTTCGTTTATTTCACAAAAGATCCAAGTATTTCTTGATCTTGCTTGTTCCTCGTGGGAACGATCTTGATTGCAGTATTTTCCGTGGAGTAGAAGGTACATGTGGTGCTCGCCTAGCTGGGAGAGTCCCCTCGCAGTAGTCGTACACCCAGTCAACCACCCCGAGGCCACTGTCGCGACATAGCGGTGACTACGGCACGCGTGATAAGCTCACAGGTTGCTAGCCCGCACTACGACGTGGTTAGTCATTTCCGCTAGTGGGTACACCTAAAATACAACACGGAATAGTATAGGGACTTGCCCTCTCAGAACAGGGGTCTCGCCCCTCAAAACCAAACAGGGGCATCGTCCCTCCACAGTCCGCATACCCTTGTCCGACTATCCTAGTTTGCCCTATGGGCCTAACAAGAGTCTGTGTAGGGTGGCTAGTCCTAACCCTGGGCCCCGTGGGGCAGTTAGCTCCCTCCGTACACTAAGTAGCTCACCTCGACACCACGTACGCGAGGCCAAGTAGGAGTCGTCGTAGAGTGGCCAAACCCACTGATGAGAACCTCATCATGAGCCATAACTAGCTCATTTTGACCTAATACAAAGGATAAAAGCTCCTACATAACTCAAGGAAAGGCTTAACTTAGAGAATTCTGAGTTTAAGAAGAAAATAGAAACTAAGGGGTAAAATGTAATTTCACCAATTCAATCTGAAAATAGGGTAACTCAGGGTCCAAACATAGGTCAAAATAACCTAATAAGAAGAAAAGTGGGATGAGATGACTCAAAGAGGGCTACAGCAACTCCAAGGAATTAAATGACATCCTCTAACCCTAAAAACAAACCCGCTTCAATTCACGAGGTTTGAGGCAAAGAAAAAATCGAATAAACCCTCTAAAATTCATATAAAAATAATCTTTAGGGTTTAGAACCTCCAATTTGGCCTTAGAAACCCATTTTGACCTACATTGAGAACCATGCCCAATTGATAACTTAATTTGGGTTTTTGTGTAAATTGACCGATCAAACAAGGTTTAATCTAGAAATAAAATTCACCATCAGAATCCTTAGGCCCTAATTAGTCATGTATAAAAACTTGAGCCTAATAAGAAACCTTCTTGACCAACTTTACTTTTTCACCCTCAACTTTTGAAACCCTCGCATTTTGGCCCCTAACTCTTCATCGTTCTTTGCATTTGGGTCCTCCCTGCAAAACCCTGAGCAGCACCATGCTCCGGCGACCTTGCGCGAGGCATGGCATCGCACAAGGTGAGGGGGACCCCCTGCCAAGTCAACTGGGGGTTCCCTGCGACGTCAGCTGTCGCAGGAACACCCCCCTGATCGCTGCAATCGCCCATACCGCTCGTGCGAACGCACGGACGGTATGGGTCTCCATCTCCGGCGTCCTCCGACGAGGGAGGCACGTTGTCTCCCTCCTCCCTCCTCTCTGATTTCGACTCTATAAAAGCCCTCGACACTCTGCCGCACTCTGGAGCTCGGTTCTGACGGGGAAATCCCCCCCCTTTCCTCTCTTCCCACTCTGACAGAAGCCCCCTTGCTCCGGCAGTTTTTCCTCCTCCTCCTCGTCGCTCTGCCGCACTACCAGCAACAGAGCTGCCTTCACCTGCTCTTCCCGCGTCGCGCCGTACCCAGCACGCGCTCTCCCTCTCTCTCCTCACCGCCGCCCTCTCTCTCTGGGCACCTTCTTCTCCGGCGATAGTCGATACGACTGTCGCCCTGCTCCGGCCCCCCCCTCGTCCCTCCGAGTTGGTACAATCTTTCCTCTTCCTCCCCTCTTTCTTTTCCTTACTGTAATTTGCATAACCACCCCTCGACCGCGCCTAATCGCCCTCACCTTCCCCATCTCCGGCGACAGTCGATACGACTGTCGCCCTGCTCCGGCCCCCCCCTCGTCCCTCCGAGTAGGTACAATCTTTCCTCTTCCTCCCCTCTTTCTTTTCCTTGCTGTAATTTGCATAACCACCCCTCGACCGCGCCTAATCGCCCTCACCTTCCCCATCTCCGGCCAAACTCCGGCGACTCGCTCCCCTCATTCCACCACCCCACACGACTCGCCGACCCTCACAGAACCTCCGCCTCCTCACCCTGATCAACTTCCGCCCTTCCATTTCCCGCCACTCGCCACCTGCAGACCCCCCGAACAAACCCATTTCCCGCGCTACAGTTTGACCTAGGGCAGCCCCTACGCTCCGCCCCACGGCTTGCCAGACCCCACATCGCCTTCGTCGTGCCACGACGAAGGTTCTCCGCTTGTCTGATTAGGCCGAGAGGCTGTTCTTCTGTGGACAGGTTGCTCGCCCTCCGTCGCTATTGCTGAGCCGGTGAAGCTCCTTCAACCTGCAGCTGCAGGCGCACTTCGCCCAGGTTCGACTCGCCAGGACGTGCAGTTCGTAGCCACGCAGTCGCCCAGGCCTGCAGTTGGGGAGAAAGCCCCGCAGCTGCTGCATCTGCATGCAGCTCCCTCAGCTGCGGGTACCCAATTGGGGTGGAACATTTAGTCCCACCTCGGAACTTTTGAGAGGCCCACGCCCGCATAAAGGCAAAAAGTGCCTTAGGCTCTTTGCCTCCTGAGCACGGGGTGAGGTCCCTCTCACCTGCTCGAGCCGGCCTTGTCCGCGACCACGCCCCGCGGACCTGGCCCGACCCGTTTACCCGTCCTGCACTTCTCGCCCACCACCGCACGCCGGTGGGCCTGGACCCGGGCGCGACCCGCGTCCCCGACTACCCGGCAGCTCTGGGAGAGCTATCCTATGAGTAAATTCTGAGAGAGAGAGACGCGGGGGAGGGTAGAGTAGGTTTTGCCCTCTGATCGAGCTTTGAGTGTGCAGGCACAGGTGAAGAAGAAGAGAAGGTAGGAAGAAGAAGAAGGACTGCGAGAAGAAGAAGAAGAAAGCCACAGAGGAAAGAAGAAGAAAAGATGCATTGTAGCAGTAGCTACTTAAGTCGTCTGATTGAAAAATCAGACGACGCTCTGAAGACAAAGAAGAAGGAGAAGAAAAGAAGAATAGGACCGCAAGGGAGAAGAAAAAGAAAGAGACAGACAGAAAGAAGAACAAGAAGAAAAAGAAAGAGAAGAAAGAAGAAGAACAGAAGAGAAGGCAAGAAGAAAACAAGAAAAGAAGAACAGAGAAAGAATAAGAAGATGGAAGAAAACTGAAGACTCAAAGAGAAGAGAAAAGAAGACAAAGACGAGAAAGAAGAGAAGAAGAAGAAGCCAACAAGACAAATCTCTCTCTCTCTCTTTATTTTTTGTAATAGAAACTTCGTACCTCTAGAATACAACTTGCTCCCTGAGTTCGACCTCGGGAGAACTTTCATTTCCGAGTAAAAATTGTAATAATGGCAATGACTATCTGTACTACAACGTAATTTCTATAACAAAACAACAAAACCTAGTCACAACGCCGTTATCACGCACCCCGTGTCTCAACCCAAAGGACGGCAAGCTCCCCTCTACTCTAATAGGGATAGTGGCTCTCCTTGGTATCGTGTACACAAGGACTAGCTCACTTCCCATCTACAAGAGTTCTTCTACTAATTTCCCCGTAGGGTTCATGCTGGTATTCATCTCATTTATCAATATCCAGATCTCATCATTCGATTCCCCATTTTTCATTATATAACAGGCAGCTAGTGTTTCCATGTCTTACGAAGCAACTCATAAATCAACTAATACACATTACTAGCAATTTAGTTAAACATGCATCTCAAGTAAACAGTATAGCTCAAAACAGGCTCATGCATTTCTACCCTAGGGTTCATTCCACATCCTAGAGTTCAATCCAATTATTCTAAACAACCGTATTCTCTATTTAAAACTTAACAGTTGAATTAAACCACTCTACCAGGTATAACGGGAGGAATGGGGGCCTGCACCGCAGATCGCATCGTCTCCACGGGCCCCGAACACGCCACTGGCTGGTAACCTGTACCAGCGACTAAGTTACATCAGACAAGCTCAAAACAGTAGGTGCTCAACATGAACACGTAGAGAAACTCGAGTGGAAAACAACGATACTTGGTTTGCGGAAATCCGATTTTCTTTAGGCCCTGAATGGGACAAAAACACGATTACTGTCCAAAATTAGACGTCTAGGACTATTCCCAGACATCTTAAAAGACGTCAGATCTTACCTCTCACTTCCTGCGGCTGCCTTAGATGTCTGGACTCCTCTGCAACCATTTGAGGGAAGTCCCAGACGTCGGACCTTTATTCCAGTCGTCTGGAAGTTCTGTCGAACGTCTGGCGAAGTGTTTAGACGTACAAAAGTGCCTGGAAAGGCGCACCACGAGCCTTTCCAATGCCCTACAGTTGGGTATGAAGACGTAGACCCATTTTTAGTCAAAAAGTCCTATGCTACGGTCTGCATGGCGGAAAGTAGCGTAGAAAACATGTACCTCTGCGTGAAAATGTGTTTTCGGATGTCCGACTTCGACACCGGACGTCATGATGCTTCTCCAGATGTCTGGTCGATATCTTAAACATCTGATACTGGAAAACCAGTATCCAGTATCTGCTCGCACGGCTTGTCCTCCTCACGCCTTTTCCTGTAGGCACCGCAGTAGCGTCTCCAGTGACTATAAGAGGCTGAGGGCTTCTGCCCACGAGCCCCTCCTCCTCGCTTGCATCCTCGACTCCTTCCACGAGCTCTCAACTGCGCACTCGCGAGCTTCCTCCCGAGCGCCACCGAGCTCGCGCCACTGCTCCCGCAGCAAGAAACTCCTCGTGAACGAGCTCCTGCGAGGCCTCTCCCTCTCTCTCACGCTTGCTCGCTCGCTCCCTCTCACTCTCCCTCACGTACTTGTTCACGCTCTCCCTCCCTCTCTCCTTCGTGCACTCATCCGCGATAGGGGAAAGGCAACGGCGACGAAGGTGGTCGCCGGCAGGGGAAGGAGAGGAAGGGGGCGGTGGTTGGTGGTGACGGGGAGGAGAAAGGAGGTGTGGGGGAGGGGGGGTTAAAATGGAGAGGATTAGGGTTTTAGTTGAGAGTGTCGCGAGGAGAGAGAACGGTCCGCGTGCCGCACGCATGTGGAGGAAAGTGGGTTTCAGTTTTTCCCACTTTCGGACGTCTGGACCTATGTTCAGATGTCTGGACAGACGTCTGACTTACACTCCAGACATCTTATTCGACTAAAAGGGCAGCGAGTCATTTCAACATAACAAACTTAAAGGGAGTTTCATCCCCGAAACTTGGGCTATGTGCGGTGCAAAAAAAGTAACGTAAAAATACATAACAAACTTAAAGAGGACTGAAGTAGGCCCGAAGAGACATACCCTAAAAAAGTTTCGGGTACCGCTCTCGCATTGCCGCCTCAGACTCCCAAGTCGCCTCCTCGTACCGCTGGCTTCTCCATAGAACCTTCACTAGTGGTACCTGCTTTCGTCTCAGACTCCGGATAGATCTGTTTAGTAATTGTACTGGCCTCTTAGGATAGGTCAGGTCGTCCCCCACCTCGATGCTCTTATGGCACAGAACGTGGCTAGGATCGGCGACGTACTTCCTGAGGTTGGACACGTGGAACACGTCGTGCCTCTAAAAAGTTGGGGAGGAAGGGCAAGTCGGAAAGCAACGGGTCCTACCCGCTCCAGGACCTCAAAGGGCCCCACAATCCTCGACACAAGCTTCCCTTCACCCTAAAACCTTACAAGCCCTTCATGGGTGAAACACGGAGAAAGACGTGATCCCCAACCTCGAACTGTACCTCTCTGCGCTTCTTGTCAGCATAGCTCTTTTGCCTACTAATGATAGTGTGGAGTCGTCTGTGAATCCGTTCTATCACCTCCTGACTCTGCTAGATCAGCCTGGGACCAACCTCCCATACAAAGCCTTGTAAGGTGCCATGCCGATGTTCGAATAATAGCTGTTATTGTACGCAAACTCTACCAGGGGTAAATGCTCCTCCCAGGAGCCTCCCCAGTCTAGTACACAGGCATGTAGGAGGTCCTCAACTGTCTGTATCATGCACTTTGACTACCCATCAGTCTGGGGGTGGCAGGCTGTACTGAACCTCAGACGTGTCCCCAAGGTTTGCTGGAACTCTGCCTAGAATTGCGAAGTGACACGAGTATGTCTGTTGGATACGATCTCACGAGGAACTCCATGCAGGCGCATGATGGGAACACCATCATAAGCCCTAACTAGCTCATTTTGACCTAATGAAGAGAATAAAAGCTCCTACATAACCAACTGGAGGTCACAATTTACTGAATAACCTTTTTGAGAGAAAAGCAAGAAACAAGGGGTAAAACTATAATTTTACCATTGCAGTACAACAACGGGTTTTCTTAAGGGCTAAACACAGGTCAAAAGGTCTTAACAAGATAAAAAGTGGGTTGGATTTAACAGAAAAGGGTTTGTGTGAGATTTGGGAATTAAATAACTTCTTGAAATCCTAAAACAGATCCACTTGATTAAATAAGGTTCTGGTCAGGATAAAATTCACCTAAACCCTCTACAAATAATAGAAAAATATTCTTTAGGGTTTAGTACTTTCAATTTGACCATTGGGACCCATTTTGACCTAGAATGGGGTCTCAGACATATACTTGCCCTAAATTAGGTTTTTACGTAAATTACCCAGTCAAACATGATCAAACCCAAAATCCAACTTCACCATTGGATTCCTTAGGCCCAAATTAGGTTTGTACCAAAATTTGGACCTAAGGGGAACTCATCTTGACCCACTTTGCAAATAGGTCCAACCTGATTACATTTGTACCCCTATCTTTCAAAAACCCTTACAAAAGCCCGCCTAGCTTCTTCATCGTTCTTTGTAATTAAGTCCCTCTTCCATTATAGCAGAGGAATCCTACTCCGGTGAACTCTAGAAGGTGATTTCTCCCTGATTTCTCTGAGAATCCCCTTCAAAATTGGAAGGGAGATTCTCTGAGAAAATCCCTCTAACGTGAACCTTGTTTGATGCCTTACTTTTTATCCAATCTCTCATGCGAATGCATGAGAGATTTGGGTCTCTTTTGGAGTTACCATCTCCGGCGACCTTACCTTGCTTGGAAGCTTGGCTTCCAAGCACAAAACTGACCTCCAGGGCTCTATTTAAAGGAGCTCAGTTCGCCTTCACTCCTCCAAGCTTGAAATTGACCGGAAAAACCCCTCAAATTCATCTCCCCTCCTCCGGCCAATTCGCTCATCAATCTCCGGTGACCCTCCCCCGATTTCCCTCGTCTCCTAACCACAATACCAATGGCAGGTTCTTCCTCCTCGTGTTTGTCTGCTTCGCATAGCACCCGCCGACACCCCTGTCTCCCCTTCATCCTCGCCGACCGTCCTTCTCTGAGCACCTTTGTCTCCGACGTCGGTAATACGCGCCAGATGCCACCGCCGTCTCCCTTTCTTCTCTTCACCTCCTAAATAGGTTCCCTTCACCCTCTACTTCCTTTCCCCCTCTTTATTTCCCTAAATCGACTACTGCCACACTACACCACCATTATCTCCTTCACCTCCGGCAAGATCGCTCCACCCCCCTCCTCACCTACAAGTCCATAAGCATCGCCTCGACTCCCTGATCACAACCTCGCACTCCATTCACTTTGTCGACCAACCAAACGCACCCTCGAACACACCCACACACACACATAGTGTTACGACCCGATTCCCGAATCCCTACGAGACACGAGAATCGGACCGACTCGACTGATCCCAAGACCCAGTCGTCCAATGAAAAAGTAACCAAAAGAGCAGTAAAATAAACCACATTCACCATGTATATAACAAGCAGTAACAAAATACAGCAGTAAAGAAAAGAACTACTACAGTATACACCACCACAACAGTAAAGAAATAAACAGGTACATAAACATGATGCTTACAATAAAAGAGTACAGTGGTAACAGAAACTACTCACTACAACAGAAGGACAGGTACAGTGGGTACTACACAAGTAAAAACTACTAGGCTCTATTAGGCCCAGCACCCTCTGCAGCCGCCGGCTCTGGCTGCTCAACACCTGGTCCTGAAAAGGTGACAAAGGTGACACGTCAGCGAGACGCTGAGTTGAGTGGCAACCAAAAGCTAAGAAAACAGTAAAGTGGACAGTAGCTGTTATATTTTCAATCTCTTTCTTTATTTTCCGTTTACTCGTTATTGAGTTATTCCTCAGATTTTTCTTTTGATCTCGAATGTTCCTCGTGGGAACGATCTTGATTGCAGTTTTTTCCGAAAAGTAGAAGTAACACGTGGTGCTCTCCAGGCCGGGAGAGTCCCCCGTGGTGGTTCTACCCTCAGTCAACCACCCTAAGGTCACTGACAGACGTAATGGTGACTACGGCACGCGCGATAAATGCACGGGTAGCTACCCCGCACTGGCACGCGGTCAGTCGTTTCCGTTAACGGGTGCACCCTAAAGCACAACACGTAACCAGTATAGGGTAGAGCCCTCTCAGTAACAGGGGTCCAGCCCTTCCACAGTAACCAAACAGGGGTCTTGTCCCTCCATAGTCTGTGCACCCTCACCTGACTACCCTGGTTTGCCCAGTGGGCCTAACAAGTCGGTGTAGGAGGGCTAGCAGAACCCCGGGGCCTGTGGGGTGGCTAGTGCTCTCCCTACATTAGTAGCTCTCCTCGGTACTGTGTACACGAGGGCCAAAAGTCGATACAAAGTGGCCAGACCTAACCATGGGTCCCTGGGGCGGCTAGCTCTTCTCTGCACTAAATCGGGGGACAGTCGCTCTCCTTGGTACTCCATACTCAAGGGCCAGTTCACTTCCCCAATTCTATTCCATTCACTTCTCAGGAGCTCTACTCCTAATTCCCCGTAGGGTTCATGCTCATTTTTCTTTAACACATTCAATTTAGGTTTCATCATTTCAGCTTTAATTTTCATATAGCCCATGTTCTCAACAGTAATTATCCATTCATAAACAGGTAACTGTTAACCAATTACAGGCAGTTATCGTCTTCCTTTCTACTTTTCCAAGACTGCAATATATATATTCAATCTAGTTTTCCAGTCCTAGGATTCATGCCATATCCTAGGATCTATCATTCAATCTAGTTTTTCAGTCCTAGGATTCATGCAATACCCTACGATCTATCATTCAATCTAGTTTTTCAATCCTAGGATTCATGCAATACCCTAGATTCTATTAATTATTTCACAAGTACATAATTTTTGATAAATAATTAAAGGGGCCACTTTACCCGCAAAATCCGGAGTACTGGGGGTGTGATCGGCAAGCCCGTGCGCCTCCGCAACCCCTAGAGCCGCAACGGAATGGGGTCCTAACACAAGGATCAATTACAAGGATCTACTCATAACAGGGTACAAATACTGTAAACAGGTAGAGGAACTAAATCTGAGAAGAATGAAACTTGAAACGCGGAAAACATACATCGAACGGACCCTAAACGGGTCAAAAATAACAAGTCTGCCCAAAATCAGACGTCTGGAACATCTTCTAGACGTCTTAAACGGTGGCTCAGATCATACCTTGATCCTGCGTGGTCGTTCAGATGTCCAGAATCCCGTTGAACCATCTGGGCTTAGTTTTCAGACGTCCGACTGTCACTCCAGACGTCTGGAGACCCTCTCTGTCGTTTGGTGCTGTGCCCAGACGTTCGATTTGTGTGGGAGGGCATGCCCTTGCGCCTTCCCGAACGAGACCTGCACGCACACGCGATCGTCCTTAACACGAAATGAGGCAGGACTCCTTGGCGGGACGACTGCATGGCCGTACACGTGAAAATAGAAAGGATGGAAAAATATCGTACCTTTCAGACATCTGGACCTTCCTCCAGACCTCTCCAACGTCGTCTGGACGTATGTCCAGACGTCTGATTCTGGGAAATTTTCCCAAAATCGGGACCTCCTCGCCCTTCGCCTGCAACGCATGACCGTGCCGCGCTGCGCTTGCCTGCTGCCTGAGCTGCAGCAGCTCCTTCCCAACACCACGCTTCTGCTGCGCACCCGCCGGCCGGTCGTGGCTCCTCCGGCGAGCTCGCACCCTCGCGATCTAGCTCTCTCCCTCTCGTAGCAACCCCTCCTCCCCACGCACTCACAGCAGCAGCAGTTGCTACCCTTTCCCGCTCACTCTCTCGCTGACAGGAAGAAGAAGAAGAAGAGGGAGGTGGAGTGAGGGTGAGAGAGAGGAGAGGGGTAATTGAAGGCTGTCGTGGAGAGAGAGAGAAAAAAAGGTGGCTGCGCCTGCAGGGAGGAAGGAAAGAGAAGAACGAGGGCAGCGGTTCAGTCTGTGCGTACATGCGCGTAGACGCGAACCCATACGCCGAAAAAATTAAATTCCAGACATCTGGGAAGGCTTCCAGACATCTGACCAGACGTCTGGACCAATTCCCAGATGTCTTAAACGACGTTTGATGCTAGGGTTATAACACACAGTGTGCCTTAGGCACACTCACACAAGTGTTCCCACACCAGGCCGACCACCGTAGCACATTTGTCATACCTCGGCGAAGCTTCCTGAACGTTTTAACGTGGTCGTGAGGCCATTGTGGTGATTTCAGGTGCAGGCGTGCTTCGCCATTGGCGCAGAGCTTGAAGCAAGCTTGAAGCGATCTCCAGGCTGTGCCAGCCCCAGGTCTCTGTCCTAGGCTGCATCGAAGACACCCGCGCACAACTCCAAGCATCCAATTGTAGTCAAGGGCAGTAGCAACGGCTGCAATCGAAGGAACACTTTAGCTGTGCACGTGCACGAAGAAGGTGGGAAGATAGTCCCACCTCAGAACTGGAAGAGGCGCAGCACTAGCATAAATTGAATTCTTGCCAGAGCCTTATCGCCTTTGAATCACAGGGTGAGGTCCCTCTCACCCGATCGACCGGCCTCGTCCGCGACCACGCCCCGCGGACCTGGTTGACTCGACTCGACTTGCACTCCTCGCCCACCCCCGCACGCTGGTGGGCCTGGTCCTGGGTATGTACCTGACCCGATTACCCGAGAAGTGTGTGGCTCTAGGAGAGCAGAACCTAAGAGAGAAAAGAGAGGAGAGTGTGCGCCGGTAGGGGGTAGGTTTTGCTCTATAGGCTAAGAGGAGGAGAAGCGAAGCTGTAGAAGAGGAAGGAGAAGACAAGGACACAGAGAAAGGAAGAGAAGGAAGAGGTTGAAGGAAGAAGAAGGAGAAGGCAAAAAGGCAGCAAGGCAATGGAAGAGAGAAGGTAGCCGATAGAGAGAGAAAGAAGAAGAGAAAAGCCAAAGAAGAAGAAGCAGGCAGAGAAAGCTAAGGGAAGGGTTAAGGCAGGAAAGCTGAAGAAGGAAGCCAAAGGAAGAAGAAGAAGGAAGGAGAAGACAGAGAAAGAAAGACAGAAAGAAAGAAGAGCTCGCCAAGGCAAAATCAGAAGAAGAGAAGAGATAGCATAGACATCCAATTTTTAATTCATATTCATTGAGTTTTCGAATATTTTGTGATCTACATTGCCATTACTCTTATATTTTTGTACTGTGATCTTGATATTATTGTGTGTTCCTTTAATTGTGATCTTGATTTCAAAAACACCAATTTGCTCCCTATGTTCGACCTTGGACTTCAAAATTCGAGTAATAAAATTGTATTTGTTTTGAATGCTTTTTCAGCTATATTACAATGCGGTATTCTTAAAACCTGATTCAGCGCTCTAAACAGCGCACCACATCTCTGATGTATCGCTCTACTAGCTGTGCTGGCCTAAAGGTGACTCGGATCGGCAGAAACCATGCCGTCTTCGTCAATCGGTCTACGATCACTCAAACTGCGTCATGTCCCCACTGGGTAGCTGGTAGACCCTCCACCAAGTCCTTGGTGATGCTCTCCCACTTCCACTTTGGCACAAGAAGTGGCTGCAACGACCCTGCAAGCCTATGGTGCTCGGCCTTCACCTGTTGGCATACCAAACACTGTTGAACAAGTCACCAACATCTCGCTTCATCCCTCTGCACCAGAAGTCGCACCGCAAATCATGGTACATCTTTGTGTTCCCAGGATGTGTGGTAAACCTGGACCCGTGCGCCTCAGTTAGGAGTTCTCTCAACAACTCCTCGTCTCTAGGAACGCATAGGTGTCCCTTCATGCACAGTATCTCGTCTAAGAAGGAAAAGTCTCTTGGGTCCCCTGTCAACACTTTGTCTCGCAATGTTTGTAAGTACGGGTCGGCATCTGCCTTGCGATGATGCGGTCTATCAGCTCTGGTCGTGCCTGCCGCGTCACTGTCACTGCCCCACAGTACCCCCATGACTCCTAGGGTCGCCAACTGCCCACCTCCTCCATGAGTCTCCATTTCTGTGCCTACAAGCTGGCCAAGTGGGCGGGCGCCTTCCGACTCAAGGCATCAGCCACCACGTTGGCCTACTCTGGGTGGTAGGAGATGCCGTAGTCGTAGTCCTTCAAGAGCTCTAACCAATGTCTCTATCTCATGTTGAGCTCCTTCTGGTCAAACAAGTACTTGAGGCTCTTATGATCTGTGAAGATCTCGAAAGTCTCACCGTAAAGGTAGTGCCTCCATGTCTTCAGTGCGAAGACAACTGCTGCCAGCTCTAAGTCATGGGTAGGGTAGCTATGCTTATGGGGCTTCAGTTGCCACGAAGCATAAGCGACAACGTGACTCTGCTGCATGAGCACACCCCCTAACCCCTGCAACGAAGCGTCGGTGTAAACCATGAAACCGCCACTGCAGGGGTTAGGGGGTGCCTTTCTTGATCTTGCTTGTTCCTCATGGAAACAATCTTGATTGCAGTCTTTTCCGTGGAGTAGAAGGTACACATGGTGCTCTCATGGCTGGGAGAGTCCCCCTGCGGTAGTCGTACACCCAGTCAACCACCCCGAGGTCATTGTCGCAACGTAGCGGTGACTATGGCGCGCGTGATAAGTGCACGGGTAGCTAGCCCGCACTACCATGCAGTTAGTCGTTTCCACTTGCAGGTATGCCTAAAGTACAGCACGGAACAGTATAGGGCCTTACCCTCTAAAAACAGGGGTCTTGCCCCTCAAAACAAAATAGGGGCTTCGCCCCTCCATAGTCCGCGTACCCTCGTCCGACTATCCCAGTTTGCCCTGTGGACCTAACAAGAGTTGGTGTAGGGTGGCTAGTCCTAACCCCGGGTCCCGTGGGGTAGCTAGCTCCCTCCGTACACTAAGTAGCTCACCTCGGCACCACGTACGTGAGGCTAAGCAGGAGTCGTCGTAGAGTGGCCAAACCCACCCCTGGTCTCAACCCAAAGGGCGACAAGCTCCCTTCTAATAGGAACAGTGGCTCTCCTTGGTACAGTGTACACAAGGACCAGCTTACTTCCCATCTATAGGAGTTCTTCTACTAATTTCCTCGTAGGGTTCATGCTGGTATTCATCTCATTTATCAATATTCATATCTCATCATTCGATTCCCCATTTTTCATTATATAATAGGTAGCTCATGTTTCCATGTTTGACGAAGCAACTCATAAATCAACTAATACACATTGCTAGTAATTTAGTTAAACATGCATCTCAAGTAAATAGTATAGCTCAAAACAGGCTCATACATTTCTACCCTAGGGTTCATTCCACATCCTAGAATTCAATCCATTTATTCTAAACAACCATATTCTCTATTTAAAACTTAACAATTGAATTAAACCACTCTACTGGGTATAACGAGAGGAATGGGGGCCTGCACCATAGATCGCATCGTCTCCGTGGGCCCCGAATACGCCATCGTCTAGTAACCTATGCCAGCGACTAAGTCACATTAGATGAGCTTAAAACAGTAGGTGCTCAACAGGAACACGTAGAGAAACTCGAGTGGAAAACAACGATACTTAGTTTGCGGAAATCCGATTCCATTTAGGCCCTGAATGTGCCAAAAACACGGTTACCGTCAAAAATCAGACGTCTAGGACTATTCCCAGACGTCTTAAAAGATGTCAGATCTTACCTCTCACTTCCTGTGGCTGCCCCAGACATCCGGACTCCTCTGCAACCGTCTGAAGGAAGTCCCAGATGTCGGACCTTCCTTCCAATCGTCTGGAAGTCTTGTCGGATGTCTGGCGAAGTGGTCAGACGTTCGAAAGTGCCTTGAAAGGCACACTGTGTGCCTTTCCAATGCCCTGTAGCTGCGTACGAAGATGCAGACCCATTTTCAACCAAAAAGTCCTGCGCTACGGTCTGCATGGCGGAAAGTAGCGCAGAAAACACGTACCTCCACGCGAAAATGTGTTTTCAGACATCCAGCTTCGGCACCGGACGTCCTGATGCTTCTCCAGACGTTTGGTCGATGTCCCAGACCTCTAATACTGGAAAACCAATATTCAGTATCTGCTCGCACGGCCTGTCCTCCTTGCGCCTTTGCGTGCAGGCACCGCAGCAGCGTTTGCCGCGACTACAAGAGGCTAAGGACTTCTGCCTGCGAGCCCCTCCTCCTCTCTCGCATCCTTGGCTCCTTCCACGAGCTCTCGACTGCACACTCGCGAGCTTCCTCCAGAGCGCCACCAAGCTCGCGTCGCCGCTCTCGCAGCAAGATACTCCTCGCGGACGAGCTCCCGCGAGGCCCCTCCCTCTTTCTCACTCTCGCTCGCTCGCTCTTACTCTCCCTCACGCACTTGTTCACGCTCTCCCTCCCTCTCTCCTTTGCGCACTAGCCCGCGGCAAGGGGGAAAGGCAATGGCGATGAAGGTGGTTGCCGGCAAGGGAAGGAGAGGATGGGGCGGTGGCTGGTGGTGACGGGGAGAAGAAAGGAGGTGTGGGGAGGGGGGTTTAAAAAGGAGAGGATTAGGGTTTCGGGTGAGAGGGTCCCGAGGAGAGAGAATGGTCCACACACTACGTACGCGCGGAGGAAAAGTAGGTATCGATTTTTCCCACTTTTGGACATCCGGATCTATGTCCAGACGTCTAGACAGACGTCTGACTGACACTCTAGACGTTTTATTCGACTAAAAGGGTGGCGGGTCATTTCATCTCCGTTATCCAACTTTTTGGACTTGGGTTGTATCCTCATAAATTGCAGGCTTGACCCTGCTTGCATACTGATCTAAGGTTTTGGATAATTTTTATCCAAAACCTTAGATTTACTTGACCATGGGGCATGGGTCTGCACCACAATCTGGTCCACATATGTCGACATCTTCTCTTGGCAGGTCCAAGGATAAATTTTCTTATTTTGATTCTGATCTGCACCTACGAATTCTTGATTTCTTCTTTGTATAGTGTATCTAGTTGAAGGTACTAAATTCAGCACGTATACAGTTTCTTTTCATCTCAAAGCCGGCCTGTTATTCATGCGATTCAGGTGCTTTCTACTCTACTCCACTCTGTTTCATGTGTTTTTAATAAAATGAGGACATTGCATTAAATAGGCATGGGGGGTGAATTATTTCGTTAGCTCCGTATATTCTTTTTGTTTTCTTTTTATTTATTAAAAATAATTATGGAATTAAGAAAGAGAACTTGGGCTTTAGAAAATTTTTAATCTTAGAGAATAAAATTGTATGATTTGAACACTAAGACCCTTCAGGTCTTCGGGTTTAATCAGCTCGGGTGTCCATTAAAATGTGAATTTGTTTCTCGAGTCCTTGCTAGTCTGAATATATTTCTAATTTGATTAAATAAGTTGGGATAATAAGTACACGACTTATCAACCTGCCCTCTGATTTGAGGGAACTTTAAGTCTAGGCATCTACACACTTTTCGCGCTAACTTGTTGTTCGGCGATTTTTACGGAAATTGGGTAGATAATGAACCTTCTAGGGTGGTATGGTTGGCAAGTTATCGTGGGTAATTGATGAGTGGCTACTCATCATAGCTAAAAAGCTAAAGTTAAGCTAGACACTAGGTTAAACAATATCAAATTAATATATAAAAAGGGTTAAGTGTGGGAATCAAAGAAAAAGGCCTAAAACCTTGATTTTGTGTTAAAATTGCATAATTAGGTCATAAAACGAGATATTCTTAAAATAATGGTCAAATGGTGATCCAAGTGTTAATTGAACACATAAACAAGTTTAAAAGTCTAAATCATAAGTACAATTAATTTCTTAAATGTTCAATTAAGCACATATAAAAATTTGAAGGCATTTGGACATCATTAAGGCCTTGAAACTTAGAGTTTACACTTAGGTCCTTCATACATCACATTCTCTTCTTTAGAAAACTTTTTTTGGACCTATATGTAACCTGCAGGGACCCCTTTGAAAGCCCTTAGGGTCCGTCCAGTTACTATTTCTTCCACTTATGAACCTGTGCACAATTCTTCTACCCCTTCATGAAGGGCTTCTCCCTGCAATTTTGCCAAAGGACCTAAGCCACCTGCAGTTCTTCGCACGCACTGTAGCGCGCGAAGAGCTTGGCAAATCTTGGCTGTCCATTCTCTTGTGATCTTGATCTGCGGCCCGATCTGAATCGAAGCTTCGTACGAAGCGGCGCGTGTGCTCACCCTTCTCTCTAGATCCCATCTGATGGTCAGTTTTTAAGTTGGCAACCCGCGCGCTCCTCTCCTCTCATCCTTGCCACTGGTTGCATCGATGACTATCTTCACCTTTGCGGTGATCTGAGCTACTGAGATTGCTACTTAAGCACCTCAGTGGTCGCGCGCACAAAGGATCGCTCTCTCCTACATTCTTAGTGGTCATTCTTCCATTCCAGCTGCCCTCCCCACCAAATCCCTGATTTCACAGCCACCGGCTGTGAAATCACCGACTTCTCTTTGACCTCCTCGTCGCTAAGGACCTCATGGCACCTGAGGATGACTCTGAAGCCTCTCTAGAAGGCTTTTCCCTCCGCTGGAGTCATCTCCCTCCTTTCTTCCTCCTTAACCACCGACTAAGGACCCATAGGTCCCATTCTTCCTATTAGAATAGTTCTAGTATTTTGTAATTTTGCTATAGCAGTAGTCAAGTAGATTAGCAGTAGAATTAGAATAATTTGTAGTGATTAATTTTGTTGCTCTCTTAGTTTAGCAGTAGGTGTAGAATTAGAGTAGATTCACTCCCCTCACCTCCTCTGATCATTCCAGATCAGAGGGGATGGTTTCACACAGCCATTTATCATGAGTTTTCTCCCTCTTCATATTTTCATTCCACTTCTGATTCCCACGATTTATTTCTCGCTTTTTCACCCACTCATTAGACCTAATTTTAGATCTGATTATCTTCTGATATCAGATCTAAAATTAGCGTCAAAGATCATGTTAGGAGCTTTTCACTCACTCCATTTTGCTCACAAAAGCCCCTGATATGAGCTTTAAAGAAAATTGGTTTGCTGGATTGATATCAAAATTTGGATTGCAATGAATTTGAATCACTTGAGTTTTGAACGTTTGATCTAGCAGACTGAGTTTTCTTTAATTTTGATTCATTGCTTGGCAAGGAATTTGAGGTGATTTTGAAGTCAAAATTCACCTCAGAAGAGCCATGATCTGAACTGAATTTTCATGAGTTTTGAACTGTCTTGAATGCATGGATGAGTCAATGAAAAATCGCTCAGTTGATTTGAGACTCTACCTTGCATCCTTTAGTTGATTTGAGGAGCAAATATGTTTTCCTAACCTAAGGAATTATCCATATTCCTTAAGGTTCCAAAACTCTGGGATTGGAGTGTTTAGTTTCATTGGACTGAGTTGATTCTTTCTACATGCTGTCTATAACATTAGAAAGGATCAGATCAGTTGCTCTTTTAACTTTGGTTTGATTAGATGTTACTGACAACGGATTTTGATTTTGATTTGTAATCCCGAGTGATTTTTCTCTAAATTAAGACCCTTGTCAGATTGTGTTGAATGAATTACTGATTTATACTTTATGTGTTTCAATCCCAGACCTATAGTAAACTGCTGCAGAAGCAGCTACATTCCTCTCCTTAATTCCAGTCAAGTGCTCCCTGGATTAACCCTTTTTAATCCCTGACCAGACTGTCTATAATCTGATCTGGGATATTAAGGGTTAGATAAGGAAGTACATGTTGGAATTAACTCCTTTATCCTGCTGCAAATCAGTTCCTCTTTAGATGAGTCAACTGCAACAGCAGTTGAGACATCTGAAGAGGGATATGGTTGGATGATGGGGTAAGTTTTAACAGCTCTTCTGATTTCTGATCTGCTGCAGTGAATAGCTTCTTCCTACTATTCTAGCAGGAATCCCAAGTTTTTATCACCATGTGGACAGTAGCTTAGATCTAATCATGTTAGAAGTTGACTGATGTGAAATGTTGTATCAATTGTATATAAGCTTTCCTTTACTGTAATTGACTTGTAATATTTGTTGAAGGCTTGTAATTAAATCTTTTTAATCTTTTGTTAGCTAAATAATGAGTTTTACTGTCCACTATATGAATTTAATTAAAATTTGTCTTGAGTTGCATGCCTAATTGCTTTTACCTGTTTCATAACTTAGAATGAACACATTCAAGGCAGTTCCCTGCCTTTTAGACATTTAGGCCTCATCCTAAGCCCTTAGGACACTTTAGACATCTCTTTAAAGGCTTAGGATGAGTGAACTTGGGATATAAATAAAAATTATAAAAAAATTCTAAAAAAATAAAATAAAACTGTCTATTTGAAGATCAGATATTTCCTTAACTTAATACCAAGTTTCATGGTATTCTGAACCCCCAACTTGGTATAATTTGCCAACCGACGGTTCTATATACCATGGAATTTAATAAAAGAATATACCTTTAAAAACATCAAAAACATTTCCTCCTTCTCATCTATTTCTTTCATTCGCATCTCCTACCTCCATAACATAAATAAAAACCATAAAACTGAAGAAAACTCTAAAAATAGCAAAAATCCCTTGTATAATATGTATATAAGTATTTATTTAAGCTATATAGTAAGCTTACTTACCTATAATGTAAAGTATACATATCTATAAGTTAAATAACTTATGTATGTATTGTATTATGTAAAATAAATATTTAAGTTAGATTATACTATATATATCTTAATTATACAACTAATTCTTAATTAAACTAATGTATATGTACAATAAAGCCATATAGGTAATAAGTACTATAAATAACCTTATTAAGTTATAAGACTATACATATATATTTATACGAATATAATAAGCACATTGAACCTGGTACCTTAATTTAATTATGAATACAGAATAAATAATTAATTTATTAAGTTAATAGTTAAGTTATTAGATTAAATTAAAATAAATTAGTAGATTAAGTTAAAACTAAGTTAATTTATACTGTATATGTATACTACTATATTTTAAGTAATTTCACCTAATTTAAGTATATTTGTAATATATACACTATTTAAATTTAATTTACAAATAAAATAGTCTAAAAATTTGGTATTTAAATGTAAATAAAACATAAATTAAGTCTGTAAAATATAATAAAAATGTTTATAAAATACTTAGACATGTATACTAACTTTGTATAAGGTCAATTAGATCATATAATAACTAATTTATACGTAATTAAGAAACAAAACCTAAAAATAAGTATGTATAAACTGTATACTTTAGCTAATTTATTTATACAGTAAATATAATTAAAAATCCAAAGTAATTGTATAATTGTATAGTACTATATAAAAACTTTATTTTCACATAATTTATTTTTAATAACTAATAAATTATGGCCCTCGAATCGAGGGCCAAAATCACAAATGCTACACTGCCGCCTTGAATTTTCAGTGCTACGCTTGTGCCCAATAGTCCCACATCGTGGGCGGGCGAGCGCGCGCAGCTCTTTAAATTATTTTTGTTACTTAGGCTAACCAGTCGTCACGGGCGTCAGGCGCCCGAACAACCGAATACCTATGACATATGAGCCTATATTAAGCATGAAATGAGATTGTGTGTGGGGCCAGGGGCCCGCATGTGTGCGGGTTGTTAAGCCCAAAGATCTGAGCATGAACATGTAATTAAGCAGCCTAATGAGAAATTAGGGTGCGCTTAATAGAGGTCTGGTCCCATTCTTTGGGTGCTGTGTATCCTTCGAAAAGCGTGCCCGCAAATTAAACAAATTTTTGATTAATTAAGAGCCATAATGACATTGTCTAAACACCTAAGTATCTAACGCCTAAGTGCCGTTGAGAACTTAAGGCAAGTAAAAGTAAGAAGTGCTGACGAGAAGTAAAGAGTGAAAGAGAGTAAAAATATGTATAAGGATAATGTATATACAGAGACCCGTATAAATAGATAAAGATAATTAAAAATATATATACACATGTAGTATAGCTATTTACATTTATATATAACTTCATACATTTACTAACAAAATAAAATGTCACTGTAGGTGAAATAATTGTCGCTATAGACCTTGGTTTCCTTCTTATAATTTGTATATAGTTTTTATGGGGTCTAGCGACATTTATATCTATCGCTGTAGCTATTATATGTGTTGCTGTATATGTCAGTATAGTAAGTTAAGTTAGTATGCTATGTAATATGAGTCAGTAATGTATAATTATGTAAGTATTAGTAATATAACTTATAAATAGATAGTATAGAATATACCTATGTATCATTTGATGCTTGTTTGTAAGTAGATTTTTACAAGCACTTTTATTGACTTTTTGTATATCATGGAAATTTTAATTCATTTTTCATAGATTCATTCATTCATTCATTATTGATTGTATATAAAATTAATCATTTTTGGAATTAAAGAATAATTTTGGACCTATAGAGTGATGTAAATCAATAACTGCCTCCCAGTGAATGACCTGGAATAAACCAGTAAAAATTAGGTAATTAAATAAAAATGGTCATAATAATGGTTTGTATTTCCTACATTTACTACAACAACATCAATTCATCACAACAACAATTATGACCACCATCATTAGTAACAGCTCATTGGTCAGTTGTCCAGAGTCCAGTCACATGACCATTTTTTTCCTGCTGCATTTAAGTAAATCTTAGATCAAGGAAGTCATCTACTTAAAGAAAGAAAAGAAAAAGAAAAATATCCAAAAGGAAAAGAAAAAGAAAAGAAAAGAAAAAAAAGAAATAAGTCACACTTCACCGCACGAGTATGGCTGGCAAGTTATCGTAGACACGAATCCCAAGATCGAGATCGACTCCCAAATCCCTATAGGACATGAGATCGGCTCGACTCGACTAATCCCAAGACCTAGTCGTCCAACAAGAAATAACCAAAAAGTAGGAAAGTAAACCACATTCATTATGCTAAGTAACTAACAGTAAAAGAGTATAACAGTAAAGGAAGTAAAAGTTGCTAACAGTACATATCACTACCACAATAGTAAAGCGGAAATAAAGTACAGAAACGTAACGGTAACAAGAATCTGAACTCACTAACAAAAAGAAAGTACAATAACAGGAAGACTACTGCTGGACGCGACTGGGCCCAGCACCCTCTACAGCTGGTGACTCGGGTTGCTTAACACCTGGACCTGAAAAGGGTTATGAGTAAACGGAATCAGCAAACACTGAGTAGAGTGGTAACCAACTAACTAAAGCAATAAAAACTAACAGGTAATTTATCTTTTCCAATTATTTTATTTTACAAGTTATTCCTTTTCACCCATTGGTTTACTTTTCGGATCTCTTTCTTGATCTCGCATGTTCCTCGTGGGAACGATCTTGATTGCAGTCTTTTTCGAAAAGTAGAAGGCACACGTGGTGCTCTTCTGGCCGGGAGAGTCCCCCGTGGTGATCGTACACCTAGTCAACCACTCCGAGGTCACGGACAAACGTAGCGGTGACTACGGCACTCGCGATAAACGCATGGGTAGCTACCCCGCATTGGCATGTGGTCAGTCGTTTCCGTTAGCGGGTACGTCCAAAGTACAGCACGGAATAGTATGGGGCCTAGCCCTCTCAGTAATAGGGGCCTAGCCCCTCAGAACCAAACAAGGGTCTCGCTCCTCCACAGTCTGCGTACCCTCATTTGACTACCCCGGTTTGCCCAATGGGCCTAACAAGTCGGTGTAGGGTGGCTAGCTCTCTCCCTACACTAGTAGCTCTCTCTAGTACAGTGTACGCGAGGGCCAAAAAAGTCGGTGTAGAGTGGCAAATCCTAACCCTGGGTCCTAACCCAAGGGCGGCTAGCTCCGCTCTACACTAAATAGGGGATAGTCGCTCTCCTTGGTACCATGTACTCAAGGGCCAGCACACTTCCCACTCACATTTCCAGATCCATTCCATTTATCCACAGGAGCTCTACTCCTAATTCCTCGTAGGGTTCATGCTCGTATTCCCCATGTTATTCCATACCAGGTTTTATCATTCACAATTCCATTCTTAGATTCTGCACATGCAGCTCGTATTTCCACAATTTGTGCATATATAACAAGTAATGTCATAGGTATCTGTTTAACTAACACAGGCATTTCGTATTTCACAGGCATCTCCTATTTATTAATAGGCAGTTGTTTACGTTTCTATTCATTCATTTAAGGCTGCAATTTCAACACGCATACAAACAATGTAAGTACTTCTTGTCCTAGGATTCATGCCACATCCTAGGTTTCTAGTTATCCAATTTCACATATGTAGTTATGATTTATAATTAAAATAGGGGAAACCACTCTACCAGACAATCCGAGAGTACTGGGGGTTCGAACGGCAGGCTCATGTGCCTCTGCAGGCCCCGAACACGCAACAGATCGAACTCCTATACTAAGGAACATACCAAAACGGAATGTTTAGAATAGTATAAAAGGATTTCTAACATGCAAGAAATCCACAGATATCTCGTTTGCGTAAAACGGACCTCAAACAGACCCTAAGTGGGTCAAAAACAAGGCTGCAGACCGAAATCAGACGTCTGGCACAAGGTCCAGACATCTTAAAAGTAACAAGGGTCTCACCTCAGGTCCCTGCGTCGACTTCAGATGTCAGAACTCCTATTTGACCATCTGGACCCAACTCCAGACATCCGACCTCTACTCCAGTCGTCTGGGAGTGCTTCCGGTCGTCTGGTAAGCTGTCTAGACGTCCGAAATGCTTGGGAGAGCATGCCCCGCGCCTTTTCGAAGCTATCTTTACACACGACAGACCATATCTTCTACATTTAGCTACGCAGATCGTAGTGGTGGTGTGGCTTGCATGGCCGTAATCGCAAGAGGATCGTACCTTCGCGAAGTTCTGCTTTCAAACGTCCGGTGTCATCACTAGACGTCTAACCTATCGTCTAGACGATACGCCAGACATCTGATTTTGGGAAAAACCCAGAACTAGACTAATCTCCTGCTCCTTTCGCCATGCGCTGCTGCGGCCTCTCCTCCTTGCCTGCAGCTCCAACTGTAGCAAGTGTCGGGGACGTCTCCCTCGACGCACTCCTCCTCCCGCACGTGCTACTCCAACCATGCATCCTCTGGCGAGCTCCCACGACCTTGCGAGCTCAAGCTCTTCCTCTTCCCTTCACGCCGCCTCTCCTCCTCGTCGCTTGCTCTCGCGCGCTCTCTTACGCTCGCCCCTCTCACTGTAGTGGAGGGGAAGGAAGGAACGTGGTTGTGGTGGGGTGGGGAAGAGAGGAAGGGGGAAGAGGGGTCTTATATAAGGGTGCACTGGGGTTCTGCGGGGAAGAAGGAAGAGAGAAGAGAGAGGAAAAAGGGTAGCCTGCGCGTAGACGCAAAGCTATGTACAAATTTTCAATTTCCAAATGTCTAGGAAGATGTCTAGACGTCTGATCAGACGTCTGACTGACAGTCCAGACATCTTAAAGGGCTCAGAACAGAACGAGTCTTTATAGTTTACACCACATAAATCGTCTATTTATACATGATCCTAGACATAAAGTTGCATCATATATTATAAATATTTTATAACATGTATCATCATATATTTAGATTAGGTTGTATAAATTTTAGATTAATTTCTCCTTTTTATGGTCAGGTGATAGGGTGACAATTAATTAGGGCCTCAGCTTGAAGATCCAACCATACAAATCTGATTAGGGCGACGATTGGAGTTCAACAACTCCAAGATCGCTCTGATCGGACTTCTATAGCATCAGATGCAGTCCGAGAAAGATTAGAGGCCAAGGGGCCAGGTGGTGAAAATTAGTACTTCAGATGACAAATCTGACTGCACGGATAGGTTTGGATCAACATTCGCAACCCAACAGCGCGAAAATCGATCCAATCCGACATCCGTGGCACCATCTGCAAGTCAGAGAAGATGGACGGTGCAGATGGCACCACGTGGAGCCATCTCAGCAGCCCAAAATGACCAAGGGTGGTCGCTGCTCTTTCTCTCCTTAACTGGCCATCAGATCTGGGTTGTTGGATCTTGATCCAATGGTCATGGTCTCGTGTGCCTTAAAGCGTGCGCTCGACTTAAACGCGGATGCAGCGCATTGGACGAGCACTTCTTCGCGAGGCCGAGACACGGGTTTGAGCCCCGCGAGCCTCAAATTAAGCACACAGCACCGACGCGGCCAAATTAGGCCGTCAGATGTAGATTGTGTGGCAGCGAGGGTGCCACGTGGCGCGATGCAGATCGCGTACGTGCGCGATGACGTGCGATCCACGCGCCATTGCACGCACGGGTGCGCGGCGAGTGAAGAGGAGAGGCGCGCATTTTAGGCCATCCGATCGCAAGATGATGAGAATGTGCGCATACATTGAGTGCATGGGGAGGAGAGAAGGCTGTGGGTGCACACTCAGTAAGCCCATGTTTGGGGTTTTTAGTGACGCTTAAATCCGTCACTAAAGACCCTAAATTAATGTTTTAAAGCATAAAATGACCAAATTGCCCTCAATCCCTATAATTATAAAAGGAGACCCTACTACTCAAATTTTTCATCCCTTCCTCTCTTCTCTCACCCTCTCAAAGGCTCTACGTGCTAGTCCCAAATCGGGGATGGTCCATTAGAGTTACAAAAATAATTTTCCATCTTCTCATCTCCTTCGTTGAGCATCTCGCGGTTGTCTTCTTACCGCCGTTCAGGAAGCGGATCCCGCTGCGACGTCGCCCTACCCCATCCTTTGTCATTCGTCGTTGTTCTCCTTCATCCCGCATCTCACCACTTTCGTTTGGGCGCTCCGTCAATGTGGCTCGTCCTCCAAGCAGCCATCGAAGAGAATAATTTCTTACCTCCCTTCTCTTTACTACTTTCTAGAGTAGATTTACCATTTTCTAGTTGTAATATTTCCAGCTTTCTAGTGTAGTGATTAGTTGTAATGAACATTATTCTATGGTTATGAAATTCATGTTTATTTTATCTCTATTTGATCATTGTTTGTATTGTTCTTTCTCTCTCTTTTATTAATTATTCTTTAAGTAGATAGCTAGTTTAGTTTAATTCGACCAGCTAACCTACTTCATGACAACAAAACAAATGCGATTTTTAATCAAATGTTTGCTTCCCTGTGTTCGATCCGGAATTCCTTTTGAGTTTCGGTAAAATTATCTGTTGATCGATTTTTCTTACAAATTACGCTACAACGAAGGGTTTTCAAAACTCAACTCTTTTTTGTAACGATTTTTCCACCTCAATAGCCATTGTTAGGTAGTCATGGTCAGGTGGAGAGATCTTGGCAGGTGGATCTCCTCTTTGTCGGCATTTTCATGCTCCACCATTGGAGGTTGCCATCGAGGTCGTCGAGACCTTGCCATCAAGAGTTGCCAGGAGACCTCGTCTCCTAAGATCTGGCGAGAGGTATGAGATGAAATGGCCTCTTATAGGGCTAGGCAACTCTCTGGTTGAGGCCTTTTGAAGGCCCTTAAATATCAAGGATTTCATAATTTAGGGAAACTCAAGTAGGAAAGGTGTGTCCCTGCTCGCCTCCAACTTTGTGTAGATGGTGGACGTAGGTGTCTCTATTATTTATTTATTTATTTTGAAACTTCATTATCCGTCCGCCTGCTTCCTTACCCTTTCATAAACTTGCAAACGTATCTTCCACCCCAATCCTACTTTATATATATATATATATATATATATATATATATATATATATATATATATATATATATCTTAGTAGATGGGTTTTGCACTTTCAAGATTAGGAAATTCCTATATGTGACAACGTTATGTTCGGGAAGTGCTTTGATGGGAGGTGGTCCTTGCCAAGAGGTATCTGGTGAAAGGATGACCCCCATCATTGATAGTTGTCAGGAAGTGCCTTCTCTTATTTTTTTTAAGGTGGGTGCACCTGTGGTAGGTGGGGGGAGTCGGTAGGCGAAGAGGTTGAGGTGAGACACTGTGGAGGTGTTGCCCTCCAGCAACTAGATATATGGAAGAGCATGTCATTTTTGTTGATGTTCTCATCGACGACGTCATTTGATCTAGTCTTGGAGGATTATCAAAGAATTTATTTGCATAGGAAACGTAACATAACCATAAGAAAATAGAAATAAATAAGCAATCACATGAACATGACGATTGTTGACTCAATTCTACCTCAAGGGGTGTATATTTTGAGAGGGGATCTAACCCTCAATATGAACTATCGGTGAAAAAAATACATATCAGGTGATAGGTCAGAGCCTTGGCTTCCTCCCTTGCGGATCCGGGATCCCCCTCTACCGTATGTAGGTAGGACTATTTATAGAATACATGAGAGGGAGGTTATTAAGAGATAATGAGGAGTTGTTGAGAGGATTATGGGGAGTTATTAGGAGATAAAATGGGAAGTTGTTAAGAGATAAAATGTTGACTCGTAACCGCTTCGTAGATCGTATCTCTTCGCCTTCCCATATGAATCGAATCCAAGCAGGTTTGTCTGATCTATTCTCCTCACCTACCCTCATCACCTCCTTTCCTATAGAAAATAGAGGAAATTAGAGTCACAGCTCATAGTGAGGGTCTTGCGGATCTTACTTGGCCACAAATATAAGATCAAGTGTGATAGCGGAAAAAATATGACATAAAAAAAAATAATCTCACAATATATACAAAGATTTATAATGGAAACCTCTACAGGTAAAAACTACTACCTAAGCTTTCCAACTTAAGATTTTCCAGAGTAGGCAATGCTAGTCAATTCACTAATGTACCACTTGAACGAGGGTGACACAACCTCTTACAAACCACTTCTCTTTTACCAACAAAGAGAAGTCACAAACAAAATTGGGAATTCCAACACAAAGAATCCCAACAATGAAATGAACGACGTAAAATGAATACAGAAATTAATCCTATGGAACCTCAAGGAATTGAAATATGCAAACGAGTTTTCTTTTCAAAAGCACAGAGCAACGTGCTTTTGAAGAACATAGTAAAATGAGCACGAAAGCACGAGAAAAAATTAGAATGGAAACATTTTTTCTCTTTGATATGTTTTTTAAGGTGTGTCTTGAAATGAGGGATGTTGAACCTTATTTATCGGTGAAAATGGAATATTTTTGAAATGTTGAGAAAAATCATTTGAATCAAATTGATCGATCGATTTATTATCTAGATATTTATTTTATGACTTCGAAAGGTTTATCTTTAATCTGAGGTTCCTTATAGTAATTTTAGATTTAAGAAATATAAAAGAATTACATTAATTATAGATAATTTTTACTTTGATCCATGTAGATGATAATTGATTTAATTTATATGAATTTGATTATAAAAGAATAATTCACAATAAAATATAATTTTATTTTATTAAAATAGAGATCTCAACACATAATTATACTTTTCTTCACGGTTTATCCTATATCTCTTTCTAAAGGTTGATATTCCAAATGAGATGTTGGATGGAGAAATTTGTGTGAGAAATGGTATCATTTGCAATATTGAAGAAGAGGACGATAGCAATGCATTTAATGTGGAATATTGAAGAATATAACAGTATTGCACGTGTTCTTTCTTTTATTTCATTATTTATTTTTTCTTTCATTGCACTTAACGTGGATCTAAATAAATATAGAAATATATTTTAACTTGTTCGTGCATATGACGTTTGTTACTTGAGGTAGGATATTTAATTTTATGTATTTATTTACTACTTAACTTACTATTTATTTGAACATGCTCTTATTGTATAAAAGTTTTAAAAAAAAATTTCGGGCTTCCTTACCATCAAAGAGTTTCGGAACGTCAAGGGGAAGAATGAAATGCCAATGCGATCGTGTTCACGTGTGTTTTCTGATTTACTTTCGCTTCATCTCCCACGATATCCCTCTCCACACTTTCGCTTCAAATCGTGTTAATGTGAGAATCGAGTTGTTTTTATTGTAAGTTACGTGAGCGTTATATTCCTCTAGTGAAATAATTGTCACATGAAATCATGTAATATATATATATATATATATATATATATATATATATATATATATATATATATTTTGGGGCAAGGGTGGTGTCACTATGTATGTTTCGCGTCTAACGATGAGCGTCATTACTTGGTGGCTATATGCAGCATGCCATCCAACATGTTTTTGTTTACGAATAGATCATTTCATGTACGGTAGAGAGCAAAGGAAATCCAAATCAGACCAAAAACCCAAGTCCTAAGTTTTATACTCATGTCATGCGACCCATCCTTTACCTCCAAGGTTATGTTTGACAGAAGAATAAATATTATATTAGGATAAAATCATGTAGAGATAAGTTGTGGAGTAATTGGTTGTGATATATGAATAAGTAGTGGATTAAAATGATTGATAATGTGATGTTATGTTGGTGGATAATTTTCTAATAGTATGATATAGTTGTGAGTAGGCTGATGCGATACAATGAATATATTTTAATAGATATGTTATACTGAAGTGGATATATTTTAATATATATTGATGTTGATGTGATCTAATAGGATAATTTGATATTGATATTGATTAATGAAGTGAAATAAATTATATCATTTTACTCTTGAATTCATTACTTTAACTTCCTCATATAACCCTTTGACCAAATGATAACCCTTGAATTAATTTCCCGAACCAAATGCAATCTAAGACACCTGTCCTAACCCGCTTGATTATATTAGATCGTATACAAAGATCAACTTTATCCCCACAGACCACTCAACAGAGACCAATTAAAATGATGATTTCGAGAAACGGCTAGCTCATGCCTACTTCATCACGGCATTACCCATCGCTAAGTAATTAAGTAGGACCCAAACAAGGTGGACTCTGCACCCAATCACAGCATACCTAACACGCATTTATCACACCAGTTCATTTATAATCCTCGTGGACTATGCAAACATCCAACCCGATGCACCGCACCAGCTGTGACCGATCACGCAATAACTCACAGAAGATCGCAGTTACAACGTTTGTCGACAAGCCTTAATTATTGCTCGACACATCCCCTCCAACTCATCCCACAGCGATCACTTTCCCACTCCTACAGCGCCATCTCATCTGACCGGAGGTGTGCCCACGTAAGTACCTGACCCACATCCCGCCGGAGGCCGGTGAGGCGTCAAAATCACTTTAGTAGAAAATACGGGGGTTCGAATTCTCAAATATTACTCGGAGAAATAGGAAAAAAGAGACGCCTCACTTCTCCTCCTTCAGACGAAGGTTAGAATCTTTTGAGCAGCTAATACACTCACTCAGTTATTGTACCGCCCCATATCCAAATTATGCCTCCCAGGCGCTCGGTTACTACAAAAAAAAAAAAGGAGAACGGTGTTATGAAAAAATTAACAGTGACAACTACAATATCAATGCCAAAGAACCCAACTCCTAAGATTTGCACCTATGCCTCTTTCTTTCTTAAAAGCTAGCCTCTGACGAGCTGATAGGTATGCGTGTTAAGTTAATAGAATAAGTAAAAGAATAAGAAATGAACGATAGAATAACTGAATTTTAATACTAAATAGAATAAGTGACAAATAAATCTAAATTAACCTACCTACCAAACCTCTCCTAAAACATCTTTCTTGATCCCGCTTGCCAAAACCTCATTGTTTCACTAAGCACACGAGGATCAATTTTAACCCAAGAAACAACTCACGTGCGTCTCCACCACCACCGACGGAAATCCAAGAAAATCAACTCATGCACCCAACCATAGCACACTCGACGCCCACAAAGATATCACATAGCTTCATTTATCCAAGTCATGGTGCATGCTAATAGGGTGGAGCATGGGCTCGTGCTCGACTTGGTCAATTTAAACTCAAAAAAGTCCTTGTATTTTTTGGGGTCGTGGGTCAAACTTAAGGTAAAAAATTTTCACGAAATTAAGGTTTAAAATTTTTACAATATTAAAGCCTGAGCTGAATCCATGACCCATGTTTATATGTCTAGGGTAGGGTCACTCTTGATTTTGATTTTCGAGTCGAGTTTTCAGGTTGGGTCAGAAAAATTCGTTAAGGCTCATAAATTTTATTAGGATTATTTTTTTGGATGTTTAAATAAGACATACTAACCGAATAAATTAGATTTAAAAATATACCTTATTATTTTCCTAAAAAATGATAGATTTTGATATATAACGAAATTACTTCCTTGAAATCGATACCTGCATGTCCTAACTAGTAATTTAAATTTATGTTACTTAATTGTAAATATTATTTAAAGTAGAAATTAAACATAATATTATTTAATATAAGTTGCATCACACAAAGTTATCATACGATACAAGTAACAAAATAATGTCATCGTTGGAGATGACCTGCAGATGAGAGATCGATTGGAGGGAAGATAAGATTTAGTAAGACTCGTCAATGAATGTCTGAGATGGAAAATGTGTGAGGTAACTTGATATCTTGATAAAGTAACCACGAGCACAGCTGTACGGAAAGGAGGGGATTTTGATTCTGTGTGTGGTATTGAAGGAGATTGAAAAGGGTGACGATTGGAATTTGTTTCTTAAGTTTTAATTAAAAATAAAAAAAATGATTAGAAATTTGGATGGAGTGAGTTGAATCCAATGGATCTTTCTAGATTTTTTCAAGTTCGAATTAGGTTGGGTATAAATCTAAAGTTTTTAAACAACTAAATCCTAAATTCAATCAAAGTAATATTCCGATTCATGTCAAATCAAATTTTTTCGGATCGACCGAGCCGGCCCAACCGAGCGTTCCACCCTACATGCGAATAACGATGGCCACTCGATCGGGAGGAGTGTTATCTTTTCAATATTTCCGGCTGTGGTTATTGTATTATCTATTTGCACGGGGGTAAATGACTTAGGCCAAAAAAACAGTGACTCTTAGTGTAAGTGCGGATATATTTTTCTTTTTTCTTGACACTTGTTAGCAAACCACTTGCATCTGGACTCCGACGAAATTCTATCGTATCATGGTACACGTCGTTGTTTCAAGGATTTAGTTGGCAAACCGTTTATGGAGGAACATTTTTTTTTTAAGGTTACAAAACTGTCAATTGGAATGTGCAGAGCCCTTGATCCAAGATCAAACTTTACTTACATCACAAGTTCAAGAAAGCCAATTATCAGACACTTTCCCTGGATGATTTTTATGTCATTTCAATTAGCATGCATTTTGCTAGCTACCGTTTCGCAGGTGAAATTTTAAATGCCCGCATTTCCTTCCCTTTTCCAACATTTTTCCTCCGTGACCATTTGAATTGGAAAGAAAAACAGAAAAAAGATTGTCAGCATTATGCCATCCCATACGATCTTGGTGGCTATTTATTATGTATAGTGTTCTATATTTTGTTCAATATTGTTTGATGTTATAATTTTAATAGTCACATCATATTCTACATTTAGGTGCTTTTAAGTGTATCTTTTCTTTAAATTCACATTAGAAATCTGACTTACATTGTAGATAAATATTCTCCAGAATAAATTAAACGTTAAATGGATATGAATTTCATTAAAATGGATAGCACCGGTCCTTTACATGTGGTATTGATTATTACCCCCGTTTTTTGATTTCTTGAGGGAGAGGTTCATTGTATAAATTGTGCTCCAGTGACAAACACACGTTACCAACTAGTTGGTTATCTTCTATCCAAGACAACATGTCCAACAAAAGACACGATGTGTAACTGAACAGATGGACCCATGATTTGTTGAAATCACCACATAAAGATACAAATGCAGATTGTCTCACATATGATCCGGCAAAATCACCGGTTAAATATATAAGAGGAATCTGCAGCGGATTTTTATTTTTTCTTTTAAATAAAATATTTTATTGAGAAAACAAAAATAATACAAAGACACAACCTCACAAGACAAGATAGGAGAAGAGGGAAGTATAACGCTTCCTTAGGGGGAACTCCAAGATAAGATACTACCAAACAAAATAAAAATAAAGATGCAGCTAATATATCATTTTTGAAGTAGATAAAGATCTTACCCCCACACATTAAATATAATCAAGAGTCAGTGACGTCGTCGGCGAATCACATTCAGATGAGAAATCAGAGGCAAGTCGACTATCCATCCAATCATGATATAAGTCTAAATTTGATGTAACCTCAACTTCAAAAACAACGTCAATCAACGAGGTGGTGAGGCTACGACAGAGAGATTTACTTTCGGAAACTTGGTTCGTCGAGGATTTTCAGCTGAAACTTTTGCTTGTGTGGGCAATAAGTTGGCAAATAGGAAGCTCAAATTAATCTATATGTATCCTTCTTGATTCCTTTCTTCACTTGGATGGGAGTTTTGGAGGAATGACGTTGATATTCCTTTCAAAATTCTCCTTTTAGGGTATGTATTGTAAACAGGTTAAATGGGTTAATCTGATTTTATTTGTCACTTAATTTGATTGTCACTTATGTTAGATTAAAGAGAATTAATTTGACGTAAAATTAATCTATCTTCTCTTTAAAATAAAATTAATCTATTTAATCACTTAAACATTAAAGTTTATGTATTTTATCATTTTTTTCTTATTTCTTTACTTATTCTATTAACTTAACCCACTATCAAGTAGTCCTTAATGATTTGGGTCAACACATTAGAGTCTCCGCTTTACTCACCAAACAAGTGCAACTTTACGGCCTAGAACTTATGTTGTTAGGCCCATGTTGCGTTCCTTCCTTCATGTTGCCAAATAGCTTCCCAAAACCTCTCCATTGATCATTTCTTTAATAGGCATCGAAGCGTCCCCCCGCCAATCACCCTGCTACTCTTTGTGCTCGGCCTTGAATAATAAATTCCTTTCATGTGCACTTTGGTTTGCTGAATAGTGCCCTCAATTTTTTGTTTGGAGACTTCAACTACGAAACTTGTTTGATGCTGGATTGGAACCCTTGTTTTCGGGTTTGAGGAATTCCAACACCACCCCCCCCACCCCAACGGAATGTCAAAATGTGAAGAAAAAAATAAGAATAGGTAAAAGTTGATATGTTTTTGCAAAGAAATGAACCGGAGGTAATACAAAAAAATTAAATTTAAAAATAAAGATCATGTATAAAAGTAATGTAAAGTATAAAAAAAATAAATTTAAAAGTGAAGAACATGTCACCTCTCTCTTTCACGTACAAAAGTAATGCAAAGTATTATCTCATGATGGGATTCACCACTACTTTAAAAAAAAAGGTAACCATCACTTTTAAATAAATAATAAAATTATTTTATATTGGTGTAAAACCTTAAAATCACATTTAGAATTATTTTACATCGATCTAAAATCGTTAAATCACCTTCAGAACTATTTTTCACCACTGCAAATTATTTTGCATCGATACAAAATTGTTCAAAGTGATAATAACTTTCATATTTATTTTGCATCCGTGTAAAATGAGATTGCACCCATGTAAAATTATTTTACATAAGTGTATTTTGATTCAAAGTGATGGTAACTTTTTTAAATGGAGTGGTACCCACCACGTAACATATCATGCATTTTTTTGATTTTTTTACATTAAATTTCATTTGTAAAATGAGGACTATGTTTGCATATCTAGACATTACAAAATACTTTAACTTTTACTTTTTTTTTTTTTTTTTACCTACATTCCCTTAGAATTATCTAATTTATCTTGTTAATTTCACTTATCATGAATTTTCTCTTTATTCAACTAACTTATTTCATTAAACAAATACCTCAAGTGAAATAAAACTCCTTAATTACTTTAACAAATTAACAAATCCAATTAAATACTAAAGCCTCTCGATTCCCTTTCTCCGGCTTGTTAGTTTTCTTTCTTCTGATAATTTTCCTCATCAAATAGGGGCCTTAAGGGATGTTTGTTTACCAGAATTAAGGATTTAATTACTTGCGTGTCGCACAACTTGTGAAATTATTTTATTTTTATTTTTTTATCTTTTATAATTTTATGATGTGATATTTTTTTTCCTCATAAATATTCAATTTAAGTTTAACTTTTCACCTAAAGTAAAATAATATTTGATTCCTCTTGTATTTTTTATTTTCTTCTTATTTAACTTATAATTCCTTTTTTTAATTCCGCTAACTAAAAATTCCCTCGGTAGTTAACATTTCTTGCACTAAAACTAAATAACTCAAACTTGTGGACAACTTTGTGGAATATTAATGTTTATGTTCTGATATACATAAGGCTACGAGTTTCGGTCCGTTAGATAGATGTTCTGCCCGATGGTTGTTTTACTTGTATCCAGCAAGCGTTGGTCACAAGCCTTGCGAGGAAAGAGGTGGCTAAAACCAACTTGCTGCTTACCGCATCTGACAAAATGAATTTACGTCGTGAGATTTTGGGAAAAAGATAAAGAAGCGACAGGTTAAGCTTTCGATGGTAGGGTCCACGTCATGGAAGAAGGAAAATATTTGTACAGAAACCTGCAGTCCAAACATTTTCTTGCCACGGAAAGGTTGTCTGGTTGCTTTCTTGTCTTTTTGTTAAATTCTCACAGGTTGGACTCATTTTGTGAGATCTTACGTGGGATATTGTGTGCAGTGAGTGAAGTCCAGGAAATAAAATTAAAAATTACATGGGGAATGTGGAGGTAATGGACAAATAGGTTGTTAATGTATCATGCTTGAGTGGTTTGTCGGCTATGTATACATATGTCATATATGTAGAATGTTAGGGTATAAGTTTTCAAATATCACTAGAAATGAGATGTAAAGGATCAGAGCTTCTTGTACATGTCGATGATAAATGAAGTCTAGATAATTTTCTCATCATACATGACGTGCACTTATTTAAAGAAGTAGAAACATAGTTCAATCCCAAAAACTTAAGGATAGAACCAACTGTTGAGGATTGAGGATGCTTAAGACGTTCATCCCACAGTCACCAGGAGTCTCGAATTGCCACAAAGGTGGATGGAGGAATAGTAAGAGGTGCAGACGTAGAGGGTAGAAGGTAGAGTCTGCAATCATGGATTCTGTGAAGAAGGATTCGGGATGTGCAGTGATCCTTGACAATAAAGTTATGGTCAGTAAATTCAATGGAACATTTGTTATCCTTGCAAAAATGATAAACAAATAACAAGGATCTCGTGGCATGTGGACCACAAAGAACATTTTTTAGAATGAATGACTTTGAGGAATGTTGAAGCTACGAAGTATTATGTTAATGTGTTTGGTTTTGAAAATCAGTTGTTGTAATTTGAAAGAGAAGAATTCGTGTTCAACAAATAAAATTTATATCGGAATGGAAATCTTAGGTCGAACACAGAGAGGCAGATGCTTGATTTAAAAATACGAGTTAGTTTTATTTGTCACGAAGTAGAATAATTGATTAGAAATTATCTATCTATTTACAATAAATAGAAGAGAGAGAGAATATTACAAAAACTAAAACGAGATGTAGAATGAATATGGAATTCATTATCAAATAAATTGTTCGTTACACTGAACATTATGACTAGAAAGCAGAAAACGATTACACAAGAAAGTAGTAAATATACTCTAGAAAGCATTAAAAAGAATGGAGAGAGAATTATCCTCCTCGACGGTCGCTTGGAGGACGAGCCGGACGGGACGACGCCTGGAAGATGGGGATCGGAGCAGGACAAAGGAGGACGAAGTGGGAAGAATGGGAATGGGGCAGCATGTCATCGTTATCGCAAGATCCGCTTCCGAAAGGGGGACGAAAATTTGACTTTATCTCTTGAGAAGCATCCCGAGTGTGGGACAAGCTTCTCTTGAGCTTTGTAGAGGGAGAGAAGAGAAGGAAGGGATGAGAATTTCATGTGGAGGGGGTCTCCTTTTATAGTTGTAAGGAGTGAGGACAATTTGGTCATTTAAATCTCAAAACATTAAATAAGGGGTCGTTAGTGACGGATAAAATCGTTGCTAAAGCCCCATTGTGGGCGACATGTGCCGCCCACCCATCTTCCGCGTGCTTAACGCCTTTCCACGTTCATTAAATCTCGGCGAACGGCTGAGAGTGCTCCTCACGCCCGCTCCTCAGCGCGCGCTCGCGCTTGTGATCCAGCGTCTTCACTGCACGTCTAATTGCGCGTGAGATCTTTTAAGCGAGCATAGTCGCTCGATCGCGATCGAGTGCTCCTCACGCCTGCTCGCCCGTGCCTACTCGCCCGCTCCTCACGACTCGAACGCTCGCTCGCGCTTCGAGATAGCACGTTCGACCAGCGCTACAGGCGTGTTTGTGTCGTGCTTACAAATCGTGCGCGCACGATCAGGACCGTTGGGTTGAGATCCAACGGTGAAGGCGTCTCTTTTAGTGGTCCTTCAGAATCTTCAAGCACTGGTTGAGCTCCTCTCTCAGCAGATGCGTGAGCGTTAGAAGCTTCAGCGGTTGAGGGCAGCCGAGATGGCGCCACGTGGTGCCATCTTGGCCGTCCATCTTATGGATGATGTAGATGGTGTCACGGTTGTCTGATTGAGTCAATTTTCACGCCGTTAGGCTGCGATCGTCGATCCGAATCCATCCGTGTGGTCGGATTTGTCGTTTGAAGTGAGGATTCACACCATCTTGGCCCTTGATCTTCTAGGGTTCCTCGATCTCTATCTAATGCTACAGATGTCTGATTAGGGCGATCTTGGAGTTGCTGAACTCCAATCGTCGCCCTGATCACATCTGTACAGTTCGATCTTCGATTCGAGGCCTCGATAAAAGGTTTTCCCTATCCCTGAACATAAAAGGAGACAATTAACCTCAATTTTATTCAAACTAATCAAATGCAAGGTGATGCATGTTATGCAATATTTATAGTATGCAATGCAATTTTATGCTTAAGAACATGCATAAATAGATATCTTAAGTAGTGTAAACATGTTTACATCAAGAAATAAGGTAGAACCTGTTGACCTATATGTGAGATCCTCATACCTTCTCCATTGCCAACTTGAATTGTATCAGTGCTGGTGTAAGGTTCTGCTATGGTGAGGTTCTAAAGACTATTGGTGACGTGATGGGAAGCTCCATTGTCAGGATACCAGTTAGCATGTGGTGGTGAAGTATCTTGAGCCTGAAGAAAGTTTACTTGAAGGAGTGAGTGTTCTTTACCACGACCAGTTTTGTGAAACTGACATCTGTTGGGTTTATGTCCAGGAACCCCACATATTGGGCACGGTAAGTGTTTGTTATTGTTATAGAAATTTTTTCAATGCCCTCGACCAAGTGAATAGCGTTGGACTGTATTCGCTAATGGAGGAGGATCGGTGGTGGAGGAGATATTTTGCTGTAGCCGAATTTCATGACTAGTGAGAATTGTTTGTAACTCAGAATAGGAGACGGGTGAATCGCTGGAGGTCAATTGATGATAACATCATCATGAGCCAAAACTAGCTTTAATTAGCTACGATTAATTAACAAATGCTCCTACATAATCGCCGAAGAGTCGTAATTCCCTGCACATCCATTCTGAGAGAAATAGACTAAAACAGGGTTAATTATGCAGTTTTAATAGCATATTATGAATGAAGAATAATCACAATGTTTTCCAGGGGTTAATCTAAGGTCCAATAAGCATTAAATTCTAATAAGAGGGTCTACATAGACAGAAAAAGGGTTTCACACACTTCGAGAATAGATTTAGCTCCCAAAATCGTAATTTCAGACCCGCTTGAATTACTGGGGTTCTGGTTAGGATAAAATTAATCTAAACCTTCTAAAATTCACATAAAAATATTCCATGAGGTTTGATATCTGATGTAAACATGTTAATATTACATAAATCGTCTATTTTTGCACGTTGTTAGGCATATAGTTGCATTATACATTATAAATATTACATAACATGCATCATCATGTATTTAGGATAGATTGTATAATTTAGGTTAATTTATCCTTTTTATGGTTAGGTGATAGGGTGACATTTAATCGGGCCCTTGGATTGAAGATCCAACCATACAGATCTGATCAAGGCGATGATTGGAGTTCAACGACTCCAAGATCACCCCGATCAGACTTCTGTAGCATCAGATGTAGTCCGAGAAAGATCAAAGGTCAAGGGACCAAGATGGTGTAAATCTGTACATCAAATGACAAATCCATCTGCATGGATGGATTTGGATCGATGATCATAGCCTAACAACGCGAAAATTGGTCCAATCCAACATCCGTGGCACCATCTACATGACACAAAAGATGGACGGCCAAGATGGCGTCATGTGGTGCCATCTCAGCCGCCCCTACCAGCCAAGGACACCTACCCTCTCTCTCTCTCCTCAACCGGCCATCAAATCTGGGCCGTTGGATTTTGATCCAACGACCATGGACGCTCGTGCCTTAATTCTTAAACGTGCCTCAAGTGACTGCGTAACTTAGCAGTTGAGCACTCAATGTGCGAGAGGAGGGCACGAGTTCGAAGCCACGCATGCCTCAAATCGAGCTCAAGCAAAGGACGCGGCTCGATTGACCATCCGATGCGCGATGAGTGGCTTTGGAAGCATCGACGTGGTGTGAACTAGGCTGCTGGTTGAACACACACGATTGAACGTGCATTTGAACGCCCGATCGCATGCAGGTGCGATGGCTTTTAAGCCATCTGATCACTGTGCGTGAGCGTTGTGCGCAGAGGGAGAGGAGATGGGGGCATGCGCACGTTCTTCTGAGACATGGGGCCTCTAGTGACGTTTATATCCATCACTAAAGACCCCCTCATTTAATGTTTTAAGATGAAATGTCCCTTTTGCCCCCTCCAATCTTCACCTACAAAAGGTCCTACGACCCCCACACTTTCATTATCCCTTCATCTCTTCTCTTACCCCGTCTAAAGCTCTAAGAGCTTGTGTAAAGATCCGTTCTGTTCTGAGTCTTTTAAAACGTCTGGACTTTCGGTCAAACATCTGGTCAGACGTCTGGACCCCTTTCCAGACATTTGGAAATTGAAAAATTTGTACGTAGGGTCGAGTCTGCACGCTGGTTGTGCGCAGACAGCCTTCCTTCCTTCTCTCTCTTCTTTTCTCCTTCCCCCTCACCGAACCCTAACCCCCCACCCTCCATATAAGAGCCCTCATCCCTTCCTCTCTTCTCCACTCCACCACCACCACCACCACCTTACTTCCTCTCCACTATCGTGAGAGGGATGAGTGAGAGAGACGGAGGGAGTGCGAGGAGAGAGGAGGAGGAGGTTGAGCTCGCGAGTTCGTGGGAGCTCGCCGGAGGATGCACGGCCGAAGTGGCACGTGCGGGAGGAGTGAGTCGGGGAAGTCGTCCCCAACTTCCTGTTGCAGCCGGAGTTGCAGACGAGAGGGAGGAGCCATGGCTGCGCACAGCGAGAGGAGCGGGAGCTCGCTCTGGTACAGGTATTTTCCCAGTATCAGACGTCAGGAGTACCATCCAGACGACGGGTTGGACGTCTGGTGACGACACCAGACATCTAAAAGTAAGGTTTCACGCAGGTATGTTCTTCTTGCGGTTACGGCCATGCAGGCCGCACCATAGAGCCTTTCTATTTGGCTAAAAGGGGAGGATTTGTCTGTCTCGCGTAGGAGCAACTTTGGGAAGGCGCGCGGCATGTCCTTCCACGCATTTTGAATATCTGGACAACTTACTAGACGATCGGAAGCACTCCCAGATGACTGGAGGAGAGGTCGGACATCTAGAGCTAAGTCCAGACGGTCAAGTAGGGGTCCTAGACGTCTAAAGTTGACGCAAGAACTTGAGGTGAGACCCTGGTGACTTTTAAGACGTCTGGACCTTGTGCTAGACGTCTGATTTGGTTTTGTAGTCTTATTTTTGACTCGTTTAAGGTCCGTTTGGGGTCCATTTTACGCAAACGAGATACCTATGGTTTCCTTGTGGGTTCCCCTACATGTTAGAAATCCTTATATACTGTTCTGAACGTTCCATTATGGTATGTTCCTTGATATATGACTTCTATCTGTTGCACGTTTGGGGCTTGCAGAGGCATGTGAATGTTAAGCCCCGTGCTGTTTGAGCCTTTTAAGATGTCTGGACTGTGGGTCAGACGTCTGGACACCTTCCCAAACGTCTGGAAATCGAAATTTTTGAATACGAGCTCGCGTCTGCGCGCGAGCTGTGCGCAGACAGTACCCCCCTCATTTTTCCTCCTCTCTCTCCCTTCCTCCAACAAAATCCTAACCGACCGATCTATAAAACCCCCTCCTCCCCTCTCATTTCTCCTCATTTCTCAGCCACCAGCCACCTTCCTTCTTCTTCCCTCCAGTGAGAGAGGCAGTGTGAGTAAGAGAGCGCGCGGGCGGCGTCGAGGAGGAGTGGCGTGAGGAGAGGAGGAGGAGAGCAAGCTCGTGAGCTCGCATGGGAGCTCACCGGTGAGTGTACGGTCGGAGTAGTGCGTGCGCGAGGAGGAGTACGTCAGGGAGGTCCTCCTCGACGTTGCTGCAGCCAAAGCAGTAGGTGAGGAGGGGCACGGTGTAGCCACGCGCGGTGCGGAAGAGCAGAAGCAGGTTCTGGTTCTGGGTTTTTCCCAGAATCAGACGTCTGGAGTGATGTCCAGACGACAGTTCAGACGTCTGGAGGCGGTTCCAGACGTCTGAGGAGAGGGCTTCGCGAAGGTACGTCCTCTTTGCGGATACGGCCATGTAGGCTGCTCCGCAGATACCCTATTGCATGCCCTTTTGAGAAGATTGCGTGGGTTCGTGTAGGATTTACTTTGGGAAGGTGTGGGACACGCCCTCCCACGCATTTCAGACGTCTAGGCGACGTTCCAGACGACGGGAAGCGCTTCCAGACGTTCGAAGAGGTGGTCGGACGTCAGGAGCTGGGTCTAGACGGTCCAGAAGAGTTCCTGGACATCTGAGGATTGGCGCAGGGCTTGAGGTATGGCACTGGACACTTTTAAGACGTCTGGAAGTTGTTCCAGATGTCTAATTTAAGTTAGAAACCTTGCTTTTGACCCGTTTAGGGTCCGTTTGAGGTCCGTTTTCTGTAAATAAGATACCGATGTGTTCCTTGTGAATTCCTTTACTTGTTAGAAGACTTTCTATACTATTCTGAATATTCCCTTGTGATTGATCCTTGTGATAGGACTTCGTTCCGTTGCAGGTTCGGGGCTTGCTGAGGCACGTGAGCCTGCCGTTCAAGCCCCCACTACTCCTAGGTTTACTGGTAGAGTGGCTTCCTCTAATTTAAATACAAACCTGAATGCATGTGTGGGATGAATGATTAGAACCTAGGGTATGGCAAGAATCCTAGGACTAGAAATACTGGAATGTCTCTATTGAATGAATGGATTGCAGTCTTGAATGAGTAGATAGAATGATAACAATTGCCTGTAAATGAATAACAGTTGCCTGCGAAATATGTAGACTTGTGCTAGTTAACTGTTGTATGTAACTTTCGTGTCGCACACGTGAAATGACACAATATGAGCTGCATGTATATAACTTGGAAATGGAAATGTGAATGTTGGAAACACGAGCTACCTGTGTATAACCTGAATATGGAAATGTGAACGATAGAATTACAAGTTGCATGTGTATAACCTGAGAATGAAAATAGAAATGATGAAACTTGGTATGGAATGGCATGAGGAATATGAGCATGAACCCTACGGGGAATTAGGAGTAGAGCTCTTGGAATTAAATGGAATGAATCTGGAAATGAGAGTGGGGAAGTGAGTTGGCCCTTGAGTACGGAGTACTAAGGAGAGCGACTGTCCCCCTGTTTAGTGTAGAGCGGAGTTAGCCGCCCTTGGGTTGGGACCCCGGGTTAGGATTGGCCCCTCTGTATCGACTTCTTGGCCCTCACGTACACAGTATTGGGGAGAGCTAATAGTGTAGGGGGAGAGCTAGCCACTTCATGGGGCTCGGGGTTCAACTAGCCATCCTACACCGACTTGTTAGGCCCACTGGGCAAACCAGGGTAGTCAAGCGAGGGTACGTGGACTGTGGAAGGGCGAGACCCCTGTTTGGTTACTGAGAGGGGCTAGATCCCTGTTACTGAGAAGGCTAGGCCCTATACTGGTTTCGTGCTATACTTTGGGTGCACCCATTAGTGGAGACGACTGACCATATGCCAGTGCGGCATAGCTACCCATGCGCTTATCGCGCGTGCCGTAGTCACCATTACGTCTGTCCGTGACCTTGGGGTGGTTGACTGGGTGTAGGATCACCATGGGGGACTCTCCCAGACCGGAGAGCACCACGTGTGCCTTCTACTCTTCGGAAAAGACTGCAATCAAGATCGTTCCCACGAGGAACATTCAAGATCAAGAAAGAGATCTGATAAATAAACAAATGGGTGAAAGGAAATAATATGTGAAATAATGTAATTGGAAAACAACAGCTACCTGTCCACTTTTACTGCTTTAGTTAGTTGGTTGCCACTCTACTTAGCGTTCACTGACTTCGTGTACTCATAACCCTTTTCAGGTCCAGGTGTTGAACAGCTAGAGCTTACGACTGTAGAGGTTGTTGGGCCCAGTAGAGGCCAGTAGTTGTAGCTCTTTTATTGTACTCGTTTGTAGTAGTGAGTAGACTCTTGTACCTCTACGTTCTGTACTTTTATGTTCTGTACTTTATGTTCCTGTACTTTGTTACTTTCTGTTGTTGTGGTGGTGATATGTACTGTAGCAGTTTTACTTCTTTACTGCTGTACTTTTTACTGTTAGTTGCTTAGCATAGTGAATGTGGTTTACTTCTTGCTTTTTGGTTACTTTCTCATTGGACGACTCGGTCTTGGGATCAGTCGAGTCGGTTCGGTCTCGTGTCCTGTAAGGATTTGGGAATCGGGTCGTAACAAGATGGTATCAGAGCAAGGTCATCCCGAGAAGTGAACCAGCTAGCTTGAGAATAACCAATTCACGTGCTTGTAACTAGAGTAACCACCACAACGTACCTTTTGACATCTATTCTGAGGTTCTTTTGCTGAATGTCCGTTAAAATTGACGTCTTCTTGTTCTGTTGTTCGCGTCTCCTCGCAGGAGATGCCTCGATGTGGAGCCATTGAGGCTAGCCACGGACGCGGCCGTGGGTGGGGTCGGAGGGGCGGACTAATGTAAACACATTTACACTACTTAAAATATCTATTTATGCATGTTCTTAAGCATAGGATTGCATTTCATGGTATAAATATTGCATAACATGCATCATCTTGCATTTAGAGTAGTTTGAATAAAATGGAGGTTAATTGTCTCCTTTTATGTGCTTGGACAGGGCAAACATTTTATCGAGGCCTCGGATCGAAGATCCAACCGTATGGATGTGATCAGGGTGACGATTAGAGTTCAACGACTGCAAGATCGCCCTAATCAGGCATCCGTAGCATCAGATAATGGTCGGGGAACCCTAGAAGATCAAGGGCCAGGATGGTGTAAATCTGCTCTTCAAATGACAAATCCGACCGCACGGATGAATTCAGATCGACTATCGCAGCCCAACGATGCAAAAATCAAGTCAATCCGACATCCGTGGCACCATCTACAACTTCCAGAAGTTGGACGGCCAAGATGGCGCCACGTGGCGCCATCCCGGCCGCCCAAATGGCCGCATGAATCTCTGAAGGCCCCGCACCCGCTCGCTCTCCGCCGTTGGATCTCAATCCAACGGCTGTGGTCAGTCGCACCTAAAAGCGCCTGCTCGACCATCCTCGCCTCGTAGCGCAGCGGTCGACCGCGCTTACGCGAGCTGCAGGCGCGGGTTCGAGCCGCAACGAAGGGGAGGAAGGCGCGGGCGTGCGGGTGATGGCCGGCGTTGGATCGCGATTGGACGGCCGTCTGCGCTCAATCGAGATCACGCACGATTGAACGCGCGGCGTCACGTGCGATCGCACGCGCCAGGCGGGCGCAGCAGCGGGCGGAGAGGTGTCTTAAGCTGTCCGATCTTGCGATCGGATAGCTGAGAGTCAAGAAACGTGCGTGGGCGTTGAGGAAGCGAGCAGTTGAGGAGCCGCGCGTGGGCGCAGAAGCTACGCTCACGTTGGGGGCTTTAGTGACAGATTTATCCGTCACTAAAGACCCCTCATTTATTATTTTGAAGATGTAATGACCATTTTGTCCCCACTCCTTGCAACTATAAAAGGAGACCCCCTCCATACGAAATTCTCATCCCTTCCTTCTCCTCTCTACCTCTCCAAAGCTCAAGAGAAGCTTGTCCCACACCCGGGATGCTCCTCGCGAGATAGTCTAAATTTTCGTCCCCCTTCGGAAGTGGATCTCGCGATGACGACGACGTGCTGCTCCGTTCCCGTTCTTCTACTTCGTTCTCCTTCGTCCTGCTTCGTCCTCCTTCGTCCAGGCGTCATCCCGTCTGGCTCGTTCTCCAAGCGACCGTCGAGGAGGATTTCTCTCTCCCTATTCTTTTTACTGCTTTCTAGTATAGATTTACTGCTTTCTAGTGTAGTTCTGCTCGTCCTCCAAGCGACCGTCGAGGAGGACATTTCTCCCTCCATTCTTTTAATGCTTTCTAGAGTAAATTTATCACTTTCTGGAGTAATTGTTTTATGCTTTGTAGTTGTAAGAGTGAAATGAACAATCTTCTTAATGATAAATTCCCTGTTTATTCTACATCTCATTTTGATTTCTATGTGTAATATTCTCTCTCTCTCTCTTACCCTCTCTCTCTTCTATTTATTGTAAATAATTAGATAGTTTTAAATTAAATTACTTCGTGATAAATAAAAAGAAATGCGTAGTTTTTAAATCAAACGTCTGCCTCCCTGTGTTTGACCCGGAATTTTCATTTCGGTATAAATTTTATTTGTTGAAGACGAATTCTTCGCTTTCAAGCTACAATGACAGGTTTTCCAAAATCAAACACGTTAACGTAGCGATTCGAGTGTTCAACATTTTAGCGCCGTTACCAGGGAGCAATTTGCACGCTCAACATTTTGGCGCCATTGCCGGGGAGCAATTCGTGCGTTCAACACGGTCGTGTTGAGATCGACGTTTCAGTGGACCAGCCACTTCTTCCGGACGTTCAGGCCCAGGACCTTGCCTAGCTGATACGGGAGATTGTACGAAAGGAGCTACACCCGCCTCCACGAGCGCCTCTCCCTGGGGACGTGGAGGGGGAGTCCTCTGTGGGATCACAAGGCAGACGCAACGCTGGACGTGGGGGAGGGGGTGGTCCTCCACCGCCCCCACTGTCCTCTGACACTTCTGAGCACAAGCCCTCCCTGCCTGGAGGTGTGCCCGTTCCCCCACTACAGCGACGTTACGAGCTTTTCGGATATTTCAGGAAGCTGAAGCCCCCCTCCTTCAAGGGGGATGAGGACCCGACTGAGGCGGAGGACTAGTTAGAGCAGATTGAGAAGGTGTTCGACACCCTTTGCCCCCTGCGGAGTGCCACGTGGCCTTTACCACGTACCAGTTGGAGAGCGCGGCACACAGGTGGTGGAGGGAAGTCAGAGGTCAGGAGAGGGTAGAGCTGACGTGGGATCAGTTTGTCATCCTCTTCTGTGAGCAGTACTTCCCATAGATGTGGCCGGACCAGAGGAGGCCGGAGTTCCACACTCTCCGCTAGGGGACGATGATTGTCAGCGCGTATGGTATGTGTTTTTTGGAGCTATCCCGTTTCACTGCGACAGCCGTGACTACTTAGGAGGAGCACCTGTGGAGGTTCACCGAGGAGCTCCGGCTTGCTATTCAAGGGTATGTCAAAACCCTGAAGCTGCCCACGTTCTCGAGAGTGGTGGAGGCAGCTATGACATATGAGGAGACCAACCCGGTCGCACGTGACAGTGATAGCGGACGGAAGAGGCCCTACCAGCCAGAATACTCACAGGGCTGGCAAGAGAGGAGGCACGCGGCGCCCCCAAGAGAGCCGTCACATTTTGCGGGGCCGTCAGTGGTCTTTGGGGGGCCCTGACAAGGGCCAGCTGCCAGCACTGGACCCCCGCCCAACCGTCAGCAGGGACCTACTGAGGGCGGGAGTTGAGTTCCCCTTTGCTACCAGTGTGTCCAGCCGGGCCACATCAAGAGGGACTGCCCGTCTAGGGCTGGAGGTCAGCAGTTGCTCCCCGTACTGAGAGTTGGAGGACGAGCAGGAGGCCGTGGTTCCCAGGCACGCGGGGGAGGACAGCAGTCGCGGGGAGGGTACCGGCCAGTGGCTACCCATCCGACGCAGAGTGTGGTTGCTTCGTTTGCACCAAGAGCTGAAGGGAGTATCAACGCCCTGACACACAGAGATACGAGAGCTTTAGGTTCAGTGGTTGCAGGTATGGTTACAGTCTTCGATAGAGTAGTTTACATACTTTTTGATTTCAGCGCCACGCACTCGTTTGTTGCTGCTACGTTTGCTGTCAGTTTGGGACAGGACAGTGTGTTGTTAGAGGATCGTTTTGTGATCTGAGGTCCGGGTGGTCAGCTATTTGTAGCTGAGGAGGTTTTCACGGACTATGAGGTCAGTGTTGGGGGACACAGCCTCCCTACTAACCTGATTGTGATACCAATGGAGGACTTTGGCGTGATTCTGGGGATGGACTGGTTGTCCGCTTACCATGCTTTGGTGGACTGTTTCGAGAGGAAGATCGTCTTCTCCATGCTGGAGATGCCTTCTTTTGAGTTCCACGGACAGCCGGTGGACGGAGGCTTCAGGTACATTTCTGCACTTCGGGCAATGAGACTTTTGGGCCCGGGGTGTGAGGGCTTTCTAGCTTGTGTAGTGGTAGAGCCCAGCACCGTGGTAGACCTTCAAAGCATTCCGGTGGTTAGAGAGTACCCCGACGTGTTTCCAGAGGAGCTGCCAGGACTACCGCCTGAGTGTGAGATTGAGTTTAAGATCTCACTGGTACTAGGACCAGTCCCATTTCTACAGCACCCTACAGGATGGCACCGCTTGAGCTACGAGAGCTCAAGTCCCAGTTGCAGGACCTTTTGGAGAAGGGTTTTGTGAGGCCCAGTGCGTCTCCGTGGGGAGCCCCGGTGTTATTTGTGAAGAAGAAGGATGATACCCTACGCCTTTGTGTGGACTACAGACAGCTGAATAGGGTCACCATCAAGAACAGGTATCCGCTGCCGAGGATTGATGACTTGTTTGACCAATTACGAGGTGCCACAATTTTCGCCAAGATAGATTTGAGATCGGGTTACCACCAGTTGAGGATCAGAGAGACCGACGTCTCCAAGACAACTTTCCGCACCCGGTACGGACGCTAAGAGGTTTTGGTCATGCATTTGGGCTGACCAATGCCCCTGCTACTTTCATGGATTTGATGAGCCAGGTGTTCAGACCGTATTTCGATCAGTTTGTGGTGGTGTTTATTGATGATGTGCTCATCTACTCACGGGATCAGGCACAGCACAGAAAACACTTGCGGATGGTTCTGGACACGTTGAGACGATGTAGGCTGTATGTCAAATACAGCAAGTGTGAGTTCTGGTTGAGGCAGGTGACCTTCTTAGGTCATGTGATTTCGGGGGATGGCTTGGCTGTGGATCCAGCCAAGGTTGAGGCAGTGCTCAGGTGGGAGAGACCACGTACAGTGACAGAGATCCACAGTTTCTTGGGACTGGCAGGCTACTACTGATGGTTTATTAGGGGTTTCTCGCAGATTGCACATCTTATAACACAGTTGACCCGGAAGGACGTGCCCTTTTCTTGGACAGATGCCTGTGAAGCGTGTTTTCAGGAGTTGAAGGAGAGGTTGACTTTGGCTCCCGTGCTTACCATCCTAGACAGCAGTGGCAGTTTCGTTGTATACACGGACACTTCGTTGCAGGGTTTAGGGGGTGTGCTCATGCAGCGGGGTCACGTTGTCACTTACGCTTCGCGGCAACTGAAGCCCCATGAGTATAGCTACCCTACCCATGACTTAGAGTTGGTAGTTGTCATTTTTGCACTGAAGACTTGGAGGCACTACTTGTACGGTGAGACTTTTGAGATATTCACGGATCATAAGAGCCTCAGGTACTTGTTTGATTAGAAGGAGCTTAACATGAGATAGAGACGTTGGTTAGAGCTCCTGAAGGACTATGACTGCAGCATCTCCTACCATCCGGGGAAGGCCAACGTGGTGGCTGACGCCTTGAGCTGGAAGGTGCCCGCCTACTTGGCCAGTTTATAGGCACGGAGTTGGAGACTCATGGAGGAGTTGGGCAGTTGGCGACCCCTTGAGTTACAGGGGCATTGCGAGTCAGTGACAGTGACACGACAGGTGAGACCAGAACTGATAGACCACATCATTTTAGGACAGATGACAAACCCGTATCTGCAGTCGTTACGCGACTGAGTACTATCAGGGGATCCAGGAGATTTCTCCTTTACCGACGAAGTGCTGTGGATGAGGGGACGTTTGTGCGTTCCCAGAGACGAGGAGTTGTTGAGAGAGCTCCTGACTGAGGCACACGGTTCCAGGTTCACCATACATCCCGGGAACACAAAGATGTATCATGATCTGAGACGTGACTTTTGGTGAAGGGGGATGAAGCGGGATGTAGGTGAGTTTGTGCAGCAGTGTTTGGTGTGCTAGAAGGTGAAGGCCGAGCATCAGAGGCCTGCAGGAATGTTGCAGCCACTTCCAGTGCTAGAGTGGAAGTGAGAGAGCATCACCATGGACTTGGTCGTGGGTTTGGCCGTTACCCAGCGAGGACACGACGCAGTCTGGGTGATTGTAGATAAATTGACGAAGACGACACGTTTGTTGCCGATCTGAGTCACCTTGGGATCAGCACAGTTGGTAGAGAGGTATATTCGCGACGTGGTACGTCTGCACGGAGTTCCATGCAAGATTGTATCCAACCGGGATACCCGTTTTACGTCCTAGTTTTGAGATGAGTTTCAGCAGGCCTTGGGGACACGGTTGAGGTTCAGCACGGCATACCACCCCCAGACGGACGAATAGTCAGAGTGCACGATATAGACACTTGAGGACCTTTTGTGTGCCTGTGTACTGGAATGGAGGGGCTCTTGGGAGGAGCACTTGCCCCTGGCAGACTTTGCATATAATAACAGCTATCACTCGTGCAACGGCATGGCACCATACGAGGCTCTGTACGGACGGAGGTGTACTACGCCCTTGAGTTGGTTGAGGTGGGGACCAAGTGGGAGGTTGGCCCCCGGCTGATCCGGCTGAGCCAGGAGGTGGTAGAGCAGATTCACAGACGACTTCGCATTGTCAGGAGTAGACAGAAGAGTTATGCCAATCGGAAGCGTAGAGAGGTGCAGTTAAAGGTTGGGGATCACGTCATCCTTCGCATTTCGCCCATGAAGGGCTTGTAGTGTTTTGGGATAAAGGAAGCTCACGCTGAGGTTTGTGGGGCCCTTTGAGGTCCTGGAGCGGGTAGGACTCGTTGCTTACAGGCTTGCCCTTCCTCCCCAACTTTCTGGTGTGCACGACGTGTTCCACGTGTCTGACTTCCGGAAGTATGTCGCCGATCCTAGTCACATTCTGAGCCACGAGAGTGTTGAGGTGGGTGACGACCTGACATACCCCGAGCGACCAGTACAGATATTAGACAGAGCCATCTAGAGTTTGAGACGGAAGTAGGTACCCTTAGTGAAGGTCTTGTGGAGGAGCCAGAGGTACGAGGAAGCTACCTGGGAGCTTGAGGCGGCGATGCAAGAGTGGTACCCGAATATTTTTGAGGGTACGTCTTTTCGGACCGGCTTTAGTCCTCTTTAAGTTTGTTATGCGTATGTTGTTCCTTTTCCGCACCCTAGCTAGCTCAAGTTTCGGGGACGAAACTTCCTTTAAGTTTGTTATGATGTTAACACCTATGCTGTTTGAGCCTTTTAAGACGTCTGGTCTGTGGGTCAGACGTTTGGTCAGATGTCTGGACACCTTCCCAGACTTTTGGAAATCGAAATTTTTGAGTACGAGCTCGCGTCTGAGCACAGACAGTACCCCCCTCGTTTTTCCTCCTTCTCTCTCTCCCCGCCTTCAGCAAAACCCTAACCCACTGATCTATAAAACCCCCTCCTCCCCTCTCATTTCTCCTCACTTTTCAGCTACCAGCCACCTTCCTTCTTCTTCCCTCTAGAGAGAGAGGCAGCGCGAGTGAGAGAGCACGCGGGTGGCATCGAGGAGGAGTGGCGTGAGGAGAGGAGGTGGAGAGCAACCTCGTGAGCTCACGTGGGAGCTCACCGGTTAGTGCACGGTCAGAGCGGCGCATGCGCGAGGAGGAGGAGTGCGTCGGGGAGGTCCTCCTCGACACTGCTGTAGCCAAAGCAGCAGGCGAGGAGGGGCGCGGCGCAACCAAGTGCGGCGCGGAAGAGCAGAAGCATGTTCTGGTTTTGGGTTTGCCCTAGAATCAGACGTTTGGAGTGACGTCCAGACAACGGTTCGGACGTCTGGAGGCGGTTCCAGACGTCTGAGGAGTGGGCTTCGCGAAGGTACGTCCTCTTTGTAGATACGGCCATGTAGGCCGCTCCACCGATACCCTGTTGCATGCCCTTTTGAGAAGATTGCGTGGGTTCGTACAGGATTCGCTTCGAGAAGGAGTGGGACATGCCCTCCCATGCATTTCAAACGTCTAGGCGACGTTCCAGACGATGGGAAGCGCTTCCAGATGTCCAAAGAGGTGGTCGGATGTCTGGAGCTGGGTCCAAATTGTCCAGAAGAGTTCCTAGACGTTTGAGGATTGGCGCAGGGCTTGATGTATGACACTAGACACTTTTAAGACATTTGGAAGTTGTTCTAGATGTCTGATTTGAGTCAGAAACCTTGCTTTTGACCCGTTAGGGTCCGTTTGAGGTCCGTTTTCTGCAAATAAGATACCGATGTGTTCCTTGTGAATTCCTTTACTTGTTAGAAGACTTTCTATACTATTCTGAATATTCCCTTGTGATTGATCCTTGTGATAAGACTTCGTTTCGTTGCGGGTTCGGGGCTTGCTGAGGCACGTGAGCCTGCCGTTCAAGCCCCCACTACTCCTAGGTTTACTGGTAGAGTGGCTTCCCTTAATTTAAATACAAACCTGAATGCATGTGTCGGATGAATGATTAGAACCTAGGGTATGGCATGAATCCTAGGACTAGAAATACTGGAATGTCTGTATTGAATGAATGGGTTGCAGTCTTGAATGAGTAGATAGAATGATAATAATTGCCTATAAATGAATAACAGTTGCCTGCGAAATATGTAGTACTTGTGCTAATTAACTGTTGTATGTAACTTTCGTGTCGCACATGTGAAATGACATAATATGAGCTGCATGTATATAACTTGGAAATGGAAATGTGAATGTTGGAAACACGAGCTACCTGTGTATAACCTGAATATGGAAATGTGAACGATAGAATTACAAGTTGCATGTGTATAACTTGAGAATGGAAATAGAAATGATGAAACCTAGTATGGAATGGTATGAGGAATATGAGCATGAACCCTACAGGGAATTAGGAGTAGAGCTCCTGGAATTAAATGGAATGGATCTGGAAATGAGAGTGGGGAAGTGAGCTGGCCCTTGAATACAGAGTACTAAGGAGAGCGACTGTCCCCCTTGTTTAGTGTAGAGCAGAGCTAGCCGCCCTTGGGTTGGGACCCGGGGTTAGGATTGGCCACTCTGTATCGACTTCTTGGCCCTCGCGTACACAGTATCGGGGAGAACTACTAGTGTAGGGAGAGTTAGCCACTCCACGGGGCTCGGGGTTCAACTAGCCGCCCTACACCGACTTGTTAGGCCCACTGGGAAAACCAGGGTAGTCAGGCTAGGGTACGTGGACTGTGGAGGGGCGAGACCCCTGTTTGGTTACTGAGAGGGGCTAGACCCCTGTTATTGAGAGGGCTAGGCCCTATACTGGTTCCGTGCTGTGCTTTGGGTGCACCCATTAGCGGAGACGACTGACCGCATGTCAGTGCGGGGTAGCTACCCGTGCACTTATCGCGCGTGTCATAGTCACCGTTACGTCTGTCCATGACCTTGGGGTGGTTGACTGGTGTAGGATCACCATGGGGGACTCTCCTAGCCAGGAGAGCACCACATGTGCCTTCTACTCTTCGGAAAAGACTACAATCAAGATCGTTCCCACGAGGAACATTCGAGATCAAGAAAGAGATTTGATAAATAAACAAATGGGTGGAAGGAAATAATATGTGAAATAATGTAATTGGAAAACAACAGCTACCTATCCACTTTTACCGCTTTAGTTAGTTGGTTGCCACTCTACTCAACGTTCGCTGACTTCGTGTACTCATAACCCTTTTCTGGTTCAGGTGTTGAGCTGCTAGAGCTTACGGCTGTAGAGGGTGCTGGGCCCAGTAGAGCCCAGTAATTGTAGTTCTTTCATTGTACTCGTTTGTAGTAGTGAGTAGACTCTTGTACCTCTACATTCTGTACTTTTATGTTCCGTACTTTATGTTCCTGTACTTTGTTACTTTCTGCTGTTGTGGTGGTGATATGTACTGTAGCAGTTTTACTTCTTTACTGCTGTACTTTTTACTGTTAATTGCTTAGCATTGTGAATGTGGTTTACTTCTTGCTTTTTGGTTACTTTCTCGTTGGACGATTGGGTCTTGGGATCAGTCGAGTCGGTCCAGTCTCTTGTCCTGTAGGGTTTCGGGAATCAGGTCGTAGTAGTGAGTCTACCGTTCGAGCCCCCAGTACTCTTGGATTGTCTGGTAGAGTGGTTTCCCCCTGTTTTAATTTATAAAACATGAATGCATATGTGAAATTAGATAACTAGAAACCTTGGATGTGGCATGACTGTTTGTATGCGTGTTTGAGATTGCAGTCATAAATGAATGAATAGAATTGTAAACAATTGCCTGTTAATAAATACGAGCTACCTGTGGAATATGAAATGCCTGTGCTAGTTAAACAATTACCTGTGATATTACTTGTTATATATGTTAACTTGTGGAAATACGAGCTACATGTGTATAATACAAGAATGGAATTGTGAATGATGAAACCTGGTATGGAATAATATGGTGAATATGAGCATGAACCCTATGGGGAGTTAGGAGTAAAGCTTTTGTGGATGAATGGAAAGATCTGGAAATGTGGGTGGAAGTGTGTTGGCCCTTGAGTACGTAGTACCAAGGAGAGCGATTGTCCCCTGTTTAGTGTAGAGCAGAGTTAGCTGCCCTTGGGTTGGGACCTGGGGTTAGGATTGGCCACTCTACACTGACTTCCGTTGGCCCTCGCGTACACTGTATCAGGGAGAGCTACTAGTGTAGGGAGGGAGCTAGCCACCCCACAGGGCCTGGGGTTCAGCTGGCCACCCTACACCGACTTGTTAGGCCCATTGGGCAAACCAAGGTAGTCAGATGAGGGTGCACGGACTATGGAGGGGCGAGACCCCTATTTGGTTATGAGGGGCTAGACCCTTGTTGCTGAGAGGGCTAGGCCCTATATTGTTCCGTGCTGTACTTCGGGCGTACCTGCTAGCGAAAACGATTGACCGCGTGTCAGTGCGGGGTAGCTAGCTGTGAGCTTATCACGCGTGTCGTAGTCACCGCTAAGTCTGTCTGTGACCTTGGGGTGGTTGATTGGGTGTAGGATCACCACGGGGGACTCTCCCGGTCAGAAGAGCACCACGTGTGCCTTCTACTCTTGGGAAAAGATTGCAATCAAGATAGTTCCCATGAGGAACATGCGAGATCAAGAAGGAAACCTGAAAGTAAACCAATTGATGAAAAGGAATTATTTGCAAAATACAATAATTAGAAAAGATAAATTTACCTGTTAGCTTTTACTGCTTTAGTTAGTTTGGTTACCACTCTACTTAGCGTTCGCTGACTCTGTTTACTCATAACCCCTTTACAGGTCCAGGAGTTGAGCAGCCTGAGTCACCGGCTGTAGAGGGCGCTGGGCCCAGTCGAGCCCAGCAGTAGCCTCTTACTGTTTTAGTACTTCTTTTTGTTAGTGAGTTCAGACTTTGTTACTGTTACTGTTCTGTACTTTTGTTCTACTTTCCTATTGTGGTGGTGATATGTACTGTTTAACAGCTTTTACTTTCCTTACTGCTTGTACTCTTTTTCTGTTAGTTACCTTGCATAGTGAGTGTGGTTTATTTTCCTGCTTTTTGGTTATTTCTTGTTGGACAACTGGATCTTGGGATTAGTCGAGTTGAGCTGGTCTCGGGTCCTGCAGGGATTCAGGAACCGAGTCGTAACATCTTGTCCCAAACCCGGGATGCTCCTCTAGAGTTAAAAATATAAATTTTCCACCTTCTCATCTAATTTGTGGAGCATTTTGCGGTGGTCCTCTCACTGCCATTCAGGAAGCGGATCTCGTTGCGACGTTGTCCTGCCTCGTTTTCCATTGTTCGTTGTTGTTCTCTTTCATCCCATATCTCACCACCTTCATCTGGGCGTTTCGTTAATGCGTTGTCTCTGAAGGCTTTGAGAAAGAAGAAAGAAGAGGAGGGTTCTTGAAGAGCCTTGTGCTTGTGCTCACTTAAGTCATTTGATGCTATATGCTTGTCGTTTGAATTGAGTTGATTTTAAGCACTGTTGAATAATTTTAAGTACTATAGTTAACGTTGATGAAGTTGAGTATGAGATATATGCTTAATCTAGATGAATAATTGGTGATTCAAATCACCATTATTTTGTCTTTCTATTCTTTTTATCTCATCATCTTTTGAATTATAATCTGACAAATTATATTCATTGAATATCTATTTTGATGCTCAATTGATTGTGCTCATCTATTTTAAATGAAGATTAATGTGTAAGTTCCAGATTTGCTCCCTGCGAACAACCTCAGACTCCTTTTAGATTCTAAGTTTATAAATTTAATTGTTTGTTGTGAGATTTTGTCGATTATACTGCATTGCATATCTTTCTTAACACTCGACGAAATCCTAACAACACCAATGTTGCAACAATGTCATTGTAGTCAGTACCAAGATGATGAAACATTATTGCATTGAAATCAGACGAGGAGAAAGATTGTCCAGCTGCTCCAAGGTCATCAGCTATATATTTTTCCTTCCGAGGATAAGTGGATATGGAGTCATCATTTTTCTTTAAAGAATGTAGTTGCATTTTGAGCTGAAGAATTCGAGAAGTGGAGGGGGATCCATATGCTTCTTTGAGTGTCCTCCAGACATCATAGTTGGTATGGAGACCCACCGTAGATGGTAAAACTTCTTCCAATAGGGAGGAGACAAGCCAACTTAATAGCATTTGGTCACGATTGATCCATAATTGCCGTTGAGAGTCTATGGAAGTAGCATTAGTTGTTGAAGATGAGCCAAAGTCACTTGAGGAAGGTGGACGGATGACTGTGCCATCAATGAGTCCAACCAAGTCATAAAAATGGAGAAGAGGTAGATGTTGGGTCGTCCATAGTAGATAATTTGTTGGTGTGAGTTTGAGAGTGAGAAAGTGATGTACTCCAGTTGGCATGGCAAAGGACATGTTGACGAATGAGGTGGCCATATTAGCAAGACTTGACCGAGGCCGAAGGAGTGCGTTGTCGAAGTAGGAAGTGGTGTATGTAGTCTCTTGCTCGAGGAAGATTGAGAATTGGATGTTGAACAGGTGAATCCATAGAAGCAGTGTTGCGCTGGGGAACGACAACAGGTGAATCCACGAAGGCACGTGATGGGGTGCGATTAAGGCACGGGCGCGATGGCTTCTAAGCCGTCAATCTTGCGATCGGAAGGCTGAGAGCACACGATCGTGCATAGGCGTTGAAGCGCGAGGAGAGGAGGTGCGGCGTGTGCACAACCTACGCCCATGTTTAGGGGCTTCACTGATGCTTGAATTCGTCACTAAAGACTCTGAGTTAATGTTCTTAAGCATAAAATGACTAAATTGACCTCAATCCCTACAACTATAAAAGGAGACCCCTACCACTCGAATTCTTCATCCCTTGCTTCACCTTTCTTCCTCTCCAAAGCTCTAAAGAAGCTTGTCCCAAACCCAGGATGCTCCTCTAGAGTTAAAAGCAAAAATTTTGTCCACTTCTCATCCTGTTCGTGGAGCTCCCGTGGTCGTCTTCTCGCCCCCATTCCGAAAGTGGATCTCACGACGATGATGTCCTGCATCGCCCCCACTTCTTCCTACTTCATTCTCCGTCTTCTGTCTTCGCTCTCCATCTTCCAGGCGTCGCCCGTTTCAGCTCATCCTGTAAGCAGCTGACGAGGAGGATAACTTTTCTCCACCTTCTCTTTTACTGCTTTCTAGAATACATTTACTGCTTTCTAGTTGTAATATTTCCCACTTTCTAGTTTTAAAAACATTATCCATTTTATAAAAGTGTTTTGTTCTCTCTCTCTCTCTCTAGTTTAGTATCAATTCATTGTGAGTATTGCACCTTAAACAAAAATTACAAAAAAAAATATAATCGTGGATTTTAAATTGACGTAGCCTCCCTGTGTTCGACCTGAAATTCTTTTCGAGTTTCGGTAAAATTTATTTATTGATGGATTTCTTCGTAAATCATACTACAATGATGGGTTTTCAAAACTCAAATCTATTTACGACGATTCTCCGCTTCAACATTTTGGCGCTGTTGCTGGGGAGGCAACGAATCTCGATTTCCTTTCTGCATTTCCGCACACTTATCTATTTTCTAACTTGCTTTTATTTCTTTTCTATTGTTTTACAGATACCTCAACAGGGAATCTTCAAGCAGTAGAAAGGAGTAAAGTGCAGTTGAAGACAACTGTAAGCACTCCCCATTCTTCCCCCCTCCATAGAGTTCATTTCATAACCCTAATTCAAACTCAAATTAACCTAGGTGTTCTCATAAACCCTAGGATTAGTTTTGATTATTTGATTTCCAACTCCACTCATCCCACCCTCCGCTTATAAAAAGAAAAAAATATAAAAAAACACAGAGTTACACAACCTCTTCTAATTTTCAAACTCAACTGGTTAACCGATCTTTGGAACCGGTACACACACCCAAACACATAATTGAGTAGAAATTAGATTAGGTAACCACTTGTGTGCCTAACTGAGTGGTGCATTAAGGCCAATTGTTTAAATTGTTTGGGCCGCACCACTTCATCTAAACTCAACTCATCAAGTAGATTCCTCTTGGAGTTTACAATTTAGGTCAATACCAGGTACTCCACTTTACTTTTAATTTTAAAAGGAAAAGATCTTTACCCATGTTTTGAAAATCTGGTTTGCCTCTTGAACTCGATTGAATTTACCTAATTCTAAATCCCAAAAGCTACTAAGCAAGATTTAAACCCTAAAATTCACCACATCCAAAAAAATAATCTTGCTTGAAAACCATTGGTTGTGCACACACACACATCAATCAATTATTAAGGGCACAACCCAGATAAAGGGCTCATCACATTCCAAAGCACATTTAAACATAACCCTAAATTAAAACAGAGTAGACATTGGCCAAAAGGATTGGACTCGCTCGTCGGAGCTGATGAGAGACTCATCATGATCTTTAATTACCCCTAATTAACTAGTCTTCCTAGTTAATTAGCTAAGGATGTGAGTATATACGGGTTAATTTTAAAAAAAGGGATATATAGTGAAGGACCTTAAAATAAGTTAAAAATGTTATTTAATCAAATAATATTATTAATAATTTGATTAATAATTAGACTCGAGATCTTATCAATCATTCCTTTAATTAATAAGTTAATTAACTTAAGCATAATGTATACATAAGTATGTAATAACTTAAGTAACTTTACCTAATTTAATAAATTAACCTAAAAAAGGTCAAAAATGTAAATTCAAGATCTAAACATAATAATTACCTTATTTCTAATCATATATAAAAAGTTGAAAAAGATCTAAGTTAAAATAAACTTTTAAAACCTGAGTTTACATTTAGATCCTTATTACTCATTTCAATCGGATCTGTAATTCTCAAATAGGTCCTTAGGTTTCATCGCATAAAGGTCACTGTCTTCCTCTTCTTCTTCTTCCTTCAGCCAGTTGAACAGCTGACGACAGAGAGTGTTTCCACCGCTCGATCACCGCACATCCGACGTTGTTCCACCTTCTCCAAGCTCCTGGAGCTTGTGCTCACCATCCCATTTTCATTCATTGATCTGGATGATACTTTAATCCTAATTTTAGGTGAGAGTTAACCTCACCATCATCGGAGACGACGCCGGTGGTTAACCTCCTCTAAATCCTCACACGTCCAGACTTTGCCGCTCTCTTCATCACCGTCAACTATAAATAGCCCCTCGCCCCCTCGATTTTTAGTAAGTTGGCTCCCTTCCCTCTTCAACATTGTAGTCGACCTAATAGGCTATTCTTCTACAACTCCGACGATCTTCCACATCAATCTCTAACTTCCTCCGTCCATCCTGATGTAAACACATTTATTGAGGGTAAAATGTCTATTCATGCATGTTCCTAGGCTTAGATTTGCATTTCATGTTATAAATATTACATAGCATGCATCATTATACATTTAGAGTAGTTGTATATAATTTAAGTTAATTGTGTCCTTTTTGTGATTAGGAGAGAAGGATATTTATTTTGGAGCCTCGGATTGACGATCTGACCGTACGAATTTGATCAAGGCGACGATTGGAGTCCAATGCCTCTGAAATCGCCTTGATCGGAGTCTCGTAGCACCATATGCAGTTCAAGGAAGATCAACGGCCAAGGGTCTAGGAGACATAATTTAGAGCTTCAAATGATAAATCTGACCGCACGGATAGATTCGGGTCGACAATCGCAGCCTAACGACGCGAAAATCGACTCAATTAGACCTCTGTAGCAGCCCCTACAACAATAAGAAGATGGGCTGCCTAGACTGCGCCACGTGGCACAGCCCAGGCCGCCAGCACACGCACGCAGCACCGCACGCGCGCAGCAGCGCGGTTGCACGCGCGGGCGTGCAGACGCATGCGCGGCAAGGCAACGAGCGTAGCACCAACGCAGCGTGAGGTGGACTACAGCGACGCATGTGGTGGACTTACAGCAATGCTTACAGCCGTCGTAAATTCATCGCATGCCAGCAAAGCCAATTGTGGGCACCAGCGGCCATGAGCTACCTACAGCGACGTTTCTAGCGATGGCCTGGATGTCATTAATTGTCCCATACCTATTTTTGCCTCTTCTCCTCCATTATAAAAGGACCTACACCCCCTCCCTTCCAAGCCATCTCTACCTACTCTACTCCCACCTACTCCCAAGCTCTAGCAAGCCTTCCAACACTCCATTAGAGCTTGTTCTCAAGCTCCCAAGGTGCCTATTAGTGTAACAAACCTTTGCCCCACCAAATACTCCTCCAACTTCCCATCTCCCTTCATAGGTCACCTTAGAGTCATCCTCCCACCTCCATTCCAGTAGCAGATCATCCCTCTTTTGGCGCAGTTGCCGGGGAGGTAACGTAATTTACTTTATTGTTTATTGTGTTTCTTTGCATTTACATAGCACTAACCCTACTTGTCTTTGATCTACTATCTTGCAGGTACCCTAGCATAGAGATCCAAGTGCGGTAGATTGGAGTAAAGTGTGGGTAGAGTGTTTTGTAGGGGTCTCTCACACCACCCCCACCTTAGTTTTCATTCCATAATCGAATAACTCAAACCCAAATCAACTTATGTGCTTTTTATAAACCCTAAGATAGATTTGGTTGCTTGTTTGCCACCTCCACTCACCTCGCCATCCACATAAAAAAAAAAGTGTTATCTGATTGTGGGATTTTCTAAAAGCTACACACTTAACACTCACAACTTCTTATCCTAAGGCGCACAATCACTTTGATTCTACCACTTAACTGGGATCTGACCTGCGGACCCGGTACACTTCGACTAAATACACATAAGTGAGTAGAAATCTGAATAGGTTAAGCATTCTTGTGTGCCTTAACTAAGTGGTGCCATAGGCCAATTAATTAAGCTATTTGGGCCGCACCACTCAATCTAGAACTAATCCATCAAGTAGCTTGCCACTTAGGGTTGATTTTTAGGGCTGAACCAGGCACTCCACATTATTTTTGATGTTTAAGAGAACATATCATCACCCATGCTTTCAAAACTTTAAGTGTTCTACTAAACCTTGATTGAACCAACCTAAGAATTAAACCCTAAAACCTACTAAACAAGGTTAAATCCTAAAAGGCACATCATCAAATAACCTTGTTTGAGAACCCTGGTTGTGCATGCACACACATTTTAACTGATCATTAAGGGCACAACCCATCTAAATGGCCCATCACATTCCTGAAGCACCATTCTCCCAAGCCTAACTAAAATTGATTAGATGTTTGCCCTAAGGACTGGTTCGCTCGTCGAGATCCAGATTGAGATTGTTCACGATTAACCTACTTATACTAGTTAATCTGATGTCTAGCTAGGGGAGTAGCGTCAAACAACCGAGGCTGGGGGGTACACTAGGAACCAGAGGTGCAAGCCAAAGGAAGAACCTTCTCCCCAGTCCCTCCTTCTAACTGGTTGGATTGCCTGGACATAGGTAGAGTAAATCGTCTATAATCTTAGGACAGATTTTGAGAGTCTGTAGACCTTTAGGCTACCCAACCTAAGGACAGGCTTGCATTTTTGTATTGCAGGGCTCCTTTCTCTTTTGATTTCCCTCCTTACTTCACCATGTACCCTTCGACATCCTACACACATTTCACATTCTATCCTCCTACCACCACTTATCCCCAAGATGATTACTATCCCGACTTGACTTGTAATTACCCATCCACTAACCGAGATGACTTTGATTGGGGATATGAATCCAGACCTCAGTGTCCAGGGCCTAACCCTAGACAACAAGACTATGATTATTATCCTTTCCAATGCTATAATGATTATGGATCCCCATCCTTTGATGACTAAACCAACCTGATCTACAATCAGGAGGGATATCATGATTATAATACTTACCCTCCCTAGAATTATGCTGAATTTAGGTCGCCACCAACCTTTAAACAACCTGAAACAACATACTATCAAGGAGGGACCCAAGAACCTCGACACCTTGACTCCCCCAGATTCAACCCAAACCCACCCAAACCTGAATCAAACTAGTCGGTTTAGGTGAACCAGATCCAGGATAGGGTGTTGGCTAATTTGAGGAACACTATACAATCTTTAGAAGTTCAGCCAATACCATGCACTGAAGCACTGGAGCCTATGATCAAAATGATTGATGAGCTTAATAGTTCTCTATTGTATTTGCTCCAAAGTGTTAGGGATAGGGACCTGGGTGAGTTTCTTCTTGGGAAATTGTCGAGGTTGATGATGAAATTTGTGGTTGCACTAGTCAAATCTTGGGATGATTCTCAAGATGAACCCTCTTCAGGAGAGCCAATATCTGAACCCGCTCAGGCACCTGTCGGGGGGGATACATATTCGGAGATTGGAGATGACCAGATTGGTCTAGAGCAACCCTTTGAGGATGAACCAATTGATTCACTTGAGATCCCCAAGTCAGAAACGAAGAAAATTATGTCTCCTTGGATGATGAAATGACTTGTGATGTTGAGACATATACAAATGAGGATCATGAATTCTTTGATTTTGAGGGTGAGGAATCTCTTAGTGAAGTCTCACTTAAGCTTGAGGAGAATGATTTTAGTGAGACATACGGGCTCGAGGAGTATGACGACCAATTTGGTAGCCCAACTACTAAAGATTCTGATTCGGTTGGGGCTAACTTAGTGGATCCAATACCTGACGACTCAATTAGTAGCCCCATTCCTCAACCACACCCTGAAGAGCTAAATGAGCATGCTTTTGAGATTATTGTGCCCAAGTCAATCCTGATTCAGCCACAATTGTTGGACTTGGGTTTAGATGGGGTGTACAATGATCTGGAGGTCCTAGAAACCTTGATTTCAGAGGATAGGAAGTTGGAAATGAAAATTTAGGAGGTTAATTTTGAGGGAATAACAAGTTTGGATATAAGGGTACCTATTTACCTGAAACCACCTATCATATTTACGGACCCTTATGATATCTTTCACGTGCGACTCAAGCCTGAAATAACTGATTATTTTTCTGAGCTAGATGTTAAGTGGACAGCTGCACCTATTGAACCATCTTTACCCGTTGTCCGACACTTTGGTCTTGGGCTACACACCACTAAACCGTAGGCCCGATCCCGCAAACACAACAACCTTCGGTTCTGGGTGATTTTCATCCAGAACCTGAGAACCACTAGACCCTGGGGCATGGGTCAGCACCATAATCTCGTCCACATCTGTGGACATCTTCTGTGGATGGGTTTCAAGATCAACCTTTTGATTTTGATTCTGATCCGCACTTGTGAATTCTCAATTTCTTCTTTGTATGTATGTTATGCCTAGCTAAAGGCATTAAACTTAGCACGTGTGTATACACTCTTCTCTCTGCGGAGCTGACCGGATTTTCACGACACTCAGGTGATGTTCTATTTACTCTGCCCTTTTCATGTCTTTATTTTTACAATGAGGACATTACATTATTTAGGCATGAGGGGGTGGATAATCAATTCCTGAAATCATTATGTTAACTCCATAGAATTTCTTTTAGTTTCTTATAAAATTAAAAAAAAATTTGAAAATTTGAAAAAGAAATTAGGAAAAGAGAACTTAGGCATTTGGAAGTTATTAACTTTAGGAAATGATACGAGAGGACCTAAACACCTAGACTCTTCTAGGTTTTGGACTTAATTAGCCTGGGTGTCCACTCGAATGTGAATTTAGTCTCGAGTCCTCGCCAATTAAAATTCATTTTAATTTGGTAAATAATTTGGGATGATAAGTATACCACTTATCAACCCACCCTCTGATTTGGGGGGACTTTAAGCCTAAGCATCTGCATACATTTTTTTTGCACTGACTCACTTTCCAGCGGTTTTTACGGAAATTGGGTAGCTAATGGATCGACTTGGGTGGTATGGCTGGCAAGTTGTAGGTGGTAACAACTCATCATCAGTTGTCTAGAGCCCAGCCACAAGACCATTTTCGTTGTACTGCCTTTAGGTAAATCTTAGATCAGGGCAGCTACCTACTTAAAGAAAAAAAAAGAAGAAACACTCAAAAAGAAAAGAAAAGAAAAAGAAAAAGGAGAAAATAAAAAAAAATAAAATCACACTTCACCGCACGAGTATGGCTGGCAAGTCGGTCGGTTGTCCAGAACCCAACTCACAAAAAAAAATGTACAACAATTCCCAAAACACTTAGGGAAGAAGCGAGGAAGTAGAATAAACCGGGGAGATATACACTGGGTTTGCCTTTGTGTTGACCCAATAAATAAAAGAAGTAGGGAGAAAGCTATCGATTGTAAAGACAAACCTTTAGGCAAGGTCACCTAGGGTCGTAGAAACCCGAAGTCTGTCTTAACGGTCGTTTTGTGAGTCTATCACTTTTTCACAAAGATGCTTAGTACTTAGAGTCCTTTAAGAGTCTTGGGCAGGTCGGGTAACCGTAAAAAGTTATCTTGGAACTCTCAAAACTCCAAAAGTACAAAAAATTAGAAAAGAAGAAATATATATATATCTTACCTTCTCAAATAAGGTGAGAACTTGGGCGGTCTGCATTCTGGCAGACACACGGGTATTGTTGAGTTTTCGTAGTTTAAGACCTTAGTTGAAATTTTCTATTGTTAATAAATGACTTAGGCCTAAGTGAACTAATCTTAATTTTATAAAAAGCATACAGTTTAATTTTACTAGAGACTAGCAAAAGATAGGCATGGGGGTATGATATAAACACATTTGTTGAGGGTAAAATGCCTATTCATGCATGTTCCTAGGCTTAGATTTGCATTTCATGTTATAAATATTACATAGCATGCATCATTATGCATTTAGAGTAGTTGTATATAATTTAGGTTAATTGTGTCCTTTTTGTGGTTAGGAGAGAAGGATATTTATTTCGAAGCCTCGGATTGACGATCTGACCGTACGGATTTGATCAGGATGACGATTGGAGTCCAACGCCTCTAAGATCGCCTTGATCGGAGTCCCGTAGCACCATATGCAGTCCGAGGAAGATCAACAGCCAAGGGACTAGGAGACATAATTTGGAGCTTCAAATGATAAATCTAACCGAACGAATGGATTCGGGTCGACGATCGCAGCCTAATGGTAAGAAAAATGACTCAATCCGACCTCTGTAGCAGCCCCTACAACAAGAAGAAGATGGACGGCCCAGATTGCGCCACGTGGTGTAGCCCAGGCCGCCAGCACACGCACGCAGCACTAACGCGTGGGCGCGCGCGCGTGCGCGGCAAGGCAAGGAGTGTGGTGCCAGAGTAGCGTGAGGTGGACTACAACGACGCATGAGATGGACTTACAATGAGACTTACAGCCGTCGTAAATTCATCACATGCCAGCAAAGCCAACTGTGGGTGCTAGCAGGCATGAGCTGCCTACAGCGACGTTTCCAGCAACGGCCTGGATGTCACTAATGCTCCCATACCTATTTTTGCCTCTTCTCCTCCACTATAAAAGGACCTACACCCACTCCCTTCCAAGCCATCTCTACCTACTCCCAAGCTCTAGTAAGCCTACCAACGCTCCATTAGAGCTTGTTCTCAAGCTCCCAAGATTGCTATTAGTGTAGCGAACCTTTGCCCCACCAAATACTCCTCCAACTTCCCATCTCCCTTCATAGGTCACCTTGGAGCCATCCTCCCACCTCCATTCCGGTAGCAGAACACCTCCATCTTCTCACCTCCATTTCGGAGCCACGCTGAAGCTTTCCTCAACTCGACGTCCTCCTTCATCTCACCTCCATCGTCCCTCTCCTCACCTCCTTCGTCCGAGCTTCCGCCAGGCGCCGTCGTCTCACCGAACAGCCGATTCAAGAGATTTCCTCTTACCTCCCTCTCTTTTTATGCTTTCATAGTAGATTGTAATAAACATTGGATTGATATATATACCATTTTCGTTCCTCATCTCTATCTTGTGCTTCATTTGCTTGTCTTTTATTTCAAAAACACAAAAAAATAACAAAACCCTAAAATACCAAAAAGAAATGAATCGAAGCACAGTTTTCATGTAAAATAAACATCGCCTCCCTGTGTTCGACTCGGGACTCCCTTGGAGTTTCGGTATAAGTTTTAACTGATCAACATGTTTTGCAACAACGACAACAGGTTACTTGTAACCTCAATTTCTAACACGCGAAACATGCCTGACCACATCCTGATTGGCTTAGGAGCTTCATTGAGGTCTGCCGCGTCTTTGGAGAAAGGTGTCGACTGAGGAGTGCCTCTGCTCCATCCATTTTCGCTCGCCGGAGATCTTCCTCAATACCCTCTGATTTTGTCCTCGGTCATGAGCCTTCGACGGAGTCCCTTTACCTCTTTCGTCCAGGTAACAGTAGGTAGGAGTAGGAGTAGTCTAGATAGTTAGTTAGGTAGTTAATGTAGCTTAATGTTAGATTTCAAAGATTATCTTCTTCAACTCCGATGAGCTCCTTGAGTTCGCTGGAGCTCTTATTTTGTCTTTTGAATCCACTGATCATCTTCCTTTATCACTCACGATCACTTCTAACACATTTAAACACTAATTCTATCACTTAATCACCTAAATCACATCCACCTTCAACAGCTACTGTTGCTGTCCATGGCGGCAATAGCTAAGCTAAATTCACATTCACAGGGTTCTTCATCATCTATTCATCATCTAAGGACCCTATTCTACACCTTAATTTGAATAATTATCATCTATAATGAAATCGCCTAATTTTAATTAAGCTCCTGAGTTCACTGTCAATGGCGGCTCAGGAGCAGTTTAAATTATAAATTATTTATATAAATATGATCACTAACATCTGTTGACTTGTCTCAACCACTTATTTGAGTGAGAGACCAAGTCTCGAGCCTCAACCACTAAAATTCTATTAAAACTTGAATTTACTGATTAATCATTCATGTAATGAATTAATTAGGAATTAAATGCAAACCTGAGGTTCCTTGCAACCTCAAGAACCTTTTCAGAAAAAAAATGGCATAAATTCACCACTCTGTGCACGATTTGCATTTTTCTGGACTCACCGGAGCTCCGGCGAGTCATTACTGATCTTCAACCTATAAAAGTTGATGATTAGCTCTATATTGACATGATATTGATTATAGAGTAGTTTGAGGCCATTTATTTGGGATTTTAACCATTGGAGCTCAGAGTGAGGTATCCTCTTCTCCAACTTCGGTGGAGTTGGAGAAGCCTGCACAGAAGTCTAAAAGATGCATTTAAGGAGTCTAGAAGCTTCAATGCAGTGCACTGAAGCTGTTCCTGATCTCAGATCTTTGTAGAAGTCTTCCAACTCTTCTGAAGAACAAAACACTTTAGGAGTTCAGGCGATGAGCCTGGAACCCTAGATTCTTAGGTTAGAACACCTGTTTAAAAGATTAGAAAGATTTCTGTGGTTGAGAGGATTCTGTTCAAGGTGTTAATTTCGTGAGAACAAGCTTAAATCAGAAAGTCAAAATTTCGAGCTTTACAGTCAAACTGAGTTTAAGATCTTGATTCTGAGCTCGATCTGGGAAATTAAGGAGTTTGAAATGTCTCTAAGATTCTGTTGAATGATTTAAGAATGAATTAATTGAGCTCGGACTTGTAATTCTGTCAAAATTAACACCCTGCCAGTTTGGGTTGTTTTCGAACCCAAACTGATGGCAGTGGCTTTTTGTTGAGATTTGATTTCAAATCCTACCCAGATCAATCTATAACAACCCTTAGAATCTGTTTTAATCAATTGAGAATGTTCTTAGCTATCTGTTTACCTATTCAGAGTTAGAAATTTGTTCTCTGAAGCTTTCAGAGAAGCTTGGAGCTTCTCTGCAGCTTCTGAAGCTTAAAGAGCTTCAGAACTTATTCCAATAGTTGCAGAAAGACCTGCAGAGCTTATTCGAACCCTTAGTTAAGTTAGAAAAGCCAATCTATAGATACTGTGAGCATTATTCCATTTCCAGGTCATATAACAGTGTAGAAACCCCCTAGATTCACTCTTCAAATCGAAGAGGAAAACATCCTCTTGACCTAAAATTGACCCTGTAATCATGTAGAGCTATCTTAGAGCTTTCCATCAAGCTTTGTTTCACTTGATTTGGAGCTCTGAGCTAGGAGCAATCTTCAGTTGAAGTCGGGTCCGAAGGGGGAGAACATAGTCCCACATCAGAAATTGTTAAGCGTGTGCATAGGTATAAAATGAATTTGTGTACTGGGCTTACCAGTCGTCAAGCGCTTGGCGCGAAATGAGCCGAACATTTGATCATCTGAGCATTGCGTGTGTGTGTGCGGGCATGTGTGTGCCTGCGGCTGTTCGCCCGAGTGGGCGTGTGCGATGTTGGCCCTGGGAGGGCGAGGCCTGGGAGGCAGTTGGGAGAAAGAAATAAACCAAAAATAAACTGTAATCAAGTAAGGCGAGGACCGAGTAGGGTCTAGTCCCACCCTCACAAGGGTGCTGTGTATCCTCGAAAGGACCTTGCCGCAAACCTTAAACTAATTTTTGGTTAAAGGAAAAACTCGATTCAACTAAAGCCAAAGAAAGTTAAAGAAGAGCAGGTGTCATGTTGAGAGGCTAAGTGTTGAAGTTAAAGGTTAAGGAGAAAAGCTGAAGAAGCTAAGAGCTAAGTGTTGAAGGCAGAAGCTGAAAACTAAGGGAAAGGAAAAAGAAAAGGCTATGGAAAGAGAAGAACAGAAGAAGGATTCATAACAAGGAAAAGAAAGGAGAAGAACAGGCACTAAGAAGAAAGAGCAATAGAAGAAAAAGAAGGAAGAAAAAGACTAAACAAGAGAAGATGAAGGCAGGAACAAAATAGATAAAGAAGAAAGAAAGAGTTCGAGAGATTAAGAAGGAAATAAAAAGAGAAAGAAAAAATAAAGGTTAATAGAATAAAAGGAAATCAAGAAGAGAAGAGAAAGACTAAAGAGAAAAGAAAAGGAAGAGAGGCTGAAGAAAAGAAGTTTAATTTCTTTTTTTGTATGAATTTGTTATAATTGTTTTTAATTGTAATAAGGCATGTTTTGAATAGATACTCTTATTGGCCTTTAATCTTTTGAAATAAATAGATTTCAAATGGGATTTTGCATATTTCTTCGAATTAAATTAATTTTTGCAAAATTCATGTTTTACAACTAATTTAACTATACCTCCTATACTTATAAGAAAAATAAAGTTAATTAGTGAATTTAAAATGACTTATACCTCCCAGTGAACGACCTGGACTCAATCAGTTAAAAAAATTTTAAAATGTTAGGTTAATTCGACGCTATACTACTAAATGACAACTTTGAGTTAACCTAAGTTACTTTTCTCTACTCATAATTAAGTAAAATTAACTTAATTAACTGAGTTGAGGTGAGAAACGATCATTGTAATGGCGCCGTTGCTGGGGAGGCAATTACTTAATTCACTAAAATTTATTTGGTTTAATTATCTAAAATAGGAGGTATTTGCAATTATAATTTCTATTTTTAATGTTTTTGTTCTAATTAGTTGTGTTGTGTTTTGTTTTTATTTTGTTTTATGTCTTCTTTTCAGGTTTACCTTCGCAGGTGATCTTAGGAGAAGGCGGGATTCTGTTACTGTTTTTGTTTCTATTTTTGTAAGTATTTCTAGTATTAATCTTAAGAGTAGTTTGTTTTGTTGCATTAAAAAATAAAAAAAATATAAAAACACATCCTATTTGACTAGCAGCAGCATATAATAGGCATACACTCTTAGGAGTGCATTTCCTGCTAGTATATTTTTGCGAATCTAACTCAGGAAATTCTTTACTGTTTTTCTCGCATCAGCGGGAACACACGAAAAAAAAATAGCGTAGATCCCTGTCTTTTGAGATTTAAAAAGATCACATACTTTGTTTGAAAAGACTTAAAAAGCGGCCATTGTAATTCATTTGATATATTTCTGAAAAGGATTAACTAAAAAGAGGAAGTTAAAAATTGTGACTAAACCTAATTGCAGAATGCATGCGGGTTTTTCTATCGCTATTGTCTATTGCATGCTATCGAGCACACAACGCGATCACTAGAGTCACATGAGTCTATTTTTCTATCTCTCCTCTTTGCACCTCTTAGGGTTTTAGTCGAAGATCAACAAGTCTGTCTCACTACTAGAGCCCCGGGTAGCCAGTAGTGAGCGGTCTCGATCCTAGACCTTAGACCTTCGAGCCTTAAGGATACGCACTTGCATAGATACAAATTAGGATGCGTATTGTGATACTGTTACTCTATTTGTTTGCCTCAAATTACTTTTGCGTATCTTAGGAATCTCTTCTTTCCTTTGAAAGAAGAGCAAAACCCTCATCTTTGTGCTGTTTTGCGGGTTTTTGTGCCGCTATTTTTCGGTGGTGTGCGTATGCACTTGCACATTGTTTTCTCATTTGATGGATGGGAGGCGATCCTTGCATCCACCTCTTGCACCATCTTTGACAGGTGATCCTAGGCCAGTTGCAGATAAGCAACCAATGGTTTTCCCATCTGATCCATCTACTTCTCTGGATTAGTTGCAGAATCAAAATCCCGAGATCCCTTCCTCTTCTGGTCAGGGGGAGATGTCGCCTTTTGATGTTCATGAGGCGCTTCTGAGCCAGAACCTTAGGATGCTTGAGCAGACTAGACAAATTAATCTATTAACAGCAGCCCTAAGCAATCTTCAGACTCTTCAAACCCATCCTCCACCTCAACCTGAGGTGGGTTTTGATATCCTTGATTTACCAATTCCTCGTCTAAGGCCTCTCCTTAGAGATTACTGCAACCCATCTAATGCACAAGTAGAGCCTAATGTTAGGATGCCTATTGGGGAAAATGATCCTGAATTAAAGCCAAATATCATTGGTCTAATCCCTCACTTTCACGGATTTGCATCTGATGATCCATTCCAACACATAGAAGATCTAAAAAATCTCTCAAACTCTTGGACCTCGAAGTCAGAATAGGGAATTCCTACTAATGAAGATGTTCTCTTTTAGCCTTAAAGATAAAGCTGCTTATTGGTATAGAACTATTGCAAGACCAATCTCAACTTGGGCTGAACTCGAATATGCTTTTCTAAAGAAATTCTTTCCTATTGGTCAAACTAATGCTTTAAGGCGAGCTATTACTACTTTCAATCAAAATCAAGGAGAACCAATTCATGAAGCGTGGGAACGTTTTCATGAATTGCAAAGGAAATGCCCACATCATGACATCCCTCGTTGGCAACTCATGCATTTCTTTTACTACGGTTTACAAGAGGGCATTCACAATCTAGTCGATGCCTCTTATGGAGGGAACTTCGTAAATTGCGATGTGGAATTCGCCTCAGAATTATTTGAAGGGATGGCGGAAAACTCGATCAACAACGCATCAATGTCACAATTTATGCGGGGAGCAAACACGAATCATCAGAATCAGCACAAGGGAATTCACGAGATCAGTAACCTATCCAGTTCAAAGGACTTAGAAATAATTGCAAAATAACCGGACAAAGTCGATATCGTAGCAAAGCATCTCGACGAGGTCAGAAATACTATGAAAACTCTTACACCTCTACTTGCTACGAATCCCACGTATTCACCTGTTTCGCAAATTCCCATGGGGAGGGAATTTGTGAATAATCTGGATTCTAAAGATTCATCTTCCTTGGGTTTTCTATCTAATCCTCCAACCCAAGGAGGGACCTTTGTCCCACAATCTTACCCACCCTTTTCCCCACCCGTACCTTTTGCAGAAAACACGCCATATCTTTTAGGTTTACACGCCATCCAGGAAAATACTCCATGACCAAACCTTTATTCAAATTCCTATAATCCTGGATGGAGAAGCCACCCAAATTTTTCTTGGGCTGATCAAAATCAAAATCAAAGACCAAATTTTCCAAATCAGACCCATTTAAACCCACCTCCATTGCCTCCTCGGCAACCAAATTTAAGGCCTAATTCGATGAGTATGCAGAATTACTCTAGGCCTAATAGAGATACACCGCTAGACCAGATTTTAAGAGCTGTGTCAGAGAGTCAGCGATAAAATGCTGAAGCTCTCGCTGAGATTCATAGGCAATGTAAGGTAGAATTGGTTGATTTACGAAATCAGATCACGTAGTTGGTTGAGTCTCGTCAGGCAGGTACTCTTCCATCTCAACCAATTCTGAATCCTAGGAATCTGCAAAACCCTAGGCAACATGAAGACCAAGTCAATTTCCTTAATCAGGCCTTTGATTCTAATCACAACCCGTCCTCTATACTCCTTGAAAACAATCCACCAAACCTGCATCAACAGCCTATATTGTATCAAAATGACCCACCTATTATTGAGAATCAAAACTGACTCTGCTGATCTTCTGAACTTGGTTGGAAACATTTTCAAATTGCCTTAATCTTTAATATTCTACATCTCAACCTAAATTAGATTTGATCCTTGTGAGATTCACTCTTATCTTTCCAAGATTTTCATATCAATCTGATTTTGGTTTTGCATGATTTTCATATCAATCTGATTTTACCGGGTGAACTAGATTTTCATATCAATCTGGTTTAATCTGTTTTTCTATTTTTGAATCAATCCTTCCATAACTCCTTTATTTTTATTATACTTATTCTTTTTAGGAGTTCTTTATTAGGGTTTATGCCTAGCTGAAGGCGTAAAACTTAGCAGTTGTACATAGTTGTTTCCTGTTTTCTACATTTTTGTTTCTTATACCATTTTTCACTTCATATTATACTGATTACCTTCATTTAGTCTGACTGACCACTCTGACCTTTGGTCAGACTTGAAATCGTCCGCATAGAGATCTTTGATCTCGTCTATTTGACTCCTTCCATTACCCTATACTAAATGAAGTGTAATATCTTTTCACCCTTCTTACAATGAGAACATTGTAAATTCTTGGCTTGGGGGGGTGTTGAAGTGAAATTTTCACTTTAAGTGTGTGTAAATAGATAAAAAACACATAAAAATTAAATATCAACGAAATTTAAAAAATATAAAAATTCCAAAAATGATAAAAATTTTAAAAATAAAAATTTTCACAAAAAATTGAAAAATTTAAATTCATAAAAATTGGAAAATCTTATAAACATAAAAACAAAAATATATAAATACAAAAATTTGAAAAATGAAAATTCAAAAAAAATAATAAGAGGGGTATATTCATCTATAATAAAGAAGAAAAGAAGAAATATATATATATATGTATATATTTATTATAATTAAGAGCTTAATTTTCTTTTAGGTCAGAAATTAAAAAATGTATATAGAATATATATAGAGTATTTAAGAGCATTCAACTCTTATTTAGATTTCTACTTAAACATTTTGTAAAAACACACTTTTGTTTTTTAAAATTTGTAAACAAGATTTTATTTGAATTTGGAATCTTTAAATCTTTTAAAGCTTTGTTTTTCTATTCTTACTTTGAATTAAGAAACTAAGTGTATTAAGATTTAAACTTAAGTTTTGGGGTTAAATTATAACTTTCTAATCAATTAGATTAAAGTAATCCTTTTACTTTTTGAAAATTTGATTTTATCATAAAGTTAAGTAAAAAGGCCAGATATTCAGAGTTAATTAAATAGAGAGTTAGTAGAATTTTAGTTTACAAGTCTTACCGGCTAAAGATAAATAACTAGACTTGGTAAATTTTATCTTGATAGATCCTATAGGAGGAAACTAAGAATTTAAAAAACCTAAGAGTGAAGGGCTTTGTTGTCCAAGCTCTAATTTGAGAGCTAAGTAACTTAAACATCTAAATTCACACACATAGAACTGTCTTGTTGGCATCTAAGACCGCGAAAACACAGAGGTTAAGAGATCGGTTCTGAATACTCTTTAGTCCAAGGATTTCCGCGGGGTGGTTCTTGAAAGGGTGAAGGATGTGCCACTCACCTAGAAAAAGGATTTGGAGAATTATGTTGGTAAGAAAAATGAGAAGGGGGGAAATAAAAAAAAGAAAAAAATAATAAAAATAATAAAATGCCCTGCAGTTAAGTGCCTTGTTACAAATGGGTGCTTATGTAAGTTTCCATTATAAAAATAAAGTATCTCAATATAAAAGGATGCTATCCTTCCTTCCATCAAATAAAAAGAACACCTCGTTACAAATGGGTGTTCTAACCTATAAAAAAAGTGAAAAAAAATATGGAGATAAAAATATTAGGAATAAGAGACCTAATAGATCACCGGGGAGATATACACAAAAAGTGTTGACCTCAGGATAGAAAACTGGTGAGGAGAAAGCAACCAAACCTGAGTAAGGCCAAGCCAAAGGCTTGAATTGGAATAATTGGGATTGGAAATTGATGTCTTAAGATCTAGATTTTTACAACTTTGGATTCCTTTAGGACAATTCTCTTCACTAAACATAGATGTTTTAAAATCATAGATACTGAACCTTGGTATTGGGCAATGAAGCCTAAGAACTTAGGTTTTGAGGATTTTAAGTTGAGACCTAAATGAGAAGAATTGACAGAATCCTAGGTCTAGAAGTTGTTCTTAGTATTGTAGACTAGTAAATTAGAGTTTTAGTAGTCTAAGTTTGATTAATAATGAGTATCTGGTTAATTTACTTAAACTTATATTGATAAAAGTCAAATATCATAAACAAAGGATTAAATTCAATTTATTGAGTTTTTGAGTTAAAATTTAATTCTCAACTCTTAAGTTTTGTTTCCTTAAAACGCTTTGTATTTTAATTTGGGATAAGAATAGTTACAAAGGAATAAGAGATTTTTGAGAATTCTAATTCTTAATAAAATTCTTGTTAACAACATTATTTTAAGTGTGTTTTGAAAATGTTATAAGTATAATTCTAAATAAGAAAATTTGCACAAGTGCTCTGTATATTAATTATTTATATTAAACCTAAAAATTTTCTGATCTAAGCTTTCATCTATATAGTTGTTATTTATACTAATTTAAAACCAATTGCTTTAAATGATCATATCTTTAGTTAATTTTGCTAGTGACTAGTAAAACTTTGACTTGGGGGTATGATGAGAGATTCATCATGATCTCTAATTACCCCTAATTAACTAGTCTTAGTTAATTAGCTAAGGATGTTAGTATATATGGGTTAATTATAAAATAAGGGATATATAGTGAAGGACCTTAAAATAAGTTAAAAATGATATTTTATCATTCAAATAATATTATTAACAATTTGATTAATAATTGTACTCGAGATCTTATCAATCATTCCTTTAATTAATAAGTTAATTAACTTAAGCATAATGTATACATAAGTATGTAATAACTTAAGTAACTTTGCCTAATTTAATAAATTAACCTAAAAAAGGTCAAAAATTTAAATTCAAGATCTAAACATAATAATTACCTTACTTATAATTATATATAAAAAGTTGAAAAAGATCTAAGTTAAAATAAACCTTTAAAACCTAAGTTTACATTTAGATCCTTATTACTCATTTCAATCGGGTCCTTAATTCTCAAATAGGTCCTTAGGTTTCATCGCATAAAGGTCCCTGTCTTCTTCTTCTTCCTTCAGTCGGTTAAACGGCTGACGACAGAGGGTGTTTCCATCGCTCGATCACCGCACATCCGACGTCGTTCCACTTTCTCCAAGCTCCTGGAGCTTGTGCTCACTATCCCATTCTCATCCATCGGTTTGGATGATACTTTAATCCTAATTTTAGGTGGGAGTTGATGGTTCCTTACCTCAACTCAGTTAATTAAGTTAATTTTACTTAATTATGAGTAGAGAAAAGTCACTTAGGTTAATTTGAAATTGTATCCTTTAGTAGTATAGGGTCGAATTAACCTAACATTTTAGAAATTATTTACTGGTTGAGTCCAGGTCGTTCGCTGGGAAGCATAACTATTCTAAATTCACTAATTATCTTTTATTTTTCTTTATAAGTATAGAAGGTATATTTAAGTTAATTATAGAAGCATGAATTTTACCAAAAATTGATTTAAATGAAATAACATGCAAAATCCCATATGAACTCTCATTTTCAATATTAAAAACATGTAAATTCTTTATTTATTTCAAATGATTTAAGGCAAAGAAGAGTTTATCTAGTCAATACATGCCTTAATACAATAATTAAGAGTAAAAAGAAATTAAAATATCACAAGAAAAATCAATTTCTTTTCCTTATTTTTCATCCTCTCTTTCTTTTCTCTTCTTCTCTTTATCTTCTTTTCCTTTTATTTCTTAATCCTTTATTTTTTTCTTTCTCTTTCTATTTTCCTCTTATTCTCTTTTTTTTCTCGATCTCTTTCTTTCTTCTCTTCTTCTTAAGCATTTCCTTAGTACCTACCTGTTCTCTTCCTCCTTCCTTTATTACGAGCTTCCTCTCTTACTTTGCCTCTCATTCTTTCTCTTTTCCTTAAGCTTCTCCAGCATTTGCTTCCTTCAGCCCTTACTTCCTTCGACATTTAGTCTTCATAGCTTCTTCATTCTTTCTTCATTTTCTTTTAGCTGAATCGGATTTGTTTTCTTCTTAACCAAAAATTTGTTTTTGATTTGCGGTGAGGTCCTTTCGTGGATACACATCACCCTGAGATCAGGGTGGGACCAGACCCTACTCGGTCCTCACCTAATTTCATTAGGGTTCATTTTCGGTTTTTTTCTTTCTAGAGCCAAACCGACCCTCCCTCGAGCCGAACCAGCTCAAACGCCTCCCAGGCCTCGCCCTCCCATGGCCATCCTACACACACACCCACTCGGGCGCACACCCGCAGGCGTACTCGCCCGCACACACGCACGCAATATGCTCAGATGGTCAGATGTTCAGATGCGCGCCGAGCGCTTGACGACTGCATAGCCCACTTAACAAATTAGTTTTATTCCCAAGTGCGCTCTTAGAAGTTTCCGATGTGGGACTAAGTATTCCCCCTCCAGACTCGACTTCAAGTGAATGTTTCTCCCTACTCAGAGCTCCAAATCAAGCGAAATAAAGCTTGATGGAAAGCTCTAAGATGGCTCTACATGATTCTAGGGTCAATTTAAGGTTCAGAGGATGATTTCCTCTTCGATTTGAAAGGTGCAATTAGGGGGTTCCTACAGGTTAAATACTGCTTGGAAATGAAATTAAGGTTACTGTGTCTTCAGGGTAGATTTTTTAACTTATCTAAGGGTCTGAATAGATCCTATAGGTAATTCTGCAGCTGCAGGTATGGGTTTTAAGCTCTCAAAAGCTTCAGGAAACACAGGGAAGCTTCGACACTTCTCTGAAAGCTCAGAGAACGAAATTTCTAACTCTGATATGTGCAACAGACAACTAACTGCATTTCTAATCAATTCAAACAGATTCTAAGGGATGTAACAAGCTCATCTGGGTAGGATTCAACTTCGAATTTCATCCAAAATCTACTGTCGTCAGTTTGGGTTCAAAAACAACCCAAACTGACAGATTGTTAATTCCAACAAATAAACAAATCTGAGCTCACTTAAGCCTCTCTAAAATCATTCAATAAGATCTTAGAAACAATTCTAACTCATTAATTCATTAAATTGAGCTCAGAATCAAAATTTCCTCCTCAGGTTTGACTGTTAGGCTTGAAATTAAAGCCTCAAACAACTTCTTAATCCTAGGAATATGCCAGACCCTAAAATAGATGTTTTGACTGAAGATTCTAGGGTTTTAGGCTCATCGCCTGAGATCAAAGAGTGGTTTGTTTGTCAGAGTAATCAGGAAGTTATTACAGAGATTTGAGGGCAGGAATGACTTGAGTGCATTTCACTGAAGCTTCTAGATCCTTCAGATGTGACTTTAAGCTTTCTATCAAACTTCTCCAACTCCGCCGGAGTTGGGGAAGATGAATCAGTAACTACAACTCCAGTTGTTAAATCTTCAAATAATTGACCTCAAACTAATTAGTGATCATCAATTAATCATCCTAGCGCTCCTTGTTAAGTCCTGTAGCTGAAGATCACTTTTGACTTGCCGAAGCTCTGGTGAGTCCAGAAAAAGCGAATTTTGTGTACAAAAAGGGAAAGTGTGGCATTTTCGATTTAAAATTGTTCATGAGGTTGCAAGGAACCTCAAGATCACATTTAATTCCTCATTATCTCTTTATATGTAAGATTTGACAGTAAATTCAGTTTGAATGAAAATTGAGTTAGTTGAGGCACGGGACTGTCTCCCACTCAAATAAGTGGTTGAGACTAGTCAAAGAGTAATTGTGATCTTAAATATATAATTAATTTAAAGTTTTAACTGCTCCTAAGCCGCAATTGACAGTGAGCTCAGGAGCTTAATTAGAATTAGGTTTTCAGGTTATATGTGGTATTTGTACAAATTAAAATGATAATTAGGATCCTTAGATTGTGAATAGGTGGTGGAGGACCCTATGGAGGTGGATCTAAGCTCAGTTACTGCCGCCATGGATAGTGACAGTAACTGTTGAAGGTAAAGGTGAATTAGGTGAATCAGTGATAGCATTAGTGTTTTAATAAATTAGAAATGGTCATGAGTGATAGAGGAAGGTGGACAGTGGCTTAAAAAGACAAAATCAGATCTCCAGCAAGCTCAAAGAACTTGCCGAAGTCGAAGAAGATGAAGTCTAGGATCTGAAATTAAGCTAAGCTAACTAATTATTTAACTACCTAAACTACTCCTACTCCTACTCCTACCTACTGTTACCTGGACGAAGGGGTAAAAGGGACTCCGCTGATAGCTCATGACGGAGGACGAAATCAGAGGGAATGAGAAGAATCTCTAGCGGGCGAATTTGGATGGAGCAGAGGATATCCTTGGTCGTCGCCTTTGTCCAGAGACGCAGTTGACCTCGGCGAAGCTCCTCAGCTGATCACGATGGATGAAGGAAGTCGGAGGATGGTGTGGAAGATCGTTGGAGTTACAGATGAATAACCTATTGGGTCGACTCAGTGTTAGAAGAAGGAAGGGAGGCAACTTACAGAAATCGAGGGGGTGGGGGTCTATTTATAGCTGAGGGTGATGAAGAGGGCGGCGGAGTCTGGACAAAGAAGAAGCTAGGAGAGTTTAACCTCCGACATCGTCTCCGACGATGGTGAGGTTAACTCCCACCTAAAATTAGGATTTCAGAGTAATCCAGACTGATGGATGAAGATGGGATGGTGAGCGCAAGCTCCAGGAGCTTGGAGAAGGAAGAATGATGTCGACAGGGCGTGATCAAGCGGTGGAATCACCCTCTGTCGTCAACCGTTCAATCAGCTGAAGAAGAAGAAGACGATGGGGACCTATGTGTGATGAAACCTAAGGACCTATATGAAAATTAAGGACCCGATTGCAGTGAATAGTAAGGACCTAAATGTAAACCCAGGTTTTAAAGGTTTATTTTAACTTAAATCTTTTTCAACTTTTTATATATGATTATAAATAATGTAATTATTTTGTTTAGACCTTGAATTTACATTTTTGACCTTTTTAAGTTAATTTATTAAATTAAGTAAAGTTACTTAAGTTATTATATACTTATGTATACATTATGTTTAAGTTACTTAACTTATCAATTAAGGGAATGACTAATAAGATCTCAAGTCCAATTATTAATTAGATTGTTACTAATATTAATTGAATGATAAAATATCATTTTAAACTTATTTTAAGGTCCTTTACTATATATCCCTTATTTTATAATTAACCCTTATATATTCATATCCTTAGCTAATTAACTAGGAAGACTAGTTAATTAGGGGTAATTAGAGATCATGATGAGTCTCTCATTAGGAGTTAACCTCACTGTCGTCGAAGACGACACTGGTGGTTAACCTCCTCTAGCTCCTCACACGTCTAGACTTCGCCGCCCTCTTCATCACCGTTAACTATAAATAGCCCCTTACCCCCTCAATTTCTGGTAAGTTGGCTCCCTTCCCTCTTCTTCACTGTAGCCGACCCAATAGGCTATTCTTCTACAACTACGGCGATCTTCCACATTAATCTCCGACTTCCTCCGTCCATCCTGATTGGCTTAGGAACTTCACTGAGGTCTGCCGCATCTTTGGACAAAGGCGTCGACTGAGGAGTGCCTTTACTCCATCCATTTTCGCCAGCTGGAGATCTTCCTCAATACCCTCTGATTTCATCTTCCGTCATGAGCCTTCGATGGAGTCCCTTTACCTCCTTCGTCCAAGTAACAGTAGGTAGGAGTAGGAGTAGGAGTAGGAGTAGTCTAGATAGTTAGTTAGGTAGTTAATGTAGCTTAATGTCAGATTTCAAAGATCGTCTTCTTTGACTCTGGCGAGCTCCTTGAGTTCGCTAGAGCTCCTGTTTTGTCTTTTGAATCCGTTGATCATCTTCCTTTATCACTCACGATCACTTCTAATCCATTTAAACACTAATTCTATCACTTAATTGCCTAAATCATATCCACCTTCAACAGCTACTGTTGCTATCCATGGCGGCAATAGTTGAGCTAAATTCACATTCACAGGGTTCTTCATCATCTATTCATCATCTAAGGACCCTATTCTACACCTTAATTTGAATAATTATCATCTATAATGAAATTGCCTAATTTTAATTAAGCTCCTGAGCTCGCTATCAATGGCGGCTCAGGAGCAGTTTAAATTATAAATTATTTATATAAATATGATCACAGACATCTGTTGACTTGTTTCAACCACTTATTTGAGTGAGAGACCAAGTCCTGAGCCTTAACCACTAAAATTCTATTAAAACTTGAATTTACTGATTAATCATTCATGTAATGAATTAATGAGGAATTAAATGCAAACCTGAGGTTCCTTGCAACCTCAGGAACCTTTTCAGATCAAAAATGGCATAAATTCACCACTCTGTGCACGATTTGCATTTTTCTGGACTCATCGAAGCTCCGACGAGTCATTACTGATCTTCAGGCTATAAAAGTTGATGATTAGCTCCAGATTGACATGATATTGATCATAGAGTAGTTTGAGGCCATTTATTTGGGATTTTAACCATTGGAGCTCAGAGTGAGGTATCTTCTTCTCCAACTCTGGTGGCGTTGGAGAAGCCTGCATGGAAGTCTAAAAGATGCATTTAAGGAGTCTAGAAGCTTCAGTGCAGTGCACTGAAGCTGTTCCTGATCTTAGATCTTTGTAGAAGCCTTCCAACTCTTTTGACGAACAAAACACTTTAGGAGTTCAGGCGATGAGCCTGGAACCCTAGGTTCTTAGGTTAGAACACCTGTTTAAAAGATTGGAAAGATTTCTGAGGCTGAGAGGATTCTGTTCAAGGCGTTAATTTCGTGAGAAGAAGCTTAAATCAGAAAGTCAAAATTTCGAGCTTTACAGTCAAACTGAGTTTGAGATCTTGATTCTGAGCTCGATCTAAGAAATTAAGTAGTTTGAAATGTCTCTGAGATTCTGTTGAATGATTTAAGAATGAATTAATTGAGCTCAGACTTGTAATTCTATTAGAATTAACACCCTGCCAGTTTGGGTTATTTTCGAACCCAAACTGATGGCAGTGGCTTTTTGTTGAGATTTGATCTCAAATCCTGCCCAGATCAATTTGTAACAACCCTTAGAATCTATTTTAATCAACTAAGAATGTTCTTAGTTGTCTGTTTACTTATTCAGAGTTAGAAATTTATTCTTTGAAGCATTTAGAGAAGCTTGGAGCTTCTCTGCAGCTTCTGAAGCTTAAAGAGCTTCGGAACCTATTTCAATAGTTGAGGAAAGACTTGCAGAGCTTATTCGAACCCTTAGTTAAGTTAGAAAAGCTAATCTATAGACACTATGAGCATTATTCCATTTCCAGGTCATATAACCCCGTGGAAACCCCTTAGATTCACTCTTCAAATCAAAGAGGAAAGCATCCTCTTGACCTAAAATTGACCCTGTAATCTTGTAGAGCTATCTTAGAGCTTTCCATCAAGCTTTATTTCGCTTGATTTGGAGCTCTGAGCTAGGAGCAATCTTCAGTTGAAGTCGGTTCTGGAGGAGAACATAGTCCCACATCGGAAATTGTTGAGCGTGCGCATAGGTATAAAACGAATTTGTGTCCTAGGCTTACCAGTTGTCAAGCGCTCGACGCGAAATGAGAAGAACATCTGATCATCTGAGAATTGCGTGTGTGTGTGTGCGGGCATGTGTGTGCCTACGGGTGTGCGCCTGAGTGGGCGTGTGAGATGTTGGCCCTCAGAGGGCGAGGCCTAGGAGGCGGTTGGGCCTATTTTGCTCGAGAAAGAAATAAACCAAAAATAAACCGTAATCATGTAAGGCGAGGATTGAGTAGGGTCCGGTCCCACCCTCACAAGGGTGCTGTGTATCCTCGAAAGGACCTTACCGCAAACCTTAAACTAATTTTTGGTTAAAGGAAAAACCCGATTCAGCTGAAGCCAAAGAAAGTTAAGGAAGAGCAGGTGTCATGCTGAGAGGCTAAGTGTTGAAGTTAAAGGTTAAGGAGAAAAGCTGAAGAAGCTAAGAGCTAAGTGTTGAAGGCAGAAGCTGAAAACTAAGGGAAAGGAAAAGGAAAAGGCTATGGAAAGAGAAGAACAGAAGAAGGATTCATAACAAAGAAAAGAAAGGAGAAGAACAGGCACCAAGAAGAAAGAGCAATAGAAGAAAAAGAAGGAAGAAAAAGACTAAAGAAGAGAAGATGAAGGCAGGAACAAAATAGATAAAGAAGAAAGAAAGAGTTTGAGAGATTAAGAAAGAAATAAAAAGAGAAAGAAAAAAATAAAGGTAAATATAATAAAAGGAAATAAAGAAGAGAGGTGAAAGACTAGAGAGAAAAGAAAAGGAAGAGAGGCTGAAGAAAAGAAGTTTAATTTCTTTTTTTGTATGAATTTGTTATAATTATTTTTAATTGTAATAAGGCATGTTTTGAATAGATACTCTTATTGGCCTTTAAACTTTTGAAATAAATATATTTCAAATGGGATTTTGTATATTTCTTCGAATTAAATTAATTTTTGCAAAATTCATGTTTTACAACTAATTTAACTATACCTCCTATACTTATAGGAAAAATAAAGTTAATTAGTGAATTTAAAATGACTTATACCTTCCAGTGAACGACTTGGACTCAACCAGTTAAAAAAATTATAAAATGTTAGGTTAATTCGACTCTATACTATTAAATGACACAACTTCGAGTTAACCTAGGTTATTTTTCTCTACTCATAATTAAGTAAAATTAACTTAATTAACTGAGTTGAGGTGAGAAATGATCAGGAGCCTAGATCGAGATTATTTTCGATTAGTCAGTTTCCACTGTTCAATCTGATGTCTACCTAGGGGAGCAAAATCAAACGATCGTAGTTGGGGGGTACACTAGGAACCGGAGGCGCAAGCCAAAGGAAGAACCTTCTCCCCAGCCCCTCCCTCTAATTGGTTGGATTGATCAGAAAGAAGTAGATCAAATCGTTTCTTTATCTCAAGACAGGCTCTGGGAGTCTGTAGGTCTTTAGGCTAGCCCACTTAAGGACATGTTTGATTGTTTGTATTGCAAGGCGCCTTTCTTCCTCCTGTCTGTCATGGATCCTTCCACATCTTATTTGCACTTAGGAAGGCTTATTCCTATCACTACTTATTCCCAAAATGATTATTATTCCAACCAGACTTATTCTCATCCATCTTTTATTTGGGATAAACCTGATTGGGGATATAGTTCTGGACCTCCGTGTTCAGGGTCTAACCCTGGACACCACAATCTTGATTCTAATCCTTCTCCGAGCTACATCGATTATAGATTACCGCCCTCATTTGGACAACCTAATATGATCTACAATCAAGAAGGATATGCTGATCCTTACCCTTCCCCAGATTACAATGCATATAGGTCATCACCTCCCTATGAACAACCCGAAATGACCTATTATCAGGGAAGGTATCAAGAACCTCAATTTGTTGATTCCCCTGCATTGAACCCAAACTCGCCCAACCCTAAACCAAACCATTTGGTTCAGCTTAACCAGGTTCAAGATAAGGTGTTGGCTAACTTAAGGAATACCATTCAATCTCTAGAAGCTTAGCCAACACCTTGCCGTAAAGAATTGGAGCCTCTGATTGAAAGGATTAATGATCTTAACAAGTATTCATTGGATTGGCTCCAAGATGTTAAGGATAAGGGCTTGGGTGAGTTTTCACTTAGGAAGTTATCAAAATTGAGGATGATATTTGTGATTGCTCTAGTCCAATCTTAGGATGGTTCTTGGGATGAACCCTTGACAAGAGAGCTGATGTTAGAATCCTCTCAGCACCTGTAGGGGGGAACATGTTTTGCAAGACCAGGGTTGACCAGGTTGTTCTAGAGCAATCAAATAAGGATGAATTAAATTCTTCACCTGAGAACCCTGAGCCGAGGTACGAGGAAATGTATGTCTCCATGAAACAGAAAGTGATTGATAATTGAGACATACATTAATGCGAATTTAGAATTGTTTGATTCTAAAGGTGAAGAATCATTATGCGAAGTCTCGCCTGAGTTTACAGCACATGATTTCTGTGAGACGATTGGGCCTGAGGAATTCGATGAATCATTTGATGGCCCTAAAATTGAGGAAATTGATCTTGTTGGGGCTAGCATGGTGGATTCAGATCCCGATTTCATGAAGCATTCAATTCATAGCCTTATTCCTCAATTACACCCATTCGACCATAATGACGATTTTGATTTTGAGATCACTAGACCCAAGTCAATTTTGATTCAGCCATCAATCGTGGACTTGGAAATTTTAAATGGGATGATTATCATGCAAGAGGTCCTGGAATCTGAATTTCTGAATGAAGAGGATAGGAATTGGGAAGTGAAACTTTGGGAAGTTAATTCTAGAGGAAGCCAAAGACTGAGTCTAAGGGTTCCAATTTGTCTGAAACCACTAACTCTCTATCAGGACCCTTCTGACATTTTTGACTTAGAGGATGTCCAACCTAAGAGCACATTCATTGATTATCCTTTTGAGCTTAATTTCTCTGTTACCTAACTTTTTGGTCTTGAGTTGCATCCTTACAAATCGTGGACCTGACCCCGCTTGTATACTGATATCAGGTTTTGGATATTTTTATCTAGAACCTTAGATATACTTGACCATGGGGTATGGGTCTGCACTACAATCTGGTCCACATCTATGGCATCTCTTGGCAGGTCCAAAGCTAAATTTTCTTATTCTGATTCTGACCTGCACCTGTGAATTCTTTATTTCTTCTTTGTATAATGTGACTACCTGAAGGCACTAAATTCAACACGTATACAGTTTCTTTTCATTTCAAAGCCAACCTGTTATTCATGCAATTCAAGTGCTTTCTACTATAGTCCACTCTATTTCATGTCTTTTTAATACAATGAGGACATTGCATTAAACAGGCATGGGGGTGGATATCATTATTTGAATCATCTTGTTAGCTCCGTTGATTCTTTTTATTTTCTCTTTAGTTTTGAAACAAATAAAAACAAAAATAAAAATAAAAAATAAAAAATAAAAAAAAGTTGAATTAGGAAAGAGAACCTGGGCTTTAGAAAATTTTCAGTCATAGAGAATAAAACTATATGACTTGAACACTTAGACCCTTCAGGTCTTTGGACTTAATCAGTTCGGGTGTCCACTAAAATAAGGATTTTTTTCTTGAGTCCTCACCTGTCTGAATATATTTCTAATTTGATTAAATAAGATGGGTTAATAAGTACATGACTTATCAACCTGTCCTCTAATTTGAGAGAACTTTAAGTCTAAGCATCTACACACTTTTCACACTGACTCGTTATTCGACGGTTTTTACGGAATTAGGTAGCTAATGAACCTTCTAAGGTGGTATGGCTGGCAAGTTATTATTGGTAATAGCCCATTGGTAGGTTGTCCAGAGCCCAGTCAGATGACCATTCTTTTCCTGCTGCCTTTATGTAAATCTTAGTTCAAGGAAGCCACCTACTTAAAGAAAGAAAAGAAAAAGAAAAATACCCAAAAAGAAAAGAAAAAAAAAAGAAACTAAAAAGGAGAAAGAAAAAAAAAGAAATAAGCCACACTTCACCGCACGAGTATGGCGGCAAGTTATCGTGGGTAACAACCCATTGGTAGATTGTCCAGATCCCAGCTCACCAAAATGCACATATAATTCCTAAACACTTAGGAAGAAGCAGAGAAGTAGAGTAAGCCGGGGAGATATACATTGGGTTTGCTCTTGTGTTGATCCTGTAAAAATAAAAGTAGGGAGAAAGTTACTGGTCGAATAGATACACCTTTAGGCATAATTCCTTTTTAAGGTCACCTAGGGGCGTAGAAACCCGAAGTCCGTTCTGATTGCCAATCAATGAGTAGAGCACTTCACACAAAAAGATGCTTAGAACTTAGAGTTCTCATCGAGTCTTGGGTGGGTTGAGTGGCCGTAGAAAGTTGCTTCGAAACCCTCAACTTAAAAATTCAAAAAAAAAAAGAAAATAAGAAAAAGAAAATAAGATCCTTCTTTGAATAAGGCGAGGGCTTGAGGCGGTCTGCATTTTGGCAAACCCCCTGGCACTGTTGTATCTCTGTAGTTCATGTTTTAGTTGAAATCTCTAAGTGTTGAAAAAGAACTTTTGCCCGAGAAATCTGGTTCAATTCTCTTATAAATAGTATGTAGTTTTGCTAGAGATTAGTAAAAGATAGGAATGGGTGCGAAATCACATAAACCATCTTTTTTGCACGTTCTTAGGCATACAACTGCATTATACATTATAAATATTGCATAACATGCATCATCACGCATTTAGGATAGATTGTATAAAATTTAGGTTAATTTCTCCTTTTTATGGTCAGGTGATAGAGTGACATTTAATCAAGGCCTAGGATTTAAGATCCAATCGTACGGATCTGATCAGGGCGCCGATTGGAGTTCAACGACTCCAAGATCGCCCCGATCGGATATCCATAGCATCAGATGCAGTCCGAAAAAGTCAGAGGTCAAGGGGAGAAAATGGTGTAAATCTGTACATGATTGGAACACCATCATGAGCCATAACTATCTCAATTTAGTCATTATCAAGGAATAAATGCTCTTACATAACTGCCAGAGAGCCATAGTTCATTGCATAATCATTCTGAGAGAAAGATAGGAAACCAGGGTTAAAGCTGTAATTTCCCATCATATCTTGAATGCAAAACAACCACGAATTTTCCCAGGGGGTAATTAAGAGTCAAATGGTCTTAAATATCCAACAAGTGGGTTAATAAACAGAGAAAAGGGTTTTCGTGTGTTTTGAGAATTAAATAAGTTCTGAAACCCTAAAATAGACCCGCTTAATCTACCAAGGTTCTGGTTAGGATAAAATTCACCTAAACCCTCTAGGATTCATAGAAAAATATTCTCTAGGGTTTGGTACTTTCAATTTGATCATGAGAACCCATCTTGGCCAAAAACAGAGTCTCAGACTGACATTTGCCCTAATCAGGGTTTTCGCATAAATTACCTAGTCAAACTTGGTCAAAAACAAAATCAAACTTCACCATTAGATTCCTTAGGTTCAAATTAGGTTTGTACCAAAATTTGGGCCCAATCTGAGACTATCTTGACCTAGTTTGTAATTTGGTTCTATCTGATTCTTTTATATCACACATATGCCCTTAACTTTCAAAATCCTTACCAAAAGGCCCCCAACTTTGTCATAATTTTCACAAAAATGTCCCTGCCACCATGAATCCTATTCCTACAAACTTTAGCGACCTAAATTTGGCAAGTTCTCCTTAATTCTTTGACGAATCCCTCTCAGATTTAAAAGGAAAGTTCATCAAGGAATTTCCTTTCTTTTGAGCCAATTCCCAATCTCTCATGCGAATGCATGAGAGATTAGGGTATCTTGGGATTTCTTTCTCCGATGAACTTTCCAAGCTTGGGAAGCTTGCTTCCGAAGCCCAAAACGCCATCCAGAGACCTATAAAAAGATCCCCAGATCAAACCGAAGATCTCACACTAGAATTCGACCAGATTCCCCCTTAATTTCTTCTCTCCTCATATAGCCGAATCTCCTCGACATCCGGTTAGCTCCTCCAACTACATCCTTCCCTTGCTCTCCTCCGCGTCGTCCTATACCCACTGACGCCCCATCCTCCATCTTCGTTGCCGATTCCTACTCATCGGAACACCTTCTTCCCCGATGTCGACCATATTGCAATCGACGTCACCTCTACTAGCTCAATTTAGTCATTATTAAGGAATAAATGCTCCTACATAACTGCCAGAGAAGCTATAGTTCATTACATAATGATTCTAAAAGAAAGATAAGAAAATAGGGTTAAAACTGTAATTTTACCATCATATCTTGAATGCAGAACAACCGTGGGTTTTCTCAAGGGTTAGTTAAGGGTCAAACGGTGTTAAGAGTTTAATAAGTGGGTTAGGACAGACAGAAAATGGTTTTCATGCATTACATGAATTAATGGACATCTGAAATCCTAAAAATAGATCTGCTTAATCTGCCAAGGTTCTGGTTAGGATAAAATTCACTTAAACCCTCTAAAAATCTTAGAAAAATATTTTCTAGGGTTTGGTACCTTCAATTTGACCATTAGAACCCGTCTTGACCCAAAACAGAGTCCTCGATAGACATTTCTCTAATTTGGGTAATTGTGCAAATTACCAAGCCAAACTAGGTCAAAACCAAAATCCAACTTCACCATTGGATTCCTTAGGTCCAAATTAGGTTTATACCAAAATTTAGGCTCAATCTGAGATTGTTTCAACCTAGTTTGCACTTTGGTCCAAATCTGATTTCTTTTATTCCACATGGGTCTTTAACTTTTGAATTCCTTGCAGGAAGCCCCCCATATTTATCATCATTTTATTGAAATAGGTCCCTGCCACCATGAATCCTATTCCTACAAATTCTGGTGACCTAAATATAACATGTTCTCCTTAATTCCTTGATGAATCCCTCTCAGATTTGAAAGGGAAGTCCGTCAAGGAATTTCCTTTCTTTTGAGCCATTTCCCATGCCCTTAAACCTTCTCAATCTCTCATGCGAATGCATGAGAGATTTGGGTATCCTAGAGAATTCCAACTTCAGCAACATTCTAAGCTTGGGAAGCTTGCTTCCCAAGCTCAAAAAGGACCTCCAGATCAGATCGAACTTCCCATGCTTGAATTCGATCGGATTCCCCCTTAATTTCGTCTCTTCTCATCCGGCTGAAGCTCCTCGACGTCCGACGAGCTCCTCCAATTCCATCCTTCGTCTGCGAGCAATGCCGGCGGCAGATTTATCTCCCTCGCTCTCTTTCGCGTTGTGCTGTACCCGCCGATGCCTCGTCCTCCGTCTTCCTCATCGATTCCTACTCACTGGAGCACTTTCTTCCCCGACGCCGACCATACTGCAATCGGCGCCCCCTCGACTCCCCGTTGTCTGGCAACTACCTAGATAAGTCCCCTAACTCCTCTACTTCATTTTCATCCCAACCACACTCAATTTCGACCATGCTACCGCCCGTTCACCGTCATCCCTTCCACGTTCGGCCACTCCTCCGGCGAGGCACATCTCACTCCACACACCATCAAACCCCTGGCCATTCATTCCTACACCTCTGCCTCGACCTCAGGAACAAAAGCCCTAACTTAGTTAGGTTGATTGCTCCTCCAAACCATTTGCTGAACACACCCACCTCCGCGCACCAACTCTGACACCGTCCGGCCACCACAGCCACCTTCACGACATGCCACACCCACCACCATACTCTCCACCCTACAGCGAAGCTCTTGAACTTATTTGACAAGGCCGAGTGGCCGTATTTTGACTTTCAGGTCTTCGCTCCCTCGACCGCCATTAGCGCAGCTTTGAGCGAAGCCTGAAGCCTTCTCCAGCCGTGCAAGATCCAGGTGATACACCCAGGTTGTGAGGAGAGGTTCCAGGCAAAGCTCCAAGTCTTCAATTAGCACCAACATCTGTTGTTGCTGCTCTAATTCCACGAAGGCAACCCACTGCAGCTACACGTAGAAGGAGGTGGGATAGTCCCACCTTGGAAGCTGAAGAGCACCTGCACCCGCATAAATTGAATTTGTCTCATATACTTATCGCCTCAAGTAACACACAGGGGGTGAGGTCCCCGCGCCCCTCACGTGCCTCACCCACGACACCTAACCCGCGGGTCTGGTTCACCCGATTACCCACCTAAGCCCTACACACACCTCGCTCACCACCCACACCGGTGAGCCTGGTCCCGGGTGCACTCTACCAGAATACTCAATAACCCGAGGCCCTGGGAGGGCGAATCCCTGTGAGAGGAGAGAAAGCATGCGGGGAAAAAAGGGGGGTTTTGCTCTTAGGACCAACGACTGACACTTAGCCGTTTAAGGAACCTCCCCCTTGTGCGTGAGAAGAAGAAAGAAGAGAAGAAGGAAGGCAAAGAAGAGAAGGAAAGAAGAGAGAAGGCACAGAAGAAAGAGGAGCTGCAGAAGAGAGGAAGCCAGAAGAGAAGAAGAGAGAAGCCTCACAAAGAAGAAGCAGAAGTAGTGAATGATTTAAGCCATCTGATTGTCTGAGTTTCATTTCAAGTACACTGTGCACTTATCCTACGTAGCATTTAATTGCTTAGTACTATTGAGTTATTTGATATAATTGTGAAGGGTAATTGGTGATTCAAATCACCATTTTACTCCATTCTTTTTGCATTATCTGACATTCACTTTCATTCGTATTTGCTTTGAATTCTATTGCTTATATATTTGTGTTGAATTGCATTCTTGAGAATTATTTTTGCTAATTGCTTCCTGTGTTAAACCTCGGGCTTTCATTCGAGTAATAAATTTTATTTGTTTTTCGTGATAATTCAACCTATACTACACGCATTGATTTTAAAACCCGTTTCAGTACGATAAACATTTTGGTGCTGTTGCCGGGAAGCAACATGCAATTTGATCTCGGGATTATAATATCTGATTTGGTACTATCTTGCTCTATCTCTTTTGACTGTGATCTATTTTAGGGATTCGTTAAAGGAAGATCAGCCGCACATCAGCCACTCCAGGGGCAGGTAAAACACAAATCCAATCTCTCCTAAACCCTTGATTATGAAAAAGCTAAAAGAAGAAATCAATTAGGTCCAACTTGCATTCTATTTTTAGATTTAATCACAAACAAGTTGCCCGATTTGGTTCATTTCTAGAAGACACCCAACCCTGATTTGTGCACCTACCTAGGGTTTAAGGTATTTAGGGCTATCACCTTCTTGCTTAAGCCCTACGTACCATATTTTTGACAATTTAAATTGGACCAACCAAGAGCTAATTAGGGTTTCCAATTTAGGATTTTAGAGACACACTTGCTTAGTCAAGAATTAACCTTTCCAAATAATGTGTGCCTAAGCCTTGATTGAATTGATCTATTCAAGCAAACTCTAAAAGCAGGCTCTTAATCTAATTTGAACACTAAAAGAGGGACCTAAATTTCTCAAAGGACAAAATAGGTGAAGTTGACCCACCTTATTGGGTTAACCAAATCTTCAAATTAGGTCACCTTGCACAAAAACATCTTAAAGTTTAAGTGAAATCATAGGTACCCTTGCTCTTAACTTAAAACTGGTAGACTTAAGAGGTCAAGTCCCCATTCTGGTCTACCTGGATCCTCAGTGATAAGAGAGGTCGAGTGGGGGAAACCCTGTAACTTGTGGGGGCGCTCTACCATGTAGGGGTCTTCGCGGGACTCTCCCTCTCTGACTACCCAGGTAATTCTTAGGTGGATGGCTTTCTGACTTAGGGGTATCATCCGTCCCGAACCTCTATAGTCATCCAAAATTTCTTGGGTGTCTTGATTGGGTCCATCACATTCTACCTCTCATCTACTCCATCGGTGCATGTTCGGGAGGAGGTCCTTAAGACCATCCTTAAGGCCTCCATTAGCTAATCACTCTCGTCGAGGTCGAGCCTCGACTTTCGTGTTTGTGCAACAACCCAATCACATTGACATATCCTCTAATTCAGAACCTACTTCCCCTTCATCAGTTGTGGATCACCAAGAAGATCAACCTAAGCTTGAGAAACAATTCCATGATTTCCAAAATCGAATCAATGCCATCATCAACCCATTGTTGCGTCCTCAAATGTGAGATCACTATAATCCTGTAGTGGTGGAGATCGAATCCCGAATCAACATTCCCGTGGGAGGACCCAAGGTAGATCTCCAGCCTAGCGTGCTTCATATGACCCCAAAATTTCATGGCTTGAATTCTGAGGATCCTTTCTAGCATATCAAAAACCTAAAACATCTGGGAAAAGCCCACACTTTTGGGGTAGATGTGCAGAATCGGGACGGATTACTCTTAAAGCTCTTGTCATTCTCTCTGGCTGACAAAGCCGCTCACTGGTTCCAAACTCAACCACAATCGATCAACACATGGGGAGAACTTCAAACCGCCTTCCTGCAAAAATTCTACCCCATTGGTTATACAAACACGATTCGGCACCAAATCACGCACTTCTCCCAAGGAGCGAGAGAATCTCTACTTGAAGCATGAGATTGCTTTCTAGATCTTATAAGTGCCCCCATCACGGAGTTTCAAAGTGGGAACAAGTCCAATCCTTTTACCACGGACTCCGTGAGGACATCAAGCTCTTTGTCAATGCAGCTTGTGGTGGTAGCATTATGGGTCAACATGGGGACACGATCTAGGAAATTCTCGAGAACATGTGCGAGAACTCCCTGAACAATGAGTCATTGGGTGCGTACGACCGGACGTCCACCCTCACATTGACAAATAATCGAGGGGTACACGAATCTCGAGGCCTTTCCGCATCCGTTGATCTGGAGTTGGTAGCCAGTCAATTAGACATGGTCTCCATTACCGAGAATAAGGTGGATGACATCACTCGTCATCTACACAAATCCACCTCTGCACCTCAATGCACATACGCGCACCTGCCCACGGGAAGGGAGGCTATGTACAACATCTACCACTCTCTGAGGATGGATGCATATTGATGAGTGGCTACTCATCATAGCTAAAAAGCTAAAGTTAAGCTAGAAACTAGGTTAAACAATACTAAATTAACACATAAAAAGGGTTAAGTGTGGGAATCAAAGAAAAATACCTAAAACATTAATTCTGTGTTAAGATTGCATAATTAGGTCATAAATTGAGATATCCTTGAGAAAAAGGTTAAATGATGATCCAAGTGTTAATTGAACATACAAATAAGTTTAAAAGTTCAAACCAAAAGTATAATTAACTTCTTAAAAGTTCAATTAAGCACATATAAAAGCTTGAAGGCATTTGGACATCATTAAGGCCTTAAAACTTAGAATTTACATTTAGGTCCTTTATGCATCACATTTCCTTCTTTAGAAAACTTTCACGGACCTATTTGTAACCTGCAGGGACCTCTTTGAAAGCCCTTAAGGATAATTCAGTTACTGTTTCCTCTCACTTATGGGCTTGCCTATAAATGTCCTACCCCTTCCCAGAAGGGCCTCCCTACAATTTTCCCAAATGAAACCCGGCACCTGGAACCTCCACGCGCCCACTGTGCATGTGTTGAACACGGAGCATCTTGACCGTTTGCTCTCTCTTGGTCTTGATCTGCGGCTCGATCTCAGTCGAAGCTTCGCACGAAGTAGCGCATGTGCTCACCCCATCCCCCAGATCCCTTCCTATAGTCAGTTTTCAACTTGGTAGCCCGCACGCTTCTCTCCTCTCATCCTTGCCGCCGATGCCCTTGTCGCCTATCTTCACCTGCACGGTGATCTGAGTCACTGAGATTGCTACTTAAGCACCTCAGTGGTTGTGCGCGCAAGGGATCGCTCTCTCTGACCTTCTTAGTGATCATTCTTCCACTCCAGTCTCTCCTCCTCACCAATTCCCTGATTTCACAGCCACCGGCCGTGTAATCCCCGACTTCTCTCTGACTCTCCTCGTCGCTAAGGACCACGTAGCACCTGAGGACAGCCCAGAAGCCTCACTACCAGTCTTTTCACTTCGCTAGAGCTCTTCCCCCTCCATTGTTCCTCCTTAGCCACCGGCTAAGGACCCACAGGTCTCATTCTCCTTATTAGAGTAGTTTTAATGTTTTCTAGATTAGTTGTAGCATTAGATAGGTAGATTAGAGTAGAATTAGATGTAGAATTAGTAATTGATATGCTGTTTTGATTAGTTTAGCATTAGGAGTAGTTTTAGAATAGAATTTCTGCCCTCACCTCCTTTGATCATCCCAGAACAGAGGGGAAGAAATTCACCCAATCACAATTCATTTTGTTCTTCCTCTACATGTTTTCACCTCATTTCTGATTCCCTTGATTTGTATTTCGCAATCCACCCACTCATAAGACCTAATTTCAGATCTGATGTTTTCTAACCTCAGATCTGAAATTAGCATTGAAAATCATATTAGGGGCTTCTCACTCCATCTTGTTCACAAAAGCCCTAATCTGAGCTAAAAATGGATTCAGTTTACTCGATTTACTTTGAATTTGGATTGCAAGGATTTTAAACCAATTGAGCTTTAAATGATTTTTGATCGAGTAAACTGAAGAATTTTGATTTGGATTCACTGATGGGATGGGAACTTGAGGTGATTTTGAAGTCAAAATTCACCTCAGAAGAGCCATAATCTGATCTATTAATTTTGAGAATTTCAATGTGTTGAATGCCTCGTAGAGCCAAGGAAGATCAACCATGTTGATTGAAGCTTTATTAAGGATTCTAATCTGAATTGTTTTTCTGAGAATCTGATTTTCACTTAAGGGATTCTCAATATCCCTTAAGATGTGTAACATCCTGGGATTCAGCTAGATTTCTTGTGTTGATTCTAACCCTTTCTACATGCTGTCTGTAGCATTAGAAGGAGTTAGATCATCAGTTTTTGGATTTACTGTGTTGATCCTAACCCTTTCTACATGTTGTCTATAGCATTAGAAAGAGTTAGATCAATAGTTTTTATGGACTGAATGGTTATGATTTTTGTGACAAGGAACTTGGATTTAAGATGCTGAACATCTAAGCATGGTTTTTATGTGAATTTAAATCCTTGTCAGAATGTGATTTAGTGATTTTTGTCTTGTGTTTTTGAATCCCATAATTAGAGTAAATTGCTGCCATTGCAGCTACATTCCCCCAAATCCTAGCTAAGTGATAGCCTGAAACAATCATTTTGAATCGTGGATCAGGCTGTCTTGAATCTGATCTGGGATTTAATTGGTTGATTTAAGCTGTTAAGTAGTTGGAATTTAGCTTTCTTCCTTGTTGCAGACTTTTTTGTCTTCCACGTGGATTAACTACAGCAACAGTTAAGCTGTTTGGAATTAGATTTGGTCTGTAGCAGCTGCTGATGTCAGTAGCTGTTGGACTGCTGGATTTCCAGCAGCTACTGTGTTGCTACTGCCTTGCTACTGCTATTTCAGCAGAAGATTTCTGGTCTGAGATCATATGGATAGTAGCTAAGGTTTTAGTTTTGTTGAAATAGCTCACTAATGTATAAAGGTGTGTTTGAATTGTATACAAGCATTCACGTAAACTCAATGAATTTTTAAGCTTGTCTAGAATGCTTGTAATCTTATTTTTGATACTTTGTCAACTAGTTTTAAGCTTAACTGTCCATTAGGTATAATTTATTTGAATCCAAATTGAAATGTGTGCCAAAATGTTTGAATTCTTTATTTATCTTGTTTAGAGTCTTTTGAGGCAGTTTACTACCTTTTAAACGCTTAGGTCCCATTCTATAGCCTTAGGACACCTTAGAAAAACTTTAAAAGGCTTAGAATGAGTGAACTTTGGAATTAAATAAAAATTACATAAAAAATATAAAAAAATAAAATAAACCTGTCTGATTGAAGATTAGGTATTTCTTTAAAGACATACCAAGTTTCATGGTAATCTGAACCCCCGACTCGATAGAATTTACCAGTTGACGGTTCTTTATACCATGAAACTTAATAAAAGAAACTACACTTAAACATACCAAAAATGTCTCTTTCTCCTCATCTATTTCTTTCCCTCTCATCACCTACCTCCATAACAAATATAAAAACCATAAAAAGTAAAAAAAAACCTAAAAATACTAAAAATCCTTTGTATAATATGTATATAAGTGTATATATAAGCTATATAGTAAGCTTATTAACCTATAATGTGAATTATACATACTTATAATATAAATAACTTATGTATACATTGTAGTATGTAAATTAAATATTTAAGTTAGATTATACTGTATACATCTTAATTATATAACTAATTATTAATTAAACTAATTTATATGTACAAATAAGATATATAAATTAGTAAACACTATAAATAACCATATTAAGTTATAATATTGTATATATGTATTTATATGTATATTATAAACATAGTAAACCCCGTGCCTCAATTTAATTATATATACAGAATAAATAATTAATTTATTAATTCAGTAGTTAAGTTATTAGATTAAATTAAAATAAATTAGTAATTTAAGTTATAATTCAACTAACCTAAATTGTATATTTGTACTAATGTATTTTAATTAATTTAAGCTAATTTAAGTATATTTATATTATTTATACTATTTAAACTTAATTTACAACTAAAATAGTTTAAAATTATACTAATTAAATGTAAATAAAATAGAAATAAAACTTGTAAAATACAATAAAAATATCTATTAAATACTTTGACCTATTTACTAACTCTGTATAATGTCAATTAGACCATATAATAACTAATTTATACGTAATTAAAGAATAAAACCTAAAATCAGTTATGTATAAACTGTATACTTTACCTAATTAATTTATATAGTCAATACAATTAAAATTCCAAATTAATTGTACAATTAATTAGTATTATGTAAATACTTTAAATTCCTATAATTTAATTTTAATTTACAATAAATTATGGCCTTCGAATTGAGAGTCAAAATCATAAATTTGGCATAGCCGCACCTAAATCCAACACACAGCCGTGACATGGATAGTTCCACATCGTGGGCGTGCGAGCGCTCTTAGCGCTTTAAATTATTTTTCTGCATTGTAACGCTCAGTCGTCACGAGCGCCGGGTGCCTGAAACAACCGAGCATTTATCTGAGCATACTTGAGCATTCTTAGCATGTGTGTGTGGCCAGGGGTCGTGTTCGGGCTTGATTAAGCCCAAATCTGAGCTGGAAACGTAATTAAGTGGCCTAATTAAGAAATTAGGGCATGCTTAATAGAGGTTTGGTCCCACCTGCCTCGGGTGCTATGTATCCCTCGAAAGGTGTGCCCGCCAATTAATAAATTTTTGCTAAGTTAGAAGGCCCTAATGACTCATTAAGCACAGAAGAATAAACAGCTAAGTGTGTGGATAAGGAAGAAGAAGAAGAATGCAGAGAACTTAAGAAGTAAGAGAAGAATAAAAGTATATATGTATAACATATATCTATATGTATAGTATATGTAAATAATATGTATAAGTAAAAAAAAAAAAAGTTGTATAGTATGTATAGGTAAGCAATACAGCTATATATATGTATATAAGTAACTTCATATTTTCACTGATAGAATAAACTGTTGCTAAAAGTAAGATAACTGTCGCTATAGACCCTAGTTTCAGCTTTAGAGTTTATATATAGTTTTTGGGGGATCCAGCGACGTTTGTATCTGTCACTGTAGCTTATATATATGTCACTATATATGTTAGTATATTAAGTTAAGTTTGTATGATATGTAATATTAGTTAGTGGTGTATATTTATGTAAGTATTAGTAAGATAACTTATAAATAGATAGTATAGAATATATCTATGTATTATTTGATGCTTGTTTGTAAGTAAATATTTGCAAGCATTTTCATTGACACTTTTTATACATAATGGAACCCTTAATTCATTCTTTTTGGATTCATTCATTCATTCATTATTGATTGTATATAAAATTAATTATTTTTGGAATTAAAGAATGATCTTGGACTTAGAGAGTGATGTAAATCAATAACTGCCTCTTAGTGAATGACCTGGAATAAATTAGTAAAAATTATGTAATTAAATAAAATTGATGTGGTAACGGTTTGTATTTGTAACACTTATTACAACAATAACGACATTTTTTTTATATATGAATCGTTTTTCCATTCATATTTTTGGTGCCATTGCCGGGGAGGCAATTCTCTATACGCCAAAATTATTCTTTAATTCTTTGTTTGTATATAATTCTTATTTTCATTCATTCATATTCATTGTTTGTACATAATTATTCTTTGTTGTATCTATACTCTTTGGTTTTTTTACTAATCATTTGTTGTTTTTCCATAGCACTTGAGGAGTAGGAGGAGCAGCATCATCTTCCAGGTGGAGGTCGTCTTCCTTGCGGATTCGCTGCGCTTCTGACTCGACGTCCAGGTGGAGTGTTCTCTCAAAGCAGCTGTAGTATTAGTAGTATAGTAGCAAGTATAGTTTAGTTAGACCTAGGTATTTTACTTAGGACTATTTGTTAGGCACAAGTTGTGAGAGCCTGTTCTCACACATTATTGTAATAATTGTGGACTCTCTGGACTCTGTTTTTTTTCTATCTTCCGAACTCATCTCTCATCGATGCTATTTTCCATTTGCATTTTTCCGTATCAATTTCTTTCTTTTTTTTTGATTGTTGCATTATTCAAAATCCAAAAAAATTATAAAATCAAAAATTCAAAAAGATTTCATCCTTATCTAGCAGCAGCATATCCTTAGGCATCCATCTTAGGTTGCATATTCTACCTGCTAGATTTTAATTCCAAGTCAATTTGCATATTGTAGGTTGCTGGAGTCAGGTACGCATTCTTTACCTTTCTCAAACTCCTGCCATACTTGCATTTGACTTAAAATCTAAAAATACCATCTCTTGTATTGAACTGATTAAAAAGCGAGACGCGTAGCATAGAAGTTATCTTAAAATCACTTGAACCAAAACAAAAGGAGACGTTAAAATCTGAGTGAAACCCTGACTGAGATTTTCACTGCATTGTGTTGATTGCTATTGTGCACACAGCACGGTCACTTAAGATCACAATACACGGGTTTCTACCTCATCTTCTCCTGCAACCACAAGATTTGGATTTACACGCCAGTCTTATCCAGACTCCCAGTGGATTTTAGAGGTCTGCACTCCGCTAGGTCTATTTTAGGACATGTACAATTGTTTAAAATAGTTGTTTACATACTATATTATTTTGCATAGCAGCCTCTAGGAAAAAAAATCAATTCTTCTCTCTTGATTGTTAGATTAGTCTAGTGATTGATCGAGATTTGATTGGAATTTTCTGATTTCTGTGAGATTGAGCTAGATTAGTCCTTTCCATTGAGTTGTGACTGATTTTCAAATTTGCTTTCAAAAACTGACTCAATGGAAGGTAGGAGATCCCAGAACACAGAGCTAGTATTCCCCTTGGGTGCTGATGCCCAAGCCACCACTTCCACTTCTTTGCAATCTGGACCACTCAAAAATTTCAATCTGGACCACCTAAAGAACATCATACATCTTTGATTCTCCAGACCTTGGTTGACATGCAAAAACAACACAAAGAAGAGATCTCTAAGTTATGAAATCAATTGGCCCAGTTGGTAAGTGCTCGCCAGCCTGGTGCACTTGCCTCTCAACCTCTTCAAAACTCGAATAACGTGCTGAACCAGAGGCATGTTATGAACCCAAATCAAGGCCAAGCCCACTTTGTTTATCAGGCCCCTTCTGCGCCATCACTTGACAAGATGAATACTTCAACTTCATACTCAGGATTTCCGCAACAAACACCTATTTTTCCCAACCCAAACCAAAGTCAGGCAGGATTAAATTCCGTCACCACCCGTAGTGGCAAAGCAACACAAGACCTACCCTTTCCTAGCCACAACATGCCTGAGACAGTAAACCCTAACCCTATATTGTTCATCCAAGACACACCCATCACTGATAAAGAGCCTGAGCCAATTCTAGAGGAACCATCTAAGGTTCCATTTCTTGAGGCCTTGACCAAGAGAAAGAAGACAACCAAACCCATGGCACTTGAGGAGGACCTGGTCAAGCTCTTTGAGCAGGTCCATATAAAAATCCCCTTGATGGATGCGATTCGCTATGTATCGGTTTATGCACGATTCCTGAAAGACATGTGTACACCCAAGTGTAAGCCACGAACCAAAGGTGGGAACCCAATCGTACTGTTGGAGCAAGCCAGCTCCGTCATTTTGAGCAAACTCCCGCCTAAGGAAAAAGACCCAAGCACCCCTCTAATCTCCTGTGCAATTTGTGATATATAGTTTGACCGAGCCTTATTGGACCTAGGAACTTCTATCAATTTGATACTTACATCCCTACTAGACTACTTTGAGGAATCTGGGCTTAAACCAACAGAGATGACTTTGCAGCTAACCGATCGATTTATTAAGTCACCAAAAGGAATCCTCAAGGATGTCATAGTTAGGGTACATGATTTCTATTTTCCCGTGGATTTCATTGTCTTAGACATGGATGCTCCTAAGAACTTGAAGAATACACTGATCATATTAGGGAGACCCTTTCTAGCCACTGCTAGAGCCAATATTAATTGTGAGGAGGGCTAAATTGAGTTAAAATTTGGGAGCAAGACGTTGAAGATCGACATCTTTAAGGCCCAACAAGGAATTAATTGCGGGGTTATAGATCAAATTTGTGATATCGAGGCCGTGGTTGACGACACATGTATCGAGGAAAACCCGAATATTTCTGATCAACCACAAGAAGATCAAAACCCTCAATTAGAGGAGCCTAAACCTAACCTAGACACACCCATAGCTCCTTCCTTTGTTCCCGACACCCACCATGAACCACCTGTTGCTGCTGATAATCCTGTTATGGAATTGAAACCCCTCCCTGACCATCTCAAATACATCTTTTTGGGTTCCAATCAGACATTTCCTGTGATTATCAACTCCTGACTCACACCTGATTAGGAAACATGCCTGATTTCTGTTCTCTAACAGCATCGAAGAGCCATTGGATGGACTCTCGATGATATGACTGGCATCAGTCCCTCATACTACACACATCACACTGAAGAGGGCTCACGACTATCCCATGAAATGCAGAGACGCCTAAATCCAAGCCTGCAGGTTGTCGTGAAAAAGGAGATCTTCAAGTGGTTAGATGCAGGGATCATCTACCCGATCTCCGACAGTTGGTGGGTGAGTCCAATCCAAGTTGTGCCTAGAAAGGCAGGACTCACCGTAATCACGACTGATACAGGAGAAACCATACCGACCCGTATAGCAAACTAGTGGAGAGTCTGCATTGATCATAGAAGACTCAATTCCTCCACAAAGAATGATCATTTCCCACTACTGTTCATTGATCAGATACTTGAGAAACTAGTGGGAAATCAATTCTTCTATTTCTTGGACGGGTAATCCGGTTATAACCAGGTTGCAATCCATCCTGAGGACCAAGAGAAGACCACCTTCACCTGCTCCTTCGGAACATATGCATTTTGAAGGATGTTGTTCGCTCTCTGCAATGCACCGACTACTTTTCAGCGGTGCATGCTTGCCATATTCTCAAATATGGTAGGTGAATATCTTAAAGTCTTCATGGATGACTTCTCAGTATTTGGGGAATCATTTGATGATTGCCTCCTGTTAACAGAGCAAGATCGATGTTTATAAAAGTTGTGTTGTAATATAGGTCTAAATCGCTTTGGAAACAAATAATATTTATTACTCAAATGAAAGTCCGAGGTCGAACACAGGGAGCAAATATAAATTCACACAGCAATTTCAAATAAGATGAAACTGAGCACAAGAACTTAAACCAAATAATGATAATCAGTAAATACTAATCTGTCACATTAGATAATAAATAAATTCTCATGTTTCTTGAGGCAATAAAAAAGTAGAGAAGCTAAAATAATGGTGATTTAAATCACCAATTACTCTCTAGGAGTATATATATCAAGCATTCAATCAATTCAAATATTTCAACAGTAATTCTAACGTATCAAGCCTCAAATCAGTCGTCAGGTTTGATGACCAGACGACTTAACCATTAGATTCTACAATGCTTCTCTAGTATTTTTCTTCTTCTTCTTCTTCTCTTCTCTTCTTCCCTTCCTTGGCTCCTCTTCTTCAGCTGCTCTCCTCCTTCCTTCTCTTCTTTACGTAGGAGCCTTCTTCTGCTCTTCTCAAGTTCTTCTTCTGTGCCTTTTCCTTTCTTCTCACACATAAGGGAGGCACTCTCAGATTTGGCTAAGTGTCACACAAGGCAAAACCCTCGGCTGTCCCTGCTCTCTCTCTCTCTCCTTCTCTCTTTAGGATCCGCCCTCCCAGGGCCACAGTCAGGATATTCGGGTAAATGGGCACATGCGCACCCGGGACTAGGCTCACTGGTAGTGGGTGGTGAGCGAAGTGTGAACAGGCTTAGGCAGGTAATTGAATGCACCAGGCCCATGTGTAGGTGTCGCGGGCGAGGCACGTGAGGGCGCGGGGACCTCAACCCTTGTGTTTACTTGAGGCAATAAGGCTATAGGACAAAAATAACTTATTCGGCTTCGTCTGGTTGTCCACTTCCGTAGGTGGGAATAAAGTCCCACCCTTCCTTCACGCAGCAGTTGGTGGCAGCTATCTTCGGCCAATTCGTGTGAGGGAGGAGGTCAACGCCCCAATTGACCAGTCAGGAACAAAGCTGGGTCGATTCCACGTTGCCTGATGTGAACACTTGGAACTGCAGCTGTTGGAGAAGGCTTCAAGCAAGCTCGAAGCTTGCTCATTAATGGCGGCTGGAGGTGAAGACCTGAAACACAATAATACGGCCTTGCGACCACGTCAAAAGAGCTCAGGAGGATCGTTGGTCGTCGACGAATGAAGTGGTGGTGGTGGTGTGCTGTAAGAAGGTGTGTGTGCATGTGGTGAATTCAGCGAAGGTGGAGAGAGGGTGGGTTGGTTGATGGAGCGATGGAGAGGGTGAATGCCCTAATTGATAGAGGGCTTTTGTTGGGGATGTCATGGCGATGCTAATGGGGGCGATAATGGAGAGGTTTGTGCGGTGGAGTGGAGGTTGGGCATTACCGGAGCTTTGCTGGAGTGGAAGAAGATGGAGGGGGAGACGTGTGGTCGGCAGTCGTTTTGAGAGATAGAAAGAGGGAAAAAGGAGGGAAGTAGAGGAAGCTAAAGAACCTAGTCTAACGGTCGAAAGAGGTAGAAACCCACGCTGTTGCGATGGCCGGACATGGGGAAGATGAATCCTCCGAGAGGAGGACGACGGCAAAAAAGGGGATCTGGAGGCCCTGGCTTTGGCCCACCAGACGCAGACGAAGATGAGAAAGAAGGAGGACAGGCCAATTTGGTCGTTGGCCATCCGTAGGAAGATGAGGGAGGAGCTCGTCGGAGCTAAGTTGGAGGAGGGTTGGAGGGAAAGTTAGGACGATGTTTTTTGGCTCTAAAACTAGCTGAAGAGCACAACCATGCATTGGACGTACTTAAATAGGGCTTAGGAGGGAGTTCCAAGCTTGGAAACAAGCTTGGGAACCTTGGAGCTTATGCACAAATAGGATACCCATTCCTTCAAAGTGTTCGCACTAGCTTTTGGGAAAGAGTTGGGATCTAAGGTTGGTCCCAATGGAAGGAGGGTTTCCTAAAGAATCTTTGGTTTGATTTTGGGAAGGCTTCATCAATCAATCAAGGAGATCTCTCCAAATGAAGCTCGCCAGAGTAGAATTCTTGAGTGATAATGGTGGAGGGACCTTTTTGTGGAAACGATGACAAAGTTAATGGGCCATTTGCAAGGAATTCAAAAAGTTAAGGGTCTGAATGAGATAGAAAGAGTCTGATTGGACCAAAATGCAAACTTGGTCAAGATGATCTCAGACTGGGCACAACTTTTGGTACAAACTCAATTTGGATCCAAGGAATTCAATGGTGAATTTAGATTTAGGTTTGGACCAAGTTTAACTAGGTAATTTATGCAAAAATTCAAATTAGGGTAAATGTCAGTCTCAGACTCTATTTTTTGTCAAGACGGGTTGTGATAGTCAAATTGAAGGTACTAAATCCTATAGAATATTTTTCTATGAATTTTAGATGGTTTAGGTGAATTTTATCCTGACCAGAACCTCAGTTAGTTAAGCAGATCTGTTTTCAGGGTTTCGGAAGTCATTTAATTCTTAAAACACGTGAAAATCCTTTTCTATTTATTCTAACTCACTTGTTAGACATTTAAGGTCATTTGACCCTTATCTAACCCCTGAAAAAATCCATGGTTGTTCTGCATTCAAGATATGATGGTAAAATTACAGTTTTAACCCTATTTTCTTATCTTTCTCTCAGAATGATTATGTAATGAATTATAGCCTTTTGATGGTTATGTTGGAGCATTTAATGACTTAATCAAATCAAATTGAGCTAGTTATGGCTCATGATGGTGTTCCCATCATACCCCCATACCTACCTTTTGTTAGTCCCTTAGCAAAATCTTATGGAATTAGCTTAGATTCTAAACAATGCCTTTTTATGCTCAGAACTCTGATGTGTGCTTTCTTTTGTAGATTAGGTCAGAATGTCGATTGTAGGCCTAAAGGTACTCAAGTGTCAACCAAGATCTGGACCTGACCAGTTCTAGCCTCAGTCCATCGCGAAGGTTTCTAAGGCCCACATGAACTAACCTAAGGTTTATTGAACTCCGCGGTTAAAGCACCCACGCTTGTAACAATTTTAGTCTTGGTTTAGTTTGCAATGAGTTTTCGTAAAAGAGAGAGATAGAAGATTTTTTTGCTTTTGGTGAGTTTTCTCTCTTTTCTTTCTTTATTTCTAGGTTTGAATTGGCTTTACAACACGGTTTATATCGGACTCCCAGTTCTCACCATCAATCCTTGCAGGGTCCCTGGCAATCGATGCTTTGAGATAGCACTGCCCATGGAAACCCCCAAAACCCTAGCTTTCAAGAATTCAGGATAATCCCTCCCATGGCGTTCTGTAGCTAAATCCAAATGCTGGCAATCGACATTTCATGATAATGCCGCTCATGGCATGTGAACTAGCACAAGGTGTTTACATGCCCTTGGTAGGATATTTAGATATCCTAGGAGACAAGCATCGAGGAGACGGTATGTTATTGCTCATCTTCAAGGGAAATTTCCTGCCTCTCCGCGCGGGGAACTCTTCCAAATCAACTTGTGTTGATCAGCCACTCCTAATCTAGGTAGCCTTTTCAGAACAAATTTAACGTATTTGCGTGATTTTGATAATTAAGCACATTGAACCAGACTGTGTGTGGATTGGGGTGCTTAGGTTACCGAGTCCCGTAAACCAGAGGTCAGTTAACGAGGCCGAATAATCCCTAAGCCTTACACCTAATACTTAAGCTTCACATTTTCCCAAACCTCTTGAGGACTATCCAGATCTTAACGGATAGTCCTAAATCTTGAATTTTTAAGTCTAAACACTGCCCAAGAGGCCTAAGATCAGCGTTCATACTAATTTTTTTCATCTCTTAGCACTTTTTATTTCTTTTATTTCTTTCTTTTGATTTGGTCTAGAATTAAGTAGATTCCTTAATCTTTTACTAATGACTATATTTTTTTGTTTCAAACTGTACTCCTTTTTGACATTTATATCACCTCTCTTGTTCCTCCTCAAAAATGATATGCAATTAACTCATTCAAAATTTCCTCCCTTCTCCATTTTTTTTTGTTCTTTTTCAATTTTTTATTTTTTTGGCTTTCTAGACTATGTATATTTTTTTGTGAGAACCCTTCCAAACTGTGAATTTTTGTATGTTTGCACTTTAACACCCCCTTATGCCTAAGTTTTGCAATGTCCTCATTGTAAATGGAGGGTTTGAAATAGTTTTGGGTTCAGGAATTAGAACAGGATTATCTGGTGGGCAAACTGGTTGGGATGACTGTTGCAGACGATTTCAAGCTCTGATACGAGTACCATAGGTGGGATCGACTGTTCTAAAACTAAACTCAGAGTGCAATAGATGTAAAGTACTTTAAGATAATCAGAAGGATCTCAGGTTTTTGGAATGATAGGTTGCCTCCCGTTAAGCACTAAATTCAATGCCTTCATTCGAGCGAAAAAATGGTATGGAGGAGTGGTTAAATCAGATGAGTTTTGTAGCACAAGCACCTTAATCAAGAGCCTAGTTGGTCAAATTAGGTGCTTGTTCAGATCAGTAGGTTGATGCTGCAGCCCAAACCCAAACAATCTGGCGGGTTGATAGATGTGGATAGATGCGAAACCCACCATATGCTTGGTGACTCAAAAGGATGTGGAAGTAAAAAGCTAGGGTTTGGCTGAATTGAATCAGCCTGATCAAAGTAGGGGTCCTCAAGTGAAAAAGAATCAGTGGAGGATGTAGGAACCCTACAGGAGTGATTAGAGAAGGATGGGACATGATTTGTAGTTTGATCGATGTCCGAAACCCGATAAAGATGTGGAGGAAAATCATGTGCAACCGGATCATCGAGAGGAGAATCAGAGTGGAAATTGAGTCTAATTGCGGGTCGGGGTTGAAAACAGGTTTGGGAAGGTTCTGCATGTGTAGAAGAGGTGACATCAATAAGAATTGTGTGTGAGGGCTCCTCTAGAAAGGATTCAAAGGTGGGTTCATTTATAGAGTCCTCATAGTAGCCATCAAAATCAAAGGTAAATGCCTAAAGAGTGTTTATAGGATCAAGGAAATCTGAGTCAAGAAAAGATTCGAACTCTGGGTTGTAAACACTCTTGGCATTTTCTGTGCCTAATTCCTGAGGATAAAAAAGAAATGATTTCATCTTAATGGAACTTGATTTTGAATCAATGATCTCGGGATCAGGGACCTTAGAGTCAGAGTCGAAGAATGGATCATGTATGCTGGGGTCGTACATTAGCTCATAGTCATCAGGAAACAATGGTTCTCCAAAATCAAAGTAAGATTCAAAATTGTTGGAGAACTTACGAGAATCAAGTTCTAAATTTGATTCGTGATTAGAGGTTTCACCACAGAATAAATCAAAAGATGTAGACTCAGCAACCTGACTTGGGTCTAACCTAGCTTCAGATTCCGAGTTCAAAAAGGTGTCCCTATTAGGTTTGGGCTGGGGTTCTTGGCTTGTAGGGAAGACCCAATCAAAACTTAACTCTTCCAGCTCCTCAGTTTCTTTATCGTAGATTGGCATGACTTTCAAAAAATTAATCTGTGTATCTGAGGATGTTGGAGAGGCGCATTCCTCAAATAAAGGCCCAGAATCATGATCTAAATTTAAAATTTGATTTTCATCACACGAGGCCTTGTAATCATCCCAAGAAGGCTTAGATCCAGATTCTAGGTTAACGGTGTGGGTTGTATCACTAGAATCTAGATTGGGTGCTACAGGGATGTCAGAATTACTCTCGAGAGTCACCTCATCAAAATAAGGAACGAACTTTATACTCTCGAGAGGTTTTGATTTAATCTCATTATTACAGGTGTCTAGGAAATCTAAGCCTGGTGAACTAGTCTTTTGACTTTCTAGGGCTGGTTCAAAATCGTGATCACCTACAATCAGATCCTCCCAACCCGTCTCAAGATCAGGCGTATCAATATGTATATAAGTTAGATCATATTCCATTTGGGTTGGGGGTCCACAACAACCTTGATTCTTGAACCTGGGATTTGAAAAATCAGATTGATCCTCAGTATTATTCCAAGATGTTTCGCTAGATGTTTGGGGAATGTATGGGTTTTTTTAATTGATAATATGTTTTAATAATTTTATCATCTCTTCCCATTTTTCAAGATTATCTTGATGTCTTTCCCAAAGTACAAGATTTGTCATACATTGGAGATATTCAAAGTTATGTAATTTCTCTAACTCAATGTATCCTATCATGAGAACATCCCAGGTTGATCCATTTGTTACTTGTGTTATAATTAATTGGGCACAGTTTATGATGAAGGTTGTGGTTACTGGTATATTAGCCTGAATGTCATTAATTGGATTTGAGGTTTTGTCATCAATCTCATAAAATCTAATGGCATCCTCAATCATTCTATCTTTTATGGATATTTGAGATTTAGGTTTCTTCAATTGTTTTCCTAAATTTCCAGGCTGCATCTTCAAGTCAGGTGGTGAAATCAAGATGTACAATCAAGAGCTCAGGTTGGATTGAAATTGATCAGATTTGAAAAGAAATCCCTAAGATGATCTATGTACGTGCTCTAAAATAGAAGGGATGAGGGACTGGATGTGAATTTTTTACCCAATCAAGGCACCCAAAGATATTTGGATGACTAAGGCAATTTCGAGGCAGATGATACTTCTGAATCAGAAATTCGCACACTAGAGAAGTACCTGGGCAACCAGGAAGGGAGAGCCCCGCAAAGACCCCTACTCGGTAGAGCATCCCCACGGGTTACTGATGAGTTGCGACTCATTATAGCTAAATCGCCTAAGTTAAGCTAGAAACTAGGTTAAACACTATTAAGTTAACACATAAAAAGGGTTAAGTGTGGAAAATAGAGAAAAAGACCTAAAACATCAATTGTGTGTTAAAAATGCTTAATTAGATCATTAAATGAGATATTCTATTAAAGAAGGTTAAATAATGATTCAAGTGCAAATTGAACACATAAATAAGCTCAAAATTCTAAATCAAAAGTGTAATTAACTTCTAAAATGTTCAATTGAGCTTCAATAAAAACTTGGGTGCATTTGGACATCACTAGGGCCTTGCAATTAAGGATTCACATCTAAGTCCTTCATACATCATATTTTGCTCACTAGAAAGCCTCCAAGGACCCATTTGTAGATCACAGGGACCCATTTGTAAGCCTTAAGGCCTGTTCTAAAACCATTCACAACCACTTATGGGCTTGCTTGCTATTTTTCTAACCCCTCGTGTAGGGGCCTTTAGCGCAATTTCACCAAAACATCTCTCCACACCTGGAGCTCCTCGCGGTGCACTGTACCCATGAAGAACATGCGCTATCCCCGCCGTCCATCATCTAGACCCTCTTAATCTGTGGTTGCCAATCAATCGAACCTATCTTCCCAGATCTGATCCAATGACTGCTATTTGATTTTAGCTCGCATGCTCTCTCTCCTCAAATCCCGACTACCCTAGACCTTGGAGACTAATCGCACCACCTCGGTGCTCTGATCCACTGTCTTCCTACTTGAGCACCTCCACTGATCGCGTGCGCACCATCGACTCCCTCCACTTGAGTCGATCCCTTCGTCCACACCAGCAGCTCTTCTCATCCCAAGTTTGTCTGCTTGTTGTGACATGGCAGGCTCGCCTTCATCCCCCTTCAATCACCGCTAACCGACCGGGTGGTGGACCTGAGACATCTTCGTCAGCTACTGGTCTCCTCTCCCCATTCGTCGTCATCAGTCGACCGGCGGGTGACCTAAGACATCTTCCTCCATTTAGATAGATTTACTGCTTTCCTAGTGTAGTTTACTTGCTTTCTAGGAGTAGGAGTAATTATAGTTAATCTGATGACTGTTAGTGTAGTTTAGGAGTAGAATTAGCATAGATCCCACAATTTCACCTCCTCTGATCACTTCAGATCAGAGGGGACGAATTCACCCACACACAGATCACTATTTCCTCCCTCTATATGTTTTCATTTTGTTTCTGACTTCCTCGCAATTTAATTCGCAATTCACCCATTCATTTGGAGTCAAATCCCCATCCCATTGCTTTCAAGCTTTGAGATGAGGATTTGCGCTCAAATCCACCTAGGGGTCTCCCACTCACTTCAGTTTGTTCACAAAGGTCCCTGATCTGATTTGAAAAGGAATTGGTTGACTTGATCAATTTCTGATTTGAATTTTAAAGCAAGATCGCGAGATTTTGAATCATTTTGGTTTTCAAGGATTTGTGATCAAGTGAATCAATTTATTTTTGGGTGATTGAGCTCATGGCTGTGAATCTGAGACTGTTAACTTCCCCTCAGATGAGCCATGATCAGATTTGTCATGATTCAAGGTTTTCATGGGCTTGAATGTATTGTAGAGCCAAGGAGAATCAACTATGTTGATTGGAGGCTCTACCCAGAATCTGCTACTGTTTTCTGAGAATCTGATTTTCACCTAAGAGATTTTCAATATTCCTTAAGGTTTTGAACACTTTGGGATTCAGTTGAATTTAATGGACTGATTCCAACACTTCCTACATGCTGTCTATAGCATTAGGATGGTGTTAGATTAGTAGATTTATCTTTGATTTGGAAGAAAATGTTGACAAGGGACTTTGATTTAGAGTTTAACATCCGAGAATGATTTTTCGTGTTTGTTTTAGTCCTTGTCAGAATTTTAAGAGGTTTCTGTGCATTTTGAATCCCAAACAATCACATCAAAGTGCTGCTTTAGCAGCTACATTTCTATAAAAGTTTCAATTCCAAATTTGATACAAGTTGATGTTTAATGCTAATTATAATCTGAATTTGGATATGAAGTATCCCTGACTAGACTTTCTTAAGTCTGATCTAGGATAATTCATATTGATTTTAGGTCTGATTAGCTGAATTTGAAGTTCCAGATCTGCTGCAGATGTTATTTTTTCTGATTTTTGGACACTGTAGTAATGATATGAGCTAGTTAAGACATCTGACTTTGCCTAGAACATCTGGAAATGTTCTACAACTGCTACTGCAATTGCTATCTGCCGTTGTTTGCTGCATATGGTGGCTGTTGCTGCAGCTGTTTGTTGGATTATCTGGATTGTTAGGGCAATAGATGGAGTTTTAAGCTTTTTAAATGGTCGACCTATTTCATTATGCTGTATAATTTCCTGTACAAGCTTTCATGTATTGTAAATGACCATAAAATTCATTTGAATAGCTTATAATTCATTAATCAACTTCCATTGTCAGCTATTTATGTATATAACTGCCCATATGTAGAAATTTAATGAAATTAAGTTGAAAATTAGATTTAATCACTTGCGCACTTTCTATGTTGTTTGCTGAATGTGTCTAACTGTATAAACCTTTTGTTCAACATGTTTAGTTCACTTTTAGGCCTTATGTTCACCTAGGAAATCCTATTTAGGCCTAGAATGTGCTTCACTTGCACATAAATAGAAACCTATAGAAAATTCAAAAAATAAAATAAACCTATCTTAGTGAAGATTAGGTATATTTTTAGACATATGTCAAGTTTTAAGGTATTCTGAACCTTCGGCTTAGTAGAACATACCGGTCAACTGTTCAGTCTACCTTAAAACTTAATAAAAGACCTTAACATATAAAAGAATAAAAAGACATTCCATTCTTCTCATCTCTCTCTTTCTCTCTCACCTCCTACCTCTATAAAACTCACAAAATCCATAAAAAGAAGAAAAACCCTCAAAATATCTAAAAACACCTTGTATACTACGTATATACATGTGAACATAAGTTATATACTAGGCTATCTATGTACATAATGTATAATATGTATATAATATGTATATATAACTTATGTATGTATGCTATAACATAACTTAAATTATATATAACCTATTCATATATTATCTATTATTTATATTAACTTATATGTACTATAAGCTACATAGTTATAGAAACCATAATAAATTAACTCATTTATAAGTAATACTGTACATACGTATTTATGTATATATAGTGTACATAATGAACCCTGTACCATAATTTAATTATATATATAGAATAAATAATTTATTTATTAAGTTACTAGAAAAGTTATTAGATTAAATTAAAATAAATTAGTAATTTAAGTTATAACTGAACTAACTTATACTGTATATTTGTACTAATGTATTTTAAATAAATTAAGTTAATTTAACTATATTTATAATGTATTTTATTAGTTATATCTAATTTATATATATATTAACCCAAAATAAGCCAGTTAATTGAAAATAAAATCAAAATAAATGTTGTAAAATCCAATAAAAATCTTTATTAAATACCTTAATATGTATATTAATACTATATAAGGTCAATTAGACCATACATTAACTAATTTATACGTAATTAAGAAATAAAACCCAAAATACAGTATGTATAAATTGGAAACTTTGCCTAATTTATTTATATAGTAAATATAATTAATTTTCTAAATTAATTGTACAATTATATAGTACTATGTAAATACTTTAATTCCCCATAATTTAATTTTAATTTGTAATAAACCATGGCCCTCAAATCGAGAGCCAAAATCACCTAATCAGAACACAGCGTGTTGGAATTCCAACGCTGAAAATTCACGCAGATAGTGCCACATCGTGTGTGGCAAAGCACTTTGAGGTGCTTTTATTGTTTTTCTTCCCTTGGCTATTCAGTTGACACGCGCTTGGCGCGAGCAAACCCTTTACCCCTTATCCCCTGAGCATGTATGGTATTGATGTGATGATTGTGTGCGGTGTGTGGTTGGGAGCCATGCACTGTGTGAGGACTTGATTAAGCCCATTACTAAGCATAAACCATGATTAAGAGGCCTAATTAACGAATTAGGGTGGCTCTTAGTAGAGGTCTGGTCCCGCCTGAGAGGGTACTGTGTATCCCTCGAAAAGGTCGCCCGCCAACTAATAAACTTAATTTTTAACCTAAGGCCTAATGAGGGGATTAATTAAGAAGAGAGAAAAGGGTGTTCTATGGCTAAGTGTTGAAGCCCTCAGTGAGCGTCTAAGTGTGAAGAGACTTCTAAGTGTACCCAAGTAAAGAAGAGAGAGACCTCTAAGAGAGCCGTAGAGGAGAGGACCTGAAATAATCTAAGTGTCTGAGAGAGCCCTCAGAGAGAGAGACTAAGTAGAAAAGAAGTAAAAGAGAAAGAAGAGTTAAGTGTATATCCGTATAGTGTATATGTATATATATATGTATAATGTAAATAATAAGTATATGTAGTATAACAAATGTTTGAGCTATATATGTACATAAATAACAGTATAGCTTTACTAACAGACTAATTCGTCACTGTAAATAGAATATGTGTCACTATAGACCCTAGCTTTTACCTTAGGTTATGTATATACTTTTTCCTAAGGTTTAGCAACGTTTATATATGTCGTTGTACATATTATTTATGTTACTACAGATGTTAATAGATTAAGTTAAGTTAGTATAGTATATAGTACTACTTATTATTGTATATATATATAAGTATTAGTAATATAAATTACAAATAGATAATATATAATATTTAATTATAGTGTTTGATGCTTGTTTGTAATTAGGTGTTTGCAAGTATTTTAGTTAATTCTTTTGTACATAATTAAGCTATTATTTCATTCATTGATTATTCATTACTTCATTCATTTATGATTATACATAAAATTTATCTTTTTGGAATTAAAGAATAATGTTGGATCTAGAGAGTGATATATATCAATAACTGCCTCCCAGTGAACGACCTGGAATAAACCAGTAAAAATTATATAATTAAATAAAATTGATGCGGCAACGGTTTGTATTTGTAACATATACTACAACAACGACGATTTTTTATACAAATCGCGATCGATCGTACCATATTTTTTGGCACCGTTGCGAGGGATAAAAACCCGACAACAGCATTTTATTGTGAAGTGATTGATTAACATGTCGCAAAAAGTTGATTATTTTTTGGTGTCGTTGCCGGAGAAGCAACTCTCTATACGCCAAAATTATTCTTTAGTTCTTAATTTGTAAATATTTTTTTTTGTATATAAATTCATTCATATTCATTGTTTGTACATAATCATTCTTTTATTGATTAATTCTTTGTTGTATATACATTCTTTGATTCTTTTACTAAACAATTGTTGTTTTTGCAGCACTTGAGGAATAGGAGTAGCATTATCTTCCAGGCGGAGATCGCCTTCCTGGCGGATCTGCTGAGATTTTGACACTACGTCCAGGAATAGTTTTTCCCTTAGAGCTGCAGTAGTAGAGTAGTATAGTATAGTTTAGATTTAGGTATACATATATTAGGACACATTTGTTAGGCATAAGTTGTGAGAGTCTGTTCTCACACAGTATTTTGTAATAGTTGTGGAACTCTCTTTTATCTTTCTAACTCATCTCTCATCGACGCGGTTTTTCCGTTCACAGGTTTTTCGTATCGATTTCCATTTGCTTAAATTCGTCACTAAAGACGTTGAGTTAATGTTTTTAAGCATAAAATGACAAAATTGCCCTCAATCCCTACAACTATAAAAGGAGACCCCTACCATTCAAATTCTTCATCCCTTCCTTCACCCTCTCCCTCTCCAAAGCTCTAAAGAAGCTTATCCCAAACCTAGGATGCTCCTCTAGAGTTAAAAGCAAAAATTTTGTCCACTTCTCATCCTGTTAGTGAGGTTCCCGTGGTCATCTTCTCGGCCCCATTCCGGAAGTGGATCCCATGATGACGTCGTCCTGCATCGCCCCCAGTTCTTCCTGCTTCGTTCTCCATCTTCCGTCTCTACTCTCCGTCTTCTAGGCGTCACCCATTTTGGGTCGTCCTCCAAGCAGCTGACGAGGAGGATAACTTCTCTCCACCTTCTCTTTCACTACTTTCTAGAATAGATTTTATTGCTTTCTAGTTGTAAAAATATTATCCATTTTATAAAAATGTTTTGTTCTCTCTCTCTAGTTTAGTATCGATTCATTATGAGTAACTCGCCTTTAAACAAAAATTATAAAAAAAATATAATCACGGATTTCAAATTGACGTAGCCTCTCTGTGTTCAACTTGAAACTTTTTTCGAGTTTCTGCAAAATTTATTGTTGATGGATTTCTTAGTAAATCATACTACAACAATGGATTTTCAAAACTCAAATCTATTTGCGACGATTCTCTACTTTAACAGACGACAGTTGACCAAAGCTCCGTCCGCTTCAACCCCTTTTTCGTCGTTGCTCATCTCGCCAGAGAGTTTACCTTCTCCGTGACCGACCATCACACTAGCATGGTTTCTTACCCCTTTCGACCAATAAACTAGGGTTTTATCTTCCTCTCTCCCTCTAGTATTAGTATTAGTTTAGCCCCTTTAGACCTCAATTCAACCACCGATTCACTCTTCTCCCACTTCATCTTCTTCGCCTCTGACCACGACTCCAACATGATCGCCTGACCGCTACCGTCCACCAAACACACAGCCACCACCATCAAAAGCTCTGCATGGACTCTACGACCAAAAGCCCTAATCTAGTTAAGCCTTTCAACCTCTGAAACTCCCCACTGGAAAACGCACCACCTCCTCCAACGTCGTCTGACAGCCAAACACTTCGAAACACCACGAGACCACCACCAACGTACTCCTCACATCACGGCAATCATCCTTAGATGGTCTAATTAAGGCCTAAGGCCTGTGTTCATGGTTTCAGGAACCACCGGAGCTTCGCCATCGCCGTCATCATCACCACCTCCAATTTCCATGCTCCTTTCACCTCTAGCCACAATTTCACAACCAATAGCTGCGGTTTGATGTCGCGAGGGCATTAGCTTCACCAATTGAGCAAAAGTGAGACAACAGCAGCAGCAATTACATTCCCTTTCATCATCAGCTGCACTCAAGGAAGGAGAAGGGGACTTAGTCCCACATCGTGAAAACACAATCTGGAAATGCGTATATAATGCATTTGTTTAGAAGGCTTGTTGCCCATGAACATCGGGGGTCAGGTCCCCTACTCATGCATACGAACACACACATGCTCGCTTACAGGCACACATGAGTGCGTGCTCAGGCGTGAGGTTGCGCATCGTTTTGCCTCGAGATTCACCCCCGGGGAGGAGTTTTGACTTGAGATCTCTGTGTTGGGTCTGTGCTTTACGCTAAGGCTTTGTGCTTGACCCTTGTTTTATGGCTTGGGTGCTTAAGGCGTCTGCCCTTAGTAGTCGACGTATGACTTGGCCTTGATTAAGCTAGTGTGGATTTATTTGGCTCTTGTGTTGATGTGGAAATTGAGATATAAGTGGTTCAAGACCACTGTTGATATATTGATTTGAGTTAAATTGATACATTGGGATATGTGCTTAATTATGGGAATTAATTGGTGATCTAAATCACCATTTTTATAGTTTTTTCTTATTCTTTTTATCCTAATAAATTTTTAGATACAATTTGAGCTATTAATTGAATATATTTTGATTATTGATATCTTTGTCATTGTGCTCATAGGTTTATATTGAGATTAGTGTTGTGAATTTCAATTTACTCCGTACGAACGACCTCGGACTCACTTCTGTTCTCGAGCAATTATAAATGTAAATGTTGTAACGATTTTAGTCATTATACTATGATGCTATACAATTTTGAAATGACAATTCTTGCTAACAACTATCTATTTGTGCCAAAGTCGGTGTGTACGACGGCTGAGTATAGGAGAAAGTGATGCGGGAGAGAAACTTGAAGCAGGGTTGATGACAATTTGGGTAGACCGGGCAATCTTCATGAAGCAAAATGGCTAGAGAATATGGTGCAGTAAGATGGAGTGCACCGTTGAGGTACAAGGATTGTGCAGGCACCGTGCTAGATAAGCATGGAAGATTGGATAGTGGTGATGTGCATACATCTAAATAGCCAAAAATGTCTATTAATGCATGTTCTTAGTACCATATTAGCATCATGCATTGTAAATAGTGCATAACATGCATAATCATGCATTTAGGTCAAATTGTATAAATTGTATAGTAATTGTCTCCTTTTATGGCCAGGGACAGGGCAATTTTTAATCGGGACCTTGGATCGAAGATCCAACCATATGGATCTGATCAGGGCGACAATTGGAGTTGAATGACTCCAAGATCACCCTGATCGGACTTCCGTAGCATTAGATATAATCCAAGGAAGGTCAGAGATCAAGGGCCAAGATGGTGTAAATCTGCATTTCAGATGACAAATCCGACAGCACGGATGGATTCAGATCGACGATCGCAGCCCAATGACGTGAAAATCAGTCCAATCTGACATCTGTGGCACCATCTGCAACTCACAGAAGACGGACGGCCATGATGGCGCCACGAGGCACCATCACAGCAACCTAAACTACCCGCAGCACCGCTTCTCAACCTCTGAAGGTGCTGGCGAGGCAAGATTTGGGCCATTGGATCCTAATCCAATGGCCACAGGCACGCACGCTTAAAACATAAGCGTGACAAAGAGCCGGTTGCAGCACAGTGGTCAAGTGCTCTTTCGCAAGCACGAGGCGTGGGTTTAATCCCCACTGTGCCTCAAATCAGGCGCGGGCACGGGAGTGGGCTCAATTCAACCATCAGATGGTAATTGTGTGGGCGAGGAGCGGAGATGTGGCGAGAGGAGGTGCTTTGGATCACGTACGCGCGTGATGACGTGCTTCTGCACGCTCCATCGCCATGCACGGGCGTGTGGTTAGGCGAAGTTGAAGTAGGCGAGGAGCGATCTGAGCTGTCCGATCTCGCGATCGGACTGCTGAGATTTCTTGGACATGGGCAAGCATTGAGTGCACAAAAGGCAAGGAGGCGGGCGTGCACGCGAAGCTGCGGCGACGTGGGGTCTTTAGTGATGCTTAAATCCATAACTAAAGACCCCCTCATTTAATGTTTTAACTATGTAATGACCAAATTGCCCCCAATCTTTGCAACTATAAAAGGAGACCTGTACCCTATGAAATTCTCATGCCTTCCTTCCCCTCTCTCCCTCTCCAAAGCTCAAGAGAAGCTTGTCCCACACCCGGGATGCTACTTTAGAGCCAAATCCAAGTTTTCTCGCCCCCGTTCTGGAAGTGGATCCCATGACGACGACGACGACGTGTTGCCTCATTCCCGCTTCTTCCAGCTCCATCCTCCTTCCCGCTCCGTCCTCCGTCTTCCAGGCTTCGCTCTGTCTGGCTCATCCTCCAAGCATTCGTCAAGGAGGATAACATCTCTCTCCCTTCTTTTTATCGCTTTCTAGAATAGAATTTCCTGTTTTCTAGCTATAATCAATTCCCGCTTTCTAGTTGTAAAAATAGTATTATTATATCAAGTGATTGCTCTCTCTTTCTCTCTCTGATTGTTTAAATCAATTCAATTATAATTATCTCACTTTCAAAAAAAAAAAACCAAAAAAATTATAATCACGGATTTTAGATTGACGTGCCTCCCTGTGTTTGACCTAGAATTTCTTTACAAATTTTGGTTAAATTTATCTGTTGACGGATTTCTTCGCAAATCTAACTACGATGGGTTTTCAAAATCTAATTCCGATCATGTAGTTTTCCGCTATCAACAGGTGGGTTGTAGGTGGCCGGAGATATAGTGACAGGAAAGAAAATTGGCAAGGATTGTTGAGGAGTTGGGAATCGTGGTGCAATATGGTAGTCCAAAGATGGAAAAGCATCCAATGATTGGTGCAAGCAACCTTTGTTGTTGAGGTAGGGTCCCGAAGAGCTTATGCGTGAGGTCGGTAGTGGGAATCTCCAGAAGGGGCGTGAGTCGATGTGGAAGGGATTGTGGGTAGGTCGCCAGAGAGAGGTGGATGGGATGATTGCTGGAGGTGGAGGGTGTCGAGGAGGAGATAGGGAGGGGAGTCGTCGATTAAGAGGAGTCGGTGACGGGTGGAGGGTGGGGAAGGACTGGGTGGATGGGCTTTTATGTGGGTTTGGGTAAACGGGTTAACAGGTTCAGGTAGGTTATATGTCAGGGAGTGGTAATGGGTGGGGCTCATGGGTGGTAGAGTTTGAGGTTGGAGCTAGGTGCGATCGAGTGGGGCTTGTGGAGGTGGGGATAACGAGAGGGATCGGTGGTGACAATGAGGTGGGGTGTACAAGATGCAATGGTGGTGCGATGCCCCAACTAAGGAGAGGTCGATGAAGTGTTTTATAGAGATGCTATGAGCTTTAGATGGCTTGCGAGGGTGGCTTGTGATGGCGATGGCAATGGTACTGGTTTGCAATTGTAAGGGCTTGGATTTTTATTTTTGTTTAAGTATCTAATTATGACCTTATTTGGTTGCTTAATGTTGGATTAAGGGCTTGGGGACCTTGATTTGGAAATGGTGCGTTTAAAAAGGAAGAAATCCCCCTTGAATGTTAACAAATGTTTGGTGGTGGAAAAGTTGAGGGGCATTTTGCAAGAAATTTAAGTTCAATGATCTTGCTTGGAGCCTAAGAAAGAAAATGGAGGGTCTTGAGCATAGTTTTCCCTCATTTATCCTTTGTTTTGGTTTGTTGGATAAGCCAATCCCTCCTTCTTGTTGCTAACGAGAGGAGAGATAAGAGAAAGAGAAGGGAGAGTCTCCTCTCCTCTCTTCTCCTTTTTGTTACACCTGCAGCTGTTGTTGTTGCTGCTGCTATTGCTCCTGTTGCTGCTACTGCGAGTGAGGGAGAGGAGGAGGAGGGGCAGTTGCTGCTCTTGCTGCTGCTATTTTTGCTGTTGCTGTTGTGTTGTTGCTGCTGTAGCTGTAGCAAGCGAAAGGAGGGGAAGAGCTATTGCTGCAAGTTGAGGTAGGGATCCTTGTTTCCTTGATGGATTTTCTTTGAGTTCCCTTGGCTAAATACTAAAATGGAAATGTGTGCTTGAATGATACATGGTTGTATGTGAGGGTATTTCATGCATAACTTGAATTAGAGATGTAGATGATGTGCATGTACCCATGTAAATGCCATTTGGGGATTTCAATTCTAGGAAGAAATCCATAAGAATGAGGTGTTTCAACTATTTTCAGAAGGTGTGGATGTGCCAAAATATGTTTTATAGGGGCTGGTAATGCATGTGTATGAGTTAGGGAGCCAAGATTCCCATTTCAGAGTGTAATTCAATTCTGAATTGCAGATCAGACGTCTGATCTATTGATCAGATGTCTCATCTGCCTAATCTGGATGTCGAATCCATTGATCAGATGTCCAATTTATCTGATTGATGAGAACCTCATCATAAACCCTAACTAGCACAATCTAACCCAGATATGCGAGAAAAAAGCTCCTACATTACCCAAAGAAAGGCTTAACTCAAAGAATTCTGAGTTTAAGAATAAAACAAATCATAAGGGGTAAAACTGCAATTTCACCAATGCAGTTTGCAAACAGGGTAATTAAGGATCCAAACACAGGTCAAACAAGCTTAACAAGAAAGAAAGTGGGATGATCTGATCTAAATAAAGGTTATTGCAACTTCCAGGAATTAAATGACATTCTGTAACCTTAAAACAAACCTACTTCAATTCACAAGGTTCGAGGCAGGATAAAAATCAACTAAACCCTTTAAAATTCATAGAAAAATATTCTCTAGGGTTTAGAACCTTCAATTTGGCCTTAGAAACCTATTTTGACCTAAAAAGAGAACCATACCCAATTAATAACTTAATTTGGGTTTTTGCGTAAATTAGTCGGTCAAACATGATCCAACCTAGAATTAAAATTCACCATTAAAATACTTAGGTTCAAATTGGTCTTGTATAAAAACTTGAGCCTAAGAAGAGACCTCCTTTACCGACTTTACAATTTGGTCCTTTTCATTTACTTTTTGACCCTTATCTTTTGAAACCCTTACATTTAGGCCCACAACTTTTCATCATTCCTTGCATAACGGTCCTCCTTGCAACTTTTGCGCAGCGCCATACTCCGGCGACCTTGCGCGGAGCATGGCGCCGCGTAGAGCAGGGTTACCGTCCTACAAAGTAGAAGCAGGGTTCCCTACGACGTCCTCCATCGCAGGAACTCGCCTATGCCCTCTGCCGACCACCATACCTTCCATGTGAACGTGCGGAAGGTATGGGTGTCATCTCCGGCCTTACTCCTGCAAGGCTGGCACGACGCCAGCTCGTCCCTCCCTCTGCGCCAACCCCTTTATAAGAAGCAGCACACCCTGCCGACTTTTGCAAGCTTTTCTTTGACAGAGAAACCCCCTCCCTTTCATCCCTTCCTCCTCCGTCAGAAGGCCCGAAGCTTCCAGCGACTTCCTCCTCTTCCTCCTCTTCGCTTTGCTGCCCTACCTGCAGCAGGGTTTGCCTTGCTCCATTGTCCGCGCCGGGCTGTACCTGCCGGTGCCCTCCGCCTGCTTACTCGTCGCCGCACTCCTCCTCCAAGGCTTCTTCTTCTCCAGCTCTGGCAGATACGAGCCGGCTGCTCCGCCCTCCCACTTTGTCTAATACTTAGGTTAATAGCTTCCTCTCCATTTCCCTTGCATTTCCCCCCTTTTAAACTGCCCTGTCGACTACCCGACCGCCACTGTCCAGACCATCCTCTCCACCTTCGATCACCCCCTACGGCGAGACCATCTCACGTCCACAGACACCCTCGCACCTCGCCGACCACTGCACAAGCTCCCTCACACTCCACTCTACCGATTCCTCATCTCCATTTACTGCCAAACGCCACCCGACCACCCCCCGAACAAACCCACCTCTTCGGCCACAGTCTGACCTAGGGCTACCTCCACACACACCCTCGCGCCTCGCCGACCCCCGGACTGTCTTCGCCGCACTTCGACGAAGTCTCCCCCGTATTTTGACTGGGCCAAGAGGCCGTTTGTGTGATTTCTGGTGCATGCCCCTCGCTGCCATTGACGACAAGCTGCAGCAGCTTCACTTGCAGCTGCAGGTGCTCTCCAGCCTAGGTGTGCGTCCCAGGTCGTGCGAGTTGCCTTTGCGAAGGCACCCAAGTCTGCAGCTGGGGCGAAGACCTCGCGGGCTGCTGCAATTGGCCGCAGGTAGCTTGCCTGCGGGCGCTGATTTGGGAGGTGGGACTTTAGTCCCACCTCGGAAGTGCGCGGCCAAGCGCCCGCACTTAAATTGAAAAAGTGCCTAAGGCTATTCGCCTTCGAACACAGGGGTCAGGTCCCTCTCCCGCACGCTGCGCACCATGCACTCGCTCGCCCTCGCTTGTGCTCACGCCACGCGGGTCTGGGCAGGATCCGATTACCCAAACCGCGGACTCCTCGCCCACCACCGCACGCCAGTGGGCCTGGTCCCGGGCGCGATACCTGCACCCGATTACCCGGCTCTGGGAGAGAGGTCCTAAGAGAGAAATCTGAGAAAGAGAGAGACGCGAGGAAGGGTAGGGGTAGGTTTTGCTCTAACCCTTGTGTGAGCATGCAGGAACAGAAGAAGAAGAAGGGAAGTGGCTGAAGCCTTAGCCGCTCAGGGCAGCTGAAGAAGAAGAAGCGGAGAGAAATAGAAGAAGAAGAGAAGGAAGGCACTGTAGCAAATCTACAGTTAAGTCGTCTGACCACTACATCAGACGACGGAAGGGCAGTGGCCAGAACAGAAAGAAGAGAAAAGAAGAGGAGTTGTAAGGGAAGAAAAGAAAGAAGGAAGCAGAGAAGAAAAAGAAGAAGAAAAGAGAAAGAAGAAAGAAGACACAGCCGCAAGCAAGGAAAGAAAGAGAAGAACAGAGGAAAAGAAGCAGAAAGAAGAAGAAGGCTAAAGAAGAAGAAGAAGTCAGAGAAGAAGAAAAAGATTACCACAGCCGCAGAAGAAGAAAAGAAAAGAAAGAAGAAAGGAAGACTCTGCAGGAAAAAGAAGAGAAGAAGATTAGCTGGAAGAAAAAGGATAGAAAGAAAAGGAAGAGAGAAGAAGAAGAAGCCAAGAGAACTCTCTCTCTCTCTCTTATTTTTGTAACATAATAGAGAACTTAATTAGACTTCTAGAAGCATAGTTGCTCCCTGAGTTCGACCTCGGGAAAACCTTGTTCCGAGTAAAAAAATTTTTTGTAATAGTAATCTGGTAGCTGTCTTATTACATACTATAACGACTGTAACTTAAAGTATAATAAACGTAAACAAGCCAACCGGAAACTACTGATCTTGATGTCTGGGTCATTCCCTTGGACATCTCTGTTTCAGACCTAAAGTTCCAAGAATGAAACCCTCATGAATAAACGTCTAGACTCCATGAATGGACGTCTAGATTGTCCTCTGGATGTTCGACAAAGGTCGTGGATGTCTAGACTGTCATCTAGACGTCTAACAAAGGTCCTAGGCATCCAATAATTGGACAGGGTGAGGCTCCTTTCTAGATGACAAATTTTGGATGTCTAAACATTTATTAGATGACTTAAGTGGCCAAATTGGACGTCTGACACTTTCATTGGACGTTCAATAAGGCATATGTGGTCCCATCACTACAAGAATATTCACTATTGCCGACCATTAAAATGGTCGGCAATGTGAAAAAAAGGTCGAGAAAAAAGGTCGAGGAATGTACTGTTACTATTTTGTTTTCTCGATCATTCTAGAATGTTACCGTCAGGAAAAAGGCGGACCCTCATTCGACGTGTGGTTGTTTCTGTCATCTGTTTTCAATAGTCGAGAAAAGCTTTTCTCAACCATTCTAAATGCACCGTCGACATAAACAACCATTCTAAATGCATCGTTGTTAAATGGTCGAGAATGTGTTGCAATTTCAATCATAGACTATTCTCGACCATTATAAAACGGCTGAAAATAGTAGCAATTTTTTTTCCTAAAGGTTTTAACTATGTGGAAGACTTGTAGAGAACTAAAAATCTAACAAAAGTATAATCACATAACTTAAAACATTTGCATTCATTTCAAACACTAGAATGAGAATAAAAATTTCATATATATAATAATGTATGCAAAGTACATGTACAAACAATAGTGCATATACAAAAACAACAATTAGGCTGCAGCACCAACGCCTCCAGCACCACCACCTAAATCGTCGTCGTCATGAGGATCTCTATACTGATGAAAGGCTAGGTGATCAATACCTCCCTACTGAAGTACCTTTAGGAACTCCTTGATAGTTTGAGTCGACTGCTGCAATTTCTCTGTCGACTCCTTGAACTGTGTCGTGTTGTCCTTGACTTGCGTGGTCAGCTCATCGATCTGCTGCTCCTTCTCGTGGAGGTGGTGTAATGCCGTAATCTCCTTCCTCATCTCCTGTACCTCAGCTGAAGAGGACAATGCCCCCTTCTCCCATACTACTTGGAGACAGTCTCTCTCTTCCCTACGCTACGGATGTACCCGCCATTCTTAGGTGGCATGACGGTCCGGAACACCTCCTCTGCTGTCAATGGCTGTTGAACTGTACCAGAGTTGGCATCTTCAGGAGGATGCATTAAGTTGACCATATTATCCTAAATAGCTTGAATTATGTTAAGTGGTTTCATTTAATTATAATTACGAAATGAAATAAAAGTTTTGTATATTTTAACTTACGTGTCTCTGCTGGTGTCATGAAGACACTCTCTATTTCCCTTACTACTCAACTTGCTATGAGTGGCCTCATATACTCCCACCTGATCAAGCTAGGCACCTTTATGCCTAGCAGACTATAATATTTTGAAAGAGTTTATTGAAAAAATTAAAAATATTATAAGGTTTAAAAGAAAATAATAATTGAAAATACTTACGTATAGGAATTTTATCCCACCTATGCTCCTCCTACCCAAGACTTGAGTTTTTGGTGGAGCTTTAACCCTATTTTCTTATTCTTCGTAGCTTGCTCCTGAAATAAAGGTATAATTTATTAACTAAAAGTTAGTTAAATGATAATATATCCAATACGTTTACTTTTGATGCTGGATCATGTCAATGCTCGCACACTTTCTTCCAAATGTGCGGTTGTATCAGAAGTGGCCCATTACGTAATGCCTCATCATGATTCATGTTCCTATAATACTAAAAAATATATTTGTAATGTTAGAAATAATATTAAAATTATGATAAAAATAAATAAATAAATACAGTTAAAATTTATCTCTTACCTTACTCTTCACCTCCAATCTCCAGTCTTTTGAATCTTCACCCCAATTGAGGATATATTTGGGGTTGTTTAGATCATCGCCCCAATTGAAGATGACCTGCACTAGTAAGAGAATAGAAACTGTTACGTAATTTAAAGTTATATAAAACAATGTAAATAAGTTATTAATTTTTACCAATTACCTCTAACTCTTGAATGAGCTGCCTTTTTAACTCATTTGGCACCTTCCTTCAATCGAAGTATGACAGTGGGATGATCGCCCTTGTCAGCGTACCCAATCTGCTGACGAAATGAGGATACTCCACCACTTCCCCCGCTGGTGTAATCCTCACTGTAATGTGGACCCCATGTGTAATTCTCTCTAGGTTCCTATTCCGCGTGGGATCTCTTCCCTTACGTGCACCTGGAAGACAGAATTATAACACAAAATAAAATGACAAATAAATAAATAAATTGTAACATTTACCAAACTTTAATTTCATACTAGTACTGCGAGAGGGTGGTGCAAGACATCCCGGCTGAGAAGGATCTGGGTCAGCTGACAACGCTGGCTGATCATCCAACCCAATGTCCTCCTCATCAAATGAAGTACTATCCTCTTCGTAGTCAGGATCCTCTATTGGGAAATCCGTCGAAGGAGGCATCGGACTCTTCCCCTTCTCCGTAACCCCCCTCCCCTGACTCTGATGATATCGAGCCACATCTCTAGGCCTTAGAAACTACAGGCGGGGCTCCTCACTGGAGGGCTGAGCTAGGTTCTACTAGTGATGAGCCTGAGGCTAAGGTTACTGGCAGAGGGCCTCAAGTTGTTGGTGGGGGGTCTCAGGCTACTCAGAGGTGGCACCATCCCTGCCACTCCTATTAGCCTTTTTCTTGAATAAAACCTACGTAAAAATAAAATAAATAATCATATATTTTTTAAAAAATTTGACAGCATTTCCCTTATATATTTTAATTTTTCAAAAATCCTGTATGAAACAAATTTTGAAATAAATGAAAATTAAGAAGCATGGAATAAAAACGAATTCACAATCCATTAACCCTCCCTCTTCTACTCATTCCCTTCCCCTTAGGCCCTCCATTTCCCTTTCCCCTCCCACTTCTTTACATTCCCCTTCTCACATCTATTTCCCTTCCCCTCCCCTTTCTTCACATTCCCTTCCCCTTCGCCCCTCCATTTCCCTTTCCCCTCCCTCTTCTTCACATTCCCTTCCCCTTCGCCCCTCCATAATAACAAAAATAAGAATTTAGCAAGAATAAAAAAAAGTGGGCACACCTCCCATAATCACAAAAAAAAGTGGGCACACCCCACATGTAAAAGAAAAGAGCTTTTAAAAAATTTAAAAGAAGTGGTAGAAGAATCTCACTGTAGTGGAGAACAAAGTGAAGAACCTTAAAGAATCTAAGAAACCTCTATGGCATGGCAATAAATAAAACTCAGTTTGGAATAATAAATAAACATAAGCTTGGAAAAAAATAATAAATATAAGTTTGAACAATTAAATGTAAGCATTAAAACTCAATTTCTTTAATAATTTCATTTTTGGGAAAAGAATTAATACGAATACAAAATTACCTTATATATTAATGTCCATTGCACCATGGGCAACTTCTTCATTTTGTCAGTTTTCCTGATATACTTCAGATTCAACATTTGAGTCGAGATCTTTTCCCGCATTGTATTTATTACGAACGCGCGGCATCAGACGTCTGGGATGTGGCCGAGATGTCGGACCAGACATCTGGAACCCCTTCCAGACGTCTGGGATTCCGTTTCGGCGGCACGCGCGGTTGCGTCTGCGCGCTTGTGCGCACAGACCTGCAGGTGCCTTTTTCCCTCTCTCCTGTGGCCGCAGGCTGCGCTCTCTGTTCCGCTCTCTCTCTCCTCCCCACGTGGCTTTAAAACACCATGCCCTCTCCCTCACTCTCATCACCTTCGCCCCCTTCCTCTTCCCCTTCCAGCCGGTGCGCGAGTGCGAGCGCGAGTGAGTGGCGGCAGCGACAGCCGTGGTGAGCGTGGGAGGAGGTGCTGCGCGAGGGAGGAGGCGCTCGGTCGTGAGGGCGAGCTTGCCGAGGCTGCTAGGGCCAGCCGGCGGGGGGAGCAGCAGACGCGGGGTAACGCGGGAGGCCTGCTGCAGCTTGAGCAGCAGGCGGACGAGACGCGGCGCGGCCGTGCGTCGCGAACGGAGGGCGAGTCGCGCCCTGATTCTGGAAATTTTTCCAGAATCAGACGTCTAGGATTCCAACCAGACGACGGGGAGGACGTCTGGAGGACTGTCCAGATGTCTGAAAGGTGAGTTATTTTTCATCCTTCTTCCTTTTCTTTGGCCGTCCGTACTGAGAGAGAGAAATGGGTACGCGCAGGTTCTGGATTTGCCATCCAACGCGAATCAGACGTCTGGCTGCAGTGCCAGACAACGGGAACGACTTCCAGATGTCCAGGGTGACCATCGAATGTCTGGGAACTAGGCCAGATGCCCCCACAGGCTTCTGGACGTCTGAGAGACCACGCAGGACAAGGTGCCATCTGATCCCCATTTTTAAGATGTCTGGAAGAAGTTCCAGACGTCTGATTTGCACTGTTTCGTCATTTTCGACCCGTTTAGGGCCCGTTCGGAGTCCATTTTCCACGTTTCGAGTTGCGTGCTTTTTGGAATTAAATCCTCTACCCGTCTACAGTAGTTGTATACTGTTTTGAGAAACTCCTTGTGTTTGATCCTTGTGATAGGATCCCGTTCCGTTGCAGTCTCGGGGGTTGCGGAGGTATGCGGGATTCCCGACCATGCCCCCAGTACGCCTGTTGTAACCGGTAGAGTGGCTTTTAAGTTTATTAGTATAATCTGTTAAATTATGGAACCATAAATAGAACCTAGGACATTGCATGAATCCTAGGAATGAGAAATAGATTGAATGATAGATCGTAGGTGTTGCATGAATCCTAGAGCTGGAAAACTAGATTGTATGATAGATCCCAGGATATGGAATGAATCCTAGGATGGGGAAAACTAGTGGAATATATGAATACGGCAGTCTTGGAAAAATGGAAAGGAATAAATAGCTGCCTGTAAATCGAATTAACAGCTGCCTGTTATGAATAAATAAACGTGACTGAGAACATTGATTGTAAGAACGTGAAACTGGAAAGTGAAACCTAGATGTTCTGAGTTAAAAGAGCTGGAACCCTACGAGGAATTAGGAGTGGAACTCCTGGAAAGAGAAAGGAATGGAACTGAGAGAGAAAGTTGTGGTAGTGTGCTGTCTCTTGGGTACGTAGTACCAAGGGAAGTACCTGTACCTGTTTAGTGCAGAGCGGAGCCAGCCGCCCCAGGGACCCGGGGTTAGGACTGGCCACTTTGTACCGACTTGCTGGCCCTCGTGTACGTAGTACCGAGGAGAGCTACTAGTGTTGGGAGGTACTAGCTACCCCACGGGCCCCGCGGTTTTGCTAGCCTCCTACACCGACTTGTTAGGCCCACTGGGGCAAACCAGGGTAGTCAGGCGAGGGTGCGCGGACTGTGGAGGGGCAAGGCCCCTGTTTGGTTACTGTGGAGGGGTTGGACCCCTGTTACTGAGAGGGCTCTACCCTGTACTGGTTCCGTCTGTGCTTTGGGCGCACCCGTTAACGGAAACGACTGACCGCGTGCCAGTGCGGGTTAGCTACCCGTGCGTTTACCGCGCGTGCCGTAGTCACCGTTACGTCTGTCAGTGACCTTGGGGTGGTTGACTGAGAGTAGGATCACCACGGGGGACTCTCCCGGCCAGGAGAGCACCACATGCTTCTTCTACTTTTTGGAAAAGACCGCAGTCAAGATCGTTCCCACGAGGAACATTCGAGATCAAGTAAAGGATCTAAGAAATAAATGAAATCGTGAGACAATTGAAAGACGTAAATAAAGAAAGTAACAGAACATAACAGCTACTGTACACTCTACTGTTTAGTTTTAGTTGCCACTCTACTAAGCGTTTTGCTGACGTGTTACACTCGTTACCTTTCAGGACCAAGTGTTGAGTAGCCAGGGTCAGCGGCTGTAGAGGATGCTGGGCCGAGTACGGTCCAGTAGAGTTACCACTATTCTCTTGTACCTCTTTTTGTTCCATTGTAGTGAGTAGCCTTGTTACCGCTGTACTTTTCTTTACCTGCAATTGATATTATGTTATGAATGTTGTTCTACTGTTATGGTGGTATATACTGTAGTGGTTTCATTCCTTACTGCTGTATTTTCTTACTATTAGTTATATTTATGCTGAATGTGGTTTATTTTACTGCTCTTTTAGTTACTTCCTCGTTGGACGACTAGGTCTTGGGATTAGTCGAGTCGATCCGAATCTCGTGTCTCGTAGGGACTCGGGAATCGGGTTGTTACAAGATGGTATCAGAGTAAGGTCGTCCCGAGAAGTGAATCAACTAACTGGAAAATAACCAATTCACATGTCTATAACTAGAGTAGCCACCACAACATATCTTTTGACATGAGCTCTTAGACGTTTCCGTTAGGTATCGTTCTGTAGTGACGTGTTTCGTTTTGTTTCGCGTCTCCTTGCAGGAGATGCCTCGTCGCGGGCGCGGTCGAGGACGAGGTCGGCGAGGTGGGCGTGTCGTTGCTGACGCCTCAGTGGACCAGCCACTACTCCCGGGCGTCCAAGCCCAGGACCTCGCCCAGCTGATACGGGATATTGTGCGAGAGGAGCTCCACCCACCGCCCCGAGCGCCTCCCCCTGGGGCTGCGGAGGGGGAGTCCTCTATGGGACCACCCGACGGACACGGCGCTGGACACAGGGGAGGGGATGGGCCGCCGCAGCCCCCACCTTCCTCTGACACTTCTGTGCACGAGGCACCTTTTCCTAGAGGTGCACCAGCATCCCCACTGCAGCGCCACTTTGAGCTCTTTGGGCAGTTCCGGAAGCTGAAGCCCCCCTCCTTCAAGGGGGATGAGGACCCGACCGAGGCAGAGGACTGGCTCGAGCAACTGGAGAAGATTTTCGACACCCTTCGCCCCTCGGTGGAGTGCCGCGTGGCCTTTGCCATGTACCAGCTGGAGAGTGGGCACACAGGTGGTGGAGGGCGGTCCGGGGACAGGAGAGGGACGAGCCGACCTGGAATCGGTTCATCGTCCTCTTTTATGAGCAGTACTTTCCCCAGACGTGGCAGGACTAGAGGAGGCGGGAGTTCCACACTCTCCGCCAAGGGACGATGACCGTGAGCGCGTACCGCACGCGTTTCCTGGAGCTGTCCCGCTTTGCAGCGACAGCGGTAGCTACTGAGGAGGAGCGCCTTTGGAGGTTCATCGAGGGGCTTCGGCCTGCGATTCGGGGGTATGTCAAACCCCTGAAGCTGCCTACGTTTTCGAGGGTGGTGGAGGCAGCAATGACTTACGAGGAGACCAACCCGTCCGCGCGAGACACTGACGGCGGGCGAAAGAGGCCCTTTCAGCCAGACTTTTCACAGGGCCAGCGAGAGAGGAGGCACGTGGCATCTGCAGGAGAGCCGTCACGTTTTACGGAGCCATCAGTGGCCTTTGGGGGCCCTCGACAGGGGCCAGTCGCCAGCACCAGACCCCCGCCTAGCCGACAGCAGGGACCGACTGAGGGCGGGAGTCGAGTTCACCTCTGTTACCAGTGTGGCCAGCCGGGCCACATCAGGAGGGACTGCCCGTCTAGGGCAGGAGGTCAGAAGATACTTCCCGCGCAAAGAACTAGAGGGTGCGCAGGAGGCCGCGGTTCCCAGGCATGAGGAGGAGGACAGCAGCCACGAGGAGTGTACCGGCCAGCACCTGCCCGTCCGACGCTGAGTGTGGCTGCTTCGTCCGCACCTAGAGCTGAGGGGCGTATCAACGCCCTGACACACAGGGATGCCAGAGCTTCGGGCTCGGTAGTGGCAGGTTTGGTTTCAGTTTCCGACAGACTCGTTTACACACTTTTCGATTCCGGCGCTACGCACTCATTTGTCGCAGCCAGTTTCGCAGTTAGTTTCGGCAAGGATTATATGCTGTTAGAAAATTTGTTAGTAATCAGAGGCCCGAGTGGTCAGCTGTTTGTAGCTGAGGAGGTGTACACGGATTGCGAGGTCAGCGTCGGGGGACATAGCCTGCCAGCTGACCTGATTATGATATAGATGGAGGACTTTGGCGTAATTCTGGGGATGGACTGGCTGTCCGCTTATCACGCCTTGGTAGACTGTTTTGAGAGGAAGATTGTCTTCTCCTTGCCGGAGTTGCCTTCTTTCGAGTTTCACGGACAGCCAGTGGACGGAGGCTTCAGGTGCATTTCGGCACTTCGGGTGGCGAGACTTTTGAGACAGGGGTGTGAGGGCTTCCTAGCTTGTGTGGTGGCAGAGCCCAGCCCTGTGGCAGACTTCCAGAGCATCCCGGTGGTCAGAGAGTACCCTGACGTGTTTCCAGACGAGTAACCAGGACTACCGCCCGAGCGCGAGATCGAGTTTGAGATCTCGCTAGTACCAGGGACCTGCCCCATCTCCACCGCGCAATACAGGATGGCACCGCTTGAGCTACGAGAGCTCAAGTCTCAGTTGCAGGACCTTTTGGAGAAGGGTTTCGTGAGGCTCAGTGCGTCTCCCTAGGGAGCCCCGGTACTGTTTGTGAAGAAGAAGGATGGTACGCTACGCCTTTGTGTGGACTATCGACAGCTGAATAGGGTCACCATCAAGAACAGATATCCGCTGCCGAGGATCGACGACTTGTTTGACCAGTTGCGGGGTGCCACGGTGTTCTCCAAGATCGACTTGAGGTCTGGATACCACCATTTGAGGATCAGGGAGGCAGACGTCTCCAAGACAGCTTTCCGCACCCGGTACGGACACTACGAGTTTTTGGTCATGCCGTTTGGGCTGACCAATGCCCCCGCTGCTTTCATGGGCCTGATGAACCGGGTGTTTAGGCCGTACTTGGACCAGTTCATGGTGGTATTCATTGATGATGTACTCATCTATTCTCGAGATCGGACGCAGCACGGATAGCACTTGCGGATGGTTCTGGACACGCTGAGACGGCGTAGGCTATACGCCAAATACAGTAAGTGCGAGTTCTGGTTGAGGGAGGTGACCTTCTTAGGTCATGTGATCTCTAGAGACGGCTTGGCGGTGGACCCAACCAAGGTTGAGGCAGTGCTCAGGTGGGAGAGACCACGTTCAGTCACTGAGATTCGCAGTTTTCTGGGACTGGCAGGCTACTACAGACGTTTCATCAGAGGCTTTTCACAGATCGCGCGTCCTATGACACAGTTGACCCGGAAGGACGTGCCCTTCACTTGGACAGACGCCTATGAGGCGTGTTTTCAGGAGCTGAAGGAGAGGTTGACCTCGGCTCCCGTGCTCACCATCCCTGACAGTAGTGGCGGGTTCGTTGTGTACACGGACGCCTCCTTGCAGGGGTTAGGAGGTGTGCTCAAGCAGAGGGTTCACGTTGTCGCTTACGCTTCGCGGCAACTGAAGCCCCATGAGCATACCTACCGTACCCACGACCTGGAGTTGGCAGCTGTCGTCTTCGCGCTGGAGACCTGGAGGCACTACTTGTACGGTGAGACCTTCGAGATTTTCACAGATCGTAAGAGCCTCAGATACCTTTTTGATCAGAAGGAGCTCAACATGAGACAGAGACGTTGGTTGGAGCTCTTGAAGGACTACGACTGCAGCATCTCCTACCACCCGGGAAAGGCCAATGTGGTGGCTGACGCCTTGAGCCGTAAGGTGCCCGCACACTTGGCCAGTTTATAGTTACAGCGTTGGAGCCTTTTGGAGGAGGTGGGCAGTTGGCGACCCCTGGAGTTACGAGGGCACTGTGGGGCAGTGACGGTGACACGACAGACTAGGCCAGAGCTGATAGACCGCATCATCACAGGACAGATGGCCGATCCGTACTTGCAGTCCTTGTGTGACAGAGTACTGTCAGGAGACCCAGGGGACTTCTCTTTCACAGACTAGGTGCTGTGCCTGAGGGGACGGTTGTGTGTTCCCAGAGACGAGGAGCTGTTGAGAGAGCTCCTGACTGAGGCACACGGTTCCAGATTCACCATACATCCCGGAAACACGAAGATGTACCACGACTTGAGACACGAGTTTTGGTGGAGGGGGATGAAGCGAGATGTGGGTGAATTCGTGCAGCAGTGCTTAGTGTGCCAGCAGGTGAAAGCCGAGCATCAGAGGCCTGCAGGGCCGCTACAGCTGCTTCCAGTGCCACAGTGGAAGTGGGAGAGCATCACCATGGACTTGGTGGTGGGACACGACGCTGTCTGGGTAATTGTGGATAGACTGACAAAGACGGCACGATTCTTGCCGATCCGAGTCACTTTGGGACCAGCACAGTTGGCAGAGAGGTATATCCGCGACGTGGTACGACTACACGGAGTTCCGCGGGAGATCGTATCCGACCGGGATACCCGCTTTACATCCCAGTTTTGGGCTGAGTTTCAGCAGGCCCTGGGGACGCGGTTGAGATTTAGTACAGCTTACCACCCTCAGACGGACGGACAGTCTGAGCGCACAATACAGACACTTGAGGACCTTTTGCGTGCCTGTGTACTGGACTGGAGGGGCTCTTGGGAGGAGCACCTACCCCTAGCGGAGTTTGCATACAACAACAGTTATCATTCGAGCATCGGCATGGCTCCCTACGAGGCTCTGTACGGACGGAGGTGTACGGCACCCTTGAGTTGGGTTGAGGTGGGGACCAAGTGGGAGGTTGGCCCGAGGTTGATTCGGCAGAGTCAGGAGGTAGTCGAGCAGATCCACGGGCGACTCCACACTGTCAGGAGCAGACAGAAGAGCTACGCGGATCGGAGACGCAAAGATGTGCAGTTTGAGGTTGGGGACCACGTCTTCCTTCGTATTTCGCCCATGAAGGGCCTACAGCAGTTTGGGGTGAGAGGGAAGCTCACGCCGAGGTTCGTGGGGCCCTTTGAGGTCCTGGAGCGGGTTGGACCCGTTTCTTACAGACTTGCCCTCCCCCCGCAGCTTTCTGGTGTGCACGACGTGTTCCACGTGTCCAACCTCAGGAAGTACGTAGCCGATCCCAGTCACATACTGAGTCACGAGAGCGTCGAGGGGGGCGATGACCTGACCTACCCTGAGCGACCAGTGCAGATTCTAGACCGAGCAGTCCGCAGTTTGAGACGAAAGCAAGTACCCCTGGTAAAGGTTTTCTGGAGGAGCCAGCGGTACGAGGAGACTACCTGGGAGCCTGAGGCGGCAATGCGGGAGCGGTACCTGGAGCTCTTCGCGGGTACGTCTTTTTGGACCGGCTTCGGTCCTCTTTGAGTTTGTTATGGTTACTATGACGTTTTTCCCGCACCCTAGTTAGCGCAAGTTTCGGGGACGAAACTTCCTTTGAGTTTGTTATATTGTTACGAACGCACGGCTTCGGACGTCTTTTAAGACGTCTGGGATGTGGCCCAGACCTCGGACCAGATGTCTGGAACCCCTTCCAGACGTCTGGGATTCGATTTTGGCGACACGCGCGGTTGCGTCTGCGCGCGCAGACCTGCGGGTGCCTTTTTCCCTCTCTCCTGCGGCCGCAAGCTACGCCCTCTGTTCCGCTCTCTCTCTCCTCCCCGCGCGGCTTTAAAACGCCACGCCCTCTCCCACACTCTCATCACCTCCGCCCCCTCCCTCTTCTCCTTCCAGCCGGTGCGCCAATGCGAGCACGAGTGAGCGGCGGCAGCGACAGTCGCGGTGAGCATGGGAGGAGGTGCTGCGCGAGGGAGGAGGCGCTCGGCCGTGAGGGCGAGCTTGCCAGGGCTGCTAGGGCCGGCCGGCGGGGGGAGCAGCAGACATGGGGTGACGCGGGAGGCCTGCTGCAGCTCAAGCAGCAGGCGGACGAGATGCGGCGCGGCCGTGCGTCGCGAACGGAGGGCGAGTCACGCCCTGATTGTGGAAATTTTTCCAGAATCAGACGTCTGGGATTCCAACCAGACGACGGGGAGGACGTCTGGAGGACTGTCCAGACGTCTGAAAGGTGAGTTATTTTTCATCCTTCTTCCTTTTCTTCGGCCGTCCGTACTGAGAGAGAGAAATGGGTACACGCAGGTTCTGGATTTGCCATCCAACGCGAATCAGACGTCTGGCTGTAGTGCCAGACGACGGGAACGACTTCCAGACGTCCGGGGTGACCATCGGACGTCTGGGAACTAGGCCAGATGCCCCGCAGGCTTCTGGACGTCTAAGAGACCACGCAGGACAAGGTACCATCTGATCCCCATTTTTAAGACGTCTAGAAGAAGTTCCAGACGTCTAATTTTGCACTGTTTCGTCATTTTCGACCCGTTTAGGGCCCGTTCGGAGTCCATTTTCCATGTTTCGAGTTGCGTGCTTTTCGGAATTAAATCCTCTACCCGTCTACAGTAGTTGTATACTGTTTTGAGAAACTCCTTGTGTTTGATCCTTTTGATAGGACCCCGTTCCGTTGCAGTCTCGGGGGTTGCGGAGGTATGCGGGATTCCCGACCATGCCCCCAGTACGCCTGTTGTAACCGGTAGAGTGGCTTTTAAGTTTATTAGTATAATCTGTTAAATTATGGAACCATAAATAGAACCTAGGACATTGCATAAATCCTAGGAATGAGAAATAGATTGAATGATAGATCGTAGGTGTTGCATGAATCCTAGAGCTGGAAAACTAGATTGTATGATAGATCCCAGGATATGGCATGAATCCTAGGACGGGGAAAACTAGTGGAATATATGAATACGGCAGTCTTGGAAAAATGGAAAGGAACAAATAGCTGCCTGTAAATCGAATTAACAGCTGCCTGTTATGAATAAATAAACGTGACTGAGAACATGGATTGTAAGAACGTGAAACTGGAAAGTGAAACCTAGATGTTATGAGTTAAAAGAGCTGGGACCCTACGGGGAATTAGGAGTGGAACTCCTGGAAAGAGAAAGGAATGGAACTGAGAAAGAAAGACGTGGTAGTGTGTTGTCTATTGGGTACGTAGTGCCAAGGGAAGTACCTGTACCTATTTAGTGCAGAGCGGAGCCAGCCGCCCCAGGGACGCGGGGTTATGACTGGCCACTTTGTACCGACTTGCTGGCCCTTGTGCACGTAGTACCGAGGAGAGCTACAAGTGTACGGAGGTACTAGCTACCCCACGGGCCCTAGGGTTGTGCTAGCCTCCTACACCGACTTGTTAGGCCCACTGGGGCAAACCAGGGTAGTCAGGCGAGGGTGCGCGAACTGTGGAGGGGCAAGGCCCCTGTTTGGTTACTGTGGAGGGGTTGGACCCCCCTGTTACTGAGAGGGCTCTGCCCTGTACTGGTTCCGTGCTGTGCTTTGGGCACACCCATTAACGGAAACGACTGACCGCGTGCCAGTGCGGGTTAGCTACCTGTACGTTTATCGCGCGTGCCGTAGTCACTGTTACGCCTGTCAGTGACCTTGGGGTGGTTGACTGAGAGTAGGATCACCACGGGGGACTCTCCCGGCCAGGAGAGCACCACGTGCTACTTCTACTTTTTGGAAAAGACTACAATCAAGATCGTTCCCACGAGGAGCATTCGAGATCAAGTAAAGGATCTAAGAAATAAATGAAATCGTGAGACAATTGAAAGATGTAAATAAAGAAACAGAACATAACAGCTATTGTACACTCTACTGTTTCTTTAGTTTTAGTTGCCACTCTACTCAGCGTTTTGCTGACGTGTTACACTTGTTACCTTTCAGGACCAGGTGTTGAGCAGCCAGGGTCAGCGGCTGCAGAGGACGCTGGGCTGAGTAGGGTCCAGTAGAGTTACCACTGTTCTCTTGTACCTCTTTTTGTTCCACTGAAGTGAGTAGTTCTTGTTACCGCTGTACTTTTCTTTACCTGCAGTTCATATTATGTTATGAATGTTGTTCTACTGTTGTGGTGGTATATACTGTAGTGGTTTCTTTCCTTACTGCTGTATTTTCTTACTGTTAGTTATATTCATGCTGAATGTGATTTATTTTACTGCTCTTTTGGTTACTTCCTTGTTGGACGACTAGATCTTGGGATTAGTCGAGTCGGTCCAGTTCTCGTGTCTCGTAGGGACTCTGGAATCGGGTCGTTACAGTATTGTTCACGTGGTAAAGCTCTGACGGGTATTATCCATCCATTTTTTCTATTATCAGTCACATAAAATAATTGTAATACTGATAAGCTAATGTGAATGGTTCTGATAATTGAAGAATGCGATGGTCCTTACATAAGCTCAAGAAATCATGTGTCTTATCAACTTTGAATCCAACGCCTTCTTTGAAAACATCAAACCAATCACACTTGAATAGAACAACCCTACAAACAAACCTTAAAATCATTTTCACAATATTTTCAATTTAACTGTAATACCCATCACAACCAGTGCTTATGTCACAACTGAAGATGACTCCCACCTGTTGCGTGGCCTTCACATCATTAATGGACTGTACTCTGAATCTGAATCCATTAATTATGTGACCCGAATGGTTACGTTCGTATGTCAAAGGTGTATCAGTAATTACATCAAAATCCTGTACCTATCGTGAATCCCCCTATTCTTTCAGTTTATTTACACGATACTTGAACCAATCAATGAACTGCAAGTCGCGTGAAGATGGCATCGAGGATTCTTTGAATTCATTGTAAAATTCATCAACTTCTAGAATTTGCTTTCGAATGTACAAGTGTGCGAATCGTCAATCCATTTTCGAGATGGGCTTGAACTCTTCCGAATGATGGACTTTCCTCCGATGTCAAATATGGGCATGCAATCTTCATTATTACCATTAAAGCTTCCATCATAATTCCATTTAAGATGATTAAATCGATTGTCTGTCTCATTTATGTACATGACACAGAAGTTAATACAGTCCTCTACAAGATACCCTTCCATGAATGACCCTTCTGGCTTTGGCTTATTCAAGACATAATCTTTTAGCTTCTTCAAATATCATTTAATTGGATAAATCCATATATACTGCACGGATCTAGCAATTCTTGCTTCATTCGTAAGATGAAGCGTGACATAAGCCACCACGTCAAAGAATGCTGGTAGGAAAATCTGCTTCATTTTACAAAATGTTATCACAATTTGTTTATCCCAGTACTCCAGCAATTTGGGTTTCAATGTCTTTGAACAGATTACTTTAAAATATCTGCTCATCTCCGTAAAAGAATCGATTACCAGATCAAGCATCACTCCACATATTACTAGTGGGAATAAGATTTGGATGTACACATGAAAATCATTACTTTTTAACCCAGTAATCTTCTTCTGCGCTTCGTTTATGCAACATGAAAGCTACGATGAATACTAATCTGGAACCCGAATGTTTTTAAGAAATGAGAAAATCCTTTGCCTCTACTCTCCAGTAAGTTTGTATATAGCTTCTGGAAAGTGAAACCCTCCTTAAATATACAACTCAGGACGAATACATTAAATTTTCATATCATTCCTTATTTTAACTATATCATTTGGGCTATCTATTAGGTTTAATATATCAAGAATGTTGTCTATTACATTCTTCTCGATGTGCGTAACATCTAAGTTGTGTCGCACAGTCAAATCCTTCCAATATGAAAGCTCCATAAAAAATATGCTTTTCTTTCTAAACCCTAAATGTGGCAAGGAAGTCAAGTCATCCTTGAAAAGAGGACCCAAACGTATTTCACCGAGCTGTTGCAATGTCTCCGTGATTTTCATTCCTGACAACCTAACAGAACTTGTACTGAGTTTATTTTTTGTATTCCTCAATGAATACCAACATGCTTTACGATCAAATTTGTCCTTGAATTGTGACGATCGCCATTTGTTATGACCCGGTTCCCAAATCCCTACAGGACCCGAGACCGGCTCGACTCGACTAATCCCAAAACCCAGTCGTCCAACAAGAAATAACCACAAAGCAGGAAGATAAACCACATTCACTATGTAAGATAACTAATAGTAGAAACATACAAGCAGTAAAGGAAGTAAAAGCTGCTAATCAGTACATACCACAACAACAGGAAAGTATCACAAAAGTATAGTAATAGGAAAAGTAAACAAAGTCTAAAACTCACCAACAAAAAGGAAGTACAACAACAGTAAGAAACTATTGCTGGTCTCGACTGGGCCCAGCACCCTCTGCAGTCGGTAACTCGGTCTGCTCAACTCCTGGACCTGTAAAGAGTTATGAGAAAATGGAGTCAACGAACGCTGAGTAGAGTGGTAACCAAACTATCTAAAGCAGTAAAAGCTAACAGGTAAATTTATCTTTTCCAATTATTTTATTTTACAAGTAATTCCTTTTCACCCATTGGTTTACTTTCAGATTTCTTTCTTGATCTCGCATGTTCCTCATGGGAACGATCTTGATTGCAGTCTTTTCCGAAGAGTAGAAGGCACACGTGGTGCTCTCCTGGCCGGGAGAGTCCCCTGTGGTAATCCTACACCCAGTCAACCACCTCGAGGTCACAGAAAGACGTAGCGATGACTACGGCACGTGCGATAAGCCCACGAGTAGCTATCCCGCACTGGCACTTGGTTAGTTGTTTTTGCTAGCGGGTACGCCTAAAGTACAGCACGGAACAGTATAGAGCCTAGCCCTCTCAGAAACAGGGTCTAGCTCCTCAGAACCAAACAGGGGTCTTGCCCCTCCACAGTCCGCGTACGTTCGTTTGACTACCCTGGTTTGCCCAGTGGGCTTAACAAGTCGGTGTAGGGTGGCTAGTTGAACCCTGGGCCCCGTGGGGTGGCTAGCTCCCTCCTTACACTAGTAGCTCTCCCCAGTATCGTGTACGCGAGGGCCAACAGAAGTCGGTGTAGAGTGGCCAATCCTAACCCCGAGTCCCAACCCAAGGGCAGCTAGCTCCACTTTACACCAAAAAGGGGACAGTCGCTCTCCTTGGTACCACGTACTCAAGGGCTAACACACTTCCCGTCCACATTTCAAGGCCTTTCCATTCATTTACAGGAGTTCTACTCCTAACTCTCTGTAGGGTTCATGCTCATATTTACCATATTATTCCATACCTGGTTTCATCATTCATAATTCCATTCGTATCCCACACATGCAGCTCATATTTCCACAATTTAACACATGCACAAATAATATCACAGGTAACTGTTTAGTTATCTCAGGCATTTCATATTCTAACAGGCATCTCGTATTTATTAACAGGCAGTTGTTTACAATTCAGCTCATTCATTTTTGACTGCAATCTCAATCACGCACACAAACAGTACAACTATTTCTTGTCCTAAGATTCATGCCAAATCCTAGGTTTCTAGTTATCCAATTTTTATGGCAACATTCATGGTTTATAAATAGAACAGGGGGAAACCACTCTATCAGACAATCTGGAAGTACTAGGGGCTCGAACTGCAGACCCTTGTGCCTCTACAAGTCCCAGACATGCAATAGGTCAAAGTCCTATACCAAGGAACACATCACAATGGAACATTCAGAATAGTATATAAAGGTTTCTAATATGTAAAGGAACTCACAAAGAAACCATAGATATTTCTTTTGCGTAAAACGGATCCCAATCGGACCCTAAACGGGTCAAAAACAAGTCTGCAGACCCAAATCAGATGTCTGGAATAAAGTCTAGATGTCTTAAATGTCAAATAGAATCTCACCTCAGGTTCCTGTGATGACCTCAGACGTCCAGGACTCCTCCTCAACCGTCTGGACTCAGCTCTAGATGTCCGACTTATCCTCCGGTCATCCGGGAATGCCTCCGGTTGTCTAGTAAGCTGTCCAGACGTCCGAAAAGCATGGGAGGGCGTGCCGCGTACCTTCCTAAAGTTGCTCTTGTACACGACAGAGTAGCGCACCATTTTTAGCGAAGCAAATCGCCTCTGTGGTGCAGTCTGCATGGTCGTAACAGCTAGTAAGACGTACCTTCGCGATACACCTGCTTTCAGACGTCCGGTGTCATCACCAAACGTCCAGCCCATCGTCTGGAAGGCACTCTGGACGTCTGATACTAGAAAAATTCCAGTATCAGACTGCGCTCCTGCTTCTCTCGCCGCGCTTCGCCGCGGCTCCTCCTACTCGACTGCAGCTCCAACCACTGTAGGAAGTCGGGTATGATGCCCCGATGCTCTCCTCCTCCCACACGCGCAGCGGCGACCATGCAACCCTCCGGCGAGTTCCCACGAAGCTCACGAGCTTGGCCTCCTCCTCCTCCTCCTCACGTCGCTCCTCCTCGCTCTTGCTCCCTCTCTCTCGCGCGCCTCAGTCATGGCAGTGGAGGGGGAAAGAAGGTGGTGGTGGTGGAGTGGAAACAAGAGGAAGGGGGCACTTATATAGGCAATGGGTTAGGGTTCGGTGAGGGGGAGAAAAATAAGAAGAGAGATAAGGGAAGAAGGGTCTGCGTGCTGGCTGCGCGTAGAGCCAACTTCGCGTACATATTTTTCAATTTCCAAATGTCTGGGAAGGGGTCCAGACGTCTTAAAAGGCTCAAAATAGAACGGATCTTTACACCATCTGTGTTCAATGGGCAAAAATCTGCGATGCCCTAAGTAACAGAACTTCTTTCTTTCAAGCAATCTCAGGTGATGAGTATCATCCATATAGATTAGACAGGCGAACTTCTCCTTCGTACTCTATCCTGAGAAATTTGATTATGCTGGAAAGTCATTGATTGTCCATAGCAATGCTGCGTGCAACTGGAAGAATTGTTTCTTCTGTGTGTCATTTGTTTGAACACCACTGTATCACAGGACTTTCAGTTCATCGATCAATGGTTGGAGATAAACATCTATCACATTTCCTGGTTGCTTAGATCTTGGGATAAAGAGAGTTAACATCATGAATGCGGATCACATGCATAGCCATGGGGGTAAGTTGTAAGTTAACATGACCATTAGCCATATGGAATATGACAGATAAATGTTCTTGAATGGGTTAAATCCATCGCTTGCAAGCCCCAGTATCACATTTCGTGCCTCCTCTGCGAATAATGTGTGATTCTCATTAAATCTAGTCCACTCATTAGAATCTGTTGGATGACGGATGCGTTCATCTTTCGATTTATTCTCCTAATGCTGCATCATCAGTTTTACTATTTTACTGAAAATGAATAGGCGTTGCAGCCTAGGGTTTAGTGGAAAATAACAGAGAATCTTCTTTGGTTGTTTCTTCTCGCCTGTGTCTATTGACTTACTCACCTTATACCTCTCCTCACCACATTCAGGACAGTTAGTCAACCCTGAGTACTCAATTCTGTACAGGATACAATCATTACGACAGGCATCAATCTTCTCGCATTTCAATCCGAGCCTACGTATCTGCTTCTGCGCATCATACCATGACTTAGGATACCCAACAGGATTATTAAGCAACTCCCCAATGAATTCAAGAACCTCAGACATTAATTTTGCTGTGGCTCTATTCAACACTTTCATCTGAAACAATTTGAGAAAGAATGACAACTTCGACATTGACGTTATTCCAGGCACAATAGGATCCTCTGCTGCCTTAGCTGCATCATAAAACTCATTTCAATGTCATAATATCTCATTGTCATCTACATCCTCACGATCTACTGCTCTCATTTCATATAAGATTCCATCCAATTCATCTCCTTGATTATCATCACCTTCTTCAAAAGCTTCAATTCTCTCATTTCTGACTTCTCTTATGATTTGCTCACCATGAGCTGTCCAATTTATGTAATGCTACTACCAACCGTTACATACCACATGCTCGAAAACTGTGTCTCGGTCATGAAAAAACTCATTCAAATAATGTCTACATGGGCATAAAATCAGTTGAAGGAATTCTCCTCGTTTAAATGTCTTCCTATCATCATTAAATGCCCACTCCAGAAATGAAATCACTCCACTCTTATATCTGTGGTAATTTAAATTCCTCAGATTAATCCATGATGTATCTATGATAATTAAGCTAAATGTTAATGACAATCACTCATAAGTTAAAATCGAATAAGGAAAAAATGTATATTTTAAGAAGATTTTCACTTGTTAGACTTGAATAAGGAAAAAAAGGTGCATTTTAAGAAGATTTTCACTTGATAGCTCATCCTTGAATATTTGATCACAACGTTACTTCTTACATGCAACCGGTGTTTGGAGAAATTTCGGCAGCATTTCCACGCACTTCTCTAATATACCCCCAAGACTAACTTTAACAACATTCCCAATAACCCTTACTAAAGGGCGCTTCAGGAATGGAGCTAAGATTAGTTGATATACCATAGAAGAGCGAGAAAATGTGATTGAAATTTCTCCAAACACTAGCTACATGTAAGGAGTAACCCTAAGTTGTGATCAAATCTTCAAGGACCCTCCTTAGTTTAGAAGTTCTCTGAACTAAGGACGCATTGTGCATATAAGTGAGGTATACACACACTCTGCATTATTCGTATAACATGATCATAAGTATTGACAGATTAGTATTTTGACACAATTATATCCCTCCCACAACCTGTTACTTAGGGGTTAGAATTCTTATTATTTGTCATGAAGTGCTTCTAAATTTGTACAGGTGTGTGTATCTATAAAGTTATAATAAAAATTTCATAATAAAATTTTGACAAAAATTTAACAAGATCCTGATATATGACAATTGAATGAAATAGGACATATAGTACAGTTGAATGAAACTAGGAGGACATAGATCAATAGTCAGTCATTTGCCTTTAGATTTGCTTAATAAAGGTACTTTCAAACTAAAATAACTATCTTAAATATCCTATTGATATTTATCAATGTGGCCCACTTTCTTGAGTAATATCCTCTTGTCTAAAGCTTATTATTCTCCAATTATAAGTTATTATCAGTTCATATACCTTGCAGGACCTAAGCTTACCAAGCTCTTCCAATTTGGTTGTTGCTAAGCTCTCTTGGTATACTTCATTAATATACTTTTAATACATCCCAAGTGCACCTCATGGACCTACTAGGTCCCTCAACCAACTTAGGTCTACAAGGTACTTCTCTAGGTCTAAGGTCAGTGGCCTCATGGTCCATCTCACTAAGCAACTCTCTAGCCCAATCTCACATCACATCCTATCATGTTGAGGAAGCTTCTAGGAAGAAGCTCACCAAGACTAGCTAGCCTTGTGGAATCTGACTAGCTAACCAATCTGACAATCTAGCTCATCAAGACCACTTGCCATGCAACATGTGATTGACAGGTGCTTTATAGTATTCCATGTGTGAAATTAGACCTTAAACATTCACTTCATAACCTTAAACCCAAGGCCATAAATCCTAAGCCCTAAACTCTAAGCCATAAAAAAACCCATCGCATAACCCATGACCCTAAACACAAAAAACCTTTAACATAAAAACCTAAGCCTTATAAACACTAAAACATAACCCTTAAAAACACTAAACCCTAAACACAAAAAACACTTAAACCTAAACTCTAAGAACATTAAACCCTTAATTAACTGTATAACCTAAACCCTTAACACTAAACCCTAAACCTTATAACCTAATACTAAATCCTAAACCCTATAACCTAAATCCATAACTCAAAGCCTAATACTGAACCAAACATTCATGCCTAACGTTGAACAATAATTGAATTAAATATTCATGTTAATTTAAACATTTAATCAAACACTAAACATTTTAAACTAAATTTAACTAAACACTGATAATTTAACTAAACATTGAAGTATACAATTTAATTGCATTCATAATTAAATTTCTAACCTAAGTAGTGCATAAAACAAATTAAATTAACATAAAATTAAATTTCTAAACCTAAGGGGGGAAATTGGTGGTGGGAGGAGGAGGAGGAGGTGGTGGTGAGGTGGTCGTGGTGGTGGCGGCAGCACGAGGAAGGGAAGGTGGTCGTGGTGGTGGCACGAGGAGGGGGTGAGGAGCACTTATTGAGGGGGGGTCACTGAATGATGTGCACATAGTCGCCGACGAGAGGTGGGGCATTGGAGTCGATGGAGGAGGTCAATGGTGTTGTGGGTCTCGCAGAGGAAGGAAGAAAGGAAGGGGAAGGAGTCGAGGTCGTGCTGGGATTTTTGCCTCTATTTTCTTGACTGTTCTAGATTGAACGGTCGAGGAATGCATTTGAAAAATATCTTTTTGCCGCCATGATTTCCGAGGAGAATATACACAACCGTTTATCGAAAAACAGTCGAGTATATTATTATTGTCAACCGTTATAAACGGTCGACAATGGTCTCAATCCTAAGCATTTATTATACCGGACATTTCTTGACCATTCTAGATTTAACGGTCGATGATTGCATTTGAAAATATAACTTTTCACAGCAATGATTTCTGAGGAAAATATCCTCAACTATGTCAAATAACGGTCTTGTATATTGTTATTCTTGACCGTTATAAATAATCGAGAATGGTCTCAACCACTCTGCCTACTTTGCAGGTGAGAAAGTTAATGACCGCACTTTTAGCAACCGTTATATCTTATAACGGTCGAGAATATTTTTATTGTCAACCGTTATACAATGGTTGAAAATTTACCATCGCAAATAGTACCTTTTCTACTACTATGTTTTGTGCAGAAATTCCTCACAAGGACCCAGAACCTGATCTATTTGGCTAAATTTGAACCAAATATCAAAGAATAAAAGTATTAAGCCTTGTTCGGAGTTTGAAACCTGAACCTGAAGATCTTGAATGGAACCCTGGAAGAAATTGTGAATGAAAACAAATGTGATGTCTAGGTTAATAGGTGGGCTCGTGAGGCTAACACCTGTGAAATGACCCTGAGGGATCATCATGGAATTTCCAAGTTCTCCATGATGGCCTATGTAATTTTTGCACGTTAAAACAACCACCAAAGGGTATATTCTAGGGATTTCTTCACAAATCCACGCACTAATTACAGTATTTAATGATTGTGGGGAGTCATCTTAAGCTCCACAGATGTTTCCACAATTTCTACACCTTGCCCATCCATGTAGGGGCCTAATGTAATTTTACTGTGAGAAGGGGAGGTGTTTTGCAAATTTTGCAGCCCTACGTTTGCTCTTGGGGGGCTCCACGTAAGGAATAAAAGACTTTGGGGGAAAAACCGTGGTTATCCTGGACCCACCAAAATTCCTAAACCCTACCCTGAACACCCCCTTAAATACCCTCTCGTTCTTTGCTCCCCCTACCCTCTCGTTTTCGTTCCTCAAGCTTCGAGCGGCGCACCACTGTTGAGAGGGAGAGGGAGAGGGAGGGAGCCAAGGGAAAGAAAGAGAGAAAGAGCGGGAGAAGAGGGGGAGCAGACCGAGTGTGCGGGGAGGCACAGACCGTGCTGCGCGAGGTCAGGCGAGCGCACGGGGAGGCACGGCCGGCGCTGCTCGAGGGCGGCTGCTGCTACTGTACTGTGCTGCACACGTCGCGACGACAGCATGCAGAGTGCGGGTTCGCGCACACGGGTCCGTGGGCGCGGGTTTCATTTTTGGGTGGGTTCGAGGCTTAAACGGACTTGAAAATCGTACATCCAAAGTATCATCGGAAAGCTTTTTAATTCCCTTACGTGTTGGTACCTTTTCTTGGCACTGTTAGGGCACGGTTTAGACACTGGAAGTTTGATTAAAGCCCTTATTAGTGTTCATGTCCCTTATGATTACTTAAGTAGCGTGCCCGAGCACGGCATAATTCGCATGGACAAGTACGCGGCTCCTGGCAAGGCACTGGTAGACCACCCACTCCCCATACCCAGGTAGAGTGGTCCTCCATTGCCTTTTTTTTTTTTTTTTGTTTAGAATGTGAGTGAATGCCATAAGTGAGACAACTAAACAGCTATCAAATTATGAAATGTTAGCTCGTGCCAGAAATGTCGAACTGGCCCATAGAATGGACACACGCATGCCTTAAATTTTAAATGGTGTATCTTATAATGTATTATACACAGGTGAAATGTTTTGGAGCATGTTTTAAGTAAATAACTACTAAATATTTGATCGTTTTTTCTTACTTTTATTGCATGCATTATGTTGTCATAGAATGAAACCTAAGAGTATTGTCGAAATGTGAGTAGGATTATTTAATTAGCTGATATTAGTGTCGAAATATATATAGTAAGAGTGATTACCTACGAGTGAATTTACATCAATTTATAAAAAGTTTATTATCCTTGGCTAAATCAAATTTTAGGATAGTCACTTTTAGGTTAGGGTCGAACTCAAGGATGTAGGTTTTGGAATTAATCAGTTTCTACGTGATTCCTAATGACGAATTAATTTCTTTTCCTTATTATATTTTTGGGTTTTTCTTGATTTTAGATTTTTTTGGATATTCTTGTCCTTAAGGTATAACCTCAAAAATGGTTCTTGGCTACACGCCAAAATACTCAGAAACGGTCTCACTACATGCAAGATTGTATATCTGCAATTTAAGAATTATCTTTTCTGTTTTATACATTTTTTATCTTTTTTTAATCAACAAAATAAAAGAGAACATAAAAGAAAAGGAAATGCAGAATTGAAATGTGAAAAGAAACTGAATTGAAATAATTAGCTTATTTATAGATATGTATATATAAGATATAGATATATAATATAGGTATATATATAACTATATAATATATAATAAGAAGGGAGAATATTGAATCAAGGATTCAATAGAAATGTACCATAATATTAGGTTAATCGTTGTTTATAGAGACGCGATTAACCTAATTATGTGTCGCATGTGGGTGTGAAGCGAATGTATGGGAGTGTGTGTAATGACTTGTGTGAATATCGGGAATATATACACAACTAGTGTGAATATATCTACGATATAATGCACGGAAATGGGATGAGTACGCGGTGTCGTCAGTGGAAAATGTATACGTGAATATGTGCGAAGGAGTATGTATGAGTATATATATATGTGTGTATATATAAATATCTACCTGTAAATATGTATGTATATGTATATATATATACTTACGTGCGTTGGGACCGTCTAGGCTACATGGGGATGGGCATGGACCGGTGCTACAGGGCTAACAAAAAAAAAGAAAAGGAACCTGTAGGAGCTTGAACCTATGCTAATGCCAAACGGAATAGGTGAAATAAAAAATAAAAATGGACGAGAACCCACCACACCCACCTACATGCGAGGGAGTTGGGTGGTGGTGGAACTTATCGTGGAGTTTGCAACCATGATGAGCCGGCTCTTGCACGTAGTGTCTCCGTCTCAACTAGGGGGGGGGGGGGCTACGTATGGAGAGAGAGAGAGAGAGAGAGAGAGAGAGAGAGGAGAGGGGGGAGGTGTTGGGTGGCCGACTGTGGACGAAGGAGGTGTGTGTGAGTGTGAAAGGGTGCAGTTGGAGTGTGTGTGGCTGGGGGGGGGGGGGGGGGGGGGTTGTGGAGAGCAAATCAAGAATATTTAAAGATATTGGGTATTTTGTGAGTAGGTACTTGAGTTGCTAGGATATTATTGTAAGTGGTGTAAGGTGGTGGAAATGAATGGGCGGGGGGGTTCAATATCTCTCTCTATCTCCCTCTCCATAAAATGCATGCATGTACATATTTACAAAATGCATGAATACCTACTTAATCTAAATGCGTAAAGTTAGGAAATAACATAAGATGAATTAATTAGCGACGTGAATGGCTATGCAATCAAGTATACGATGATGCGTGTTACTCATTAATGCATGAAATAGATTAAACTCCAGACATGATTATATACTTACGAACCTTAGGGTGCGTTAGAGATGATGGTGTGGGTAAACCCAACGTCCCACCCCAAGTGGTACAATTGTTTAAACCTGCTAGTAGTTAAGTAGAGGCTTACTGGAACCCAAGGGTAAATTAGATGTATTACTTGTTTGTGTAGGAGTTACTAATGCATGAACTAATTAACAACCAGAGTAGAAATCAAATGGGGTCTCGACTTGAAACTAGGGTGAATTAAGGGTGGTGGTATACCCATGTATTACATATGCATGTAATTGTTCTTATATGAAACTATGCATGCATATCCATTGGTATGTTTATTTATGTATATGTGCGTGTGCATTTTATGTGTAGGTTGGTGTTTTTATATATGGAAGTATATGTATAATTTTTATGTATGTAGAATTGCACTTCTACACACACATGTGCATGTATGAAGTTATGGGTATTGGAACATTAAGAAAGATCTAGCTGATGGTGACATGTGAATTATTGGGATTAACGACATCAAAATTGCTAGAACTAAATTAGGGGAGTTTCCCGAACCCTAATGCAAAATAAAGACGATCTTAATTGTGAAATGAAACTGAGCATGTGGGTCTGAGATCGGCTGAGTGAGTGTTAGTGTGTTGGTACTAGTGTGTGGATGAGTTGGCCCTCTAGTGCATGTGCACTGAGGAGAGTTGACTATTCCGTTGTGCAGGGAGGGAGTTAACCTCCTCGGGTGGGGACCTGGGGAAGGCATGACCTTCCTACATCGACTTCGGTTGGGCCCATGAGATCAACCGGGATAGTCGGACCAGAGTACGTAGGCTTATAAGGGGTACGACTCCTGTTTATTCTGTGCTGTACGGTTGAGTGCGTACCTGTTAGTGGAAACGACTGATCACGTGCCAGTGCGGGGTAGCCTCCAATGTGTTTATCATCTGCGCCGTAGTTACCGTTATGTCGCGACCATGACCCTGGGGCGGTAGACTGGATGTAGGATAGACACAGGGTGCTCTCTTGGCCAGGAGAGTACCACGTGCCTGCCCTGCATCACGGAGATACCGCAACAGGATCGACCCAATAAGGGACATGTGAGTAAAGAGAAAGTATGACCTTATGCTAGTATGCGATGGAAAGCAGATAACAAGTTTTAATGGATTGTTAAAATATATCAAATGCATGCATAATTGTTCTTGTACCTTTTTAGCTTTTTACGGGTTTACTGTACTCTTGCCACTCTACCCAGCGTTTCGTTGATGCCTATTATTTGTGTTTAGGACAAGGGAGTAAGCAGCCAGTTTTTGCAGCTGCAGATTGAGTTGGGTCCATTCACGCCTAGCCATAGTTAATTTAGACTGTTGTTACTCTCTACCATAGTGAGCTTTTGTCTTTAGAATTATTAGTTGTGATGCGATGGCTATGGTACATTTTCCGTCATTATACTTGGTACCGTTGCTAGTACATAGTTTATTTTACTGCCTTTCTGTTGTTATTTATGTCCTTGTTATGATGCATGTGTAGGAAATGTTATTGTTTTGGTTTATTCTCATTAGACGATCTAGTCTTGGGATAAGGACGTGGTCCAGCGTGGTTCCCATGTGAAGTCAGATCGAGTCACAATACCTTGACCCCTTGAGCCACGGGCTCATGACAATGGGTGGAAGACCCAGGAAATTCTATGTAGCTAGTGGCTACCAGGGATGAACCTTGGAATTAAATATAGTTCCTAGTTGCAGTGACGAGCCACAAGTTGTCATCGAAATGAGGTATTTGAACGTACTTGAATCTGACTCAATGTAAGGTACTTGTAGCAATAGGCTCCGTAGGCACCTGTAAGGACGGATGACGCCGAGGTACCTCGTACTCGTAGCAAGAAGTTCCATAGGATGGATGATGTCGGGGTACCTGGTACTCTTAGTAGTAAGCTCCATAGGCGTCAGTAAGGATGGACGACGTCGGCGTACCTTGAGGGATGGTTGGGACCTCATCCAATGGCAGATTTGAGAGGGCACATTCGGGAGGTGAGCTCCGTGATGGAGCAGATATGTGACCCGACAATGTCTGACCGTGCCCTGTACTATGATATGGAATGATCTGAAGGATCGATGACTTGATTTCGCGGAACTTGGCCAACGTTGGCTTATCTTGTTTGCAAATTATTTGGCCTGGGTAGCTCCAAAGAGGCCCGACATCCCTGATGGAAGTCAGACAACGTTCTCCTAATGCGAGAATGGGTACTCTTACTTGAGGATCACTAGCGCTGCTAGTCTCTCCCCTGATCAAGGAAGGACTGCCAGGTGGTGATACAAAAGGAGGATGCGCCAACATCTCCTCTAGTAGAGAGGAATGATTTCGAGAATCGGATCTTCTAAGGCGAGTAAGCCAAATAATAATAATGATAATTGAAATGAAAGGTATGGAATAATTGACCATGAGGGATGGGGTGGTTGGTTCGGTTAGCCCGGGAGCACTGAAACTTGTACACTACCCACTATTCTTGTGATAACCGTTGTTTTCCCTATTGAGCCAGTTGGCTCACCCCTACTTTGTAGCCCAATTTCGAGACTCGAGGCCATGGAATCATGCCACGACTACGAGCAGTTCGGATCAGGTTCGTTGGGTGCTAGCGAGACGCCCTTGTTACTATAAACATCTAGGTGTAGAGGCTTAAATAGTGGAGCTTCAATTCCAGGTACTGATGCCGGACCCTCCCACTAACGGGTGATGGGAGAAATAGGTATAAATACAACCTTGAATAGTTTGTAATTTTGTTTCCTTTGCTACTGTAAGCCCTATTTGGTGTAAAATTGCAGCTGGGTTTCGCTCTGTTATTAATGCGTCGTAATAATTAACTACCATGATGTGTATGAACCATGAATTCTGACTCTTGAGGATTTTCTATGGGATGATAATAGTGTTTTATGGGCTCGCGAGATTTGATGTTGTACTTTGTGGTTCTTCCTATTTTTGCCACACTTGTTGATTATATGTTTCTTGCTACAGAATTTAATGTACATATAATTATGCCATGTAAAAGTAGAAATGGTTATTGAGTGGATTAATTTTAAGAGCTGATGATTCGACTACGTGCAACCTAAACCAAATCTGAGGGAATCACTTGGGGCCGTTACAGCGATTGCCTGTAGACTGCTGCAAGACTGAGTCGTGAGTAAAAGCTTAGTTGTGGGTGACGTAAGGTGGGGGAGGCATGCAAACGGAGAGGAGATTGTCCTCTGATGGCTCTTGATACAATGTTAACAGGTGATCCTATATCTAATAGTCATGCTCACCCGAAGTGGTAGCCGACTCAAGTATATTTATAATTGCATGTTTGTTACAACATGGCCAACAAAGCCAACGAAAAGTCACGACTCTAAGTGATTGAATTCGAGACTCTATGTGTCTGAATACTTGGGGATTTTGATTCTTTTTAAAAGGTTTTGACCGAGTCATGTAATAACTTATACTTATCCTAGCATGAAGAACTTATTTCAAAATTATGTGAGAGAATACTTACATATATCTCCTTAAATATCTCATGTTTTGATTTATATTTCTCATAAATAGAAAAAATTAATAATTTTATATTTATCCTACAATTCTTCTGATTATAAAATTAATCTGTTAAAATCAACCTCTTAAAATAAATGATACCTTAGCATACATTTTTCTTCCGTGTTTCTCTCTTGTCTGTGCCATCCTCAAAATCATAGTTTGTAAGAAGTAAAGAAATGTGTAGCATGTGTTTAGTTCGATATTTTGATTAATGCGACAATCCGAGGATTTGTAAATTATCGACAATATACATTGTGCTGGCCTTGTCAATTTATGTCTTAAAGAGGGATCCATCTATGGTTAATAACAAACCCGATCGACTCTTAGGTTAGAGAAAGGAGCCTTTCGGCAAGGCTTTTTATCGCGCGCACAGAATTTGTTGACATCATCCCTCTCTTTAGCTCAAGGGAAGATAACGGTCGTGATCTAGATTTGCATTAGTTATCACTATTTTTTTTTTGTTTACGTTCCCTCAACTTTATGAATACCTTGCATGACGTCTAAATCCAAGGACTAATCAATTATGTAACACACATTATAGTGATTTTGTCCATAGAGGGACCAGAAAAGACATGACTAATTAGTCCTACAAATTAAGATGTAGGCAGGATTTGTAGGTGAGATATTTCAAACGTTTCAATTATGTGATGCATGGAATTTGAGAATGCCATTCATAGCTTTACTCAGGAAGATAATAGTCATGATCTAAATTTGTATTTATAATTATTCATTATTTTTATATAGATGTTCTCTCTTATCCGCAAGAATGCATAAAGAGAATAACATCGTTTTTTTTCCCTTTCGACGAAGGTAAAAACAATTAAGAAGTAAAAGCCCAACCGCATGCATACCATCCTCTTACCTAACAGGTTCTTGTTTTCGATTTTTCCTGTCAGCCTACTTTTCTTTGGAAATAGAATTTCTTTTCCTTGAAGGAACAAAAATAATACAAGAGATAGTCTTTAAGGGCAAGAAAGAAAACAATCGCAAAACCACTCTGGGAGGGGGAAAGTAACTCCCCATCAAGAGGGGGAAATTTAAAAAATACCTACACAAAATAAAATAAAAAAAATAGAAAAGAAGCATCCAAGATATCATTTCCGTTGCAAGTGAACCCACATTATACAGTAGATACGGTAAGTTGTCATCGACGTCGTTGACGTATTACGTTAACGTGATATAAGTGGTCAGAGTGAAGTTAACCATCAACTTGGTCGTGATGAATCTTATTTCAACATGACCCTCACAATAAAAATGACGTCAAAACACGGAGGTGGTGGATCGATGTCTAGTGAAACTCTCATCTAATATGAAGTGGCTGCCATCCGACGAATGCCTTAGCGTAGCTCGACACTGGAGTGCCACCATGACTGCCCGCCACTGTAAACGTAGGCTACGAGCTGCCGCGAAGAGATCACCGGAACACAACTACCCACAACAGAAGAAAGGGGGAGGAGAGGGGATGTAGAAGTAGCAGGGGGACCCGATTGGCAATCAAAGCCCGATCGAGGCCCCAACAACCGATCTTAAGGGAGCTCTGGGAGGGAAGCGGCCTTGAGGCTTGCATAGCAAGCAAGTCCGTTGTTTGGAGTATTAGTGATTCTTCCTCTTAGCTAACAAAGCTATTCAAAGTCTTATTATCTCTCTCGATTACCCACAGGAGCTCTTCTTTATGCTCCAAGATTTGTCCCTGAGTTATCCCTCTTTGTATATCTTGACCATTCGGCATCCACTTTTGCTGCCAAGTTAGGTCAAACCCATAGATTTTCATTGCTTATGGTTTTATTTCAATCTTATATATCCAAGCTGGAGGTGTCCTTGTGTCATACTTAATCACCTCTAAGAGTGCTTAGTTTTCACTAATTGTGCTTAATTATCGTCAATCAAGATTAACATTTGATAATCGTGATTAATCTTCCCTAATCATTACTAAGGATCCTTAATTATCATTAGTCTCAACTCATTATCCCTTTAATTCATTGTTGGTACTTTCCAACTTCTCATTTGGTCCAGAGCAGCTAAAAAGTAACGAAGATATTTGTCCACATGCCCTTCAAATATTTCAAGAAGATTAATTTATGAACAAGTGTTAACAGCATACAGATCAACATTAATTGAAAGACTAGTTGTGTCTTTTTAAGGAACACGTGTTATCTCATTCCATGGAATTTTTTCTTACATCCAAAGATCAGGATTTACATTATTTTGATTGCTCTTACAGCTTGCATATTACTTCATTCAAGATAAAAATTTGATTACGAGACCAGAATGCATGTTTGTGGTTGGAATACACATATTCTCGTTAGGAACACATACATGCCATGAGGACACAAGGGAACAGCAAGAAGATAACTCTACGCTTTCTTGAGGTAGAGGACATACCTATGTATAAACTAAAAAAGTGTTGACTTTTTCATAAGGCCCACAACTGTCATGTGCTCATCAATTCCGTCCCTGAGATCTCGTTTTTTTCCTCTTAATGGTTGGCATGCGGACCCCCGTCCCCCACACCCCCACCACCCAACGAGCTCCAACAACACCACACAGGTACATGTCGAGCCCCTTAACCCCATGGGGTTCTTACTCCCCTTCATACGTCAGAGACATGATGCTTTAAATGCGACAAGTCCTCTTTCGCAACCCTCAACCTCCTGAAAGCTACCTCAGGTCACGTGTATGTTTTTCTGTATGATGAATCGTAATTATTAAATAATAATTTTTGAATTATCTGTGAAAAAATAGAATATCAATGGATCTCATGACTTGTGTCTCGTAATCTACACTCACCTCCTCCTAATCCGACTGCAAGCTCTTATTCCAACGGCAAGCCCACAATCAAACGGGGCCCCAACTTACACACCAAACCCTTCCGTCCTCCACCCTCTCCCCTCCCTCGTCCCTAGGCACGATACACTCCACCGACATCGCGAGAATCCTTGAGATTCACGAAGACGAAGTTAGCTTCCTACTAGCGAATAACGTGAAAGCCCTCAGGCCCACTCGACATAGTATTAATAGAATGAAATATTATCTTATATGTCAAGTTCAACTCTTACAATAAATAAATAGTATTAACTTTATACATGATTGCCACAAAATCTTTTTTACTGTTAATTGCATTACATTAAGTTGCCCATTACATCTACCTTTACTAAATTACTTTCAATGCAAAAAAAAAAAAAAAAAATTTACTAACAATACATCCACTCATCTACTGTACCTACTCCTGCTGACTAACTCTCAACATGAATAAAATAAAAATTAATAATAATATATCAACACAATCATTGCACTCAATTCATGGATGGATGGATGGTGGTTCGGATCTTGTTCGAGGGCGGGGGATTAATGGCATGTCCGATGGTGGGGATGATGGAAGATTCTTTTGATTTGAAGGTAAATCTTGTGACCAAGCTCAAAATATGATAATTATACCGCTAGAAATCAATTGGTAAATCTCCTGTCATCATTCAGAGGTTGTCTAATAGATTTACAATGTTGGGTAATAGACGTCCAACATTGGGTAAATATCACTATCCTCTTTATCCAATAATTTGATGGCCTGTAGATATTATCATATATGGTGACTGTACATACGACAACCGAATTCGTCGTTTAGGGAGATTCTGCAACGAAGGAGGTGGTGGGGATTTTTCCTGCGACCGAGCAACAGTGATAATTTTGATGGGTTTAATGTGGGGAAAGATGTTGACGATGATGACGACCTCGAGGGGCGGATCGAGTAAGCTCGAGACAACAGCAATGGTCTTAATTTTTACAGGCTGTGAAATGAGAAGTAAAAATTGTAGGTGGCATTCCGATCTACATTTTTGTATTTCTGATTTTATGCCATTGAGGTTGCTTTAGAGATGAAATCCTTGGCTTTTTATGAATTTTCTCTTGGCAACAAACTAATTTAGAAAACATAAGAGCTGCTATGCTCGGTGGTTCATGCATAATATTCATTGCTTAATTTTAGTTTGTAATGTGATTTTAACATAGAAAAGCACGCCACCCGATCCTATGATGGCATGATTTTAACACAGAAAAACATACCATCTAATCTTATAACAGAAATTTGGAATATAACTACCATGTCGAGACGTTTTTTTTCCCAATTTCTTAGAAAGGCACCTTGTCGAATATTTTTTTCCCTTGTTAATAGGATTCTTGATGGGGAAACCCTCTTCTCCATTGTAAATATGCATTATTCTTCCTCCTTGGTTGTCTGTTTTCCTAAGGAATTCTTATGCGAAGTCTAAGGAATTTCAACTTAAGAGGGAAAGACCATCTAGCCGCGAGGGAGAGAGTGGCTGGTATATGTGCTCGCTACGTGGAGTTAAGATAACCTCAAAAAAAAATTTTTAAAAAAATATTTACATCAATGTCATTAAAATTTTTTGAATGTAATTAAATATCATTTAATTTATTATATTTTTAAATATGATATTAAAAAAATAACGTCATTTTCGTATTTGTCACTGTATTAGTTATAACCGATAAATTTAACGATTTTAAATTAAAATATAATAAAAATTATTTTTTTGTTCTTAAAAATTATTTTTTATTCCTTAACTTCTTTTTAGTTATCGAAATTTATTTTAATTTTTAAATTTTATTTTTTTAATTTTTACCCCCTCCCTCTCCTCACTAGTTCACCTTCTTCCTTTTCACGTCCTCTATCCCTACTCTCCAACCATTGACCACCTCCTCCATCTTTTCTCTAACTATCACCTCCTCCTCCCAAAGTGACATCGAAGTGGTGGTCCATGAAGCCCACCACTATCATCATAACATCTTTGGACGTCTCTTTTACCACAAGCCCAAGAAGGATATCATTACATACTACGAGAAGTTGAAGAAGGATGCCACTACAGATGGCGAGAAAATGACATAAGACAAGGGTATGGCTGTCGCCTTGGGAGGAAGTGGTGGTTGAGATGAGGTGATGGTTAAAGAGAGGAGGAAAAGGAGGTAGTCAAAGGTTGCAAAGTGGGGTTGGAGGAGGTAGTCAGAGGTAAGGAGGAAGAGAGGTAAACTGGTGAGAGGAAGAGGTGAAAATTAAAAATATAAAATTTAAATTTTAAAAAATAATTTTTTTATTACATTTAAATCTAAAATCGTTAAATTTAATGATAATAGTTAACAAAGTGACAAATATAAAAATAATATTATTTTTTAATAATATATCTATAAATATAATGAATTAAATGATATTTAAGTAATTTAAAAAAATTTATTGAAATTTATATAAAAATTGAAAAAAGAATTTAATCGGAAAGGCCGTTACATGTGCGTAGCATGTTGGTGGCCAGAGAAGGTAATATGGAAAGATCGATACACGAATCAAAGCTGCATTCATGGAGGGACAAGATGCAAACCTCTCATTCCTGTAGGTCACATGCATTTCACCATCAAGGGATAGCACCTTTGTTGACCTTACGGGATCCACCGTTTTGCTCTATTAATATTTGCCCTTATCTTGTCGGCGAGAAAAAACCCTTGCTGTGAGATCCGTCATTCTGCCCATGGAAACTTTCTGCACAAGCTAAAACGTTTGCAAATTAAAATAAAATTAGTTTTTAATATGTAAATCTCTCTAAGAAAAAGATGTTATGTGTACATAATCTTTATAAGAAGGGTGTGTTATGTGTATATATTTAAATGACGAATCTTTAAGAAGAGGATGCTATGTATATATTCAATGTCAAGTAAATTTCAATACATTTGCATTTTTTGTAAAAAAAAAGAAAGATCTTCCTGCAATTATTGAGTAAAAATATATACATTGTATTATAAGTAATGATATGTTTAAAATTAAAAAAAGAGAAAGAAAATTAATTTTAAAATTTTTTTCAACCAATTAAGGTCTTGCTACAATTTTTACATTAAAAGTAAGGTCATCTTGTAATTAGCAAGTGAAATTTAATTTAAAAAAAATATGAAACCATATCAATTTCTAGGTTAATTAAAATTACAATATCCCAATATATAAACCTCATATATATATATATATATATATATATATATATATATATATATATATATATATATATGCAAACTACATAAGTTGATTCAAAGTTTCTAACAAAGACAAATAGATGTGAAGTTACATTCTTTATAATACTTCTAAGAATGCAAATAATAAAATAAAATAATATAGATAATTTTTTTAAGTCTACTATCATACGCAACTATAACATAAATAATATAGTAGAAATACATCAAAATTAAGAATTATAACATATGTATATGAAAATGTCAAATGTATTATTTATATTTTTTATATAATAAGTATAAAAGTATAGAAGAAATAAAAGATTATAATAATTATTATAAAAAAGTATCCTTACAATAAAAAGGTAAAGAGGCAAAAGGCTACTGCAATTGTAAATCCTGCAGAATTGAACTATGCATCCCTTGATTCCCATATAAAAAAATGATTACAGTGTCTCTTTGGTACATGACGTGAGTAGAATTCAAAAGTACTCCTAAGACTGTGTAAGCCCTCGACCAAAGGAAGCTACCAACTACGTTAGAAATCAAACATAGTCATAGCTGCCAAGATTGGCTTCAAAAGAAGTTAAACATCTACCTTTTGATAATAATTTGACTTTCCAACATTATAATAGTAGGGGAAAAATCTTACAGCTACAGAGAAATTGTCAACTCCCTTTCTAGAGAAGATAATATAAATGTAATAGCCACAAGCTCTTCTTTCTTCGTACCGAAAGAAATAGTGACAGACTTACAAAAATTATCAAAAAGGCTGTCACGTGTGTGAGATTTGAACGCAAAACCTCAAGACAGTGTAAGCCTTAACCCATGAAAGCTAACAACTACGCTAGAACCAATGCAATCATCATTATTCAACGATTATATAAATCATAATTTATCATTCCGAAAAATAACTCAACGGTGCAATAAACAGTGCACCCCTGACTCAATCTTGCACGGATCGTTGAGTAAATATGTTGATTGATTGAAGTGATCGCCTAAATTTGTACGGACGTCGGCTTAACTTTGACGCAGAGGGCCAATGAGGTCGATGTGCAGGTCAAGTCGTTGGCAACCCCGGTAGAATGTCGGATAAAACGAAGTAATAAAAGAGATGGGTGGAGCCTTCCATGGGTACCTATATGATGCATGCGTTGCAATCTAGATCGAGCCTCCCATCTATCTTAATGTATATAAACGATATCCTAATATTTTCGCATTTCTCGTCGCAAGAAAGAAAGCCTTTGTTGACGTTTATTCTCCTAAATACGTAGATAACCATCATATTATCTATATGTTTAGTTAAAATAAACATCAAATAAAATCTACGGTAGCATATTCTTTCGAGATGTTAATTCATTCAAATATATTATGATATATTCTTTTGAGACGATTAAATCATATATTTCAAAAGAATATACCAAGATAGATCCTAATAAATATTAACTTTGGTTAGTGTCTAGATAACTTCGTAACTATCTAATAAGTGTTAGAAAATAAATATTTGAAAATATTTTTTTCGTTGCATTGTTCATCCGATCATTGTTTACATTGATTTAATCTTAAGTTAATATATAATTTATATTCATATCCAGTTTATACTCAAAATGAATCCATATATTATTTTTTTGAACATTAAAAATGGAAACATGATATTAGATGTAAAAGTCCAAATTCAAATCCGTGGTCCTCTCCTTTAAGGCAAATACATGTACGAAAGTGCCTATATGGAAGTCTTCTACAGCATAATTTCATCCTTATACACAGGCTTTCCATATTTTAAATAAATTAATCTAAACCAAAATTTATCAACTTTCATCAAGCAACACTAATTTTTAATTCACACCTTATTGCAGAGTAAAAAATTAAAATCATTACAAAAATCTACTACCAGTAAAACAATAGGAATAAAAATGAAAAGAATAAAAAGTAAATGAATGAGGGTTCAATTGATATATTTTGATTTTTCATTTATTGAAAATTAAAATACTTTGATTAAAAATAAAGACACATAACAATGTATTTTAATTTCTCTAATACTAATTGAAAATCAAAATAATGTACATTGCAAAATGTAATGTCTCTTGTCAAAAGAAAAAATTTCAAATCTTAATTTAAAAAATCAAAATATACTGATTAGAAATCAAAATACATCACATATTACAAAATATAATACCTAGTATATTTTGATTTTCAATCGGTAAAAAATAAAAATATCGATTAAATATTAAAATACATCACTGATTGCAAAATATATTGTCGAGTGTATTTTAATTTTTAGCTGATGTATTTTGATGTCACTGTAAAATGTATTTCCTAATGTATTTTAATTTCTAATTGATTTATTTGATTTTTCATTTGATTTTCAATTAGTGAAAAATAAAAAATACCAATACATTTGAAAAGGAAAATTTTCTCTTATCTATCCTTCAAAGAAATAAATGTGAGAGAGAGAGAGAGAGAGAGAGAGAGTGAGAGAGAGAGAGAGTTTATGCATTTTTATTTTTCATCAGTAGAAAGATCAAAATATTGATTACAAATCAAAATACATAGTGCATGATAAATTGTATTGCTACTTATCCAAAGGAAAAGAGAGAGATGGAGGGTGGTGGGTTGTGTGGGAGGGGAGCGAGGGGAGAGCAATATTCAAGATAGAGAAAAAAGTAGACACATTCTCAAAGGAGGTGGGATCTAATATTTACTCTAGTATACAAAATGATATCAGAAATCACTATCTTATATATATCTTAAATACAAAATTTACCCCCTTACAACCATTACCGATTTTCATGATTCTCTTTTCACACTGTAAATATATTCTAATTTTGATCAGCATCTTCTCATCCTTGCACAGCAAATACGAATCTCATAGATAATTATATATATATTTTAAAATAAATGATAAATGAATGTTGTGTGTTGGAGAGAGAGAGAGAGAGAGACATAAGACAGAGGAAGAGAGAGCTGAGATGAGCGAGAGAGAGTGGACAATGAAAAAAAAAAAAAAATTATGGCTACGATGTTGAATCTATGGTGATTTTATTATTGGCTTGAGAAATATAAAAATTAATGTAAAATTAACGTACAATAATATAAATATCATTTTTATTTGATATATATTTTTTTATGTTGAAAAATTATTGATATACGATAGAATTCATCACTATTAAAATAAATAAAAAATTATTTTATATAGATATAAATCATTAAAATTAATATTAAAATCACTTTTCACCAATATAAAATTATTTTTTACCTTTAAAATAATTATGCACAGCTGCTAATCTTCCTACGTATCTATAAATACATGACACAACTGCTGATCCTCCTCACGAAATCAATTCCACACGCATATGCACATCTAGATCCCAATGGCTACTCCCTTTGGCGTCGTCGATTATTTCAAGGGAAAGTCTATTCTAGTCACAGGAGCAACGGGCTTTCTCGCAAAAAGTAAGTTATTTTTGACATCACACGTACGTCAGATCTTTTTATATATGTTATCGTTGAACATGATATATTTACCCGCATGGTTTTCTTGGCTTCATTGGACGTAGTTTTTGTGGAGAAAGTTTTGCGGATTCAACCACTAGTGAAGAAGCTCTATCTCCTCGTGAGGGCTTCCAACTCCATCTCCGCTGAACAGCGTCTGCAGCAGGATGTGTGTCATCATCCTCTAATTTTCATCAACAAATTAAATAAACTCTATGCCTTTTGGAACTATATATATAACAATTGTTTCTTTTACATATTAGGTGATCGGGACGCAACTTTTTAATTTATTGAAAGAGGAGCACGCTGAGGGCTTCCAATCATTTATATCTAAGAAGTTGTCACCGGTTGCTGGAGATGTCACGAAAGAGAACCTTGGAATAGAGGACACCGATGTGAGGGAATCACTGTGGAGTGAATTAGACGCTGTTGTCCATGTTGCAGCCACCACTAACTTCTTTGAAAGGTATCTTCTGCCTTTAGCTGCATTCTTAATTTAGACACCTGTTTGTCATAAATATATTGACCAAAGAATTTACAGATTTGAAAACGCACTAATAGTTCAGAAGAGTTTCGCCTATTCCATAAGAAACAAAATCAAAACGTTGTTATAAGTAAGAAATTTCCTTTTAAGAATAACCAGTTGATTAAATCCGTGACAAACTTTGGGATGTATTGTAATTTTTTATAAAAATTTAAATATAATTGACACTAATTTATTAGCATAAAAAAATACTTCAACTAATTTAATATTTTAATAAATTTTAGATCTATCTATATTTTAAATAAGTCATTTTCTTGATAAAAGAAATCTCCTTTGAAATGAAATTTCATGGATTAGCTGCTTCTTTCATGTTTAAAACGTAACTTGAAATGATTTGACGTGTAAAAGTCTTTTTTTGTTACCAATTTAGCAGCTACACTGGAGAGACGCCTTGGTGCAACGGTGAAGCTGTTTCTGTGTGACTGGAAGGTTACAATCTCGAGTCTTGAAAATAGTCTTTGACAAGAATAGGATGAGATTGTGTACGATAGATTCAAATTGTTCCGAACCTTTTCCAAATCCCACGCATAACGTTTTCCATGTGAGAATATCCTACAAAAGTCTCTTATAATTCTCACACCCTTCAAGTAATTGAGGTTCTAAATTCAGGACTTGAAAAATATCAATCTGTATCAATTAATCCCTCCTCACAATTAATATTTGCCTTGGCCGTAACCAAGAAAAATCTTCCCATAATGATAGGTGTGTTTTGAATGTCCTCAGATACTTCCATGTTAAGGATTATAAGGTTTACAGGAAAGTAAAAATCCTTGACCCACACTATAACATCTTCCAACACTCCTTGAGGTGTCTTAACTGATCTCTCAGCTAATTGTAGGGACACCTCGGTTGGCTTCAGATTGCCAACCTCAAAATGTATCAGTAGGGAGGTTGGGATAAGATTGATGGAAGTACCTAGGTCAAGTAATGTGATGTTAGCTATCATGCAGGATAGGAGAGGGTGCCTAGGTCTTTCATCTTAGTAGGGAGGGTACTGGATATGATGGAGCTAGATTGTTCCGAGAGGATAATTGGACTACTCCCTTTTTGAATCCTTGCTTTACGCTTAGGTGTACATAGGTCTTTTAAAAACTTAGCGTAAAGAGGTATGTGGCGAATCGCATCCAACAAGGGGATGTTTATGTGGACTTGCTCAAAGAGTTTAAGCAAATCCTCCTCAGGTGCCACATAGGTTTTCTTCTTTCCTTTCCCCTTCTTCTTTAAAGCCTCTAGAAATAGTACAGAAGTGGTGATAAGAGGATCATTCCTGGGTAGAGAAGAAGCAGGAAACAGTAAATCAGATGGAGGACTGGAGGTAGAAGGTCCAGGAAAAGATGTAGAAGCAGGAATAGGTGGATCTACAGTGCTTCTACCACTTCTAGTGACTATGGCATTCAGTTCAGCTGTAGATGTAGATGGTAACTCAGAATTTGGTAACAAAGGTGGTTGGGTTTGTGGATAGGAAGAATTTGGGTTAGTGTAAAATTCAATGTCGTGTAAGGGTTGTGAGATGGCATGTGCTTAACCTTGCACTGCAGGTCTAGGTTGAACATACCTGTGGGCAGGTATGTTCCTAGGGTTGGGTTGTGCTTGAGATGGGAGTGAATGTGGTTGACAGGATTCCATCAGGTGCGATAGTTAGGCTCTCATCTTAGCTAGTGCCGCGTCTGGTTTCTACTGCATAGCAATGTTCTGTTGTTGCATATCAGCAAGAGCTTTCATGATATACCTCAACTGGTCATCTTTTGTAGGCCCAGATTGAGAGTATGGGCAGGTCTGAGTTGGGGTTGCTCGTAAGCACGCAGTGGATATCTGTGTGATTGTGGAGGTAGTGCTCGGACCGGGTTGTGCTGTGGTGGTGCAGAAGATTGTTGAAATGAAGGTCTTTGTGAATTTCCCGACCAAGAGAAATTTGGATGATTACGCCATCTAGGGTTATAGGTTTGTGCAAATAGGTCATTGTGAATGGCGTGGAGCTTCTCCGAAACTTCAGAAGGTGCAAGGAAGTCAGTGTAAGGAGGAACAAAGGTTCCTCCAACTGGTGAAGGATATGAAAATGAATAGTCCGGTAGTGCAGGTTGTGTCATAGAAAGGTTATTCATAGTTTCCCTCCCTATGGGAAACTGAGAAGTGTGTGGTGCAAGTGACTGAGAAGAAGATGATAAAGGTTTAGAGAGAAATTTCCATATTTCATCTACTTTCTTCTCGATTAAGCCCACCTTATCCAGCTGACTAGCCACTATCTCTAAATTTTTGCTGCTGGATTGGGCTTCGTGTACCCCTGAATGTGAGTGGGAGTGTGAGGACTTTCTATTAAACACGCTCATCAAAGCATTATTAATAGAGTTTTCGGCCATGCCTTCGAAGAGCTCAAAGGCTGAGTCCTTGTCCCGACACAGGAAGTTGCCTCCACAAGCGGCATCAACAAAATTCCGTGTGTCATCATGGAGCCCATGATAGAAGATCTGGACCTGTTGCCAGCGTGGGACACCATGGTGGGGACACTTTCTAAGAAGCTCGTGGAATCTCTCCCAAGCCTCGTGCATCAGTTCCCCTGAATTCTAGGTAAATATGGTGATAGCACGCCTTAAAGCATTAGTGTGGCCTACAGGAAAATACTTCTTTAGAAACTCATGTTCCAAAGAAGCCTACGTGTCTATAGGTGTAGTCTGTGTAAGTGTTCTGAACCAAAAGGCAGCTTTATCCTTAATGAAAAGGAAAACATTTTCATTAAAAGTGTGTGCTGATCATGGCTTTGTAGACCCAAGGTTTGGGCAAGATTTTTTAGCTTCTCTAAATGCTGAAAAGGATCCTCAGAAGCAAGTCCACGAAAGTGAGGTATAAGTGCTATGATGTTTGGCTTCAGTTCAGTAGCACAACCCCCGTTGAGATAACGTACCACAAGCATAGGTTGAGCAACTGTGGGATTATAGTAATCCCGTAGTTGGTGTCTATGAGGTTGAGGTGGCTCCTGAGGGTTTCTAGGTTGAGGTTGTGGTTGGGGGTTAGCTAGAAGATTAACAGCTTGTGCAAGCTGTTGCACATGTTGGGTAAGGGTATTCATTTGAAGTTGTGTTTCAAACAAGTGTTGAAGATGAGGCATAGGTCCTCTCTCCGGTGGTGGATTAGGGAAATTAGGATATGGTGGATGTTGGAACCTATGGGTTGGTGGTGGTGGAGGATGTGCAATAAGATATGGAGGAAGTTCTTCGAAATCCTCAAATTGTGTAGAATCATGATCATCCTTATGACGTGTAGAGTAGTAGATAGGAGTTTGAGGTTCAGGAGGTACAGGATTGGATGTGGAAGGCATGGAAGTAGAAGTAGAAACTCGGGCATCAGTACCCAAGGGAACTACTAACTCGGGGTTCTGGGATCTCCTACCTTCCATTGAGTCGATTTTTGAAAGCGAATTTTAAGAAATCAGTCACAACTCAGTGGAAAGGATAAATCAAGCTCAATCTCACAAAATTCAGAAATCCCAATCAATCTCAATCCAAGCAAGACCAATTTGCAAATAAGCGAGAAGAATCAATTTTTTCTTCTAGAGGCTGCTACGCAAAATAATAGTATGCAAACAAATGTTTCAAACAATTGTACGTGTCCTAAAGATAGACCTAGCGAAGTGCAAACCTCTAAAATCCACTGGGAGTTTGGATAAGATTGGCGTGCAAATCCAGATCCTGTGGGTGCTAAAGGAGATGAGGTAGAAACCCGTGTAAGTGGATCTAATGTGATCGTGCTGTGTGCACGATAGCAATCAACACAGTGGCGGTGAAAAACTCAGTCAGGGTTTCAATCAATTTTTATGTCTCCTTTCGATTTGATTCAAATGGTTAAAATGTGTATTCTATGCCATTCGTCTTACTTTTTAATCCTTTCAAACAAAGATGGTCTTTTTAGTTTAAGTCAAATGCAAAGATGGTAGGAGTTTGAGAAAGGTAAGAAAATACGTACCTAACTCCAGCAATTCTACAGTTATGCAATTGACTTTGAATTAAAATCTAGCAGGAATTGTGCAATCTAAAGATGGATGCCTAATGATATGCTGCTGCAAGATAAAGATGAGATCTTTTTGAATTTTTGATTTTATAATTTTTTTTTATTTTGAAATAATACATCAAACAAAAACAAAAGAAATAAATTGATATGGAAAACCACGAACGGAAAAACCGTGTCGATGGGAGATGAGTTAGAGAGATAATAGAGAAAGTCCACAATTATTACAAAATGGTGTGTGAGAACAGGCTCTCACAACTTTATACTTAACAAATAATCCTAAGTAATATACCTAAATCTAAACTAAACTATACTAGACTACTACTAATACTACAGCTCCTCCGAGGGAAAACTCTGCCGGGACGTCGGGTCAGAAGCGTAGCGGATCCTCCAGGAAGATGACCTCCACCTGGAAGATGACGCTACCTCCTCTTACTCCTCAAGTGCTGTGAAAATGACAATTGATTAGTAAAAGAAGGAAAGAATGTATGTACAACAAAGAATTAATAAAAGAATGATTATGTACAACAACAAATATGAATGAACACAAACAAAAATTATATACAAATGAAGAACTAAAGAGTAATTTTGATGTATAGAGAGTTGCCTCTCCGGCAACGGCGCCAAAAATAATGATGACTTCGACTACCGATTCGTAGAAAAAGGGGTCGTTATTGTAGTATATGTCACAAATACAAATCATTATCACGTCAATTTTATTTAATTACTTAATTTTTACTGCTTTATTCCAGGTCGTTCGCTGGGAGGTAGTTATTGATATACATCACTCTCTAAGTCCAATAATATTCTTTAATTTCAAAAAGATCAATTTTATATACAGTCATAATGAATGAATTAATGAATAATCAATGAATGAAGTATTAACTTAATTATGTACAAAAGAATCAACTAAAGCACTTGCAAACACCTAATTACAAACAAACATCAAACACTATACATCTATACTCTATACTATCTATTTATAACTTATAATACTAATACTTACATATATATACGATAATAAATAATAATACATACTATACTTACTTAACTTAACATACTAACAGATATAGTAACATATATAAGAGATACAGCGACAGAAACAAACGTCGCTAAACCCCAGAAAAACTACGTACAGCCTCCAAAGTAGAAACTAGGGTCTATAGCGATACTTATTTTACTTATAGTGACGGCTTATTCTATCAGTAAAGTTGTAAGGTTAGTTATATACATATATAGCTCAAACACGACTATACTGCGTATACTTATACTAGTTATTTACAGTATACATTTATATATTTATATATACATATATACTATACACTACACATTATACGACTATAGTTAGCTGTTCTTCTCTCCTTTTCTTTCACTTAGTTCCTTCATCTACGGCTTTCATTACCTAGCCATTCTCTTGTGTTCGCTCTCTTCTCTTCTTCCCTTAACCCCTCATTAAGCCTTAATTTAAAAATTAGGTTTTAAGGTTAGCGGGCGACCCTTTCGAGGGATATGCAGCACCCTTACAGGTGGGACCAGACCTCTACTAGGGCCACCCTAGTTTATTTAATTACCCATTTAATCTTAATTTAACTCAGAATCGAGCCCATATAGGCCCACGCAGAGTGTCAGGCCCCTGGCTCCCACCGCACACATCACAAATCATCACAGTACTAGCTCAATCAAATGTTCAGAGGAAATGGTTTTGGTTGTGTGCCGAGCGCATGAAGACTAAGGTGCTAAGAGAACAAAAACATCTTATAGTGCTACAAGCGCTTCGTGCTGCACGATGTGGCACTTTGCTGGCCACCCTTCAATGTTGAAATCTAGCACGGTTGTTCTAATATGCAATATTTGGCCCTCGATTTGAGGGCCATAATTTATTATAAATTAAAAATAAATTATGGAAAATTAAAGTATTTACATAGAAATACATAATTTGTACAATTAATTTAGAGAATTAATTATATTTAATATCTAAATTAATTAGTTAAAGTCTACAGTTTATACATACTATTTTTTAGGTTTTATTTCTAAATACGTATAAATTAGTTAATCTATGGTCTAATTGACCTTATAATTTAGTAATATATATATTAAAGTATTTAATAAAGATTTTTATTGTATTTTACAGGTTTTATTTCGATTTTATTTACATTTAACTACCTATTTTTAGGTCATTCTACATATAAATTAGATTTAAATAGTATAATACATTATAAATATAATTAAATTATCTTAATTTACTTAAAATACATTAATACAAATATATAGTATAAGTTAGTTTAGTTTTAACTTAAATTACTAATTTATTTTAATTTAATCTAATAACTTAGCTAGTAACTTAATAAATTAATTATTAATTCTGTTTATATAATTAAATTATGGTATAGGGTTCCTAATGTACATAATATACATATAAATACGGATGTACAATATCAGTACTAGGTATGCTTATTTATAGAGTTATTAATTTATATAGCTTATAGTACATATAAATTAGTATAATTAATAAATAGTTATATAAATATGCTATGTACATTTTAAGTTAACTTAAATACTTAAGTTACATTATATGATATATACCTAAGTTATTTATACCCTATATATGTCTATTTTAAAATATTTACTCATATAGCTTACTATATACCTTATATTTACAAGTATTTACATAGTATACAATGAATTTTTAGGGATTTTTAGGGTTTTTTACTTTTTATGGGTTTTGTATATTTTGTGGAGATAGGGGATGAGAAAGAAAGAGAGAGATGAGAAGAATGGAGATGTTTTTGGTGTTTTGATAGTTAAGTTCTTTTATTAAATTCCATAATATACTGAACCATCGGCTGATATATTCTACTAAGTCGAGGGTTCAGAATACCATGAAACTTGGTATACACTTAAAAATATACCTGATCTTCACCAAGATAGGTTTATTTTATTTTTTTGGATTTTTTATAAAATTTTATTTATTTAAAATGAAGCACATTCTAGGTTTTTAAAGAATTTTCTAACTGAAGATAAGTCTTAGAATAGAACGCTAAGTGATGGCAGGCAGTGAATTGCCTCAAATATGCTCAACAAAAGATATGGAAAGAGTGAGAACAGTTAAGTATGAAATTCAACTAACATTTCAATTACTTCTAATTTTGGACAGTTAAGCAAAAATCCTTAGTTGACAATGAATTCTAAACAAGATACAAGCAATCTAAATGAGATTTAAAGGCCTTTTAATTACAAGAAAGCTTGCATATAAGATGTACAATATAGTTAACAACAAGTCAGTTATACATTTCTTTCATAGATCATCCTACTGCCCTATCAGTCCAGACCAAACAGCCACTGAAATAGGAAGCAACTAGCTACAGCAGCAGCCACCATTAGCTGCAGCAGCAACTGACAGCAATTGTAGCAGTTGCTACAGTGACAATTCCAGACGATCTAGGCAAAGCCCAGACATCTTAACTCATCTCAGGACCTTGCTGTAATGTTTAAAAAAATCAGAGAAATCAAATCTGCAGCAAGTCAGGACCTCACAAATCATCTTTTATCTATTGATTCAGTCAATTATAACTCAAATCAGACCTGAGAAAGCCTGATCAGAGATACAAAATAACTTTATCAGGAAATAAGAGCTGAATCTGAATTTAAATGTAGCTGCATTATGCATCACTTTGATATGTTTAGCTGGGATTCAAAAATACACAGAAATCTCTAAAGAAAATCTGACAAGGACTAAAATTCACATAAAAACCATTCTCAGAAGCGCAACTTTAAATCAAAGTCCCTTGTCAATATTATCACATCAAATTAGATTAGAAAAATAACTAATCTAACACCTTCTAATGCTATAGACAGTGTGTAGAAAGTGTTGAAATCAGCCCCATCAGTTCAACTGAATCCCATTGTGCTAAAAACCTTAAGGGATACTGGAAATCCCTTAGGTGAAAATCAGATTCATAGAAAAGAGTAGTAGAATTTTGAGTAGAGCTCCAATCAACATAGTTGATCTTCCTTGGCTCTACAAAACATTTAAGTCCATGAAAACCTCATCAAGAGCAAATCTGATCATGGCTCATCTGAGGAGAATTTGCCAGTCTCAGATTCACATCCATGAGCTAAACTACACAAAGATATCTCAATTTGCTTGATCAAACCCGTTAAAAACTCAATTGATTCAAATCTTACGATCTTGTGTTAAATCCACATTTAAATTAGAGCAAACAAACTGATTCAATTTTCAGCTCAAATCAAGGGTCTTTGTGAACAAATGAAATGAGTGAGAGACCCCTAAAATGGATTTGAGCGCAAATCTGCATCTCAAAGCTTGAAAGCAATGAGATGGGGATTTGATTCCAAATGTCTGGGTGGATTGCGAATAAAATTTTGAGGAAATCAGAAGCGAAAATGAAAATATATAGAGGGAGAAAAACATGATTAATGTGTGGGTGAATTCATCCCCTCTGATCTGAAGTGATCAGAGGAGGTGAAATTGTGGAATCTATGCTAACTTTACTCCTAATTTACTCTAACAATCACGCAACAGATCATAATTAATCTATATCTAAATTCTACTGCTAAACTACTCTAATTAACACTACAGCTAATCTAAAAAGCAGTAAATCCTAATCTAATTAGACAAATGGGACCTTTGGATCCAGAGTCGGTGGCTAAGGAGGAAGAATGGAGGGGGATCTCCAGTGAGTGAAAAGATCTCTAGTGAAGCTTCAGGGTCGTCCTCAGGCGTACGTCATCCCTAGCGGCGAGGACGAAAGTGAGGTGAAAAACCACACCACTGTCACTGATGTGGCGATTGAAAGGGTTAGGGGAGCGGGAGAGGATGAAGGGATCAGCCTCAAGGAAGTAGAAGAGGAGGTCGATGCCTCGCGCGCGCAGCTAAGGAGCTCCTTAAGTAGCAGATCAGTGTGCAAACACTCACCACAATGGTGAGATTAATCGCAAAGGGCATGGGTGGCGAGGATTTGAAGAGAGAGGCACGCGTGCTGCCAAATCAACAAGCGGCCGTTGGATGGAATCTGGGTGAGGTGGTGATCGCACGCACGGAGTCTCGCGAAGCTTTTAATCAAGGTAGGCCACAGATAGGATTGGGTGGAGAGGATTGACGGCCAGGATCACAACAGTTCTTGTGCATGAACAGTGTTCGCGCTAGTACAGGTGGCTAGGGTTCTTTTGGTGATTTTACAGGACACACCCCTCTGCGAAGGGGTAGAAAGATTGTAGGAAAGCCCATAAGTGGTTAAGAAGTATAACAAAATAGTCCTTTTAGGCTTGCAGAGAGGTCCCTGCGGTCTACAAATAAGTCCTAGGAGGTTTTCTAATGAAGGAAATGTAATGCATGAAGGGCCTCAATGTAAATCTTTGATATCAAAGCCTTAATGATGTCAAAATGCCTTCAAGTTTTTATATAAGTTTAATTGAACATTTAAGAAGTTAATTATACTTTTGATTTGAACTTTTAAACTTGTTTGTGTGTTCAATTTACACTTGGATCACCATTTGACCTTTTTCTCAAGAATATCTCATTTTATGACCTAATTATGCATTTTAACACAGAATTAATGTTCTAGGCAATTTTCTTTGATTCCCACACTTAACCCTTTTTATGTGTTAATTTGACATTGTTTATCCTAGTTTCTAGCTTAACTTTAGCTTTGTAGCCATGATTAGTCACAACTTCTCACATGCATTTAACAATTTATTATCATCCGATCTCAATTATCGCCTTTCTGATCCGAGTATTCTAATCAGGTTCCATAATATTTCTCAATCTTCTTATTCCCTAAGGGAACAATCTTGCTTGTAGCTTTCCCGTAATGCAAGATGTACACGTGGCACTCTTCTAACCGGAAGAGTCCCCTGTGGAAGTTCTACACTCAGTTTACTACCCTGAGGTTACAGTCGCGACGTAGCAGTGACTACGGCACACATGATAAGCGCACGGGTAGCTACCCCGTACTGGCATGCAGTCAGTTGTTTCCGCTAACGGGTACGCCCCAAACGTATAACATGGAACAGCACAGGGCCTTGCCCTCTTCGAATAGGGGTCTCACCTCTCATAGTTCACGTACCCTCATCCGACTATCTCGGTTTGCCCAACGGGCTAACAAGAGCTGGTATAGGGTGGCCATGCCTAACCCCAGGCCCCATGGAGCGACTTGCTTCCCCCTACACTAAGTAGCACAACTCGGTACCTCGTACGTGAGAGCCAAACAGGAATTGACGTAGTGTGGCTAAACCCACCTCCAGTCTCAACCCAAAGGTTGGCAATCTCCCCTCTACTCAAAAGGGATAGTTGCTTTCCTCGATACCACATATGCGAGGGCCAGACCACTTCCCTTAACCAAGTATGAACAGCCGCCCGTAGGCGACATGTTCCAAAACCCGCAGGTTTTCTGTACTATAGTATTACTGGCTTCTTTCTTAATTCCCCGTAGGGTTCGTACATGGACTTTCTTATTCCCATATTTGGTTCATTGTACGAAAAACAGGCAACTCAAATTCCATCATCATTCATTTAGTACAAGTATATACTTTCATTCATGACATATTTCATTTCAGGCAGCTCATGATTTTATCACGGTGATCTATTCATTTATTAATCACGCATGCATTTCATCTAGCCCTAGTGTTCATGTCACAACCTAGGGTTCGATCAACTATATTGTATAGCAGCATGCATTTATCTCTTTCTAGGGTTCATCTAACATCCTAGGTTCAATTTAATTCTACGCATGCAATTTATTAATTCCAAGATTTGGGTGAGAACCACTCTACCAGGATAACTGGAAGATGTGGGGGCACAGTCGACAGAGCTTGCAATCCCTGCGGGTTCCGTGCACACCACGAACGAATGACCTATCACATTGACCCATAAGTCAGAATGAGCTCAGAATGGCAAGGACAATGCATCATTATATAGAGAAACTCGAATGGAAACCATTGACGTTTCGTTTGTGGAAAGCCAACACTGTTTGGGCCTTGAACGGGCCCAAAAACACAACTCTTAGCAAAATCAGACGTCTCGGAAAAACATAGAGGGGGGGTTTATATGGGTGGAGGAGGCATGGGAAAAGGTATGGGGGAGTGGCATGGTATGAGGTGGGGGGCTGCAGGGGATGGTGTAGCGATCGTGTGTGTAGGGGTGGTATGGGTGGTAGGGAGATGATGGTGGGAAAATTGCAAGAGCGCCCGTGCAATTTCCTCTCCCCCTTACAAACCCCAAAAAAAAAACCTAGGGGGTTAAAAACTGTACAAAAACCCCTACAAATTTTTGAAAATGCCAAACGACCCTGGGAAAGGGTCATTTCAACATAACAAACTTAAAGGAAGTTTCGTCCCTGAATCTTGAGCTGACTAGGGTGCGGAAATAAAATAAAAGTGCATAATAAACTTAAAGAGGATCAAAGTAGGTCAGAAGCGATGTACCCTCAAAAAGCTCCGGGTACTGTGCTCCCATCGCCGCCTCAGGCTCCCAAGTGGCCTCCTTGTACCGCTGCCTTCTCCACAGGACTTTCACTAGGGGTACCTCCTTTCGTCTTAGTCTCCTGACGGCTTTGTCTAGTATCTGTACAGGCCTCTTGGGATAGGTCAAGTCATCTCCCGCCTCAATGTTCTCGTGGTTCAGAACATGGTTGGGATCGGTGATGTATTTCCTGAGGTTGGACACGTGGAACACGTCGTGCACTCCAGAGAGCTGGGGAGGAAGGGCAAGCTGGTAAGCAAGGGGTCCTACCCGCTCCAGGACATAAAAAAGTCCCACGAACCTCGGCACAAGTTTCCCTCTCACCCCAAACCGCTGTAAGCCCTTCATGGGCGAAACACGGAGGAAGACATGATCCCCAACCTTGAACTGTACCTCTCTATGCTTCAGATCAGCGTAACTCTTCTGCTTGCTCCTGACAGTACGGAGTCGTCTGTGGATCTACTCGATCACCTCCTGACTTTGGCGTATCAACCTGGGACCAACCTCCTACTTAGTCTCTACCTCAACCCAACTCAAGGGAGCAGTATACCTCCTCCCGTACAGAGCCTCATATGGTGCCATGCCGATGCTTGAGTGATAACTATTGTATGCAAACTTTGTCAGGGGAAAATGCTACTCCTAGGAGCCTCTTCGGTCCAGCACGCAAGCGTGTAGGAGATCCCCAAGAGTCTGAATGGTGTGCTCCGACTGCCCGTCAGTCTGGGGGTGATAGGCTGTACTGAACCTCAGACGATCCCCAAAGCCTGCTAAAACTTTGCCGAGGACTGGAAAGTGAAACGAGTGTCTTTGTCTGAAATAATCTTGAGAGGGACTCCGTGAAGGCATATTAGATCTCGGATGTAGCGCTCTGCCAACTATGCTGGTCCAAAAGTGACTCGGATCGGCAGAAATCGTGCCATCTTTGTCAATCTATCTACAATCACCCAGACTGCATCGTGTCCTCGCTGCGTCATAGGTAATCCCACTACCATGTCCAAATTGACACTCTCCCACTTCTACTCTGGCACTAGAAGTGGCTGCAACAGCTCTGCAAGCCTCTGGTGCTCGGCCTTCACCTGCTGGTACATCAGACACTGCTGAATAAATCTACCAACATCCCGCTTCATGCCCTTCCACCAGAAATCGCATCGTAGTTTGTGGTACAACTTCGTGTTCTCGGGATGTATGGTGAATCTGGACCCATGTGCCTTAGTTAGGAGCTCCCTCAATAGCTCCTCGTCTCTAGGAACGCATGAGCATCCCCTCATACGAAGGACCTCGTCAATGAACGAGAACTCTCCTGGGTTCCTTGTCAATACCCGGTCTCGCAGTGTCTACAGATATGAATTCGTCATCTGTCTAGTAACGATACGATCCATCAGCTCTGGTCATGCCTGCCTTGCCACTGCCACTACTCTGCAGTATCCCCGTAACTCCTGGGGTCGCCAATTGCCCACCTCCTCCATGAGTCTCCAACTTTGTGCCTGTAGACTAGCCAAATGGGTGGGCGCCTTCCAGTTCAAGGCGTTAGCCACCACATTGGCCTTCCCTGGGTGATAGGAGATGCTGCAGTCGTAGTCTTTCAGGAGCTCCAACCAACGTCTCTGTCCCATGTTGATCTCCTTTTGGTCAAACAGATATCTGAGGCTCTTATGATTAGTAAAGATCTCAAAAGTCTCTCCGTACAGGTAGTGCCTCCATGTCTTCAGCTTGAAGACAACTGCTGCTAACTCCAAGTCATGGGTGGGGTAGTTATGCTCATGGGGCTTTAGAGGCCGCAAAGAGTAAGCAGCAACGTGACCCTACTGCATGAGCACACGCCCCAAGCCCTATAATGAGGCATCGGTGTAGACCACGAATCCCCCACCGCTATCTAGAATGGTGAGTACTGGAGCTGAGGTCAGCTTCTCCTTCAGCTCCTGAAAGCATAACTCACACTCGTCTGTCCAAGTGAAAGGCACGTCCTTCCAAGTCAACTATGTCATAGGATGTGTGATCTGTGAGAAGCCTTGGATAAACCGCCTGTAGTACCCTGCTAGGCCCAAAAAACTATGTATCTCTATCAGTGTACGCTATTTCTCCCACCTGAGTATGGCCCCAATCTTGGATGGATCTACAGCCAACCTGTCTCCCGAGATTACATGGCCCAAGAAGATGACTTGTCTCAACCAGAACTCACACGTGTTGTATTTGGCGTACAACCTGTGCTGTCTTAAAGTGTCTAGGACCATGCGGAGATGCTGCCCATGCTGTGTCTGATCTCGGGAGTAGACAAGTACATCGTCAATGAATACCACCACAAACTGATCTAGGTATGGTCAGAAGACGCAGTTCATCAGGTCCACGAAGGCGGAGAGGGCATTGGTTAGCCCAAACGGCATGACCAGGAACTCATAGTGACCATACCGCGTGCGAAAAGCTGTCTTGGAGACATCGGTCTCCTGGATCCTCAACTGATGATAACCTGACCTCAGATCTATCTTGGAAAATACTGTGCCATCTCTCAGCTGATCGAAGAGATCATCAATGTGAGGCAACCGATACTTGTTCTTGACAGTGACCCGGTTCAGCTGTTTGTAGTCTACGCACAGCCGAAGGGTACCGTCTTTCTTCTTCACAAGTAGGACAGGGGCTCCCCACAGGGACGCACTAGGCCTCACAAAGCCCTTCTCTAACAGGTCCTGTAACTGAGACTTGAGCTCTCGCAGCTCAAGTGGGGCCATCCGGTATGGTGCAGTAGAGATGGGGCCGGTCCCCGGTACCAGCGAGATCTCAAACTCGATCTTACACTCAGGTAGCAGTCCTGGCAGCTCCTCTGGGAAAACGTCGGGGTACTTACGGACTATCGGGATACTTTGCAAGTTGGCTACGGGGCAAGGCTGTGCTATGACATAAGCGAGGAAGTCCTCGTAACCCTGGCTCAGTAGCTTCGCTACCCAAAGTGCGAAGAGGCACTTGAATCCTCCGTCTACTGGCTGGCCGTGGAACTCGAAAGGGGGCAACTCTGGTATGGAGAAGACGATCTTTCTCCCAAAGCAGTCTACTAGGGCATGATAAGCAGCCAGCCAGTTCATCCCTAGGATCACACCGAAATCCTCCATCGGGATCACGATCTGGTTAATCAGAAGACTGTGTCCCCCTATAGCGACCTCACAATAAGGAAAAACCTCCTCGACAACAAATACCTATTCACCTGGGCCTCTAATCAGGAATGGCTGCTCTAGTAGCACACTATCTGATCCCAATCTAATGACGAAATTCGTAGAGACAAACGAATGCATGGCACCAGAGTCGAAAAGCACGTAAATGAGTTTGCTAGAAACTGTAACCATACCATCCACTACGGAGCCTGAAGCTTTAGCATCTTCGTAAGTTAGGGCGTTAACATGCCCCTCTGCCCTTGGTGCGGAAGAAGTAGCCATGCTCTGGGCCGGACGAGAAGCAGCTGGTTGGTACCCTCCTCGTGCCTGTTGTCCTCCTCCTCGGGCCTGGTAACCGCGACCGCCAGATCGGCCTCCAATGCTCGGTGTTGGGAGCGTCTGCTGTGCTCTGGCCCTAGATGGGTAGTCCCTCCATATGTGGCCCGGCTGGCCACACTGGTAGCAGAGAGGGACGCGACCTCCCCCTCCCTCTGTCTGCTGTCCCTGCTGGCAGCTAGGTGGGGGTCTGCTGTAGTCGGCTAGTCCCTGTTTCGGGCCCCCAAAGGTCCCTAGTGGACCCACAGAACGGGTCGACTCCCTCGCAGGTGCCGGGTGTCTCCTCTCCCGGTGGCCCTGTGAGTGCTCTTGCTGGTAGGGCCTCTTCCGTCCTCCTTCATCGATGTCTCGCACGGATGGGTTGGTCTCCTCATAAGTCATGACCGCCTCGACCACGCGGGGGAAGGTAGGCAGCTTTAGGGGCTTTACATACCCCCGAATGGTAGGACAGAGGCCCTTAGTGAACTTCCATAGGCACTCCTCCTCGATAGATGCAGTTGTCGAGGCGAAGCGTGACTGCTCCAGGAAACACGTACGATACGCGTTAATCGTCATCGCCCCCTGGCGGAGAGTATGGAACTTCCGCCTCCTCTGATTTTGGCAGGTTTATGGGAAGTACTGCTCATAGAAAAGCACCATAAACTGGTCCCGCGCTGGCTCTCCCTCCTCTTGTCCTTTGACTGCCCTCCAGCATCGGTGAGCTGCACTCTCCAGCTGGTACGTGGCGAAGGCCACATGGCACTCTGCAGAAAGATGGAGTGTGTCGAAGATCTTCTCCATCTGCTTCAACCAGTCCTCTACCTCAGACAAGCTCTCATCCCCTTTGAGAAAGGAGGCCTTTAGCTTCCGAAACTAGCCGACAAGTTTGTGGTGGAGCCGCAATGGGGGAACGGGTGCGCCTCAAGGCAAGGAAGACTCGTGCCTCGAAGTGCCTGAAGGAGGTGGGGTTGGTGGGGGATCACTCCCCCCCCCCCCCCCCTCCAACTCACTCAGCGTCGTGGCGGCTTGCCTGTTCGACAGAGGACTCCCCCTCCACATTCCCAGGAAGAGGTGGTTGAGGAGGAGGCTATTGGAGCCCCTCTCGTATGAGATCCCAGATCAGTTGAGCGAGGTCCGGGGCCTGAACGCCTAAAAGGAGAGGTGGAGCTGCCCTATCCTCGACCATCGCCCGTCCTCCCCTACGACCATGCCCACGGCCACAACCATGTCCCTGGCCCACCTCAAGAGCTCCCTGGCAAGGCATCTCCTACATGGAGATCGAAGAAAAGATGGAACTGTCAATGACACTTTGATTTCAAAGGGAAATTAAGACTCGGAAGTGATAATCAAGACCATACGTTGTGATGGCTATCCTAGCTAAAGTATAAGTGTGGTTATTTCTAGATCATTCGGTTCATTTCTCAGAACGATCTTGCATTGATACCATCTTGTCGTGACTCGCTCCTGGCTCCCTACAGGACCCGAGAACGGCTCGCATCGACGAACCGTAAGACCCAGTCGTCCAAAGAGAAAGGACCAAATGCCATAATCATTCCATAACCACACAAGTAATGTAACTAAGTAGAAAAAAATATATGACTAATAATAAAGGGAAAAAACAACAATCCATTAGTATCTCACATCATACAATGAAAAGTACAAGTATAGAACATAGCCATCAAACCTGGTACTGGTGGAAAATACAATTGAATACAACTCTGAGCTACAGGTACTCACTACTAACAAAAACTCTGTAAAAGAAATGGTAGGAAACTGTAGCTGGACGCGACTAGGCTCAGTGCCCTTAGCAGCCGGTGGCTCTGGCTACTCAAATCCCTGACCTGAACAAGGTTATAAAATTCTGTGGTCAGCTAACACTAAGTAGAGTGATTGTTAAAATATATAATTTAAACAAGTAGTTAACATGCATTTAACAATTTATTATCATCCGATCCCAATTATCGTCTTTGTGATTCGAGCATTCTAATCAGGTTCCATAATATTTCTCAATCTTCTTATTCCCTAAGGGAACGATCTTGCTTGCAGTTTTCCCGCAATGCAGGATGTACACGTGGCACTCTTCTAGCCGGAAGAGTCTCCCATGGTAGTCCTACACTCGGTCTACTACCCCGAGGTCATGGTCGTGACGTAGCGGTGACTAGGGCATGCGTGATAAGTGCACGGGTAACTACCCCGTACTAGCATGCTGTCAGTCGTTTCCGTTAACGGGTACGCCCCAACGTACAGCACGGAACAACATAGGGACTTGCCCTCTTAGAACAGGGGTCTCGCCCTTAGAAACAAGGGTCTCGCCCCTCACAGTCCATGTATCCTCATCTGCCTATCTCGATTTTTCCATCGGGCTAACAATAGTCGGTGTGGGGTGGCCATGCCTAACCCGGGCCCCATGGGGCAACTAGCTCCCCCCTACACTAAGTAGCTCACCTCGGTACCACGTATGCGAGGGCCAAACAAGAGTTGACATAGCGTGGCCAAACCCACCCCGGATCTCAACCCAAAGGGCGGCAAGCTCCCCTCTACTCGAAATGGATAGTTGCTTTCCTCGATACCACATATGCGAGGGCCAGCCCACTTCCCTTAACCAAGTTCGAACAGCCGCCCGTAGGCGACATGTTCCAAAACCCGCAAGTTTTCTATACTACAGTATTACTGGTTTCTTTCTAAATTCTTCATAGGGTTCGTACATGGACTTTCTTATTCCAATATCCCGTTCATTGTACGAAAAATAGGCAACTCAAATTCCATCGTCATTCATTTAATACAAGTATATACTTTCATTCTTGACGTATTTCATTTCAAGCAGCTCATGATTTTATCATGGTGATCCAATCATTTATTAATTACGCATGCATTTCTTCCAGCCCTAGTGTTCATGTCGCGACCCAGGGTTCGATCGACTATATTGTATGGCAGCATGCATTTATCTCTTCCTAGGGTTTATCTCACATCCTAGGTTCAATTTAATTCTACGCATGCAACTTATTAATTGCAAGATTTGGGTGAGAACCACTCTACCAGGATAACTGGGAGTGGGGAGCAGAGTCGACGGAGCTTGTAATCCCCGCAGGTTCTGTGCACACCACGATGGATGACCTATCACATTGACCCATAAGTCAGAATGAGCTCAGAATGGCAAGGACAATGTATCATTACGTAGAGAAACTTGAACGGAAACCAATGATGTTTCGTTTGTGCAAAATCGACACTGTTTGGGCCTTGAATGGGACCAAAAACACAACTCTGACCAAAATCAGACGTCTGGGAAAAGTCCTAGACATCTTAAACGAACTTGCATGTATACCTTACTCGGGATGCCTTACTCTGGACGTCTGGAACTCCGTGCGGACGTCTGAGGGTGGACTCAGATGTCTGGAGGCACTTTCGGACGTCTGAAATTGCATTGGTCGTCGCACCAGCGCACTTCCCCACCCTCTGACACACGTATTCACATGGTCAGAAATTTGGCAAGAAAAAATAAACAAAAATACGCGCTATCAGACGTATGAGATTTACCTTCAGACGTCAGACCTGACGTCTGAAGGTCACTCCGGACGTCTGATTCTACGGAAACATGATTCCGTAGAACCGTTTACGAGCCTCTCTCTCGCCATAGAAGCTACAGTAGCAGCAGTACCGCCTCGTCTCCTTGCAGTGTTCCACCCTCCGACTCCCTCCCAGGCCCAGCTATCTCCTTTGCTCTCCGCTCTCTCCCTCACTCCTGCTCAGCTGCAATGGTGTGGGAACAAAACGGAGGAGGAGGGGGGGTTTACATGGGTGGGGGAGGCATGGGGAAAGGTATGGGGTAGCGGCATGGTGTGAGGTGGGGGGCTGTAGGGGATGGCGTGGCGGTCGTGTGTGAGGGGTGAGGGGGTGGTAGGGAGATGATGGTGGGAAAATTGCAGGAACGCCTCTACAATTTTCCTCTCCCCCTTACAAATCCCAAAATAAAAACCTATGGGGTTAAAAATCGTACAAAAACCCCTACAAATTTTCGAAAACGTCAAACGACTCTAAAAAAAGGTCATTTCAAGGATTAACCCCTATTATTAATTTACTAACCCGGATTACTTAATTCACACCGTAAAGGATTTGAGGAAAGTGATATCAAGGGTTTTGGGATAGTTTTTTAGTAAAAATATTTGGTATATGACATTTTTCTAATAAACGTAACCGACCACTTTGATAAAGAAAAAAGGGATAAACATGGGTTTTTTTTCCAAGGGAAAATATCTACAATATCTCTGATCTGATCTAAAATCTATCTCACCTGTCGAATCTGTATCATAGATGAGGAGAATAGGATAAAAATTCAATTAGATTTTTAGTTTGACAAACGATTCCCATTAATTATATCAAAAGATGACAACTTAACACATTAATATTGTGCAATTCTTGTTGATTAGATATGTTAATTATATTATACAGATATGATGTTGCACTACGCACAAATGTACTTGGAGCTAAAAGTGCATTGGAATTTGCCAAGAAGTGTCAAAAACTCCAAATGCTCCTCCATGTTTCAACCGGTAAGCTGCAGGCATTCTCATACTTGACTGCATGGTTAAACTGTATGTAATCATATTGCAATAAAAGCTGATTAATTATATAACACTTTCATCATTTCATCTCAGCTTACGTTGCCGGTTCACAAGAAGGGATCATTCTCGAGAGGGAGTTCAAAATGGGAGAAGCATTGCACGGGGACTCCTCACTAGACATAGAAGTGGAAGTGAATCTCATGGAAGAAACATTGAAGGAACTTGAGGCCAGGGATGCAACAAAGAACGAGGCAAAAGATGTAATGAAACAATTAGGTCTCACAAGGTGAGATTAACGTGTCCATTATGTTTCAATGGTACTTTTTTTTAGGAGGAGATTACGTATTTGCCTTTTGTTTATTCATTGGTGGAATCTCCACAACAAATTTTTTTTTTTTTTTGTTCTTATCCTTCATAGGGCGAGGAGTTTCGGATGGCCAAACACTTACGTCTTCACAAAAGCTATGGCTGAGATGCTATTGGGAAACCAGAGAGGAACATTGCCACTTGTTATAATTCGCCCGACCATTATAACAAGCATATACAGTGATCCAATTCCTGGATGGATGGAAGGAATCAAGTATGAAAATTTAATAACCTCAAGCACTAGAATTATTTTTACCTTGTACCTTTTTCTTAGCACCTATATATAATTAAGTTGGGGTGCTAATTAATTACTCTTGCAGGACAATCGATAGCTTCATCCTAGCCTATGGAAAGGGAAAACTATCACACTTCCTTGTAGATCTTGAGCTAATTATGGATGCGGTAGGTGAGATGCATGCATGGTTGGGTTACTTATATGATTCTGGTTAGAAACCAATTATTTGCTCGTAACACTAATTACTATGTCTATTCAATTGTGTCTATGTAGATACCTGGGGACATGGTATCTAATGCTATGATAGTGGCCATTCCTGCTCACCTGAATCAACCTCTTCAGCATATCTACCATGTCGGCTCGTCCGTGAGGAATCCTGTGAAGTTCTCAAGGTTATTACACTCCAGCCATTGCTACTTCAAAGAGAATCCACAAACTAGTAAAGATGGGAAGGCTATCAATCCACCAAAAATTAAATGTTTCTCCACAATATCTAGCTTCCAAAGCTACGTGAATTGGAGATACAAATTGCCGATGGAGGTAATTAATTAAATTAACAATTATAATGAAGATTGTTAATTTTTTGATTGGAAAAGTTCAATTGTTCCCGACCACATTTTAATTGGATATCAATGTTTAGGCCCTTAGATTGGCAAACGCAGCATCCTGCAACTTACTTTCCATGCAGTACGGCGAACTTAGTCGGAGGTTCAATTTTGTAATGCGCATTGCTGAGTTATATGGGCCTTTTTCACTCTTCAAAGGATGGTACGTTGTTGTCATCCTCTACTGATATTAATTTGTTACTCAAAAATATAAATGAAGCTTGATCGAAGTCGACGTTTTTTTTTTTTTTGTCCAATTTTTGGCAGCTTCGATGATTCTAACTTGAAGAAATTGAGAGCAGTGGTGAACAAGAAAGAATCTGAAGGGGCGAAGCTCATATTTGACCCGAAAGTGATTGACTGGAACTACTATCTCCACGATATTCATATTCCAGGAGTTTTAAAACATGCTTGCAAGTGATTGCAAGGGGTACTCGTCACAACATCTAGAGTCTTCAGTTGTGCTGGCTGTGTTATGGAATGGAAACAAGTGTATATGTGGCGTACTACATACGTTACAAAAGTAATGCAAAATGTTGAGTCTGAACTAAGGCTGATCAGCCTTTTCAGATTTTCATTTCTTCCATTCATGGAAGGTTCTTTTTCCTATTTTTCGAAACCAATTAATAGTGCCCAGTGCATCCTAACGAGGTTATATATATATATATATATATATATATATATAATCGTTTGAGACTTTATTTTCCTTCTATGTTTCTTCTTTGTTGGTGTATGAATGTTTGAGTTATATATTTGATTCCAAAAACTGTCACTACATTGAACTGAAGATGCCTTTCTCTTTGATAAGTGGGATCTCTTCTAAGAAAGACACTAATATCTTGCAGTTGAAACTATTGTTGGCTTCGGTTCAAAATCTTAAATATTGATTGTTGCAACGGCTTAAAGTTTAAAGTCATTCTACGTTGCCAGATTAGCCTAGATTTTTTGGAGCATCTCCTTATTCGGGCATTCTAGAAGGTAGATTACCATTTAAGTACTTGGGAAAATGCCCTCCAAGGTGGGCAGGATTTGCTGGATTGCCTGGGGTATTGAGGGCACACTCAAATTTTGGCTGGCTAATAGTACTATGGTTAAAAAAGGAACCTAGGATTGGATTAGAAGGATGGTGATTGACTTCATCTACGACGGCGGCCCCCACCTTGTCATGGGAAGATGTCTGTAGGCCTCTGATTGAGGGGGGTCTAGGACTCCACTACCTTAAGGTCTTGGAAAAGATTGTGACTACTCGAAGAATCTAGAGACTCTTGCAGAGGGGGGACTCTCTTTAGAGTTCTTGGATGCATGCTTGGTATGGAGACTTTTCGCTTGCTCATAGACAACCTCTAGATTTTGCTATCTGGAAGAATATGATGGAGATGGGGACTACTTTGATGAAGTGCTTCCATCGGGGTGACCACTAGGATTGGCCCCTTAGTCCTAGTGGATCCCTTTCGTAATCGTTGGTGGAGATTCCTTTAGATCGAGCTGGTTGCCTAATGAGATATGCAAAATGATTTGGTCCAAGGGGCATGTCCTTAAATGGACTTGCTGTGCCTGCCTGGCTACTAGGGACCACTTGTTATGGCCCAAAATTTGAATCCAAACCCAATCCTAGAGTGTCACGACCTAGGTCCCACCAACCAAGTACACTTAGTGAGACACGAGCTGTCAAGTACGGAAAAACAACAGACTCTCGACAGGATCGCAGTCACTGAGCACATAATTGTAAAATAAGAATAATACCCAAATAGAAATTTATAATGCATTAAATAAAAATAATGTGCTGAAAAAACAATAGTCAAACTTCACCAGCAGAAAACAAAAAATGAAAGTAGTAGAGTAATAATGCACAAGCACCAAAAAAATTGAAAGGAAAACCTACAGTGCTAAATCTACTGTCCGCACGGATTGCCTCTAAGTACTGTGCTAGGCCCCACAACAGAAGGACCAATCACAATGTCAACCATTGGCTGCTCAGCAACACTTGAGTACGGAACCTAAAGAGTATATCAATAAAACTGAGTAGAGTAGAAATAACAACTAGGTACAAAATAGTAACAAAGAGAGAAAAAAGAGAAATGGTACTATCTCAAAAATTAATCATTTTATTAATCTTCACGTTATTCTGTTCATTTATGAGTGAAGCCCAACTTGACATAGTCAAAATCCCATTTATCAGCACCTCAAGGCACGAGGTGATTTCATGTGACTTTAAAAACTGAGGTGCAAGACTAGTAGAAGTCACCCTCTTGGCTAAGAAGATGGCTTATACACATTGAGTAACCACACACCGTTACCCTTGGGTCATTGCGAAAAGAAGTGGCGGCTACATCGTCTGTTGTGAACACATGCTAACTACACACGCTAAACTATAGGCAGCCAATGACCCACCCATCGGCTGAGTAAAGAAAGCCAACTCGAATCCCTGAGCCACACATACCGCTATCCTAGTTGGCCACTAAGCCTAACCAAGAGTCGTAGGAAACTAGCAACTCCCTAAACCGACTTAAATCTTACCTAAAAGACAAAACCTACTGATGGGAACGCCATCATAGGTCCTAACTTGCCACTTTTAGTTAGGTTTGAAAGATAAATGCTCCTACATAACCATCTGAGGGTTGTAACTCCATTTCATTCTATTTTGAAAAGAGAAATGGAAAATCGGGTTAATTATGTAATTTTAATAGTATATCATGAACACAGAATAAACAAGGGATCTTTGAAGGGTAAAACGAAGGTCAAATGAGCATTGAAGACTAATAAGTGGGTCCATGCAGACAGAAACGAGATTTCAAGCAATTCGAGAATCAATACAGCATCTAAAACCCTAATTTCAGACCTACTTAAATTATAGAGGTTCTAGTCAAGATAAAATTTATCTAAATCTCCTAAAATTTATAAAAAAATATCCCTTGAGGTTTGGATCCATGATTTGACCATTTCAACTTATTTTGACCTTAAATAGAGTTACAGACATATTTCTACCATAATTTAGGTTTCTACACAAATTACCCATTCAAACTTGGTCAAAAATAAAATCCAACTTTTCCATCAGATTCCTTGGGTCTAAATTAGGTTTCTACCAAAATTTGGGCTCAATCAGAGTCTATCTTGACCTAGTTTGCATTTTAGTCCATTTATACTCTATTCTTCTCAATTAAGACCCTAACTTTCAAAATATTTACGATCAGGTCCCTAACTTTATCATCATTTTTGCAAAAGGGTCCCTACTGCCATTGCTGTGAACAAAGTTTTTTCGATCGATTCCCAATCAAATTCTCCAAAAATTGGAATGAAGATTCTTTGAGAGATCTATCATTTGAACCATAGATTGGCCTTTGATTTGCATCAAGAAGCCCATGCAAATGGTCACAATCTCAGGGATCTTCTTCCCTGAGTTCTCGAGCTCGCCAGGCCTCCTACCATGCTTAGAACATCTTTTGAGGCCTTTAAATAAAACCCTCTTGAGAAACCAAGCTCCTTAGCAAAGTTTCGAGCTGGAAAAATCCTCTCTTCCCCATCTGCACCTTCATCTTTGGTGAGCCTCTCCATCCTCTTCATCGAGCCAGCCAATGGTCAAATTGACCGTCTCAACATCCTCCCCTATTACGACCTGATTTCTGAATCCCTACAGGACACAAGACTGGACCGACTCGACTGATCCCAAGACCCAGTCGTCCAACGAGAAAGTAACCAAAAAGCAGGAAAGTAAACCACATTCACTATGCTAAGCGACTAACAGTAAAAAGGTACAGCAGTAAAGAAGTAAAAATTGCTACAGTGCATATCACCACCACAACAGTAGAAAGTAACAAGTACAGGAACATAAAGTACATAACGTAAAAGTATAGAATATAAAGGTACAAGAGTCTACTCACTACTACAAAAGGAGTACAACAAAAGAAATATAGCTACTGGGCTCTACTGGGCCCAGCACCCTCTACAGCCGTAGGCTCTGGCTGCTCAACACCTGGACCTGAAAAGGGTTATGAGTATACAAATTCAGCGAACGCTGAGTAGAGTGGCAACCAACTAACTAAAGCAGTAAAAGTGGACAGGTAGCTATTGTTTTTCAATTATTTCTTTAACTAATTATTCCTTTTCACCACTTGGTTTATTTATCAGGTCTCTTTCTTGATCTCGAATGTTCCTCGTGGGAACGATCTTGATTGCAGTCTTTTCTGAGGAGTAAAAGGCACACGTGGTGCTCTCCTGGCTGGGAGAGTCCCCCGTGGTGATCCTACACCCAGCCAACCACCCCAAGGTCACAGACAGACGTAGCGGTGACTACAGCACGCGCGATAAGCGCACGGGTAGCTACCCCGCCTGGCACGCGGTCAGTCATTTCCGTTAGCGGGTGCACCCAAAGTACAGCACGGAACCAGTATAGGGCCTAGCCTTCTCAGTAACATGGGTCTAGCCCCTCAGAACCAAACAGGGGTCTCGCCCCCTCCACAGTCCGCGCACTCTCGCCTGACTACTCTAGTTTGTCCCATGGGCCTAACAAGTCGATGTAGGGCAGCTAGCTGAACCCTGGGCATGTTGGGTGGTTAACTCTCTCCCTACACTAGTAGATCTCCACAGTATCGTGTACGTGAGGGCCAAGAAGTCAGTACAGAGTGGCTAATCCTAACCCCGGATCCCAACCCAAGGGCAGCTAGCTCCGCTCTGTACTAAACAGGGGGACAGTCACTCTCCTTGGTACTCCGTACTCAAGGGCCAGCTCACTTCCCTACTCACATTTCCAGATCCATTCCATTAATTTCCAGGAGCTCTACTCCTAATTCCCTGTAGGGTTCATGCTCATATTCCTCATGCCAAGCCATACCAGGTTTCATCATTTCTATTTCCATTCTCATGTTATACATATGCAGCTTATATTGCTATCATTCACATTTCCATTTACAGGTTATACACAGGTAGCTCGTATTTTCATCATTCACATTACCATTCTCAATTTAACGTATACAATAGGAAATTTACATGCAACAGTTAGCTAGCACAAGTACTTTATATTCCACAAGCAGCTGTTATTTATTTATAGGCAATTGTTATCACTCTATCTACTCATTGAAGACTGCAATTCAATCATCCAATACAGACATTTCAAGTGTTTCTCGTCCTAGGATTCATGCCATATCCTAGGTTCTAATCATTCATTCCACACATGTATTTAGGTTATAATTAAATTAGGGGGGAGCCACTCTACCAGTAAACCCTGGAGTATTGGGGGCTTGAACGGCAGGCTCACGTGCCTCAGCGAGCCCCGAACCTGCAATGGAACGAAGTCCTATAATAAGGAACAATTACAAGGAAATTATCAGAATAGTATGGAAAGTCTTCTAACAAGTAGAGGAACTCACAAGGAACACAATGACATCTTAATTGCGTAAAACAAAACTCAAACAGACCCTAAACAGGTCAAAAATAGGGTTTCTATCTCAAATCATACGTCTTAAAAGTGTATAGTATCATACCTCAAGATCTGTGCCAATCCTCAGACATCCAGGAACTCTTCTGGATCATTTGGACTCAGCTCCAGACGTCCGACCACCTTTCCGAACGTCTGGAAGTGCTTCCCGTCGTTAGGTACGTTACCCAGACGTCTGAAATGCGTGGGAGGGCGTGTCCCGCGCCTTCCCAAAGCGAATCCTACACACACACACCCGAATCCGCAAAGGGGACGTACCTTTGCGAAACTCTCACCTCAAACATCTGGAACCACCTCCAGATGTCCTCACCGTCGTCTGGAGGTCACTCCAGACATCTGATTCTGGGAAAAACCCAGAACCAAAACTTGCTTCTGCTGTTCTTGCGTCGCGTGTGGTGGCGCTGTGCCCCCCTCTCCTGTAGCTCCGGTTGCAGCAATGTCGGGGAGGACCTCCTCGACACACTCCACCTCGCGCACACGCCGCTCAGGCCTTGCACTCACCGGTGAGCTCCCACATGAGCTCGCGAGCTCACTCTCCTCCTCTCCTCACGCCGTTCCTCCTCGACGTCGCCCGCGCGCTCTCTCGCTCACGCTGTCTCTCTCGCTGGAGTGGAGAAGAAGAAGGGAAGGGGCTGGTGTGAGGAGAATGTGAGAGGGGAAGGGCGTTTTATAAGATCGATGGGTTAGGGTTTCTAGAGGTGGGGAGAGAGAGAAGAAGGGAGGAAAAATGAGAGTACTGTCTGTGCGCAGCCCGCGCGCAGACGTGAGCTCGTATTCAAAATTTTCTATTTTCAGATGTCTGGAAAGGTGTCTAGACGTTTAACCAGATGTCTGACCCATAGTCCAGACCTCTTAAAAGGCTCAAACAGCACGGGTCTTAACATCCCCTCGTCCTCGTGACCATCGCCAGCCAAAGCACGGTTGCCATCTCCCTCTCCTTCCTCGCCGCCATATCACCGATGACTCCTTCGGCACTGGCCTATCATAACCGGTCGCATTGCCCACTATCTTCCTCTTTAACTCTCTCTCTCTTCCTCTCTCCTTGAATCTTCCTAACTCCTTCATTTCCTTTTTCTACTGCCAACACACTTGCACGACCTTCATCTTCCTTCACTATGGCAAGGGCTCCGGTGAGCCCGTGCCAATGCCACAGACCACCAAACTTCCTCGCACCACTTCCATTAGCTCCACCACGTCTCTCCCTCCGAAAGACCTAAGGAAATTTAGGGTTTAACACCCTTTACCTCCCCGTCGAACACACCCACCTTCTACCCTCATTCTCGTCACCGTCAGCCCTCCACACACGTGCAAACACCAAACCACGACCACCTTTGCATTGACCGTGGTCCGGTGAACCTTCTAAGTATACTGATTGGGGCGTTTAGCCTGTGTTCTCTATTTCATGTACCTCACCAGACAACCACCACCGCCCTCGTCTTCTCCGACCCCGTTCATCTTCTCCAGCCCCCAACTCATCCAGCTGCAGATCGTAATCGACGCGGGACCTTCATCAGCAGTTGTCTAGGCCCTCAATCGAAGCCTTCAATTGCAGTTGCTGCTCCAATTGATGCCTTCACCTCCTATTGCTGTTGCGCGAAGAATGCTTGGTGGGATAGTCCCACATCGAATAGCAAAGACCTACCAGCAGCATATAAAGTCAAAAAGTGTGGTAGCCTGTTTGCCTTCGAATCACTAGGGTCAGGTCCCTATGCATACGCCCCTGTACACGTGCTTGTCCACACCCTCGCCCGCGATCACGCCTCGCGGGTCTAGGCAGTGGATCTGTTTACTTGATATTCGGGTCATGTCTGTTCTGAGCTTCGAAAGGGAAGAAAGAGAATCTGAGAGGGGGGTAGGTTTTGCTGCCTCAGGATTTGAGCCTTCCCCTCTCTCAACACTTAACCACTACGGGCTTTGTGTGAGGCTGTTACAACCTGATCCCACTCCCTACAGAACCCGAGAACGGCCCGCCTTGACTAAATCCCAAGACCTAGTCGTCCAACGAGAAATAACCAAAAGCGCAAATCATTCCACAACCACACATGCAATGTAACTAAGCAGGAAATAGATAATGGACAGTAATGGAAAATAGAACAGAAACCCAAAGGTACTACATGTTACAAGCAGAAAAGTATGTTTACTGACATAGCCATCACACTAAAGCAAAGAGAAACATAACAGAACCATGCACTATTACACTGAAGATACTCACTACCAACAAAAGGGCTTCTGCAACAGAAAGCAGAGAAAGTACAACTATGGCTGGGCTCGACTGGGCTTAGCATCCTTTGCAGCCAGTGGCACTAGCTACTCAACTTCTTAACTTGAACATGGTTATACATATATGGGGTCAACTAACGCTGAATAGAGTGGTGTATTTGTAATTTACATGCAATTTAACATAAAGGGAAAAGCAACTAACTAATCATACAATTTTCCAGTTATGTATTATCCTCGATTTCCATTTATATCATCTATGTGTTTCTGATTCGTTTATTCTAGTAAGGGTTCACAACATTTCTTAATCCACTTACTCTCTAAGGGAACATCTTGATGCAGTTTTCCTGTGATGCAAGATGTACATGTGGCACTCTCCTGGTCGGGAGAGCACCGGTGGTAGTCCTACACCCGGACTGTTGGTGCTAGAGCACCACGATCATTTGTTTTGATGATAACAAAACACGTGTTATTTAACATTTGCAATTTGAGTCCTAGATTTCAGGTCAATTGCAAATGAGGACGTGTTTAGACGGAGTTCGAGCTCGCATCCAGGACGGATTGGAAGAGCTTGACGGAAAACAGAGGAGGTTCGCGTGGAGCGAAAGATTGAAGATGGAAGGAAATGAAGAATAGGATAGATTTCCTTCTTTTGTACTTGTTGTATTTTTTTGTTTCTTTTGTTGCTCTTTATTTCCTTAGATATTTTTTGTTAAAGAGCCTTAAAGAACCCTAACAGTAGTCCTAGGAACACCGGCACAACCCTAGGATACTTAGGTTTTCTGTAGAATACTTAGAAAACCAATATAGGGTTCAAACAGCACTTCCAGACGTCTAATTCCCAAATCAGACGTCTGATAAAGTATTCTAAGACGTCTGACTGTTGTTTCAGACGTCTGATAACTGTTAGGCTGGACATAGGTAGTTCTGTCTGATGAAATCAGACGTCCAGACCTTAGACCAGACGTCTTAGAAGACGTCTGATGGATTTGCCATACGTCCAATTAGTGGACCGTTGGCTGGCTTAGCAGACACTCAAGAATATGACCGTTAGAGCCTTATCAGACGTCCTTAGGCCTTTCCAGACGTCTGATAATTGACCGTTTTGCCTCGGCTGACCCAAAATCTCTTCTCAGAGATTTTCTAGCCGTTGCAACGTTTGGAAATCAATTCCCACAGTAAAAGTAGGTTTCCAGACGTCCAGACTTAGAGCCAGACGTCTTGTATGTCGTCTGATGGACTTGCACAAAAATCCTGTTTAGATCTGATCCAAGTCAGGGAGAGACCCGCCCAAAATCAGACGTCTGACCTTTTAATCAGACGTCTTATAGTGAACTTCCAAACGTCTGATGCTAGAATTAGACGTCTGATAAGCCTGTCAGAACAATGATTGTTCCTGATTTCGGGCTGATTCACTTGGGCTTTGTTCCCAATGGCTATAGAACCTTTCTTAAGCCTTCCAAAGCCTTCCTAAGGCCTCTATAAATAGAGGGGAGCCTTTACACACCTACATACACTAAGAGACACACAAGATACACACCTAGAGAGACCAAGATACACTAAGATCAAGTATTTCCACTCTCTTGTGTCCAAGAAGCTCTTGCTCTCTAAGCTCAAGCTCCATCATCTTGAGAGCATCATTCCCTTCGCGCACCCGCTCTCCCGCCGTTGTCTACGAGAGCGACATTGCGCCGTCGCGTGGCTGACGCACCGCGTCATCGTCGACGCACTCCTTGCAAAGGGGAGTTTCCTAAATCCTATAGAAGCTTAGGTTTATTACTTTGTTGGCTCTATAGGTTGTTGTTTATTTTACCTTTGTCTTTTGGTTGGGTATTCGCTTTGCGAATTCCCGTCTCCTTCGTGGGACAAAATCCTTCTCGTGGAGAGAAGGGGTTGAGGAACGCTACCCTCGTACTTGTAGCGTGGTTGTACTGAGGTTGAATCACCCTCGTTTTAAAGTGATTCGTTTAGTGGATTTGGTCAACTAGGTTGATCGGAAAATCCTAACTCGAGAGGGTTAGGTGGTGGTTTTCACCCGGTTTGGGTTTCCACCTAAAAACAATTGTGTACATTGTGTGATTGACTATTTGTGAGATTGCCTTATATTTTCAATTCCGCATTTTTTTTGTCACGCTGATCTCACCCCTCCAAGTAGGGAAATCACATTTGGTATCAGAGCAAAACGGTCAATTATCAGACGTCTGGAAAGGCCTAAGGACGTCTGATAAGGCTCTAACGGTCATATTCTTGAGTGTCTGCTAAGCCAGCCAACGGTCCACTACTTGGACGTATGGCAAATCCATCAGACGTCTTCTAAGACGTCTGGTCTAAGGTCTGGACGTTTGATTTCATCAGACAGAACTACCTATGTCCAGCCTAACAGTTATCAGACGTCTGAAACAACAGTCAGACGTCTTAGAATACTTTATCAGACGTCTGATTTGGGAATTAGACGTCTGGAAGTGCTGTTTGAACCCTATATTGGTTTTCTAAGTATTCTACAGAAAACCTAAGTATCCTAGGGTTGTGCCGATGTTCCTACGACTACTGTTAGGGTTTTTTGAGGCTCTTTAACAAGAAATATCTAAGGAAATAAAGAGCAACAAAAGAAACAAAAAAATACAACAAGTACAAAAGAAGGAAATCTATCCTATTCTTCATTTCCTTCCATCTTCAATCTTTTGCTCCACGCGAACCTCCTCTGTTTTCCGTCAAGCGCTTCCAATCCGTCCTGGATGCAAGCTCGAACTCCGTCTAAACACGTCCTCATTTGCAATTGACCTGAAATCTAGGACTCAAATTGCAAATGTTAAATAACACGTGTTTTGTTATCATCAAAACAAATGATCGTGGTGCTCTAGCACCAACAATCTCCCCCTTTTTGATGATGACAAAATCATAAATAATAATACATAAAAATCCTCCCCTTTTTGACATTATCAAAAAGGTTTGATTGGTTTTACATTTCCTATAACTCCCCCTTAAAACATGCTCTTCTATGAATTTATTTTAACAAAGGTAATGTCCTCCCCCTTTCTGTAACAATGAGATAGCTATTATTTTTCTCCCCCTTACTAAAGGAAATTTAGCTACCTTATATCTCCCCCTTAAAAATTGACAATTAGCTCATTAATTTTAACTCCCCCTATCTAAATGCTTATGATAAAAAGATAGGGTGAAGGGTTTTACCTCACCTACCATGGCCAATAAAATGGCCCGAATGGTGGTGGTGGATGCCACATCGGATGGGGCTCCCATCCGTAGCTTGGAGGCCCGGGCATTGGCGCCGGTCTCCAATCTGGTGGTCGACGTGCGGCGGGTCCGTCGTTTGTTCGCCGTCTCGTCGGTCTTCTTGTTCTCCTCCTTGGTCTACTCCTTGGTTCCCCTAACTTGAGTTGACCAGCCTTGAGCCTGTAGGTCCAGTCCCTTACGTTGTAATTATCCCTGAATCCTACAAAACAAGATTCTAATTCTTTTTTTGGTATCCAAGTGGGCTTGGATCCGGATTTGTTAGAAGGTCTCCTTGACGGAGATCCTTTCTCAACCTTAGGACTATAAAAATTATCAACTTTGTTGATTAATTTGTTAGAATTTTCCCTAAGACATGCAATTTCTTTTTCTATAATACTCATCTTAGTCTTTAAATTAGAGATTTCTAACTTTAGACTATCATTTTTCTTAATCAATTTATTATTTTCATTGATGAGGTTATGATTTTCTAATAATAGGTTATCATTTTTAGGACTAGCTTCTATATCCTTAAGTTATTTTTCTAACCTATCATTTTCATTTTTAAGAAAACTAAGGTTCTTTTTAATGCTTTTATTTTCTATCCTAAGTGATTTACTAATCTCAAAAATTTCATTAAAAGCTTCTTGAAGATCAAGATTTACCTCGTTGTCTGAGTCACTTTCGCTTTCGCTGTCGCTTCCTCTGGCCATGAAGCCGAAGCAAGCGGTTTCTTCTTCTATGGTCTTTTCTTCTTCTTCCTCCGAGCTAGAATCGTCCCAAGTGGCTTGGAACGCCTTCTTCTTAGATTTCTTCTCCTTTTCCTTCTTCTTCTCCTTTTTGAGAAGAGGGCATTCTGGTCGCAGATGCCCTTTCCCGTTGCAATGGTAGCAACGTCTCGGGCTTTCCTTCTTCTCCTTTTTCTCTTTCTTTAATTCCCTACAAAACTTGGAAAAATTTTTAAGTAAAATTCTAAAGTCTTCGTCGTCGGAACTTACCTCGCTATCCGACGCGGCTCTGAAGGCGAGAGTCTTCTTTAGTTTAGGCTCTGGTGTATCCTTCTTCTTCTGCTTCAACTTAGTCTCGTAGGCCATCAAATTGCCTAGGAGATCTTCCATGTTGAGCTCCTCCATTTCGTTCGCCTCTTCAATGGCGGTGACTTTCTGTTCCCATTCCGGTCCAAGGGAACGAAGAAGCTTCCCTTGAAGCTCCCCCTTGATGAAAGTCTTCCCTAAAGCTTTCAAGTTATTTACTATGAGAGTGAACCTAGTGTTCATCTCACTTAAAGTTTCGTTAGTTTTCATAGAAAAAGCCTCAAATTCTTGTGAAAGTAAATTGAGTTTAGAAGATTTTACCTTAGAGGTACCTTCATGAGTTACCTCGAGTGTGTGCCAGATCTCGTATGCGGTGGCGCATTGCGAGATTCTGTTGAACTCCTCCGGGCTGAGCGCGCAATACAACGCGTTCATTGTTTTCGCGTTGAGAGAGAGCTCCCGGATTTGCTGCTGCGAGTATCCTCCGGCGGGTTTCTCTGGGATGTCGAAGGGGGTCTCGCACTTGGCCCAGACTGTGAAGTCGGTGGATTGAAGCCACGTCTTCATCCGCAACTTCCAGTAGGGGTAGTTGCTCCCGTCGAAGAACGGCGGATGGGTTGTGGACTGCCCCTCGGAAATCCTGCTTGTGGAACAGCTTCCCTCCATGTGATCTTCTTGCCTGGTTGTTACGCCGAAACAGCAAGACCTGCTCTGATACCAAATGTGATTTCCCTACTTGGAGGGGTGAGATCAGCGTGACAAAAAAAATGCGGAGTTGAAAATATAAGGCAATCTCACAAATAGTAAATCACACAATGTACACAATTGTTTTTAGGTGGAAACCCAAATCGGGTGAAAACCACCACCTAACCCTCTCGAGTTAGGATTTTCCGATCAACCTAGTTGATCAAATCCACTAAACGAATCACTTTAAAACGAGGGTGATTCAACCTCAGTACAACCACGCTACAAGTACGAGGGTAGCGTTCCTCAACCCCTTCTCTCCACGAGAAGGATTTTGTCCCACGAAGGAGACGGGAATTCGCAAAGCGAATACCCAACCAAAAGACAAAGGTAAAATAAACAACAACCTATAGAGCCAACAAAGTAATAAACCTAAGCTTCTATAGGATTTAGGAAACTCCCCTTTGCAAGGAGTGCGTCGACGATGACGCGGTGCGTCAGCCACGCGACGGCGCAATGTCGCTCTCGTAGACAACGGCGAGAGAGCGGGTGCGCGAAGGGAATGATGCTCTCAAGATGATGGAGCTTGAGCTTAGAGAGCAAGAGCTTCTTGGACACAAGAGAGTGGAAATACTTGATCTTAGTGTATCTTGGTCTCTCTAGGTGTGTATCTTGTGTGTCTCTTAGTGTATGTAGGTGTGTAAAGGCTCCCCTCTATTTATAGAGGCCTTAGGAAGGCTTTGGAAGGCTTAAGAAAGGTTCTATAGCCGTTGGGAACAAAGCCCAAGTGAATCAGCCCGAAATCAGGAACAATCATTGTTCTGACAGGCTTATCAGACGTCTAATTCTAGCATCAGACGTCTGGAAGTTCACTATAAGACGTCTGATTAAAAGGTCAGACGTCTGATTTTGGGCGGGTCTCTCCCTGACTTGGATCAGATCTAAACAGGGTTTTTGTGCAAGTCCATCAGACGACATACAGGACGTCTGGCTCTAAGTCTGGACGTCTGGAAACCTACTTTTACTGTGGGAATTGATTTCCAAAAGTTGCAACGGCTAGAAAATCTCTGAGAAGAGATTTTGGGTCAACCGAGGCAAAACGGTCAATTATCAGACGTCTGGAAAGGCCTAAGGACGTCTGATAAGGCTTTAACGGTCATATTCTTGAGTGTCTGCTAAGCCAGCCAATGGTCCACTAATTGGACGTCTGGCAAATCCATCAGACGTCTTCTAAGACGTCTGGTCTAAGGTCTGGACGTCTGATTTCATCAGACAGAACTACCTATGTCCAGCCTAACAGTTATCAGACGTCTGAAACAACAGTCAGATGTCTTAGAATACTTTATCAGACGTCTGATTTGGGAATTAGACGTCTGGAAGTGCTGTTTGAACCCTATATTGGTTTTCTAAGTATTCTACAGAAAACCTAAGTATCCTAGGGTTGTGCCGGTATTCCTAGGACTACCACCCCGGGGTCATGGTCGTGACGTAGCGGTGACTATGGCACGTGCGATAAGCGCACGGACAGCTACCTCGCACTGGTACGCGATCAGTCGTTTTCGCTAACGGGTACGCCAAAACGTTCAATACAAAACAGAACAGGGGCCACACCCCTCAACAATCTGCGTACCTTCGTCCGGCAATCCCGATTTGCCTAGTGGGCCTAACAGGAGTCGGTATATGGTGTCCAATCCTAACCCCGGGTCCCAACCCATGGGGTGGTTAGCTGCCCCGTACAGTAAAGTGACAGTAGCTCTCCTCTGTACCACGTACACGAGGGCTAGCTCCTTTCCGTACCCAAGTCTGGAAAGCAAACCAACATGCCTGTAGGCAACGGGCTCCATCATACATCAGATATCTGTTCCAGTGTATTTTGAGTTCCTCTCCTAATTCCCCAAAGGGTTCATGCATAATATTCATTTTATTTCATTTCACGGTGTGCATCTTTATCATATACTGATTTCTAATTCGTACAACAGGCAGCTCGTAAATTAATAGGTTAAACCGTCACTAACAGGATAAGCAACCATCTTAGCATTGAACTATTCTAATCATCACAGTATGAAATCTAACAACATGCATTCTCAGGTTTTATAACATGCGAGGTTCATGTACTGAATATAAACCATTCACATTCTCATTCCTAGGGTTCATCTCATAACATATGTTTTAAGCAAACATTTCTAAACCAACATGCACTTTACTATTTCAAACCACAGAAGTAGAGAGGACCTCTCTACCACGGTATACGGGTGGTATGGGGGCTTGAACAGTGGATCCCGATGTCTCTGCGGGTCCTGTGTACACTACGGACTGGAGACCTATAACGTTGACCAACATGTCAAACGAGCATCAAAATAGTATATACACTACACAAACACGTAGAGAATTCTGAAAGAAAACCAATGATACTTTGTTTGCGTAAAACCAACTCCATGTGGGCCATAAACCAGCCCAAAAACATGCACCTTGACCAAAATTAGACGTCTGGGGTGAGTCCCAGATGTCTTAAACGAACGCAATAGCTCACCTTACTCTCCTACGTCTGTATCCGTCATCTGCTACCCCACACAGCTGTTTGAGGGGGTCTCCAGATGTCTGACACTGCTCCTGGTCATTTGGAAGGGCAGTCGAACATTTGACATGACCTCCAGATGTCCGAAAGTGCCTCAAGTGTCGTACCGTGAGCCTTTCCAAAGCCCTCATACCTGTGCATGAACGCGTAGCCACAACAACGACACCTCACACCACCGTATACACATGCATGGTCGAGCAAGGTTCGTGTAGAGGACGTACCTTGGCACTCTACGTGCTATCGGACATCTGGAGCTCTTTCTAGACGTCCGATGACCCCTTTAGACGTCTAACAAGGGTTGTTGATGTCTGATGATTCGGAAATATCCACGTGTAGAGCTTCCTCGTGAGCTCTTCTTCGCCCGTGGAGCTGCAGTAGCTACCACAGCAGCTTCAGGAGGCTTCGAGGTCCTCCTTCACGAGCTCCTCTTCCTCTCTTAGCACCTCCTACGGCCCCCTTCTCCCTCCCACGTGTGCTCCTCTGGCTCCCCTCCTCTCCTCCTCCACGCCCAATTGCTAAAGGGAAGGGAAGGAGGTTGACGGGGTGGTGAATCAAACGGAGGAGTGCCCTCCGTGTGCCTCCTGTGATGGGGCGACGGCTGAGGCAAAGTGGAGGGTTGGAGGTTGATGTCGTTGGGGGTGGAGAGCGTGGAGAGGTGAGGGGGGTTTTAAAGAGAAGGGTTAGGGTTTTGGGTGTGTGTGTGCGTAGGTTGAGTGGGGTGTGGGGTGCATTTTGGAAAGTTGACCCTGCAAAAGCCTTTTATTCCCACAGAGCCCACAAAGTAAATCCCAAGGGGTTTAAAATTGTATTAACACCCTAAAAATTCTGGAAAATTTTCAAATGACCCTTGGGAAGGGTCATTTCAGAGGCCCTTGAGCCTCTGCTACTGCTGCTGCTTTGATCTTTTGAGTCTCTTGAGAAAAAGATAGCCTTGTGCTTCTCTTGTGAAGCCCTTGAAGCCCCTTCCGATAAGGCGTCTGAAGCCTTTGGTTGACGTCTGAAGCACTCTATTGGTTACTATTGAGATATTTAAAGTGCTTGATAGTGATTGTGATTTACTGTTGAGATATTTAAAGTGCTTGATATTAATTGTGGTTTACTGTTGAAATATTTAAGTGATTGTGAGCTTAAACATAAAGGGTTAAGTCGGTGATTCAAATCATAATTTTAACCCAATCTTTTTAAACTGTTCTATTGATTTTATTGAAATATCATTTTGAGTATTATTGACTTCAATTGCACATATATTTCTTGTGATATGTGAATTAAATTGCATATTTGATCTCTACGAATATTTCAGACTCCTTTTTGAATCTGAGTTTTATAAATTTAAATTTTTTTAGCAATTTTGTCCGATAGTACAACCTATATCTTAAACAACGACGATTTCGCCCAAATAGCTACAGCCAAAGTCTCAACAAGTAGCAAAGCTAAACCAATTATCCAATTTATTTTTAACCATTCCTTCATCATCAATTTATTAACTTATTTCTAGATTACTTAATTAATAATATCCATTAATTAAATTGTAACTCTCATCATTTTAAAGCATTGACCTAAAGTTATGAAAAAAGTTCAGATCACATCATTTCAAAATTAACTGTTACGTGACTTAGTTTCCAACTTCTAATAGTGGTTCCAATTAAGTCATTATGTAATAAGCATAATAATGCCAGTGTTCTGAAAAATGGAGTTCATTTCACACATACGATTATAGAGCGATATTCAATACACTTAAATGCTTTATAATTTGTTAAATCATGAAAATCGTTTAATGGATTATAATTAATTCAACAGTTAATTATATCAATTTAATTATTCACATTTGAAGTCAACAACTTAATTTATAGCATCCTTATTTAATATTCAAGTACCTAAGATAATAAAAAATACGAAAATAGATTCGGTAAGAGATAAGAACGTACACTAAATGGTGTAACATATGAAGAAAGCCATAATGTAGACAAACCACATTGGAAAAAGGAGGGACTACTCTATTTAACGTCATCAGGGGGTTACGATGACTCTGCGAAAATGGGGGTCAAGAGACATTGCCTATGTGCCATTGATCTGAGCCTCGAAATTTGGAGTGGAATCCATCCAATTAAACTATACGGATGTGTCCGACACACTTGAAAACCCTAAGATCGAGTCTTCCATCATCTAAATCCAGCTTTGGATGGCCTCAATCTTTGCAAAAATAATTATAACCATTAGATCTTAAATACCAGGCACCCTTCATTAGGACTTAAACACAAAACTTAAAACTTTCGATTTTTAAGTTGCAATTTTTCACCTCTGAATCTTTCTCCTCCCTCTCCTTGGCTTCTCCTCTGCGTTCTTTCTCTTCACGGCGACGAGAACCCATCATGGACAACGACAGGCCCTCGCCCGCGTCGACGTTCGGCGACCTCGTCGGCCTTCCTTCAGCCACCGGCGACTCTCCAACACCCTTGACTCCCTGGACGGGTCGCCAACGACCACTCCTCTCCTCCGTCTTCTCTTCCGGCGATGGGTACAAGTGACACATCATACCCACTACTCGCACGACCACGAAGGCGCTCGACCTGCCACGCGTGTTGTCCCTTCCCTCGACGTCGTCGTCTCCGATCTTCTCTACCTCTTCCGCACTCTCTCCTTCCCTCGCTGACTTGTCTATGCCTCCTCTTCTCCTTCATTTTGCACTCAAGCAGCGGGTGCAACTGCCGCAAAGCCTCCGATCGTCGCTCCCCCTCTCCGCCGTCATCTTCCCCTTCCTCCTCTCCTTGCGCACATCCCTCTCTCGTGCCCCTCCCTCTCGTCTTCCTCTTCCTCCACCTTCTTGTTCTTCACCCGTTCATGCACCCACGAAAAGAAGGGAAGAAAGAAAGAGCTTCTTACCTCCGTTGACGCCGTCGCCGTCGCCGCCGCACGCACGCACCCTCGCGTGCACACCCTCCTGCTTGGCCGGACTCTCGGTCGGCCTCTCTCGCTTCCTCTCTCCTCCTCTTCACGTAGCGGGAAGAACGGTGGTTGAGGGTTAATTGCGGTGGCTTGGGCTATTAACGTGATGGTTTTTTTTTTTACTGTTGTTACGAGGGATGGGAGAGGGGAGGGTGTGCGTGAGTTTTGTAGGCGAGGGAAAGAAGAGACGTAGGGAAGGGGTATGATCAGAAAAGGTGTGATTAGGAAAGGGATTTTAGGCCAGAATTGATTGAGTTTACGAAATTACTATTTATTTATTTTAATTTTCTATAATCATGAATATTTTTGTAATAGGGTCAAACATCATTGGATTTTTATTAAACACATATGGTTGGAAATGTTATGAGACGAGGAATCCAACAAAATTTATGGATATCCAAATGGAGCTTATTTGCATAATGTGATTCTCATAATGGGTTGCACGCTGGTTTACTCATGGTTTGCATGTGTTTTGCATATCTTAGGTTCGATCTCTACACAAAATATACCATTAGAATACGTGCGACAATAGAAAGCCAGCCGTACTTTTGGATCGTCGTTTTGAGGTCCAGATCACAAAATGAAAAACAAGCGATTTTCCAATCTAATTACGCATTTTTAATTCACGTGAGCTCCGATTAGTACACGAAAAGCGTTGATGGGTTCTTATTAACCTGCTTAAATACAAAATGTCTGTAGAATTTGGTCTCTGGGCTTTACATAGACCAAGCATGTCGAGTTGAACAAGTTGGTGCTTGTCAAGTGCAAATCGAGTTAGAGTACGTAACCCAAAAACAAAGAAAACCAATTTCATAGGAATCAAATTCCATAGCAAAAGTTGTGGAAATTACGTTATATGTGATTAGGGATTAATTAAAAACCTAGTTAGGGGTGTTTTGGAAATAATTTGCTATCCTTAACCACCCCGTAGGCTATAAAAAGCCCCCTAGGCTTCATGCATCGCCACAACACCTCCTTGGTGGCACTCCAAAGAGAGAGATACAAAAAGGAAGAGATTGAGAGAGAAGAGAGGAGTTGTCGGTAGGCTAGGGAGCATGACCAGTGTCTAGGGTGCATGCAAGTTGTCTGGCTCACGTGGGCATTGACTAGTGAACCCAAGTGTCTGTGCCTGCAAGAGAAGGGCATTGTGCAGTTAGTGTGAGGGTGGGCGCACTAGTGCAAAGAGAATGCGAGCGAGGGAGAGTGCACGATGTGGCAGGCATGTGAGCAGGTGACCTAGCTTGTGGGAGCGCGCGATCAATCCACGCACACGAGTGCACATCCGCAAGCACAAAGCATGCGCGTAGGGTGTGAGGGTACTGGTTCACGTGGACCAACAGTCCAAGGTCGATCCTTAATCTATGTTTCTCTATTTAAAAATTAAAAGAAGCTAAATGACCGTAGTTCAATATTTAGTAGTTAACTTTTAAATAGAGAAACATAGAATAAGGGGGAGACTAATATGATTATGATTACATCTTTTTGATAATGTCAAAAAGGGAGAGAATTCCTTTTACTTTATATGGTTTTGTTATCATAGGGTTTAGGATTAGCATTTCTCATCCAAGAGTATTTATTTCTTGGATTCCATCCTTTTGACTTTGGTGCACAAAAATCTTTTTTAGTGTGTGCTAGATTATCATTTATTTTTTGCTTACCCTTAGAAATCTTAACAAGATCATTAACTAGCTTATTTGAATTCTCTCTAAGGCTAGCTAGATTATTTTCAATAAAATCTATTTTACCTTTCAATAAGGTAATATTTATTTTCAAAGAGCTATTCTCTTCAAGAAGTTGAGTTTTAGCCATAATAAGATTTGTATTTTCTATTACAAGCTCATGCTTTTCATGCTCAAAAGAACTACAATTACTTTTTAACTTTTTGTTTTCTATTGTTAACAACCTACAAAGTTCATAAATTTCTCCTAGAGCATCTTGTAATTCTTCTATAGTATAAGACTAAGAAGGTGATACCTCATTATTGCTTTTGTCCTCAAGTTCCATGAATCCAAGACAAGCAGATTCTTCTTTATTTGAATTGTTGTCTTCTTGTTCACTTTCGCTCAAATCATCCCAAGTTACATGCATAGCTTTCTTCTTCTTGTACTTATTAAAACAATTTCTTTGTATCTTTCTCTTTTTTTATTTTGCTCCTTTCACCATCCTTCTTAAGAACTGAACAATCCATTTTATTGTGTCCCTTCTTTTCACAATTGCAACAAATAATTGGTTCCTTTTTGGTTTCTTCCTTATCTTTTTTTTTCTTGAAATCCATGTTATTCTTCAAAAACTTTTGAAACTTAGTTGTGAGAAACTCAAGATCTTCATCATCTTTGTGATCGCTATCCTCGAATTCTGAAAACACTTTAAAAGCTAGTTGCTTTTTCTTTCCTTCCTCCGTCCCCTTCTTCTTTTGATTGAGTTTGGTCTCATATGCCATGAGATTTCCAAGAAGTTGATCCATGTTCAAGTTCTCAACTTCATTCGCTTCTTCCATAGCTATGACTTTAGGCTCAAAAACATTAATTAAGGAACGTAAAATCTTACCTTCAAGCTCACCTCTTATGAAGGTCTTTCCTAGACCCTTCAAGTTGTTGGCAATGAAGGTGAAATGGGTGTACATATCCTTCACACTCTCATTCTCCTGTATTTCAAATTTCTTAAATTCTTGGGTTAGTAAAACAACTTTGGAACTTTTTACCTTATTCGTTTCCTCATGGGTAACCTTAAGAGTTTTCTAGATTTCATATGCACTTGTGCATTGAGAAATCTGATTAAACTCATCAGGGCTGAGTGCATAGTATAAGGCGTTCATTGCCTTGGAATTCAGAGAGAGCTTCTCCTTATTATCTTCTGTTAAAGCTCCATTTGCAGGTTTCACCAACTTTTCAAATGGTGTCTCCACCATTTCCCAAAGAGTGTAGCCTCCAGACTGGAGGAAGACTTCCATCCTTTGCTTCTAGGATGAAAAATTCGTACCATCGAAGTAAGGAGGTTTTGTTGTTGAGAATCCGCAGTTTCCATTTGTTGTAAACACCCTTGATGCCATCGGATCATCTTGTAAAGGCTTTAACACCTATGTACAAGAACAAACAATGCTCTAATACCAAATGTTAGCGGCACAAGAAGGGGGGGCTGAATTGTGCAATAAAAAAAAATTCACAAACAATCGTAACAAATGACATAGGTATTTAAAGAGGAAATCCTTGCGGGAAAAACCTCTACCCAGATCTCCTAATCACTAAACTACACCATAAATTCAAGGGTGGTGTTCCTAAAAAATAATTCCCCTCTCCTGTACAACCCCCAAGGAGAGTTTAGCCCCTCTACTAAGAGAAAATGGGAAACCCACAGCTCGAGCACCCAAACAAACTAATAAAATAAAACAAAGTAAACAATCTTAAGAGCCTTGTATGATATAGAATATAAAGTAGGCTATGATAACTGATGGGAACACCATCATAGGTCCTAACTAGCCACTTTAAGTCAGGTTTAAAAGATAAAATGCTCTTACATAACCATCTGAGGGTTATAACTCCATTTCAGGCTATTTTGAGAAGAGAATAGGAAAATAGGGTTAATTTTGTAATTTTAACAGCATATCATGAACACAGAATAACCAAGAGGTTTTTCTAAAGTGAAATAAAATTCAAATGAGCATTAATGTCTAATAAGTGGGTTCATACAGATTGAAACAGGATTTCATGCATTTCGAGAACTAATACAGCACCTAAAACCCTAATTTTAGACCCGCTTAAATTACTGAGGTTTTGATTAGGATAAAACTAATCTAAACATTCTAAAATTCATAGAAAATAATTTCATGAGGTTTGGTATCCTTGAATTGACCTCTGGAACCTATTTTGACCTTAAATAGAGTCACAAACATAGTTTTGCCCTAATTTGGGTTTTTACGTAAATTACATAGTCAAACCTGGTCAAAACTCAAATACAACTTAACCATCAGATTCCTTGGGTCGAAATTATATTTTTACCAAAATTTGGGTCAAATCAGAGACCATCTTGACCTAGTTTGCATTTAAATCCAATTAGACTCTATTTTTACACCTAAGCCCCTAGCTTTCGAAATATTTGCATTTAGTCTCCTAACTTCTCTTCATTTTCTTCAAAAAGGACCGTGCCACCATTAACAGTGTGAACCCATCAGCACCGACCTTCAAACAAGGATTTTTCCCTGATTTCTCAATCAAATCCTTCCAAAATTGGAAGGAAAGATCTTGAGAGAATCCTCAAGCACCTAAACCTTGTCTTGGGCTCCAATTCTCCTCATGAAGCTTGTGCGAACTCTTGGATTTCAGGGATCTCTTTCCTTGGAATTTTGAGCTCCTCAAGCTTATTTTAAAGATTAGAAACATGCCTGAAGCCTTTGAAAGGACCTCCATCGCATTGCCTAGATCCTTAGCGAGTTCGAGGGCCAGAAATCCTTCATCTTCTCTACCTCTGGCCTGCTCCAAAGACTACTCTGGAGACCTTCTCCCTCCATCACCTTACCTGCTACCACATAATATAGGCAGTAGGTTTGCCTTCCCTAGACTCGTTCGCGTCTTGCCATACTAGCAAGATGCCTCCTTCCCCTTCAGTCGTTGCCGCTCTCCCTCCTAGAGCACTTCATCATCAGTCGGATGCCTTCCACCAATCTCCCTCTCCCTAAGTCCTCTAAACTCCTCTCCTACTCCTCCACTTCATTTCTACGCACTTAAATCACACTTTCACCGCCATTCCGCCCGCACCCACCACCATCTTCCACATCTCTGGCCTACCATCGGTGACCTCGTGCAACCGCTACATCGCACCAAACCACTCCCCACCAATCCCAAAAGCTCCGCCGTGTCCTCACGACCAAAACCCCTCAAGAAATCGAGGGGATTGGCCTCACACACATGCCACCGAACTCAAGCCTCATTGCACTAACTTCTTAAGTTCGTCGAACCTCCAAATGCACTCCAACTCCATGCAAGCACGACTAGCACGTTCGCCACATCTGTGCGATCCTCCTGAGCCTTTCTGACATGGCCGAGAGGCCATCTTCTTCTTTTCAGGTAATTGCTGGAGCATCGTCCCTGATGAGAACCTCATCATGAGCCCTAACTAACATATTTTGACCTAATAAAGTATACAAAAGCTCCTACATAACCTAAAGGAAGGCCTAATTCAGGGGATTACTAATATGAAAAGAATACCTGAAGAATAGAGTAAAACTGCAATTTTACCATTGCAGCGCATCAATGGAATTTTTCAGGGTCTAGACAAAGGTCAATTTGGCTTAATAAGAGAAAAACTAGGGTGGTTCAATTAGAAGAGGGTTATTGTGAAATTTAATAATTAAATGACATTCTATAACCGTAAAACTGACCCACTTTAATTCACAAGGTTCCAGGTAGGATAAAAATCAACTAAATCCTCTAAAATTCATGAAAAAATATCCCATAGGGTTTAGAACCTTCAATTTGGCCTTTGGAACCTGCTTTGACCAAGATTGGGGACCAAGCCCAATATTTGACCTAATTTGGGCTTTTATGCAAAATATCCAGTCAAATGAGGTCAAACCTAAAATCCAACTTCACCATTGGATTCCTTAGGTCAAAATTAGGTTTGTACCAAAACTTGGACCTAAAGGAAGGACATCTTGACCTACTTTGCAAATTGGTCCACCAAATTACATTCTGACCCTTAACTTTTGGAAACCCTCGCAAATACCCCCTCAACTTTTCCTCACTTTCTTCATTTTGGTCCCTCTGCCATTGCAGCAGCGACCCATACCGCCGGCGACTTTTCGAGGAGGTGTTCTCGTTTCCATGGGGAGCCACTCCTAGATTTGGAAGGAGAGCTCTCTGCGAAGCCCCTTACCTCATGAGAAGCTCCCCATGCCCTGAATCGCCCCATACCTCTCGTGCGAACGCTCGAGAGGTATGGGTCTCACTCTGGCCATACCTCCGGCGATGACTTCTAGCCGCTTCCTTGCGATTCTCCCTCTGCCCGCACCTATTTAAGCAAGCCCAGAGCCCTCTGTTTCGGGCAAGCTTGATTTGGCTAGAGATAACACCCCAATTTTGTCTCATCCTCCTCCGGCCATCTGCCCGCAGGCTTCGGCGACTCTCCCTCCCTCTTCTTGTCGCTCTGCCACCGTACCAGTGGCAGAGCCATCTCTACCTCACTCCTCCGCATCGCACCGTACCCGCGAGAGCCCCTCTGACCTCCTTGTCGTCGTCGCCTCTCCATCTCAAGGTCTTCGTCTGTGGCGATGGCAAACATGCACTGCTCGCCCTCCACCCCCCCTTCGTCCAGATATCCTCAGTGAGTTCTCCTCGCTCTAGTCTATGTTTTCCCCTACTTAATTTTAGAAAACTCCCCTCGATAGCCGCCAATCACCTCCATCTCTCTCATCTCCGACAGATCATCGGCGAAGGCGCAACCGTTTCGCCACTCATCCACACATTTCGCCACCTACCTCAGAACCTCCGCCATCACCCACTGATCATCATCCGCCCCATCACTGACCGCCACACGCACCCTACACTCCCACCGAACAAGTGCACTTTCACGGTCACAATCCAACCTAGGCACGCACGCTTAGGTCGTTCTGCGCCACGCCACCCACCGCACCACCTTTGCTTCAACACGGCAAAGCTACCCAAGTGTTTTGACAGGGTCGCAAGGTTGTATTTGTGAAGTTTAGGTCCGACACCCTGTTAAGACCCGAGGCACCAAGATCGCTTTAAGACGTCTGGGAGTTGGCCCAGACGTCTGATCAGACATCTGGACGCCTTCCCAGACGTCTTGAAATAAATTTTGCGTGCGTACAGGAGCGAATCTGCGTGCAGATGCGCGCAGAATGACTTCCCAGCCGCCCTCTTCTCTTTCTTTCTTCCCCCGCCGACTTGCAGAGCCCCCCTCGTGCCTACATATACCCCTCCTCTCCCTCATGCCACCCCACTCCCTTCCACCCATCTTCTCCTTCTCCCTACTAGCGAGAGCACGAGCGAGAGAGAGCAGCTGTTGCGAGCTTGTGGGGAGAGAAGCTGCTGCGAGAGGAAGTAGAAGCTCGACCGTGAAGGTGCGAGCTTGCCGGGGCTGCTAGAGCTGGTCGGCGGGAGGACGACGAGCGTGGGCTAGCTCGGAGGAGCTGTTGCAGCTCGGGCAGCAGGCGGACGAGGCGCGGCGCGGCCGTGCGTCGCAGGCGGAGAGCGAACCGGGTCCTGATTCTGGGAAAATTTCCCAGAATCAGATGTCTGGGCATGCATCCAGACGACGCCTAAGATGTCTGGAGGATGGTCCAGACGTCTTACAGGTACGATTTTATTTACCTTCTCCTTTTTACGCGTGTACGGCCATGCAGCCGTCCGCCGCATTCTTCTGCACTTCGTCATGCTGAGAGCAAGTGTGTGTGTGTGCACAGGTTCTACTCGGGAGGGCGCGAGGGCTCACCATCCCACATGAATTAGATGTCTAGCTACAGTGCCAGACGACGAAGATAACCTCCAGACGTCCGGGGTGACAATCGGATGTCTGGAAACCAAGGCCAGACGTTCCAGCAGGCTTCTAGACATCTGAAGGACTGTGCAGACTGAGGTACGACCTGATCCACCTTTTAAGACGTCTGGAGGAGGTTCCAGACGTCTGATTTTGGATAGATTTGTCGTTTTGACCCGTTTAGGGCCCCTTCGGAGTCCATTTTCCGCGTTTCGAGTTGCGTTCTTTCCAGAATTAATTCCCCTATTCGTTTACGGTAATTGTATACTGTTTTGAGAAACTCCTTGTGATTGATCCTTGTGTTGGGACCCCGTTCCGTTGCAGTCTTGGGGGTTGCGGAGGCACGCGGGATTGCTGACCACGCCCCCAGTACTCCCGGTTTTGCTAGTAGAGTGGCTTTTCAATTTATTTAGCAAAATTTGTTACAATTCTAAAACAATTAATAGAGCCTAGGGCATTGCATGAACCCTAAGACTGAGAAATTAGATTGAATGATAGATCCTAGGGTATTGCATTAATCCTAGGATTGGAAAACTAGATTGAATGATAGATCCTAGGATACGGCATGAATCCTAGGACTGGAAAACTAGTTGAATATACAAACATTGCAGTCTTGGAAAGTAGAAAGGAAATAATAGCTGCCTGTAAATTAATTAACAACTGCCTGTTATGAATGAATAAATATGATTGAGAACATGGGTTGTATGAACGTAAAACTGGAACGGTGAAACCTAAAATGGCCAAACGAAAAGAACATGAACCCTACGGGGAATTAGGAGTAGAACTCCTGGAAAGAGAATAGAATGGAACTGAGAAAGTGAAACATGGAAGTGTGTTGTCTCTTGGGAACGTGGTACCAAAGAGAGCACACCTTACCTATTAGTGTAGAGGGGAGCTTGCTGCCCTCGAGTTGAGACCGGGGTGGGTTTGGCCACTGTATACCGACTTGTTGGCCCTCGCGTACGTAGTACCGAGGAAAGCTACTAGTGTAGGGAGATGGTGACGTTGTTTTCTTGGTCTAGGATTTCGTCGTAGTATAGTATAGAGAAACGGTTACCAGTTTAATACAATTTGTTACTCGGAAATAGAAAGTTTTCCTGAGGTCGAACTCAGGGAGCAAATGATAATTCTAGAAGTACAATGTTTCTATTACAAAAGTGAGAGAGCGAGAGAGAGAGAGATTGGGCTCTTCTTCTCTTTTTTCTCTCGTCTTTGTCCTCTTCTTCCTTTTCTTCTCTTCTCTTCAGTTCCTTTGTTCTTCTTCTTTTCTTTCTTTTCTGTTCTTCTTCTTCTTTCTTTCTTCTTCTTCTTCAGCTCTTTGTCTTCTCCTGTTCTTTTTCTTTCTGCTGCGGCACCTCTTCTTCTTTCCTTCTTCTTTTCTTCTTTTTCCTTCTTTGCGGTGCCTGCTCTCTTTCTCTTCAGAGCGTCGTCTGATTTTTCAATCAGACGACTTAAGTAGCTTCTGCTACAGTGCGTTTTCCTGTTTCTCTCTTCTATGTCTTTCTTCTTTTTTTTCTTCTTCTTGAAGTCCTTCTTCTTCTGCTTTGCTTCGAGCAGCCAAGGCTTTGGCTGCTTCTTTCTTCTTTATCTTCTCCTTCCTCCTCTGCGGTCTGCTATCTCTTCTTCTTCACCTGCACACTCACACAGCTTGGTCAGAGGGCAAAAACCTAACTCTACCCTCTTCCACGTCTCTCTCTCTCAGATTTCACTCATAGGATCGCTCTCCCAGAGCCGCCGGGTATTCGGGTACGGATCGCGCCCGGGTCCAGGCCCACCGGCGTGCGGTGGTGGGCGAGGAGTGCAGGTCGGGTATACGGGTCGGGCCAGGTCCGCAGGGGGTGGTCGCGGACGAGGCCGAGTAAGCGGGTGAGAGGGACCTCACCCCGTGTAACTGAGGTGATAAGCTTACAGCACTTTTACAATTTATGCGGCTGCACCGCGTCCAAAACTACCGAGGTGGGACTAAATGTCCCACCCCAAATTGGCGCCTGCAGCTGAGGAAGCTGCAGGCAATTGCGGCCGTGTGCGAGGCTTTCACCCCAGTTGCAGGCCTGGGAAGCTTCGCTGGGGCAAGCCGCGCGTCCTGGAGTGCAAGCCTGGGCGAGGGCAAACCTGCAGCTGCAGGTAAAAGAAGCTCCACCTGCTCAATAATGGCGGCGGAGGACGGGTGACCTCATCACAGAAATACGGCCTCTCGGCCTAGTCAGAAGGTATAGGGAGCTTCGCCGGAGTGTGGCGAAGCTCGTGCTGGTGGTGGCGAGGCGTGGGGCGGAATGCAGGGGTAGCCCTAGGTCAGACTGTGGCCGGGAGAATGGGTCTGTTTGGGGAGTCTTCAGGTGATGTGTGGCAGGAAATGAAGGGGGCGAAGCTGTGGAGTGGAGTGAGGGGAAGCTTCTGAGGTGATTGGCGAGGAGTAAGGGGGTCTGTGGCAGTGGGATGGTCTCGCCGGAGGGGGTGATCGGAGACGGAGCAGGTGGAGGTGGAGGTTGCGTGTGGGGGTGCGAAAGTACAAATTGACAGGGGGAAAGTTGAGAGGAGAACGGGAAGCGTTTACCTAAGCTCTGGACGAAGAGGGGAAGGCGGAAGCACCGGCTCGTACCTGCCGGAGCTGAGGAAGAAAGGGCCCTGAAAGGGGAGAACGGCGATGAGGAGGCAGGCGGAGAGTATCGGCGGGTGCAGCGCGACACAGACGAGAGGGTTAGGGGAACCCTGTTGCAGGTAAGGCAGCAGAGCGACGAGGAGGAGGAGGAGATGGTCGCCGAAAGCTGCAGGCCGTCTGTCGGAGCTGGAGAGGAGGAAGTAGGGGGGGTATTCTCTGTCAAAAACAACTTACTCTCTTCAGCAGGCGGAGGCGGCTTTTATAGAGGCGAAAGCGGAGAGGTGGGCGGAGGGAGGCGACGTGCCTCCCTCGTCGGAGGATGGCCGGAGTAGGGACCCATACCTTCCGTGCATTCTCACGGAAGGTATGGGTCGCCGCAGAGACCATGGAGGTGTCCCTGCGACTGCAGACGTCGTAGGGAACCCCCGGTTGATAGGGCAGAGGGCCTCCCTCACCCTGCGAGGTGCCATGCTCCGCGCAAAGTCGCCGGAGCATGACGTTGCTCAGGGTTTTGTAGGGAGGACCTAAATGCAAAGAACGAAGAAGACTTAGGAGCCAAAATGTGAGGGTTTCAAAAGTTGAGGGTCAAAAAGTAGTAGATGAGGACCAAAATGCAAAGTCGGTCAAGAAGGTCTCTTCTTAGGCTCAAGTTTTTAAATGTGACCTAGGGATTCTAATGGTGAAATTTATTTCTAGATCAGACCTTGTTTGACCGGTCAATTTACATAAAAAACCCAAATTAAATCATTAATTGCTCATGGTTCTCAATGTAGGTCAAAGTGGGTTCCCAAGGCCAAATTGAAGGTTCTAAACCCTAGAGATTATTTTTCTATGAATTTTAGAGGGTTTAGTCAATTTTTTATTTGCCTCGAACCTCGTGAATTGAAGTAGATTTATTTTAGGGTTACAAGATGTCATTTAATTCTTTGGAGTTGCTGTAGCCCTAGTTAGATCAACTCATCCCACTTTCCTTTTTATTAGGTCAGTTTGACCTACGTTTGGACCCTAAGTTACCCTGTTTACAGATTGTGTTGGTGAAATTGCATTTTTACCCCTTAGTTCATGTTTTCTTCACAAACTCAGAATTCTCTGAGTCAAGCCTTTCTATAGGTTATGTAGGAGCTTTTTCTTGCAAATCAAGGTTAGATGGTGCCAGTTTAGGGTTTATGATGAGGTTCTCATCATACCCCCATGCCTAGCTTTTGCTAGTCCCTTAGCAAAAACCTAAGGTTTTAACCTTTGTTCTAGACCATGATGTTTTTAACAACTTTAGATGAGTGCTTTTTCATTTGAACTTAGATTAGGTTAGAATGCTGACCATAGGCCTAAAAGGTACTCTAGTATCAATCAAGATCCAGATCTGTGTAGCCTCAGCCTCAGTCTTTGGCAAAGGTTTTTAAGGCCCACAAGAACTAACCTAAGGTTTATTGGACTTTGTGGTTAAAGAACCCGTGCTTGAAATGATTGTAGCCCTGGTTCAGTTCGCAGTGCGTTTTGTAAGAGAGAGATAGAAAGTTTTTCTGTTTGGAGAGTTTTCTCTCTCTTTTTCTTTTTAGTTCTAGCCTAGGATTGGCTTTTCAACACGGTCTATATCAGATTCCTTGCTCCCATCATCAATCCTTAAGGGCTCCTGGCAATCGATGCTTCGAGATAGCACCGCCAATGGCAACCCCCAGAACCCTGGCTATTGAGATTTTGAGATAATCTCATCCATGGTGTTCCGTGGCCGAATTCAGACCCTGGTAATTGACACTTCGTGATAATGCCATCCATGGAATCTGAGCCAGCAGAGTGCTTACATGCCCCTAGTAGGATATGCAAATATCCTAAGAGACAAGCACCGAGGAGATGATATTTTGTTACGCATCTTTGAGGGGATTTAGCACCTCTCCGCGCTGGGAACTCGTCTAAATCAACTTGTGTTAATCGGCCGCTCCTATTCTAGGTGTGTTTTTCAGAATTTTTCGACGCTTCTGCGTGATTTTGATTTCTACGCTTACTGAACCAGTGCTGTGTGTGGGGTTGGGGTGCTTAGGTTACTGAGTCCCGTAAACCAAAAGTTAGTTAATGAGGTCAAATACTCCCTAAGCCTTGGACCTAATACTTGAGCTTTTCATTTTCCTCAACCTCTTGAGGACTGTCTAGATCTTAATGGGTACTAAGAGTCTATCCAAGAATGCCTAAAGTTTGCGTTCTTACTAATCTCACCATGCACTTTTCATTTCTTTTCTTGAATAAGGTCTAGAACTTAGGTCAATTCCTTAGTTTCTTACTAAGGACTATCACTCTTTTCTTTCATTTTTGTGCTCCTTTTCATTTTGTTTCTTTTTTTCCACAAAATTTCCTTTCTCCTCTTATTCTTTTTATTCTTTTTTGAAATTTTTTTTTAATTTTTTATGGTGTTTTTGGCATATGTGAATTTTTTTGTTTTAAAACCCTTTTTTACAAGTTTTGCACTTTTATACCCCCCCATGTCTAAGGTTTGCAATGTCCTCATTGTGACTTACGGGGTTTTTATTTACTTAGTTCATTCCTTAAGACAGATGTTTTAATGAGTGAATGGGTCGGGATGAATTTTGCGGACGATTTCTAATCCCAGATGCAAGCATCTGAGGTGGAGTCGATTGTCTATAAGGGCGAACCTTATGTGCACAAAAGTGAAAAAGGTTTTAGATTTTTAGGAAAATGACGGGCTGCCTCCCGTTAAGCGCTGAGTTTTACGCCATCGGCTGGGTGCAGTAAGCTCAAGGGGAATGGAGGATATAAGATGATTCAGACAAATCAGTAGAAGTCACATCAATGAACGGCTTGAGTCTGTGACCGTTCACGATGAAGGGTTCGGAATCGTGGCTGAGCGGACTGATTTCGATGGCTCCATTTCCAAAAACCTGTCGGACTAAATATGGTCCGACCCACTTGGATCGCAGCTTTCCTGGGAAAAGTTTGAGTCGGGCATCAAAGAGTCGGGGAGTCTTCAGGTGATGTGTGGCAGGAAATGAAGGGGGCGAAGCTGTGGAGTGGAGTGAGGGGAAGCTTCTGAGGTGATTGGCGAGGAGTAAGGGGGTCTGTGGCAGTGGGATGGTCTCGCCGGAGGAGGTGATCAGAGACGGAGCAGGTGGAGGTGGAGGTTGCGTGTGGGGGTGTGAAAGTACAAATTGACAGGGGGAAAGTTGAGAGGAGGAGAAGGGGAAGCGTTTACCTAAGCTCTGGACGAAGAGGGGAAGGCGGAAGCACCGGCTCGTACCTACCAAAGCTGAGGAAGAAAGGGCCCTGAAAGGGGAGAACGGCGACGAGGAGGCAGGTGGAGAGTGTCGGTGGGTGCAGCGCGACACAGACGAGAGGGTTAGGGGAACCCTGCTGCAGGTAAGGCAGCAGAGCGACGAGGAGGAGGAGGAGATGGTCGCAGGAAGCTGCATGCCGTCTGTCGGAGCTGGAGAGGAGGAAGTGGAGGCGGCTTTTATAGAGACGAAAGTGGAGAGGCGGGCGGAGGGAGGCGACGTGCCTCCCTCGTCGGAGGACGGCCGGAGTAGGGACCCATACCTTCCGCGCATTCGCACGGAAGGTATGGGTCGCCGTAGAGACCATGGAGGTGTCCCTGCGACAGCAGACGTCGTAGGGAACCCCCGGTTGACAGGGCAGAGGGCCTCCCTCACCCTGCACGGCGCCATGCTCCGCGCAAAGTCGCCGGAGCATGGCGCTGCTCAGGGTTTTGCAAGGAGGACCTAAATGCAAAGAACGAAGGAGACTTAGGGGCCAAAATGCGAGGGTTTCAAAAGTTGAGGGTCAAAAAGTAATAAATGAGGACCAAAATGCAAAGTTGGTCAAGAAGGTCTCTTCTTAGGCTCAAGTTTTTATGCATGACTAAATGTGACCTAAGGATTCTAATGGTGAAATTTATTTCTAGATCAGACCTTGTTTGACCGGTCAATTTACATAAAAAACCCAAATTAAGTCATTAATTGGGCATGGTTCTTAATGTAGGTCAAAGTGGGTTCCCAAGGCCAAATTGAAGGTTCTAAATCCTAGAGATTATTTTTATATGAATATTAGGGGGTTTAGTCGATTTTTTATTTACCTCGAACCTCGTGAATTGAAGTGGATTTATTTTAGGGTTACAGGATGTCATTTAATTCCTTTGAGTTGCTGTAGCCCTAGTTAGATCAACTCATCCCACTTTCCTTCTTATTAGGTCAGTTTGACCTACGTTTGGACCCTAAGTTACCCTGTTTACAGATTGTGTTGGTGAAATTGCATTTTTACCCCTTAGTTCCTATTTTCTTCACAAACTCAGAATTCTCTGAGTCAAGACTTTCTATAGGTTATGTAGGAGCTTTTTCTTGCAAATCAAGGTTAGATGGTGCCAGTTTAGGGTTTATGACGAGGTTCTCATTAGGAGAGCACTAGCTACCCCATGGGCCCCGGGGTTCTACTAGCCCTCCTTCACCGACTTGTTAGGCCCACTAGGTAAACCAGGGTAGTCAGGCGAGGGTGCGCGGACTGTGGAGGGGTTGGACCCCTATTACTGAGAGGGCTCTGCCCTATACTGGTTCCGTGCTGTGCTTTAGGCTCACCCGTTAACAGAAACGACTGACCGCGTGCCAGTGCGGGATAGCTACCCGTGCGCTTATCGCGCGTGCCGTAGTCACCGTTACGTCTGTCAGCGACCTTGGGTTGGTTGACTGAGGGTAGGACCACCACGGGGGACTCTCCCGGCCAGGAGAGCACCACGTGTCACTTCTACTTTTTGGAAAAGACTACAATCAAGATCGTTCCCAAGAGGAACATTCGAGATCAAGAGAAGGATATGAGAAATAAATCAATAGTGAAATAATAGAAAGATGCAAATAAAGAAGGTAAAAATATAACAGCTACTGTACACTCTACTGCTTCCTTAGCTTTTAGTTGCCACTCTACTCAGCGTTTCGCTGAGTGTTACCCTCGTTACTTTTCAGGACTAGGTGTTGAGCAGCCAGGGTCAGTGGCTGCAGAGGACGCTGGGCCTAGTAGGGTCCAGTAGGGTTACATGTAGTTCTTTCTGTACTTTTCTTCTACTGTAGTGAGTAGTTTTCTTTATTACTCCATGTACTTTCTTTATCGAAAACTTTATGTAATGTACACGTTTATTTCCCTTCTGTTGTGGTGGTGTATACTGTAGTATTTCCTTTTCTTACTACTATATTTTGTTACTGCTAGTTATATTCATGGTGAATGTGGTTTATTTTACTACTCTTTTGGTTACTTCCTCATTGGACGACTAGGTCTTGGGATTAGTCGAGTCGGTCCGATTCTCGTGTCTCGTAGGGATTCGAGAATCGGGTCGTTACACACCCTGTCGCCATTGGAGCAGGAGCAAAACTTGCTCGCAAGCTCGCTCCAGGTCGTCCCACTCTAGGAGATCGAGTCCCAGGTGCACGGAAGCATCCCACGACTCTTTCGCACCTAGCAATCGATGGCTTCATCGACCACAGTAGCAACAATTGGGCAGGCATTCTCCCTGCGGGTGCGCGAAGAAGCGGGTGGGACTTTAGTCCCACCTCGGTAGTTTTCAGAGCAGGTGAGTGGTTTAAATTATTTTTGTGTTTCTCCTTCGTTGCCTCCAAACACGGGGTGAGGTCCCCTTGCCCATTCACCCTCCTCATCCACGCTCACTCCTCCGTGGACCTAGCTGACCTGACTTGATAACCCTGCACTCCTCACGCATCACCCACGCCGGTGCGCCTGGTCCCGGGCATGCTGACCTGACCCAGGGAGGTTGCCGATAACCCTACACTCTGGGAGAGTTGCCGTAAGAGCGAAATAGAGAGAGAGACGCGGGGAGGATAGGGGCTAGGTTTTGCTCCTGTGTATGCGCAGGGAAGAAGAAGAGGAGCAGCTGAAGGAAGGAGAAGGCGTGGCTGAAGAAAAAGAAAGGAGGAAGAAGAAGCAGCTGCGAAGAAGAAGAAGAGAAAGAGGAAGGCTACTGCAGAGGCCAAAGAAGAACAAGCTGAAGACTTAACTGCAGAAAGACAAGGAAGAAGAGATAAAGCAAAGGAAGAGAGAAGCACGAACAGAAGAAAGAAGAAGAAGAAGCAAGAGTGGAAAAAGAAGAAGAAGAAGCCAAGAGGAAGCCGCAGAAGAAGAAGAGGAGCAGCTGAAGTCAGAGGAAGAAGACAGGAAGGAAGATAGCGAAAAGAAGAAAGAAGAGAGAAAGAGAAGGCAAAAAAAACATCACTGTAGCAAAACACTTTTCAGACATCTGATTTTTCATTAGACATCCAATTTTTGGGCATTATTTCTACATTTGACAACACTTTTTAATTTTGAGTGAATTGGTCATTGCTTTTTACTAAATTGAGAATTGTGCTCTTAAGTTCTAAAATACCGATTTGCTCCCTGAGTTCAACCTCGGAAGTTTTGAATTTCGAGTAATAAAAATTGATAATCATTTTCGCGGTGATTTCAAATATACTACAGCAAATATCTCTTTAAAACACGATCTCGTCGCGAACCAGCGATTATTTTTGGCGTCGTTGCCAGGGAGCAACGGGCATTTTAGAAGCTTTAATCACAATTTCTGATTCATTACTAATTTAATTTCTCTCTTTTGTTGTGATTATTTCAGGAAAATCTGAGGAGAGGAAAGCAGCCACACAACAACCACACCAGGGAATAGGTAACCTTTTATTAACCCTCTCTCTTAATCCCCTCAAAATATGAAAAGGAGAAACAAACAAAAAAATCAATTTAGGACTACCTGTTTCCATATTTAGTAATAAACAAGAGTTGCCTGGTTTTTACTTTCAACACATTTTGATTGAACATCTACTTAAGCTAACTAAGGCTAAGACCTTCTTGATTGGGCCCTAGGTACCAATTTGTGAGAAACTAAATTAGACCAAATAGAGACAACTTAAGGATTACAAGCTAGGGTTTTAGAGACGCATCTTCTTCTAAGAAAAGAATCTAAAATTCTAAAAAGAGGTGTGCTTAAGCCTTGTTTGAAGAGACCTATCCAGGAGAAACCCTAAGCAAATCAGGCTCTTAATCTACTTGAACTCTAAAAGCAAGGACCTAAAAGCTCTCAAAGGAATAAGGAGGTGAATTGATCCTTTGGGTCAACCAACCTTTAAATTAGGTCACTTTGCACTCAAAAGGCTTAAAGTTCAAGTGGAACCCTAAGCACCTTGATCTTAACTAAAATAGGTAGACATAAGAGGTCAAGGTCTGCATTTTGGTCTACCTGGAATCTCAGTGACAAGAGAGGTCGGGTGGGGGAAACCCTGTAACCCGTGGGGACGCTCTACCATGTAGGGATCTTCGCGGGACTCTCCCTCTCTAGCTGCCCAGGTAATTCTCAGGTGGACGACCTTCTGATCCAAGGGTATTATCTGCCCTGAACCTCTATAGTCACCCAACATATTTTGGGTGCCTCGATTGGGTCCAGCACGTTCTAATCTCATCAAATCCATCAGTGCATGTTTGGTAGAAGGTTCTTAAAACCTCCTTTAGAAATCCACTCTCCCCGAGGGCAAGCCTCGATACCCTTGTCTGTGCAGCAACCTCATCACATACACCTTTCCTCTAATTTTGAACCAAGTTCCTTGGTATGGGTGTAAAACCGACCGGTTTGATTTTAATTTATTACTCGAATACAAAAATTTCTTTCAGGTCGAACTCAGGGAGCAAGCTTGATTCTAGAAGCATAGAAAATCACAATTTACAATATACTATTTTACAAAAAGATTAAAGAGAGGAAAAAAAATTTTGTCTCTTCTCTTTTCTTCTCTCTTTCTTCTTTGGTCCTCCTTTCTCTCTGTCTTTAGACGTCTGACTCCATGGATCAGACGCCTTAAGTAGCCACTTGCTATAGTGCTTGTGCTCTCCTTCTTTCTTTCAGCTACTGTTGTTGCTGTTGCTTCTTCCTCTTCTCGGCTTCTTCTTTTTCTCTTCTTTCTGCTGCTTGGCCTTCCTCTCTCTGCGGCAGCTTCTTTCTCTTCTTTCCTTCCTTAGGTGGCTTCTCGCTTGGTCTTATTCTTCTTCTTCCTTGAGCTGCGTCTTTTTCTTCTTCAGTTGCTTCTCCTCTTCCTCTTCTCCCGCCTCAGCTCCTTGGTGCGGCTAAGTCCTCGGACGCTCCTTCCTTGCTTCCTCTTCTATTCCCTGCACAGGCATACGGTTAGGCAAAACCTAACCCCTACCCTCCCTGCATTTCTCTCTCTCTCTATTTCTCTCTCAAGACAGCTCTCCCAGAGCCTTCTCGGGTTATCGGGTCGGGTATGCGTGCCCGGGACCAGGCGCACCGGTGTGGGTGGTGCGCGAGGAGTGCACGGGTAGTCGGATAGGATACCAGGTCCCACTCGCTTCTGTTGGCGCTCGCAGGGAGGACTTCGCCTAATCACCTCAGCTGCAGTCGCTCTCCAGGCTCATTCTCTGTCTAGATGTGTTCACACACTCAACGCACGCCACCTGGAGTGCAGCACCTGGGTTGATGTGGCCTGAAGCGATGCTTGCGAGCTCCTTCAAGCCGTCACTAATGGCGAAAAAGGGGGTCGACCTGAAATTCATGCATACGGCCTTACGGCCTCATCAGAGCACATTGGAGGCTTCGTCATGTCATGGAAAAGGTGCCTAGCTAGGTGGTTGGCTGCAGGGCGGCCCAGGCGTGCGTGCCTAGGTCACTCTATGGCAGTTGTGATGGGTGTGTTCGGTGGAGGGGAGATTGGAGTAGGGGGAAATGGTCAGTGAGGTGTTGCGGAGGTCGTAGGGTGGTTGGCGTGGTGGATGGAGGCGTGGAGCGACAGGAACACTTCGTCGGTGATCTGGTCAGAGGGGGGAACGATGGTGGTGGTCAGTGTGGTTAGTGGCAATCGAGGGGTCGAAAGTGAATTAAAAGAGGGGAAATGAAGAGGGGGAGAGGAGAAACTTATTCGTGGGTCTCTGGACGAAGGGGGAAGGCGGAGGGCGTGGGGCGCGTATTAGCCGTCGCCAAAGACGAAGGCCCTGAGGTGAGGATAACGAAGATGAGGAAGGGGTCGGAGGGGCGCACTCGGGTACGATGCGGCGTGGAGGAGCACGGCGGAGACGACTCTGCCATTGGTATGGTGGCAGAGTGACAAGAGGAGGAAGAGGAAGTCATCGGAGTTTGCGGGCAGACGACCGGAAATGAGGAAGACAAAATTAAGGGGATTGTCAGGCCAGAACAAGCTTGAAGGATGGGGCAGAGGGTGCCGCTCCTTAAATAGGTGTCTGCCAGAAGTGGAGCACGCAAAAGTGATGGGAAAAATCCCACCGGAGACGTGGGCAGACGGAGACCCATACCTCTCGAGCATTCGCACGAGAGGTATGGCGGCCGACAGGGCATGGGAGCCGACCAATGCGGCAGGGGACAACACAGGGAGTCTCCCTTTCAAATCTAAGGTCGGCTCCCCATGTAAGCGCGGCGCCATCCTTCGCGCAAAGTCGCCGGAGGTATGGCCTGCACATGCGGGTGGCAGAGGGACCCGATTGAAGAAGACGACGGGAAAGATAAGGGGTCTTTGCAAGGTTTCAAAAAGCTAAGGGTCAAAAAGTAATTATTGAGGACCATTTTGTAAAGTGGGTCAAGACGACCTTCCCTTAGGTCCAAATTTTGGTATAAACCTAATTTGGACCTAAAGAATCCAATGGTGAAGTTGGATTTTAGGTTTGACCATTTTTTACTAGACATTTTGCACAAAAATCTAAATTAGGTCAAAAATTGGGTATGGTTTTCAATCTAGGTCAAAATAAGTTCCAACGATCAAATTGAAGATTCTAAATCCTAGAGGATATTTTTCTATGATTTTTAAAAGCTTTAGTTGATTTTTATCTTTCTTTGAACTTTGTGAATTAAAGTGGGTTTGTTTTAGGGTTACAAAATGTCATTTAATTCCCAGATTTTGTCATAACCCTTTTCTGAAAAAACCATCTCACTTTTTCTCTTATTAAGTCCACTTGACCTGTGTCTAGACCTTTAGAAATCACGTTCATGTATTGCAATGGTAAAATTACAGTTTTACCCCTTGTGTAATGTTATATTTTCTGCTCAACAATTCCCTATTTTAGCCCTTCCCTTAAGTTTTGTAGGAGCTTTTATTCAATTTATTAGGTCAAAATGTGTTAGTTAGGGTTCATGATGAGGTTCTCATTATACCCCCATGCCTAGCTTTTGCTAGTCCCTTAGCAAAAATTTAAGATTTTAACCTCTATTCTAGACCATGAATTCTTTTCGTCAAATTTGATAAGTGCTTTTTTTTTTCTTGTTTCCTTGATTAGGTTAGAATGCCAACCATGGGTCTAAAAGGTACTCTAGTACCAACCAAGATCCAAATCTGTCAAGCTTTAGCCTCAGTCTTTAGCAAAAGTTTTTAAGGCCCACAGGAACTACCCTAAAGTTTATTGGACTCCGTGGTTAAAGCACCCGTGCTTGAGACATTTTTACCCTTGGTTCAGTTTGCAGTGCATTTTGTAAGAGAGAGACAGAGGGTTTATTTGTTTGGAGAGTTTTTTCTCTCTTTTCTTTTTAATTCTAGCTTAGGATTGGCTTCACAACATGGTCTGTATCGGATTCCTCATCCCCATCATCAATCCTCAAAGGTTCCTGGCAATCGATGATTCGAGATAGCACCGCCCATGGTAACCCCCAAAACCCTAGCTTTCGAGATAATCCCGCCCATGGTGTTCCGTGGCCGAATTCTGACCCTGGCAATTGACATTTCATGATAATGCCATCCATGGAATCTGAACTAGCAGAGTGCTTACATGCCCCTAGTAGGATATATAAATATCCTAGGAGACAAGCACCGAGGAGATGATATGTTGTTACGCATCTTCGAGGGGAATTTCCCACCTCTCCATGCCGGGAACTCGTCCAAATCAACTTGTGTTGATCGGCCGCTCCTAATCTAGGTGACATTTTCAGAATATTTGAAACGCTTTTGCATGATTTTGATATTTATGCTCACTGAACCAGACTGTGTGTGAATTTGGGTGCTTAGGTTACCGAGTCCTGTAAACCGAAGGTCAGTTAACGAGGCTGAATACTCCCTAAGCCTTAGACCTAATACTTAAGCTTTCCATTTTCCTCAACCTCTTGAGGACTATCTAGATCTTAACGGGTACTAGGAGTCTAGCCAAGAAGGCCTAAGGTTAGCTTTCTTACTAATCTTTTTGTGCACTTTCACTCTACTTTTCTTTAATGTGGTCTAGAACTTTGGTTAATTCCTTAATTTCTTACTAATGACTATCCCTTCTTTTTCATTTTGTGCTCCTTTTTAGAATTTTTCTCTTTCCTTCTCCTTTTGTAAAGCTCACAAGAAAGTGCTTCCCTCCCCCCCCCACCCCCCATTTTTTTTTAGAGTAGAAATATGTGAATTCTTTTTATTGAAACCTTTTCTTGTTATGAATTTTTGTTGCACTTTCATACCCCCCCATGCCTAAGGTTTGCAATGTCCCCATTGTATATTAGGTGATTTTTATTTGGCTAGGATCATGCATTAGAACAGATATTAGGTGAGTGGATGGGTCGAGGTGACTATTGCAGATGATTTCTAATCTCAGGTACGCGTACTTGAGGTGAAGTCGGTTGTCCTAAGGAATGAACCTAAAGTGCAAAGAAATGTTAGAAAAAGGTTTCGGGTTTAAAAAGAATGATGGGCTGCCTCCCGTTAAGCGCTGAGTTTTACGTCATCGGCTGGACGCAATTGGCTCAGGGAGAATGGAGGATAAATGATGACTCAGCTAAATCTGTATTTGTTACGTCAATGAACGGTTTGAGTCTCTGGTCGTTCACGACGAAAGGTTCGGAATCGCGGCTAAGTAGACTGATCTCGACGGCTCCATTTCCAAAAATCTGTCGGACAAGATATGGTCCGACCCACTTGGATCGCAGCTTCCCAGGGAACAGTTTAAGTTGGGCATCGAAGAGTAGGACCTTCTGACCAGGGTGAAAGATATTTCTAGATATGTGCTTGTCATAAAAGGCTTTAACTCGCTCTTTGTAGATTCACGAGTTTTCATACGCATCAAGGCGTAATTCATCAATTTCACTTATCTGAAGCTTTTTGTGGGTTCCAACCTTAGAAAGATCTTGGTTGCAGTTCCATACTAGCCAATAGGCTTTATGCTCCAGTTCGACGGGAAGGTGACACGCCTTCTCGTACACCAGTCTAAAAGGAGACATGCCTAATTGGGTCTTGTGGGCAGTTCTATAAGCCCACAAAGCTTCCGGAAGTCGGGATGACCAGTCTTTCCTGTCAGGTCAAACAGTAACCTGCAGGATTTTCTTGATCTCCCGATTTGATAGCTCTGCTAGACCATTAGTCTGGGTGTGATAAGGAGTAGAGATTCGGTGTGACACCTCGTATTTGGTCATCAGTGACCTGAACTGAGCGTTGGTAAAATGTGTCCCTCCATCAGAGATGATCGCACGAGGAATCCCAAACCGTGAGAAGATATTTTGATGAATGAATTTGATAACGATCTTGTGATCACAGGTTCGGGTCGGAATGGCTTCGATCCATTTGGACACGTAGTCAACAACGAGTATAATGTATTCGAAGCCGTCCGAGATAGGGAAGGGGCCCATAAAATCAATCTCACAAATATCAAAAATCTTGCATACGAGAATCGGCTGTAAAGGCATCATGTCGTGATGGCTGATGTTGCCCAAAGTTTGGCAACGATTGCATGCCTTACAGTGATTGTATGCGTCCTTGAAGATAGTGGGCCAGTAAAAGCCACACAGGAGGATTTTTGATGTGGTTTTATGTCCAGAAAAATGGCCACCGCATGCCTGGTCATTGCAGAAAGAGAGTATGTCATTGATTTTGACCTCTGGGACACATTGCCGGATAATTTGGTCAGCACCTATGCGGAATAAGTATGGGTCTTCCCAGATGTACTACTTGGCATCAAAGCATAATTTGTCTTTCTTGGCCTTCAGCCAATCAGACAGGATCTGGTGTGATGCCAAGTAATTTACTATATCAGCAAACCATGGAAGCCTGGTACTAATAGTCAAGAGGTGCTCATCAGGAAAATGCTCCGTGATGGGTCCAGAAGGGTCGATGATCTCAGAAGGAAGGCAGGATAAGTGGTCAGCTACCACATTCTATCTTCCTGACTTGTCGCGAATCTCGAGGTCAAATTCTTGCAATAGCAAGATCCATCGGATTAATCGAGGCTTCGTGTCCCTCTTCGCAAGGAGATGCCTAACAGCTGTGTGATCCGAGTAAATTATAACATGGGAACCCAGGAGATAAGATTTGAATTTTTCAAGGGAAAATACTACTGCTAGCAGCTCTTTCTCCGAAACTGTATAGTTATGCTGAGCTTCGTCAAATGTTTTGCTAGCGTAGTAGATGACCACGGGTTTCCCGTCAATCTTTTGCCCCAGAACCGCTCCTACAGCGAAATCAGATGCATCGCACATGATCTCAAAGGGTTGAGACCAATCAGGGGACTATAGGATCATGGCTTAAGTGACTCGGTTACGAAGGATCTCAAAAGCTTGAGTGCATTCCTTGGAAATCTCAAAGGGTACATCCTTTGAGAGAAGAGTGGTCAGGATCTCAGGGATTAAACGACGATAAAAACAGACGTGCCCCAAAAAAGATCAGATGTCCTTGATCGAGCTAGGCATAGGAAGTTTGGAAATCAGGTTAACCTTGTCTCGATCCACTTGGATGCCTCTCTCAGAAATTAAGTGTCCTAGGACGATCCCCTCAGGCACCATAAAGTGGCTCTTTTCCTAGGAAAGAATTAGATTTACGTCAATGCATCGCCTAAGTATGTGAACCAAGTGCTGGAGACAATCATCAAATGATGCCCCAAAAACTGAGAAGTCATCCATGAAGACTTCCAGATAATCACCTACCATATTGGAGAATATGGCAAGCATGCACTGCTGAAAAGTCGTGGGTGCATTGCAGAGACCGAAAGGCATCCTTCGGAATGCGTATGTCTCGAAGGGGTAGGTGAATGTGGTCTTCTCTTGGTCCTCTGGATGAATCGCCACTTGGTTGTAACCGAATCACCCGTCAAGAAAGCAAAAGAATCTATTTCCCGCTAGTTTTTCGAGAATCTGATCAATAAACGGTAGTGGGAAATGATCCTTCTTTGTGGATGAATTGAGTCTTCAGTAATCTATGCAGACTCTCCACGAGTTGGCCATACGAGTTGGTATAGCCTCTTCGATTTCGGTTGTGATGGTGGTGAGCCCTGCCTTCTTAGGCACAACCTGGATTAGGCTCACCCAGCGACTGTCGGAAATCAGGTAGATGATCCCTGCATCTAACCACTTAATAATCTCCTTTCTCACGACCTCCTGCAGATTGGGGTTCAGACGTCTCTGCATTTCACGTGAAGGTCGTGCACCCTCTTCAGAATAGATGCAGTATGTGCAATAAGAGGGACTTATTGCAGTCAAATCATCGAGAGTCCAACCAATGGTTCTGCGATGTTGCTGGAGAACAGCAATCAGATGGGTTTCTTGATTAGGGGTGAGTTTGGAGTTTATAATCACAGGAACTGTCTGATTGGTACCCAAAAAGACATATTTCAAATGATCGAGAAAGGGCTTGAGTTCTAGAACGGGGTTATCAATAGTAGCGGGTGGTTCGGAATGGGTGTGAGGAACAAGGGTAAGAGTTAGGGGTGTGTCCAAATCAGTTTCAGATTCTCCTAATTGAGATTTTAGATCTTTTAGTGGTTGATGAGGGATAATCATGTTGTCCTCGATTTGTGGTTCATCAACCACGGTTCTGATGTTACAAATTTGCTCTATTACACCGCAATTAATCCCTTATTGGCCTTAAAGATATCAATCTTGAGAGTCTGATTCCCAAATTTCAACTCTATTTGGCCCTCTTGACAACTTATGTTGGCCCTTGCAGTGGCCAGAAAAGGTCTCCCTAGTATGATTGGTGTATCCTTTGGATTCTCACGTGCGTTCATGTCAAGAACTATGAAATCTATAGAGAAGTAGAAATCCCGCACCCTAACAATAACCTCCTCAAGAATTCCCTTAGGTGACTTGATGGATCGATCGGCTAACTGCAATGTCACCTCAGTCGATTTCAGTTCAGATTCTCCTAGGTGGTTAAGCAAGGATGTGGGTATCATGTTTATGGAGGCACTAGGTCTAACAATGCTCTATCAAACTGGGTTTCACCAATCTTACATGAAATCAGGGGAGTGCCTGGGTCTTCTGCCTTGGGTGGGAGTTTACTTAGGATCACAGAGCTGGCTTGCTCTGATAGTACAATTGGACTCCCACTCGTGGTTCGTGGCTTACGCTGGGGTGTACACACATTTTTCAAGAGTTGTGCGTAAGCCGGTACGTGGCGGATTGCATCCATCAAGAGGATGTCTATTTGGACCTGCTCAGAGAGCTTGATTAGGTCCTCCTCAGGAGCCACGGGTGTAACGAAGGCATGCCCCAGACGTCTTTTAAGACGTCTGGGAGGTGGCCCAGATGTCGGACCAGACGTCTGGGATCGTTTCCAGACGTCTAGAAATCCGTTATCTTCCACACGCGCGGGTCGTCTGCGCGCCTGAGCGCGCAGACCCGCATATTCGTTTATTCCCTGCGGCTGCAGACACCCTGCCGCGTCCTCTCTCCTCCTCGCACGGCCTTAAAAGGCCACGCCCCTCCTCACTTCCGTCACCACCGTCTCCTCCCTCTTCTCCTTCAGCCAGTGAGCGTGAGCGCAAGCGCGAGGGCGGCAGCGGCGGCCGCAGTGAGTGCGGAGGAGGTGCTGCGTGCGAGAGCGGAGCTCTGCTGTGAGGGCAAGCTCGCCGGGGCTGCTAGGGCCGGCCGGCGGAGGGCGCAGGGGGCGCGGAGCGACGCGGAGGGGGGACTGCTGCGGTCTGAGCAGCAGGCGCGCGAGGTGTGACGCGGGCGACGTCGCGAGCGGAGGCCGAGTGGCGCCCTGATTCTGGAAAAATTTCCAGAATCAGACGTCTGGGTTGATAGCCAGACGGCGAGGGCGACGTCTGGAAGACCATCTAGACGTCTGAAAGGTGAGTTTTCCGTCTCCTTCTTCCTTCCTGTCGACTGACCATACTGAGTGAGGGAGATGGGTGTGCGCAGGCTCGGTGATTCACCGTCCATCGTGAATCAGACGTCTGGCAGTAGTACCAGACGGCGGAAGCGACCTCCAGACGTCCGGGGTGACCATCGGACGTCTGTGAGCTAGGCCAGACGTCCCCGCAGACTTCTGGACGTCTGGGAAACCACGCTGAACAAGGTAATTCTCTGATCCACTTTTTAAGACGTCTGGAAGAAGTTCCAGACGTTTGATTTTGCACAGTGTCGTCGTTTTTGACCCGTTTAGGGCCCGTTCGGGTTCCGTTTTCCGCGATTCGAGTTGCGTTCTTTTCAGAATTAATTCCTCTACCCGTATACAGTAGCCATACACTATTTTGAGACACTCCTTGTGTTTGATCCTTATGATAGGACCCCGTTCTGTTGCAGTCTCGGGGGTCACGGGGGCACGCGGGATTCCCGACCACACCCCCATTTCTCCCGTTGTACCTGGTAGAGTGGCTTTAAGTTATTAATAAAATCTATTAAATTATGGAACCATAAATAGAACCTAGGACATTGCATGAATCCTAGGAATGAGAAATAGACGGAATGATAGCTCCTAGGTGTTGCATGAATCCTAGGGCTGGAAAACTAGATTGTATGATAGATCCTAGGATATGACATGAATCCTAGGATGGGAAAACTAGTGGAATGTTTAATACTGCAGTCTTGGAAAATGGAAAGAGATATAAAGCTGCCTGTAATTTGAATTAACAGCTGCCTGTTGTGAATAAATAACGTGGTTGAGAACATGGATTGTAAGAATGTGAAACTGGAAAGTGAAACCTGGATGTTTGAGTAAAAAGGATGGAACCCTACGGGGAAGTAGGAGTAGAACTCCTGGAAAGTGAATGGAATAGTATTGGGGAAGTGAGCTGGCCCCTGAGTACGGAGTACCAAGGAGAGCAACTGTCCCCCTGTTTAGTGCAAAGCGGAGCCAGCCACCCCAGGGACCCGGGGTTAGGACTGCCACTCTGTACTGACTTGCTGGCCCTCGCGTACGTAGTACCGAGGAGAGCTACTAGTGTAGGGAGGTACTAGCTACCCCACGGGCCCCGGGGTTCTGCTAGCCTCCCACACCGACTTGTTAGGCCCGCTGGGGCAAACCAGGGTAGTCAGGCGAAGGTGCGTGGACTGTGGAGGGGCAAGGCCCCGGTTTGGTTACTGTGGAGGGGTTGGACCCCTATTACTGAGAGGGCTCTGCCCTAGACTGGTTCCGTGCTGTGGTTAACGGAAACGACTGACCGCGTGCCAGTATGGGTTAGCTACCTGTGCGTTTATCGCGCGTGCCGTAGTCACCGTTACGTCTGTCAGTGACCTTGGGGTGGTTGACTGAGGGTAGGATCACCACGGGGGACTCTCCCGACCAGGAGAGCACCACGTGCTACTTCTACTTTTTGGAAAAGACTGCAATCAAGATCGTTCCCACGAGGAACATTCGAGATCAAGAAAAAGATCTAGGGAATAAATGAAATAGTGAGACAATTGAAAGATGTGAATAAAGAAAGTAATCGAACATAACAGCTACTGTACACTCTACTGTTGCCTTTAGTTTAGTTGCCACTCTACTCAGCGTTTTGCTGACGTGTTACACTCGTTACTTTTTTCAGGACCAGGAGTTGAGCAGCTAGGGTCAGGGGCTGCAGAGGACGCTGGGCCGAGTAGGGTCCAGTAGAGTTACCACTGTCTCTTGTACCTCTCTTTGTTACGTTGTAGTGAGTAGTTCTTGTTTTCGCTGTACTTTCTTTACCTGCAGTTCAAATTATATTATGAATGTTGTTCTACTATTGTGGTGGTACATACTGTGGTAGTTTCTTTCCTTACTGCTGTACTTTCTTACTGTTAGTTATATTCATGCTGAATGTGGTTTATTTTACTGCTCTTTTGGTTACTTCCTCGTTGGACGACTAGGTCTTGGGATTAGTTGAGTCGGTCCGGTTTTCGTGTCTCGTAGGGACTCGGGAACCGGGTCGTTACAACGGGTTTAGCCATCCTCTTTCCCTTGGTCAAGGCCTCGGGAAATGGAACCTTGGTTGGTTCCTCTAGGATAGGTCCAGGTTTTTGATCTGAGACAGGGATAGGGACATCTTGGATAACTATCCTAGGGTTTGGGTTACTACCAGGCTTGGAGTGGTCTGGATAAGGTGGGTCTTCAGTTGCTTTACCACTACGGGTTGTCACAGAATTTAGTCCCGCCTGGTTCTGGTTGGGGGTTGGTAAGATGGGCTGCTGCTGTTGGTAACCCGCATAAGAGGTTGATGCTTCCATCCTGTCAAGTATGGAACAGAAGGGGCCTGATAGATCAAGTGTGCTTGGCTTGGGTTCGAGTTCATAACGTGCCGCTGGGTCGGCACGTTATTCGGGTTAGGCAGGGGTTGAGAAGGAAGTGTGCCCAGTTGGCGAGAATTCGCCAACTGGGCGAGTTGGTTGTGGACCTTTATGATTTCGTCCTTATGTTGTTTCTGGATAGCCTCATTCGTTCTTTGAATGTCAGCCAGAGTTTGGAGGATGAGGGACATTTGGTCTTGGTTGGGCCCGGATGGGGTTGGGCCGAGGCTATGGCAGCTGATAAGGACGAGGGGCTTGTGTATAGGGCTGAAAGGGTGGTCTTGGGTTCTAAGAGTTTCCCACCCACTGGAAATTGGGATGGTTTCTCCATCCAGGGTTGTAGGTGTTGGAAAATGGGTCATTCTAGATGGCGTTGAGGTCCTCGCAGGTCTAAGAAACCTCAGGAAAGTCAGAGAATGAGGGAGTAGAGTTCCCCCAGCAAGAATAGAAAGGATCGAAGGTCCCTCCGATCCTGGAGTCAGATGGGGGTGGATACGAGTCCATCCTAGGAGAAGGTCGATGGAAAATGTTCTACACAGTTTCCCTTGCGGGAGGTGGCTGTGCGAAGGAGTTCTGCATAGAGGTGGCTCGCTGCAAGTGCTGAGTCAGTTCGTCCACCTTCTTCTCAATAATTGAGACCTTATCCAACCGAATGGCCATTAGTTCCAGGTCAACTGATGCAGACAGGCCCTGCATCTCATGTGCTCCCCTAAGATTCGTTGCTACGCAGGTATTCGTTCGGTCGAATAATCCCATGGAGTCATTGTTGATGGAGTTCTTGCACATATTCTCGAGAATCTCCCATACGGTGTCTTCATGTTGACCTATGATATTCCCTCCTCAAGTTGCATTGATGAATAATCTAATATCCTCACGGAGTCCCTGGTAAAAAGACTAGACTTGTTCCCATTTAGGAACTCCTTGATGGGGGCACTTTCTCATGAGATCTTGGAATCGATCCCATGCCTCATGAAGAGGTTCTCCCGTCTACTGGGTGAAGTGAGTAATCTGATGGCGCAAGGCGTTTATCCGACCAACGGGAAAGAACTTTAAAAACTCAGACTAAAGTTCCTCCCAAGTGTTGATCGGGTGGGTCTGTGTCTGATACTAATGAGCTGCCTTGTTCATAAGGGAGAAAGAGAACATCTTCATGACTAAGATATCCCGATTCTGCGCATCTGACCCGAAGGTCTGGGCCAGATGCTTAAGCTATTTGATATGCTGGAAGGGATCTTCAGAGTTAAGCCCATAGAATTTAGGTATGGCATGAATCATATTGGGCTTCATTTCGAAATCAGGTCCTCTAGTCGGGATTCTGACCCGAGGCTTAATTGCCACCGCAGCGGGATTATAGTGATCTCCCATCATGGGGCGTTGCGGTAGGTTCATGAAATTCTGGAAGAGATCATTAAGATGCTGGAGCTGGTGCTCAAGATTATTCTCTTCTTCAACAGGCTGAGCCATGATGGAAGAAGGGGAACTAGGTTTAGAGTCGGAAGAAAGATCTATGTGGAGAGGTTGTTGCACAAACAAAGGTGCCGAGGCTTGGCCTCGGGGAGAGTGGATTTCTAGAGGAGGTTTCAAGGACCTCCTACCAAACATGCACTAATGGAGTGGATGAGATTAGAACGTATTGGACCCAATCGAGACACCCAAAATATGTTGGGTGACTATAGAGGTTCGGGGCGGATGATACCCCTTGATCAGAAGGTCGTCCACCTGAGAATTACCTGGTCAGCCAGAGAGGGTGTGTCCTACGAAGACCCCTACACGGTAGAGCACCCCCACGGGTTACGGGATTTCCCCCACCTGAGCTTGGTATCCTAGGTTGGCTCTAGTTGGTCCAATTAGTTGCCTCAGAAATGGGTAACTAGGGCTGAATCAAGAAGGTTTTAGCCCTAGTTACTTTAAGTGGATATGCAGTTTAAGATGTGTTGAAAAGTAAAAACCAGGCAACTTTGTGAATTACTAGATATGGAAGATAGGTAGCCCTAGATTGATTTTTTCTTTTTCTTTCCCTCTTTAGAATGTGAGGGGCTTAAAAGAGAGAGGGTTGAGGGTTACCTGTCCTCTAGTGTGCTTGTTGTGCGGTTGCTTTGTTCTTCCTTGCCTTTCTGCACAACAAAAGAGAGATTAAATTAGTATAGAATCAGAAATTATGATTTTGAAGCTTCTAAAATGCCCGTTGCTCCCCGGTAATGGCGCCAAAAACTGGTACGGGTGTAAAATTGACCGGTTTGATTTTAATTTATTATTCGAATACAAAAATTTCTCCAAGGTCGAACTCAGAGAGCAAGCTTGATTCTTGAAGCGTAGAAAATCATAATTTACAATATACTATTTTACAAAAAGATTAAAGAGAGGAAATAAAAATTTGTCTCTTCTCTTTTCTTCTCTCTTTCTTCTTTTGTCCTCCTTTCTCTCTGTCTTCAGATGTCTGACTCCATGGATCAGACGCCTTAAGTAGCCACTTGCTACAGTGCTTATGCTCTCCTTCTTTCTTTCAGCTGCTGCTGCTACTGCTTCTTCTTCTTCTTGGCTTCTTCTTTTTCTCTTCTTTCAACTACTTGGCCTTCCTCTCTCTGCGGCAGCTTCTTTCTCTTCTTTCCTTCCTTAGGTGGCTTCTCGCTTGGTCTTCTTCTTCTTCCTTGAGCTGCGTCTCTTTCTTCTTCAGTTGCTTCTCCTCTTCCTCTTCTCCTGCCTCAGCTCCTCGGTGCAGCTAAGTCCTCGACCTCTCCTTCCTTGCTTCCTCTTCTGTTCCCTACACAGGCCTACGGTTAGGCAAAACCTAACCCCTACCCTCCCCGCGTCTCTCTCTCTCCATTTCGCTCTCAGGACAACTCTCCCAGATCCATCTCGAGTTATCGGGTCAGGTATGCGTGCCCGGGACCAGGCGCACCTGCGTGGGTGGTGCGCGAGGACTGCACGGGTAGTCGGATAGGATAACAGGTTTGTGTAGGTGTGCGCCGCAGATGAGGTGTGGTGGGCGAGGGGACCTCACCCCGTGTCAGGAGGCACTAAGCCCCTGGCACTTTTGCAATTTATGTCGCTCCGCCCTCTCCTGATCTTCCGAGGTGGGACTAAATGTCCCACCCGCCTCTGCTGGCACTCGCAGGGAGGACTTCGCCTAATCGTCGCAGTTGCAGTCGCTCTCCAGGTTCGTTCTCTGTCTGGATGTGTTCGCACACTCAATGCGTGCCACCTAGAGTGCAGCACCTGGGTTGATGCAGCTTGAACCGATGCTTGAGAGCTCCTTCAAGCCGTCGCTAATGGTGGCAAAGGGGGTCGACCTGAAATTCATGCATACGGCCTTATGGCCTCATCAGAGCACATGGGAAGCTTCACCGTGTCACGGCGAAGGTGCTAGCTAGGTGGTTGGCTGCGGGGCGGGCTAGGCATGCGTGCCTAGGTCGCTCTATGGCAGTTGTGATGGGTGTGTTCGGTGGAGGTGTGGAGCGTGTGGCGGAGAGATTGGAGTAGGGGGAAATGGTCAGTGAGGTGTTGCAGAGGTCGTAGGGTGGTTGGTGATAACACTACATCTCGAGGTGATAACTCTGTTAAATAGGGTTTATGTTAAGAACAAAATGCATAAATAACACATCCTAAATGGGAATGGGTGCATTACATGCATCTCACATTAAGATTGCTTATAGGATAGTATTAATGGCCATTTGTATGAGAACTTGTCAAAACAGGCCTCAGATGAGCAATCGGACCACACGGATGGATTCAGAGCGACAAACGGAGTCCAACGGAGTTGAAATCGGCCAAATCCGACATCCGAAGCTTCCGCAATGGGCCCAAGAAGTTCTGATCGTTGATCTGATGATCAACGGCCCACGATGCGGCATGTGGCGCCCGCTCGCTGCGCCTTTACGCCTCACCCAGCCCCCTCCATCAATTGCAGAATGATCTGAGCCGTCCGATCTTCGACTGAACGGCTGAGAACTCCTTGCCCGAGCAGATCATGACCGTCGAATCTCCATCCAACGGTTGGTAGCAGCCGAGCACCGATGCGCAATCACGACCATCCACGCAGGGCAGCGCAGCGGTCGATGCCTCAACCGCGCAACCAGGGGACGCGGGTTCAAAATGCCTGGCGAACCAAATTGAAGGCCAAGGCGCACGCGGCGAAATTGGACCGCCCGATCAGCAGTGAACGGGCGCTATCGCGAGACGTGGCGCCCACAGATGCACCCTGACCAGACTCGAGCGATGACGCGGGCGCGAGGGTGCGATCCAGGCGTGCACCCCGCGTGGGATCCTAGCCGTCCGATCTTCGATTGGACGGCTTACGACGTGTGCGCATGGATCAGGTGTGAGGAAGCACAGCCGCAGGCGAGCGACCGGCGGGTAGGGGCCTTCATCGACATTTTTGGAAGGGTTTTAGCGATGTCCCGAGCATGGCTAAAACCCCTTCTTCATTTGGAAAGCCCTTCTCCCTATATAAACCCCTTCCAACCACCCATTCAAGGCATTCACTCCACTTGCAAATGCTCTACCCCCTCCTAGCTACCTTTAAGCCCTTTTGTAATCGTCGGAGACGATGAGCCGTCGACGGAGCCCTCTCCACCACCGTGGCTGCCTCGCCGCCCCCCCGCTCTCTCTCTCTTTCCTTCTTTTAAGCTTTACTTTACTTATGTTCAAGCATTTATCTAGTGTTGTAATTGTGAACTAAAGTTGCATGTTACATGAAGATTATTTTCTATTCAATTTCTTCCTCTATTTTCTATCCAAGTTGCATGTTGCGAATGAAACAATTCTAATCCTAATCTCTCTCCCTCTCTCTCTCTCGCTTTTCACCCGCACCTTTTCGCAAGCAAAACCCCGCGACTTTTCGTGACAATAAGTGACAAAAAGAATCCGATTTTTACGCCTCCCTGAGACCGACACTCAGACTCATCCGTTTCTTTACTTTAAAACCGACGTCGCAAGTGCAAACTATAACGACACTTCCAAACACACGCGCACGCGCCTGTTTTTGGCACCGTTGCCGGGGAGGCAACGGATTTGTTTTGTCACTTCCATTTTACATCCATGCTTACATCGTCTAACGCCTTGTCTCCTTTTACTTGATGGTTGCAGGAATTCGATGCTTGGACGGCGAAGCAGCGCAACTCATGACGGTAACAAGGGAGTAGGCGCAACAAGGACCGGTCGTGAGTAGTTCTTCACTCATGATTGTTTGCTTGCTTGAAAATCTAAAAAAATTGTAAAATTGAAAAAAAATTGGCGTGGTGTATGATTACCTAACCCACATCCTTAACACATCACCCAACAAAAAAATATATACTCTACATTCTGAATAAATTCTTAGAGTGTTCTTTTCTCTTTTTGAGTGGTGTTTGCGAAGCCACCTTGGATTGATTTGGGCCGCACCACTCAACTCTAAAAATGACTCATCTAATAGAAGCTGCATGATCATTAGGATGAGTACATTAGGGTTTTAGAGCCTCTACACAATAAAAGGAAATCTACTTTCACCAAATTGTGTGCAAAACTTGATGTGCCCACTGAAACTTGTCTGAAAACATTAAGGCACGTCAATCCTAAAAGACACTAAAGTAAGGATGAAACATTAAAAGACACCACATCTTAAAAAATCCTTACTTGAAAACCATGTTTTGATAGAAGCACACACACTGAAAGTGGAAAACTAAGAGGCACTACCCCAATCAGTGCCTCATCACATAACCCTAGCACAAGCACTATCCTAGCCCTTTTGAAACTGAGTAGACGTGCCTTAGGCAGGACTGACTTAAGTCTCGAGAGGCGAGGTTTTGTTCAATGGGCACTTGGCTTTCATTCCCTTGGTAGAATCTGGTGACTAAGCTGCGGGGTAGTGTCAAACGACCGCGATTGTGGAGTCTATGGAACCGGCGGCGCAAACCCAAGGAAGAACCTTCCCTGCAATCCCCTTGTAATCAACCTGGCCAGATTAGCTTTGGGAAGGGGAGCCAATGCTTACGGACTTAATCACCCTTTTTGAGATTTTTGGGCCTCCTAAGGAATACACCATAAGGACTAGACTTGTTTGCTTGATTGAACACACACTTCTCGCATCTGTCACTCTCTGCATCCCCTCCTGTTCTTCTCTAGTGTATGCACGAGAGCCACTCACTACATCTCGAGTTGTTTATTTTGGGACGGGAATCCAGGCAATTTGATTCTGCTAGAAACATAGCTAAACCTAGGGTAGATGAAGTTGAGGACCAACCCCCACAGGACACAATGGCCATCATCCAAGCCCAGATTAATGCAAACCACCGGTTTCAGAAACAACAGATCCACACTATCATGCAAGCCATACACCGGTTACAGAACCCACAAGGGCAACCATCACCACCTTTCCAAGGCCCACAAGGGCAACTGCCACATGATCTACCACCATTCCAGGATCAACAGAGGCCCCTCCACGATTTCTACAATCCTTCCAATATTAGAGTTGAGCCACACCTTAGGATCCCCGAAGGGGGAGATGATTTTGAGCTAAAACCAAATGTCTTAAGTCTGATCCAGAGCCATTTCCATGGAAGCTCAAATGATGACCCCTTCCAGCACCTAGAGGATCATGACCGGATAGCCCGAACTGTGAAACCTAGGAACATTAGCCTTGACATTGTTTTGATTAAGATGTTCCCCTTCTCGTTGAGAGACAAGGCTTCTCACTGGCTTAGAACCCTAGGTAGACCCATCACCACCTGGGAAGAACTGAGGCATGCATTCTTGAAGAAATTCTTCCCCATAGGAAAAACCAATGCCCTCAGAAGAGCCATTACTACCTTTATACTCAAGGGTGTGGAATAGTTCCATGAGGCGTGGGAGAGATTTAATGAACTCTTGAGGAAATGTCCACACCACGAAGTACCAAGGTGGCAATTGGCCCAGATTTTCTACCACGGTCTGGACAGCAACCTACGGAACTTCGTCGATGTCTCATGCAGGAGGAACTTCCTAAACAAGGACGAGGAGAGCGCTTTTGAGCTCTTTGAGTCTATGAGTGAAAATTCGCTCAAAAATGCCTCCATGACCCAGTTTAACCGATCCAGTCAACCCCGTGATGGGATTTATGAGGTACAAGCAAATTATGGAATGGTTGACATGGACATCATTACCAAGAAACAAGATCGAGTGGAATTGGTGGATAAAAAGATTGACGAACTACTGAACTAGACCAAGAACCTGTTACAGACCTTCTCCCTAGCAAAGGAAGCACATAATGTTGATCGGGTCCAGCCCTTAAGACAACTGAACCTGGAACAACCCTTGACCACGTTCCAGGGAGGGACCTTTGCTCCCTCAACCCTTGATTACTCTCTTCCCTCCCCATCGACATCTGCTATCCTTGAAGATGTAGAGGCTGTCCAAGGTTATGCTAAACCTGACCGTTTCTCCAACACTTACAACACTGGCTGGCATAATCACCCCAACTTTGGTTGGACAAACCAGAAACCACCTCAATTCTAGAACCAGCCTAGGCCTAACCAACAGCCAAACTTGCCCCCCTATCAGCAAGGATCACCAGTTAGACCCCCATATAATCCAAATAGGGTGGCCCCTCCCCCGCAAAACCAAATGGACACCCTGATAAAGATGATGGCTGAAATGAACCAGAAACATCAAGAAGAAATGGCCTTAGTAAAGGGACAGTTAAGCCAACTTTTGGACTGTAAACAACAAGGATCCCTACCTTCCCAGCCACAACCGAACCCCCGAAACATAATTAACAGAGGCCCCAATTAGCAAGGGTTCTAGGGCAATCCCGGGCAGGCTCACATCGTTTAGCTAGCCCCACAATCACCCCCTGGGTTTGGTGCTTCTTCGTCCTCGTCTTCTCAAGGATCAACCCATGTCCCAATGCCTCTGTGAATGCGATAACCTTGAGAAGTGATACCAAAACCCAGAATCCTAAATGGCTAACTCTCCCCGAGACTTCACCAGCTGAAATACCCGGCTTAGAAGAGGCACTGGAAAAACTCAAGGACCCAGAAATAGATCCCATCCATGTTCAGACACCATACCCTGAGGCCTTGAAGATAATCAAGAAGAAGAAAAATGTTGTGGAAACTGAGGAGCTTTTGGAGATCTTTAAGCAGGTTCAGATTAATATTCTGCTCCTTGAAGTCGTTAAGCGCATCCCAGCTTATGCCAAGTTTTTAAAGGATGCCTGTACACCCAAACGTAAGCCAAGACCTCAAGCGCCTAGGAAGGTTGTGCTCTCCGAGCAAGCAAGTTCCGTAATATCAAGTAACCTTCCGCTCAAACGAACTGACCCAGGAGCACCCCTGATTTCCTACAATATCGGGGACATGACATTTGATAGAGCGCTCTTGGACTTAGGTGCTTCTATCAATCTGATTCCAACAACCCTGTACCACTAATTTGGTTTCGGAGAGTTGACACCCACACCTGTCACCATCCAACTGGTTGATAGATCTGTGAAGACCCCGAAGGGGGTTGTCGAGGACGTGATTGTGCGGGTCAAGGACTTCTATTTCCCGATCGACTTCTTGGTGCTCGACATGGAAGTCCCTGAAAAATTACAGAATGCACCCATAATCTTAGGCAGACCTTTCTTAGCTACGGCTAATGCAAACATTGATTGTGACACGGGATGTATGGAAATCGCCTTCGGAGACAAAAAAATGTAATTGGATATCTTCCGGGTGACAAAGTCTTTTGATTGCGATTGTGTTGAGGAACATGATCCTGTGGAAACCTTGGTCAAGGAATGCCTCACCCTTAGTTCAGTCTCAGACCACCAATCCCGTAACGACTGTTCTGACCTGTCACCATCGCTACCCATGGACCTCTGTAAGGCTGATTACCATCAAACAACATCATTTGAGGAAATCGATGTTGATCAACTCCCACCTTTCCCTTTCTCGTCGACTGTTGCTCCACCCGCACCCGAACTTAAGCCACTACCTGAGAACCTTAAGTATGTCTTCCTGGGACCTAATTAGACCTTCCCTGTGATTATTAACTCTCATCTAACCTAGGATCAGGAACTCAGGTTGACTGCGACCCTTTCGGAACATCGGGCCATCATTGGATGGACCATTTCGGATTTGAGAGAAATTTGCCCCGCCTATTGCACTCATAAGATTTACCTGGAAGACGGGGCACGACCCTCCTGCCCGATGCAGAGACAGTTAAACCCAAACATGCGGGAGGTCGTTAAGAAAGAAATTATCAAGTGGCTTGACACCGACATCATCTATCCCATTTCTGATAGCCCCTGGGTGATCCCCACTCAAGTGGTTCCAAAGAAAGCCAGGCTCACCGTTGTTACCAATGAGCATGGAGAATCCATCCCAACCTGCACCACCACCTCATTGCGGGTGTGTATTGATTACAAGAAGCTCAATGAAGCAACCAAGAAGGATCATTTCCCCTTGCCATTCATTGACCAGATCCTTGAAAGATTGGCAGGGCAAAAGTATTTTTGCTTCCTGGATGGATACTCAGGATATAATCAAGTTGCAATTGCTCCTGAAGATCAAGAAAAGACCACATTCACTTGCCCATATGACACGTTTGCATTCCGTTGAATGCTGTTCGGGTTATGCAACGCACCTGCTACCTTTCAGTGTTGCATGCTAGCCATTTTTTCAGAAATGGTGGGTGAATACCTAGAGGTCTTTATGGATGATTTCTCTGTATTTGGAAATTCATTCAACCACTGTTTGAGCAACTTGGAGAAAATCCTGAAACAATGTATCGAGGTTAATCTGGTGTTAAGTTGGGAAAAGATCCATTTTATGGTTCAAGAAGGAATCGTCCTCGGTCACATCATATCGCATAGGGGCATTGAGGTGGATCGGGCTAAGGTTGAATTGATTTCCAAACTTCCTCTACCTAGCTCGGTTCGGCAGATCCGTTCATTCCTGGGACATGTTGGGTTCTACTAAAGGTTCATAAAAGACTTCTCCAAGCTTTCCTAACCCTTAACCGACCTTCTGGCCAACGACACCATATTCCACATGACCTCTGATTGCATCCAGGCTTATCACACCCTCCGGGACCTAGTTTCCACAGCACCTGTACTTCAGTCCCCGGATTGGTCCCAGGACTTTGAGATTATGTGTGATGCATCAGATTTTGCCATAGGCGCTGTTTTGGGACAAAGACAAGACAAGAAACCCGTGGTGATCTACTACGCGAGCAAAACGTTGGAAGAGGCCCAACGAAATTATACGGTCACAGAGAAAGAATTGCTCACTGTAGTTTTCGGACTTGAGAAGTTCTGACCTTACCTGTTGGGATCCCACGTGACCATCTATACTAACCATTCAGCCATCCGACACCTGTTGGCTAAAAGGACGCGAAACCCAGGCTCATCAGATGGATCCTGCTCTTGCAGGAATTTGACCTAGAAATCCGTGATAAAGCTGGATTAAAGAATGTGGTGGTTGACCACTTATCCAGACTTCACCTAGATCACATTGGTCCCTCCCTGCCTTTATTTGACACCTTCCCCGATGAACACATTCTGGCTGTGCAAGACAAGAAACTGCCTTGGTATGCTGACTATGTCAACTACCTAGTTGTAAGACAGACCTCGCACAACTGGTCTAGACAGCAACGGGACAGGTTCTTGGCTGAGGCCAAGCACTATTTTTGGGATGATCCCATGCTGTTTCGCCTCTGTGCCGACCAGATCATCAGGAGGTGTATCCCCGAGAACGAAGTTGAGACTGTGTTATCTTTCTGTCATGACCAAGCTTGTGGTGGCCACTTCTCTGGAAAGAAAACGGCTGCGAAGGTTCTGCAGTCCGGATTTTACTGACCTTCCCTATTTAAGGATGCACACAACTTTGCCAAGACTTTCTCGCGGTGTCAAACACTGGGGACCATGACCAGAAAAGATATGATGCCCCACCAGCCTATTTTGATTGTCGAGATCTTCGACGATTGGAGTATTAATTTTATGGGCCCCTTTCCACCATCCAACGGCTTTGAGTACATCCTAGTCTCGGTAGACTATGTTTCTAAATGGATTGAAGCCGTCGCCACCCGTCGATGTGATAATAAGACTGTCATGAACTTTGTTAAGAAGAACATCTTTTCCCGGTTTGGAATACCAAAGGCCATGATCAGTGATGGTGGAAGTCATTTTATTCACTCCCAATTCCGTGCCCTACTTAGAAAATACGGGGTTAACCACCGCATTGCTACCCGGTATCTTCGGCAAACAAATGGGCAAACCGAGGTCTCAAATAGACAAATCAAGAACATTTTACAGAAGACTGTGAGACCTGACAGGAAAGACTGGTCCACAAGACTGGATGATGCCCTGTGGGAATACAGGACCGCTTTCAAAACCCCGATAGGTATGTCGCCTTATCACCTGGTCTTTGGCAAAGCCTGCCACCTTCCTATTGAATTGGAACACCAGGCTTACTGGGCTGTCAAGTAGTGTAACATGGATTCCCAGTTAGCCGGTGCGCAAAGGACGCTCCAACTCTCTGAGCTCGAAGAAATTCGTCGGGACGCCTTTGAGAATAGTCGACTGTATAAGGAGAAAATGAAAGCCGTCCACGACCGACTCATCCATAGAAAGACCTTTGAGCCTAACCAGCAAGTTTGACTTTTTGATGCCCGCTTAAAACTCTTTCCGGGGAAACTCAGGTCCAAGTGGACAGGACCATTTAGGGTGGTCAAACCTCACTCCAATGGGGTGGTTGAAATCGTTGATCCGAACACTGGGTACACTTTTACAGTCAATGGCCAAAGATTGAAACACTTCCTAGCTAGGTTCCCCCAAAGGAGAGTGTGACCCTCATTGATGGATGACACGAAGCATCACCCAGCTGGAGGCGTTAAACTCAGAGTTTCCTGGGAGGCAACCCAGTGGATTCAGATTGATCCAGTATTCTACGTCACTTAGGTAATATCTTTTTTTGAACCCCTGTTGTATCCATGTATTTGCCAATGAGGACATTGCCCAACTTAAGCATGGGGGAGGGTGGTAAATTGCATGATCCTGAGCTCATTTAATCAGTCTGGATAGAATAAAATTTAAAATTAAAAAAAAATTGAATTTAGGAAGAAACTTAGGCATTAGAAATTTGTCAATAGTGGGAAATAATACAAAAGGAACTTGAACACTTAGACTTTTCAGGCCTTCAGGCTTAATCAGCCCTGGTGTCCATTAAAATATGGATTTAGCTTCAAATCCTTGCAACCTTAAGCTACTCTAATCTACCAACTAAATAACGTGATAAGTATACGACTTATCAACTCACCCTCTAACTCAGAAAGACTTTGAATCTAAGCATCTGCACACATTTTTGCACAGACTCACTCCTCGGCGATTCTGGCAGAAATTGGGTAGCTAATGAACTCTCTAGGGTGGTATGGCTGGCAAGTTGTCATGGGTAACAGTCCATTGGTAGATTGTCCAGAGCCCAGCCATAGGACCACATCTTCTTCTTTGCCTCTAGGTAAATTTGAGATCAAGGAAGCCACCTACCAAATAAAAAAAAAAGAGGAGAAGAAAAAAGAAAACAAAATAAACCACACTTCACCGCACGAGTATGCCTGACAAGTGATCGTGGGTAACAACCCATTGGTCAGTTGTCCAGAGCCCAGCTCAGTAATTGCACAAAAAGAACCTAAACACTTAGGGAAGAAGCAGGGAAATAGTACAAGCCGGGGAGATATATATTGGAAAAATCCTTGTGTTGACCCCAATTAAAATAAACGTAGGGAGAAAGCTACCGATCGAACAAATACACCTTCAGGCAAAACACTTCATCTTCCGATCACCTAGGGGCGTAGAAACCCGGAGTCTATCTAAATTACCGTTGAGTGAGTCTATCACGATCTTCACACCAAGATGCTTAGCACTTAGAGTTTTGTCCGAGTTTTGGGTGGGTTGAGTAGCCGTAGAAAGTTACCAACCCACTCTTAATTCCAAAAAAATCTAAAAATAAGAAATATATATATATATTTACATACATTAAAGCAAGGATTGAGGCGATTTGGATTTTGGCAGACACCCGGGCACTTCTTAGTCTTTGTAGATTAAGATCTTAGTATATTTCCTCCTATTGACAAGTGACGAAATGTCTAAGTAGATTACTTCTTAAATTCTGACTAGAAATAAAGGCTAGAATAAACCTTACTAGGTACTAGTAAGGAATAAGCATTGGGGTAAGATAACACTACATCTCAGGGTGATAACTCTATTAAATGGGGTTTATCTTAAGAACAAAATGCATAAATAACACATCCTAAATAAGAATTGGAGCATTACATTAATCACACATTAAGATTGCTTATAGAATAGTATTAATGGCCATTTGTATGAGCACTTGTCAAAACAGGCCTCAGATGAGCAATCGGACTGCACGGATGGATTCAGAGCGACAAACGGAGTCCAGCGGACTCGAAATCGGCCAAATCCGACATCCGGAGCTTCCGCAATGGGCCCAAGAAGTTCTGACTGCTGATCTGATGATCAACGACCCACGATGCACCATGTGGCACCCACTCGCTGCGCCTGCACGCCTCATCTAGCCCCCTCCATCAACCGCAGAACGATTTGAGCCATCTGATCTTCGATCGGACGGCTGAGAACACCACACCAACCGCCTGCGCCATCACTGCACTCCTTGCCTGAGCAGATCACGACTGTCAGATCTCCATCCAACGGTCGGTAGCAGTCGAGCACCGATGCGCAACCGCGACCATCCACGTAAGGCAGTGCAATGATCGATGCCTCAACCGCGCAACCAGGGGGCGCAGGTTCGAAACGCCCCGCGCACCAAATCGAAGGCGAAGGCGTGCGAGGGCAAAATTGGATCACCCGATCAGCAGCAAATGGGCACGATCCCGAGATGTGGTTCCCGCAGATGCGTGCTGACCAGACGCGAGCGATGACGCGGGCGCGAGGGTGCGACCCAGGCGTGCACCCCGTGCGGAATCACAGCCGTCCGATCTTCGATCGGGCGGCTTATGACGCACGCACAAGGTTCAGGCGTGAGGAAGAACAGTCGTGGGCGAGCGACCAGCGGGTAGGGGCCCTCACTGACATTTTGGGAAGGGTTTTAGCGACGTCCGATTTTAGCGACATCCCGGACGTTGCTAAAACCCCTTCTTCAATTGGAAAGCCCTTCTCCCTATTTGAACCCCTTCCAACCACCCATTCAAGGCATTCACTCCACTTGCAAATGCTCTACCCCCTTCCTAGCTACCTTTAAGCCCTTTTGTAATCGCCGGAGACGATGAGCCGCCGACAGAGCCCTCTCCACCATCATGGCTGCCTCGCCGCCCCCCCTCTCTCTCTTTCCTTCTTTTAAACTTTACTTTACTTATGTTCAAGCATTTATCTAGTGTTGTAATTGTGAACCAAAGTTGCATGTTAAATGAAGATTGTTTTCTATTCAATTTCTTGCTCTATTTTCTATCCAAGTTGCATGTTGCGAATGAAACAATTCTAACCCTAATCTCTCTCCCTCTCTCCCTCTCTCGCTTTTCACCCATGCCTTTTCGCAAGCAAAACCTCACGATTTTTCGTGACAATAAGTGACAAGAAGGATCCAATTTTTACGCCTCCCTGAGACCGACACTCGGACTCACATCCGTTTCTTTACTTTAAAACCGACGTCGCAAGTGTAAACTATAACAACACTTCCAAACACACGCACACGCGCACGTCAATTGGCAAGGTGGATGGAGGCGTGGAGCGGTGGGACAACTCGCCGGTGATTTGGTCGGAGGTGGGAATGATGGTGGTGGTCAGTGGTAGTTGTGGGGTCGAATGTGTGAATTAAAAGAGGGAAAATGAAGAGGGGGAGAGGAGGAACTTATCTGTGGGTCTCTGGACGAAGGGGGGAGGCGGAGGGTGAGTGGCGCGTATTAGCCATCGCCGGAGACGAAGGCCCTGAGGTGAGGATGACGACGACGAGGAAGGGGTCGGAGGGGCGCGCGCAAGTTCGGCGTGGCGTAGAGGAGCACAGCGGAGATGACTCTACCACCGGTTTGGCGGCAGAGTGACGAGAGGAGGAAGAGGAAGTCGTCGGAGCTTGCGGGTAGATGGCCGGAGATGAGGAAGACGAAATTAAGGGGGATTTTCAAGCCAGAACAAGCTTGAAGGATGCGATAGAGGGTGCCATCCTTAAATAGGCGTCGGTCAGAGGTAGAGCGCACAAAAGCGGTAGGAAAAATCCTGTCGGAGACATGGGTAGACGGAGACCCGTACCTCTCGCGCATTCGCACGAGAGGTATGGCGGCCTACAGGGTATAGGAGCCGGCCCATGCGGCAGGGGACAACGCAAGGTGTCTCCCTTACAAATCTAGGGTCGGCTCCCCACGCAAGCACGGTGCCATCCTCCGCGCAAAGTTGCCGAAGGTATGGCCTGCGCATGCAGGTGGCAAAGGGACCCTATTGAAGAAGACGACGAGAAACATAAGAAGGTCTTTGCAAGGTTTCAAAAAGTTAAGGATCAAAAAGTAATTATTGAGGACCATTTTGTAAAGTGGGTCAAGACGACCTTCCCTTAGGTCCAAATTTTGGTATAAGCCTAATTTGGTCCTAGGGAATCCAATGGTGGAGTTGGATTTTAGGTTTGACCATGTTTGACAGGATATTTTGCACAAAAATTTAAATTAGGTCAAAAATTGGGTATGGTTCTCAATCTAGGTCAAAATAAGTTTCAACGGCCAAATTGAAAATTCTAAACCATAGATGATATTTTTCTATGATTTTTAGAGGACTTAGTTGATTTTTATATTTCCTAGAACTTCGTGAATTAAAGTGGATTTATTTTAGGCTTACAGAATATAATTTAATTCCCAGATTTTGTCATAACCCTTTTCTGACCAAACCATCCCACTTTTTCTCTTATTAAGTCCAATTGACCTGTGTCTAGACCCTTAAAAATTCCGTTCATGTACTGCAATGGTAAAATTATAGTTTTACGTCTTGTGTAATGTTTTATTCTCTGCTCAACAATTCCCTATTTTAGGCCTTCCCTTAGGTTTTGTAGGAGCTTTTATTCAATTTATTAGGCCAAAATGTGCTAGTTAGGGTTCATGATGAGGTTCTCATCATTCCCCTTCTTCTTCCATCATGGCACAACCTGTTGAAGAAGAAAACATCTTGAGCACCAGCTTCAGCGCCTATATGATCTCTTCCAAAACTTCATGAACCCGCTGCAGCACCCCATGATGGGAGATCACTATAATACCGCTGTGGTGGCAATCGAGCCTCGAGTCCGAATCCTGATTAGAGGTCTTGATTTTGAACTAAAGCCCAATATGATTCATGCCATACCAAAATTCTATGGGCTTAACTCCGAGGATTCATTCTAGCATATTAAACAACTCAAGCATCTAGCCCAGACCTTCGGGTCAGATGTACAAAATTGGGATATTCTGCTCATGAAGATGTTCTCTTTCCCCCTCATGGACAAGGCGGCTCATTGGTATCAAACTCAGACTCATCCGATCAACACATGGGATGAACTTCAGTCCGAGTTTTTGAAGAAGTTCTTTCCCATTGGTCGGACAAACGCCTTGCGCCATCAGATCACTCATTTCACCCAATAGACAAGAGAACCTCTTAATGAGGCATGGGACTGATTCTTAGATCTCATGCGAAAATGCCCCCATCATGGAGTTCCTAAATGGGAACAAGTCCAGTCTTTTTACCAGGGACTCCGTGAGGACATTCGATTATTCGTCAATGCAACTTGTGAAGGAAATATCTTGGGTCAACATGAGGACACGGTGTGGGAGATTCTTGAGAACATGTGCGAGAACTCCATCAACAATGACTCCATGGGCTTATTCGATCGAAAGAATGCCTGCACATCGACGAATCTTAGGGGAGCACGAGACGCAGGGCCTGTCCGCATCCGTCGACTTGGTGCTAATGGCTAGTCGGTTGGACAAGGTCTCTATCATAGAGAAGAAGGTGGACGAGCTGACTCGGCATTTGCAGCGAGCCACCTCTGCACAGAACTCTTTCGCACAGCCACCTCCCGCTAGGGAAACTGTGCAAAACACCTTTCACCGATCTTCTCAGGGGGCGGACTAGTATCCACCCCCGTCTGACTCTAGGACTGGAGGGACCTTTAATCTGCTCTATTCTTATCAGGGGAACTCTAAACTCCCATACTCTAACTTCCCTGAGGCTCCTCAGACCTGCGAGGACCTCAACACCTACAACCATGGATGGTGAAATCATCCCAACTTTCAGTGGGTGGGAAACTCTCAAACTCAAAGACTACCTTACCAACCCCGTCCACAAGCCCCTCGTCCCTATTAGATGCCTCAGCCTCGGCCCAACCCCACCTATCAATCTGGGCCAAACCAAGAACAAATGTCTCTTATCCTTCAAACACTGGCTGACATTCAGAGAACGAATGCGGTAATCCAAAAATAACACAATGACAAGATCATAGAGGTTTGCAACCAACTCGCCCAGATGGTGAATTCCTACCAACCGGGCACACTTCCTTCGCAACCTCTACCAAACCTAAATAACGTGCCAACCCAGAGGCGTGTTATGAACCCAAATCCAGGCCACGCACAGAAGATTTATCATGCCCCCTCTGTTCCATCACTTGATGGGATGGAAGCTTCAACATCTTACGCGGGATATCAACAGCAGCCACCCATTTTACCAGCCCCCAACCAGAACCAGGTAGGATTAAACTCTGTAACAACCCATAGTGGTAAAGCAACCCAAGACCCACCTTACCCAAACCACTTCAAGCCTGGTAGTGACCCAAGCCCTAGGATAGTTATCCAGGATGTCCCTGTCTTAGATCAAGAACCTTGACCTATTCTAGAGGAACCAACCAAGGTTCCATTTCCCGAGATCTTGACGAAGGGAAAAATGACAACCAAACCTGTGGCTCCTGAGGAGAATCTGATCAAGCTCTTTGAACAGGTCCAGATAAACATCCCCTTGATGGATGTAATCCACCATGTACTGGCATACGCACGATTCCTGAAAAACGTGTGTACACCCCAGCGTAAGCTGCAAACCAAGAGTGGGAGTCCGATCGTACTGTCAGAGTAAGCCAGCTCTGTAATCTTGAGTAAACTCCCACCCAAGGCAAAAGACCTAGGCACTCCCCTGATTTCATGTAAAATTGGTGAAACCCAATTTGATAGAGCATTGCAAGACCTAGGTGCCTCCATAAACCTAATACCTACATCCCTCCTTAACCATCATTAAGAGTCCGAGCTTAAACTGACAGAGGTGACATTGCAGTTAGCTTATTGATCCATCAAGTCACCTAAAGGAATACTCAAGGATGTCATTGTTAGGGTACGAGATTTCTACTTCCCAATAGATTTTGCAGTTCTAGATATGGGTGCACCAGAGAACCCAAGGGATACACCGATTATACTAGGAAGACCTTTTATGGCCACTGCTAGGGCCAACATAAGCTGTGAAGAAGGCCAAATAGAATTGAAATTTGGGAAACAAACTCTTAAGATTGGCATCTTTAAGGCCCAACAAGGGATTAATTGCGGTGTTGTAGAATAAATATGTGACATCAAAGCCATGGTTGATGAACCGCATATCAAGGACAACCTGATTATCACCGATCAACCACAAGAAGATCAAAACCCGCAATTAGAGGAGTCTGAACCAGATCTAGATACACCCATAACTCCTACCCTTATTCTTCACATACACCCTGAACCACCCACTGCTGCTGATAATCCTGTCTTGGAACTCAAGCCCCTTCCCGATCATCTGAAATACGTCTTTTTGGGTTCCAATCAGATATTTCCTGTGATCATAAACTCCAGACTCACACCTGATCAAGAATCCCGTCTGATTACTATTCTTCAGCAACATCATAGAGCCATTGGATGGACTCTCGATGATTTGACTGGCATAAGCCCCACTTATTGCACACACCACATCTATTCCGAAGAGGGTGCACGACCTTCGCGTGAGATGCAGAGACGTTTGAATCCTAATTTGCAGGAGGTCGTGAAAAAGGAGATCATTAAATGGTTAGATGCAGGGATTATCTACCCGATCTCCGACAGTCGATGGGTGAGTCCAATCCAGGTTGTGCCTAAGAAGGCAGGGCTCACCACCATCACGACTGAAACCGGAGAGGTCATACTGACCCGTATAGCCAACTCATGGAGAGTTTGCATAGATTACAAATGACTCAATTCCTCCATGAAGAAGGATCATTTCCCACTACCGTTTATTGATCAGATCCTCGAAAAACTAGCGAGAAATAGATTCTTCTGCTTCCTTGACAGGTACTCTAGTTATAACCAAGTGGCAATCCATCCAGAGGACCAAGAGAAGGCCACATTCACCTATCCCTTCGGAACGTACGCGTTCCGAAGGATGCCTTTCAGTCCCTACAATGCACCCATGACTTTCCAACGGTTCATGCTTGCCATATTCTCTGATATGGCAGGTGATTATGTAGAAGTCTTCATGGATGACTTCTCAGTATTTGGGGCGTCATTTGATGATTGCCTCCAGCACTTGGTTCAAATACACAGGCGATGTATTGACATGAATTTGGTTCTTTCCTGGAAAAAGAGCCACTTCATAGTGCCTGAGGGGATCGTCTTGGGACATATGATTTCTGAGAGAGGCATCCAAGTTGATTGAGCCAAGGTTAACTTAATTTCCAAACTCCCTATGCCTAGCTCTATCAAGGACATCCGATCTTTCCTGGGGCACGTCGATTTTTGCCGTTGATTCATCCCTGATTTTTCGAAAATCGCGCGCCCCCTGACCTCTCTTCTCTCCAAGGATGTACCTTTTGAAATCTCCAAGGAATGCACTCAAGCATTTGAGATCCTTCGTGACCGAGTTACCCAAGCCCCAATCTTATAGTCCCCTGATTAGTCTCAACCCTTTGAGATCATGTGCGGTGCATTTGACTTTGCTGTAGGAGAGGTTTTGGGGCAGAAAATTGACAGCTAACTCATGGTCATTTATTACGCTAGTAAAACACTTGATGAGGCTCAACGTAACTACACTATTACTGAGAAAGAGCTGCTAGCTGTACTATTTATCCTTGAAAAATTTAGATCTTATCTCCTGGGTTCCCATGTTATTATCTACTCGGATCACACAGCTGTGAGGCATCTCCTTGCGAAGAAGGATGCGAAACCTCGATTAATCCGATGGATCTTGTTGCTGCAAGAATTTGACCTCGGGATTCGCGATAAAGCAGGAAGATAGAACGTGGCAGTTGACCACTTGTCCCGCCTTCCTTCTGAGATCATTGACCCTTCCGGACCCATCACAGAACGTTTTCCTGATGAGCACCTCTTGATTATCAATACCGGGCTTCCATGGTTTGCTGACATAGTAAACTACATGGCATCACATCAGGTCCCGTCTGATTGTTCGAAGGCCAAGAAGGACAAATTACGCTCCGATGCCAAGTATTACATTTGGAAAGACCCGTATTTATTCCGCATTGGTGCTGATCAAATTATTCGACGATATGTCACGGAAGAGGAAATCAAAGACATACTTTCTTTCTGTCATGACCAGGCATGCGGTGGCCATTTTTCTAGGCACAAAACCGCATCAAAAGTCCTCCAGTGTGGCTTTTACTGGCCCACAATTTTTAAGGATGCATATAATCGCTGTAAGGCATGTAACCGTTGCCAGACATTGGGCAACATGAGCCATCGTGACATGATGCCTTTACAGCCGATTCTACTATGCGAGATTTTCGACATTTGGGGGATTGATTTTATGGGCCCCTTCCCTATCTAGGATGGCTTCGAATACATTTTACTCGTTGTTGACTATGTGTCCAAATGGATCGAAGCCATTCTGACCCGAACCAATGATCACAAAGTCATTATCAAGTTCATTCACCAAAACATCTTCTCAAGGTTCGGGATTCCTCGTGCGATCATTTCTGATGGAAGGACCCATTTCACAAACGCTCAATTCAGGTCACTGATGACCAAATACGAGGTGTCACATCGAATCTCTACTCCTTACCACACCCAAACTAATGGTCTAGCTAAGCTATCAAATCGGGAGATCAAGAAAATCCTTCAGGTTACTGTTTGACCTGATAGGAAGGATTGGTCATCCCGGCTCCTGGAAGCTTTGTGGGCTTATAGGACCGCCCACAAGACCCAACTAGGCATGTCTCCTTTCAGACTAGTGTATGGGAAGGCATGTCATCTCCCCATCGAATTGGAGCATAAAGCCTATTGGGCAGTACGGAACTGCAACTTAGATTTTTCTAAGGCTGGAACCCATAGAAAACTTCAGATAAGCGAGATTGATGAATTACGCCTCGATGCATATGAAAACTCGCGAATCTACAAAGAGCAGGTTAAAGCCTTTCATGACAAGTACATATCTAGAAAGATCTTTCACCCTGGTCAAAAGGTCCTACTCTTAGATGCCCGATTATAATTGTTCCTAGGAAAGCTGCGATATAAGTGGATCAGACCTTATTTAGCTCAACGAATCTTTGGAAATGGAGCCGTTGAGATCGCTCCACTCAGCCACGATTCCGAGCCCTTTGCCATGACCAATACAGATTTGGCTGAGTCATCCTTTATCCTCCATTCTCCCTGAGCTCATTGCACCCAGTCGATGGCGTAAAAACTCAGCGCTTAACAAGAGGCAGCTCGTCATTCTTTGAAAAACCCGAAACCCTTTCCTGACATTTCTTTTTGCACTTTAGGGTTCACCCCTCAGGACAACCGACTCCACCACAGGTACCCATACCCGAGTTTAGAAATTGTTCGCAATAGTCACCTCGACCCGTTCACTCACCCAATACCTATCCTAATGAATGAACCAAGCTGAATACAAACCCACCTAATTTGCAATGGGGACATTGCAAATCTTAGGCATGGGTGTATGAAAGTGCAAAATGTATGAAAACTCATATCAAGAAAAGGTTTCAACAAAAAAATCACAAATCATCTAAAAAAAAAATCGAGAAGAGGAGAGAAAAATTTTGTAAGCCACATAATCATGAGGAGGAGAAAAAGAGCAAAAAGACAAAAAGGAGCACAAAATGAAAAATAAAGAAATAGTCATTAGTAAGAAATTAAGGGATTAACCAAAGTTCTAGACCACATTAAGAAAAGTAAAGAGAAATTGCTAAAGAGATACAAAAAGATTAGTAAGAATGCTAACCTTAGGCCTTTTTGGCTAGACACTTAGTACCTGCTAAGATCTGGATATCCTCAAGAGGTTAAGGAAAATGCAAAGCTTAAGTATTAGGTCTAAGGGTTAGGGAGTATTCGGCCTCGTTAACTAACCTTCAGTTTGCGGGACTCGGTAATCTAAGCACCGCAATCTACACACAGTTTGGTTCAGTGCGCATAATAATCAAAATCACGCAAAAAGCGTTTTTAATGTTCAGAAAATGTTTCTTAGATTAGGAGCAGCCGATCGACGCAAGTTGATTTGGATGAGTTCCCGACGTGAAGTGGTGGGAAATTCCTCTTGAAGATGCGTAACATATCGTCTCCTCGGTGCTTGTCTCTTAGGATATTTACATATCCTACCGAGGACATGTAAGCACACTGCTGGTTCAGATAGCATGGATGGCATTATCATGAAATGTCAATCGCCATGGTCTTGATTCGGCCACGGAACACCATGGGCGGGATTATCTCAAAATCTCGAAAACCAGGGTTCTGGGGGTCACCATGGGTGGTGCTATCACGAAGCATCGATTGCCAGGAACCTTTGAGGATTGATGATGGGGACGAGGAATCCGATACAGACCATGTTGAGAAGCCAATCCGAAGCTAGAATTAAAAAGAAAAGAGAGAGAAAAGTTTCCAAACAAATAAATCCTCTATCTCTGTTACAAAACGCACTGCAAACTGGACCAAGGTTAAAAATGTCTCAAGCATGGGTGCTTTAACCACGGAGTCTAATAAACCTTAGGGTAGTTCCTGCAGGCCTTAAAAACCTTCGTGGAGGACCGAGGCTAAAGTTGGATAGGTCTGGATCTTGGTTGGTACTAAAGTACCTTTAGGCCCATTGTTGGCATTCTGACCTAATCACAGAGGAAAAAGAAGAAAAAGCACTTATCATAATTGGTGAAAGAAACTCATGTTCTAGAACATAGGTTAATACCTTAAAATTTTGCTAAGAAACTAGCAAAAGCTAGCCATGGGGGTATGATGAGAACCTCATCATGAGCCCTAACTAGCATATTTTGACCTAATAAAGTGTACAAAAGCTCATACATAATCTAAAGGAAGACCTAATTCAGAGGATTACTAATCTTGAAAGAATACCTAAAGAGCAGGGTAAAACTGTAATTTTACCATTGCAGTGCATCAACGGAATTTCTCAGGGTCTAGACATAGGTCAATTAGACTTAATAAGAGAAAAAGTAGGGTGGTTCAGTCAGAAGAGGGTTATTGAGAAATTTAAGAATTAAATGACATTCTGTAACCCTAAAACAAACTCGCTTAAATTCATAAGGTTTCATGCAAGATAAAAATTAACTAAACCCTCTAAAATTCATGGAAAAATATCCCATAGGGTTTAGAACCTTCAATTTGGCCTTTGGAACCTGTTAACATAGATTGGGGACCAAGCCCAATATTTGACCTATTTTGGGTTTTTGTGCAAAATATTCAGTCAAACGAGGCCAAACATAAAATCCAACTTCACCATTGGATTCCTTAAGTCCAAATTAGGTTTGTACCAAAATTTGGACCTAAAGGAAGGCCATCTTGACCTACCTTGCAAATTGATCCACCAAATTACATTCTGACCCTTAACTTTTGGAAACCCTCGCAAATACCCCCTCAACTTTTCGTCACTTTCTTCATTTTGGTCCCTCTACCATTGCAGTAGGGACCCATACCACCGGCGACTTTGCTAGGAGGTGTTCTCCTGGTTTCCATGGGGAGCTACTGCCAGATTTGAAAGGGGAGCTCTCTGCGAAGCCCCTTACCGCATGAGCAGCTCCCTATGCCCTAAATCGCCCCATACCTCTCGTGTGAACGCTTGAGAGGTATGGGTCTCACTCCGGCCATACCTCCGACGATGACTTATGGCCGTTTCCTTGTAATTCTCCCTCTGCATGCACCTATTTAAGCAAGCCCAGAGCCCTCCGCTTCGGGCAAGCCTGATTTGGCCAGAGATAACCCCTCAATTTCATCTCATCCTCCTTCGGCCATCTGCTCGCAGGCTCCGGCGACTCTCCCTCCCTCTTCTCATCCCTGACCCGACCCGTTTACCCAAGAAAGGCTCTGGGAGAGCTGTCATAAGAGTGAAATAGAGAGCGACGCGGGGAGGGTAGGGGCTAGGTTTTGCTCTTGTGTGTGCGTAGGAAAGAAGAAGAGGAGCAGCTGAAGGAAGGAGAAGGTGCGGCTAAAGAAAAAGAAAGAAGGCGGAAGAAGAAGCAGTTGCGGAGAAGAAGAAGAGAAAGAGGAAGGAGACTGCAGAGGCCAAAGAAAAAGAAGCTGAAGACTTAGTCGCAGAAAGACAAGGAAGAAGAGATAAAGCAGAGGCAGAGAGAAGTAGGAGCAGAAGAAAGAAGAAGAAGAAGCATTAGTGGAAGAAAGAAGAAGAAGCCATGAGGAAGCCACAGAAGAAGAGGAGGAGCAGCTGAAGTCAGAGGAAGAAGATAGGAAGGAAGATAACCAAGAGAAGAAGAAAGAAGAGAGAAAGAGAAGGCCAAAAAAAAATCACTGTAGCAAAACACTTTTAAGACGTCTGATTTTTCATCAGACGTCCAATTTTTGGGCATTATTTCTACGTTTGACAGCACTTGTAACGAGCGCGTGCCGCAGACGCCTTTTAAGACGTCTGGGAGGTGGCCCAGACGTCTGTCGAGACGTCTGGGATCACATCCAGACGTCTGACCAGACGTCCGGGATAGTTTACAGACGTCTGGCGAGCAGTTATGCTCACACGGGATATTCGTCTGCGCGCCTGTGCGCGCAGACCTGCGTTCTGCCCTCTTTCTCTGCGGCTGCAGGCGGCTGCGACCGCCTTCTCTCTCCTCTCCGCGCGGCGTTAAAAGGGGGGGGGCGCGCCTCCCCTCCCGTCTCCACCATCTTCCTCCTTCTTCTCCTGCCTGTGCGCGAGAGCGAGCGGACGCGAGGGCGCAGCGGCAGTGGCAGCCGCAGTGAGTGCGGAGGAGCTGCGGCGAGCGAGGGCGGGGCTCTGCCGTGAGGGTGAGCTCGCCAGGAGCGGCTTGGCCGGCCGGCGGAGGGCGCAGGGGGGCGCAGAGCGTCGCGGAGAGGGACCTGCTGCGGGCGGAGCAGCGTACGCGCGAGGTGCGACGCGGGCGGCGTCGCGAGCGGAGGCCGAGCAGGGCTCTGATTCTGGAAAAATTTCCAGAATCAGACGTCTGGATTGATATCCAGACGGCAAGGTCGACGTCTGTGAGATCATACAGACGTCTGAAAGGTGAGTTCCGCTTTCTTCTTCCTTTTTGTCGACTGACCGTACTGAGGGGGGGGTTGGCTGTGCGCAGGTCCTCTGATTCGTCATCCTTGCGAATCAGACGTCTGAAAGTTGTACCAGACGGCGGGAGTGACCTCCAGACGTCCGAAGTGACCATCGGACGTCTGGGATCTAGGAAAGACGTCCCTGCAGACTTCTGGACGTCTGGGAAACCACGCTGAGCAGGTAATTCTCTGATCCACCGTTTAAGACGTCTGGAGGGAGTTCCAGACGTCTGATTTTGCACAGTATCGTCTTTCTCGACCCGTTTAGGGCCCGTTTGGGCTCCGTTTTCCGCGATTCGAGTTGCGTTCGTTTCAGAATTAATTCCTCTACCCGCCTACAGTAGCTATACACTGTTTTGAGACACTCCTTGTGTTTGATCCTTGTGATAGGACCTCGTTCGGTTGCAGTCTTGAGAGTCGCGGAGGCGCGCGGGATCCCCGATCACGCCCCCATTACTCCCGTTGTACCTGGTAGAGTGGTTTTAAGTATTAATAAAATCTGTTAAAGTATGGAACCATAACTAGAACCTAGGGCATTGCATGAATCCTAGGAATGAGAAATATATGGAATGATAGCTCCTAGGTGTTGCATGAATCCTAGGGCCGGAAAACTAGATTGTATGATAGATCCTAGGATATGGTATGAATCCTAGGATGGAAAAACTAGTGGAATGTATATTACTGCAGTCTTGGAAAAATGGAAAGGAATATATAAAGCTGCCTGTAAATTTAATTAACAGCTGCCTGTTATGAATAAAGAAACATGTTGAGATCATGGATTTTGAGAACGTGAATCTGGAAAGTGAAACATATGATGTTCTGAGATAAAGAGCTGGAACCCTACGGGGAATTAGGAGTGGAACTCCTGGAAAGGAAAAGGGAATGGAACTGAGATGTAGTTGTACTGTCTCTTGGGTACGCAGTACCAAGGGAAGTACCTGTACCTATTTAGTCCAGAGTGGGGCCAGCCGCCCCAGGGACCCGGGGTTAGGCTTGGCCGCTCTGTACCGACTTGTTGGCCCTCGTGTACGTAGTACCGAGGAGAGCTAGTAGTGTTAGGAGAGTACTAGCTACCCCACGGGCCCCGGGGTTCTGCTAGCCTCCTTCACCGACTGTTAGGCCCACTAGGGCAAACTAGGGTAGTCAGGCGAGGGTGCGCGGACTGTGGAGGGGCAAGGCCCCGGTTTGGTTACTGTGGAGGGGTTGGACCCCTGTTACTGAGAGGGCTCTGCCCTGGTTCCGTGCTGTGCTTTGGGCGCACCCGTTAACGGAAACGACTGACCGCGTGCCAGTGCGGGCTAGCTACCTGTGCGTTTATCGCGCGTGCCGTAGTCACCGTTACGTCTGTCAGTGACCTTGGGGTGGTTGACTGAGGGTAGGATCACCACGGGGGACTCTCCCGGCCAGGAGAGCACCACGTGCTACTTCTACTTTTGGAAAAGACTGCAATCAAGATCGTCCCACGAGGACATTCGAGATCAAGTAAAGGATCTGAGAAATAAATGAAATAGTGAGAAAAATTGAAAGATGTAAATAAAGGAAGTAATAGAACATAATAGCTACTGTACACTCTACTGTTGCCTTTAGTTAGTTTGCCACTCTACTCAGCGTTTTGCTGACGTGTTACACTCGTTACCTTTTTCAGGACCAGGTGTTGAGCAGCCAGGGTCGGCGGCTGCAGAGGACGCTGGGTCGAGTAGGGTCCAGTAGAGTTACCACAGCTTTGTACTTTCTTTTTGTTTCTGTTCTAGTGAGTAGTTTTGTTTCCGCTGTACCTTCTTTACCCGCAGTTTTTGTTATATGATAAATGTTGTTTTACTGTTGTGGTGGTGCCTACTGTAGTAGTTTCTTTCCTTACTGCTGTACTTTCTTACTGTTAGTTATATTCATGCTGAATGTGGTTTATTTTACTGTCTTTTGGTTACTTCCTCGTTGGACGACTGGGTCTTGGGATTAGTCGAGTCGATCCGGTTCTCGTGTCTCGTAGGGACTCGGGAACCGGGTCGTTACAGCACTTTTTCATTTTGAGTGAATTGGTCATTGCTTTTTATTAAATTGAGAATTGTGCTCTTAAGTTCTAAAATACCGATTTGCTCCCTGAGTTCGACCTCAGAAGTTTTGAATTTCGAGTAATAAAAATTGATAATCATTTTCACAGTGATTTCAAATATACTACAGCGAATATCTCTTTAAAACACGATCTCGTCGCGAACCAGCGATTAGTCCCCAACTTGTCCGACCTTGACTGCAGTTCTTTGGCCTCAATCACTCGCGAATCCACCTCCAGGTGCTGTGGACGACTCTCAGGTGCTCTTCCAAGACTTCAATTGGACACCGCAGCCACGCCCTCACCTTTGATTTGAAGCAGCATCTCACATGTTGCTGCATGAATAACAAGGGGACATTTAGTCCCACATTGGTTGTGCACAATTGATCGACACCACTTAAGTGGAAATTCTACTCTTGCCTGTTCGCCTTAGTACACTGGGTGAGGTCCCACTCACCACACATGCGCTCACTCCTCATCGGCTACACCTCACAGACAGGTCTGGACCTTCGATCGTATACCCGATTACCCGGTATAGTTCACTCGGGTCTGAATTGATAGAGAAGAAAGAGAATTAGAGAGAGGGGAGGGGGAGGGTTTTGTGCTCTTCTATTGCTACTGTGCCTTGGCTCCTCTGAGGCGTGAAGGTTTAAGGTGTTTGTGCCTTAGCTCTGTCGACTGATTGGTTGCTCCTGTGCTTGGTTCTGATAGTTGCTGACATACCTGATTGCTGTTACTGTTTAAATATTTAAGTGGTTGTGAGATTTAAATTGAAGAGTTAATTTGGTGATTCAAATCACCATTTTAATCTGATCTTTTTTGCACTATTATTCTAATCTTATTGAATTATCATTTTGAGTAGTCATTACTTTCAAATTGCTTATATTTCTTGAGATTGGTGAATTTAAATTGCATTTTTACTTCCTATGATCGACCTCGGACTCTATTTCCTGAATCTGAGAATATAAATTTAAATGATTTGAGTGATTTTGTACTATATTATGACACATTTCTTAAACAACGACAATTTCGCCTGAATAATACTCCCTTTGCAAACTTATGTGATGGAGAAAATCAAAGTGGGAGTGATGTTGCTCTCAGGAATTTCTAAGAACAAAAGAGCACAATGGAGCACAATAGCATTAGGAAGAATAGAATAGGATAATAAAAAGTATTTAACAATAGAATATTTCTTTTCTTGATGTGTAGACTTGAGGCAACCCTTGTTGGGTATATATAGGTGTAGGAGGTCAGATTTAGGCCTAGGTAGTCATTGAGATTTGCATTGGAATGGACTAAATTAAGGTAGAACGGCTACAAAACATTTGCCTAAAGTCTGGTTGGATTAAACTTCTGAAAAGTCAAGATAGACGTCAGAATGAGTCATTTCAAACGTCTGAAAATAAGACCAGACGTTTGAAAAAGCTTCAATAGAAATTAGTCGATACCGGATCTCTCAAGATTGAGTACAGGGACGTCTGAACAAAAAGATAGACATCTGAATAGATAGTTTTAGATGTCTGAAAATAAAAATAGACGTCTGAAAAGACTTCAGTATCAATTACTAAGTTACTGGAATTCAATTGGATCTAGACAAGGATTTAGACACAAATGGTCAAACGTCTTTCTTGACGTCTGGTCAACAATGTAGACATCTTAAAAAGAATAATTAGACATCTAAAAAAATACAAAGACCTCTGATGACCTACAATGTTCCATATTCAAAGAGTAATAGGCATAATCAATTGCAATCAAATTGAACGTTGGATAAGAAGTGATCGTTGGTCATTCTCAGATGTCTCAAGAAGACAACAGACATTTGAAAGACAACAAAAATTATGATTGTTGTTCTTCTGAAGTTAAAGAGATATCACAAGTTCAATGACACGTCTGAAAAACATTATTAGACGTCTAAAGTAGAGTGCAGACATCTGAAAACCTAGCTGACAAAGGTTGAGGATTCTAGACATGATTTATGTTCTGAACAAGATCCTAGACGTCTGAAGAACCAATAGAAGTTAAATCTCATAACTTTAAGGATAAGGGTATGATAGGAAGGTTCCTAAAGATAATGCAAGACTCATTTACATTCTAAAAAATGAATAAAAACTAATCTAACTTCATCTCCTTCTATCTACTCATCTCCTTGATGCTCATCTCCTTCTATCTTCTTCTCATTTCCTTGATCTTAAGCTTTCATCAAGCTTCATCCAACCCTAAGCCTAAAATATCTATCTCCAAATACAATGTTAAATATAATATATTTTGTTATCATCAAAATCAATGATCATGGTGCTTTATCACCAGAAAAAGTGACTACCTACAACTTGATATCTGATAAGCAGCCTAACAGAAAATGTACCAGAAATTACTATGGTAGGAATCTTTCCACGCTATAAATTGTAAGGAGAGACCCTCGATTGCGAGGACGTCTTGTAATCTCATTAATACTAGTACAAAGTTGGGAGTACCATCCTCTCCTTAGACATATACCTCTTGCTGTGGAACTGGTTCACCAACTCCTTTCGCCCTTTTTATGATTGCTTATGATTTGCTCAGTCAAACTATTCGATTGTGTAGGCGGTTCGACCACATCCCCTTCGGGATGAAGTATTTTGTGGATGCATAACGTTCCCTACATCTACAAATCTTTTGATGACCTTCGATGGCAGCCATGGAGGCTCATCAGGAACCTTATTAAACACTACATATAATGAATGTCTTCAATTGCTTTGCATCCACATCTATACATGCAATATAAGATAGTGACATACCTTGAGTCAATTAATGTTTTGCAAGGGGGTCTGCACTACAAATCTTAAATTGACTATGAGCTTGAATCTTAATGGCCTCCATTTTTTTGGTGAAATAGATGCCCATACTTTCAGAGACATTAACCTTTGTGTGGGTTGAGTAAATGTTGCAAATCACCACCTGAAAATCAAGAGACACCAATATTTTGATTATATATTATCTAAAAAGTAAGAACCTACAAAAATTACATTATAATGATTATACATAAACCTAAGACAAGACCTCCAAAAAATAGCAGTCTTGCATGTTGGTGCAAAGGCACCTCGATTGATTAATTTTGATGATAACAAAATAAGCGTATTTTGACATTTTCATTTGAGCGTTTAAGTTTCACGATTAATGCAAGTAGAGGCAAGCTTGAGGAGTTTGCTCTTGGAGAAAATCATCAAGGAGCATGGAGGAATCCAAATGAGGAGCTTCATGGAGGTGATGGAGCTTTGCTTGGAGCGAGAGTTTGAAGAAGCTTGAAGACATGAAGAATATGATAGATGATTTCTTTCTTGTATTTGTACTATTTGTTTTTTATCTTTATTTTTTTCCTTAGATATAATGTAAAGAGTCCAAAAGTACAACACCTTAAGTCTTAGGAATACTAATCCATCACTAGAACACTTAGGTTAACTTAGAGAACCAAATTAGAAATCAGATAGACTGATCAGATGTCTAACATTACTATCAGACATTTGATATTGACTTTTAAGTCATCTAATTGTATTTCTAGACGTCTAAGTATCTAGGATGGAAATTGATATTATGTTCCTTTCCATTTAGATGTTCTACCCATAATCCAGACATTTTAGAAGACGTCTGAGGTATTTTCCAGATGTCCAATAATAGGACCATTGGACTATTAGATCAGAATCTTTGAGGATCACCCTACGATAATTTTAATCACTTTCAAACATCTGTGGAGATTCCCAGATGTCTGGTAAAGAGACGTTAGACATAATGACCCAAATCTTGATTTGTCAGACCATATAGTCGTTAGCTTCTCGGGAAATTAATTCCCGTAGAGAATCCTTAGGCCAGGCATCTAGATCATAAGTCAAACGTCTAACCTGTCATCTGACACATAACTACTAGAACCTTGTTTAGATCTAGTTCAATTCGAGGAACCAAACCTGCTCTGATTAGATGTCTGATAACTTGACTGGACGTCTTAAAGAATCCTAGTTTGACTTATGTCTAGATCCAAACAAATCCAGGGAGACCACCCTTCAGGATTAGACATGGAAATCTTAGATCAGACGAAATACTTTACGTCTGATAATATAATTAGAGGTCTGATAACTGTGTCAGACTCATAATGACCCTATTTTGGTTGGGATTTCGGCCCAATCTTTTGAGATTTGTTTCCAACGGCTACCTAAGGCTTCCTAAACCTTGTAAATCCTTTTTAGGACCTCTATAAGGAGAGGACCCTTCCTAAGATAAATACACCTATGATAGAATACTTTCCACAATTTTGAGTGTTTAAAAGAAGAGATCATCAATAAGAGAAGGTTTTGCTCTCCATATTCTACATCCGAGAGCACCATTACTCTACGCGATCATTAATGCCATCGCCATCATTCACTATAGCCAGCTTAATTTTGCTACATCTTAAGGGTAAATTCACCTAAATCATACAAAAAAAAGGGTATAATGTAATCCGGAGGAAGAATCATCAAAATAAACCCAAAAGATAGCTAAATGAGTTCAAAACACTAATTTAGGGTTTCCTTTGGAAATTAGGCTATTAAGACAATAATTAAATCCTATTTTTGGCCTGACTCAAATTGACAGTGTTATGATAGAAAATTCACAAAGTAAACCTTCTAAAAGTCATAGATAAATATTTTACAAGGTTTATTGTGATCAGTTGGATCAAAGGAGCCAAGTTGACATAAAATAATAACCTAGGTGAATAATTAATGTCAATTGGGTTTCAATATGAAATTAACCAAACAAATAACTTCAAAACCTAAAATTGAGACTTCCACTAAATTTCCTAGATCCTAATTAAGCTCCCATAAAAAGTTGGACCTATTTTAACAATATTCTCACCTACTTTGCATTTAAATCCTTAAGTTCCTAAAAATTTTGCAAATAGGCCTGAATTTATTACTTTCGGATCCTTCCCTCTTGCAAATAGGACCCTGGCCATCTTCCTTCTCGTAGTCGGACTGCGATCGTTGACCGAGCTGCTCAACGAGCTTCAAGCTTGGATTGTAGCCACCTCAGTCCGCGATCGGCCTTGGCAACAGAAGAAGTTTTGTTCCTCTTGCCATTCCACGTCTAACGGTGTTTGTTTCAACGGTTACCATCTCCTCCATCGCCCGTGATCTATGTTCAAAACAGAAGCAGAAGTTGCGAGTTGTTTCGAGTGTTTCTCACAACTTCCATCCTCCCTTGAGCATGGCAGCACCTCTATAAAGGACCGGCTACCTCTTCCAAGCTCCCTCATTTAGGATCCAAGCACAAAAGCTTCCTCCTTTCCTTCCTCCATGCATCGCCATTGCCAAACCTTGAGGTCTCCTCCACCCCTTCACTCCACTGCCTCTCACCATCAAACGAATGCACAACCATCTTCGCCTCTCTCTCGCCGAGCTTCCCAGCCAAGAAGCCAGCCCTCTAACCCCTTTGTCAACCTCAATTCCTCCTCTGACTCTTCACTGGCGGCCTGCCACCACCACCTGTCTCCTCGCTTCCATCTCTCCAATAGAATTAGGTTTTCTCTTCCCCCTCTTCTCCTCTATCTCCTCATCTCCTCAATTTCCTCTTTTAGCTTTATTTTCACCACTACGACACCTTCGTCTTCCTTACATCCGGCACGAGCTCACGTCGGTGCTACACCGCACCAACCACCTTGAAACCATCACGAAATCCTTTGCCGGGTCTCACTAAGCAAAAGCCCCAAAGAAATTTGAGGCTTTCGTGTATCTTTCCCTTTGTCGAACACATGCACCCAGATACACCTACATTAGACTCGATAGAGCTCTACTATGCTTGCCACACCTTAAAACCACCACGACTGCACTCGCTGCTTCACAACGAAGCTTCTGAACCAATTCAATTGGGCCACCAGGTCGTATTCTCTATTTCTGAACTTCATCGGAGCATCGCTGCCACCTTCGTCTTCCCCGACCAAGTCCGCTTGCCTTCTACTCACTCCAGCTTTGCTACCGCTCCCAGGTGCCACAAAACCCCTCTGCGACACGCTCCAGGAATTCAATTGGAGAGGAGCACTTCCCCAGCAACTGCAATCAACACTAATCCTCTACTACTGAAGCATGAAGAGGAACTAGACACCAATAGTGCCACATCGTGGAAGGCACAGCTCATGGCAGCAGATAAAAGGAAAATGTAGTGTAAGCTATTTGCCTCAGCACGCACAAGGTTGAGGTCCCTCACACGCCCTTATGCATGCGCTCACATGCGCTTGTCCAAGCCCTCACCTGTGCTCACGTCACGCGGGTCTAGGCATTGGATCTGATTACTCGGATCTAGCTTGATCTGAAAGAGAAGAGAATCGAAAGGAGAAAGGGGGAGGGTTTTGCACCTCGAAGAACAGTGCCTTTCCATCAGTGCTTGGCCCTTGTGCTCACACGTTAAGGCGTCTATGCCTAATATCTGTCGTGTGAGGGTAAAAGCCTAACTTGTTCTTAACGTGAAATAATTGATAGTTAGAACTGTTCAAACATTTGAGGATATTTGGGTTGGTGGTTTAAACCACCACTTTTACCTTCATCTTTTTATATTTTTCTGTCTAAAGATATATTTGATATTCATTGAATATCTATTACACTCTTCTTATTACAATAGTGATATTAATGCATTTTTTTGCTCCCAGAGATGACCTCAAATTTTTCTCTTTTAATTTAAGTTATAAATTTTAAATGTCAGATTTGCTTTGATCACCTATACTACGATGCATGATCCTAAAACTCGATCAAAGCGAGGTTCAACAATCATGCTTATCCACTTCTAATTATGGGAAGATTTCTTGCCTATAGTAGCATAGTTAGATCATTTACTATTTCGGCTTTATAGGTTTTGTTTTTCTCTTTTATTTTGCGATTGGGTAATCGTGTGGTGAATTTCTGTCTCCATCGAGTGACACAATACTCCTCGTGAAGAGGAGGGAGGTATGCTACCCTCTGGTTAAGTAGCGTGGTTGTATCTGTGGTTGTACAATTCTCGTTGAAATAATACGTTAGTGGATTTTGATCTACTCGGTAGATTGGAAAATCATAAGTCGAGAGGCTGAAGTGGTGGTTTTCACCCAGTTTGGGTTTCCACCTAAAATTATTGGTGTCATTTGTGGTGTTTGCTTATTTGTGTGATTGTGATTTCATTTCCACATTACTTTTATCATGCACTATTCAACCCCCCTCTAGTTTGGAATTTCAGTTGGTTTTAGAGCAGATTCATGCATTCACAGTCACACCTGGAGAGATAATGGAGGAGAGCATTTTTGCTGCAAGACCATCCGAAGGACAATCCACTACCCAACCACCATTCTTTTACGGGAGCAACTATGGATATTGGAAGCTCCGAATGAAGATATGGCTCCAAGCCAACAACTACACCGTATGGCAGAGATGCAAAGTTCCATACGAAATCCTAGACAGACCTACGGGAGGATACTCGTGACAACAAATCAAGGAACTCTCACTCAACAGAAAGATGATGAACGTGTTGTACTGCGCATTAAGTCCGGAGGAATTCAATTGTATTTCAAAATGCATCACTGCCTACGAAAGATGGCACACTCTAGAGGTAGCCCATGAAGGTACATTCAAGGTAAAAACTTCTAAAATAAATTTACTTTATTAAAAATTTGAATCCTTTGCTATGAAAGAAAACAAAACCTTAACTGAGATGTATACTAGGTTCACTCTTATAGAGAACAATCTCAAGTCACTATGGAAGACTTTCATTGAAGGACAACTTCAATCAAAGTTACTTTGTTCTCTTGGACCCGATTGGGAACAAAAAGTAATCGCGATTGAGGAAGCTCACAAAATTGAAGAGCTCAAGATGGAGGATCTACTTGGAAATTTCATGGCCTATGAGACCAAGTTGAAGCAAAAGAAGAAAGAGACTTCAGAGCCAAAGATGAAGAAGACACTTGCCTTCAAAGCCACTTTCGACGAAGAGGTAAGTTCCAACGAAGAGGAGCTTGAATTTTTAGTTAACAAATTTGCCAGGTTTCTCAAGTTTAGGGAATCAAAGAAAAAGGAAATGAAGGAGAGCCTGATTCATTGGTATCATTGCAACACAAAGGGGCACATTAGACCAGAGTGCCCCCTCTTGAAGAAAGAGAAAAAGAAAGGCAAGAAAAAGGCATTCCAAGCTGCTTGGGATGACTCAACTTCGGAGGAAGAAGAAGAACCTGGGAAGAAATTGAAAAATGAAATTACTTGCATGGGATTCATGGCCATCACAAGTGATAGCAAAGAAGACAAGAACAACGAAGAGGTAAATTCCTTTACTTTAGATGAGATGTAAGAAGACTTAGAAGAACTTTATACACTCTTAGTAAGGCATTAAAATTAGAAAATAAATATTTGAAAAAGGACTCTATTACCTTAAATCAGAATTAGATAATCTTTTTGCTGAAAAACAAGATTTGAGTGCCTTTTTTAGTTGTATTAAAAATGAAAAGAATACATTTGTCTTGGAAACTCATGAGCTAATCTTAAATAACATTAAATTGACCGATGAAAATACCTTGCTTAAATATGAAATATTTATGTTAAAAAGTAAGATGAGTTTTATTGAAAATGACCTTGCTTGTCTTAAAGAAAAACCTGATAAGTTGCTAAATAAGTTAGCTAGTTTCACTAAAGGAAAGACTAAGATAAATAATAGTTTTGGAAATAAACACACCAAGAGCTTTTATGCATAAAAGTCAAATGGTTGGAATCCAAGTGGACCCTAACCTTGGTTGAGAAGGGCTAACCATCGTGGACCCAAAAAGATGTGGGTACCAAAATATTTGGTCAACTCTTGTTTTGTAGGTGATTAAGACACTCCATTTGATATAAGATACTATCTCTATGGAATTCATGAAGGAAGAATGAAGATTCTTGGACAACCAAATGGGTATGGAGGTTGAAACCCATACCAATGAAGGTAAAACCCTTTACCCTAATTTTGATGATTCTTGTCAACATCTAGTTAGGAGGAGTAATTAGATTTGTTATATGCTATCATTCAAATAGAAATGCAGAGAAAATCACCTTTTAGCTATTTCCAATCTATGTAGAAATGCATACATTTAGGGGCTACATTCCCATTAAAAAGGGAGGTAGATAAACTTTTTTCTTTATGTGCTTAGATTCATTTAAAAAAGTGGAGAAAAGACTTTCATATCTTTATTTCAAACAAATCTTAGAAGAACATGTTGTAAGGGGAAGCTATAGGGTTAAAAGTTTAAAACCAACCTTTTTGATAATGTCAAAAGGGGAGAGACTTTTATTGAAAATTATTTGTGGTTTTGTCATCATTAAAAAGGGGGAGATTGTTGGTGCAAAGACACCTCGATCGATTAATTTTGATGATAACAAAATATATGTATTTTGACATTTGCATTTGAGTGATTAAGTTTCTGGATTAATGCAAGTGGAAGCAAGCTTGAAGAGCTTGCTCTTGGACAAAAGCATCAAGGAGCATGGAGAAATCCAAAGGAGGAGCTTCATGGAGGTGATGGAGCTTTACTTGGAGCGAGAGTTTGGAGAAGCTTAAATAGATGAAGAATAGGATAGATGATTTCTTTATTGTATTTTTTCCTTAGATATAATATAAAGAGCTCAAAAGTACAACACCTTAAGTCATGCAAGGAGTAGTCCTGCGAGGACAATGCCTTTGCTCCACGGCATTGTAGTCATGGAGCTTTAAATCAGCTACAACGGTAGAGAGAAGAGGAGTGTTTATTTACTGTAGAAGTGGGAGCTCTCTTTGCAAGGAAATAGATGATGAGGAAGAGAAGCCACTCACCGGTGGCTAATTCGATTCACTATAGCAGGATGAGATCATGGGAGTGGGAATGCTGTCGATACTCGCGATGCGAGTGGAGGGGTTGGTGAGGTCATAGTAATGGCGAGATTGCGACAAGACATGTTAAGGGTAGTTTACTTGGGGTTGTGAGAGGTTAACCTACCTGACTTTAACATCTATTTTGAATGATTAACATCTATTTTGCTAATATTATTTTTAAATGATGGTGGTGAAATGAGAAAAAAGTAAATAAATCTATTTTTTAATGCATTTTATAATATGCATATGAAAGTAATTGTTTTAAATAATGCATTTTAATTTTTTATTAGTGAAAATTACTTTTACTTGATGAAAAATTATTTTTTAAATGAAAATTTATTTTTTATTGATGAAAAATTATGTTTTAAATGAAAAATTATTTTTCAATTGTGAAAAGGCAATTAATATATTTTGGTTTTTTTCAATCGGTTAATTATTAATTGTATATTACAAAATATGTTGTAACGCGTATTTTCGTACTCATATTAATGGTAAAATAGATATTAACATTATTTTATAAATAATAAAAATAAAAATAAATAATAATTTTATATCTCTTAACACCAATTTTACTTACCAACTTTCTATCATCCGACGATCAAAGCTCTCTACATTGGCCTCGTGACGTAATGTAGTTTTGGGCAAACCAATAAGGGTTAATTTGAATGGAGGGATAGATTTCATGCGATACTTTTTTACAGCTGGATTATCCTTTATTTTTGTTTAGAAGTTATAAAGATTTTCTTAGTGAGTTAACATGTGATTATTTGAAAAGTTTCTGAGTTAACCTATAAAAATATATAAGATAACCAACCAAAAAAAAAATCTTATGATACATCAACTTTAAATTAACTTATCTAAAATTAAATCCTCTTAAATTGAATCAAAATATCCTTTCTTATTGATTAACTTTTATTTCAGTAGAATATCCCTCTTACCAAACTATATCTTTCAAAGTGCATGGGAGTTGGGGGACCTCTCTCGGGTTTAAAGCCAGCGGTAACTTTTTACCTCAGGAGGAGGACGTGACAAAAAAAAGTTCCAAGCGGTAATGAATTCGTTTCTCTCTCGTGGGCTCAGCACCCTGCGGCGTTGCTCGTGGGCGGTGCCCTCTGCGGATTTACCAATGACCTCGGGGCACGCTTGGGCAAGGAGAGACTGGAAAAGAAAAAAAAGAAAAAAAAAAAAAAACGGAAATTATGGTAGAATCGACTGCACGCTGGGCATCGGGCAAAGTTTACAAATCAGGGTGAGAGCGGCTGGAGGAGGTACTTCTTCCTCACCGTGTTTACTTTTGCCGATCCTTCTCCTTCTGCTTTGCGAAAGAGAATGTTGATGTTGTTGTTTTTTTTAAACTGAAATGAAATACAGGACAAGATTCTAACAGGAGAGGAAAGTACAGCCAAAGACAAGATAATTTACTTTATCTTGAATATATACGTAGACGTCAGCGTAATCTTTAAAATTTACGTTTTTTTCATCATATTTCAAATATTTACATAAGTATCACTTGAAAGTTGGTCGTACTGTAAAAATGATACTCGGTTAGTTAACAGCATTGATAGATAATGGTTTTATCTAAAAGTGATGAGCATTTATTTCTATGCAGGTAAATTTATTATTTTTCCTACTTCTTCCTTAATTTCATGGAGCCCTCTTTCCTCCTCCTTCAATTAGAATTTTTCTTAATATGGTGATCGAGATCTTCAATAATGGGAGGATTCGACCCAACAATCACATAAAAGATAATTATAAGAAGACAGAGAGATTGATTATCAAATTTATCACAAAGAATGTACGTCTAGGAAGAGGGCAAGATTCCCAAAAAATTTACTATAAATTATAGTAATTACAATCTCTTGGACGGATCCAATACAAAACCCACGCACCGAACTTCTCCCACGACGTGCCACTCGAGACTCACGCAACCTCCCATACACCGTGGCACCACGGTCTGTGCGCAACGGCTGGTGCAAGGCGTGTGCTTAAGAAAGAAGAGGGAGGCATGTGGGCGTGCTCCCACTCTTCTCCCTGCTTCTCTCCCTCGTCTCTCTCCTCCTCATCTCGTCCCACGTACAGCAGTAACCCTTGAGATATGTTCTACACAACCCCCGCACCTCGAGCGAAACACGCGGGCCAGCTACTCCACCTCCATGAGCACGTGCACATAGGAAAGAAGAGAAGGCGAGAAGGAGGGGGGGTGATTTCGCATATGCTCTCCTCTCCCTCTTCCTTCACTCTTGTGACCGTGGGGGAAAGAAAGAACATCGATCGAGGTGCTGCTGAGGGAGGTGTAAGGGTGTGGTGCCCAAGGAGAGGAGAGTTTTTGTAGCTGGAGGTTTGGGGTTTTAGGGCTTTTAGGGATCATGTGGGGTTGAGAAAATTATATAAAAAAGCCCTCAAGTTGTTCTCTTTTGATTAGAGGTCCCTATGTGGGTTGCACAAGGTGCAAAATTTATGAAAAACCTCACAAGGTTTAGGAAACTCCTCAAAGCCATGGAAAATGTAATTTACATGTGAAATTTACAATAAAATCCTGACTAGTTTAGAAAAATACCAAATGACCTTTGGATATTTATTTTTCACATGAAAATCATAATGATCATCCTAGAGAATTTAAAATCTCCCAACAATCCCCAAAGTCATTTCATATATGAATATCGCTTCACTCAATTTGGTCATTTCCAAATGCTTACTATTATTTGATTTTTTATACATTTCAAAGAATATATTACTAGCAAGTAAAATTCCTTCTACAAAATGTAGGTGGGAACAAAGCTACTTTTCTGTGATCTTATAACTCGTGCAAAGCACAAGGGTACAAACTATCAATATCTATGAAGCAGCGTCATGTAGACATTGTTTACGTCACTTTGCATTTATGTTTCCTAAATTTAACTGTTCCTGCAATGACAACTGCAGTAAATATTGCAAATACCCTACCCTCTTTCACATGCAAGCTGTGTGCTCAAACTACCCACTCTCTCTCTCCTCTCCCTCTTTAGCTCTCCTTGCCCTCTCCTCTCACTCTCCACTTTCTCTCCTTCCTCTCTCACGCCTCTCTCTCCCACTCTCTTCGCAAGGCCCCCATGTAGATTAGACATTTAGCTCATAATTAAGTGATGATCGAGGCATTTGTCATACAAATTTAAAGGTTAGTTTATTCGAAGGATCAGCCAAGTGAATAAAATTAATGTTAATTTATAATTATATTTATATATAAAATAATATTAATATTAGTTTATATTTATTTAAATTAATGTTAAGATATAATATTAATTTTTATGATATTTAATTGATAATGATATTAAAAATATGTAAATACATGAGTGACGTATAATTTTAATATAGATTTAATTAATAGTAATGATAAATTCAAAGTGATTAAATTTAAAATATTAAATAAAAAATTAAATAATCAACCAAAATAGAAATCGTATATGTGACAAAAGGTATATTCCGCCTTTGTAGTTTGAGAGCTTTGCTTTCCTTTTTTTTTTCTTTTTTTTTTTGTATATTTTATTTGAATTTTTCTGACACATTCTTTAAAATAAAATATTAATATATATTGTCCTAAAATAACTTCCAAAAGTGCGAAGCCAGTACATAATAATTTCGAGAACCGGTTTCATCCATTTCTCATACTAAAATTGTTGTTCTCTTGCTAATTGAATTTGGTCACATTTGCTACCTCTGCCATGCTTAGAAAATTTGTTTTGATCTCTGAAGGATTATTTTTTGTTATATTTATGTGGTTATATGATTAAACTCCAAATTTCCATATATTAATGATGCATTTATGTCCTAACAAATACGACATTTACCATTCCATGCCAACACGTTTTGCAACCATTTTCCGTAGATATTTTGTCATAAACTATAGATTGAAATATTTTCACTTTTTGTAAGGGAGTTGAAGGTAGAAATTTACATTGGATTTGATGGGAGGAACGGAGTGATCATTGATTTTTTCTTAGTTAAACTCACTTCTCATACATTTAGATGTTTGTCGGATCTATTTCTAGTACTATTTCGTAAGATAGCAATTGTTCAAACGTAAGCATAGGTTATAGTTAGCATGGAAAATTACTCGTTGGCTGTGATGCGTCACTCTTTGTGCAAAGTATGGGACTAAACATTAGTAAAATTATGAGAAACGTGGTTAAACAAACTGCTTGTACTAACGAACAGAGTTGTGCTCAAACGAGGTAACGTATGCCGTCAATATTTTTGTAGGAAAATTTGTACTGGAACTGGCAAATACCGTGACGTTTCTTTTAGCCATAGGAAAATTTCACTGAATGACACCATGATTAGAATTTATCTTTAGATGGTCACGCCATGCCATATAGAAGGTTTAAGTTTACCTAGTGCTCTCCACTGTCAAAATGTATGGCCTTCACAAGTCACAATATCTCCCGCAAGGGATGCCAATCTAGAGTCTAAAATTACGATAACTAGTAATTTTTTGACAGTACTGTACAAAATTTGTTTAACACAAGAAGGACGAAACATAGGTTGACAGCTAGCTAATGAATTTGGATACGGATATTCATTAGATTCGAATATAAAGCCAGATAATGAATTTGAAATTTCATGAAATGACGACTCGGATATTCGACGCACTATATATATGATAATGTTGTTAGAGTCAAAGGCCTTTACGTACGTTGAGATTTTGAGAAATTTGGAGCGATTATTACTCTCAGGAAAAAGAAAAAAGAAAAAATGGAGTGATTATATTTGTTGGCAATGATTTTCAAAGTGATTTAGCATGGTTTGTTATATATTTAAAACTAAAAATCAATTCATGTATTTAAAAAAAGATTGAACCTTTTATATACTGTTTGCTTGTAGGGATTGAGTTATTTATACCGTGTTTAGGTCTTTCAACTTGGGATAAAGCCTTTAATTTCGGGATTATTCAATTCCAGGAAGAAGGGTAGGATAAATTTATCCTAGAATTATACGAGATAACATTCACACTTATCCCTTAAATGCAGAAACTTCACAATCCCATGTTTATCCTATAATTCAATCACTTATAAAATTAATCCCTCAAAAGAAACAATACCCTAATATTTTTACATTTCTCAAAACAAGAATGACAATCTTTCTTGACGTTTATTTTCCTAAATATCTAGATAACTATTATATTATTTATATGTTTAATCAAAATAAATGATAGGTAAAACCTATCATGATGTATTCTTTGGAGATATTAATTGATTCAAATTTATCGTGATATATTTTTTTGAGATGATTAAACCTAATATTTCGAAAGGATATGTCAAGATAGATCTTAGTAAATCTTAATTTTCGTTAACGCCTAGATAACATTATAAATATCTTAGTGTTTCGAAAACAAATGTGTGAATATGATTTTTTTCTTATATTGTTGAACCAATCATTGAATATATAATTTATGTTTATATCCCGTTTATTTTCGAAATGAATTCATATATTATTTTTTAATATAAAAAAAGGAAACATGATATTCGATGTAAAAATCCAAATTCAAATCCGTGGTCCTCTGCATAAAGGCAAATACGTGTATGGAAGTGCTTATATGCAAGCCTTATACAACGTAATTTCATCCTCATTACACAGGCTTTCCACATTTCCAATAAATTAATCTAAACAAAATTTGATTTATCAAACAACATTAATTTTTAACCCACACCTTACTATAAGAGTAAAAATTTAAAATTGTCAAAAAATTCTACTACTTAAAAAACAACTACAATAAAAAAGGAAAAATAAAAAATAAAAAATATACATCATAATGTATAGTGATTTCAATTGATATATTTTAATTTTTTATCTGTTAAAAAATAAAATATATTAATTAAAAATCAAAACACACAATAACATATTTTAATTTTCCTAATTGAAATTGAAAATCAAAATACTGTACATTACAAAATACAATGCTTCTTATTAAAAGAAAATTTCTCAAATTTTAATTTGAAAAACCGACACACACAAATCTGAAATCAAAATCTATCGCACGTTACAAAATATATTACTTGATATATTCTGATTTTCAATAAGTAGAAAATAAAAAATATTGATTGGAAATAAAAAATACATCGCTCATTGTAAAATATATTGTTGAGTATATTTTAATTTTTAGCTAATGTATTTTGATTAACTGCAAAATACACTGCCTAATGTATTTTAATTTTTAAATGATTTATTTGATTTTCAATTGATGAAAAATCAAAAATATTAATTGAAAATTAAAGTTACATGTGTGGTAAAATACATTACCACTTGTCCAAAGGAATAATTTGAAAAAGAAAATTTTTTCTTACCTATCTTCTAGAGAAACAATTGCGAGAGAGAGAGAGAAAGTTGATGTATTTTTATTTTTGATCCGTGGAAATATTAAATATTAATTAAAAAATGCATGATAAGATATATTACCACTTATCCAAAGGAAACGAGAGGGATGGAGTGTGAAGATGGGGGCGAGCAAAGTTCAAAAGGAAAAAAAAAAAAAAGTCATGGTGCCAACCGAAATCGTAACTGCAGTGTTGTAATCCACAACCCCCTTTTTATGCTGCAAACACATTCTCGGAGGAGGTGAAATATAACGTTCTCTTTAATGTATCAAATGATATCAGGAATTACTATCTTGTATGTATCCTCAAGAAAAAATTTACACCCTTGCAACTGTTACCGATGTCCATGATTCCCTTTCCAAGTTGCAACATAAATGAATGCTGTGTGTTGGAGAGAGAGAGAGAGAGATATGATCGGATTAGAGAGAGGAAGAGAGAGCTGTGATAAGCCAGAGAGAGTGGACAATTACAGAAGAAAAAAGGAATAGTTGGGACTACGGTGCTGTATCCACAGTGATTTTATCGTATTAAGGATACGGAAACTGACGCAGACGTCCACGTGAGTCCATCAAGGACATTTCACCACAAAGGTCCCAGTGGTCCACGAAGAATAATTACGAGATGCAGAGAACGGTAACATGACAGGCGGAAAATGTAAAGAATCATAAGTGCATGCACCTACGTATCTATAAATACATGACACAACTGATGATCCCCCTCACCACACGCATATACACATCTAGATCCCAATGGCTACTCCCTTTGGCGTCGTCGATTATTTCAAGGGAAAGTCTATTCTAGTCACAGGAGCAACAGGCTTTCTCGCAAAAAGTAAGTTATTTTTGACATCACACGTACGTCAGATTTTTTTATATATGTTGTTGTTGAACATGATATATTTACCCGCATGGTTTCCTTGGCTTCATTGGACGTAGTTTTTGTGGAGAAAGTTTTGCGGATTCAACCACAACTGAAGAAGCTCTATCTCCTCGTGAGGGCTTCCAACTCCATCGCCGCTGAACAGCGTCTGCAGCAGGATGTATGTCATCATCCTCTAATTTTCATTAATAAATTAAATAAACTCTATGCTTTTTGGAACTATATATATAATAATTGTTTCTCTTACATTTTAGGTAATCGGGACGCAACTTTTCAATTTATTGAAAGAGGAGCACGCTGAGGGCTTCCCATCATTTATATCTAAGAAGTTGTCACCTGTTGCTGGAGATGTCACAAAAGAGAACCTTGGAATAGAGGACATTGATTTGAGGGAATCATTGTGGAGTGAATTAGACGTTGTTGTCAATGTTGCAGCCACCACTGACTTCTTTGAAAGGTATGTTCTGCCTTTAGCTGCATTCTTAATTTTGACACTTGTTTGTCATAAATATATTGACCTAAGAATTTACAGGGTTGAAAACGCAATAAGAAACAAAATCAAAACATGTTATAAGTAGGAAATTTCTTTTTAAGAATAACTAGTTGATTAAATCCGTGCCATGCTGTGGGATGTATTGTAATTTTCTATAAAAATTTAAATATAATTAACACTAATTTATTAGCATAAAACAAAATACACCAACTAATTTAATATTTTAATAAAATTTTAGATGTATAGCTTTTAAATTACATGTCAATATCTATTTATATTCTAAAGAAATTTTTTCCTTGATAAAGAAAACTCATTTTAAATTTCATGGATTAGCTGCTTCTTTGATGTTTAAAAAGTAGGTTGAAATGATTTGATGTGTAAAAGTGTTTCTTTCTTGTCAATTTAGTAAATACGTTAAAGGGAAGTCCTGGTACAACGGTGAAGTTGTTGCTGTGTAACTGGAAGGTCACAATTTCGAGTCGTGGAGGTAGCCCTTGACAAAAATATGATAAGATTGTGTACTATAGATCCAAAGTAATCTAACCCTTCCCCAGACCCCACGCATAACGGCTCCCATGTGAGAACATCCCCCGGAAACCTGGAATATTTCTCATTTTTTCCCTCCCTTCCAAATTCAGAAGCATTTACTGAAGGCGATAAAAACATGAAGCACCCTTCAACTTATTTGTTCATGGTCCACTTGAATTTAGGTATTTTAGCTTGGCAAATGTCTTCTTACACAAGGGGATCATTATCATATAGGGGTTCTTTATGATAATTATCTTGGGGGATGGCGAATCGACGCGTGTGTGTGTGTGTTGTGTGTGTGTGTGGAGAGAGACGGGGAGAGAGATTGTGGGGGATGTCATGTGTGGGGATGAGGATGGGGTGGCGTGGAGCCATGTGAGGTAATGAACTCACTTTTAGTTATAAGATAGAGGTTCTAAGTAATTTTGAAATCATGTCTTTATAATCAAATAAATTTTTTTTGCTATTCTAACACCATAAGGCGATTAAAATTATCTCAAACACTTTTATGTAGGTGTTTATATCTATTTGGATATTTACATCCATACCCTTCTAATCATATCTAACTATATTCTGTATCCTTAAAAACTTCACATTTACATCTATACCCCTACAAATTTATACCATTTTTGACATTTACCTTTTTGTTGGTATTTTACAATATAATACACTAATCATGATTGACATATAACCATATGCCAAAGTTACCCTTACCAAAAAGAAAGAAAAAAAACCCCACCTACTCCTCCCCACAACCAGCAACCCCGTAGCCACCACCCTTGCATCGCTCCTCCACACTCCTCCCTTAAGCCCTCCTCCCCTGCACTCACCACCACCTCCTCTACTCTCCTTTCCGCAGCCACCATCTCCTCCACACTCTTCCCTCAACCCTCCTCTCTTGCCCCTACTAGCTCCTCCACCCTTCTCTTGCCCGAAACTACCATCTCCTTCACACTCCTCCCTCGCCGTTGCCACCTTGCCCCCATCACTTCCTCCACACTCCTCCTTGACCCTTCTTCCTTTTCTGCAACCACTACCTCCATCACACTCCTCACCTAACCCCTCCTCCATCGCAGCCACCACCCAAACCCCCACCACCTCTTCCAAACTCTTCCCTTAAGCCCTCCTCTCATGTAGCCACCACCCTGCCCCTACAACCTCCTCCTCCCCGCAACCACCACCAAGGACGAGGTCAAAGATAAGGAGGGTGCGACGCTCCATGGGTGGGGAGGGTGCTCGCCAATGGAGTTGATGAAGGAGCTCACCTATGGAGGAGGTGATGATGGGTGAGAAGGGAGGAGGAGGTGGAGGTTTTGCGAGAAATTGGTAAAAAAAAAATCATTTGGGTATTGATGGAATTTTTAGACTTATGTCGTTAGAGTTAACGACGTTAGAGAAATATTCTGTAGGATATTCCCTTTTAACTGATGGAAAGTTAACCTATAAGTATATTTGGTTAGCATGATTGTAAGAGTATAGATGCATATATGACGTTTTCAAAAGTACAAATGAAATTAGATATGATTATGAGGGTATGAATGTAAATATCCCTATCTATATGTAACTAACAGTTTGCTGCCCAATCTCCTTCTCACACAATTGAATAACTCGTTGCCCATTTAGCCCAACCATCCCATTTTCGTGTCCAAGTTGATGCTGCTGCTGCTGCCCAATCTTAACCCCTCCAATCTTCTTCCTACACTGTTCATTTATATGACCAATCACAAGACAATTGGAACAAAATTTGGGTAGCCTCTCATGGTCAGGTTTTTATTTAAAAATCTGCTCCTCACCACTCTTAATCAATATGGCATCAGGGAGAGGTTTAGATAGATCAATCTCAAGCATCAACTTAGGATTACCGGGCCTTACAAGGTTAAAAATATCAATAGCTCCCTTATTACAAAGATGCAAGTTTAAGTATGGCAAACCAATCCAAATTGGACACATAAAAGTTTTTTTATTACGTCTGAGAGAGGGAGCCCATCTAGAAATAGTAACTATTGTGCCTTCCATCAAACTACCAGCCTTCGAGAAAGCAGAAAACAAATTCATTCTCACTTACCACTCTAATGAGAACACAGTCTTGAATCTATTGAACCCAAAGAGAGAGCAGCTTTCAAACCCCAATGTGCGCTAATTTCATTCCAGATCTTACCCAAATCAGGCCTTACAGTAAAATATTTTGCAAGCAAGCAATGACTGAAATTCAATACCATAGGGCAAACCCTCCTTCACAGTTGCAGCTCTGATTCTAACGTCCGGTCCTAAGTCAGTTGGGGGGATAACACCCTGAACAATTGATGCGAACGGTCGACCCACGTGAGCCATAAAACTGACCGTGCAGCAAGATAAATAAAAGCTTCCACTGAATCTGAACTCTAAAATAGAACATAAAGATATGAAACTTTCAAACAGGCAGAACACCAAAATCTGAACCAAAACCCTTCACCAATTAATCCCACAAATCTTGGGTTGCAATAGAGAACTGCGGCGCACACCGCCGCACAACATCAAATTGGCTCTTCGTGCCGCAAGACAACGGATTTGGGAATGCCAATGCTCTGCAAAGCTGCTACACCCCCAGATCAGCCTAAACAAAACAGCAGCAGCAACACCCATCGATCAGATCTAGCCGCCGCCACTTCTTCAAGAGAGCATCGCCACGCTCAGATTGCAGCTCCTGCCACTGCCACACTTAACACCGCCGCCCTCTTCGATCTCCCCAGTAGCAGAGCGCCGCCAGCCTGCGCACTCCGATCTGGGTAACTCGATCCTCCTCGCCAATGCGTCGCCACTCCTAAGGCGCTACCAAGCCTCGACGCACCAGATCAGGACCGCCGCCTTGGTCAGATCTGAACACCCGGTCTCAAATCAGAGCACCAAATCCCCAGATCCGGCCGCCGCCTTTGCCGTTAGATCTGGACTGCCACAACCTTCCCAAAATGTGTGCTCTGATGGGGTTTTGAGGACCGGGATAGCAAGGGTTTTTGGATAATTTTTCGTTAAAAATGTTTGGTGTATAACATTTTTCTGCAAATGAACGTAACCATCCACTTTGGTAAAAAAAAAAAAGGGAAAAAGATGCGTTTTCTTTGTAAGGGAAAATATTTACAATATCTAAGATCTGATCTAAAATTATTCTCACCTATCGAATCTGTATCATAGATGAGGCGAACAAGTTAAAAATTCGATTAGATTTTTAGTTTGACAAACGATTCCCATTAATTATATAAAAAGATCACTACCTAACACGTTAATATTGTGCAATTCTTGTTGATTAGATATGTGAATTATATTATACAGATATGATGTTGCACTACGCACAAATGTGCTTGGAGCTAAAAGTACATTGGAATTTGCCAAGAAGTGCCAAAAACTCCAAATGCTCCTCCATGTTTCAACCGGTAAGCCGCAGGCACTCTCATATATACTTGACTGCATGGTTAAACTGTATGTAATCATATTGCAGTAAAAGCTGATTAATCATGTAACAATTTCACCACTTCATCTCAGCTTACGTTGCCGGTTCACAAGAAGGGATCATTCTTGAGAGGGAGTTCAAAATGGGCGAAGCATTGCATGGGGACTCCTTACTAGACATAGAAGTGGAAGTGAATCTCATGGAAAAAACATTGAAGGAACTTGAGGCCAGGGATGCAACAAAGAACGAGGCAAAAGATGTAATGAAACAATTGGGTCTCACAAGGTGAGATTAACGTGTCCATTATGTTTCAATGGTACTTTTTTTTAAGAGATTACGTTACTACAATAAAAATAATCAAAGAAGACAAATATTTTACAAAAACAACGATGAATAAATCGTCATTATATAACCTACTAACGAATAATTTATTCGTCACCACATTCATCATTATACGAACTGTTGTTAAATATACAACGAATAATATATTCGTTGACAAATTTAAACAACGTATAATATCATTACTAAAATTATCACATACTTTATATTTAACGATGAATATTTTTGTTGTCTTTACTTTCTCTCAACAATAATTTTTTTTATTACTTTGTAAATAACATGTCAATGATTAATTTATCGCAATGTAGAAAGGATACAAAAATATATTAATCATCTTTTAAAACACTCATAATATATCATACTTATACTTTATTTTAATCACCTATAAAATAAAAATTTATTTTACAATATCTATCAAAATATTCCTAAAAAATTAAAATTTTCTAATGAAAACTTTATAAAAAATATACTTAAAAAATTATGGATAGATTTTATTCTAACATATATTTGAAGAGATAAAAAAATTTACTTTATTTTCATGATAAAGAACTAAAAATAATTCAACCTTAAATTTACCAAAATTTATTTTATTCATGATAAGTAGCTTTGTTTTTAACAATATTTGAAACAAAGAACTAAAAATTGAATCAATTTTTTTTCCTAAAAGATGAACTACCTTATCATTTCTGTACTAGTAAATCCAGAAACTTTGTTGTTTATACATTTAACATGAACTTTCATTATTTTCCAAAAAGCCAAGCCAAAATAAAAAGTGAGAAAAAAATTAAACAAAGTTGCAATTTCCTACCTCAAACCATGCTATTTGCCCCCGTAAACACCACCTATTTCGTTGAAGCTAAAAGGATCAAACACCAGCACATGCCATTATCCAAGGGAGATAGATATCCACCCAAACCCCACTTCTAAAAGTCCTCCAAAGTACCAGCCGTTGAGGGGTCCATTTTAGGCGAGTAACAACGCAATATAACTATCCCAGCATCTAATCTGCATAAAAAGAAATCAAAATTAATACCATTTTTGCTATGGCAAATCTACGCACTTGAGTGTGTGGATGTATGCATGAATGTATCATCTAAAAGCAACATCTCTTGCAAAGTCGTGCCGCAATGGATAAATTTATTCCCAACTATCAAACTTATTATAAACTTTTGGAGAATGTACCTATCATAACAAAAAGGCTGATTAGTTTGTATCAGATAATTGATTTAACCAAACTTTCCTCTTACAAAGGTTTATTTAGCTGAGGCCTAATGTTTTCACATGTAGGAATTTATTTTTCTTTTTTTTTCTTTTGTTTGAGAGGGTAGTTGAAATATGCACAACACAAGAACTTCCTAGTCACCCAACTCAGGACCTCCTAGTAATTTGCTTATTAGTAGCCCTTTTAGAGTATGCTCATTGGGAGCTAAGACTGGGTTTCACACAAAAGTACATCGAAATGAAAATAAATACTCCATGAAGCTAACCCACGTTCTCTAGGTAACGGCTTGAGCTAGTTCACAATATGATAGAACACAACTTTGTATGACCATTTCAGAAAGAGAAGGATTTTGCATTAAACCTGTCGCTGCATTTCTCATAAACATGAGTATTTCTCGATCCATACATCATTCTTAAATGAGAATCCAAGAATTGTTGTTGTTCTGGAAGTTTGCTTACTGCATCATTTTTTGGTGCAGCAACTTACAAGATTTTCCAAAGGAAGAGATCCTTGAGGTAATTGGTGACCTTTCCCATGAGGGTTCTTCCCTACAGTGGAATGGGAGGATACAATTTTCCAACCAACAACTGATTTAGATAATTGGTGTAGGCAAATACGATGGATTTCCTTACCGGTAGTGATATTCCAATAGATAAATGAAGTGTTAGTTTATGTACTCTAACCATAAACCAAATAGAAACTGATTATTTCCAAAGACATGGGTTTCGGCCTTTGCACAATGATGGTGCAATTGAGTTTCATTTACAGGAATGGAATTCATCCAATTAGGCGGTAGTAAGATAGCTTTGTGGCGACACATGAAATTGGGAACCTTTGTATGAAATAGATATCGGAGTCTTTCCAATCTCTTGAGCCCAGTCTAAAGTTGGAACTTGACTTCCTGATTGTATTTTTGAATTTATCACTAGGTAAATTTATTTCCAATAGGAGATTGATTGGGTTTGTTTAATCTCAAAGAAGACCACATGTGATTCAGCAGTAGGTAATTAACTGTGGAAGGGGATTGATTAGGATGAGAGGACGATAGATTGCCTGCAAATGATTACAGGAAAAACACCGAGACACAAGGACTGGGCAGGATTAGAAAGATCTCTAATGGGCTTAAAAGATTGGAAAAGATTAGGCAAAAGAAAGTTTGGATTGTTGAGCTGAAACATACATCAGGATTGAGAATAGATGGTAACAGTTCAAAAGTTTGAGGGATTCCATTTGCGGTCAAATATCAGTTTGATACTGGTCAAGGTGGCCTGTTGCATGATGAATCAGATTGGACATTGAGGATTTGTACAATCTCAATACATAATGGAGCTGGTTCTCCAAACTTAGAGAAGCATATGGTTCAAAATTGATAGAAAGTTTTTGATTGCACACCAAATGGATAAGAGCTATCAATTAACTGTGTTAAGAACCCTACGTCGATCCATCGGTTCTCTTTGTTTTCCTCCTACAGTTCCAGTACAAGATCTGCATGGTAAAATGCAAACATTAGAAAAGTCATCCACCCTATTGCCAAGACAGTCATTTCCTCTGTAATGTACAAGAAGGGTCATATGCACTTCATATGTCATCATGTTTTCAGTTTGATACATCAAGTAGAGGCCGATTTCATTGGATTCATTTTACGGTGACAAATGGATATTAACAAAGTTGGCATCCATTATTGCTGAAGAAAAGTTGAATCCCTGTTTGTATGGGAGAATGGAGATTGTACTCACGATAAGCATATTCTCAAAATGTCAGATGACAAATGAGAAGTTGCAGAAAAGAACAAAATCCAATTGAAGTTCCAACAGTGAGTGTGACGTCTAGCTTTTGTTCTTCCAGCTCAAATTCACAGTAGAAGACCCGCACCACTGCTGATGCAGGCAATGAGGGTTCATTTTGCTGTGGCTTTGTAGCCCCTCTATCTGGCAATTTTGTCCCCTTAATAATTCAGTTATCATATGGCCCATATCCTACATCCTCCCCCAAGATTCAGATACATATTTTCACCGATCCCTCCTTAGATCTTGGTGGACAAATTCGTGGCCTCTAGATACCATATTATATGTTTTAGGTTGCAAGAGAAACTCCTAAATAAAAACTCTCAACGCTCATATAATGAAGTCAGTTTCTTTGCGAGCTTAATGAGTTGTTGGCCCAATTACATGATTAACTTTTTATGGGAGTAGAAAGTTTTGATAAAATTGATAGAAAGTTTTTGACTGCACACCACAAATACACAACAGTCTAAGTATATTAATTTTAATAAAAGCTTACCATTCAAAATGCTCCAACAAAATTTTGACAAAAATGATCTCATTAACTATAAATTAATGTATTTTTTCACTACAAAAAAAAAAGGTTGCACTTAATGTTACTAAAAATTGAGTCAAACATCGCAAAAAGAACACTAAACATTTAAGACTCAACTATGTTAAACACAAAGTGTGTGGAATTAAAACAAAAAACCAAACTTTGCATCTAAATGAACTTGAATTTGATTTGATATGAAAAAAAAAAGTGTAAGTGCAAACAAACAAATTTATAACTTGTGTTTGAAATGCTTGGTATAGTTTTATCTTAGTACTTCCATGGCTAGTGGTGAGCCAGTACTTTTTCCTCTTGTGATTGAAACAAGAAGAATTTTTTCTCTTTAACAAATTTTGATAGAGGAGGTGCCATTTGTATACTTTAATTGTGATAATGCTGAGAAGACTAACAAGCTGATGTATTCTAGCTTGAAGCATATCAACATACACTATTATCTCAAAGCATTGTAATACTTCATTGTTAGCCACAATGAAAAGATCCAGGGTCATCGCTAAGAGACAAATGCATGTACTTTTTGCCCAGCATTTTTTGTTGTGAAACTATGGCATCTATCTTTTCAGGTAATAGGGAATATATGGTTGCCACTAGTTGTGGATGCAAAAAATCCCTTGCAAGAATCCTTAACCTTTTCTTGCCTCCGGGTTTAGAGAACTCAGACCTTCTCTTCACTCCCCATGGCATATCACTTTTAGGTTTCGAAAGACTCATATGCCTTTGAAAACTCAAATTATGATTGGTATTAGAGCAAACAATTTGTTGCTGTCAGAATTTCCACTTTCCTTTCCATGCACCAACCATCTACCACCTTCCCAAATTTGCCTCATTCGCTAGTTGCAACTTTCAACTTTGTAGGACTCAAGCTGAAAATTTAGTTATTATGAACTTGAATTCATAACATTCCATCAGATATATATTTACTTATTTATATTTATTCATAAATAGAATAAAACCACATCAAACTTCTTATGCTGCTTTTGTTTGACATCCTCTTAATGTGGATTCATATAGAACATCACGCCACCATACAAACATCATACATAAGATAAATATCAGCTAATTTAGTTTCAATAGACACCACCCATTTCAGTCAAGTACACCTATTTTCAATATGTTTAATTTAGCATTTCATAATAAATCATGTTTTATTTTTTTTTTCTATTCCTGTAGAATCTTATTGTTATAAATCATAATTTAATGCAAAGACTTGACATCTTATACCTTTCACTCATGGATTGGTTATATAGTTCACATCAGGAACTGATCGATGCATATGGAGTTTGGAAAACTAAATTAAAGCCAATTAAAATTGTGCACTATATACTAGAAACACTATTAACATTGTTACTACTTTGCAATTGTATTTGTATAATAGATTTTATCTTTTACCTATGTTCAGAATATTTTATCGTTGATCAGTTGAGGCATTTGATCATGAAATTTTTTTCTTCCATGCAACTTAGATAGATGCTATTTTTTTTTGTTTGTATGCTTCAACTTTATGTTGCTATGAGGATTCATGCTTCAATGTTGATTGGTTTGTCGGTGGAAAAAGGTGCTTTTTTTTCTAGCTATTATGCTTGGAATTGCTAGTCTAATTCAATGGAAACTTTTGCTTTTGAGAAGTTATTGTTTGCCACTTATCATCTTTTGTTGTCTCAATAAAAACAACTTCTTCCTTCCATTGAGCACATTGCTTTTAACTTTGGCATCTACTTGGTCATTGCATCATAGGATATGCAATGCTAATTATTTTGATTTAGGCTGATTATTTTTTATGGGAATTCCCAAGTTATACATTGTAAATGAGAAATCAGTTGGAAACTCAAAAACTTGCTATGACCTATGTGCAATGCAATGCTTGATCATCATCTAGGTTATCTAAACCTCTCGAGTTAGCTTGAACAGAGAAGTCTTGAATGGAGAATATATGATGAAGTAGGGGGTTGTGTGTGGCTATATATAAAACAAATCTAGGTAAAAGAAGGCTTGATGTGCTCAGTCTTATTTATTGTTCTTTTTGTATTGATTTTCAAGATGTGTGAGTTCACTTTTGGTTTGTCAAGGCGATGGCACCAAGTTGCTGCTGTAATCCCAATTTGGTTACGAGCATAAAAAAATATTATGGATTGATGCCATAAGGCATACACATATGGTAGTTCACAATTTACTTTTTACAAGATCTTATGCCTTCTTCTAGTACTCGTCGCATTGATTGTAGTGATCCATGATTTAAATTCTAGTTACATATTATATAACCAGTGTCATAGTTGTAACCTACCAAAAATACCCAGCAGTCTATATATAGTAATTCTGATAAAAGTTTACCTTTCAAAATGCTCCAAAAAAATTATTTTCGTACCACTAGTTGATGGCTTTTTTGACAAATTGGGAACCTACAAAAAAAAAAATTAAGATCATTAACAAGAAAATCACTTAATAAAAAATAATTCATTACTGATAAAGTATAAAATACTCACTTCATTATTCACCTAAAAAGGATTAGAAAATCCTACAAATTGTACTAAGCAACAATTGACAAAATACACAAATTGTACTAACCAAATACAAACCCTGTAATTGACAAAAATGATCTCATTAACTATAAATTAATGCATTTTTTCACTAAAGAAAAAAAGGCTACACTTAATGTTACTAAAAATTGAGTCAAACATCATAAAAAGAACATCAAACATTTAAGACTCACTTATTATATTATTTTTCTACGGACAATCTTATATTGTTTTTATAATAGCAATTCCAAAAAACAAAAAAAATAGTGACCACCATGCACTAAGCCATTCAAGTAAATCCTGTGAATGGCAACCAGCACAGAGGCTCACTTATTATAGCTTACATTAATGTTAGGTGCAGATAACAACAAAAATAGAATCGGCACCTGACCATCCATATGCACATGATAAGAAAGAAAGAACAAGTCACAGTTGATTATGTCTGAAACAAGCATGCACTGCAACTAAACTATATAAATCATGGATACCAGACAAGTAAACTTATAAGGATGACACTTCCGAAAGGAAAGAAGTAAGCAAATTGAACTAATGCAGAAAATTGAATAAAATGTAATGACCCATTGAATGAATCCCATCTAGCAGCCACTGTCCTATCTGCTCAACTTGATTGCCCTTCTGCTGCCACAGAATCTGTTGTTGTTGCCCAACATCAGAATCCTTATCACTTCGCCTCTACCTATGAGACCCTTTCTGCTGCTATGCTTGTCAATCATTAAAATCCTTCTCCCACTGATATTGCTTGCTATTCCCATTCTCCTGGTAATGAAAACTAGAGCAGTCGACAGTGCTGCTGCCCATTTTACCCAACTTGTTGCTGCTCAAATAAGAAGACCCTCTTCTGTTGCTCCTTGAAATAGTCCTTCCCAACCCCTGGGATATGCTGCTTCTCTGTATTCTACCAATTTGACTAAAACCTGTTGTCTTCTTGTGTTTCTTCTCATCGTCTAATCCATTCCATTCCTTTTCTTTCCATAGTTATCATAAGTGTGACCAACCATATTACTATTGAACAAAACCACAGGTACCTCGATCATTACCATCCTTAATCCAAATTGTATCAAACTTCCATGAACATTCTTGGAAATCAAGGCCTAACAAAATCCATAATATCCATATCAAAGGCCTACAGATCTTCCAATTCTATTTGCAATTGAGATCAAAACACCCTTATTACAGAAATGTAAATTCACAGCAAACCAACCCAACAGGACAATTGAGACTCTTTTCAATCTAATCCCTGTTGCACCTATCATACAATTGCAAAGTAAAAAAATCCTAATGTTTCCACATTACAACAATACCTAATACCTATATCAAAATCCCCTTTTTTCTGCATGCAATCCTCAAAATTTCACACGCCAACCGCAGCACAACACATGTGCCACTAAGCCACTTCACAGTACTAAATTACCAAAGAAACGCCTACAAAGCAATCAAGTAAGCTGTGTTATCCCTTAGCATATACACTTATCACACGCTCCTTTAACCAAACCTGTGATTTTGCTAACAAGATCAAGTGGATTCATTACAGGACATTGACTTCTTAGCAATGCCATCAGAAATGGGGAAGTGATTGAGGGCATGGGAGTTATGTGGAGAATATACTCTTCTGTGCCAAAAAACTCTTGCAGAAGACTTTGCAGTCACGTACCTTTGTAATTATGTTGTAGCCATGTTTAAGAGCAGGAATGGTATGCATCAACCCTCTGTCACACTATTAATCAGTGGTGACATTTTTAGGGATTTACTGCAAACTTACCCATTGAATCAGATCTAATTTGATTGAGGAAAACAGATCCATAAGAGGGGATCACTCGCGGAAGAGATCACGCGATTCGCAACTAAAACATATCAAACCCTAAACGAAAACCATACCAGCGGAGGCAGCGGCGGGCGTAGGCAATCGATCGGTCGTGATGGTGGAGGGGAAGAGGAAGAGGCGTCGATCGAAGTGGGGAGGTTTGGCGATCGATCGTGATGGAAGGAGCCAGCGATTGATCAGTTGCGGTGGTGGACGAGAAGAGGAAGAGGCGTTGATCGTGGTGGTAGGAGGTGGCGATCAATCGGTCGCAGTGGCCGACAAGAAGAGGAATGACACAATGGACGATTGCGGTGGTGGAGATCGATCGGATCGCAGTGGTGGTCGCGGTGGCGGACCTGATGTGGGAGGTGGCGACTGCGGTGGCTTTCTGCACAGAGGTCGTGACACCATGGAGTGAGAGGAACGAGAAGATCTGTCGCTGCAGCGCAAGAAAAGTCTGAGAGATGTAGGAGATATTTGGAAATTTTACGTATTGGGTTTTTTCTTAATAAATATTAGTATAAAAATAATTATTCGTTGCGATCAAACGATTTTTTTTTCACTTGAATGAAAAGTAAAATCGTTGTTTTTTTAAAAAAAAATAATGACGAATGTATAAATTTGTTGTTGTTCTTAAAAAAAAATAATGATAAATACCGTAAATTGTTGTTATTTTAAAATAAAATGATGAATATGGATAATCGTTATTATTTTTTCGTCGTCATATATATATATATATATATATATATATATATATATATATATGTCGGTGAAATTTCCACAATAATTTTGATTTATTTGTTCTTATCCTTCGTAGGGCGAGGAGGTTCGGATGGCCAAACACTTACGTCTTCACAAAAGCTATGGCTGAGATGCTATTGGGAAACCAGAGAGGAACATTGCCACTTGTTATAATTCGCCCGACCATTATAACAAGCATATACAGTGATCCAATTCCTGGATGGATGGAAGGAATCAAGTATGAAAATTTAATGACCTCGAGGACTAGAATTATTTTTACCTTGTACCTTTTTCGTAGCACCTATATATAATTAAGTTGGGGTGTTAATTAATTACTCTTGCAGGACAATCGATAGCTTCATCCTAGCCTATGGAAAGGGAAAACTATCACACTTCCTCGTAGATCTTGAGCTAATTATGGATGCGGTAGGTGAGATGCATGCATGGTTTGGTTACTTATATGATTCTTGTTAGAAACCAATTATTTGCTTGTAACACTAATTCCTTTGTCTATTCAATTGTGTCTATGTAGATACCTGGGGACATGGTATCTAATGCTATGATAGTGGCCATTGCTGCTCACCTGAATCAACCTCTTCAGCATATCTACCATGTCGGCTCGTCCGTGAGGAATCCTGTAAAGTACTCAAAGTTATTACACTCCGGCCATTGCTACTTCAAAGAGAATCCACAAACTAGTAAAGATGGGAAGGCTATCAAGCCACCAAAAATTAAATGTTTCTCCACAATATCTAGCTTCCAAAGCTACGTGAATTCGAGATACAAGTTGCCGTTGGAGGTAATTAATTAAATTAACAATTATAATGAAGATTGTTAATTTTTTGATAGAAAAAGTTCAAATGTTGCCGACCACATTTTAATTGGAAATCAATGTTTAGGCCCTTAGATTGGCAAACGCAGCATCCTGCAACTTACTTTCCAAGCAGTACCGCGAACTTAGTCGGAGGTTCAATTTTGTAATGCGCATTGCTGAGTTGTATGGGCCCTTTTCACTCTTCAAAGGATGGTACGTTGTTGTTATCCTCTACTGATATTAATTTGTTACTCAAATATATAAATGAAGCTTGATCGAAGTCGACGATTTTTTTTTTTTGTCCAATTTTTGGCAGCTTCGATGATTCTAACTTGAAGAAATTGAGAGCAGTGGTGAACAAGAAAGAATCTGAAGGGGCGATGCTCATATTTGACCCGAAAGTGATTGACTGGAACTACTATCTCCACGATATTCATATTCCAGGAATTTTAAAACATGCTTGCAAGTGAATGCAAGGGGTACTCGTCACAACATCTACAGTCTTCAGTTGTGCTGGCTGTGTCATGGAATGGAAACCAAGTGTATATGTGGCGTACTATATATGTTACATAAATAATGCAGAATGTTTAGTCTGAACTAAGGCTGATCAGCCTTTTCGGATTTTCATTTGTTTCATTCATGGAAGGTTCTTTTTCCTATTTTTCGAAACCAATTAATAGTGCCCAGTGCATCCTAACGAGGTTATATATATATATATATATATATATATAATCATTTTCCTTCCAATCTTAAATCTTTTGAAGATTGTGTAAGGGATTTGCCTGGAGTATGGAGGAGGAAAATGGGCTCCAGGGTGGGTAGGATTCACTGGATTGCCTAGGGTATTGAGGGCACACTCAAAATTTGGCTAGCTAATAGTGCTATGGCTAAAAAAGGAACCTAGGATAGGATTAGAAGGATGGTGGCTGACTTCATCTAGGATGGCGATCCCCACCTTGTCATGGGAAGATATCTGTAGGCCCTTGATTGAGGGGGGTCTGGGACTCCACTGCCTTAAGGTCTTGGAAAAGATTGTGACTACTCAAAGAATCTCGAGACTCTTGCAGAGGAGGGACTCTCTTTGGAGTTCTTGGATGCATGCTTGGTTCCCACCTACTCGTAGACAACCTCTGGATTCTGCTATCTGGAAGAATATGATGGAGATGGGGCCTACTTTGATGAAGTGCTTCCATTAGGGTGACCACTAGGATTGGCCCCTTCGTCCTAATGGATCCCTTTCGTCCTAGTGGGTGGAGATTCCTTTAGATTGAGCGGGTTGCCTCATGAGATATGCAAAATGACTTGGTCCAAGGGTAATGTCCTCAAATAGGCTTGTTGTGCCTGGCTGGTTTCTAGGGACCACCTGTTATGGCCCAAAATTTGAATCCAAACCCAATCCTAGATTGGCATGATACAAGTCCCACCAATCGAGTACACTCGGTGAGACTCAAGCCATCAAGTATGGAATAACATCCGACTCTAAACAGGATCGCAATCACTCAGCACATAATTGTAAAACAACAATAGCCAAACAGAAATTTATAATGAGTTAAATAAAAATAACGTGCTGACAAAACAATAGTAAGACTTCACCAACAGAAAATAGAAAAGGAAAGTAGTAGAGTAACAAAGTGCAAGTATCAAAAAACTGAAAGGAAAGCCTACAGAGCTAAAACTATTACTTGCATGGACCGTCTTTGAGTGTTGTGCTAGGCCCCACGACAGAAGGACAAATCACAGCTTCAACCACTGGCTGCTCAGCAACACTTGAGTACGGAACCCAAATAGTACATTAGTAAAACTAAGTAGAGTAGAAACAACAACCGGGTACAAAATAGTAACAAAGAGAGAAAAAAGAGAAATGGTACTATCTCATAAATTAATCCTTTTATTAATCTTCATGATATTCTGTTCATTTTCGAGTTAAGCCCAACTTGTTACAATCAAAATCTCATTTATCAGCACCTCAGGGCACACGGCAATTTTATGTGACTTCTTGAGGCGCAAGACCGGTATAAGTCATCCTTTTAGCCGAGAAGACGGCTTATACTCATTGAGTCACCATGCTCCGTTATGCTTGGGTCATTATAGAAAGAGGTGGTAGCTACATCGTTTGGTGTGAACACATGCTAACTACACACACTGAACCATAGGCAGCCAATGACCCATCCTTCGGCCGAGTAAAGAAAGCCAACTCCAACCCTTGAGCCACATATCCTACTATCTCAATTGGCCGCTAAGTCTAACCAAACGTTAGAGGGAAGCTAACAACTCCCTAAACCAGCCTAAATCCAACCTAAAAGACTAAAGCTACAGCTAAAATCTCAACGACTAGCAAAGCTAAACCAATTATTCAATTTATTTCCAACCATTCCTTCATCATCAATTTATTAAATTATTTCTAGATAAATGAATTAATAATATCCATTAATTAAACATAACTCTTATTATTTTAAAGTATTGATCTAAAGTTATAAAAAGAGCTCAGATCATATCATTTCAAAATTAACTGTTAAATGACTTAGTTTTCAACTTCTGATAGTGGTTCCAATTAAGTTATTATTTAACAAGCATAATGGTGCGAGTGTTTTGAAAAATGAAGTTCGTTTCACACATGTAATTATAGAGCGATATTCAATACACTTGAATACTTTATAATTCGTTAAATCATGAAAATCATTTAATAAATTGTAATTAATTCAACAGTTAATTATATTGATTTAATTATTCACACTTCAAATCAACAACTTGATTTATAGTATCAATATTTAATATTTAGGTACCAAAGATAACAAGAAATACGAAAACAGGTCTGATACTCATTGCAAGAGAAAAGAACACATACTAAACTGCGTAACATATAAAGAAGACCACAATGTAGACAAATCACATGAGAAAAGAGGGAGACTATTCTACCTAATGTCATCGGTGAGGTCATGACAACTACGTGAAAATGGGGCCAAGAGGCATTGCTTACGTGCCCTTGATCTGCACCTTGGAATTCATAGTGGAATCCATTCAATTCAACAGTACGGATGTGTCCGACGTACTCAAAAACCCAAGAATCGAGCCTTGGATTGTTGAAATCCAGCTTTGGATGGCCTCAATTAACGCAAAAATAATTATAACCATTAGATCTTAAATACGAGCGTCCTTCATGAGCACCTAAGCACAAAACTTAATACTTTCTATTTTTAAGTTGTAAGTTTTTCACCCCTTCGATCTTTCTTCTCCTCTCCTCCCTTCTTTCTCGTCACGTCGACGAGAACCCATCATGCACAACGACAGGCCCTCGCCGGCGTCGACGTTCGGCGACCTCGTCGCCCTTCCGTCGGCCACCGGTGGCTCTCCAACACCCTTGACTCCCTCGACGGGTCGCCAACTACCTCTCCTCTCCTCCGACTTCTCTTCCGGCAATGGGTACAAGTGACCCATCATACCCACTACTCGCACGACCACGAAGGCGCTCGACCCACCATGCGTGTTGTCCCTTCCCTCGACGTTTTCGTCTCCGATCTTCTCTACCTCTTCCTCACTCTCTCCTTCCCTCGCCGACTTGTCTCTTCCTCCTCTTCTCCTTCATGTTGCACTCATGCAACGGGTGCAACAGCCGCAACGCCTCCGGCCGTCGCTCCCCCTCTTCGCCGTCATCTTCCCCTTCCTCCTCTCCTTGCCCACATCCGTCTCTCGTGCCTCTCCCTCTCGTCTTCCTCTTCCTCTTCCTCTTCCTCCACCTTCTTCTTCTTCACCCGTTCATGCACCCACGGAAAGAAGAAAAGAAAGAAAGAGCTGCTTACCTCCGTTGACGCCGCGGCCGCACGCTCGCACGCACACTCGCTTGCACGCCCTCCTGCTTGGCCGGACACGCGGTCGGCCTCTCTCGCTTCCTCTTCACGTAGCAAGAAGAACGGCGGTTGAGGTTTAATTGTGCTGGCTTGGGCCCTAACGTGGTGGGTTTTTTTTTTTTGTTACGTGGGATGGGAGAGGGGACGGTGTACGTGAGTTTTATAAGCGAGGGAAAGAAGAGACGTAGGGAAGGGGTAGGATCAGGAAAGGTGCGATTACGAAAGGGATTTTAGGTTAGAATTGATTTAGTTTAGAAAATTATTATTTATTTATTTGAATTTTCTATAATCACGAATAGTCTTGTAAGAGGGTCAAACATCGTTGGATTTCTATGAAATACATATGGTTGGAAATGTTACGAGATGAGAAATCCAATAAATTAATTTGTGAATATCTAAACGGATGTCATTTACACAATGTGATTCTCATAGTGGATTGTACAAGGGTTTGCTCGTGGTTCACATGCGTTTTGCATATCCGAGGTCCGATCTCGGCATAAAATATACCATCAGAATCCTCGTGACAATGGAAAGTTAGTCGTATTTTTGGATCGTCGATCTGAGGTCCAGATCACGAAAATAAAAAACAAGAGGGTTTCTAATTTGATTATGCATTTTTAATTTGCACGAGCTTCGATTAGTACACAGAAAGCGTCGATGAGTTCATCTTAACCTGCTTAAATACGAAATGACTCTAGAATCTGGTCTCAAGGCTTTACATAGACCAAGCATGTCAAGTTAAATCAATTAGTGCTTGTCGGGTGCAAATCAGGTTAGAGTAGCCCAAAAACAAAGAAAAGCAGGTTTTGGTCAACGTTGGTTAACCCTCCCAAGAAAACTAATTTCGCAGGAATCAAATTTTGTAGGAAAAGTTATGTGCAAATTATGTCATATGTGATTAGGGATTAATTAAAAACCTAGTTAGGAGTGTTTTGGGAATTATTTGCTATCCTTAACTACCCTGGAGGCTATAAAAAATCCCTTAGGGCTTCGTGCATCACCACACCACCTCCTTGGTGGCACTCCAAAGAGAGAGGGATCAAAAAAGGAAGAGATTGAGAGAAAAAAGAAGAGAGGAGTTGTCGGCTGGCTAGAGAGCACGACCAGTGTCTAGGGCACATGCAAGTCACTTGGCTCACATGGGCATTGACTAGTGAGCTCGATTGTCGGCGCCTGCAAGAGAAGGGCATTATGCGATTAGTGTGAGCGCGGATGCACTAGTGCAAACAGAACACGAGCGACGGTGAGTGCATGATGTGGCACGCACGTAAGCATGTAGGTGACCTAGCATGTGTGAATGCACAATCGATCCACGCACACGAGTGCACATCAGTGATCATCGATGACCAAGTTGCAATAAAAATGATGTTTTATATGTCGTTGTAGTAATTTAGTCATAATGCAAACCGATGTCACGTCATTTTTTATTTAATTACAATTTTTACTGGTTTGTTTACAGGTCATTCACCGAAAGACCGTTATTGACATATATCACTCTCTAAGTTCAAAAATATTCGTTTATTCCAAAAATGTTAATTTTATTCACAAAATGAATGAATGAATCAAACAAATAATGAATTGGTTAATTATTTACAAAAAGAATTAATTAATATGTGTTACATTGCTTACAATAAATATGCAGTAAGATGGCATAAAACACTATATGTAATTATTCTATGTTAGTTATATACAATAGTAAAAGTAATACCTAGGTATAGGTACAAAATTAGTTATTAGTTTATACTATACTAAGTTATATTATCATATTAATACCTTTAGTAACATATATGTACGTTACTATAGCCTTAGTAAATTATATACATAGGCTAAGGCAAAAGCTACTATCTACACTAACGTATATACAAATATACAGTGACTAATTTTTTTGTCATTAAAGCTCCAAGTTATTTATACATAAAAGAGTTCAAACATTTGCTTACTTCTCTATTCACATATACATGCTTATTTACATGCATACAAATAATTATACATATATATATATATATATACACAAACTGACGCACACACTTAGTTTCATAGGGACTTCTCTCTTCTTTATCTTCTTTAGCTTAACACTTTAAGGGCCGTCTGATCTTTCATTAGACGTTTGTTATTATACAAGGGCCAAAAATGTGTTTAATAGGTGGGTCAGCCCAATTCGAGGGATACACAGTGCCCTTTTGGGCAGGACCAAACCTCTACTTTGAACCAGCCCTAGTTTCTAATTTTGGTACAGTTTTGTTTCCATTTTTCAAGTCCAATAGGCCCAACCACGTTGTTTAAGCGCAAAATTCGTCGTTATTTAAGATATGCGTTGTAGTATAGGACAAATGTGCTTCAACAAATAATATTTATAAACTCCAATATCCCAATGAAAGTTTGAGGTCGAATGCAGGGAGCAAGTGTTGCAATTAATCTCAAAGACCACAATATCACCACAAATATGAGCAAGTTATATATATATAAGAATCGATGTCAAGGTGCAAAAAGAATGGGGTACAATGGTGATTTAAATCACTAATTACCCCTTTACAATTATATCAAATAAATGCACAGTATTAACTGAGTAATTCCACGCAGATGTAAGTTAGCAATAAGTGCATAGTGCGCTCTGTCAGAGATATTAGACGTCGGATGCTCAAGGGCAAACGTCTTAAATGATGCCTGCTACAGTGCTTTTTTACTGTTCCTTCTTTCTCTTCAGCCCTTCCTTTTTTTCCCTTTGGCTCTTCTCTTCTTTCTCTTCTTCACGCACAAGGGGCTTTCCAATCCTCACAGCGGCTAAGTGCTGGTTTTCCACTATGAAGAGCAAAACCTCCCCCCCCCCCCTCTATTTATCCTCTTTCTCAAGTAACCGGGTAGGTAATCGGGTAATTAGATATCCGGTTGACCAGGGCTACAGGCATGGGTGGTAGTCGAGGAGTGCGCTAGGTAGGTATACGGATCTGGGTGTGTGCGTTGAGAGCGTGAGGGGACCTGACTAATGAACACCTCATCATGAACCCTAACTAGCACATTTTGACCTAATAAATTAAACAAAAGCTCCTACAAAACCTAAGGAAAGGCCTAAATCTAGGAATTACAAATATGAGAATAAAATAATTCACAAGGGGAAAAACTGCAATTTTACCATTGCAATACATAAATGGAATTTCTAAGGGTCTAGACAAGTCAAATGGGCTTATTAAAATAAAAAGTGGGATGGTTTGATCAGGAATGGGTTATGACAAAATCTGGGAATTAAATAACATTTTGTAACCCTAAAACAAATCCATTTTAATTCAAAAAGTTTCAGTAAAGATAAAAATCAATTAAATCCTCGAAAATTCATGAAAAACTCTCCCCTAGGGTTTAGAACCTTCAATTTTTCCATTAGAACCTATCTTGACCTAGATTGAGAACCGTACTCAATTTTTTACCTAAATTGGATTTTTGTGCAAAATATCTGATCAAACATGGTAAAACCTAAAATCCAACCTCATCATTAGATTCCTTAGGTCCAAATTAGGTTTATACCAAAATTTGGACCTAAGGAAAGGTCTCCTTGACCCACTTTACAAAACGGTCCTCAACAATTACTTTTTGACCCTTAGCTTTTTGGACTCTTGCAGATACCCCCTAGCTTTTCCGTCATTTTCTTCAGACAGGTCCTTCTGCCACTCGCCTGCGTAGGCCATACCTCCGGCCACTTTGCACAGAGGATGGCGCCGCATAGACCTGGGGAGCCAGCCCTAGATTTGAAAGGACTCCTTGCATTGTTCTCTTCAGCATGGGTCGGCTCCCATGTCCTGCCGGCCACCATACCTCTTGTGCGAACACTCGAGAGGTATGGGTCTTTTTTTGGCCATGCCTCCGACGAGGAACCCACGTCTCCTCCTTGCGACTCTTTCTCTGCCAACACCTATTTAAGGAACGGCAACCCCTGCCGCTTCCTTCAAGCCTATTTTGGCCGAGAAAATCCCCCAATTTTCATCTCCTCCTCCTCCAGCCATTCGCCCGCAGGCCTCGGCGACCCTCCTCCTCCTCTCTCGTCACCTTGCCACCATACCAGTGGCAGGGTTACCTTTGCCATCTTCTACCGCGCCTTGCCGTATTAGCAGGCGCCCTCCAGCCCCTCTTCCTCGTCGCCGTCTTCTCCCTTGGGCACTGTCTTCTCTGGCAACAGCGTGTACAGCTAGCCACCAACTCTCCCCCTTTCGTCCCCTTAGTTAGGTCAGACTTACTCCTCTCTATCCCCTCTTCATTTTCCCCCTATCAATTTCTACTATCACGCACCGACCACCACAGACCACCATCACCTTCTCCACCTCCGGCAGACCACCGGCGAGGTGAAACCATCGCTCCACTCTTCTGCACGCCTCGCCACCTGCCTCAGAACCTCTTCCTTCAACCACTAATCATCATCCACCCCTCCACTGACCGCCAACACCTCCATACTCGCCCATCGACCTAACCCACTTCCATGGCCACAGAGCGACCTAGGCACGCATTTCTAAGCCGCCCCGCGGTCGACCACCCACCTTCTCACCTTCGCCAAGACCCGACGAAGCTCCTCGTGTGTTTTAATGGGGCCGCAAGGCTGTATTCAGTGCTTTCAGGTTTAGCCCTCGGCCACCATTGACGACTGGAAGTAGCTTGCTTGTTTCAGAGCTCCAGGCTATGCCAATCCCAAGTCTCTGTCTCAGGCTACGCAGAAGACACTCGCACACAGTTCAGGGTTGTCAATTGGTGTCAAGGGCAGTGGCAGCTGCTGCAATCAAGGGCAACGACTTTTTGCGGGCGCGTGCGAGAAGCGAGTGGGACATTTAGTCCCACCTCGGAAGTTTTCGAGTGGGCACATACGCTTAAATTGAAAAGGTGTCTTAGGCTCGTTGCCTCAAGAAACACAGGGGCGAGGTCCCTCTCCCTCACTCACCTGGTCTTGTCTGCGACTATCCCCTGCAGACTTGGCCTGAACCAAATACCCTACCTGTGCACACCACGCGCACCACCCACGCCAGTGCTCCTGGTTCCGGGCGCGTCACCCGACCCGCATACCCGATTAAGGCTCTGGGAGAGCGAACCTTGGAGTGAAATAGAGAGATGCAGGGAGGGTAGGGGTTAGGTTTTGCCTGACTGAACACTTGTGCAGGGAACAGGAGAGGAAGCAAAGGAGGAGGAGCGGCGAGGACTTAGCTACAGGAAGAAAGCTGCGGCCAGAGAGAAAGGAAGAAGGAATTGGAGCAGCAGAGCAGCAAAGGAGGAAGAAGAAGATAGAACTGTAGCTGTAGAGAAGCTGAGGCAGAAGGAGAAAGAAGAAAGAAGAAAGCAAGAGGCGCAGCTGAGACGTAGCCGCACCAAGTAGCTAAAGCAGGAAGAGAAGAAAAGAGAGAGCAAAGGCACAGGGTAGAAAGACAGGAAGAAAAAGGAGGAGGCATAGCTCAACAGAGAAGAAGAAGAAGCCAAGAGGAAGAAGAAGAACCAATAGCAGCGGTAGCTAAAAAGAAAAGGCAAAGCACTGTAGCAACTGGCATTTAAGCCGTCTGACCCTTGGAGTCAAACGTCTGAAGAGAGAGAGAGAGGCATACAAAAGAAGAAGAAGAAGACATTTCTTTTCCTTTCTTTAGTCTTTCTTTTGTAAAACAGTATCTATTGTAAATTATGATTTTTTACACTTCTAGAATCAAGTTTTGCTCCCCGAGTTCGACCTCGGAGATTTTCTATTTTCGAGTAATAAAATACAATCAAACCGGTCTCACGACCACCGACCCCCGTGTTCTTAGGTGAAAGGGTATGAACACAAAAACAACTTATACGCCTATGCGAACTCTCCTACTTCCGATGTGTGACATCTAGTCCTCCTTTCTTTGCACTATAGCAGCAGTTGAGGATGCCTTTGATTAAGGCAGCAGTTGCGTATGTAGATGCCAATTGAGGGCTTGGAGCAAAGCCTAGGAATCAGTCGCGGAACATGGAGATGAAATCTAGAAGAGTCGTGACCAAAGGACTGAAGGCTTCGTCGGAGAAGTTGAGGGCGGTGGTTGTTGTTCGGTAGAGTACCTGAAATCAAGAGCACGGGCACTAAGCCCCAATTAGAGAGCTCAAAAGCTTCGCCGTGGCGAGGCAAACTCAACGGTGGCGGGTAGAGGGCGTATGGTGGCCGGAGAGTGGCTGTCAGTGACAGAGAAGATGCTGCGGAAGTGGGTTGGCTAATGGAGCAATGGAGGGGGTGAATGCCCTAATTGATAGAGGGCTTTTGTTGAGGAAGTCGCAGCGGAGCTAGTGGAGGTGATAGCGGCGAGGTTCGTGCAGTGGAGCGAGCTGGAGGTGTTGCCAGAGCTTTGTCGGAGTAGAGGGAGATGAAGATGGTGTAGGTGATGCAGTGGTTGTGCGTGAAATGTGAGGGGAAATGTTGTAGAGAGGGAGAGAAAGCGATAGAGTGACTTAAGGACGAAGTAGAGAGATAGAGAGCTCCGATGTTGGTCGACTGAAGCCGAGGAAGATGGAGAGGGCGGTGAGACGACGATGAGGAAAGAGGCAAGGAAACGCCCTCTCTTTGATCGGAGAGGCACGCGACAAGGAGAGGAAGGCAATGGGCCATCCAATTTGACTTTTGGACAATCGGACGAGGAGAGCAGAGATCGTCGCCAAGCAAGGTGAGGAGGTGGCCGAAGGAGGAAGAGGGCCTTTCTGAGGCCAAAACTTGTTAAGGAGGTGAGGTTGTTCATGGAGGTCCTTTATAGAACTTGGGTCAAGCTTCAAATCAGGAAAGAGCTTGCATAAGATTACAACTCAAGGAATAGGAGTCTTTGAAATCCTAATGTTCGCATGGTTTGTAGGGTTGATTTCAAGCCCTAAAAAGATATTTAATGGATTCCTAATTGCCTAAACTTTCATCCTTCCAATTTTGAAAGGATTTGGAGTTGAAACAAGAGAGATCTTCTCTCTAGAAGCTCGGATCTTTGGGTTCACACCTACCATGGCGGCAGGGACCCAAATGTGAAGGTGATGACAAATGTAGGGGGGTTTTTGTAATATATTTCAAAAGTTAGGGTGCACATGTGATAAAAAGAGTCAGACAAGATTAAAATGCAAACGAGGATAAGGTGATCTTTGATTGGGCTCAAATTTTGGTACAAACCTAATTTGGATCCAAAGAATCTGATGGTGAAGTCAGATTTATGTTTTGACCAAGTTTGACTGGGTAAATTGCGTAGAAACCCAAATTAGGGCAATTATCTGTCTGAGACTCTATTTTAGGTCAAAATGGATTCTAATGGTCAAAGCAAATATACCAAATCTTATAGAATATTTTTATATGATTTTTAGAAGATTTAGGTGAATTTTATCCTGACCAAAAACTCAATTAATTAAGCAGGTCTGTTTTTAAGATTTCAGATGTCATTTAATTCTCAAAACTCGTGAAAACCTGTTTGTATCTGCATGAACCCACTTTTTAGATATTTATGACAATTTAACCTTCAATTAGCCCTTGGAATACCCCGTGGTTATTCTGTAGTTGTGAAATATTGTTTAAATTACATAAATAACCTTGGTTTCATCTTTTCTTCTCAAAACAGAACATCAAGCATTTAGGACCCTCCGATGGTTATGTAGGAGCTTTTATTACCTTTTTGAGATCAAAACAGCTTAGTTAGGGCTTATGACGGTGTTCCCATCATACCCCTTGCCTAGCTTTTACTAGTCCCTTAGCAAAATCCTATGGATCAAACTAATTATCTAGGTCGGATGTAACCGTCAGGATGCCCTACTAAGCCGCATCTCTAGGAATCAAATCTTAATACCAATAATAGGCCTAGAGATACTTAAGTACCAACCTAGATCTAGACTTGACTAACTTTCGCCTCAGTCTGCCGCAAAGGTTTCTAAGGCCTATGGGAACTATCCTAAGGTTCGTTAGACCTAGCGGTTAAAGCACCCGCGCTTGTAACATGGATAGCCCAGGTTTAGTCTGCCAGTGCATTTTTTTGTAAGAGAGTGGGATAGAAGAAGATTTTCATTTGTGGAAAGCTTTCTCTCTCTTTTTCTTTTCATTATATTTTTCCTTAGATCCAACCTTGGATTAGCCCTAAACACGTTCTATATTGGATTCCTTGTCCCCACCATCAATCCTCACAGAGTCCTTGGCAATCGATGCTTCGAGATAGCACCGCCTATGGCAACTCCCAGAACCCTGGCTTTCGACACTTCGGAATAGTGCCGCCCATAAAGTTCTGTAGCTAAATCCAGACCCTGGCAATTGACATTTCGTGATAATACCGCCCATGGCATCTGAACCAGCACAAGGTGCTTACGTGCCCCTGGTAGAATATTTAGATATCCTAGGAGACAAGCACTAAGGAGATGATATGTTATTGCGCATCTTTAAGGGAAATTTCTCGCCTCTCCGCATCAGGTACTTGTCCAAATCAACTTGTGTTTTTTAGCCGCTCCTAATCTAGATCTTAGGACCATTTTCAGAACATCATAAATGCTTTTTGGTATGATTTCATATTTAAGCGCACTAAACCAGACTGTGTGTGATTTAAGGTGCTTAAGTTACCGAATCCCACAAACCAGAGGTCAGTTAACAAAGTCGAATACTACCTAAGCCTTAGACCTAATACATAAGCTTTGCATTTTTCTCAACCTCTTCAGGATTAATCCGAATCTTGATAAGTACGTGAGTGCTTAAATCTCAGAACATATCCAAGAGGCCTAAGGTCAGTATTCGCCACTAATGCCTTAAGTTTTAGCCTTCCAAGTCTTAATTCATTATTCGATCCAACCTAGAAGTTAGGTAAGTTCCATATTATTTTGAAGGGACTCAATATTTTTTATTTATCCTTTTGCTCTTTCTTTCTTTTCTTTTTGTTTCCTCATTTTTCTTCATTTAGCTCAAATCACCACCTCATTTCCTCAAGAATGATGTGATATCTAAAAATTTCCTCCCCTTTTTCTCCTTTTTTTATAGTAAAATATTTTTTTTTATGAAATCCTTTTGTGATTTGATTTTCACAACGTTTTACACTTTGATACCCCCCATGCCTACGATTTCCAATGTCCTCATTGTAAATTAGGTGGGTTCGAGTTCGGCTTAGATCGTACATTAGAACAGGGTCAAAGGGTGGGTGGGCGGGTCGGGATGACTATTGCGTACGATTTCAATCTCTAGTATGAATACTAGGGGTGGAGTCGGCTGTTCTAATGGACAACCCCTCAAGTTCAATATGAGTTCAGCAAGGAGATATGTTAAAAAGGGTTCAAGGTTTTTTCAAAAGATGACGGGTTACCTCCCGTTAAGCACTAAGTTTAACACCATCAGCTAGGCGCAATGGGTTCAGGGATATGTCATTGGTTGCATGAGTGATCTAAGAGAATATATGATCGTGATGGATTAGAATCGGATGGCCACAGCTAAGTATCAAAGCATGGTGAAGAGTCATTCCAGAATGTCTTTGGTCTGGGTCAGGTTGATCCTTGTTTGTACGATCTCTTTTGATCTTTTGCGGAGGAATCATTTGGAAAGTGTAGCGGTCATGGGATCTTGAAAAATGAATCCAGGTCTCATCAGGGGAGGATCTAGCAATTGTATCCTAGATGTGTGGTTCCTCTCGTGCCATGTGACCTAACAGATTGACACTTAGTGAGTCATCTTGATTGTTTTCTGCTGGATGTGAGATCGGTTCCTCAGGGAATGACTCATAAATCGGGTCTTCTGATGAATCTTTACTATAATCTTCATCCCATTCAAAAGTGAACATTTGGTGTTACAACCCAGTTCCCGAATCCCTACAAGACCCGAGGCCGGCTCGACTCGACTAATCCTAAGACCCAATCGTCCAACGAGAAAGTAACAAAAAAGTAGGAAAGTAAACCACATTCACTATGCTAAGCAACTAATAGTAAAAAGTCACAGCAGTAAAGAAGTAAAAACTGCTACAGTACATACTACCACAACAGTAGAAAAGTAGCTAGGTACAAGAATATAAAGTGTAGAACGTAAAAGTACAAAATATAAAGGTACAAGAGTCTAACTCACTACTACAAAAGAGTACAACAAGAGAGCTACAACTACTGGGCTCTACTGGGCCCAGCACTCTCCACAGCCGTAGACTCGGGCTGCTCAACACCTGGACCTGAAAGGGTTATGAGTACACAAAGTCAGCGAACGCTGAGTAGAGTGGCAACCAACTAACTGAAGCAGTAAAAGTGGACAGGTAGCTGTTTATTCCATTTACTTTATTTCATAATTTATTCCTTTTTATCCATTGGTTTATTTATCAGATCTCTTCCCTGATCTCGAATGTTCCTCGTGGAAACGATCGTGATTGCAATCTTTTCCAAAGAGTAGAAGGCACACGTGGTGCTCTCCTATTACGAACACATGACCCAGACGTATTTTAAGACATCTGGGAGGTGGCCCAGACGTCGGACCAGACGTCTAGGGTCACTTCCAGACGTCGTACAAGACGTCTGGGATCGTTTCAAGACGTTTGGAAATCGGTTATTTTCGATACGCGCGGGTCGTCTACGCGCCTGAGCGCGAAGACCGCATATTCGCTCCTGCGACTGCAGATTCTCGCTGCTGCAGCCTCTCTCTCTCCTCCTCGCGCGGCCTTAAAAGGCCACGCGCTCTCTCCCGTCGCCTCCACCCCTTTCCACTCCTTCCAGTGCGCGAGAGCGAGCGCGAGAGCGGGCGCGGGGTTGCTGCGACGGCGACGGCCGCAGTGAGCGCGGAGGGGGTGCTGCGTGCGAGAGCGGCGCTCAGCCGTGAGGGCGAGCTCGCCGGGGCTGCCAGGGCCGGCCGGCGAGGAGCGCAGCGGGCGCGGAATGACGCGGGAGGCCTGCTGCGGCTCGAGCAGCAGGCGCACGAGGGGCGACGCGGGCGGCGTTGCGAGCGAAGGGTGAGTTGCGCCCTGGTTCTGGAAAAATTTGCAGAATCAGACGTCTGTGCTGATAGCCAGACGGCGGGTTCGACGTCTGGAAGACTGTCCAGACATCTGAAAGGTGAGTTTTCCGTCTTCTCCTTCCTTCCTGTCGACTAACCATACTGAGGGAGAGAGATGGGTGTGCGCAGGCTCGGTGATTCGCCATCCAATGCGAATCAGACGTCTGGCTGTAGTACCAGACGGCGGGAGCGACCTCCAAACGTCCGGGGTGACCATCGAACGTCTGGGAGCTAGGACAGACGTCCCTGCAAACTTCTGGATGTCTGGGAAACCACGCTGAATAAAGGTAATTCTCTTATCCACTTTTTAAGACGTCTGGAAGAAGTTCCAGGCGTCTGATTTTACACAGTGTCGTCGTTTTCGACCCGTTGAGGGCCCGTTCGGGTTCTGTTTTCCGCCTTTCAAGTTGCGTTCTTTCCGGAATTAAATCCTCTACCCGTCTACAGTAGCTATACACTGTTTTGAGACACTCCTTGTGTTTGATCCTTGTGATAGGACCTCGTTCCATTGCAGTCTTGGGGGTCGCGGAGGCACGTGGGATTCCCGATCACGCCCCCATTACTCCCGTCATACCTGGTAGAGTGGCTGTAAGTTTAATCTGTTACATTATGAAACCATAAATAGAACCTAGGACATTGCATGAATCCTAGGAATGAGAAATAGATTGAATGGTAGATTCCTAGGGTGTTGCATGAATCCTAGGACTGGAAAACTAGATTGTATGATAGATCCTAGGATATGGTATGAATCCTAGGACGGGAAAACTAGTGGAATGTATGAATACTGCAGTTTTGGAAAATGTGGAAAGGAAATAATAACTGCCTGTGAATTAAATTAACAACTGCCTGTCATGAATAAATGAACATGATTAAGAATATGGGACGTATGAACGTGAAACTGGAATGGTGAAACTAGAATGTTCTGAGTTAAAGAGCTGGAACCCTACGGGGAATTAGGAGTAGAACTCCTGGAAAGTGAATGGAATAGAATTGGGGAAGTGAGCTGGCCCTTGAGTACGGAGTACCAAGGAGAGCGACTGTCCCCCTGTTTAGTGCAGAGCGGAGCCAGCCGCCCCAGGGACCCGGGGTTAAGACTGGCCACTCTGTACCGACTTGCTGGCCCTTGCGTACGTAGTACTGAGGAGAGCTAGTAGTGTAGGGAGGTACTAGCTACCCCACGGGCCCCAGGGTTCTGCTAGCCTCCCACACCGACTTGTTAGAGTCGCTGGGGCAAACCAGGGTAGTCAGACGAGGGTGCGCGGACTGTGGAGGGGCAAGGCCCCGGTTTGGTTACTGTGGAGGGGCAAAGCCCCGGTTTGGTTACTGTGGAGGGGTTGGACCCCTGTTACTGAGAGGGCTCTACCCTGGATTGGTTCCGTGTTGTGCTTTGGGTGCACCCGTTAACGAAAACGACTGACCGCGTGCCAGTACGGGTTAGCTACCTGTGCGTTTATCGCGCATGCCGTAGTCACCGTTACGTCTGTCAGTGACCTTGGAGTGGTTGACTGAGGGTAGGATCACCACGGGGGACTCTCCCGACTAGGAGAGCACCACGTGCTACTTCTACTTTTTGGAAAAGACTGCAATCAAGATCGTTCCCATGAGGAACATTCGAGATCAAGTAAAAGATCTGAGGAATAAATGAAATCGTGAGACAATTGAAAGATGTGAATAAAGAAAGTAATCAAACATAACAGCTACTGTACACTCTACTGTTGTCTTTAGTCTAGTTGCCACTCTACTCAGCATTTTGCTGACGTGTTACACTCGTTACCTTTTTCAGGACCAGGTGTTGAGGAGCCAGGTTCAGCGACTGCAGAGGACACTGGGCCGAGTAGGGTCCAGTAGAGTTACCACGGTTTCTTGTACCTCTTTTTGTTACGTATAGTGAGTAGTTCTTGTTTCCGCTGTACTTTTCTTTACCTGCAGTTCATATTTAGTTATGAATGTTGTTCTACTGTTGTGGTGGTATATACTGTAGTAGTTCCTTTCCTTGCTACTGTATTTTCTTACTGTTAGTTATATTAATGTTGAATGTGGTTTATTTTACTGCTCTTTTGGTTACTTCCTCGTTGGACGACTAGGTCTTGGGATTAGTCGAGTCGGTCCGGTTCACGTGTCTCGTAGTGACTTGGGAATCGAGTCGTTACAAGATGGTATCAGAGCAAGGTCGTCCCGAGAAGTGAATCAACTAACTGGAAAATAACCAATTCACATGTCTATAACTAGAGTAGCCACCACAACATATCTCTTGACATGAGCTCTTAGAAGTTTCGTTAGGTACCGTCTGTTTTGACGTTTTTCCATTTTGTTTCGCGTCTCCTTACAAGAGATTCCTCGTCGTGGGACTGGCGAGACTGGCCGCGGGCGCGGCCGAGGACGAGGTAGGAGAGGTGGACGTGCTGTTGTTGACGTCTCGGTGGACTAGCCACCACTCCTGGGCATCCAGGCCCAGGACCTTGCCAGACTGATACGAGACATTGTACGAGAGGAGCTCCACCCATCGCCCCGAGCACCTCCTCCTGGGGCTGCAGAGGGGGAGTCCTCTGTGGGACCACGCGACGGACACGGTGCTGGACACGAGGGAGGGGATGGGCCGCTGTCGCCCCTACCTTCCTCCGACACTTCTGTACACGAGGCACCTTCGCCTGGAGGTGCACCAGCACCTCCCCTACAGCGCCACTTCGAGCTTTTCGGGCAGTTCCGGAAGCTGAAGCCCCCCTCCTTCAAGGGGGATGAGGACCCGACCGAGGCAGAGGACTGGCTTGAGCAGCTGGAGAAGATCTTCGACACCCTTCGCCCCCCGGTGGAGTGCCGCGTGGCCTTTGCCACATACCAGCTGGAGAGTACGGCACACAGGTGGTGGAGGGCGGTCCGGGGACAGGAGAGGGACGAGCCGACGTGGGACCAGATCATCACCCTCTTCTGCGAGCAGTACTTTCCCCAGACGTGGCAGGACCAGCGGAGGCGGGAGTTCCACACTCCCCGCCAAGGGACGATGACTGTGAGCGCGTTTCGCACGCGTTTCTTGGAGCTGTCCCGCTTTGCAGCGACAGCGGTAGCCACTGAGGAGGAGCGCCTTTGGAGGTTCACCGAGGGGCTCCGGTTTACGATCTAGGGGTACGTCAAACCCCTGAAGCTGCCTATGTTTTCAAGGGTGGTAGAGGCAGCTATGACTTACGAGGAGACCAACCCGTCTGCGCGAGACACTGACGGCAGGCGGAAGAGGCCCTTCCAGCCAGACTTCTCACAGGGCCGGCGAGAACGGAGACACGTGGCGTCTACAGGAGAACCGTCACGTTTTAAAGGGCCATCAGTGGCCTTTGAGGGCCCTCGACAGGGGCCAGTCGCCAGCACCGGACCCCCGCCCAGCCGACAGCAGGGACCCACTGAGGGCGGGAGTTGGGTTCCCCTCTATTACCAGTGTGGCCAGCCGGGCCACATTAGGAGGGACTGCCCGTCTATGGCAGGAGGTCAGCAGATACTTCCCGCACAGAGCACTGGAGGACGCACAGGAGGTCGCGGTTCCCAGGCGCGAGGAGGAGGACAGCAGTCGCGAGGAGGGTACCGTCCAGCACCTACCCGTCCGACGCAGAGTGTGGCTGCTTCATCCGCACCTAGAGCTGAAGGGCGTATCAACGCCCTAACACACGGCAGACCAGGCCAAAGCTGATAGATCGCATCATCACAGGACAGATGGCCGATCCGTACTTGCAGTCTTTGCGTGACAGAGTGCTGTCAGGAGACCCAGGGGACTTCTCTTTCACAGACCAGGTGCTGCGCTTGAGGGGACGGTTGTGCGTTCCCAGAGACGAGGAGCTGTTGAGAGAGCTCCTGACTGAGGCACACGGTTCCAGATTCACCATACATCCCGGAAACACGAAAATGTACCACGACTTGAGACACGAGTTTTGGTGGAGAGGGATGAAGTGGGATGTGGGTGAATTCGTGCAGTAGTGCTTAGTGTGCCAGCAGGTGAAAGCCGAGCATCAGAGGCCTGCAGGGCCGCTACAGCCGCTTCCAGTGCCAGAGTAGAAGTGGGAGAGCATCACCATGGACTTGGTGGTGGGCTTACCTGTTACCCAGCGGGGACACGACGCAGTCTGGGTAATAGTGGATAGACTGACGAAGACGGCGCGATTCTTGCAGATCCGAGTCACTTTAGGACCAGCACAGTTGGCAGAGAGGTATATCCGGGATGTGGTACGACTACACGGAGTTCCGCGGGAAATCGTATCCGACTGGGATACCCGCTTTACGTCCCAGTTTTGGGCTGAGTTTCAGCAGGCCTTGGGGATGCGGTTGAGGTTTAGTACAGCTTACCACCCCCAGACGGACGGACAGTCTGAGCGCACGATACAGATACTTGAGGACCTTTTGTGTGCCTGTGTACTGGATCGGAGGGGCTCTTGGGAGGAGCACCTGCCCCTGGCGGAGTTTGCATACAACAACAGTTATCACTCGAGCATCGGCATGGCTCCCTACAAGGCTCTGTACGGACGGAAGTGTACGGCACCCTTGAGTTGGGTTGAGGTGGGGACCAAGTGGGAGGTTGGCCCCAGGTTGATCCGGTAGAGTCAAGAGGTAGTCGAGCAGATCCACAGGCGACTCCACGCTGTCAGAAGCAGACAGAAGAGCTACGCGGTCGGAGACGCAGAGAGGTGCAGTTTGAGGTTGGGGACCACGTCTTCCTTCGTGTTTCACCCATGAAGGGCTTACAGCGGTTTGGGGTGAGAGGGAAGCTCGCGTCGAGGTTCGTGGGGCCCTTTGAGGTCCTGGAGCGGGTTGGAGCCGTTGCTTACAGACTTGCCCTTCTCCCGCAGCTTTCTGGCGTGCACGACGTGTTCCACGTGTCCAACCTCAGGAAGTACGTAGCCGATTCCAGTCACGTACTGAGTCACGAGAGCGTCGAGGTGGGCGACGACCTGACCTACCCCGAGTGGCCAGTGCAGATCCTAGACCGAGCCGTCCGCAGTTTGAGACGAAAGCAAGTACCCCTGGTAAAGGTTTTGTCGAGGAGCCAGCGATACGAGGAGGCTACCTGGGAGCCTGAGGCGGCAATGCGGGAGCGGTACCGGGAGCTTTTCGCGGGTACGTCTTTTTGGACCGGCTTCGGTCCTCTTTGAGTTTGTTATGGTTATTTGGACATCCTTTCCCGCACCCTAGTTGGTGCAAGTTTCGGGGATGAAACTTCCTTTGAGTTTGTTATATTGTTACGAACGCACGCCCCAGATGTATTTTAAGACAACTGGGAGGTGGCTCGGACGTCGGACCAGACGTCTGGGGTCACTTCCAGACGTCGTACAAGACGTCTGGGATCGTTTCAAGACGTCTGGAAATCGGTTACTTTCGACACGCGCGGGTCGTCTGCGCGCCTGAGCGCGCAGACCGCATATTCGCTCCTGCGGCTGCAGATTCTCGCCGCTGCAGCCTCTCTCTCTCCTCCTCGCGCGGCCTTAAAAGGCCACGCGCTCTCTCCCGTCGCCTCCACCCCTTTCCTCTTCTCCTTCCAGTGCGCGAGAGCGAGCACGGGGTTGCTGCGGTGGCGACAAGCGCAGCGAGCATGGAGTGGGTGTTGCGTGCGAGAGCGGCGCTCAGCCGTGAGGGCGAGCTCGCTGGGGCTGCCAGGGTTTGCCGGTGGGGAGCGCAGCAGGTGCGGAACGATGCGGGAGGCCTGCTGCGGCTCGAGCAGCAGGCGCACGAGGGGCGACGCGGGCGGCGTCGCGAGCGGAGGGCGAGTTGCACCCTGGTTCTGGAAAAATTTCCAAAATCAGACGTCTGTGCTGATAGCCAGACGGCGGGTTCGACGTCTGGAAGACTGTCTAGACGTCTGAAAGGTGAGTTTTCCGTCTTCTCCTTCCTTCCTGTCGACTGACCGTACTGAGGGAGAGAGATGGGTGTGTGCAGGCTCGGTGATTCGCCATCCAACGCGAATCAGACGTCGGGTTGTAGTACCAGACGGCGGGAGCGACCTCCAGACGTCCGGGGTGACCATCGGACGTCTGGGAGCTAGGACATACGTCCCCGCAGTCTTCTGGACGTCTGGGAAACCACGCTGAACAAGGTAATTCTCTGATCCACTTTTTAAGATGTCTGGAAGAAGTTCCAGACGTCTGATTTTGCACAGTGTCGTCGTTTTCGACCTGTTGAGGGCCCGTTCGGGTTCCGTTTTCCGTGTTTCAAGTTGCATTCTTTCCGAAATTAAATCCTCTACCCGTCTACAGTAGCTATACACTGTTTTGAGACACTCCTTGTGTCTGATCCTTATGATAGGACCTCGTTCCGTTGCAGTCTTGGGGGTCACGGAGGCACGCGGGATTCCCGATCACGCCCCCATTACTCCCGTCGTACCTGGTAGAGTGGCTTTAAGTTTAATCTGTTACATTATGAAACCATAAATAGAACCTAGGACATTGCATGAATCCTAGGAATGAGAAATAGATTGAATGGTAGATTCCTAGGGTGTTGCATGAATCCTAGGGCTGGAAAACTAGATTGTATGATAGATCTTAGGATATGACATGAATCCTAGGACGGGAAAACTAATGGAATGTATGAATACTGCAGTTTTGGAAAATGTGGAAAGGAAATAATAGCTTCCTGTGAACTAAATTAACAGCTGCCTGTCATGAATAAATGAACATGATTAAGAATATGGGACATATGAACGTGAAACTGGAATGGTGAAACTAGAATGTTCTGAGTTAAAGAGCTGGAACCCTACGGGGAATTAGGAGTAGAACTCCTGGAAAGTGAATGGAATAGAATTGGGGAAGTGAGCTGGCCCTTGAGTACGGAGTACCAAGGAGAGCGACTGTCCCCCTGTTTAGTGCAGAGCGGAGCCAGCCGCCCCAGGGACCCAGGGTTAGGACTGGCCACTCTGTACCGACTTGCTGGCCCTCGCGTACGTAGTACCGAGGAGAACTAGTAGTGTAGGGAGGTACTAGCTACCCCACGGGCCCCGGGGTTCTGCTAGCCTCCCACACCGACTTGTTAGAGTCGCTGGGGCAAACCAGGGTAGTCAGACGAGGGTGCGCGGACTGTGGAGGGGCAAGGCCCCGGTTTGGTTACTGTGGAGGGGTTGGACCCCTGTTACTGAGAGGGCTCTGCCCTGGACTGGTTCCGTGCTGTGTTTTGGGTGCACCCATTAACGGAAACGACTGACCGCGTGCCAGTACGGGTTAGCTACCTGTGCGTTTTGCGCATGCCGTAGTCACCGTTACGTCTGTCAGTGACCTTGGGGTGGTTGACTGAGGGTAGGATCACCACAGGGGACTCTCCCGGCCGGGAGAGCACCACATGCTACTTCTACTTTTTGGGAAAGACTGCAATCAAGATCGTTCCCACGAGAAACATTCGAGATCAAGTAAAAGATCTGAGGAATAAATGAAATAGTGAGACAATTGAAAGATGTGAATAAAGAAAGTAATCAAACATAACAGCTACTATACACTCTACTGTTGTCTTTAGTCTAGTTGCCACTCTACTCAGCGTTTTGCTGACGTGTTACACTCGTTACCTTTTTCAGGATCAGGTGTTGAGCAGCCAGGTTCAGCGGCTGCAGAGGACGCTGGGCCGAGTAGGGTCCAGTAGAGTTACCACGGTTTCTTGTACCTCTTTTTGTTACGTATAGTGAGTAGTTCTTGTTTCCGCTGTACTTTTCTTTACCTGCAATTCATATTTAGTTATGAATGTTGTTCTACTGTTGTGGTGGTATATACTGTAGTAGTTCCTTTCCTTGCTGCTGTATTTTCTTACTGTTAGTTATATTCATGTTGAATGTGGTTTATTTTACTACTCTTTGGGTTACTTCCTCGTTGGACGACTAGGTCTTGGGATTAGTCGAGTCGGTCCGGTTCTCGTGTCTCGTAGGGACTTGGGAATCGGGTCGTTACATCTCCTAACTGGGAGAGTCCCCCGTGATGATCCTACACCCAAGCAACCACCCCAAGGTCACGGACAGACGTAACGGTGACTACGACACACGTGATAAGCGCACGGGTAGCTACCCCGCACTGGCACGCAGTCAGTCGTTTCCGCTAACGGGTGCGCCCAAAGTATAGCACGGAACCAGTATAGGACCTAGCCCTCTCAGTAACAGGGGTCTCGCCCTTCCACAGTTCGCGCACCCTTGCCTGACTACCCTGGTTTGCCCAGTGGGCCTAACAAGTCGGTGTAGGGTGGCTAGCTAAACCCCGAGTCCCATGAGGTGGCTCGTTCTCTCCCTACACTAGTAGCTCTCCCCGGTACAGTGTACACGAGGGCCAAGAAGTCGTTACAGAGTGGCCAATCCTAACCCTGGGTCCCAACCCAAGGGCGGCTAGCTCCGCTCTGCACTAAATAGGGGGACAGTCGCTCTCCTTGGTACTTCGTACTCAAGGGCCAGCTCACTTCCCCACTCACATTTCCAGATCCATTCCATTTATTTCCAGGAGCTCTACTCCTAACTCCCCATAGGGTTCATGCTCATATTCCTCATGCCATGCCATACCAGGATTAATCATTTCTATTTCCAATCTCAGGTTTTACATATGCAGCTTGTATTACTATCGTTCACATTTCCATACTCAGGTTATATATAGGTAGCTCGTATTTCCATCATTCACATTACCATTCTCAATTTATATACATGCAGCTCATATTATGTCCTTTAACGTATACAACAGGAAAGTTACAAGCAACAGTTAATTAGCACAAGTACTTCATATTTCACAGGCAGCTGTTATTCATTTACAGACAGTTGTTATCATTTTTATTTACACATTCAAGACTGCAATTCATTCATCCAATACAGACATTTCCAGTATTTCTCGTCCTAAGATTCATGCCATATCCTAGGTTCTAATTATTCCCACACATGCATTTAGGTTTGTAATTAATTTAGGGGAAGCCACTCTACCATTAAACCCAAGAGTATTGGAGGCTTGAACGGCAGGCTCACGTGCCTCAGCAAGCCCAAAATCCGCAACGGAATAAAGTCCTATAACAAGGAACGATCACAAGGGAATTATCAGAACAGTATGGAAATCCTTCTAACAAGTAGAGGAACTTACAAGGAACACAACGGTATCTTATTTACGGAAAACAGACCTCAGACGGACCCTAAACAGGTCAAAAATAGGGTTTCTGACTTAAATCAGACGTCTGGGATAACTTTCAGACGTCTTAAAAGTGTCCAGTTTCATACCTCAAGCTCTGCGTCAATCCTCAGACATCTAAGAACTCGTCTGGACCCAGCTCCAGACATCTGACCACCTCTCCGGACGTTTGGAAGTTCTTCCAGTCATCTGGAAAGCTCCCCAGACTTCTGAAATGCGTGAGAGGGCATGTCCCGTGCCTTCCCGAAGTAAATCCTGCATGCGACGACCAAATCTTCTCAAAATATCCATGCAACAGGGTAGCAACGGAGCAGCCTACATGGCCGTATCCGCAAAGAGGACATACCTTCGCGAAGCCCTCTCCTCAGACGTCTGGAACCGCCTCCAGACGTTCGCACCATCGTCTGGACGTCACTCCAGATGTCTGATTCTGGGAAAAACCCAAAACCAGAACCTACTTCCGCTCTCTTACGCTGCGCATGGCCACGCCTCGCCCCTCCTTGCCTGCAGCTCCGGCTGCAGCAGCGTCGGGGAGGACTTCCCCGACGCACTCCTCCTCTTCTCGCATGCACTGCGCCGGCCGTGCGCTCACCGGTGAGCTCCCACGCAAGCTCGCGAGGTCACCTCCTCCTCTCCTTCTCATGCCACTCCTCCGCTATGCCACTCTCACGCTCTCGCTCGCTCTGGGGAAGAAGAAAGGAAGGTGGCTGGTGGCTGAAAAGTGAGGAGAACGAGAGAGGAAGAGGGGGGTTTTATAAGGTTGGGGTTAGGGTTTGCTTGGAAGCAAGGGAAGAGAGAGAAGAAGGAGGAAAAATGAGAGGGTACTGTCTACGCACAACCCACGTGCAAACGCGAGCTCGTACCCAAAAATTTTGATTTCCAGATGTTTCGGAAGGTGTCGTCTGACCCACAGTCCAGATGTCCTAAAGGGCTAAAACAGCATGGGTCTTAACATTTGGAGAGTGCCTTTTGGATCATAAAACTTGACTTTTGTAAAGGATTCATATTCTGGGTGGAGGTCACTCTCAACATCTGCCAAGCCCGATTCCAGGAGGTCCTCAAAATGAAATGTTTCTATATCCATGGGATTTGAATCCAGCATGTCACCATGTTCCCCGAAATCCCTGGGGATGTCCTCAAAATCAAAGGTGAAAGCCTCCACTGAGCTTATGTCATTATGCTCGGTCAAATCAGGAATATCTAAGATGTGAAAAGCTTCTACTTCTAGCTCTAGGTTTTTTGCTAATGACACAATCATGAGGTCCTAAATAAAACCTAGTTGTTCTCTCGAGCCTTTTCCTTTTGTAGCCTCGAAAATATTAATCTCAGCACATTGATCTCTTGAGGCAATTATCATGTGCCCTGATTCACAATTGATTATGGCTCTGCAGTAGCCAAGAATGGTCTTCCCAAAATTACGGGCATATCCTGTATTTGCTAAGGCATCTCCATGTCAAGAATTAGGAGATCATCCAAGTAGCTGAAATCCTTAATTCTAATTACCACATCCTCTACCAGCCCAATTGGCGTGATCAGGGTTCGGTCAGCTAGTTGTAAAGAAACATTGGTAGGTTTTAGCAGTCCGATCTGTAATTTTTCAAATAGGGCGGTAGGGATTAGGTTGACTAAAGTGCCAAGATCCAGAATGGCCCACTTGAAAGTTGTATCACCGATCTTGCAAGGGATCAGTTGGGCACCTGGATTTGATTTCTTAGGAGGTAGACTATGTTGAATTATGGTACTCATTCTTTTAGACTGTACTACCTTCTCTTGTGCTGGCTTTTCCACCCCTTTCTTGGATAAGTCCAGCAAGGTGGGGTTGCGAGCAAGGATATCAAGTAATGGGATAGTGACTTGTGAATTCCTTAATGGTCCCGTTATATTAGAATATGATAAATCACTAATGTGGAGGTGAGAGAAGGGTTGAGGTAAGGTGGTGAACTAATGGTTTTGAGGAGTGGGTTTCTGGTTCCACCTCTTTGTTTTTCCCTTAATCTTGGTGTGTTGATCAAAGGTCAGGTGAGATTTCGACAATGAGCCTTGGGTCCTGGTCTTGTGATCTTTTCTTGTGCCTACCACATTGATCATAGCACAGTCATGATGCGGAGGTGGAGGGGAGAAAGTTGTCCCTTGTTGCTGAGTAGCCAAGTAAGTCATGGCGTGTTTTGGCTCACCTGAGGTGGAAGGGGAAAACATGCAGGTGATCTACGTGCCTTTCAACGCTTTCATGTGTTCGATTGTGAAGATTTTGGCCCTCATTTTAAGGGCCATAAATTAACGTAAATTATAAATAAATTATATAATTACAAAGTCCTTATATAGGGGTACCTAATTGTATAATTAATTTAGAGAATTGAGTTATTTAAATATATAATAAAATTAGCTAAAAGTGGTTGTTTGTCCACATTAAATTAGAAGTTAATTACTTAATTAAAGTATAAAGTAGTTAATTAAACATACAATTAATCTTATAAAGAGTTAATATGCATAATAAATTACTTCTTACACATTTTTATTGCATTTTTGAATTATTTACATTTAATTACACATTTAAGTTAGTTTTATACATAATTAATTTATAAATACTATAATACACCATAAATACAGTATAAATAGGTCAAAAATACCTAATATAATATTATACAACTGTACATTATAAATTACTCTATTATTAACTTAAATTACTAATTTATTTTATTTTAAGTTAGTAAATTACTTAATTAACTTAATAACTTAATTATTTAGTGTAATTACTTAACTAAATTAAATTACAAGTATTATACAATTCATATTATATAGATAAATACATATGTACAGCATTAGATACAATTATATGCATATAGATATGTTTATATAATTACTTAGGATATTATACATTTAGTTAATATAAATTAATGGATAATAATACAATAAAGATGTATATATAATAAATCATTCTAAATATTTAATTTACCATACAAAATACATATATAAGTTATTTATATATATTTTGTACATATTGTATAATATATACATATAGCTTACGTTTAATTTATATTATACAGGTATATATATAGTATACAAGGTATTTTTGGGTATTTTTCATGATTTTCTTATTTTTATAGATTATGTCTGTATAAGAGAAATAGGGGATGAGAGAGAAAGGGTGAGATGAGAGAGAAGAAGTTTTTTTTTATTTTGATTTTCTTTATTAAATTTCCAAGTATACTGAATCATCGGCTTATATGTTCTACCAAATCGGGTGTTTAGAATACTTTGAAATTTTGCATACACCTAGAAAGATACCTAATCTTACTCAAGAAAGGTTTATTTTATTTTTTTGTGAATTTTTTACATGTTTTATGTATTTACAAATCTCATCCAAAAGAGACCTAATTGGATGTTAAACAATGGAACCTGTCTCAAGGTGACTTCTAAGCATTGGGCAAAGTGTTTTAGCATTCAAAAACCTCCAACACTTCATATGAAACATAAATGAAACAACAAACTTGATTTACATCTCGAATTGCATTCATATCACATTTTTGGACAGTTAAATACTCCCTTTGGCTGATAAAGAGTGGAAATCAGAGTTTTCCTACTCATTCAATCTAAATTAAATCTATAATAGTACGTGAACGCTTGAATATGAAACTCTAACATTAAAAAACAATGTTAGCTTCTTTAATTCTCAAATTCACTTGAAATCCCATTTTTGACAAAGGCTGCTACTCATGAAACCAGCAGTTATTGTTGCTGTATTGCAGCTGCTGTGCTGAACAGGAGCTGAATCAGACAACCAAGGTCTGATCTAAGGATCCATGGTGTCACGTGGGATCTGGAAAACCAGGTCTAAATGTTGATCATCTCAGAAAAGGCATCTAATCCACAAAACCCTTGGAATCAGAGATTCAATCCACAAAGATAGGCTCAAGATCAGACCAATCAGAGCAGCAATTGCTGCTACTGAAATTGCCCAAATCAAAGCATCCAATCCAAGGAAATTCATTCTCAATCCATGGAAACACTCTCAAAAGGTCTGAAATCTGTTGAAATCCATTCACTTGTCCAAAGAACTCTCAGAGCCCTAGCATAGACCACTCTCCTTGTCATAAACAACAAAAGAAAGTAGATCAAACTAGATGTTTAAACCATTTGCACACGACATCAGAACCTTCATTCTGATTTCCTAAATCTCAATCCAACTCCAAATATCAAATAAAAACTCTTGTGAATCATGAATCAATGTCACCCATCTAGGTGTTTTGATGTGAGCTCGCCAAAATGAGTTGCTCATCTAGGATACCTATACACCATTGATTGGTGTTCAGGTGTCCAAAGAGATTCTCTAGAATAGTAGGAGCCACAAAATCATGCATTAGAAAAACCTCAACTCCTGCTACCTCAGACCAACTAGTAAAAATAGTAGCTCAAGTTGAAATTATACATAAAACACACACTTGATTCAAATCCATCTCAAAGAGTTCCAATTCATTGCCATAGGCTCATTTAAACTCTAAAAACATCAACTCACTCGATTAAACTTGAATAAATCCGAATTGACTCCAAATCGTGAGATTAGGTGTGAAACACACATCTGAAAGAATCGAGTGAATCAAATCAATTAAACAAGATCGGGGGTCTTTGTGAACATATGGAGTGAGTGAAAGGATCCCCAGGTGATTGTAAGCGCTACCTAGATCATGAATTCCAAGAATTCTAGATCTAAACATGCTCAGGCGGATGGGGTGGATTATGGATTAAAACACGAGGAAATGAGTGAAAATGGTTTGTGAGGCGTAGAGGAAGATCAGTGAATCAAGATGATTGCGTGAAAAACTCCTCTCTGATCTAAATTGATTAGAGAGGATGGATCGGATCTAACTATTCTACTCCTAAGATAAACCACAAAATTCACGAATTACGACATCTGATCTACTCCTAAGTTACCTAAACTACACTAACATATACTACACTAACCTAGAAAGAAATTAAAATCCTAATCAAATCGGAGGAATGAGACCTTTAGATCCTTAGCTGGCGGCTAAGGAGGAAGAAGAGAGGGAGGAGGTGCTCCAGCGGAGTGAAAGTCCACTAATGGGACTTAATGTCACCCTCAGGTGTTATGAAGTATGTAGCGGCAAGGATTGATCGGAGAAGATGGAATTCCTCCGCCATGGGTGACAGAATAGGGGCTATGTGGAGAGGAAGCTGGAGAGGACGAAGGGATCAACTCAAGAATGTTGGAGGGGAGCTGATGCTCCCATAAGGAGCTTAAGTAGGTGTTTATGTAGGTGCTTGAGTGACTATGATCACCACGATGGTGGATTTAGATGCTTAGGGCATGGGCGGTGGGATAAAGAGGAAGGATGCGCGCAAGTGCCCAAATCAAATCATGACCATTAGATTGGATCCAGCTTGGGTAGTGATGCCACGTGCAAAGGCATGCAAAATTTGGATTGGAAAAGGCCATTGGATCAAGATCACAAGAAATCGATGGCTCTTGTTCTCCGCATTCTTCATGAGGAACAGTGATCCTCCATCTCAGGTGTAAAGGGGTAATTTACGAGAAGGCTCCTAAGGTGGTGATGTCTAAACCACCACCCAAGCATCAAGTAGTAGAGTAGCAAAGTACAAGCATCAAAAAACTAAAAGGAAAACTTACGAAGCTAAAACTATTGTCTACATGGACAGTCTTTAAGTACTATGCTAGGCCCCGCAACAAAAGGACCAACCACAACCTCAACCACTAGCTGCTCAGCAATACTTGAGTACGGAACCCAAAGAGTACGTCAGTAAAACTAAGTAGTGTAGAAACAACAACCGGGTACAAAAAAGTAACAAAGAGAGAAAAAAGAGAAATGGTACTATCTCATAAATTAATCCTTTTATTAATCTTCACATTATTCTCTTCATTTACGAGGTAAGCCCAACTTGTTACAGTCAAAATCCCATTTATCAGCACCTCAGGGCACGAGGCGATTTCATGCGACTTCCTGAGGCGTAAGACCAGTATAAGTTACCCTCTTGGCCGAGAAGACGGCTTGTACTCATCGAGTCACCACGCTTCGTTACCCTTGGGTCATTGCGGAAAGTGGTAGCGGCTACATCGTCTAGTGTGAACACATGCTAGCTACACACGCTAAACCATAAGCAGCCAATGACCCACCCATCGGCCGAGTAAAGAAAGCCAACTCTAATCATTGAGCCACGCATCCCGCTATCCCAGTTAACCGCTAAGCCTAACCAAGAGTAGTTGGGAAGCCAACAACTCCCTAAAACAACCTAAATCAAACCTAAAAGACCAAAGCTACAGCCAAAGTCTCAACGAATAGCAAGGCTAAACCAATTATCGAATTTATTTCCAACCATTCCGTCATCATCAATTTATTAACTTATTTCTACATAACTGAATTAATAATATCAATTAATTAAACCATAACTCTCATCATTTTAAAGCATTGATCTAAAGTTATGAAAAAAGCTCAGATCACATTATTTCAAAATTAAGTGTTAAATGGCTTAGTTTCCAACTTCTGATAATGGTTCCAATTAAGTTATTATTTAACAAGCATAATGACTCCAGTGTTATGAAAAATAGAGTTCGTTTCAACACGTGATTACATAGAGATAATCAATACACTTAAATGCTTTATAATTTGTTAAATCATGAAAATCATTTAATGAATTGTAATTAATTCAACAGCTAATTATATCGATTTAATTATTCACACTTCAAGTCAACTACTTGATTTATAACATCTATATTTAATATTCAAGTACAAAAGATAACAAGAAATACGAAAATAGGTCTAGTACTCTTAGTAAGAAACAATAACGTATACTAAACGATGTAAAATATGAAGAAAACCATAATGTAGACAAACCACATGAGGAAAGAGATGGACTACTATACCTAACATCGTCAAGGAGGTCACAACGACTCCGCGAAAATAGGGTCAAGAGACACCGCCTATGTGCCCTTTATTTGCACCTCGGAATTCGAAGTAGAATCCATCCAATCCAACCGTATGCATGTGCCCGACACACTCAAAAACCCTAAGATCGAGTCTTGGATGGTCGAAATCTAGCTTTGGATGGCCTCAATCTACACAAAAATAATTATAACCATTAGATCTTAAATACGAGGCACCCTTCATGAGGACCTAAACACAAAACTTAAAACTTCTTATTTTTAAGTTGAAATTTTTCACGTCTTCAATCTTTCTTCTTCCTCTCCTTCGCTTCTCCGTTCTTTCACTTCACGTCGACGAGAACCCATCATGCGCAACTACAGGTCCTCGCCAGCGTCGACCTTGGGCTACCTCGTCCGCCTTCCGTCAGGCACCGGCGACTCTCCAACACCCTTGACTCCATCGACGGGTCGCCAACGACCTCTCCTCTCCTCCATCTTCTCTTCCGGTGATGGGTACAAGTGACCCATCATACCCACTACTCGCACGACCACGAAGGTGCTCGACCCGCCACGCGTGTTGTCCCTTCCCTCGACGTCGTTGTCTCCGATCTTCTCTACCTCTTCCTCACTCTCTCCTTCCCTCGCTGACTTGTCTCTGCCTCCTCTTCTCCTTCATTTTGCACTCATGCAACGGGTGCAACAGCCGCAACGCCTCCGATCGTCGCTCCCCCTCTTCGCCGTCATCTTCCCCTTCCTCCTCTCCTTGCGCACATCCCTCTCTCGTGCCTCTCCCTCTCGTCTTCCTCTTCCTCCACCTTCTTGTTCTTCATCCGTTCATGCACCCACGAAAAGAGAGAAGAAAGAAAGAGCTGCTTACCTCCGTTGACGCCGCTGCCGCACGCACCCTCGCGTTCACACCCTCCTGCTTGGCCGGACGCGCGATCGGCCTCTCTCGCTTCCACTCTCCTCCTCTTCACGTAGCGAGAAGAACGACGATTGAGGCTTAATTGCGGTGGCTTGGGCTATTAACGTGATGGGGCTTTTCTTTTTTTTGGGTTGTTACGTGGGATGGGAGTGGCGAGAGCGTGCGTGAGTTTTACAGGCTAGGGAAGGAACAAACGTAGGGAAGGGGTAGGATTACCAAAGGTGTGATTAGGAAAGGGATTTTAGGTCAGAATTGAATGAGTTTAGGATTTTTTATTTTTTAAATTAGGATCAGATTTTATTCATTTCCTAATCCTGGAAGCTAAAAAAGGGGAGGCAAGGAAATTATACCAAAACCTACTCCATACAAGAAAAGAGGGATCACAACTCGTGACCTAGTACAAAACATAGTAGAAAGAAGCACCCAGAACTAATACCAACGGCAAAAGCGAGCAACAGGGGCAAATGTGCAAAGGGGAGACCCAAACCAACACCGAGAAACCTAGCCAGGACAAATCAAGAAATAATATAAGGGCAATGAATACTATCCAGCCGGTGAATCCCCTTAAGTTTGCACAAGAGATCAGAAAAGTCTTTAAAAATCCTCCAATCGCTATCAGCAACATCTGCAATCTTGGAAGTGAAGAGTTTAACTGTGTGGTAAACATAAGATAGAGATTTAATTTGATTTTTCATTTTCAAAATACAGTTAAACACCCTGGTTACTTTCCAAGCCACCTGGACTTTACCATTCCACCAATAGTAAAGCAGAGTAGAATCCACTTCCACCTGTAAAGGAAAGTTGACCATAGGAAGGGAGAGGGCATGAAGCAGAGATCTCATGATACCCACTTCTTGAAGCATAACTAAAGTTTTACACAAGGCACCATAGATGAAATTCCTAATATGATCTCAAGTGAGGGTGATCGGTGGGAAATTGGTGGCGACAGTAAGGGCTTTCAGTATGGAAAAAAAAGAGGGGAGGAAGAGGAGAAGTTATACCTACTTAGCAGGACGAGGGGGGGCTGGAGCAGGCGACAGCTGTATCGACTATCGCCGGATAAGAAACTGCCCAAAGAAAGGGGCGACGGCGAGGACGGGGCAGAGGCATCGCGCGCCGGTATTACGCGACGCGGAGGAGAATCAGGAAGAAGTCTTTGCTGCTGGTATTGCGGCAGGGCGACGAGGAGGAGGAGGAGAAGCCGCCGGAGCAAGGGGGCGTCTGTCGGAGTGGGAAGAGAGGAAGTGAGGGGGCATCTCCGTCAGATCTGAGCTGGGAAGAACGGCGGAGCGACGGGGGTATTTATAGGGGCAGAACCAAAGAGGAGGGCGGAGGGAGACGACGTGTCTCCCTCGCCGGAGGACGCCGGAGGAAGGATACCCATACCGTCCGTGCGTTCGCACGGCCTGTATGGGTGGTTGCAGCCATCAGGGGGTGTTCCTGCGATGGCTGACGACGCAGGGCATCCCCATTTGACTTGGCAGGCTCCCTCCCTTACCCTGCGCGGCGCCATGCTCCGCGCAAGGTCGCCGGAGCATGGTGCTGCTCAGGTTTTGCAGGAGGGACCTAAATTCAAAGAACGAAGGAGAGTTAGGGGCCAAAATGTGAGGGTTCAAAAGTTGAGGGCCAGAAAGTAAATGTATGAGGACCAAAGTGTAAAGTTGGTCAAGAAGGTTTCTTCTTAGGCTCAAGATTTTATACATGACTAATTAGGACCTAAGGATTCTGATGGTGAATTTTATTTCTAGATTAAACATTGTTTGACCGATCAATTTATGTAAAAACCCAAATTAAGTTGTTAATTGGGCATGGTTCTTAATGTAGGTCAAAATAGGTTCCTAAGGCCAAATTGAAGGTTCTAAACCCTAGAGATTATTTTTCTATGAATTTTAGAGGATTTATTCTATTTTTACTTTGCCTCGAACCTCATGTATTTAAGTGGGTTTATTTTTAGGGTTATAGGATGTCATTTAATTCTTCGGAGTTGCTGTAGCCCTTGTTGAGTCATTTCATCCCACTTTTCTTCTTATTAGGTTGTTTTGACCTATGTTTGGACCCTGAGTTACCCTGTTTTCAGATTGGATTGGTGAAATTACATTTTTACCCCTCAGTTTATGTTTTCTTTGCAAACTCAGAATCTCTCTGAGCCAAGCCTTTCTAAGGTTATGTAGGAGCTTTTAGTCTCTGTATTAGGTCAAAATGAGCTAGTTATGGCTTATGATGAGGTTCTCATCATACTCCCATGCCTAGCTTTTGCTAGTCCCTTAGCAAAAACTTAAGGTTTCAACCCTTGTTCTAGACCATGAAGTTCTTAATAGCTTCAGATAAGTGCTTTTTCATTTAAACTTAGATTAGGTTAGAATGCTGACCATAGGCTTAAAAGGTACTCTAGTACCAATCAAGATCCAAATCTGTCTAGCCTCAGCCTAAGTCCTTAACAAAGGTTTTTAAGGCCCACAAGAACTAACCTAAGGTCTATTGGACTTTATGGTTAAAGCACCCGTGCTTGAAATGATTTTAGCCTTGGTTCAGTTCGCAGTGCATTTTATAAGAGAGAGATAGAAAGTTTTTCTATTTGGAGAGTTTTCTCTCTCTTTTTTATTTTTAGTTCTAGCCTAGGATTGGCTTTTCAACACAGTCTGTATCAGATTCATTGCTCCCATCATCAATCCTCAAGGGTTCCTGGCGATCAATGCTTCGAGATAGCACTGCCCATGGCAACCCCCGGAACCCTGGCTATTGAGATTTCGAGATAATCCCATCCATGGTGTTTCGTGGCTGAATTTAGACCCTGGCAGTTGACACTTCGTGATAATGCCATCCATGGAATCTGAACCAGCAGGGTGCTTACATGCCCCCAGTAGGATATGTGAATATCCTAAGAGACAAGCACCGAGGAGATGATATTTTGTTACACATCTTCGAGGGGATTTCCCGCCTCTACGCGCTAGGAACTCGTCCAAATCAACTTGTATTGATCGGCCGCTCCTATTCTAGGTGTACTTTTCAGAATTTTTTGATGCTTCTGCGTGATTTTAATTTTTACGCTTACTGAACCAGGCTGTGTGTGAGGTTAGGGTGCTTAGGTTACTGAGTCCCGTAAACCAAAAATTAGTTAATGAGGCCAAATACTCCCTAAGCCTTAGACCTAATACTTCAGCTTTTCATTTTCCTCAACCTCTTGAGGAGTGTCCAGATCTTAATGGGTACTAAGAGTTTATTCAAGAATGCCTAAGGTTTGCATTCTTACTAATCTCATTATGCACTTTTTCAGTTATTTTCTTGAATGAGGTCTAGAACTTAGGTTAATTCCTTAGTTCCTTACTAATGACTATCACTTGTTTCTCATATTTTGTGCTCCTTTTTTCCTTTTGTTTCTTTTCTCCTTTTGTTTCTTTTCTCCTTCTCCTTCACAAAATTTCCTTTTTCCTCATATTCTTTTTCGAAAAATTTTTAATTTTTATGGTGTTTTTGGCATATGTGAATTTTTTGTTTGAAACCTTTTCTTACACGTTTTGCACTTTCATACCCCCCCATGCCTAAGATTTGCAATGTCCTCATTGTAACTTAGGGGGTTTTTATTCAACTTAGTTCATACATTAGGACAGATGTTTTGATGAGTGAATGGGTCGGGATGAATGTCGCGGACGATTTTTAATCTCAGATGCAAGCACCTGAGGTGGAGTCGGTTGTCCTAAAGTGTGAATTTCAAGTGCACAAAGGTTTTAGAAAAGGTTTCAGGTTTTTAAAGAGAATGACGGGCTGCCTCCCGTTGAGCGCTAAATTTGATGCCTTCAGCCAAGCGAGAAATTAGATGGAGAGGGGATGGTGAAATCAGCAGAGTTTTGTAATACAAGCACCTTGATTAAGAGCCTGGTTGGTCCAACCAGGTGCTTGTTCAGATCAACAGGCTGATGACGCCGCCCAAACCCAATCAGTCTGGTGGGTTGATAGATGTGGATAAAAAGGTGTGGAACCCACCATATACTATGAAGCTCAGATGGATGTGGAAGTGAAAACGTAGGGTTTGGCTGAGTCGAATCAGCCTGGTCAGAGTAGGGACCCGTAGAATAGTCAATGAATGACGCAGAAACCCTACAGGGGTGATCAGAGAATGATGGAGCATGATATGTAGTCTGATCAGTGCTCCAAACCCGATGTGGAAATGCAATCGGCTCGGTGAGAGGTGAATCTGAATAGAAATTGAGTCCGGTTGCGGGTCGGGGTTGGGAAGAGGTTTTGATTAGTTCTGTGTGTGCAGACGAGGTGGCAACTGTGTATGAGGGCTCTTTTAGAAAGGAATGACAGGTGATTTTCTGTAAAGAGTCCTCCGGGTAACTATCAAATGCCTGAAGAGTGTCTGTAGGATGAAAGAAATCTGAATTGAGAAAAGATTTGAATTCTGGGTTGCAATCACTCTTGGCATTTTCTATTTTTGGTTCCTGATGATCGAAAAGGAGTGATTCTGTGTTATCAGTGATCTCGGGAATCAGGACCTCAGAGTCGGAGTCAGAGTCATGTGAACTGAGGTCGTAGATGGGCCTGGCGTGTTCAGGAAGGAGAATCTCTCCTCAATTATAGTCGGATGTGAAGTTGTCGGAGAGTTTGCGAAAATGAGATTCATGATTATGAATTCCACCGCAGCATAAATCATCAGATGTGGAATCAGCAGCCTGACTGGGGTCTAGCCTATATGTTAATTCTGGGCTTAAAAAGGTATTCTGTTTAGGCTCAAGCTCGAAGCTGGTAGGATAGACCCAATTAAAACCTTGCTCATCCAACTCCTCAGTTTCTGTATCATAAATTGGCATGTTTTCTGAAAAATCGATCAGATTTCCTGAGGATGTTGGAGAGGGATATTCATCAAATAGAGGCCCGGAATCATATTCTGTAAAAATTTGATCTTTCTCATAAGGGGCCTCATAATCTTCCCAATAAGTTTCAGATCTAGGTTCTAGGCTTAAGATGTGGGTAGAATTATTAGAACCTAAGTCCGAATAACCTTCGAGGGCCACCTTATCAAAATAAGGGGCGGAATTTATACCCTCAAAAGGTTAAGTTCTGATCTCATTATTGCAGGAGTTTTGGAATTCTAGGCTTGGCAATTCATGGTCTAAGTTTGGCTCATCATTGTGTTCTCCTGCAATATCCCAACCTAATTCAACATTGTCTTCTATCTGGGTTGGGATTCCACAACCACTTTGTGCCTCAGTCCCGAGATCTGGGAAACTGGATTGTTCCTTAATACTGTTCCAAGATGGTTCATCCTCTGTTTCTGGTATATACGGGTATTTCTGGTTGATAATTTGTTCTACTGATTTCATCATTTCTACCCGTTTTATAAGGGCATCTTGGTGTTGTTCCCAAAGTACAGGATTTGTCAAGCATTGGAGGTATTCAGATTGGTGTAATTTTTCTATCTCAATGTATCCTATCATGAGCATATCTCGGGTTGATCCTTTTCTAACTTCTGTCAATAGAATTTGGGCACAGTTTATGATGAAAGTTGTGGTTGTTGGGACATCAACCTGAATGTTTTCTATTGGTGTTGAGGGTTTACATTTGATTTCATAGAATTCAAGGGCATCCTCAATCATCTTATCTTTCATGGATCTCAGATATTCAGGTTTTTTGAATGGTAGTCTTAATTGGTGTGGCTGCATCTTTGAATCAGGTGGTGGAATCAAGATATAGAATCGAAGTTTGAATCAAGATGGAAGAAGGGGATTTTGTTCAGAATCAGAGGAAAGAGGGGATATGTGAATGATTTCTGCAAAAATAAGGGAGCCGAGGCTTAGCCTTGGGGAGAGTGAATTTCTATAGGAGGTTTCAAGGACCTCCTGCAAAATACTGAAGGACTGGATGAGATAAGCAGGTGCTGGACCCAATCAAGACACCCAAAAATTGTTGGGTGACTATAGAGGTGCGGGGCAGATGGACCCCTTGATCAGAAAGATCATCCACCTGAGAATTACCTGGGCAGCCAGAGAGGGTGAGTCCCGCGAAGACCCCTACACGGTAGAGCATCCCCACGGGTTATAGGGTTTCCCCCACCCGACCTCTCTTGTCACTGAGATTCCAGGTAGACCAGAATGGGGATCTTGACCTCTTAAGTCTACCAATTTTAGTTTAAAATCAGGGTGCTTAAAGTTACACTTGATCTCTTAGGTATTTTGAGTGAGAAAGTGACCTAATTTTAAGGTTGGTTGACCCAAGGGGTCAACTTTACCTCTTGTTCCTTTGAGAGCTTTTGGGTCCTTTCTTTTTGGGTTCAAGTGTTTAGAGAGCCAATTGTTTAGGGTTTCTCTGAATAAGTATGTTCAATCAATGGTTTAGGTACACTTCTTTTGGATTTTCTCCATTCTTGATTTAAGTAGTGTGTCTCTCAAACCCTAATGTTGAATCTTATGTTGGCTCTACTTGGTCCATTTAACTCCTTGTTTGGGTAATTAGGGCTCAAGCAAGGATGTGTTAGCCCTTAATTACCCTTTTAAAATTGTGTGCAGGAATAGTGGTTCTGAGAACATGCAGCTATTACTATGGAAGACAGGTTACTCCTAGTTTTTCTTTGCTTTTCTCCTAGTTTTTCCTCTTTGAATTTTTAGGGTTTTAATAGGAGGTTACCTGTCCTTGGAGCGGCTGCGTCTATCTTTCTTCCTTTACCTGCACATAAGAGAGAGAAAAAGATTAGCAATTGTTAAAAAGAAATTCAAAGCTTCTAGAATAGCCGTTGCTCCCCGGCAACGGCGCTAAAGTAATGGTGGCGTTGTGACTAGCTTTTGTTATAGAAATAGCGTTGTAGTACAGCTAGTTATTGCCATCATTACATATATAATCTTTTTACTCGGAAATAAAAGAGTTCCCGAGGTCGAACTCAGGGAGCAAGTCGTATTCTAGAAGTACAAATTCTTATTACAAAAATAAAGAGAGAGAGAGAGAGAGATGAAAATTTGGCTTCTCCTTTTTCTCTTCTTTCTTCCTCTTTGTCTTCTCTTCTCTTCCTCTCGTGCTCTTCTTCTTCTTCTGTTCTTCAGATCTTCCCCTCGTGCTCCTCTTCTTCTGTCTTCTGTTCTTCCTTGTTTTCTTTCTTTCTTTTTCTTCAGATCTTCTTCTTCTTCTTTTTTCTTCTTTCTTGTCTTTCCTCTTCTTTGCCGCGGTCCTGCTTCTTCTTTTCTTCTTCCTCCTTGCCTTCAAGACATCGTCTGAATTTGCAATCAGACGACTTAAACCGCTGCTGCTACAGTGTCTCCCTTAGCTTCCGTCTTCTTCTTTTTTGTGTTCCCTTCTTCTTCTTCCGCAGTCCTTCTTCTTCTTCTTCCCTGTGCCTACACACTTCAAGGTTTTCGTCAGAGGGCAAAACCTACTCTACCCTCCCCTCCTGTGTCTCTCTCTCTCAGAATTTGCTTTTAGGAAAGCTCCCAGAGCAACCGGGTACTCGGGTACGCGGGTCACGCCCGGGTCCAGCCCCACCGGCGTGCGGTAGTGGGCGAGGAGTGCAGGTCGGGCTTAGTCGGGTCGGGCCAGGTCCGCGAGGCGTGAGCGCGGACGGGGCCGGGTAACCGGGCGGGTGAAGGGGACCTCACCCGATGAACTGAGGCGAATAGGTTATGTCACTTTTCCAATTTATCTCACGGCGCTCTCTCACAATCTTCCGAGGTGGGACTAAATGTCCCACCCCAATGTGAGCGCCCGTGCGGAGAAGGCAGCGAGCAGTCGAGGGCCAATACAAGGGCTTCGCGCGAGGACTTCGCCTCAGCTGCAGCCTGGCACTTCGCGAAGACACCCCACGCAACCTGGGAGCCTGATCTGGGCGTGGCGCGCCTGGAGCAGCAGGTCGACGGAGCTTCTTTACTCGTCAATGGCGGCGGCGAGCACAGACCCTGTTTACAACAACACGGCCTCTCGGCCTAATCAGATATGCGGAGGACCTTCTCCGTGGCACGGCGAAGGTGGTCGGGGGGTCTGCAGGGGGCGTAGTGGAGCAAAAGGGTCGCCCTAGGTCAAACTGCGGGCGGAGAAGTGGGTGTGTTAGGTGGATCTGCAGAGGGCATTTGTTGGGAAGTGGAAGGGCGGAAGAGGATCAGGGTGAGGAGGCGGAGGGTATGCACGGGTCGGCGAGCCGTGTGGGGTGCTAGAGCGATGGGAGCAGTTCACCGGAGTTTGGCCGGAGGTGGAGAAGGTGAGGGTGATCAGTGGGAAATTGGTGGCGACAGTAAGGGCTTTCAGTATGGAAAAGAAAGAGGGGAGGAAGAGGAGAAGTTATACCTACTTCGCAGGACGAGGGGGGGCTGGAGCAGGCGACAGCCGTATCGACTGTCGCCGGAGAAGAAACTGCCCAGAGGAAGGGGCGACGGCGAGGACGGGGTAGAGGCAACGCGCGCCGGTATTGCGCGACGCGGAGGAGAATCAGGAAGAAGTCTCTGCTGCTGGTATTGCGGCAGGGCGACGAGGAGGAGGAGGAGAAGCCGCCGGAGCAAGGGGGCGTCTGTCGGAGTGGGAAGAGAGGAAGTGAGGGGGTATCTCCGTCAGATCCGAGCTGGGAAGAACGGTGGAGCGACGGGGGTATTTATAGGGGCAGAACCAGAGAGGAGGGCGGAGGGAGACGACGTGTCTCCCTCGCCGGAGGACGCCGGAGGAAGGATACCCATACCGTCCGTGCGTTCGCACGGCCGGTATGAGTGGTTGCAGCCATCAGGGGGGTGTTCCTGCGACGGCTGACGACGCAGGGCACCCCCATTTGACTTGGCAGGCTCCCTCCCTTACCCTGCGCGGAGCCATGCTCCGCACAAGGTCGCCGGAGCATGGTGCTGCTCAGGTTTTGCAGGAGGGACCTAAACGTAAAGAACGAAGGAGAGTTAGGGGCCAAAATGTGAGGGTTCAAAAGTTGAGGGCCAGAAAGTAAATGTATGAGGACCGAAGTGTAAAGTTGGTCAAGAAGGTTTCTTCTTAGGCTCAAGTTTTTATACATGACTAATTAGGACCTAAGGATTCTGATGGTGAATTTTATTTCTAGATTAAACATTGTTTGACCGGTCAATTTACGTAAAAACCCAAATTAAGTTATTAATTGGGCATGGTTCTTAATGTAGGTCAAAATGGATTCCTAAGGCCAAATTGAAGGTTATAAACCCTAGAGATTATTTTTCTATGAATTTTAGAGGGTTTATTCTATTTTTACTTTTCCTCGAACCTCGTGTATTTAAGTGGGTTTGTTTTTAGGGTTAAAGGATGTCATTTAATTCTTCAGAGTTGCTGTAGCCCTTGTTGAGTCATTTCATCCCACTTTTCTTCTTATTAGGTTGTTTTGACCTATGTTTGGACCCTGAGTTACCCTATTTTCAGATTGATTTGGTGAAATTACATTTTTACCCCTCAGTTTATGTTTTCTTTACAAACTCAGAATCTCTCTGAGCCAAGCCTTTCTAAGGTTATGTAGGAGCTTTTAGTCTCTGTATTAGGTCAAAATGAGCTAGTTATGGCTTATGATGAGGTTCTCATCAATCTCCAATAACCCAACCCAATAAAAGCAAAGGTTATCAGATTTCGCTGCCAAATTAATCTTGAAACCATATAGAGGACGAGTCCAAGAAAGAACCAAGTTTTTAGGCCTTTGATTCCTGATCGAATTAGACATTTGAAAGTTAATCAAGCCATACTCAAGGAAGCTCTCCAGGCCACTCCAATGGAAATTGTTATGCTGAATTCTATTCCTAACCCACCAAACAAAATACCAGATAAAACAAATCATGGTTTTAATTGTATTTCCTCTTCTATGAGATGACCGAGCAGCCATAATGGAGAAGAGAGCAGAATCAATTGGGGATAAAAAATTTTTTTGAAACACCCATTTAGAGATTCCTCGGACTAGCTCAATGTGAGAGAAGACATGAATGAAGGTCTCTATGGACGGATTATGAAGGCAGTAACAGCATTTCGAAACCAACAAAAATCCCAACTTAGAGATGTTATCATCAGTGGGAAGTCTATGGGAAAGGACACGCCAGACACAAATGGAAATTTCCAAAGAAAGCTTAAGACTCCATAAAAGTTTGAAACTATTATCTTCAACAATAGGCCTAGAGATCAAATGATAAGCTAAAGAGATCAAGAAGGTGCCAGAGGATTGAGGAGTCCAAATAGGCTTATCTTTCGTAACATCCAGCAAAACATTATCAATTTGCTCCCGAATTTGATAGGGAATGAACCTTTTGAGAGGAATAGAAGAGAAAGAGGAAATGATATCTTTGAAAGGAGTACGTTGAACCAGTGTATGCTCAAGAAGGAAGTCCCTAAGGGTAGAATTCCCAACCTAAATATCAAACCAGAAATCCACCTGTCCTTCATGAATTTCCCACCTAATGAAAGGTTTCATGTCCTCATAGGCATGGAGAAGATTACGAAATCTCACTGGAAGGAGAGAGAAGCTACCAGATTTCCATAGATCATGGATGAGGCAAGAGAAGACAGAATCATCGTGGCTAATTTGCCAAACCCTCTTCATTCTCAAGACTTTGATAAAAAGGGTCAGATTTCTAATGCCTAAGCCCCCAGAATTTTGGGGGAAGTAATAGTATCCTAGGAGATCCAATGATGGTGAGAGTTGTCCACCGTCTTACCCCAGAAAAAATTAGCCATAATGGAGTTCAAATTACGAATAACGGAGGAGGGGACATCCATAACAGCCATAATATGTATGGGAACATGCTTAATAAGGAGCATTCTAGCTGTAGCAGAGAGAAGATTGCCTTTCCAACTCGCAAGTTTAGATTGAACCTTTTTAATAATGTTGGAATAATAAGAGATCTTAGCTCTACCCGTAAATATGGGACAAATAAGATAAGTATACTAGAAAGGAGCCATTTTGGTATCCCATGATGTCAAGAATATAGAGGAGGTGACCCGAAGGAAAATTTTTCCCAACATAACAAAAGCTCTTCTGGAGACTAACCTTCTGCCCAAAAGCATCCTCGAAATCAGAAATGAATTTAGAGATATCACGGATGGAATTGAGATTACCATTGGTAAAGATGATAATGTCATCAGCGTAGAGAAGAACAGTTGGAGGAGAGATGTTATGACGAAGGGCAAAGGGTTGGATTCTCCCCACATTAACAAGGTGTTTAAGGCTCCTAATAAAAGGCTCCATGAAAATGTCGAAAAGAAAGGGGGAGATGCGGTCTCCTTGACGTAAGCCATAAGAAGCTTTAAAAAAAGGGGAAGAATTTCCATCAATCAAGATAGAGGACCCCTAGTGGCAAACCAAAGCCTTAATCAGATTAATACAATGACTAGAGAAACCAAAGGCTTCGAGAATTTTGAAAAGAATTTTCCACTCTATTATATACCTTTTCAAGATCTAATTGGAAAATGACATTAGAGCCATGGACCTTTTTATCAAGGTATTGGGTGAGCTCAAATGTAGTGGCAATATGATCAAAAATGCATCTACCCTTAATGAAACCAGCCTATTCACAGGAAATTATCTTAGGGAGAATGGTTTCAAGACGTTTAGCCAAAATTCCTGAGGCTAACTTATAAATAACGTTGCACAAGCTGATAGACCTATAATTCACTAGCTCACTCACTTTAGCCATTTTAGGAATAAGAGCAAAAAAAGTATTATTGAAAGAGCGAGGGGTCGAATGAGTTTTAAAGAAGTAACAAATAGCCTCGACAACGTCAGTTTTAATAATATCCTAGCAGTGTTTGAAAAATTCTGCATTAAACCCATCAGGCCCAGGGTTTATTAGGAGGCATTTGAGAGAGCACGTCAAAAATTTTAGCTTCAGAAGGGTCTTTAATAAAATCCTCACAGTCAGCGTGCGAGATTAGGGAAGGGATATGTTGAAGAAAAGGATCATAGCCAATTGGGGAATTAGATGCCAAAAGGTTTTCAAAGAAGCAAGTAGACTTTTGAATAGCTTCCCATCTAGAGCCTTTGCTAGTTTTCTCAACCACAAAAGAATTAGCGCGTTTAGTAAATTTCCTTTTAATAGAGGTAAAGAAAAATCTATTATAGCTTTCACCATTTTTAGGCCAGTTGACTTTAGCTTTCTGCATGTAGAAATCATCAAGTTTGAGAATGGCACCATTAAGTTGGATACAAATATCATTGAGCTCAGCGGAGGTGTTATCTTCCCAACTGGATGCAAGGGAGGCATCCAGCTCATCATGGTGCGACTCAAGCTGATCCACAATTTTCTGAATGTCACCAAAAGATGATGTGTTCCAGTTCTTCAAAACCCTCTTTAAGGAAGCGAGTTTAATGTAAAGACATGAAATAGGATCACCATGAAACTCCGGCATAGGTTGGGACCAAGTAGACTGCACCATATCACAGAAGTTTTTGTCCCTAAGCCACATGTTCAAAAATCGAAAACAGCAAGGACAGAGAGTAGATACAACCTGAAAGGTTAAAATCATGGGGGCATGGTTGGAGTCACGACGAGGAAGATAATTCCCAGAAGGAGAAAGAATCATAGCTTCAGAGTTAGCAAGAATACGATCAAGTTTCTGGTAACTTTGAGAACTCCCTCTTCGACCATTGCACCACGAGAATTGATTACCACCCAACGGCAAATCAAACAAAGCCAAATTATCAATAAAGGATTGAAAATCAGTAGATTAAGAATCTTGGTAAGGCAAGCCACCACTTTTCTCAGAAGCATTTAAGATGCAATTAAAATCACCACCATAGATCCAAGGAAAATTAATGGAATTAGCAATAAGAGACAAATGGTTCCAAAGCTTGTTTCTCAAATTCTCTTCATAAGAGGCATAAATAGTAGAGATGGTCACGTTATTAGATTGAAAAGTACAATCCATAGTTAAAGACTGTAGCATAGAACTCCTCAAGGAGATAGATGATGATAATTTCATCATGAATCATAACGAGCTTTAATTAGTCAATATAAAGTGACAAATGCTCCTACATAATCGTAGGAGAGTTGTAATTCACTACAAATCCATTCTAAGAGGAGTACACTAAAACAGGGTTAATTATGCAGTTTAACAACATATCATGAATGCAGAGTAATCATGGGATTCCCCATGGGTTAATCTAAGGTTTAATAATCATTAAAGTCAAATAAGAGGGTCCACACAGACAGAAATAGGATTTCACGTACTTCGAGAACTAATTCATAACCTAAAATCCTAATTTTGTACCTGCATAAATAATAGAGGTTCTGGTCAAAATAAAATCCATATAAACCTTCTAAAATTCATAGAAAAATATTCTATGATGTTTGGTAACCATGATTTGACCATTGGAACCTATTTTGACCAAGAATAGAGTCTCAGACAGAAAGTTGCCTTAATTTGTTCTTCTACACAAATTTATCAGTCAAACTTGGTCAAAAGCAAAATCCAAGTTCACCATCATATTCCTTGGGTCCAAATTATGTTTGTACCAAAATTTGGGCCCAATCAGAGATCATCTTGACTTAGTTTGCATTTTAGTCCAGTCAAACTCTTTCTCTCTCAAATAGCCCCTCAGCTTTCAAAATCCTTGCAAAGAGCCCCCTAATTTTTTTGTCTTCCTCACACGAAGGTCCCTACCACCATTGAGGTCAACCCGACCTCCAAGCAACCTTTGACCTAAGCTAATCCTACTCAAATCTCCATTAAATCCCACCAAAATTGGTGGGAATGATGTTCACACCTAGGAGAATCATTTGGGACCAGTTTTGGATCCTAAATCTCTCTGATTTGGCCATACAAACCCATGAAATCAATGGGGTTCTTCTTGAATCCTAAGCAAGCTAATGAAGCTTGTTTCTTATTCTAAAGCTTGCCTTGGAGCTCTAAAAAGCCAAGTCGTGCACAACCACTCCAAACTAGCTTGGTTTGGTCGCATTTCTTCGCCAAAAAATCCTCCCTCCGGCCTTCTCTGACCAACTCCGACGATCTCTCTTCCCCAACTTCTTCGCCCTCTACCACATACCATAGGCAGAGGGAAACACCTCCCCTCCTTCCTCCGCTTCTCGCAACACCAGCAGGAGCTTCTCCGACTCTTTCTTTCCTCACCACCCTCTCACCAGAGGAGTTCCCTTCCACAACGCCGGCCAATCACAGTCGATGCCCTCCTACCCCTTTTGACCATTAACCTTAGGCTCTCTTCCTTCCTCTCCCTTTCTACTCCCTTTCCCTCTCTTTAAAACCTTGATTCGATTGCCGTTCATGCCTCACCACCTCCGTCTTCCCCATGTCCGGCATACCTCTGATGTGTCCTCCCCGACACTACACCGCACCGCTCTCCTCACCACGACTCCCAGAAGCTTCTCCTCACTTCACCACACAAAACCCCTCATTCAAATCCACCAAAACCCCACTCCAATGCTTCACCAAACACACCCCTCGCCGTTCACCTTTTTCGCCTCTGTCTGGCCACCATATGCTTCCACTCGCCTCACAACAACCACCACCGGACTCCACGTCCTTCGGCGATGCTAGTGAACCATCTACCCAGGGCTTGTGAGCCCGTATGCTTGTTTCAGGTACCCACCGTCTGTCGCCATCGCCGCCATCATCTCCATCCTTGTTCGCAATCCTTCGACGAGCCCACAACCTGAATCAACTTTCAGGAGGTGCTAATTACGTATGCAACTTCACCTGCAGCATCAATTGGACTTGAGAAGCCTCTAACAACTGGCAATCAAACAAGGCATCACTACATCTACGTACGTGAAGGAAGCCTGGCACTGATAGTGCCACATCATGGATTGAGAAGCTCGTGTGCACACATAAGTTGTTTTCGTTCTTTAGCCTATTCGCTCAGTAACATGAGGGGTCGGGTCCCTCACACCCCTCACATCCGCTAACTCACCTGTGCTCACTCCTCGATCACCACAAACGCCCGGTGACCCTAAACACTATTCGAGACCCGTTTACTCGTATATGGATCCGAATATGCTCTGGGTTTGTGAGAGAGAAGAGGAATTATGAGAGAGAGGGGGAGGGTTTTGCTCTCTAAGACTTGTGCCCTGTGCGACACTTAGTCTTTGAAGGAGTGCCTTCCCCTGTGCTATGAAGGAGAAGAAAGGCAAGGTTTGTGAAGAAGGAAAGAAGAAGAAGAAGAAGGGTCGTACTTGAGAAAGAAAGAGAAGCTGAAGAAGAAAGCCTTGGCGAAGGCTTGAAGAAAAGAGAAGGCATTGAGAAGAAGAAGGGAAGCTGAAGAAGAAGAAAGGCTTTCTGAGAGCCCTGTGCCTGAGACACTTAAGTCGTCTGAAAGAAAAAGCCTTCATCTGATTTGGTTGATAGCATTGTTGCATTGTTTAAGTACTATGGTTAAGATTGAATTCTGATTGAAGATACTATTGAATAATTTGAAGTAACTGAATGCATGCTTAATTAAAGAGGATTAGTGGAAATTCAAATCACCATTGTTTTTCTTTCCTTTTTGCTTCATCATACAATGGTTCTTATTGAATATATTTCTGAGTGATTGATTCATTGACTATCTTTATTGTGCTTATGCTCTCTAATTCTGAATGAGATTAATATTGTGAATTCCATATTTGCTCCCTGTGTTCGACTTTGGACTCTTCTTTGAATCTGAGTTATAAATTTAAATGTTTGGTTGTGCGATTTAGGAGTGTACTACAATGAACGCATACTTAAATCACCTCTTTCGCGATATAAACAATAGACAAGATGTTATTCCAAATACACCAGATGTTGGGGGAAGAAGGGTCCACAAAATAATAATCGAAATCAATGGCAGCCATAACTTTTAAAGAATCATGATGAGCAGCAAAAGGTTTTAAAAGGAAAATCAAGTTGAGAGAGTGATCCAAGATCATAGATTTAAGCTGGTTTAAGGTTGGAGAATTCAAGATACCCCGACAATTCCAAAAGATGCACTTAATCATAAGAGGGATGAAGAGCAAGACCTAGATCGACTTTGGGTAACCATACCCGAACCCTTAGGAATAAATAGTAGAAGAAATAATATAGGGTTGAGATATGCTACTCTACTAAGTAGAAATTAATGCTTAGATTAAATTATGAAGAACATTAGGACATCCCTACACTTATCCCTAGCATTAGAACAACCCTATCCCTATCCTTAGTCTCTAGGATAACCCTATCCATGTCCCTATCCCTAAGCCATCTCCCTATTAGGCTAATTTAGCTGAAAAACCAAAACATGGATAGTGCTATCCATGCCCTTATCCACATTATCCCAACTCTTATCCCCCTTACAGGATACCCTTATCCCTAAACCTCAATTTCCCCACTTCAACCAAAACCTAGATAACACTATCCAGATTCCCACTATCCCTATACTCAATCCTCTTATCCCTAACCCAATTCCCACATTAGAATCCCATTTAGATCCCTTGATATCCCAATTAGCTCAATTAGTGGTAATTGGGTTAGCGTTGTTCTAATTAGGTCCAGATGAACCTGATTAAGCTAACCCCAATCTAATTAGGCTAGACTAGTCTAATTAGACTTAGCCTAAACCCAATTACCTAACCTACATCCAATTGGGTGCATTCCTACTTGATTAGGAGCACCTAAATCCAATTGGGTCTACCCAAGATCCAATTGATCCATCCCTACCTATTCAAGTCTAATTAGGCTCAGTAGAACCTAATTAGGGTTGGGCCTAAATCTGATTGATTCAAATCAACGCAAGTAAGTCCAATTGGATCTACTTAGTCCAATTGGCTAACCCAAGACCTTCCTAAGAACCTAATTAGGTTCTCACTAAACTCAATTAAACTTAGCCAAGTTTAATTGATCAAGATCTAGCAACAGATTACACTTAAACCTATTTTTAGACACCTACATAGGACCAACCTAGACCTATTTAGAAGTGGACCAAGTGGTCCACTTGACCACCTACCCATGGCTACACTTAGCGACACAGTCACGCACACACACACACACCCACACACACACATTCACGCACCATCTAGAGTCTTCTCTAAATGACGCCACCTTTGGTTGCCAAAAATGGCAAACCAAGGGAGTCTACTCTTAGATCCACAAAATGTGGATCTAAGAAGACCACTCCCCCTCCCATCTTGACGCCAAGATGGAGATTCTTCTAGAGAACTCCATAGTTCTCTAGAGAGCCAAGCCAAGGGTCTATTTAAAGACCCCTTGGACGGCCACAAGCCCCATCAAGCCATCTAGTCTCCCATTAGCTTGGCCACCATTCACCTCCACCTCCACATCAAGGCTAGATCATCTCTCCTTCCTCCCTCTAAGGGCCGGCCTACCCACCATTAGCCACCCCTCTTTCTTCTCCCTACCACCTCCATCTCAAAGGCCATTGGAGATCACCTCCGATGCCCTTCCTTCTACTAGCATAGATAAGTAGTTCTTCATGAGCTTTTTCTCTACAATTCTTTTCTACTTAGTAGTGTAGCTCTCTCTTCCCCCTCAATGATGCATGTGTAATCTCCCTATAGATCCACGCATGCACTCATTTTCTGCTAGCTAATTGTTTTGTTTAAGCTTTCCTGTACAACCTTTCTCAAGTTTTGCTTTGTAGCAACCATCCTAAACTCAATGAAAATCATCTTTATGTGTGTGTGTGTTGCAAAAATCACCATGAGCTTCATTGTCATATTTTATTATGATTAAAGTTTCCTATTTTAATCTTGCATATCTGTAGCAATAGCATATCGTGCATTAATACGTAAGTAATTATAAATCAACATGAGTTTTAGCAAGTAAAGAGAGAGAGAGAGAGGATCAAAATTAGATTTCGCAATTCCATAATGCCTCCCTGAGTTTGACCGAGACTCACCGTCTCGTTAATTTACAAATATTTTTTATTAAGGGTTTCGCGCAACTATACTACGAACTATGACATATTTCAAAACACGCATGTAAACGACTTGTCAAATGGCACCTTGCCGAAGAGGCAACGTGTTGAAACGGAAAACTACGCAATCGAGGTTAGATTTGAAAAACCCGTTGTTGTAGTTCAATTTGCGAAGCAATCTGTCAACAGATAAAATTTAACCGAAATTCGTAAAGAAATTTTGGGTCGAACACAGGGAGGCTACACCGATCTAAAATCCACGATTATATTTTTTTGATATTTTTGTTTGAAAGTGAGATAATTACAATGGAATTGTTATTAACACTGAGAGAGAGAGAGAGAAAACAATCACTTGATATATGAATATTGTTTTTACAATTAGAAAGCGGGAAATTCTATTCTATAAAGCGATAAAAAGAAGGAAGGGAGATGTTATCCTCCTCGACGATTGCTTGGAGGACGAGCTGGATGGAGTGACGCCTGGAAGATAGACGATGGAGTGGGAAGGAGGATGAAGCAAGAAGAAGTGTGAACGACGCAGCACGTCATCATCGTCGTGGGATCCGCTTCCGGAATGGGGGTGAGAAAACTTTGGATTTGGCTCTAAAGGAGAATCCCGAGTATGGGACAAGCTTCTCTAGAGTTTTGGAGAGGGAGAGACGTGAAGGAAGGGAAGAGAATTTCGTAGGGTAGGGTTCTCCTTTTATAGTTGCAAGGATTGGGGTCAATTTTGTTGTTACATATCCAAAACATTAAATGAGGAGGCCTTTAGTGACGAATTTAAGTGTCACTAAAGACCCCACGTCGCCGTAGCTTTACACACTCCTACCGTCTCCTCCTCTCCCACGCGCCTAACACACGCACACATCCAAGCAGTCTCAGCCGTCCGATCGTGAGATCGATCGGACGACTCATATCGCTCCTCGACCACTTTAGCTTCGCGCACCCGCACTGAGATCAGGCGTGAAATTGGGCGTCCAATTGCGCGTGCGCCCGATTGGACTATCTAGGTCGTTCGTAGCTGATCACGGGGTCGAGATCGCACACGTCCACATGAGGAGAAGCGCTTCACGGTGGCTCGAACTCATGTTCTTTCCACACATAGTGCCTTAACCACTGTGCTACGTAGCAGTTTGAGACGCGGCGCTGCTTTTGCGCTCGGCCAATCTTGACCATTGGATCTTCATCCAACGACTGAGATCTCACATCACACGAGCCTTCAGGAGTTAAGCGGAGGGGGGTAGCCGAGTGGGAATGGTTGGGATGGTGCCACCTGACCATCCATCTTCTTTGTTTTGTAGATGGTGGCATGGATGTCGGATTGGACTGATTTTCACGCTGTTAGGCTATGATCGTTGCTCTGAACCCATCCGTGTGGTCGGATTTGTCGTCTGAAGTGTGAATTGACACCATCTTGGTCCTTGATCTCCAAACTTTCTCAAACTATATCTAGTGCTACGGATGTCCGATCGAGGCGATCTTGGAGTCGTTGAACTCCTACCGTTGCCCTGATTAGATCCGTATGGTTGGATCCTCGGTTTGAAGCACTAATTAAAAGTCTCCCTATCCCTTGCCATAAAAGGAGACAATTAATATATAATTTGTGTAATTTGACCTAAATGCATGATTATGCATGTTATGCATTATTTACAATGCATGATGCTAATATGATACTAAAAACATGCATTAATAGACATTTTTCGCTATTCAATGTATGCACATCACAACGTGATTTTTTATTTTTGATCTCTAGAACTTCTTAGTGACAAATATCTTTCTGTTTGCTTTTAATGTGTAGGAAAATAGGAGAAACGGGATCTGCGCACACATCGAGCACAGATTAAAATCAGGTACACATCTCTCTTAGTCTTAGGTTTCCTTTCATGAACCCTAGGTAGATTTTAGTTAGAATTTGCTTTTTGAAAAAAAAAATCTACAAATTTAAAAAAAAAATACATAAATAAATAATTTTTTTAGGTTTTAGATTAGGTTTCTTTTGAATCTTAGGTTAGTTTGAAAAAAAAAAGAGAAAATTTTGAAAAAGTTTTCTTTTTCCTTAAAAAAAATGAAAAAGTTAAAAAAATTCAAAAACAAAATATTTTGAAAAAAAAAGTTTTGGTGGAAGGTTTGAATTTGAATTTCAAAGCACTTTTAAAAACCTTTCCATCACATTCTGAAATTCGGCTTGATTTCAAATAGCAAATTGAAAATTTAATTGCTGAAAATATATTAAGCAAAAAATTATGAAATTTGGGCAAGAGCTTCATTTTTAAAATATCTTTCAAACAACACCGTTCATTTAAAAAATTCAAACTATAAAATTTTTAAAAATTTGCAAATTACAAGGGGGTCAAACTGACCCAAATTTGTAAATTTTTTAATTTCAAACAGCAATTTCGAACAATCCACTAATCTTATCTAACAAAAAATGGTGGGGCTTGAAAGCTGATCTAATTATCTTTCATTTCCATATTTTTCCTGAATTTTTGGAGTTAGTTTGATACTGTTTCAAATTGGAAAATCGACAAGGGATTAAAATTTCATATCTAACCCCCTGACATAAAAATTCTTATTTATTCAGTTGAAAGAATAAAAATTTTAAAAAAATATTCTTTTAAAATATAATTGAAAAATAAATCTGCCAGTCGAATGTCAAATTATTTGGATTCCATTTGTACCTCAGAGAACTATTTTACTCTTGTTGGTCTGCTGAAACCCTAGAACTGCATGAACCTTAGGTTACACCTTTAGGGTCATAATTGTAGAGGCCACACATTTGGGCTAACCTAGGCCAAATCAAGTCTAATGTCTAGCCGATGAGCTTGGTCACCTTGTGGGCCACTCACCACAAACCCTAGCTGAAGAAAAAGGGTTAAAAGAAAAATTTGTAAAACACATAAACAAACCCGAATTTGTTGTCATACTACTGGGTCGTCACAATCGCCTTAGCAAAACCTTAGCCAAATCTGTGGGGCAGAATCAAACGATCACGGCTCAGAAGGGATGAGCCAAAGGAACTGAAGGCGTGAGCCGAAGGAAGAACCTTCCCCTTAGTCCCCTCGTTCAGATTAGCTAGGTTAGCTCTGAGGTTGGGACTATTTTCAGTCGGTTGTACAACAAATTTTCTCTTTAGGAATTCAAATCTTAACGAAAAATTTGGTCATCTAATCGTAAGGACCATCTGATTGACAGGGCCTTAGCCTTGTTTGGCTTGGCTGCACCAACCCAGTGGTTGGTTGGTGTATGCAAGGGAGGAGGTCACTTAGACCTCGACTGGTTGGACCTTGGGAGCCACTTCTAAGGATGCGGAGGTGAGTCACCTTGCCAGGACCATGTTCTCACCCCACTTCTTCTGTTCTCTTAGCCGAGATGGCTAACCCTAACCCTGGACCTAGACCTGGTCAGAATCCAAGTAATCTGGACCCGGTGGCTCGTCTGGAAGCCCAGGTTGCTGAATCTGAGGAGCGATACCAGCAGAATATCGATTGCATCTTGACGACTCTCAACAGAATGTAGCATCCACCGCAAGGAGAACATCTTTGGGATTTCTACAATTTGATAGCACCAATTGTTTCACCTCTAGTCCAGATTCTCGCAAGCGGAGGTGCGTTCGAGCTTAAACCTAATGTAATCAGTCTAATCCAAAATTACTTTTATGGGAACTCAAACGAAGATCCATTCCAGCACTTAGAGAACCTAAGTCAAATCGTAGAAATGGCTCGACCCAGGAAGATAGACCTTGGAATTGTTTTGATGAAGCTTGTGCCTTTCTCTCTTAAGGACAAAGCTTCATACTGGTTCAAGACCATCGAGAGGCCAATTAGAACCTGGCCGAATTTACGACGTGAATTCCTACATAAGTTCTTCCTGATCGGTCGCACGAACACGATGAGCCGAACGATTATGACTTTCTCCCAAGGACCTGAGGAGAAGTTGCATGACGCCTAGGACTGATTTCACGATCTCCTTAGGAAATGCCCGCACCATGGTGTGCCCAAATGGCACTTGGCTCAGATCTTTTACCATGGGCTGGATGACACACATCGGTATCTTGCTGATGCATCTAGTGGCGGGAATTTTCTCGCAAAAGACAAGAACAACGTATTTGAGTTGTTTGAGTCTTTGGCGGAGAATTCGATGAATGTCGCATCCATGAACTAGTTCCAGCGGCCTAGACAGTAGCAAGTTAGTGTCCATGAGGCTCAACTAGAGTCTATTCGAGCTGATATGGATATCATCGCCAAGCAGCTAGGTAAGATGGATTTGCTAGGAAAGAAACTCGACGATGTACTTCATGTTCGACCAGATCTAGTTGGAAATTCTGCTACACCTAGTCCTCTTATTACCCCAAGCCCCTCCTGCTCGAGTTAATCTGCTCACTCAGGATTCATCTTCTCCATATTCACGAGATTTCGTATACCAGGATCCCACGAATAATCTTGATCTAACACCTGATAATCAAGGTTACACACTACCCAATGATTACATTGCGTATTCCCTTGATAAATATGCCCCTTAAACACCATCGGCCTACGAAGATGTCAGTGCTATTCAAGGATACGGGCGTAATAACCCGTACTCAGAGACGTACAACCCTGGTTGGTGCCAGCATCCGAATTTCTCCTGGTCTGGTAACTCACAGAGACCACATCAAGACCCACACCACCAGACCGGGCAGCACAGGAATGCGCAGAACACGTATCCTAGGCAACAGCCATTCCCGTCACAGTAGCAGCAACCTCGTTCAATATACCAGTTGTTGCACCAAGCTACCAACCATCCTCCAAACGAGCCGACCCTTTGGAGGCACTGAAAGAGGTGCTGCAAGAATCGATGCGGAAGTCTACACAGGATAGGTTTCAAATCATGAAGGCAATGGTTGAAGAGATACAGAATATACAAAACACACAGAACCAGTTGCTGCAGAAGCATAGGACTTAAGGAGCCTTGCCCTCCCAACCTGTCTCGAACCCATGATATGTGTAGAACAAAGGCACCCCGCCTAGGTTTCAGGCACCACCGGGATAGGCACATGCCATATTACAGGTGCCTCTTGCACCACCTGGTTATGCCCAAGGCCAGCCGCCTTTAGTACAAAACCCTGCATACTCTGCCCCTTCCGCTCCTCCACCACCTCATGGACAGCATGCCGACGCTAAAGCTGTTTCATTGAGGATCGAAAAGAAGACATACGATCCTCCATTTAGGCAGGCAGGTCCTGATTTTTCTCGCCCTCTACCGCAGGATGGTTCGACTCCTTCATCTTAGGAGCCACCTACGATAGATAAGGGCAAGAGGCCACTTGACCTTGAGATTCCCATTCCTTTTCCGAAGGCTCTAACATGGAATGTTGTGCAGAAAAAGGATACGTAGAATTTTGAGGACTTGAAGTCAATGTTCAAGGAAGTACATATTCAGGTCCCTTTCCTCGAGGCCATTGATCACATCCCCGCTATCGCTAGGTTCTTCAAGGACCACTGTACCCCGAGGAGACAACCGAGAATTGGACAACAGGTGATACTGTCAAGGGAGGCTAGCGCCGTGACTCTAGCCGACTTACTACCTAAGAAAAAAGATCCTGGTACCCCACTCATTTCTTATTTTTTGTAGGATTCTCCATTTGATCAAGTCCTTCTAGATATGGGTTCGTGATGGAAATACCATCATGAGTCATAACTAGCTCAATTTGATCTAATAAGGTTGATAAAAACTCCTACATATCCATCAGAAGGTCCTAAGGGAACATTATCTTGTTCTGAAAAGAAGAAAAGAATACAAGGTTATTTTTGCAAAATTAACAGCATTCGACAAATGCAGAATAATCATGGGGTATTCCAGGGGATAATTAAAGGTCAAATGGTCATTAATGTCTAATAAGAGGGTCCAGGCAGAGCAAAATGGGTTTTCACGCATTTCAAGAATTAATGGACATCTGAAACCCTAAAAATAAACCTGCCTAATTAACTGAGGCTATGGTCAGGATAAAATTTATCTGAACCTTCTAAAAATCATAGAAAAATATTCCATAAGATTTGATATTCTTGCTTTGACCATCTAAACTTATTTTGACCTAAAATAGAGTCTTAGACAAAAAGTTACGCTAATTTGGGTTTCTACGTAAATTACCCAGTCAAAGATGGTAAAAACCAAAATCTGACTTCACCATTGGATTCCTTAGGTCTAAATTAGGTTTCTACCAAAATTTAGGCCCAATCTGATATCAACTTGACCTAGCTTTCATTTTAATCCTATTCTGACTCTTTTTTCTTACAAAAAGCCCCTCAACTTTTAAAATTCTTACAAAAAGACCCCCAACTTATTCTTCTTCGCATATTGGTCCCTCTACCATTATCATGGAGGAATTCCTACTCCTTCAACCTTCAATCGGAGATTTCTCTCTAATTCCTTGGTGGATCTCTCCAAAAAATGGAAGGACTCCTGACGAGATCCTCCTCCATTTGAGCTCATTCATGGCCTTCCAAATTAAACCAAGGGCTCATGCGAACTCTTGGAATACTCCTAAACCTAAATCAAAAATTTCAAACTCTTCAACCTTGTTTCCAAACTTGAAGGCTCACCTGATGGCCTATAAAACCTGCCCAAGTCCTTCCTCACCTCCTTAGCAAACTTTTGGGCCAAAAATATCATCTCTTCCCTACCTTTGGCCCGCTCCACGTTCGTCTCTGACGACCTCCTTCCCCCAACTTCTTCGCCAGCCGCCACATACCATAGGTGGTCGGTTCCAACTCCCCTCGTCTTTTCGCACCTCAAAATACCAGCGACGTGCCTCCTAACCCTCTGTCGTCGTCGTTCTATCTCACCGGAGCAACCTCCTTCTCCAGCGCCAGCCATACCAAAGCCGACGTATCCTCCACTCCTCTCATCCAACACTATTTGACGCCCTAACATCTACGCATCATCACTGTGCTGCTACAACTCCTCTTCGACCACGTACTCGCCCACACGTCCTCCGTCTTCCACCTCGCTGGCGTACCTCCAACAAGCTCGCATGGTCACTACTCTCCACCAAATCGGCCACCACCGGTCCCTACACCATCACCACATCCTAGCGACGAAAACCCCTTAAGAAATTGAGAGGATTGGCCACTTAGTTACTCCACCGAACAACACGCTTTTCACCTTCATTTTTCACGTCTGCCAGCCATCTCCGACCACTCGCACGACATGCCACTGCCACCATCTCCTTTGCCGCATCATTGCTCTTCTCCTGAGCTTTTTCTGACATGGCCATCAAGTCATTTTCATGTTTCAAGTTTGAAGCCGATCGCTGCCATTAATAGAGTTGCTTCGAGCAAGCTCGAAGCGTGTTCTTGCATCAGCTGCTCTAGGTGCAAGCTCCAAGTGACGCAAGAGTTTTCCAGGAAGTCGTCTAGACTCTCAATTAGGAGCTTCAAGTGCTCCTTCATCTCCAATTGGATGTGAGCTTCACTCGGCTGCTTGCACAAGGAAGGAGGGACTAGATAGTCCCACATCGGGGACTGACAAGCATCAAAGGGCACATAAATTGATTTTGTGATCTTATCCGGTTGGCCAAGTCACTGAGGGTCGGGTCCCTGCTTCACATGCCTCCTTGTGCCTTCACTCCTCGCCTGCGGTCACGCACGTAGGTCTGGCCCCATTAAAGATCCGGTTACCTGATTAGAAACCTGAGTAGTCGGGTTAAGAAGAGAAAGAGAAGAAAGAGAGAGAGAAGGGGGGGCTTGCCTCGCTCTCTAACTCTCAACACTTAGCCGATTTAGAGGCTTTGTGCCTCCCCTGTAAGGCTTGAAAGAAGAAAGGGAAAGCTATGTGCCTTTGCCCTTGTGAGGAAGAGAGAACCTTGAGCCTCTGTTGTTAAGGCATTTGAGCGCCTTATCTGTTGTCTGATTTTGCTGATTTTATGTTCCTGTGGCTATATTGGTTGCTTACTAACGTGGAATAGTTGGTTGATCATTACTGTTCAGTTATTTGAGAATTATTGCAAGCATAATTAGAGAGGTAATTAGTGATTTAAATCACCATTTTACCCCATTCTTTTTGCACTCTAATATTGACATTCATCTATATATCATTTTTTAATGGAATTTTTGTTATACTTGCTCAAATTTGTGCTAGAATTGTGATCTTTGAGATTAAATTGGAATACTTGCTCCCTGTGTTCGACCTCGGACTTTATTCGAGTTATAAATTATATTTGTTATCGAGCTATTTTGGCTATATTACAATGAAATGATTTTTAAACACCGATTTAGCCCATTAACAATCCGTCCATCAACTTAACTGCCATTGCTGTATTTGATCGATTTCGATTTGGAGAGTTAAAACCCACCTCGGTTACGATTCAGCTGGCTGATAAATCAATGAAAGCACCGAAGGGGGTGGTTGAGAACATGATCGTAAAAGTCCGCAGATTCTACTTTCCCGCAGACTTTTTCATTGTTAATATGGAGGTTCCTCCTAACTTTCGTGATGCACCAATCATTTTAGGTCACCCATTTCTGGCGACAACCTGAGTGAATATTGACTATGCATCCGAGTGTATGGAGATTGCCCTAGGAAACGAGTGACTTAAAATTGACATATTCAGGGCATCTAGGAACTTCGACTATGATCGCATCGAGGAGGATGGTGAAGATGAAGAATCAGCATACTGTGGTAACATTGGGCTCTTTTGTGACGACCCAATGTCTCATTCGTCTACACTATTAGGGTTTCTGGACCTTGATCCACATGGGACTGAGACCACTGGACTGCACATTTCTTCCCACGAATCCGATTGTCTGGGGTGTTTATCTGACGACAGCATCCCTGACTCTGATTATCCTGATCCACACATTACTGAATTTCCCGTTTATGAAGTCATGACCGAGTATGTTGTTGATGACAAATCAGCAGATCATCAAACTTCCACCTTCGATTCTGCTCCTCCTATTCCGACTCCCATCCCCATCTCTGACTCTGACCCACACGTGATTGAACTGAAGTCCTTACCTGACTCACTTAAATACATGTTCCTGGGCAAAAGTGAGACATATCCAGTCATTATTGGCGCTTACTTAACCCAAGAACAGGAGCATCAATTGATTTCAATACTACAAGACCATAAGGCAGCCATAGGGTCAAGTATTACTAATCTCCGTGGTATTCACCCCTCGTATTGCACTCATCATATTTACACGAATGAGGGGGTGAAACCTTCGAGACAACCTCAAAGACGACTGAACCCAAATATGCTAGAGGTTGTTAAGAAGGAGATCATCAAATGGCTAGATGCGAGTATTATATACCCAATATCTGACAGCCAATGGGTGAGTCCTATCCAGATCGTGCCCAAGAAAGCAGGACTCGCCATAATAAAAAATGATCTTGGCGAATCCATCCCGAGCTGCACCACAACATCATGGTGGGTTTGCATAGATTATAGGAAACTAAACATGGCTACCCAGAAGGATCACTTTCCTTTGCCGTTCATCGATCTAATCTTAGAATGGTTAGCTGGACGCAGTTTCTTTTGCTTCTTGGATGGATACTCCGGGTACAATCAAGTTGCGATTATCTCGGATGATCAAGATAGGACCACGTTCACAAGTCCCTTTGGAACATTCGCCTTCAAGAGGATGCCCTTCGGCCTATGCAACACACCAGCGACATTTCAACGTTGTATGATGGCCATCTTCTCTAACATGATTGGAGACTATGTGGAAGTGTTCATGGATGACTTCTCCGTTTTTGGAGATGATTTTCAATCATGTCTTGATAACCTCACAAAGATCCTGAAATGATGTATTGAGGTAAACCTAGTACTATCATAGGAGAAAAGCCATTTCATGGTGAGGGATGGCATTATACTAAGACATAGGATCTCTGCAAATGGACTCAAGGTTGACCGAGCTAAATCTGAAGTTATATCTCGATTACCTCCACCTAGCTCGGTCAAGCAGATTAGATCATTCTTGGGATACGTCAGATTCTACCAGAGATTTATACATGATTTCTCGAAAATCACGTGGCCATTGACGAATCTTCTGGTAGCCGATGCCCCATTCGATTTTAATACCTTGTGTCTCAGTGCCTTCGAGACTTTGCGAAGCACTGTTTCGGATTCCCCGATTCTCCAACCACCTGATTGGTCACTCGATTTTGAGGTGATGTGCAACACCTCTAATTTCGTCATTAGAGCTGTTGTAAGCCAGCGTTAGGAGAAACAACCCTTTGTCATATACTATGCTAGCAAGACGTTGAGTGAGGCTCAGTGTAATTATACGGTTACAGAAAAGGAACTGCTAGCAGTAGTATTCGGGTTGGAGAAGTTCAGATCATAGTTATTAGGGTCTAAAGTAATAATCTTCACAGACCACTCTGCCCTCCGGAATTTGTTGGCAAATAAGAATGCCAAACCCCGTCTTCTCAAATGGATCCTTCTATTACAAGAGTTTGATATTGAAATCACAACAAAGCTAGAAAACAAAATGTTGTGGCAGATCACTTATCTAGACTGGACTAACCTACATCCCATACTCCCTTCCTATATTTCAGACTAGTTTCTAAATGAATCTTTATTGGCAATGCACTCTGTTGACTTTCCCTGATATTTAGATATTGCAAACTATCTTCTTGCAGGCAAGATTCTAGCGAAACTATTCAAGGACTAGAAGCTCAAATTCATAACTGAGGCCAAATTCTAGTTCTGGGATGACCCATTGCTCTTCTGCATTGGAGCTGATCAGATTATCAGGAGGTGCGTCCCAAACTTTGAGATCCCTAGTGTGATATATTTTTTCCAAAGTAAGGCTTATGGTAGGCACTTCTCGAGTCGAAAAATCACTACAAAGATTTTGCAGTCAGGATTTTTCTGGCCAACTATCTTTAGAGATACACACAATCATGCCAAGTGCTGTAAACAATGCCAGTTGGTCAGTTCTATAACCAAGAGAGGCATGATGCCTCTCCAACCCATCTTGGTGGTAGAAGTGTTCGACATCTGAGGCATCGATTTTATGGGCCCTTTTTCGAATTCGCATGGCTTCGAGTACATATTGCTAGCTGCCGACTATGTCTTGAATTGGGTTGAAGCCGTCACGGCGAGAAGGGTTGATCATAAGATCGTCATTTCTTTCGTACGGGAGTACATCTTTGCGAGATTCGGAGTACCCCTCGCTCTGATTAGCGATGAGGGAAGCCACTTCATCCATGTCCACTTTAGGTCATTACTAAAGAAATATGGGGTACATCACCGTATAGCCACCCTGTATCATCCATAGACCAATGGGTAGGATGAAATATCTAACCATCAAATCAAGTTGATTCTCCAGAAGACAGTTAGACCTGACAGAAAGGACTAGTCCGATAGATTAGCTGATGCACTTTGGGCATATCAAATTGCCTACAAGGCCCCACTTAGAATGTCACCATATCGTATGGTGTATGGTAAGGCCTGTCACCTTCCTGTCGAGCTGGAGCACCACGCCTTTTGAGAGGTACGAAAGTGTAATCTTAACCTCAATGCGGGAGGTTATGAAAGGAAGCTCCAACTCAGCGAATTAGAAGAGATTTGGCGGGAGGCCTATGAGAACCATTGATATACAAAGATAAGACCAAGGCCTTTCACGACTGCCACATTCGGAGAAAGGAGTTCATGCCCAACCAGCAAGTTTGGTTGTTTGATTCACGGCTAAAATTCTTCGCGGGGAAACTCCAGTCTAAGTGGACTGACCCTTATATTGTGATTCACCCTTATCCTAATGGGGCGGTCCAAATCATGGACCCAAAATCTAGGCATGTTTCTATGGTAAATGGCCAGCGCCTCAAGCCATTTATGGCCCAAGAACCTCCTCCTACTAACAAAATCATTCATCTTATTGAGGATATCTGATTGAATTTCAGCCCAGCTGGAAGCATTAAACTCAGCACTTATAAATAGCAAACTTAGCACTTATAAATAGCATACTCAACATTTATAAATACCATTTATACATATTCTTTTTATACATAGCATATTTTTCTTTTAGCATATTTCCTTTCTATTGCATATCATCAGATTGGCTGATGCAGAATGTAAAATTTCAGGAGGAATTCTAGGTGATATTTACCCATGCATTCCATATCAATTTATTCTCTATATTCATGCATGAGGACATGCAAGAACTTAGGCATGGGGGGGTAGAAACATCAAAACTAAAAAAATTTTACGCCAATACTTAGGAAAACCTCAAAGCAACATGTTATATGTACTTTAGGGTCCCAATTTAAGAATAACTAACTCCACCTCCAATGCTCTCATTGGAGCTAGAAATCGTTCGCAACAACCACTTTCTACTCATCAGCTAACCCTTCCTGTTCTAAATTTAGGACCAAGCTGAATGTAACCCCATAAGGGAATTTCATTAAAGTACAAACTATAAGAGGTTACTTGTATACAGCATATATACAAAGTGCATTCATGAATAAGATTTTATCAAGAGAATGCATTAGGATTTTATCCTCTAGTTGTTCTAATAATTTGGAATCTAGTACAATTTTCACACTCACACATAGATATTGCAATGGATTTACTGTGAAGACTGATAAATGTCTTTAGTCTGTCGAGAAGAAGCAGTGCTTCTTTTCTTGAACCCCTTGGCAATGTTTTGGGAGTCAGGCAAATCTTCTTCTAAAAATCTACCAAATAGGGTGAGATGAGAGTAGAAAGTACTGGTGCTCTAAGATTAGTGCAAGGAATCTAGAATTCTAGATAATTAGGTAATGATATTCAGCGATTAGGCATAGTTCCGCTCTCGATTCTTGCGTATACAATTTTGTGTGAATTATGAGAGCCACCAAATAAGGCAAATATGCGGAGATCGAGTTCTGATAAAACCAGGCTAAGGTGGATGGTTATGACCTTCTTTATGAAATCCTCGACTGAAGGAGGGTATTGATGTTAAGGTCAGAAATACACTATCCTATCCATATCTTTCCCGGTACCGAGAATAGGCACTTCCACTAAATAAGTTACCCGATATCTCTTGAGTACCACTAATCCCTAATAATGCCTCTTAAATAAAAGTCTTGTATGTCATGTGTTGTACTCTGTCGTGTTGATATATAAATATATAAAAAAAAGAAAAAAATAGATATAGAAAAAATTAGAAAAAAAAGGAAAGAATGAAAAAAAAAAAGAAAAAAAATAAAAAAATAAAAAAAGGAAAAAAAGAGTATAAATATTTTAGTACTTATTTTAGTTGCATTGAGGCAATACCACCAAATACATTTGAAATCCACCAAATATGGCCTTAACTTACCTTTTCTATATTTCTGACCACCCGAATACTGGTTGAGAAATTTCGACTTAGTGTTAGGGTTTTGGAAACTCAATTAAAGTGTTAATACCATGTGAGTCCACCAAATATGGTTCATATGTGTGAATCTGGTGAGTTTGTGAGCTCTAAAAAAAAATAGAAAGAGAGAATGAATACAAAAGAACTAAAAGAGAGTATAGTTTTTTTTCATCTTTCTCTGAGTTGATTTACTTAATAATTTGGGAATCTAGATTCTATAGTACCAATCTCTATATAGCACCAAATGAGAATAAGCGACCAAATAAACACCTATTTTCCTCAGACATTCTTTACCCAAGCTTAAAGCTAGGGTGGAATTCATAGAATATGTTGAATACCCCGAAGGAAGAAGTTTTCCTATCCCGCTAGAATTTTACTAGGGGTCAAGTACACGCTTTAGAGGTAAATTAGGTTTTTCACTCGAATCCATAGCAAAAGCTACATAGCTGCACTTTCACGATTGTCTGGATTTCTAGAAAGTAGGTTGAAAATGAAAAGGAAAGAATCTCTAGTTATACACTTGATAATAATCAATCCTTTAAGGACCCATTTGTAAATAACTTAGTTTTGCATTTTCTAGGGACTAGCAAGATTTAGTCATGGGGGTATGATTGCGCAGCAATCATAGGTCTTACATGACCTAAATTAAGTTAAAACTTAGCATAACTTAGTGTAATCCATGCATACATGAGCTTACTTTACATCTTTCTTGCTTTATTATAGTTATGCATCAAATAATGTTATAATGTGCTAATTAAGTGCATTGTGTGGATTGTAGGTAATAAGAAGATCTGAAGCTCGATCTGAAGCTAGATCTAAAGCTGGATCTGAAGAATAAAGAGAAGCTAGAACTGCAACAAAGCTGGAGTAGAAGACTTACGAATAAATAGTAGAAGAAATAATGTAGGGTTGAGATATGCTACTTTACTAAGTAGAAATTAATGCTTAGATTAAATTATGAAGAATATTAGGACATCCCTGCACTTATCCCTAGCATTAGGACAACCCTATCCCTATCCTTAGTCTCTAGGGTAACCTTATCCATGTCCCTATCCTTAAGCCACCTCCCTATTAGGCTAATTTAGCTGGAAAACGAAAACATGGATAGTGTTATCCATGCCCTTATCCACATTATCCCAACTCTTATCCCTCTTCCAGGATACCCTTATCCCTAAACCTCAAATTTCTCCACTTCAGCCAAAACCTGGATAACACTATCCAGATTCCCACTATCCCTATACTAAATCCGCTTATCCATAACCCAATTCCCACCTTAGAATCCCATTTAGATCCCTTGATATCCCAATTAGCTCAATTGGAGGTAATTGGGTCAGCCTTGTTCTAATTAGGTCCAGATGAACCTGATTAAGCTAACCCCAATCTAATTAGGCTCAGACTAGTCTAATTAGACTCAGCCCAAACCCAATTACCTAACCTACCACCAATTGGGTGCATTCCTACTTGATTAGGTGCAGCTAAATCCAATTGGGTCTACCCAAGATCCAATTGATCCATCCCTACCTATTCAAGTCTAATTAGGCTCAGTAGAACCTAATTAGGGTTGAGCTTGAATCTAATTGATTCAAATCAACCCAAGCAAGTCCAATTGGATCTACTTAGTTCAATTGGCTAACCCAAGACCTTCCTAAGAACCTAATTAGGTTCTCACTAAACTCAATTAAACTTAGCCAAGTTTAATTGATCAACTATCTGGTAATAGGTTACACTTAAACCTATTTTTAGACACCTACATAGGACCAACCTAGACCTACTTAGAAGTGGACCAAGTGGTCCACTTGACCACATACCCATGACTACACTTAGCCACACATTCACGCACACACACACACACACCCATACACACACATTCACACACCATCTAGAGTCTTCTCTAGATGGCGCTACCTTTGGTTGCCAAAAATGGCAAACCAAGGTAGTCCACTCTTAGATCCACAAAATGTGGATCTAAGAAGACCACTTCCCCTCCCATCTTGACGCCAAGATGGAGATTCTTTTAGAGAACTCCATAGTTCTCTAGAGAGCCAAGCCAAGGGTCTATTTAATGACCCCTTGGACGACCACAAGCCCCCATCTAGCCATCTAGTCTCCCATTAGCTTGGACACCATTCACCTCCACCTTCATGAGCACCTCCACGTCCACCATGGCTACTCCACCTCCACATCAAGGCTAGATCATCTCTCCTTCCTCCCTCCAAGGGCAGGCCTACCCACCATTGGATGCCCCTCTTTCTTCACCCTACCACCTCCATCTAAAGGCCATTGGAGACCACCTCTGATGCCCTTCCTTCTGCTAGCATAGATAAGTAGTTCTTCATGAGCTTTTTCTCTGCAATTCTCTACTTAGTAATGTAGCTCTCTCTTCCCCCTCAATGATGCATGTGTAATCTCCCTGTAGATCCACGCATGAACTCATTTTCTTCTAGCTAATTATTTGGTTTAAGCTTTCCTGTACAGGCTTTCTTCAAGCTTCACTTTGTAGCAATCATCCTGAACTCAATGAAAATCATATTTATATATATATATATATATATATATGTATGTATGTGTTGCAAAAATCACCATTAGCTTCATTGTCATATTTTATTTTGATTAAAGTTGCCTGTTTTAATCTCACATATCTGTAGCAACAGCATGTCGTGCTTTAATACGTAAGTAATTATAAATCGACATGAGTTTTAGCAAGTAAAAAGAGAAAGAGAGGATCAAAATTAGATTTCGCATTTTGATAATGCCTCCCTGAGTTCAATCAAGACTCACCGTCTTGTTAATTTACAAATATTTTTTATCAAGAGTTTCGCTCAACTATACTATGAACTACAACATATTTCAAAACACGTGCATAAACGACTCTGTCTTGCCTCGTATGCCACGTTGTCTGGGACTCCAAATCAGAAAAATCCAGACAAGCAAGAGTCTCACCATCCGACCAAGATTTCTCCATATTCCCATCATAGCTCAAAATAGGGACAGTAGGGGCCTAAACCTCCTCAAGTATTTCCTCTATCCTCAGAGGTAAAGGATCGTGGACAGGGGTCGGAAGAGGCAAATAAATGCCCCACTTAAAGCCAGCAGAAAAGGAGGTATCAAAGCTTTTATCAGAAGATCTAAGATTTAGGTTAACATTATTAGGGTACCATCTCATCATTAAGTCCAGCGAAAAACTCCTTTTTTCCAACGATCCAGTGTTGTCCAATAAAAGATTATCATTTAAGAGCGCTTGATCAGAAGAGATGTCGTTAACTAATCGAATGTTGTGGGGGATATGATCCAAAAAACTACGAACCACATAAAACATATTACTACTCGAACAGGATTCTAAAGAACTAAGCATGCTTTTAGGAACTTTCAAAATCATCGAACTAGCGATCAAAGAAGATTGCACAACTATAGAGCATTCAAGAAAACTGTCAGGCAAGTGAGGAGCATCATCAAACTCATCCACCATAGGATATGGAACCTTTACCTGAGCGGGATCCTGAGACTATGGTATGGGGGAAATCAAAGTCTCATATCCTGATGATTTGGGGTTGGAAGAATGTGTCGATTGCCGAAAGACGCACCTTTCGCTTTTTCTTCTGCTTGTGCTTACTTAGAGCTTGAGGAGAAATCGCAGGCTCCAAACCCCCCAAAGGAGAAGATGAATTAATATTACAATTACCATACAACACAGAAACCCCATCATTACGATCCCCGACCGAAGAGGTCCAGCCCATATTCATGGAAGCCTGTACTTCTCCAACATTAGCAAGAATAGGAGCTGAAATCAGGGCTTCAGGCTCCTTCAAAGTGGGAGAGTCATAAGATGTAGGCTGAGAAGGGACCTCAGGAACATCCGACACCTTCTTCAAAATCGATCTGGGACCTGTAGAAAAGGGGCAAGTCGCACTAAAGTGACCAAATCTTAGGCAACTCTTACAAAAAGAAGGTACTTTTTCATAAATCATGGGCTGCTTAACTTTGTCATCACCATTGAAAATCCAAATGAAACTAGGTCAAGAATCCAACAAATCAATCTCGATGCAGACACGAGGATATCCCAGTTTATAACCACCAACCGTGCGGTAATCTACACAGACAGGATTACCAATCTAGAAGGCAATGGACAACAAAGCGTTCGGATGAACCAAATGAAGGTTAAGTCCAGAAAATCCCACCCAGACTGGAGCTACCTAGATCGGAGCATCAATCCTAAAGGTAGTAGTCCAACGAATGAACCGAACCCTCACATTCGCTAAAACCACTGAGTCCAAAGCATAAATCTGGTAAAAATTAGCATATAAGGCACAAGAAAGCAACCAGTGTCTCAAATCAATCAAGGGAAAAATCCTCCATTGAAACCATTTTCTTAGTGGGAAAATTCCTGATAACCTGGGATTGAGGTTTAGGGCCCCATGCACGGATAACGACCGCAAAAGAAAAGTTGCGAGCCAACTCAGAGACCTCGTCGAGAGAGAAGCGTGTCCCCAAGAGGCCATCAACAACCTTGGGTTTGCGAACTTGAAGAGCAAGTTCTTGAAAAGGGGGAGGCGAAGGAGGTCTAGGGTCCGCTACCACAGAAGCAAAAGAGGGCTTCATTGGGGAAGGAGGATTGGATCCTTTAATAAGGGGAAAGGAAGATGAGGACCCAGAAGGCTGGGCCATTCCCCCAAAAGGAAGGATCCAACCTTCAATGCCCAAGGAAGCAAGAAAAACCCCAGAGCTGCAAAAAATGAAAAGGAGGAAGCCACGAAAGGACGACAACAAGAGAATCTACACAATCGCTAAGCCTTCACACACTCCTGCCAGAGAAGCACAAACCCTAGCAAAGCTTAGGTTGAGCAAAGGAAGGCCTGCAAAGAGAAGATTCCCTCGAGGTCATCGCAATCAGAACAAACAACCACAAAAGCAACAAACCAAGCAACGACAACCAGGAAAGAGCATGAAGAAACACCAGAAGGGTCAAAGAACCAAAAAAGCTAAAACACAACAAAGCCCCCAAAGGCGAAAAGGGAAAACAACGAAAACAAGAACACCAAAACAAAAAGAACCCCTCGATGAGAGCTCAACACGGAGGCTCTGCGATAGATGAGAAACCTCTCGGCCCCCTTCCAGGGGAGGGGAAGAGGAAAGGGCTGACCAGGACAAGAGGGGAGAAGGAAACCCTAGGAGACGAAAGGGAAGAGAGTGTCGCAAGGGACAGGAGGAGAAGAGAAGGAGAGGGGAGAGTGGAAAGAGGGGAGGGGGGAACGGAAATGAGAGAGTGAGAGGCAGTTTGGATGAATGAGTTTAGGAAATTATTATTTATTTATTTTAACTTTCCATAATCATGAATATTCTTGTAACGGGGTCAAATATCATCAGATTTCTATGAAACACATACGGTTGAAAACATTACTACATGGGGAATCCAACAAAAATTGTGGATATCCAAATGGAGCTCATTTGCATAATGTTATTCACACAATGGATTGCATGCAGGTTTGCTTGTGGTTCGCATGCATTTCACATTTCCGAGGTTTGATCCCTACACAAAAATACCGTTAGAATCCTCATGACACTAGAAAGCCAACTATACTTTCGGATCATCGTTCTAAGGTTGATTGTTCAATTCTCAACACAGTTAATTAAGATTATTAGGATTAATTAATCACATAAAGAAAAGACTTAGGTTAACTTAATTTATTAAATCATTATCATTAATTGTAGTATATGGTCAAGCTAACCTACATTTTAGATTTTAATTCTTTTAACTGGTTGAGTCTAGCTCGTTCACTGGGAGGTATTTAAAAGTAATTAATTCACCATTTTTATTATAAGTTAACAATTAACTAATATCTTTACTAATTAGATCAATAATTATAATATATGTTAAGCACATGAACAATTGTATAATATTGAACATGAAAGTATGGCAATTATTCCATTCTAAGAATGAAATGTACATGAAAGATTTACAATGAATAGCAAAAGAAAGAAATATTTGCAATTATTACATCAAATGTTTACAATATTAGTCATGAACAAAAATATTTACATTAGAACACATAAGTGAACGGGAGATTTCGCTTGGAAGATGATACGTCAAAAAATTATGTCGTCGCAGTACAAATTGCATGGTGGAAAAATCCTGAACAAAAATATATATCAATGAAAACTAACCACGAAGCTGCAACCTACGGTGATCACCAGCCTTCATGAGGTCAAGATTACAGGCTTTAATTGCTCAATAGGCCTTGTGTTCAATTTCTACGGGAAGATGATAGGGTTTCTCGTAAACAAGTCTGTATGGTGACATGCCTATGGGTGTTTTGTGAGCAGTCCTATAAGCCCACAAAGCCTTGTCTAAACGGGAAGATTAATCCTTCCTATCGAGTCGGATTGTCATTTGAAGGATCTTTTGTCTCCCGATTAGAGACCTCAGTTTGCCCATTAGTTTAAGGATGATAAGGTGTAGCAATACAATGTGTGACCCCATATTTTCTAAGCAAATTCCTAAACTGAGCATTATGAAAATGGGATCTGCCATCAGAAATGATAGCACGTGGTACCCTAAAACAAGAGATGATATAACTCTAAGTAAAATGAATGACAACTCTATGATCATTTGTGCATATGGGTACGGCTTCAATCCAACGAGAAATGTAATCAACAGCGAGTAAAATGTACTCAAAACCAGAAGATGGGAATGGACCCATAAAATCTATGCCCAAATATCAAAGATTTCACAGACAACACTCGGGTTCAGAGGCATCATGTCTTTGCGTGACATGCTACCAAGAGTTTGGCAGTGATTACATGCCTTATAATATGTCTGTGAATATGCAAAAAGAGTGGACCAATAAAACCCACACTACAAAACTTTTGCAGCGGTCTTACGACCAAAAAATTGACCGCCACAAGCCTGGTCATGACAAAAAGATAGGATAGAGTTAATCTCAGAAGAAGATACATAACACCTGATAATTTGATCATTACAGAGTCGAAACAGATACGGATCTTCCCAGAAACAATATTTGGCTTCTAATTTGAGTCGTAATTTGCGATTCCCATCCCAGTTAGATGGGAATTGATGTGTAACCAAATAATTTACGATGTCGGCATACCAAGGAAGATTAGAAGATATAGTCAAAAGATGTTCATCAGGAAAATGTTCAGTGATTGGAGGAGAAGACTCTATATTTTCAAAAGAAAGGCGAGAAAGGTGGTCGGCAACGACATTTTGTCGTCCCACCTTATCACAAATTTCTAAGTCAAATTCTTGCAGAAGCAAGATCCATCTAATCAACCTAGGTTTCGTGTCCTTAAATAGAAGGTGTTTGAGTGCAAAGTGATCAAAGTACACAATGATTCAAGATCCAAGAATATAAGATTTGAATTTTTCCAATCTACATACTATCTCTAGCAATTCCTTCTCAGTAACAGTATAATTCCTTTGTGCGTCATTCAATGTCTTGCTAGCGTAGTAAATCACTACAGGATTTTTCTCGTTTTTCTATCCTAAAACAGCTCCAACTGCATAATCAGATGCATCACACATGATTTCAAAAGGTAAATTCCAATCAAGAGGTTGCAGAATAGGAGCCTATGTAACTCTATCTCTCAAGGTTTCAAATGTAGATATACACTCCTCATTCATCTTAAAAATCATGTCTTTCGTGAGGAGATTCATGAGTGGTCGGACAATCTTTGAAAAATCAAGTATAAATCTTCCATAAAATCCAACATGATCGAGAAAAGATCAGATGCCCTTAATCGAGTCAAGGATTGGTAAATTTGATATTTGATTGATCTTGTCTTGATCTACTTGGATACCTCATTATTAAGACATATATTAAAGGTCTCCCCGAAGACAGAAAAATCATCCATGAATACTTCCATATATTCACCCACCAACTTACTAAAAATGGCTAGTATGCACCTCTGAAAAGTCGCGGGTGCATGCAACGCCCAAATGGCATCCTTCGGAAAGTAAAGGTTTTGCAGTGGCAGGTGAAAGTCATTTTCTCTTGATCTTCGAGGTGGATCACAACTTGATTATATTTGGAGTAACCATCCAAAAAGTAGAAGAACTTATTACCAGCAAATTTCTCAAGGATTTAATCAATGAATGGTAGAGGAAAGTGGTTCTTCTTTGTAACCATGTTGAGTCTACGATAGTCAATGCAAACCTGTCATGAATTTGCAATTCGTGTGGGAATGGTTTCTCTAGATTCATCTTAATTATGGTGAGTCTTGCCTTTTTGGGTACCACTTGAATTGGACTCACCCAAGGGCTATCAGATATAGGATAAATAATGTCAGCGTCTAGCCACTTGATGATTTCTTTCTTTATGACCTCCTTAAGATTTGGATTTATTCGCCGCTATGCTTCGCGGGAAGGTCATGCCCCATCCTCAATATAGATGCGATGAGTACAGTAATTGGGCCTAATCCCAGTGAGATCGTGTAGAGTCCACCCAATTGCCTTCTTATGATCTCGCAAAATCGCAATCAACCTTGATTCTTGGGATTCAGAAAGATGTGAATTGATGATTACAGGAAAGATTTGATCAGGTTCAAGATAAAAATATTTAAGCATGTCAAACAATGGTTTAAGTTCAACTTTAGGAGTAGAATCAACAGCAAAGTCTAGGATGGGATTTTCTACTGCAAAAAGAGGCAAAGATAAGTCGTGTGATTCAACCTCTAGATCGAGTAGAGATTCTGATAACGGGATTTCATCATGAGGGTAAATGCTATCAAAAGAAGGGTCTTCTATTTCTAAGGAACTAGGCTCATCCTCAAGAATAGAAATAGATTTTATCTCCTCATCCATTTGCAATCTAATCCTTGAGAAGCTCTAAATATATCAACTTTAATTGTCTTCTCCCCAAACTTTAACTCTATCTTTCCAGATTCACAATATGTTGGCCTTCGCAGTGGTGAAAAAGGGTCTCCCTAAAATAATTAGGATATCTCTAATGCGTTCGGGTACTTCCATATCAAGTATAATAAAATCCACTGGGAAGTAGAAGTCCCAAACTCTAACTATGATATCTTCCAAAATTCCTTTTGGGGACTTAATAAATCTATCTGCTAATTGTAAAGTCACATTGGTAAGTTTAAGATTTTCTATCTCAAAGTGTTCTACCAAGGAAAATGGAATAAGATTAATGGATGCTCCTAAATCAAGGAGGGCTCTATCAAAGTACTGATCCCCAATTATACAAGAAATAAATGGAGATCCTAGATCTTTCTTTTTTAAAGGAAGCGTACTCAAAATAATTGAGCTCACCTGCTCAGAGAGTACCACAATGCTCCCTTTCTTCGGCTTATGCTTAGGAGTACACAACTCCTTAAGAAATCTCACGTAAGTCAGAGTGTACTTGATAGCATCTAGGAGTGTGATATTAATGTGAACCTGTTCAAAAATTAATTAAATCCTCATCTAATGTGATAGGCTACTTTTGTTTCCTAGATTTCTTCAATGCTTCTGGGAATGGGACCTGGATATCCTGCTCTACTGAGGGGTTACCCTGATCACGAGAATTTGCGAAAATAGCAGATCAGGTGAATCACCTCTCATAGGTGTTGAAACAGGAGTTGTTCTAGTGTACTAGCGTCTTGGGATTGCAAACGTCGATCTATGGGGTCCCTAGTGGAAGTCCCACAACGGGTTGTAACAGAGTTAATACCCGCATGTGAAGAGGAAGTAGGAGAAGATGTAGATGCTTGATTCTGGAAAGATGGTTTCGGTAATAAAGGTTGATTCATTTGATTCAGATATGATTGCTGCTGATTTGGATACTCAAATTCGGGAGGTGCAAAGGGTGGGTTTTGATCAGGAGAATTTGATTTAGAAAGTGGACTTATCCCTGAGTCGAATGTTGACCTCCTAGGTTATATCTATTGTTTTGGATATTTCTAGGGTTTTGAATTAGCTAGGATGGTAGGACCCTAGTTGACAAGATTCAGCTAATTGCATGATTTGGCCCCTAAGTTAAGCCAATTCTACTGAACATTGCTGTTGGACCTCAGTAAGAGCCTCAGCATTCTGTCGCTGGCTCTCAGTCACAGCTCGCAAAATCTGATCAAGCTGCATGTCTCTATTTGGCCCTGAGTAATTCTGCATACTTGCGTGAAAGGGCCTCGCATTAGATTGCTAAAACGACAATCTAGGCGGGTTTTGTCGGTTCTGATTTGGATATTGTGGTATTTAGGAATGATCAGACCAAGAGAAATTAGGGTGACTACACCATCCAGGATTGTAGGTATTTGAATATGGGTTTGATCTTGTAGTGCATCCCTGAATGGCATTTAAATCATAAGGATATGGCATGTTTTCCACAAAAGTAGGAAGTGGGGAAAGAGGTGGGAATGATGGGACAAAGGCCCTCCTTGGGTTAGTGAATGTGTAGGGAGTAAACCGAAGGAAGAAGGATCTCCGGAATCTAGATTATTCACAAATTCCCTCCTCGCGGGAATTTGTGAAACAGGTAAATGCAGGGGATTCTGCGTAGCGAGTAGAGGTGTAAGATTCTTCATTGTATTGCAGACCTCATCAAGATGCTTCGCTACGATGTCAACCTTGTTCAGTTTCTTAGCTATAATCTCTAAATCCCTTGAATTGGATGGGTTTTTGATCTCATGAATGCCCTTGTGATGTGAGTTTTGATGCGGATTTTGGTGTGTGTTTCCTTACATGAATTGCGACATTGATGCGTTATTAGTCGCCGCCATCCCTTCAAACAGTTCTGAGGAGGATTCTTCGTTGCAATTCAAGAAGTTCCCCCCACAAGAGGCATCGACTAGATTGCGAATGCTCTCTTGCAATCTGTAGTAGAAGATATGCATTAGTTGCCAACGAGGGATGTTGTGATGTGGGCATTTCCTTTGCAATTCATTAAAGCTCTCCCACGCTTCATGAATTGGTTCTCCTTGATTCTGAGTAAAGGTGGTGATAGCTCGCCTAAGGGAATTAGTGTGACCTATAGGAAAGAATTTCTTCAAAAATGTCGATTCGAGTTTGTTCCAAGTTCAGATAGGTCGTGTGATTATACGGTACTGATGATAACATCATCATTAAATGCTCCTACATAACAACCTTGGAAACCCATCTTGACCCTTCAATTTGACCATGGAAACCCATCTTAACCCAAAATAGAGTCTTAGGCAGACATTTGCCCTAATTTGGGTTTTTGCATAAATTACCCAGTCAAACTAGTTCAAAATGAAAATCCAACTTCACCATTAGATTTCTTAGGTCCAAATTAGGTTTGTACCAAAATTTGGGCTCAATCTAAAATTGTTTCGACCTAGTTAGCACTTTGGTTAAAGTCTGACTTTCTTTATCTCCCATAGCCCCTTAGCTTTTGAATTCCTCACAAAAAAACCCCCCATCTTATTTTTCTTCTTCACAAAAAGGTCCCTGCCACCCTAAAATCCTAATCCTACAACTCTGACGACCTTTGATTGAAGAGAACTCCTCCTCTGATCAATGAATCGCTTCCATAATTGAAAGGGAGATTCCTTGAGAAGTTCTCTTTTCAACGAATTAGATTCGAAGCCCAAAAACTATCCCAATCTCTCATGTGAATGCATGAGAGATTCAGGTATCTTTCAAGTATCCTATTCCGGTGAACCTTCCAAGCTCCTTTCACCCTCTAGACCCCTATAAAAGGACCACCAGACCTCGCCGAGTTCCCCACGCTCGAATTCGACCGGAATAACGCCCAATTCTTCTCTCCTCCTCCGACCGAAGTGCTCCTCGACGTCCGACGACCTCCTCCGTCTCCATTCCTCGTCCGTTCGCAATATCGGCGACGAATTTATCTCCCTCAGCTTCCTCTGCGTCGTGCAATACCAGCCGTCGTCGCTCTATCTTCGTCGTCGTCACCGTCTGATGGGAACACCATCATGAGCCCTAACTAGCTCATTTTAACCCATAAAAGAGAACAAAAACTCCTACATAACCAATTGGAGGTCCTAACTCAAGAAATAACCCTTCTGAGAGAAAAGTAAGAAACAAGGGGTAAAACTGTAATTTTACCATTGCAGTGCAACAACGGGATTTCTCATGGGCTAAACACAGGTCAAATGGTCTTAACAAGATAAAAAGTGGGTTGGTTCAAACAGAAAAGAGTTCATGTGAATTCTAGGAATTAAATGACTTTTTGTAACCCTAAAACAGACCCACTTAATTTAACAATGTTTTGGTCAGGATAAAATTCACCTAAACCCTCTAAAATTCATTGAAAAATATTCTCTAGGGCTTAGAACCTCCAATTTATCCCTTAGAACCTTTTTGACCTAAATAGGGGTCCCAATCAAATGTTTACCCTAAATTAGGTTTTTGTGTAAATTTTTCAGTCAAATATGGTCAAAACTAAAATCCAACTTCATCATTGGATTCCTTAAGTCCAAATTAGGTTTGTACCAAAATTTGGACCTAAGGGGAATTCACCTTGACCAACATTTCAAACAGGTCCAGCCCAATTACATTTCTACCCCTAACTTTTGAAAACCTTTACAGAAGTCGCCCTAACTTCCTTGTCGTTCTTTTCAATTAGGTCCCTCCACTATTATAGCAGAGGAAATCCTACTCTGGCAAGGAATCAAGGGAAAGAACTCCCTGATTTCTCAGAGAATTCCCTTCAAATTTGAAAGAGAGATTCTCTGGGAAATCTCCTCTAGTTTGAACATAATTAGAGGATTGATTTGGCACATAATCTCTCATGTGAACGCATGAGAGATTTGGGTCTTTTAGACCTTCCATCTCTGGCGACTTGACTGTGCTTGGAAGCTTGGCTTGCAAGCACAAGACCCTCTTCCAGGGGCTATAAAAGTGTCCCCAGATCATTCCGCACAACCCAAGCTTGACTTGGCCGGAGATACCCCCCAAATTCCTCTTTTCCTCTCCGGCCAACCACCCAGCAAGCTCCAGCGACTCTTTCCTCCCTCTCTCGTTACTCTGCCACAATACCAGTGGCAGAGTTACCTTTATCTCCTTTATCCGCGTCGCGCCGCATTAGCCGACGCTCCTGCTACCCTCTCGTCGTCGTCCTCCTCCTCTCACTGGGCCTTTCGTCTCCGGTGATGGCAGTACGAGCCGGCCGCCTCTTCTGCACCCCCCCTTTGTCCATTTATATTTAGTTAAGTTCTCTCTCTCTCTCTTCTCATCATTTTCCTACCATTTATTGTTGCTATTACGCCTCGACACTTGCAAACCACCTCCACCTTCTCCACCTCCAGTCAGACCACTGGCGAGGTGTTCTCGCTGCTCCACGCCTCCATCCACCTCGCCAACCACCTCACGAGCTCCTCCATGCCTCACTGACCCTAAACCCTCTTTCCATTCATGGCCACTCGCCCCCAAAACACCCCCAGAACACACCCATATTCGCACGCACAAGGTGACCTAGGCATGCATGCTCAGGCCACCCCACGCCATGCCGACCACCATCCCACCTTCACCGTGTTCAAGCGAAGCTTCCTGTGTGTTTAGACTAGGTCGCAAGGCCATTTTCTTGTTGGCAGGGTTCAAGTCTTCGTCGCCATTGACGGAGGACGAAGCTTGCTCGTAAGCTTGTTCCAGGTCTCCAGGTCCCAGTCTGTGAGGGTCTTCTCCACGCACACTCTTAGCCTAGCAATTGGAGTCAAAGTCCAACACAACCGCTGCAATTCGTAAGACATCTGCTGTGCGGGTGCCTGCGAAGAAGGTAGGACATTTAGTCCCACCTCGAAAGATCAAGAGCGGGCACTGTGATATAAAGTGAAAAAGTGTTAGAGGCTCCTTGCCTCCTGACCACGGGTTGAGGTCCCACTCACCCAACGCCTCATCCACGACCCACGCCACGTGGACCTGGCTTTGACCCGTATAGTCGACTAACCTGTGCACTCCTTGCCCACCATGCACACTGGTGGGCCTGATCCCGAGCGTGCATACCCTTCCCATTAACCCAAGAAGCTCTGGGAGAGAAAGCCTAACAGAGAAGGAAGAAGAGAGATCGCGGGGAGGGTAGGGGTAGGTTTTTCTCTCAGGAGAAAAAGAGGAAGAAGAAGCCAAGGGTGAAGCCAAGGAAGCCATAAAGGAAGATAAGGAAAGGAAGCTAAGGCAGAGGAGGTCAGAGAAAGAAGGAAGAAGAAGGAAGGAGAAGAGCTAGAGAAGAAGAAAGAAGGACTGAGAGTAGAAGAAGAAAGAAGAAGAAGGAGATCAGACAGAAATCAAAGAAGAGAAGCACTATAGCAAGTTCACATTTAAGATGTCTGATTTTCACATCAGACGTCCATATTTTATTTTGTGCTTCTATATACATTGAGATTATATTTCTTGCATTATAACTTTGATTCTTCATTGCATATTATATCAAATTTGAAAGTTGTGTTCTTGATTTTTAAACCCCAATTTGCTCCCTATGTTCGACCTTGGATTTAAATTTTCGAGTAATAAAATTCATTTGTTTCCAAAGCTATTTTGGCTATACTACGACGCATTCATTTTAAAACCCGATTTTGCCTTGTAAACATTTTGGCGCTGTTGTCGGGAAGCAACAGACGATTTAGAAATCTTGATCACAACTTCTGATCAATACTAACTTGATCTATCTCTTTTGTTGTGATTGTTTCAGGGGAGAAGATTAAAAAAAAACAGCCGCACAACAACCACACCCGGGGTAGGTAATCTCTGATTAGCCCTTTCTCTTAATCCCTTTATTCTGAAAAGGAAAAATAATGAAAAAATCAATTTAGGGCTACCTGCTTTCCATATTTAGCTATTTCACCAAAGTTGCCTAATTTTGATTTGAACAAATTTTGAATTGTGCATCCATTTAAGGTAACTAGGTCTACCACTCTCTTGATTGAGCCCTAGATACTGACGTGTCGATTTTCCGCTTTGCGTTGTAGTATTTAAGTGGTGGAAAAATTGCCTAATCAACAATAAAAATAACCACTCACAGAAGAGCGGGTCGTGTCCACAGGGAGGCAATTATGCAATAAACTCTCAATTATTTTATATTATTTCAATTAAGTGCGAAATCCCTACTCAAATCTGACATAAAATGCGATGGAAAGTAGATTCACAATAACGTAAAAAGATAAGGGTATATGTGCAGTTTTCCCTCACTGAAATCTTCAATAAATATATGATGATTTTATGTAATTTTCACTTGACATATACTAGAGAAAATTGGTGCACATGTTGATCCCAAAACCAATCTTAAAACAAGTGAATATCAATAACATGCAATTATCAGAAGCATGAGGGTGCATACGCAATTTTGCCATAATAAAATAATAATAAATCAAAATTAATTTCTGGTGGCAATGGAAGGGAATGTAATTTTTAATCTCCCTCAAAACAGAGCATTTTCTCTCTCTCCTCGCGAGAGAGAGAGCACCGGCAGGGCTGATAACTGCAAGGGAGGTTGGCAAAGACGAGTCCTATCCGATGGAGGCCGCGACGTCGACGGAGATGGCCTGAGGTGTCCGGCCGGTAGAGGAGAAGAACGCTGAAGGAGGCTGTCTGTTGTGAAGGCGCTGCGGCGAGGTGGAGGCGCTGCAGAGAGGAGGGCACGCTGCAGTGGTGAAGGTGTACAGCGCCTGCGGGCGTGGCAAGAGGTGGGTGCTGGATGGTGTGCTGGCGTGCGGTTGCGAAGGCGGGCACTGGAGAAGGGTACGCTTGTGGGAGCAGGCAAGGTGGAGCGAGGCAGCGCCTGTAGTGAAGGGGTGCGGGCCTGGCAGGGCTGAAGGCGAGTACTGGAGGGGGTGTGAACGCTGGAAGGGGGTAGCGCCTGCAGGTGGGGCGGAGCGGGGCAACGCCTGCAGTGAAGGGGCACGTGCCTGAATAGGCCTGCAAGCAATGGGCAGCTGCCGGAGCTTTGCTGTGCGGGTGCGTGAGCGGGGGCTGCAGGGAGGCGCTGCAGAGGGTTGAAGGTGCTGGCAGGGGAAGCGCCTGCAGGGGTGCAAACGAGTATGCCTGAGGTGGCTGCAGGCTGGTGGATGGGCGCTTGAGGGTGCTTAGCGCCTGCATGAAGGCATCACCTGCGGTCGCGCAAGGTGCATGGCGGTGTGAACGCTGGAAGGGTGCGGTGATGGTGCTGACAGGTGCAAGCTTGGTGCACAGTGCACGCTGGGGTTGCAGTTCCCCGCAGGGGGGAAGATGGCCATTTTATGGATGATCCCCCTCCCCTTTCTCCGCCTCTTCTTTTAACTCCTCTCCTTTACGCGTGCGTAAGTTAAGGGATTTTCAAATCCCTTAGCTATTTCTGGCCTCGTTTGTTGTGGGAGGGCAGTGGGATATCAGATAAATGTGCGGGAGGAGTTGCGGCTGGCCGGAGATCAGATAAATGTTCGGGAAATTTATCCCCCCCGTTCCTCTTTCCAAATAGTATTCCTGCAATCATAAAAACGTAAATCATTACATATTAAGTTATAGAATACTATAAAATAGACGTAAACTTAAATCATGATGAATGCAAACATTCTATAACTTAATGTTGTTATTAACAAACCTAAACGGTACGATTAAAGTTACTTAGGCATAATATTAGTCCATTAAAATGGACTCATCAAATACCCCCATGCCTAAGATTTGCTAGTCCCTAGCAAAAATGAAAAATAATAGAAGTAATCAGAAGATTTTTTCTTTTCTTATTTCAAAACTTTAGAGATCCAGACAAATGTGAAGTGTTGATATTCTCAGTAACAGATCCAAGTGCAAAAGCCAATTCGCATTGGGAGTTCGTACTTCGCCCTTGGTAAATATTGCTGTTAGTATAGGCAACTACTTCCCTCAGGGATAAAGAAGAGGATAATATGTAATTTGACCTCGACGTTTGGCTTAGGTAGGAGATATCGAGTTGAATGGATTTGTATTTGGTGGCACGCACTCATCTAGTGCTACTTATAGTCTAGTACTACAAACTCTAGATCTCTAGACTATTAGACCAGTCAACTCTGAGCGAGGCTACACAACTGTGCTCTCTTGATGTTCCTGGGCACTCCCTCTTTTCTTTCTTTCTGAGATCACAAATCTCGCCAGATTTAGTAATTGTACTCACTGTTTGGTGGCCTCACATGGCATCCACATTTCAATTAAAGTCCTAATAACTCTATAACTAAATTAGAGTCCTCAACTAGTATTCGGCCGATCAGAAATACTAAAAGGTAGGTATGGATCATATTTGGTGGAACGCGATAGGTGTTCTGTTACCTCAGAAACAATGTTACATCATAAACTTGGACCCTTTTTTTTGTAATATAAATATTTCTTCTTTTTCTGTTTCTTCTTTTTCTTCTTTTCTTTTTTTTCTCTTTTTTTTTATAATATAATACGACACAGACTTTTATTTATGAGCCATTATTAGGGATGATGATGGTCAAGAGGATATTGTGTGGCTTATTTGGTAGAAGTGCCTATTCTCGGCACTGGGAAGGAATGGATAGGACAAGCGTATTTCTAACCTTTGACACTATTACCCTCCTTCAACCGATGACTCTATGAAGGACGGTCGTAACCATCCACCATAGTTATAGGTTTATTAAGACTCAATCTCTGTGTATCTACCTTATTTGGTGACTCTCAGGAATTCACACAAAGTACGCACATAGGAACAGAGAGTGAAAAACTACGCCTAACTCTGAAGTATCATCATCTAATTGTCCAAAACTTAAGAGTCCTTACACTAGACTTATTGCACCTGTAATCTCTCTACTTCTCACAAATATGAGGTGGATCTATTGGAAGATAGTATGCCTGACTCCCTATGAACTGCCCAAGGGTTCGGTAAACTACAAATGCTCATTAGTTTTCCTCAAGGATCCATTACCAATTCTACGTGTATGTGAAATAAATGTACTGGAGTCTAAACTTAAGAAACAATTCTGGAAGAAAAACCTCCAATGACAAAGGTATTTTGCTAGGGACTAACCCATTCAGCTCAAGAAATTTTTTTTTTTATGCTAACCTAAATGCATGTATACTTCCTAAAATGCAAATGTACTCCCCCATGCCTAAATCCTATAATGTCTCCATTGTAAAATTAAAACAGGAGAAAAAAGGAAAGAAATCACCTGATGACGGTGTTATTCAGACCGCTGGGTTGCCTCCCAACAAGTCCTGCATTTTCTGTCAGCAGCTAGACTTAGAAGGAACCTGTAAGTCTTGTTCCAAACAGAAAAAGTTAGGCCCTAAAAATATGCGTAACAATGCAGGCCTAGAAAACAGGTAGCCACGGATGTTGGTGAGCTGATGATGCAACGTAATACCAAATGCTCGCCAGAAGATATGAAAGCGAATAACCGCGTTGGCTACCTTGGGAGGTTTAGGAATAATAAACGGAAAATGAAAAGGGACCTCCCGCAAAGGAATAAGTGGAGGATAACAAGGATCCTCCAGAGCAGGACGAGTTTTAAGAGATATACACATTATTAGTTTAAACCCTTGAATGGTGAGAGTAAAAGTACAAGCATCAATCCACACTCGCCATTCTACCCGAGGATGTACTGGCCTGATATATTCTCCAGAAAGAATGTACATGAGCAGAGATCTGAGCCAAGGATCGGTTAGGGAGTATAAGGGTTGTTTGTAGTGTTGGAAGGTAATGGTTAAGTCCAATGAGGACTTGGTCAATGTTAGGTCTAATTCCAACAATGATTCAGATTGTGTACACTCCCTAACAGTTGTAGACACCTTCATGTTACCCTGCCTAGCATTAATGATCGGAGTCATATTTGAATCAAGGGTAGACTCCAAATTACAACTCTTTGATGGCAGGGTCAAAATGTCAGAATCATTATTGTTCAGCTCATCCCCAGATTCGTTTGGTTCAATTAAATTTTCATCGGGGTGTATATGTGATTCATTAATGAAGACAGGAGTTGGATCAGTATCCTTAATTATGTCTAAAGGAGGATCAGTCTTAATATTTTGGAGCAAGCCTATATCATTGAATTCATTATTGTTATCGGGGTATAAATCCTCAATTGACGTATTTAGTCCCCGAGAGTCTCTCATAGACTTCTCATTATTTTGTTTGTCCTCCTCTAATATCAACTCCTGTTTTGATGGAGGATGACTCTCAAAAGAAAGGAGGAATCTGGATTTAATCATATTATTTCTATCCTCTGGAGGTAAATCCTCAAATGATAAATAATTCCCCTGTGATTCACTCCAGATTTTTAGTCCAGGTTCCTCTATTGGGGCATCCCCATCCTCTGAAATAGACTCTTCATATCCCTGAGACCAAAATTGATCTAATTCATCCTCCATTCCGTTAGGGTCACCTTCATTGAGTGCATTTAAATCCTCAGGATACTGAATGATAGGTGTTGATTCCCTAAGTGGAGGGTCAGGAGTAGGCTCACTAAGGGTAAAATGAGATTCCACCAAATAATCAATAAGGGAAGTTATAGGAATAATACAACCTTAACCTGGGTTGGTAGGGGTAAGGAGAATATTGTCATTGGGGTCAAGGTCCTCAAGAGGTACCATCTTCCCTTGCTTTTGACTCCAATTTAGTTTAGGTGGATAATCACTATGATCGTTGTCCTCTAGTGGCCGTGTCTCATTATGAGAGTCTAAGTGATGGCTACATAAAATTGGATCCCTATTGTCATTAGGTTCCTCAGAATTATTTTCATGATCATGATCGTATGGGTAGCAATCAGGATTATTGGGAAGCGTGTAGCTAAATCATTTAACTATTGACTATTCCTCAACATCTCTCCCATTGATTCCATCATTTCCTTTTGCTATTTTTGCATTTCTATCATAAGAGGAGAGGCTACTATTATCAGGTTGGGGAGGACAGTCAATTTCAGGCTCTAGTTGCCTAGGAATATCGGTCCAACCTCGATACGGAAAATCATGAAGGGTGGGAGGGTTGGGTGTTTGGGAAATCCTGCTCCTAGGCTCTGCTCAAAAGTGGGAGTTATCAAGCTAGTACTCTCAGGATAAGAATAAGAATGATCCCATGAATTATCAATGTACCAATCAAAGGATGGATATGCTCGGGGCATGGGATCCTAATTAAAAGATGGGAAGTATTGACTCTGATAATCTAAATGATAAGAGTAAGGGTAATCCATTTCTTTAAGCAAAATAGTTTTAACTCTCTTAGGATTTAGCAGAATTCAAGCAGAAACTTCCTAGAGAGTTTTACTGTCAAAGCAAATGCAAATTCAGTGGGATCTTATTTTTAGCAGATTGTAGGTCTTAGAATTAAATGTTCAATTGGTGGCCAAACAAGTTTTGCAAAAAATTACGCTTCCTAGGCCAACCTTCCCTAGTGCCTATAACCTACTCGCAAGGGATGGAAGTCTCGAATCGAGCCCACACATGAGGAACTGAAGTAACTTGGTGGATAGGCTTGTTGATTTCCGACTAACTTCCCTTGTGGTGCAAAAGAGGAGAGGTAGAAATTTATCTAGTGACCTTATGTGTGAGGTGCACAGTGTCTCAAGTGTGCAAACATACGATCATGTTTTTATTTTTGAAATTTCGCAAACAGGATCCTTTTGCACACAATTATCAGTCACAGATTTTAAGGTCCAACCTCTTAGCAGTCCCAATTTTTAAAGTGACCATTGAATTAATTTGATTCAAGCACTTTAGTGGTCTTAAATTTAGGTTCAATGCATATGCATGACAAGTAATTGATGCTCAAGAGAAAACATACCTTACTCTAGCTTTCTTCGTGCAATAATGAATGCAATGCAATAAAAATAAACTAGATGCTGCTCATTCAATCCTAAATGGTCGTCTTATAGATATGCAGCTTCTAGCAGGCAATTCGAATATAAATTTTTTATTAATAATAATAACAAACAAACCTAATCTAACTAATCGAAATGTAGTTCAAATAATCTTATAATCTAAATAAATGGAAACACGCTCCCGAAAATACGCTCCCACATACAAGAGCGATAAGAAATAAAGTGGCATTGGGAACACGTTCCCAAAAATACCCGACAAGGGTCCAAAAGACAAACTAAATTCTAATGTCTATCTAAACTAAATCTAACTAAGATCTACTGAATAAATCAAAAATATTCTTCTCCGTAAGCCTATGTGCGTGGGATCAAGGCCCACGTGTTCCTGTTGCCGTCCTCCAGGTGGCGTCAAGGTCCACCAAAAATATCGTCTCCGCCGTGCACGTCGTTCAGGTTCAATGTCGTCGCTCTGCTGCGCCAGTTGCCGTGTCAGATTCCTCGCACAATAATAAAAATGATCAGATGATTGCGCAACTCAGAATATTCAAAAAAATAATAACTTGAATCTATTGCGTCTGTTGCCTCCCCGGCAACGGCGCCAATTTGACGTGTCGATTTTCCGCTTTGCATTGTAGTATTAAGTGGTAGAAAAATTGACTAATCAACAATAAAAATAACCACTCACAGAAGAGCGGGTCGTGTCCATAGGGAGGCAATTATACAATAGACTCACGATTATTTTATATTTTTTCAGTTAAGTGCGAAATCCCTATTCAAATCTGACATAAAATGCGATGGAAAGTAGATTCACAATAGCTTAAAAAGATAAGGGTATATGTGCAGTTTTCCCTCACTGAAATCTTCAATAAATATATGATGATTTTATGTAATTTTCACTTGACATATACTAGAGAAAATTGGTGCACATGTTGATCCCAAAACCAATCTTAAAACAAGTGAATATCAATAACATGCAATTATCAGAAGCATGAGGGTGCATACGCAATTTTGCCATAATAAAATAATAATAAATCAAAATTAATTTCTAGTGGCAATGGAAGGGAATGTAATTTTTAATCTCCCTCAAAACAGAGCATTTGCTCTCTCTCCTCCTCGTGAGAAAGAGAGAGCATCGGCAGGGCTGATAACCGCAAAGGAGGTTGGCAAAGATGAGTCCTATCCGATGGAGGCCGCGGCGTCGACGGAGATGGCTGGAGGTGGCCAGTCAGCGGAGGAGAAGAATGCCAGAGGAGGCTATCTGCTGTGAAGGCGCTGCGACAAGGTGGAGGCGCTGCGGCTTGGTGGAGGTGCTATGGAGAGGAGGGCGCGCTACAGTGGTGAAGGCGCGCAGCGCCTGCGGGTGCGGCTGGACGTGGGCGCTGGACGGTGTGCTGGCGTGCGGTTGCGAAGGCGGGCACTGGAGAAGGGCACGCTTGCGGGAGCGGGCAAGGTGGAGCGGGGCAGCTCCTGCAATGAAGGGGAGTGGACCTGGTAGGGCTGAAGGCGGGAGCTGGAGGGGGTGTGAGCGCTGGAAGGGGGTAGTGCCTGCGGGTGGGGCGGAGCGGGGCAGCACCTGCAGTGAAGGGGCGCGCGCCTGAACAGGCCTGCAAGCGATGGGCGGCTGCGTGAGCTTTGCTGTGCGGGTGCATGAGCGGGCGCTACAGGGAGGCGCTGCAGAGGGTTGAAGGTGCTGACGGGGGAAGCGCCTGTGGGGGTGTGGGCGGGTGTGCCTGAGGTGGCTGCAGGGATTCCATAGTGTGCCTAAATTGGACCACAATTAGAGCCAAATTAAGGATTCCAATCTAGGGTTTTAGAGACACATCTTTTCTAAGCAAAGATCAATTCTCCAAAAGAGGTGTGCCTAAGCCTTGATTGAAAAGACTTATTCAAGAGAAACCCTAAAAATCAATCTCTTAATTTCACTTGAACCCTAAAAGAAAGGACCTAAAGCTCTCAAAGGACAAATAGGTGAAGTTGAACTCTTGTTGGGTCAGCCAACCTTGAAATTAGGTCACTTTTGCACTCAAAATATCTAAAGTTCAAGTGGAATCTTAAGCACCTTTGATCTTAAATAAAAGTGATAAACTTAAGAGGCCAAGGTCCCTATTCTGGTCTACCTGGAATCTCAGTGACAAGAGAGGTCGGGTGGGGGAAACCCTGTAACTCGTGGGGACTCTCTACCGTGTGGGGGTCGTTGCGGGACACTCCCTCTCTGGTTGCCCAGGTATTTCTCAGGTGGACGACTTTTTTGACTAAGGGGTATCATCCGCCCCGAACCTCTATAGTCATCCAAATTTTTTTGGGTGTCTTGATTGGGTCCAGCACATTCTAATCTCGTCTAAACCATCAGTGCATGTTTGGTAGGAGGTCCTTGAGACCATCCTTATGACCTCCTTTAGAAATCCACTCCCGCCGAGGCCAAGCCTCGATGTCCGTGTTTGTGTAGCAACCCCACCACATAGAACTCTCCTCTGATTCATCAAAACCAAATTCTCCTTCCTCCATCATCATGGCACAACCAGTTGAAGAAGAGAACAATCTTGAACACCAACTCCAGCGCCTAAATGATCTATTTTAGAACTTTGTAAACCCGCCGCAGCATCCTATGATGCGAGATCACTATCATCTCGTTGCGATGGCGATCGAACCTCGAGTCCAAATCCCGGCTGGAGGTCCTGATTCTGAACTCAAGCCCAACATGATTCATGCTATCCTAAAGTTTCATGGGCTTAACTTTGAAGATCCTTTCCTGCATATCAAACAACTCAAATATCTGGCCCAGATCTTCGGGTCAGATGTACAAAACCGGGATATTCTGCTTATGAAGATGTTTTCCTTCTCCCTCATGGACAAGGCAGCTCATTGGTATCAGACTCAGATGCGTCCAATCAACACGTGGGTTGAACTACAGTATGAGTTTTTGAAAAAGTTCTTCCCTGTTGGTCAGACGAATGCCTTGCGCCACCAGATCACACACTTCAGTTAGCAATCTGGAGAACCTCTTCATGAGGCATGGGACCGTTTCTTAGATCTCCTGCGGAAGTGCCCCCATCACGGAGTTCCTAAATGGGAACAAGTCCAGTCTTTTTACCAGGGACTCCGTGAAGTCATTCGCTTATTCGTCAATGCAACTTGCGAAGGAAATATCATGGGTCAACACGAAAACACTGTGTGGGAGATTCTTAAGAATATGTGCGAGAACTCCATGAGCTTATTCGACCAAACGAATGCCCGCGCATTGACAAATCCAAGGGGAGCACATGAGACGCAAGGCCTGTCCGCATCCATTGACTTGGAACTGATGGCCAGTCGATTGGACAAGGTCTCTATCATAGAGAAGAGGGTGGACGAGCTGATTCGACATCTGCAGCGAGCCACCTCTGCGCAAAACCGATTTGCACAGCCACATCTTGGGAGGGAAACTATGCAGAACATCTTTCACCGATCTTCTCAGGGGATGGACCCGTATCCACCCCCGTCTAACTCTAGGACCGGAGGAAACTCCGATCTGATCTACTCTAGTTGGGGGAACCCTGAACCCTTATACTCTGATTTTCCTGAGGTTCCTTAGACCTGCGAGGACCTCAACACCATCCAGAATGACCCATTCTCCAACACCTATAACCCTGGATAATGGAATCATCCCAACTTCCTGTGGGTGGGAAATACTCAGAATCAAAGACCACCTTATCAACCCCGTCCATAAGCTCCTCGTCCATATCAGCCACCTCAGCCTTGGCCCAACCCCACCTATCAATCTGGGCCAACCCAAGCAGATCAAATGACCCTCATCCTTCAGACTCTGGCTGACATTCAAAAGACTAATGCGACTATGCAGAAACAGCACAAGGACGAGATCACAGAGGTTCACAATCAACTCGCCCAGATGGCAAATTCCCGCCAACCTGGCACACTCCCTTCACAACCTTTGTCGAATCCAAATAACGTGCCAAACCAGAGGCGCGTTATGAACCCAAATCCAGGCCAAGCCCACATGATTTATCAGGCCCCTTTTGTTCCATCACCCGACGGGATGGAAGCTTCGCCATCTTATGAGAGATTTCAACAGCAGCCACCATTTTACCAACCTCAAATCAAAACCAGGCAGGACTAAACTTCGTAACAACCCATAGTGGTAAAACAACTCAAGACCCACCTTATCCAAGCCACTCTAAGCCTGGTAGTAACCCAAGCCCTAAGATAGTTATCCAGGACACCCCTGTCCCAAATCAAGAACCTAGACCTATTCTAGAGGAACCAACCAAGGTTTCATTTCCCGAGGCCTTGACCAAGGGAAAGAAGATAACCAAACCCGTAGCTCCTGAGGAGGATCTGGTCAACCTCTTTGAACAGGTCCATATAAATATCCCTTTGATGGATACAATCCGCCATGTATCTACTTATGCACGATTTCTAAAGGACGTGTGTACACCCAAGCGTATGCCGCGAACCAAGAGTGGGAGTCCGATCATACTGTCAAAGCAAGCCTGCTCTGTAATTTTGAGCAAACTCCCACCTAAGGCTAAAGACCCAAGTACTCCCCCGATTTCATGTACCATTGGTGATACCCAATTCGATATAGCCTTATTAGATTTAGGTGCCTCCATAAACCTAATACCTACATCCCTCCTTGATCACCATGAAGAATCCAAGCTTAAACCGACAGAGGTGACATTGCAGTTAGCTGATTGATCCATTAAATCACCTAAAGGAATACTCAAGGATGTCATACTTAGGGTACGGGATTTCTATTTCCCGGTGGATTTCATAGTCTTGGATATGGATGCACTTGAAAACCCAAGGGATACACCAATTATACTAGGGAGACCCTTTCTGGCCACTGCTAGGGCCAATATAAACTATAAGGAGGGCCAAATTGAATTGAAATTCGAGAACCAAACACGGAAAATTGACATCTTTAAGACCCAACAAGGGATTAATTGCGGTGTTATAGAACAAATATGTGATATCAAAGCTGTGGTTGATGAACCGTACATCGAGGACAACCTGATTACTCCTGATCAACCACAAGAAGATCAAAACCCGCAATCAGAGGAGTTTGACCCTAATCTAGATACACCCATAACTCCTTCCCTTGCTCCTGACACACACCCTGAATCGCCTGCTGCTGCTGATAATCCCGTTCTGGAACTCAAGCCTCTTCTCGATAATCTGAAGTACGTCTTTTTGGGTTCCAATTAGACATTTCCTTTGATTATCAACTCCAAACTCACACCTAACCAGGAATCCCATCTGATTATTGTTCTCCAGCAACATCGTAGAGTCATCGGATGGACTCCCGATGACTTGACTGGTATCAGCCCCTCTTACTGCACACACCGTATCTACATCGAAGAAGGCACACAACCTTCTCGTGAAATGCAGAGACGTTCAAATCCTAATCTGCAGGAGGTCGTGAAAAAGGAGATCATTAAGTGGTTAGATGCAGGGATCATCTACCCGATCTCCAACAGTCGGCGAGTGAGTCCAATCCAAGTTGTGCCGAAGAAGGCAGGACTCACCGTTATCACGACTGAAACCGGAGAAGTCATACTGACCCGTGTGGCGAACTCGTGGAGAGTCTACATTGATTACAGAAGACTCAATTCCTCCACGAAGAAAGATCATTTCCCACTACCGTTTATTGATCAGATCCTCGAGAAACTAACGAGAAATAGGTTCTTCTGCTTTTTGGATGGGTACTCTGGTTATAATCAGGTGGCAATCCATCCTGAGAACCAAGAAAAGACCACTTTCATCTGCCCCTTCGAGATGTACGCATTCCAAAGGATGTCATTCGGTCACTGCAACGCACCCGCTACTTTTCAACGGTGCATGCTTGCCATATTCTCAGATATGGTAGGTGATTATTTGGAAGTTTTCATGGATGACTTTTCAGTATTTGGAGAATCATTTGACGATTGTCTCCTACACTTGGTCTGAATCCTCAGGCGGTGCATTGACGTGAATCTTGTTCTTTCTTAGGAAAAGAACCATTTCATGGTGCTTGAAGGAATTGTCCTGGGACATCTTATTTCAGAAAAAGGCATCCAAGTCAATCAAGCCAAGGTGAACTTGATTTCCAAACTCCCTATGCCTGGCTCGATCAAGGACATCCGATCTTTTCTAGGGCATGTTGATTTTTACCGTCGATTTATTCCTGATTTCTCGAAAATTGCATGCCCCCTAACCTCTTTGCTCTCTAAGGATGTACCTTTCAAAATCTCCAAGGAATGCACTCAAGCATTTGAAATCCTCCGTGACTGAGTTACCCAAACCCCGATCCTACAGTCCCCTGATTGGTCTCAACCCTTTGACATCATGTGCAATGCATCTGATTTCGCTGTAGGAGCAGTACTGGGGCAGAAAATTGACCGAAAACCTGTGGTCATCTACTACGCTAGCAAGACACTTGACGAGGCTCAGCGTAACTACACAGTTACTGAGAAAGAGCTGCTAGCCATAGTATTTGCCCTAGAAAAGTTTAGATCTTATCTCCTAGGTTCCCATGTTATCACTTACTCGGATCACACAGCAGTGAGGCATCTCCTTGCGAAGAAGGACGCGAAACCTCGATTAATCCGCTAGATCTTATTGTTGCAAGAGTTTAACCTCGATATTCATGATAAAGCGAGAAAACAGAATGTGGTAGCTGATCACTTGTCCCACTTCCTTCTGAGATCATTGACCCTTCCAGACCCATCAAGGAACATTTTCTTGATGAGTACCTTCTGACTATCAATACAGGGCTTCCATGGTTTGCTGATGTAGTAAACTACCTGGCATCACATCAGATCCCGTCCGATTGGCCGAAGGTCAAGAAGGACAAATTGATTTCCGATGCCAAGTACTACTTCTGGGATGACCCATATCTTTTTCGCATCGGTGCTAATCAGATAATTCGACGATGTGTCGCGGAAGAGAAAATTCTAAACATTGTTTTTCTGCCATGACCAAGCATGCGATGGACATTTTTCAGGTCATAAAACCACAGCAAAAGTCCTCCAGTGCGGCTTCTATTGGCCCATAATTTTCAAAGACACGTACAATCACTGTAAGGCATGTACTCATTGCCAGACCTTGGGCAACATGAGCCATCGTGATATGATGCCTTTACAACCGATTCTGGTATGTGAAATCTTCGACATATGGGGGATTGATTTCATGGGACCCTTCCTTGTCTCGGACAGCTTCGAATACATTTTACTCGCTGTTGACTACGTGTCCAAATGGATCGAAGCCATTCTGACCTGAACCAATGATCATAAAGTGGTTATAAAATTCATTCATCAGAACATTTTTTCACGATTCTAGATTCCACATGCTATATTTTTTGATGGATGGACCCATTTCATGAACACTTAGTTTAGGTCACTGATGACCAAATACGGGGTGTCACACCGAATCTCTACTCCTTACCACCCGTAAACTAATGGTCTAGCTTGAAGGTTCCCTACTAGGAGGGGTGACGTAATAAATGCGAAAATAAAATATAAAGCAATCTCACCAAAGAAAACCAATCACAATGTACACAATTGTTTTTAGGCGGAAACCCAAATCGGGTGAAAACCACCACCTAACCCTCTTGAGTTAGGATTTTCCAATCAACCAAGTTGATCAAAATCCACTAAACCGAATCACTTAAAACAAGGGTGATTCAACCTCAATACAACCATGCTACAAGTACGAGGGTAGCGTTCCTCAACCCCTTCTCTCCACGAGAAGGATTTTGTCCCACGAAGGAGACGGGAATTCGCAAAGCGAATACCCAACCAAAAGACAAAGATAAAATAAAACAAGTAATCCTATAGAGCCAACAAAGGAATTTAAACCTAGCTTCTATAGGAAATAGGAAACTCCCCTTTGCAAGGAGTGCGTCGAATTGATGACGCGGTGCGTGTGCCACGCGACGGCGCAACATCGCTCTCGCAGACAACGGCGGGAGAGCGGGTGCGCGGAGCTTGATGCTCTCAAGAGAATGGAGCTTGAGCTTGGAGAGCAAGAGCTAGCTAGGACACAAGAGAGTGGAACTATGTTGCTTAAGTGTGTCTTGTGTTTCTCTTGGTGTGTATCTTGTGTCTCTAAGTGTGTGTTGGTGTGTCAAAGGCTCCCCTCTATTTATAGAGGCCTTAGGAAGGCTTTGGAAGGCTTAGAAAAGCTTCCATAGCCGTTGGGTGCAAAGCCCAAGAGAATCAGGCCGAAATCAGGACAATGATTGCGCTTGACAGGGTAATCAGACGTCTAACTTTGGCATCAGACGTCTGGAAGGCCACTTTAAGACGTCTGATTTCAAGGTCAGACGTCTGATTTTGGGCAGGTCTCTTCCTGACTTGGATCAGATCTAAACAGGATTTTTGCGCAAGTCCATCAGACGACATATAGGACGTCTGGCACTATGTCTGGACATCTGGAAACCTAATTTTACTGTGGGAATCGATTTTCCAAACATTGCAATGGCTAGAAAATCTCTGAGAAGAGATTTTGGGTCAGCCGAGGCAAAATGGTCATTTATCAGACGTCTGGAAAGGCCTAAGGACGTCTGATAAGGCTCTAACGGTCATATTCTTGAGTGCCTGCTAAGCTAGCCAACGGTCCACTATCTGGACGTCTGGCAAGTCCATCAGACGTCTTCTAAGACGTCTGGACTAAGGTCTGGACGTCGGATTTCATCAGACAGAATACTAACTCCAGCCTAATAGTTATCCGACGTCTGAAACAAAAGTCAGACGTCTTAAAATACTTTATCAGACGTCTGATTTGGGAATTAGACGTCTGGAAGTGCTGTTTGAACCCTATATTGGTTTTCTAAGTGTTCTACAGAAAACCTTAGTATCCTAGGGCTGTGCCGGTATTCCTAGGACTACTGTTAGGGTACTTTGAGGCTCTTTAACATAATATTCTAAGAAAAATAAAAAGAGCAAGAAAATAAAGACAAGAGATACAAGAAAGGATTAAAAAGAATCTATCCTATTCTTCTTGTCTTCTATCTTCAATCTGTCGCTCCACGCGAACCTCCTCTATTTTCCGTCAAGCTCCTCCAATCCGTCCTGGATGCGAGCTCGAACTCCGTTTAAGCACGTCTACATTTGCAATTGACCTAAAATCTAGGACTCAAATTGCAAATGTTAAATAACACGTATTTTGTTATCATCAAAACAAATGATCGTGGTGCTCTAGCACCAACATAGCTGAGCTATCAAATCGGGAGATCAAGAAAATCCTCCAGGTTGCTGTTCGACCTGACAGGAAGGACTAGTCATCCCGGCTTCCAGAAGCTTTGAGAGCTTATAAGATCGCCCACAAAACCCAATAAGTTATGTCTCCCTTCAGATTGGTGTACGGGAAGGCATGTTACCACCCCGTCGAGTTGGAGCACAAAGCCTATTGGGCAGTACGGAATTGCAACCTAGATCTTTCTAAGGTAGGAACCCACAAAAAGCTTCAAATGAGCGAGATCGATGAATTACACCACGACGTGTATGAGAACTCGCGAATTTACAAAGAGCAAGTTAAGGTCTTTCACGATAAGCACATATCAAGAAAGATCTTCCATCCTAGTCAAAAGGTCCTACTCTTTGATGCCAAGCTTAAACTATTCCCAGGAAAGCTATGATCAAAATAGATCAGACCCTACCTAGTCCGACGAATCTTTGGAAATGGAGCCATTGAGATCAGTCCACTCGGCCACGATTCTGAACCTTTCGTCGTGAACGGTCAGAGAGTCAAACCGTTCATTGACTTGACCGATACAAATTTGGCTGAGATATCCTTTACCCTCCATCTCCTTGAGCTCATTGCGTCCAGCTGATGGCGTAAAATTCAGTGCTTAACAAGAGGAAACCCGTCATTCTTGAAAAACTGAAACCTTTCTTGACATTCCTATGCTGAATTCATATTGCACTTTAGGGTTCATCCATTAGAACAACCGACCCCACCTCAGGTACCCGTACCCGAGTCTAGAAATCGTTCTTAACAGTCACCTCGTCCCGTTCACCCATCCAAAACCAGTTCTAATGAATGATATAAGTTGAATTTGAACCCACCTAAGTTACAATGGGGACATTGCAAATCGTAGGCATGGGGGGTGTGAAAGTGCAAAACACCATGAAAACTCATCTCACAAGAAAAGGTTTCAACAAAAAAATCACATATCACAAAAAACACCAAAAAATTGAAAAAAATCTTGAAAAAGAATAAAAAATACTAAGGGGAGAGAAAATTTTGAGGCCATACAAATCATGAGGAGAAAATGAAGAGGAAAAGAGCAAAATGTCAAAAAAAGGAGCACAAAATGAAAAAGAAAAAAAGAAATAGTCATTAGTAAGAAATTAAGGGATTAAACGAAGTTCTAGACCATATCAAGAAAGAGAAAATGAAAGGAAAAAAAGTGCTAATGTGACACAAAAGAGATTAGTAGGAACGCTGATCTTAGGCCTCTTGGGCTATACTCTTAGGCATAAAAATTCAAGTATCCACTAAGATCTGGATAGTCCTCAAGAAGTTGAGGAAAATGCAAAGCTTAAGTATTAGGTCTAAGGCTTAAGAAGTATTCGACCTCGTTAACTGACCTTTGGTTTGCAGGACTCGATAACACACAGTCTGGTTCAGTGCGCATAACTATCAAAATCACACAAAAGCGTTTAAATGTTCTAAAAAAAAGTCGCCTAGAATAAGAGCGGCCGATCAACACAAGTTGATTTGGACGAGTTCCCGATGAGGAGAGGTGGAAAATTCCCCTCGAAGATGCGTAATAACATATCGTCCCCTCAGTCCTTGTCTCCTAGGATATTTACATATCCTACTAGGGGCATGTAAGCACCCTGTGCTGGTTCAGATGCCATGGGCGGCATTATCACGAAATGTCGTTTGCCAGGGTCTGGATTTAGCTACAGAACGCCATGGGCGGGATTATCTCGAAATCTCGAAAGCCAGGGTTCTGGGGGTTGCCATGGGCGGGATTATCTCAAAATCTCGATTGCCAGGGACCTTTTGAGGATTGATGATGGGGATGAGGAATTCGATACAAACCGTGTTGAGAAGCCAATCCGAAGCTAGAAATAAAAAGAAAAAGAGAGAAAACTCTCCAAACAAAAAAAAAACCTCTGTCTCTCTCTTACAAAAAAACACACTGTAAACTGATCCGAGGCTAAAATATGCCTCAAGCACGGGTGCTTTAACCGCAGAGTCCAACGAACCTTAGGATAGTTCCTGTGGGCCTTAAAAACCTTCATGGAGGACCGAGGCTAGAGTTGGTCAGGTCCGGATCTTGGTTGGTACTTGAGTACCTCTAGGCCTACTGTCGGCATTCTAACCTAATCAAAAATAAAGCAAAAAAGCACTCATCATAATTTGTGAACGGAATTCATGGTCTAGAACAGTTGTTAAAACCTTAAACTTTTGCTAAGGGACTAGCAAAAGCTAGGCATGGGGGTATGATGAGAACACCATCATGAGCCCTAACTAGCTTATTTTGACCGAGAAAAGAGAACAAAAGTTCCAACATAACCAACTGGAGGTCCTAACTTAAGAAATAACCCTTCTGAGAGAAAAGCAAGAAACAAGGGGTAAAATTGTAATTTTACCATTACAGTGCAACAACAGGATTTCTCATGGGCTAAACACAGGTCAAATGGTTTTAACAAGATAAAAAGTTGGTTGATTCAAATAGAAAAGGGTTCATGTGAATTCTAGGAATTAAATGACTTTTTATAACCCTAAAATAGACCCACTTAATTTAACAAGGTTCTGGTAATGATAAAATTCACCTAAACCCTCTAAAATTTATGGAAAAATACTCTCTAGGGTTTAGAACCTCCAATTTGACCCTTAGAACCTATTTTGACCTAAATAGGGGTCCTAGTGAAATGTTTACCCTAAATTAGATTTTTGTGTAAATTATCCAATCAAACGTGGTCAAACCTAAAATCCAACTTCACCATTAGATTCCTTAGGTCGAAATTAGGTTTGTACCAAAATTTGGACCTAAGAGAAATTCACGTTGACCTACTTTGCAAACAGGTCCAGCCCAATTACATTTCTACCCCTAACTTTTGAAAACCTTTACAGAAGCCCCCCTAACTTCCTCGTCGTTCTTTGCAATTAGGTTCTTCCACCATTACAACAGAGGAAATCCTACCCCGACGAGGAATCGAGGGAAACAACTCCCTGATTTCTCAGAGAATTCCCTTCAAATTTGAAAGGGAGATTCTCTAGGAAATCTCCTCCAGTTTGAACACAATTAGAGGATTGCTTTGGCACCCAATCTCTCATGCAAACACATGAGAGATTTGGGTCCTTTAGACCTTTCATCTCCAGCTACTTGCCTGTGGTTGGAAGCTTGGCTTCCAAGCACAAGACCCTCTGCCAGGGGCTATAAAAGGATCCCTAGATCATTGTGCACAACCCAAGCTTGAATTGTTCGGAGATACCCCCCAAATTCCTCTTTTCCTCTCCAGCCAACCACCCAGCAAGCTCCGATGACTCTTTCCTCCCTCTCTCATCGCTCTGCCACAATACCAGTGTCAAAGTTACCTTTATCTCCATCCGCGTCGCGCCGCACTAGCCGACACTCCTGCTTCGCATGAGAGATTTGGGTCTTTTAGACCTTTCATCTCCAACGACTTGCCCGTGGTTGGAAGCTTGGCTTCCAAGCACAAGACCCTCTGCCAGGGGCTATAAAAGGGCCCCTAGATCATTCCGCACAACCCAAGCTTGAATTGTTCGTAGATACCCCCCAAATTCCTCTTTTCCTCTCCGGCCAACCACCCATCAAGGTCCAATGACTCTTTCCTCCCTCTCTCATCGCTCTACCACAATACCAGTGGCAGAGTTACCTTTATCTCCTTCATCCGCGTCGCGCCGCACTAGCCAACGCTCCTACTACCCTCTCGTCGTCGCCGTCCTCCTCTCACTGGGTCTTTCATCTTCGGCGACGGCAGTACGAGCCGGCCACCTCTTCTACACCCCCTTCGTCCATTTATATTTAGTTAAGTTCTCTCTCTCTCTTCTCATCATTTTCCTACCATTTATTTCTGCTATTGTGCCTCGACACTTGCAAACCACCTCCACCTTCTCCACCTCCGGTTAGACCACCGGCGAGGTGTTCTCGAAGCTCCACACCTCCATCCACCTCACGAGCTCCGCCACGCTTCACTAAGCCTAAACCCTCTTTCCATTCATCGCCACTCGCCCCCAGAACGCCCCCTGAACACACCCATATTCGCACGCACAAGGTGACCTAGGCACTCACCCTCAGGTCACCCCATACCACGCCCACCACCGTCCCACCTTCGCCGTGTTCAAGTGAAGCTTCCTACGCGTTTTGACAAGGCTGTAAGGCCATTTCCTTGTTGGCAGGGTTCAGGTCTTCGCCGCCATTGACAAAGGACGAAGCTTGCTCGCAAGCTTGCTCCATGTCCTAGGTTGTGTGGGTTTCCTCCACTCACACTCCCAGCCCAGCAATTGGAGTCAATGTCCCATGCAGCTGCTGCAATTCGTGAAGACATCTGCTGTGCAGGCGCCTGTGAGGAAGGTGGGACATTTAGTCCCACCTCGGAAGATCAGGAGTGGGCGCTGTGATATAAAGTGAAAAAGTGTTATAGGCTCGTTGCCTCCTGACCACGGGTTGAGGTCCCACTCACCCATCGCCTCGTCCACGACCGACGCCATGTAAACCTGGCTCTGACCCGTATACCCGACTAACTCGTTCACTCCTCGCCCATCACGTATGCCGGTGGGCCTGGTCCCGAGCGTGCATACTCAACCCGTTAACCTGAGAAGGCTCTGGGAGAGCGAGCCTAATAGAGAAGGAAGAAGAGAGATCGCTGGGAGGGTAGGGGTAGGTTTTTCTCTCAGGAGAAAAGGAGGAAGAAGAAGCCAAGGGTGAAGACAAGGAAGCCATAGAGGAAGCTAAGAAACGAAGCTAAGGCAGAGGAGGTCAGAGAAAGAAGGAAGGAAGAAGAAGGAAGGAGAAGAACTAAAGAAGAAGAAAGAAGGGCCGAGAGCAGAAGAAAGAAAGAAAGAAGAAGAAGGAGATCAGACAAAAATCAAAGAAGAGAACCACTGTAGCAAGTTCACATTTAAGACGTCTGATTTTCACATCAGACGTCCATATTTTATTTTGTGCTTCTATATACATTGATATTATATTTCTTGCATTTTAACTTTGATTCTTCATTGCGTATTATATCAAATTTGAAAGTTGTGTTCATGATTTTAGAACCCCAGTTTGCTCCCTGTGTTCGACCTCGGATTTACATTTTCGAGTAATAAAATTCATTTGTTTCCAAAGCGATTTTGGCTATACTACGACGCATTCATTTTAAAACCCGATTTCACCTTGTAAACACCATCCTCACCAAAGCATCTTCATCCCCAACGCTGACCATACCATAACTGGCGTCACTGATGGGAAAACCATCATGAGCCCTAACTAACTCATTTTGACCCAATGAAGATAATAAATGCTCCTATATAACCAACTGAAGGTCATAATTCACTACATAACCTTTCTGAGAGAAACACAAGAAACTAGGGGTAAAATTGTAATTTTACTAATGTAGTACAACCAAGGGTTTTCTCAAGGGCTAAACAAAGTTCAAATGGTCTTAATAAGATAACAAGTGGGTTGGATTTGATAGAAAAGGGTTTGTGTGAGTTCTGTGAATTAAATGACTTCTTGAAACCCTAAAAATAGACCCACTTGATTAACCAAGGTCCTAGTCAGGATAAATTCACTTAAACCCTCTAAAATTATAGAAAAATATTATTTAGGGTTTAGAACCTTCAATTTGGCCATTAGAACCCACCTTAACCTAGAATGGGATCTCAAACAGATATTTGCCCTAAATGGGGTTTTTACATAAATTTCCTAGTCAAACGTGGTCAAACCCAAAATCCAACTTCACCATTGGATTTCTTAGGTCCAAAATGAGATTTGTACCAAAATTTAGACCCAAGATGAGTTTGCCTTGACTTAGTTTGCAAAAAGGTCCAGCCTGGTTACATTTTTACCCTAACTTTCAAAAACCCTTACAACCAGCCCCCTAGCTTTCTCGTAGTCTTCACAAGTAGGTCCCTTCACCATTATCGTGGAGGAAACCTACTCCGGCAACCTTTGACAGAGGAGATCTCTTTGATTTCTCAGAGAATCTCCACCAAAATTGGTAGAGAGATCCTCTGAGAAATTCTCTCTTGTTTGAACCCAACCTTGAGATCTGATTCCCTCCCAATCTCTCATGCGAACGCATGAGAGATATGGGTATCCTAACAGTTTCCTTCTCCGGCGAACCTTCCTTGCTTGGAAAGCTTGCTTCCCAGCTTCCCAAGCCCTAACTGACCTTTAGAGCTCGATTTAAAGGAGCCCAGACCTCTCAGATCTCTCCACGCTCGATTTCGACCGCAACTACCCCTAATTCCTCTCTTCCCCTCATGGCCATAGGCTCCTCAACGTTCGTCGACCTTCCCTGCTTCTCCTCGTCGTCTGACCGCCATACCTACAGTAGGTTCCTCCTCCTTGTCTTCATCCGCATCTCGCCGTACCAGCAGGCGCTTCTCTCCCTTCATCCTCGCCGATCCCACCTCACCGGAGCCGCTTTCGTCTCCGACGTCAGCCACGCCAGACCCGATGCCTCCGCTCACCCTCTTCGTCCCTTAACCTCCCAGATAAGTTCCCTCGCACTTCTACTTCTTCCCGCATTAATTCCACTTCAAACCGACCACTACCACCCCTCGCACCTTCATCTCCTTCATCTCCGACCATCAACTCCGGCGAGGCCCTCCCACCTCCACAGACCACCACAACCCTCACCAACAAGCCCACAACCTTCGCCTCGCTTCACTAATCCTTTCCCCTCACTCCACGCACCGTACCACTCACCCAAACACCTCCCCGAACACACCCACACACGCGCACACAGTGTGCCCTAGGCACGCACTCACAGGCACCCCCAAGCAATGCCAACACCCCCAGCATATTCGTCGTTCTCCGGCGACGCTCTCTGAACATTTTGACATGGCCGTAAGGCCGTTCTTGTGTTTTCAGGTTCGTCGCCCATCCGCCATTGTTGCAGAGCTTGAAGCAAGCTTGAAGCCACGCCCAGGCCTTGCTGCTCCAGGTGCTACTGTCCCAGGTGTGCGAAAGCCCCTCGTGCATGCACTCAGGCCCTCAATTCCAGTCGAAGGCCTCCACAACTACTGCTATTGCGAAGAGCATCTCAGCTGCAGGCACGCGAGGAAAGGGTGGACATTTAGTCCCACCTCGAAAGTGAAAGAGCACTTGCGCCCGCATAAATTGATTTTCTGCTTGTAGTTGTTCGCCTCAGATCCACGGGGTGAGGTCCCACTCACCCGACCTGGTTTCATCCGCGAACACGCCCCATGATCCTGCCCTGACCCGATCTGACTTGCACTCCTCGCCCACTACCGCACGCCGATAGGCCTGGTCCTGGGTACGCACCTGACCCGATAACCCAACTACTTGTGTGGCTCTAGGAGAACGGATCCTAAGAGAGAAAGAGAGGAAAGTTTCACGCGGGTAGGGGTAAGGTTTTGCTATAGGGTTCTCCGGCCAACACTTAGCTGCAATTTGAAGAGGAAGAGGAGGCCAGAAGAAGAAGAAGAAAGGAAGAGGACGAAAGGCTTAAGTCAGAGAAGAAGAGAAGGCCAAAGCTAAAGGCAGAAGGCAAAGGAAGAAGAAGAGCAGAAGCCGAAGCACAAAGAGAAAGGTAGAGAAGAGAAAGAGAAGAATCGTGAAGGCAAAGATAAAGGAAGTCATAACAGAAGCCAAAGAAGAATAAGAAGGAAGGAGAAGACAAAGAAGAGAAAGAGAAAGGAAATCAGACACTTTAAGTTGTCTAATTCACAAATCAGACGACAGATCCTTACTTTCATTGCATAGTCATACATTGAATTACTTGGTGATGTTGTAGGAGTATTTGGTGATCTACATCACCATCTTACTCCCATATTTTTGCACTCTGACACTACTATTATTGCAATTTCTTTCAGTTTAAATTGTGATCTTGATTTCTAAATATCAATTTGCTCCCTGTGTTCGACCTCAGAAATCTTTTCAAGTAATAAAATTATATATGTTTTGAATGCTATTTCGGTTATACTACAACGCAATACTTTTAAAACCCGATTCAACGACTCAAACGGTCACTCTGTCCCCTTTGTCCATTAGTTTAGGAGTAGATTAGTTTATCTTAGCTCGTAGGTTAGTTTCCCCTCCTTAAACCTCAATTTCAAACCCTCGACACTGCCGTTCACCTCCGTCTTCTCCGTCTTTGGCAATCCCTCCGGTGAGGCACCTTCGTCGCTACACCCCTCCATCCGCCTCGCCAACCACCTCACAACCTTCGCCAAAACTCCACCAATCAAACACCTCTCCTATTTCGCTCCACTGCTCACCCAAACACTCCACCGAACAACCCACCTTCGCACGACCATCTCCGTCACCGTCCGGCCACCTCACACACTCTCACGCCACATGACCACCATCCACACATTCGCTGTGGTCCGACGAAGGTCCTAAACTTGTTTAATTAGGCTATGAGGCCATATCCATGCTTTCCAGGTTTTGTCAGTGCTCCGCAATCGCCGTCATCACCCTTGCCTTGTTCTTCAAGCTCCAAGTACCTGCAGCTCCAGGCACCACCTCCAGGTGACGTGGCTATGTCTCAAGAATCATCCCAGGTGGACAATTGGAGGCCTTAACCTCATTAGCTACGGCAATTAAGGGAAGGAGCCCTGCAGCTGTACGCAAAAAGGAAGCAGATGGATTAGTCCCACCTCGGAAGTGGGCAACTGAGTGAAGCGCCTTATTATGATTTTCTGCATATGCCTCTTCGCCTCCTAACACGAGGGTGAGGTCCTCCTTGCCCATGCACGCCTCACCCGTGGCACCACCACACGAGTCTGGCACTCACCTAATTACCCGCCTAAGCCTACTCTCACACCTCGGCTACCATTCACGGCCGACAGCCCTAGTCTTGGGTACGCGGATCCCCGTTCACCCAATTACCTGTTACTGTGGAAGGCTCTGGGAGAGCAGAACCTAGAGAGAGAAAGAGAAAGAGAGCGTGGGGGTAGGGGGTTTTGCTCTCGCCAGCACTTGTGCGACACTTAATCAATTTCAAAGGAGAGTTTCCCCCCTGTGCATCAAAAGGGCTGAAGAAGAAAGAAGGGGAAAAAGATAGAATGAGAAGAAAGAGAAGAAAGAAGAAGAACAGAAGGCAAGAGAAGAAGTAGAGAAAGGTAGAGAAGCACTGTTGAATCAAACATTTAAGACGTCTGATCCTACCATCAGACGTCCAATTCTCTTATTTCAGGCTAATTAACTTGATTAATATTGAACATCTACTTGCTGTGATTGTGTGTAATTGGTGATTCAAATCACCATTTTACTCTATTCTTTTTACACATTGATACTTCACATTATTGCTATATCATTCTAAATTAATTCTGATTGCAATTTCTTATATCTTTGACTCAAATTGTGTGCTCATTTACATTATTTGTTGAGATTAGTGAGTGAATTCCTACTTGCTCCCAGCAAACAACCTCAGACTTTCATTCGAGTTATAAAATTTAATTGTTTTTCGCACTGATTCGAACTGTACTACAACGCGATGATTTTAAGACCCGTTTTAGAGCGACTAACAGGTATGAATAAGCGACTTTGTCTTTTAAACTAAAGGAGAACATTTTCATAAGTAGGATTTCATGGCTTTGATTTCGAGGCCCAAGAGTCTGAGATAGAATTTTCAGATCTTCGATATGTTGAAATGGATCCTCGGATGAATACTCGTGAAAGTGTGGGATTAGACCTATAATGTTTGGCTTTAATTCTGGGTCATTTTCATCAACGGGAATCCTAACATTAGGCTCTACCTGTGCATTAGATGGATTATAGTAGTCTCAGAATAGAGGCCTAGGATGAGGTGGAAGAGGAAAATCAGGTGGATCAGGACCTGCCTCTGGTCGAGGAGGACGGGCCTGCAGATTCTGTAGGTTTTGAAGAGTAGCCGTCAACAGATTAATTTGGCAGCTCTGCTCAGGCATCTGTAGGTTCTGGTTTAGGAGCGTTTCATGGATATCAAAAGGCTGCATCTCCCCCTAACTAGAAGAAGGGATCTAGGGATTCAGGTTTTGCAGTTGATCCATAGAATCAAACGCAGAAAATGCAGAGAATTCAGAAAGGAAAATTGGTTGCTTCAGTGTAACTGGCCTAGGTAGACCTGTCAAAGGAGATACGAGAGGTGGTTTCAGTGATCGCCTCCCGTGCATAAAACGTAAAAAATGTGTAAAGGCACACTCACACCACTGAAAAACAGCAGCAAGCAAAACCCAAAACAGCATGGAAAGTGGGTTTTTCTTCTTTTCAAAGAAAAAGAACCTAAGAACACGCATAAAATATAGGCACGCAAACAAGTATAATATCAATCCAAAATACGCGTCCTATACGTGTCTACTTATATGTGTATCCTTAAACTCAAAGATCTAAGGTCTAAGATCGAGATCGCTCACTACTAGCTCCCCGAGGTTTTAGTAGTGAGACAGACTTGTTGATCTTCAACCAAAGCCCTAAGAGGTGCAAAGAGGAGAGGCAGAAATAATAGACTCGTGTGACTCTAGTGATTGCACTGTGTGCACGAGAGCATGCAATAGACTTGTATGAGAAAAACCCGCATGCAATTTGTAAACATATATTTATCACGAGTTCTGAAAATTTCTCTTTTTAGTTAATCTTTTACAATGATGATAGAAAGAAGTAAATGTGACCACTTTTTATATCTTTTCAACAAAAACATGGTCTTGCTTATTAATCCAAAGACATGGATCTGTGTGGGTTTTTGCGAATTTTCCCGCTGATGCAAGGTGGAAATTCCCAAGTCAAATCGATACTAGCAGGTAATTGTACTCTTAAGAGTGTATGCCGAGAGATATGCTGCTGCTAGTCAGAAAGTATGAATATTTTTGGTATTTTTTATATTTTCTAAACTAAATGCAACAAACAAATCTATACTAAAGACTAAGGAAAGGAATACTCATAATGGATATGTACAATGGAAGCGAGAAAAATAGAAAAGAAAACCCACCTTCTTCCTGAGAATACCTGTAGAGATATCCCTGGACGAAGATAGAGCAAAACAAAAACTAGTTAGAAAGAAATTATTTACAAACTAATAATTAAAAATGATAATGGCGAATATATTTTACAGTTACCTTCCAGCAACGACGTCATTAAAATGATGCGTAATTTCTCAACACAGTTAATTAAGGTTAAAAATCTTAATTAATTGAGTAAGAAATGATTTAGGTTAACTCAAATCATTGTCATTTAGGTAGTATAGGGTCACATTAACTTAAAATTTTAGTTTTAACTCATCTTAACTAGTTGAGTCCAGGTCATTCACTGAGAAGCATAATTGTGATTTTAATTCACCATTTCATTCTAATGCGTAAATTTCTAATTACTTAATTAATCAAATCAATAATTAAATATATGTTAACCATATGAACAATTGCACAAGGAATTAAATTCCTAAAATATTCAATTATTCCATTAATAGAGCAAAATGTACAAGAAAGATTTACAATAAATACCAAGGTAGAGGAATGTTTATTACAATTTTCACAAGAATATAAGGGATAAAAAATAAATTATAATGAATAAAGATGCCTTCTTTATCAATAAGCTCCACTAATTACCCTCAATGTAGCCTTCAGCCTTTGATCAGACGTTTGTTTAAGATGTTTAGACGACTTAAAAATAAAAATCAGACTTCCACTTATAGCATCAAACGTCTATCTCCTCTCTTCTTTTCTCTTTATTTAATTCTTCTCATTCTTTCTTTGATTTCTCAATTCTCTTAGTTCTTCTTCTTTAATTCTTTCTAATCTCTTTTTATTCTCTCTGTCTTAATTCTTTCTTCTTCTGTCTCTTCTTTACCTCTCTTCCTTCCCTCAAGTTATCTCTCCTTTAGCCTCTCTTCTTCTATTTTACGGTGCATGTATACTTTCCACACTTAGACAAATTTTGATTCTTAACCCATGTTAACTCTTCAATCAAAAATTATTTGTGGGCAGCTTAGGCTTTTCGGGCATACACAGCGCTCACAAGGGGGCAGGACCTAACCCTACTAAGCCCAAGCCTAGTTTTAATTAGGTGGATTATTAGCCATTTCACCCATGCACAGTCTTGGCTCATCACAAGCCCACATACATGCTCGCCCACCCGAACCCACACACACAGGCACACGCCTACGCACACACACACACGCACATGCACGGCATGCGCACTCGCAAGATCAGAAGGAATAGAGAGAATATACTAAAGCAGGTGCTCATGTTCTACCGATGTGGGACTATCTCGCCCGCTCCCTCCTTCGCCGTAGTAACATCAGACCAAATCTTCAGATGAAGATTCCAGGTAACACACTACTCCAAATCGAGCAATCAAGGGCTTGATCGAAAGCCCTAGAGATCCTCTATCCAATTTTAGCCCCAATTTGGGCTTTGGATCAGATTTGATCCATTGATTCAATGGAAGAACATGGCTGTCTTGCCATGCCTAGAAGTATGTTTCAAAGAGGAAACTCAGGTTTTTTGACCTGCAAACCCTAAATTAGCCTTAGTTGAGGGTCAGAGGTGCTTCAGTGAAGCATTTCTCACACTTAGGAAGAGAGACTGAGGTTAGAAAAAGTACCTAAGAAGCTCCAAAAGCTGAGGAGCTTCGAACTGGAAGCTCAGAGCTTAGTTTTAAACTCTGATCTATCCTATGGAGAGATTAAAGCTTCAGGATTAGTTTTAAATCATAATAAAAGGTTATATATGACTATTATGAATAGGATTGGGCTTCGAATCTCAGTAGGAACACCCAAGAACAATATTGGTTTAAAGATGAACCCAAACTGTCAAAAATTCAGATCTCTAAAAATCCTCAATAAAATCCAATCAAATCTTATTTAAACATTTCTAAATTACTCCAGAAGCTTAATCAATCCCTTAAATCTAAGATTTAACCTCTTAATCTCTAAAGTCGAACAAGAGTTGACCATTAAGGCTCAAAAATTGACTTTCTAATCTTGAACTGTTAAGAACAAATTAAGGACCTAGATAGGTCTAATTCATCCGCAGGAAGTTGTTCAGCACTCCAAATCAGGGTTTTGATACCTTCAGCTATACTCTCATACCTCACCGCCTGGCTCAAAAGTAGGTTTGGTCGGCAGATTAGTGTAGAGGTTGTCAGACCTATCTAAAGCTTAGAATAGGTTCCTTGGATTCTTCATATGCTTATTGACCTATTTTCTAGCTTAGAACCTCAAGAAATTAGGCTTCTCCAACCCCACCAAAGCTAGAGAAGACAATGGTCGACCACAAGAATTAATCACCCGCACTCAATTATAGTGAGTGCTTCTCGATCCTAAGAACTTAGAGAATCAAGCTGGAGCTTCTCAAATCATTCCAAAGAGTAAGGCTCATGTTAGGTTCGCCGGAGCTCATTAGAGCTCTGGTGAACACCATTTGAACACGTTGAAGTTTAAATCTCCATATAACAGACAAAAATTAGACTTAAATGATTCTTGAGGTCACAAGGAACCTCAGGAACTTCTTAAATTTTGCAATTGAAGATTAAACTAAAAGATTTATCAAAAAATCAACAAGAGCATCTATTGAGTTCGCCAGAACTCAATAGTGACCCCCTCACTCAATTGAGTGAGGGAAAAGATTTAGGGGAATCGGGCAATGGTGTAGAAATGATCAATTAGATGGATTAACTCCTTCTGAGTCGCCTTTGACAGTGAGCTCAGAAGGTTGGATGGATTTAGGCATTTTATGTTAAACGTTAATTAAGCTAATTAAAGGCAAGATCAGGGCCCTGTAGTTGTGGAGAGGTGATGGAGGGCCCCTAGTGAAGGTGATCTAAGCCGTAGACCTCCACCATGGACAGCGGAGGTCTCCGGTGGAGGTGTAGTGGTTTAGGTGGAAAGATGATAATATCATGAAATTAATAGAGTAGAAATGATCACAAGTAGATTTAAAGTGTGATCAATGGAATTAAAAGACAAAAGGAGGCTCCTGACGAGTTCAAGGAACTCGCCAGAGCTGAGGAAGACGTCGGAAAATAAGTCATTTAACTATGCTAACTAACTAACTAACTAGGCTAAAGTAATCTATACTAAACTAGGATCCTAATTCTACTGTTACCTAGACGAAGGAGGTCAGAAGACTCTGTCAAAGGATCGTGACAAAGGAAGAAATCAGAGGATTGAAGAAGAGCTCCAGCAGAGAGGAATGAGATGTGTAGGAAGAGGATGATGGCAAAGCAACCTATCGCTAGATGCAGTGGAGGGTGGCGGAGATCGAAGGACGATCAGAGCTTCGAAGAAGATCAGAAGAAGGGGGTAGAAGTTGCCGGAGGTTGTAGAGGAATAGCCTATTGAACGATCAGTGGGGGAAGTAGGAAAGGGATCGCTCTCCAAGATCGAAGGTGTGGAGGTCTATTTATGGGTGGCGGAGAGGGGTAGGGGGTTGCATTTGGACGGGAATGCGTCTAGATGCAGCCTAACTCATTGGCGTTGTCTCTGATGTTGTAAGCTTCTTCGCCTATCCTAATTAGGATTGAAGGAGATCTGAGCCGTCTGATGAAGAAGAGGAGGTAAGCGGAAGGTTAGCGACAACAACGATGAAGTTCTGACATTGGATGGAAGGTGATCGAACAGTGTGGTGATCGAACTTCCTCAGTCGTCCGTAGCTGAGGAAGAAGAAGAAGAGGACAAAGGCAGTGTTCACTGGGGTCTCTTTGCAATAAAAATTAAGGACCTAGTTGTAGTAAAAGGACTCAATTGATATAGAAATTAAGGACTAAAACTTAAACAGTTAGTTTTTAGGCTTATTTTAATTTATTTCTTTTTTCAACTTTTTATATATAATTATAAATTAGGTAAATATTATATTTATGGCTTGAATTTATGTTTTTTTCACTTTTTAGCTATATTTAATTAAGTAATTAATTTACTTAAGTTAATTAAGTACTTAGGTCATAAATTAATTTAGTTTAGATATAAAATAAATAGCTAAGTGTTTAATATTTGAGTCCAAATTATTAATTAAATTATTATTAATATTAATTGATATTTAGTTTAGTGTTTATAAGTTATTTTGAAGGTCCTTAGTATTTAATCTCCTATATTATAATTAACCCTGTATTTAGTATATTCTTAGCTAATTAACTAGGGAAACTAGTTAATTAGGAGTAATTAAGAGCCATGATGAGTCTCTCATCGGTGGCGTGAGGGCCAGGGTGTGCACAACCAAAGGTGCGCAAAGGGTGCTAGCCAAGGGGTTGCACTGCTACGGGCACCGGTGGTTGGTGCGTGCGATGGTTGCAAGGGTGAAGGGTGGTGTTGCTGCTGTTGAACGTGCGAATGGCTACTCTAACGTGTTCGGTTTTGGAAAACCTGTCGTTGTAGCTTGAAAGCGAAGAATTCGTGTTCAACAAATAAAATTTATACCGAAATTGAAATTTCGGGTCGAACACATGGAAGCGGACGTTTGATTTAAAAACTACGTGTTTCTTTTTATTTGTCACGAAGTAATTCAATTTAAAACTATCTAATTAGTTACAATAAATAGAAGAGAGAGATAGGGTAAGAGAGAGAGAGAATATTACACATAGAAATCAAAATGAGATGTAGAATAAACAGAGAATTTATCATTGGGGGGATTTGTTCATTACAACTAGAAAACATAAAATAATTGCACTAGAAAGCGATAAATTTACCCTAGAAAGCATTAAAAGAATGGAGGGAGAAATGTCCTCCTCGACGGTCGCTTGGAGGACGAACAAAACTACACTAGAAAGCAGTAAATCTATACTAGAAAGCAGTAAAAAGAATAGGGAGAGAGAAATCCTCCTCGACGGTTGCTTGGAGGATGAGCCAGACGGGACGACGCCTGGACGAAGGAGAACGAAGCAGGACGAAGGAGGACGAAGCAGAAGAACGGGAACGGAGCAGCACGCCGTCGTCGTCGCGAGATCCACTTCCGAAGGGGGACAAAAATTTAGACTTTATCTCGTGAGAAGCATCCCGGGTGTGGGACAAGCTTCTCTTGAGCTTTGGAGGGGTAGAGAAGAGAAGGAAGGGATGAGAATTTCGTATGGAGGGGGTATCCTTTTATAGTTGCAAGGAGTGGGGGCAAAATGGTCATTACATCTTCAAAATAATAAATGAGGGGTCTTTAGTGACGGATAAATCCGTCACTAAAGCCCCAACGTGGGCGTAGCTCCCGCGCCCACGCGTGCTTCCTCAGCTACCCACTTCCTCAACGCCATCGCACGTTCATTGATTCTCAGCTGTCTGATCACAAGATCGGACGGCTTAAGATGCATCTCTACCTGCTGCTGCGCCCGCCTGGCGCGTGCGATCGCACGTGACGACGTGCGTTCAATAGCGCATGATCTCGATTGAGCGCTGACGGCCATCTGATCATGATCCAACGCCCGCCATCGCCCGCACACCCGCGCCTTCCTCACCTTCGCTGCGGCTCGAACCCGCGCCCGCAGCTCGCATAAGCGCGCTCGACCGCTGCACTACGAGGCACGGATGGTCGAGCGAACGCTTTTAAGCGTGGCTAACCACAGCCATTGGATCGAGATCCAACGGCGGAGAGCGAGCGGGTGCGGGGCCTTCAGGGATTCTTGCGGCCATTTGAGCAGCCAGGATGGCGCCACGTGGTGCCATCTTGGCCGTCCATCTTCTGGAAGTTGTAGATGGTGCCACGGATGTCGGATTGACTTGATTTTTGCGTCATTGGGCTGCAATCGTCGATCTAAATTCATCCGTGCGGTCGGATTTGTCATTTGAAGAGTGAATTTACACCATCTTGGCCCTTGATTTTCTAGGGTTCCCCAGTCACTATCTGATGCTATGGATGTCTGATTAGGGCAATCTTGGAGTCGTCGAACTCCAATCGTCACCCTGATTACATCCATACGGTTGGATCTTTGATCTGAGGCCCTGATAAAATGTTTGCTATGTCCAAGCACATAAAAGGAGACAATTAACCTCCATTTATTCAAACTAGTCTAAATGCAAGATGATGCATGTTATGCAATATTTATATCATGAAATGCAATCCTATGCTTAAGAACATGCATAAATAGACATTTTAAGTAGTGTAAATGTGTTTACATCAGCTGCTCACACGTGATGGTGAGGACAGTGCTGACCTTTGCATGGGTGTGAACGCATGCAAAGGGAGAAGAGGGCTGGTGGATGTCTCTATGGCGAGGAGGTGAGGGCCTCTTGTTGTAGTCGGCAAAGAGGAAGAACGTGGAGGCAGGCGTGATCTTTGGACATCCAGGAACCGTCCAAGATGTCTTAAATAAAGGGGCAAGGGGGCGGGTTCTCCCTGTTGGTTGGCGAACGTAGTCGAGGATGAGGCGGAGCACGGTGGTGATGTTGGGGACGCGATCGCGGTGTCGAGGAGCACGCTGTCACCACGCTCGTTGAGAATGAGGCAAAGCACGGTGGTGGTTCATCGTCATGGTTGAAGGCGAGACATGGTGATGAACGTCAAGGCATAGTCATCGCAGTTGCGTAGCGTGGGAACGTCGGGGGCGAGATGCGAGGGTGATTGTGTCCGTCGGTGGTGGAAGCACGGTGGCAGAAGGATGCAGTTGTGGACGTGGCCGAAAATGGAGGCTCACGGTGGTGGTGGCACTCGGGGAGAGGTTGCCTGTGGGGAGATGTGGAGAAGGGGGGCTTCCTCCTCGTGGTGGGGAGATGTCCCCTTGCCGTCTTCTTCCTGTTGCATATATAGAGAGAAAGAATCAGTGAGTGAAAGAGAATCGTCATTCCATGTTTCCAAAAGAGAAGAGAGAGATTTGAGGGAGAGAGAGATTCGAGGGTGAGAAAGGAAAGAATAGGGAAGATTCTTTATTTGTTTTCTTTTTCTTTCTTTCCTTTCTCTTCGGTGTGGCTTCCCAACTCTCCATATGGGATGGGGAAGGCTCTAATTTGGAGAGAGCCATCTCCTTCCCAAATGGGCACCAAAATTGCATGCCAAAGAATTAAAGAGGCTCTTTTTTTTCTCTCATGTAACAAATTAAATCTCTGAATGTGGCATTCTAAATTTAGGAATGATTTCATCTAGATTTCCCCTTCCATAATGACTCGAATTTACTTAATTACGATGTAAAAATTGATGCAATGTATGTAATGATAATTGTGCAGCTTTATTAATTTTATCTATGGAATGCATGATTCATATTAGATTTCCATTCCAACAATAATATACTTAAGAACTAAATTAATCCACTAAAGTGGACCTATCAAATACCCCCATGCCTAAGTTTTGCTAGTCCCGAGCAAAATCATACGAAACAGACCAAGTCTCTAGGCTAGATTTTACCGTCAGGATGTCTTATCGTGTCACATCTCTAGAGATTAGATCGAAATACCAACTATAGGCCTAAAGGTACTCAAGTACCAGCCAAGATATGGACCTGACCAGCCTTAGCCTTGGGTCCACAGCGAAAGTTTCTAAGGCCCACAAAAACTGCCCAGAGGTTCGTTGACCACAGCAGTTGAAGCACCCGTGCATATGTATAGCAAGTCTAGGTTCAGTTTTCCAATGCATTTTTAGTGAGCAAGATGGAGAGAGATGTTATTTCGAGAGTTTTCTTTCTTTCTTTTTAAATTCCCCTAAACCCAACATCGGATTGGCCCTAAACATGATCTATATCGGATTCCTAGTCCCCACCATCAATCCTCGCAAGGTTCCTGGCAATCGATGCTTCGAGATAGCACCGCCTATGGCAACCCCCAGAACCCTGGCATGTGTGCATGTGGGCACGAGTGTGGGTGTGGATGTGAGCGGGCCTGATTGGGCCCAATACTGTGCACTGCTAAAAATAAATCAAAATCCACAATAAATGAACTAGGCACGGGCCTAGTAGGGTCTGGTCTTGCCCCTAGTGGGCGCTATGTATCCTCAAAAAGCTCATGCCTCCCATTAATACTCATAATTTTTATAATTAAGAGAGTTGGTCTTAGTTGGGTGCGAATTTGATTAAGTGTTGTACTAGAGAGTGCACAGTAAAGAAGGGAAGAAGAGTTAAAGAACTTAAGAAGAGAAGAAAGAAAGAAGTGAAGGAAAAGATAAAATAACAAATAGAGCTTGAGAGAGAGAGATTACAAAAGAGAGAGCAAAAGAATAAGAGAAGAAAAGAAGATAGCAGCTTAAGAAAAGGAAATGAAAGAAGAAATTTGAGGAGCTTAAAGACTGAAGCTACTGTATTGCATATTTTAAATGTTGTAGTAAGGCTTGATGTCCTTGTAAATATTTTATGCCTTATATCTTGTAATAAAAAATGTTCTATTTGGATTTTAATGAAAAATCTTTCTTGTAAACTTGCTCTTATTAATGGAATATTGCTTGTTTTCATTGTTAATCTTTTGCGCTATATTCATGTGCTTAAAATGTATTGTAATTATAATCTGATTAATTAATTGATTGTTAATAATTCATTAGAAGTTAATGGTGAATTATGATTCAATTATGCCTCTCAGTGAACAACTTGGACTCAACCAGTTAAAAAAAGAATTTCAACTCTAAAATGTTATGTTAACTTGATCCTATACTACATTTCTGACATAAAATCGAGTTAACCTAAGTTACATTCTTATATAATTAATTAAGTCTAATTAACTTAATTAACTGTGTTGAAAATTAAACGAACACTCTCTCAAGGGAGATGCATCTAGCGTGGAGGGGTTATAATCAACCTTAAGGGAGTAAATCATGTGACCAATTTCTTCTTTTAATTGTTGACTTATCCTCAAAGACTCTCCTAAATATTCCATCATTTTCATTTGTTGTTTTTGCATTTCAAACTTGAATGTGGAGAGGCTATCATTCTTTTCAGGAGGAAAGTCAAGCTCAGGGTTATAATACCTAGAAGTTTTGTCCAACTGGGAGTGTAAGAATCATCATGGGCGGGTGGGTTGAGCATAGTCATGGATGGGTTAGGGATGGTGTATCCCTCTCCTAGGTTATGCTCATGATCATAGGATTGGGGAATAATCAGACCAATGCTCCTATAGTAGGAGTAGAAAGGATCCCATTATTCATCAAATGATGGACAACTGCAGGTCATGGGATTGAGATTGGGTGTTCTGGGGTGAAAGTAAGAAGTGAAGTAGTTATTGTAATCCATTTGAAAACACGACTTGAAAAATACACCCTAATCAAACACAAGGCAATGGGACCCTCCTTTTTCTTAGAGAAAATTTGAGCCAACCTCCAACCTACCCCTAAAGTTATCAAATGGGGTCAAGTTTGTGCCCATCCGTTCCCACTTTAGTGGTATAAGAGGGGGTTGTGACTTGAGATCCCTGACAAGCTCTTTGGAGAAGAATAGAGATCGGTTACATTGTTTCTTGGTGGCCAAAGAAGTTTCACAATCAATTATGGGCCCTAAGTCAACCTTCGTGTGCCCTAGGATTTACACCTTGCTTTAATGATACTCTCAGGTGATCAAGTGAGACATTACTCCAAGGACGTACTAAGGGATGCAAGTAGGGCGAACCCTTCCTTTGAGGTAATGCATAAGCGATGCCTCTTAATTACCCTTTTGTTCCTTTAGGGGGTGTCCCCCTCCATGAAGTATCAAAACACTTAGAAAAAGATAGTACCACCTCCACAAAGTGAAATAGGAGGTTTGCACCGATAAGGAGATCGGTGCCTATAGCCTTAAGGGACTGAGACCTAGTATGGTGTCTAGTGTGCATGCTCAGTGTCAGAAGCGTTCATCACACTGCAAATCAATTTTGATTTTAAGAAGAATCGCATACAAGTCCCTTTTGATAAGATCAAATGTGATTTGATTTTAATGTCGAATCGGATTAGCAGTCTCAATTCTAGTTAGGCGACCACTAAATTAGATCAATTCAATTAGTTTGGTGGTCTTGAAATTTAATCCAAATGCAAATGCGTGAATAGGAGATGGATGTAAAGATAGAATGTTATAGTTGTCTCCAGCAATCTCTGTGCAGTTATGTACGCAATGCAATGAAAGAGATTTAATATGCTGCTCAATCACCCCTAAATGCATGTACCTAAGGGTATGCAACTCCTAAACAGGCAGCTTGATATTTTTGTTTCTTCCTTTTCAAGCAAGCAGGAAAAAACTGAATCACACACAGAGAGAAATATCCCTAGCTGCTAAAGAAAGTGGGGACAGACCCCCAAAAATTAACCCCAATTGCTACAAGGGTGAGAAGACTGAAATGAAATAAACTCGATGATAAAGGAGAATCCCCTGTGAAAGTGGGATCCAGGCCTCCCTCTCTTCGCGTCCTCTCTGCATGGGCATCGCTCAAGGTCAACGTCATGGCTCAACTGCACCTATCGCCTCGTCAGATTCCTCGCACAGAAAAAATAACTAGTTAGATCAATGTGCACCTCAGACTAATCCCAAAATATAATCGTGAAAATCTATTGCATCTGTTGCCTCCTCAGCAACGACACCATTTGAATAGGCGATTTCGCTTGGAAGATAATACGTCAGAAAATTATGTCGTCGCAATACAAATCACCTGGTGGAAAAATCCTGAACAAAAATATATATCAATGAAAACTAACCACGAATAGTTAGGATGTCATATCCACAAGGAGAAATAGATGTAATAAATTCATGAATGATTTCCCTTTATATATGCCAATCAGGTATGAAATCTATGCTTAAATATGATGCGAAACAAGGTGAAAAGAAGAATACACATAATAATTTAAGAATGTGAGGGGTATGTGTGTAATTTTCCTTCCATGAAATAACTTGCAATGGCATGTAACGTAATTATACTTCAAGAGAATGGGCTTTTTCCTTTGGGTCATGTGAGTGCTTTGATGATATTTTATGCATGTATGTTAGAAATCAAATTCAACATATAAGAGTTAAATGCATGAGAGAAATAGTGTAAACACTTGAGGGCATGCACGTAATTTCACTCAAATAGTTTAATTCATCAAATAAAGCAATAGTGCTGTCACAATGGCATATTTGGTAAATAGAAATGAACCCAAAAATAGAAGATTTGGTCCTCTTGAACTAGTGTGAAGAGGAGGCTATGGTGGGCCGCGGGAAGCTCGGAGGAGGTCGACATGGTCGAGTGCTACGCATTGGAGGTCGCACCGAGGAGAACAGTGGTCCTCGGCATCCAGACGACAGGAAGGGAGCCACTGGTGGTGGGGTGGTCCAGCTATGTGCGTGGCTTGCTGGAGGCCTGTCGAAGGGTGTGGTTACACTCATGGGGTCGAGGCAAGGGCATTGGCGTCAATGGCGTGAAGATTCAAGGCACGTGGAGGTGGCTGCGTGGAGGGTGTCAACAGTGAACTTTGGGTTTCTCCTCTCCGTTGATGGAGAAGAAGAAGAAGAATGAGAGGAGGGCGGCGGCTTGGGCATGCATGCACATTGTAGTGGCGCGAGGGTTAGGGTGCGCACGGCCTTAGGTGCACGAGGGGCGGCTGCGCGAGGGGTTGCGCTACTGCGCGCGCGTGAGGGGGTGCATTGCTGCGGGTATCAGTGGTTGGTGCACGCGATGAGGGGTGCGTGCAGTGGGTGCAAGGGAGAAGGGTGGTGCTGCTGCTCACACGTGATGGCGAGGGCAGTGCTGGCCTTTGCGTGGGCATGAACACATGCAAAGGGAGAAGAGGGTTGGTGGATGTTGTGGTGGTGAGGAGGTGAGGGCCTCCTGTCGTGGTTGGCAAAGTGGAAGAACATGGAGGCAGGCACGGTCTTTGGACGTCTGGGAATCGTCCCAAACATCTTAAATAAAAGGGTGAGGGGGCATGTGCTCCCGGTTGGTCGACGGATGCAGTCGAGGATGAGGCGGAGCACAGTGGTGATGTCGAGGATGCGATCACGATCACGGACGTGGTGTTGAGGAGCGCGTTGTCACCACGCTCGTCAAGAATGAGGCGGAGCACGGTGGTGGTTTGTCGTCGTGGTTAGGGGAGAGATGCGGTGATGAACATCAAGGCAAAGTCGTCGTGATTGCATAGTGGTGGGAACGTCGAGGGCGAGATGTGAGGGTGATTGTGTCTATCGGTGGTGGAAGTGCAGTGGCGAAAGGTCGCAGTCGTGGACATGGCTGACGATGGAGCCTTGCGGTGGTGGTGGCACACAGTGGAGAGGTTGCCTGTGGGAAGGAGATGTGGAGAAGGGGGGTTTCCTCCCCGTGGAGGGGAGATGTTTGGTAAGACGGTTTCCTCTTTCGAATAATGTGATTAAGATGATTTGTTGTTTTAGTATCAATGTGGTGGAAAATCACTTAACAAAATAATTAGAATTAAAATTAAACCACTCACAGGAGAGCGAGTCGTGTCCACAGGGAGGCAATAGCTATTACAAACTCACTATAAATAAAAATTATTGTTCACAAATGATTTCCTTAAGAAATTGTGTCGAGAAATCGCATTAGTTATGTGTTTTAATGAAAGCATATGCTGAAATTGTGTTTAAGCCAAATAGGAGGGGGTTCAATGTAATATGTACCACAATATAATAAGAATAAAATCCTCACAATGGTACTGAGATATAATTACAAATTAAGCTTCTCCTATAGCAAGAATCTTCCAAGATTTGAATGGAAATCCACTTAGATTAGGGTTGAGAAATTGATTTGCTTAACAAGCTAAACAATCAATAAGGTTCTCATAAATTCACCATGATAGTTAAATCAGAAAATGAAGTTCACAATGGCATGAATCGTAAAAACTAATAGAGGATTTACTGTGCAAAAATAGGGGAAGTTGCTTTGAGCTCCTCCATGCACGGAGGAGGTGGAGGTCGAAGAGGAGCTTCTCGTCGAAGGTAAAAGGAGCCACACCGCTTCCAATGGTGGTGGTCTCATGGAAAATGGTGGTCGAAGCGAGTCATAGCGAGGAGAACGGTTGGTGGGTGCGATGGATCTCTCTACTGTTGTGCGCAGAGACAAGGAGGCACGAGTGGTGTGCGCGGCTGCGCATGTAGGGAGGAGGTGCATGCAGCCACGCGCTCGGGCTACTGCTAGATGCGCGTGCTTGCTGTGTGAGCAAGCACGCTGCTACACGCTGGCGGAGGCACTGAAGTGGACGGTGGTAGGCTACTAAAGGGCACAGGTGCAGCGCGCAGGCGGAGTGGCTGGAGTAGCACGCGCTCTGCATATGCGGCTGGAGGCGAGGGTCAGTGGTTGGTGGATGCGCTGTTGCCGTAAAGCAACTCAACGCACAGCTAGAGGCGAAGAGGAGCGTAGGGGGATGCGCACGCGCGGTGCAAGAGGCCACTGGAGGTGTTGCTCGCAAGAGGGCATGCGGGCGAAGGTGCACTGCACTCTGCGCGTGGGCGAAGCAGCTGGAGGGTGTGCGGGTGGAGTTGCGGCATGCTCTGCGCACGGGCAAAGCGGCTAGAGGGTAAACGGGCGGATGTGCTAGAGGCCGCTCGGGCGGAGGTGTGGATGTGTGCAGGAGGCGAGTAGGTGCGCTGAGGGGCGTTGGTGGGCGCGTGCCTGCTGCGATGGAGCTGGAGGGTGGTGCACGCAACAAGGGCGTGCAGTTGCTGCTGCGGTGGAGCTGGAGGGCAGTCGTATGGGATGGCGAGGTAGCACGCGCAGGAGGTTGCGTGCTGTTGTGGGTGTGGCGCAGAGGTGCAGCAAGGGGCGCGGGGATGGTTTTGTTTTGAAAACAGAGGCAGAAGAAGAAGAAGAAGAAGAAAAAGAAGATGGTGTTGGTGGTGCATGGACAGGGAGGGTGTTCTGGTAGTTGCACAGTGATGGCCAAGCTCACCGGATTGGTGCGGCGAGCTGTCACCACGCCAGCCCATAGTGTGGTGGAGCTTGGCCTCAGAAACCACGGTGGTGGAGTGGAGTACACGGTGATGGAGTGGGGCAGTGTCTCCTTGAGCATGGCAACCGCTCCCCCTCTCTTGTAGCCATCTGCAATTCAAATGGAGGAGTGATGGAGATCCGCTTCTTCCGGTCCTCTTCACCGCCTGATCTGGCCATAAATGGCCTGTCGGGGTGGAGCGGTTGTTGTGCACAAAGAAAGATATAAAAATATATGTGGATTATTTGTATACAAAACCCTTATAGTTCTAATTATTTAATGCATGTAATGTATGCATGAAAACTAAATGATGCTAGATATATGAATATAATGCATACAAGCAAATATGTATAAAGTATATTTTTTATATCTTAATACATGCTATGTATAAGTTAATATTACTCTAATGTTTAGGCATTTAAGTAACTAATTAGCCCACAAATACGGGCTTATCAATGTCCTCTTGCTGTCTTGCATATATAGAGAGAAAGAATCAGAGAGTGAAAGAGAGTCGTCATTCCATGTTTCCAAAAGAGAAGAGAGAGATTTGAGGGAGAGAGAGATTCTAGGGTGAGAGAGGAAAGAATAAGGAAGGTTCTTTATTTGTTTTCTTTTTCTTTCTTTCATTTTCCTTTCGGCGTGGCTTCCTAACTCTTCATATGGGATGGGGAAGGCTCTAATTTGGAGAGAGCCATCTCCTTCCCAGAAGGACCCCAAATTGTATGCCAAAGAATTAAAGAGGCTCTTTCTTTTCTCTCATATGACAAATTAAATCTCTAAAGGAGGCATTCTAAATTTAGGTATGATTTCATCCAAATTGTCCCTTCCATAATGACTCGAATTTACTTGATTACGATGTCAAAATTGTTGCAATGCATGGAATAATAATTGAGTTACTTTATTAATTTTATCTATGCAATACATGATTCATATTACATTTTCATTCCAACAATAATGTACTTAGACACTAAATTAGTCCACTAAAGTGGACTTATCAATATGCTCTTCTTCACTAAGCTCATTCATCACTTAGCCATTTTAGCCTTCACTCTCTCTCAGACGTCTCTTTAATCCTTCAGATGACTTAAATCATATTTTAAAATCCTCAACCTTAAAGCTCTTTTTAATCTCCAACACTTATTTACATTTTAGACTCTCCTCTTCTCTTAATTCTCTTAGTCATTTTAAGCCCTTAATCCTCTTCACTCTTACCTCCCACACTTAACCAATTAAACCCTTAAACCTCTCTCACTTAACCAAAAAGTTGGTTTAATGGGCGAACCGGGTTCATTCCTGGGATACATAACACCCCTAGGGTTGGACCAGACCACTACTTGAACCCAGTTCTAGTTCAATTAGTATGAATTTTAGGGTATTCAAGTGCACAGTTTTGGGCCATATCCAGCCCACAATCAATCTCATGCCCACCCGGGCCCATACACACACCCACGTGCACTGTTGTAATGGAAAATCATCACAAAAAGAGTTGAGTTTTGAAAACTCGTCGTCGTAGTGTAATTTGTGAGAAAAATCCGTCAACAGATAATTTTACTGAAACTCAAAACGAATTCTAAGTCAAACATAGGAAGGCAAACGTTTGATTAAAAGTCACGTTTGATTTGTTGTCATAAAGCAGATTAGCTGGTCGAATTAAATCTAAACTAGCTATCTACTTAAAGAATAATTAATAGAAGAGAGAGAGAATAATATAAATAAAGACAAAATAGAGATAGAATAAACATGAATTTCATAACAACAAAGTAATGTTCATTACAACTAATAATTGCACTAGAAAGCTAGAAATATTACAACTAGAAAACTGTAAATCTACTCTAGAAAGCAGTAAAGAGAAGGGAGGTGAGAAATTATCCTCCTCGACCGTTGCTTGGAGGACGAGCCATGTTGACGGAGCGCCCGAAAGAATGTGGTGAGATGTTGGACAGAGGAGAATGATGACGGACGACAAAGAATTAGACAGGGCGACATCGCAACGAGATCCGCTTCCCGAATGACAATGAGAAGACAACCGCGGGATGCTCCACGAAGGAGGTGAGAAGGTGGAAAATTTCTAATTTTAACTCTAATGGTGCATCCCAGGTTTGGGACAAGCTCGTAGAGCCTTTGAGGGGGTGAGTGAAGAGAGGAAGGGATCAGAAATTCAAGTGGTAGGGGCCTCCTTATATAGTTGTAGGGATTGAGGGCAATTAGATCATTTTATGCTTTAAAATATTAATCCAGGGTCTTTAGTGACAGATTTAAGCGTCACTAAAGACCCCAAATGTGGGCTTACTGCACATGCACCCACTGCCTTCTCGCCTTCTGCCTTCTTCAATGCGCGTCCACGATCTCGCAATCTCAGCCATTCGATCGTGAGATCGGAGGCTTAAACGCACCATGCCTCATCGCGTGCCCGCATCAGATCGTGCATGCATGGCGTGATCAATGGAGCATTCGGGATCCGCGGGCTGTGGTGATGCCACGTGGCCGCTCCTACCGTCGTTCATCCTCGATCCAACGGCCGCAATTGGCTCACGCCCTTGATTTGAGGCACATGCGATCTTAAACCCGCCACCTTCGTGTCGCCCATAGGCACTCGATCAATGCGCCATCAACTCGGGTCATCACATAGAGGAAATGGCCATGAGCTCTCTTAGCCGTTGGATCTTGATCCAACGGCTCAGATAATCGATCGGATTTGAGGAGAGAGAGGTAGCGGCGAGTTCTTGGGCTGGTTGGGTGGCTGAGATGGCACCACATGGTGCCATCTCGGCCGTCTATCTTCATATGCTCATTGGTGGTGCCACCGATTTTCGTGCCGTTGGGCTACGATTGTCAATTCAAATCCATCCATGCGGTTGGATTTGTCATCTGAAGTCCGGATTTACTCCACCTGATCCCTTGACCTTTGATCTTTCTCGATCTGCATTTAATGCTACGGAGATCCAATCGGGGCGATCTTGGAGTTGTTGAACTCCAATCATCACCCTGATTAGATCCGTATGATTGGATCTTCAATCCGAGACCCCGATTACAAATTGTCCTATTACCTAATCATAAAGAGAAGAAATTAACCTAGAATGTACACAATCTAACCTAAATGCATGATGATGCATTTTATGCAATATTTATAATGATGAATGCTTCTATAACACTAGAAGCATGCATAAATAAGCATTTTAGGTCAATTAGATGTGTACATCATGCACCACATGAACACACACACATGCATGTGCACAGCACGTGCCAAGAATCGAATCATATGCTCAGTAATGCACCCTGCACTAATGACCGAAGCGTCATAGCACGGAATCAATTTTATACTCGTGCGAGTGTCCACGCCTTTCCAAGGTGGGACAAATCCAGCCACTTCTCCTTCTTCGTAGCATTCTCAGTCGATGAATTCAAACAATGATTCCGATCAACTCAGACCACCATTTGATGTGATTTAAAGTTCAATCGAGAGCTCTACAGATCCTCTATCCAATTTTGGACTCAATTTGAAGTTTGGATCATGATTGATCCGTGAAATTAAATCAAGAATAGAGCACTGTTCATGTGCCTTGAAATGTGTTTCAGATGTGAAATTGGAGGTCAAATGACATGTAGAAGAGTTATAACTCTCTTATGAGAGTCTTAGAATGGTCAGGTATGCATTCCGTGTCGAATGGGATAGAGAATGGAGTCTAAGAGAGCTTTAGAAGCTCCATAAGCTTCTGAACTTGAAACCCAGAACACAACACGAATTTAGGATTCAATATATCTAATCGATAGATAAAAGTGTGTAGAACTCATCACAATCATTTCAGATGATGAAATACAGCTGATCTGGGCAGGTATTTGAATCAAAATTCACCAAGAATACTATGAACGGCGATTCCAGGTTGAACCCAAACTGGACAAAAGTTGGAATCTCCATCTAAACTCCACGACACCTCATCAAATTAGTTCTAAACAATTCTAAATCAAATTAGGAACTTAAACAATCCATTAAATCAGAGACTCAAATCTTGATTCCTCAAGAACAGCTCCAGGTTGACCATAAAAGCTCAAAAGTTGACTTTCTAAATCAAAGCTTTTCCAATTAAATTGAAAGTGTAAATAGATTGAATTCAATTTTAAGGAAATGATTCAACACCTCGAAACCAAGTTTTGAACATCGTTTTGTAATCTCAGACACCATCGTCGGAGTTTTAACAGCGAGTTGTTCGTCCAATCAATATAGAGAATCTAAGACCTAAAGGAGAGCTAACATAGATCCTACAAGATTCACTCTTGCTTTTGGACCTATTATCAAACTCTAAACCTCAACAAACACATCTCCTCAGCTTTGCCAAAGCTATGGAAGACAATGCTCAATAGATATGATTAATCATTAAAACTCAAGTCCAAGTATCTGAATTTGATCCTCACATCACAAAGAAGCAACTTGGAGCTTCATACATCAACTCAAAGGCTGAGGCTCATCATTTGGTTCGCTGGAGCTCGTCGGAGTTCTGGTGAACACTAATTTTATACGTCAAAGATGAAATCTCCAGGAAGCAGATCAAGAATGGTCTTAAAAGGTTCATGAGGTTGCTATGAACCTCAAGAACACCACAATTAATTCAATCATTGATGATTCATATGAATTATTCAAAGATCTCATTAAAAATGCATCTTGAGTTCGCATGAACTCAAGAATTACCCTCTCACTTAATTAAGTGATGGGAAATGCTTAAAATGACATGGTGATGATGGATGTGTAGCTAATTAGGTGGTTAATCCCTTCTTAATTCACCATTGACAGCAAGTTAAGAATTGAATGTGGGATTAGGCATTTCTAATATGAACTATTATATATCTAATTGAAGAGTGGAATGAGGCCCTTGTGGTACGAGGAAGTAACAGAGGGCCTTTGATGAGAATGAAATAGCTCTGGGACCTCCGCCATAGACAGCGGAGGTCCTTAGTTGTATGTGAGGTGAATTAGACGTTTAGGTGATAGAAACATGTAATTAATGGCAAAGAAATGATTGTGAAGAGGTGTAGAATGTGATCAATGTGTTCAAAAGATGAAAGAAGACCCCAGTCAAGCTCAAATGAACTTGCTGGAGTATGAGAAGATGTGAAATCATCATTAAAACTATACTAATCTAACAATCTAACTACTCTAATCTAATCTAAATTCTAAGGCTAATCTACAAGTTGCCTAGACGAATTAGGATAGAGATTCTCTGTCGAAAGTGTGTAACAAAGGAAGAAATCAGCGGGTTGAGATGCAGAAGTCTGGCAAGAAAGGAAAACGTTGAGATGAAGAAGATGGCGCTCCTAAGCTCTGTCATAGCCATTGGAGAGGAAGAGGAGGAGGAGGTGAGGGAGACAAGCGTCTCCATCGGAGGCACTCCAAAAGGGGGGTGGGAGGTCACCGGAGTTTAAAGGGAATAGTCTATTGTCGGCTTAGTGTAGGGAAGAGGGAAGGGAACCAACTAACCGAGATCAGAGGTCTAATGGGGTATTTATAGGTGGCGGTGAGGGTAGAGGGGGTTGTATTGGGATGAATTAAGGTCTAGGTTCATCCTAACTACCGGAGTTGTCTCCGACGCTAGTGAGTTTAGTCACCTAGATTATTTAGGATTACAAGGTGACTCGGTCCGTCGGATGAAAACAGGAAGGTGAGCGAAGCTTTGGCAACAGTTGCGGTGGTGGATTGACGACGGATGGGCGGTCATCAGAGGGTATGGACACCGAATGTCGTGAGTCGTCCAAAGGTTGAACAAGAGAGGTTGAAGAAGACTTGTATGCAGGGGTATTTTTGTAAATAAAGGATCATATTGAAATAGAAAGGACTTGATTGCAATGGAAATTAGGGACTTAAACATAAACAGTGACCTTTAAGGCTTATTTTAATTTATTTATTTTTCAACTTTTTATATATTATTATAAATAATGTAAATAATATATTTGTTCCTTGAAATTACATTTTTACCCTTATTAGATATATTTATTTAAATGATAATATTAATAGGTTAATTAAGTACTTAGGTCCTTAATTCAATTAGGTTAATTTAAAGACTTAATATCTAGCTAAATGATTATGCATTGAGTCTTAATTATTAATTAAATTATTATTCATATTAATCGAGCTTTAATTATGTATTTTTAACTTATTTTGAAGGTCATTACTATTTTACCTTTATATTATAATTAACCCTGTATTTAGTGTATTCTTAGTTAATTAGCTAAGTAAAGTAACTAATTAATATTAATTAGGAGCCATGTTAAGTCTCTCATCAGAGGTCCAGATCACAAAAATAAAAAACAAGCGGATTTCCAATCTGATTATACATTTTTAATTCATGCGAACTCTGATTAGTAACGGAAAGCATTGATGGGGTTTTATTAACTTGCTTAACTACAAAATGACTCTAAAATCTGGTCTCAGGGCTTTACATAGACCAAGCATGTCAAGTTGAACCAGTTGGTACTTGTTGGGTGCGAATCAGGTTAGAGTAGCCCAAAAACAAAGAAAAGCGGGTTTGGTCAACCTTGGTTAATCCTCCCAAGAAAGTCAATTTTGTAGGAATTGGATTATGTAGAAAAGGTTATGTGCAAATTACATTATATGTGATTAGGGATTAATTAAAAACCTAGTTAGGGTCATTTTGGGAATTATTTGTTATCTTTAACCACCCCGGAGGCTATAAAAAGCCCCCTAGGGCTTCGTGCATCACCACAACACCTCCTTGGTGGCACTCCAAAGAAAGAGAGATCAGAAAAGGAAGAGATTGAGAGAAAGAAGAGAGGAGTTGTCGGCCGGCTAGGGAGCATGACCAATGTCTAGGGCGCATGCAAGCCGCCTACCTCGCGTGGGCATTGACTAGTGAGTGCAAGTGTTGGCGCCTACAAGAGAAGGGCATTGTGAGATTAGTGTGGCGGCAGACGCATGAGCGCAAAGCGAACGCGAGTGAGGGTCAGTGCATGATGTGGCAGGTACGTGAGCAGGTGACCTAGCATGTGCGAGCACGCGATCCATGCACACAAGCGTGCATCGACAAGCACAGAGCATGTGCATAGGGTCCGTGGGTATTGATTCACGTGGACCAATGTCCAAGGCCAATCCAAATCGGTCCAGAGGACCCCCCCTCTCATTTTATGACTAGTTCAAGGCCTTCCTAGACTCGGATTTTAACAAATAAGGTATCATCAAAATCCTTGCTCAAAGCCCTATGTTCCTATACCCTTTAAGCCTTCTTTTGAATATTGTTGCTACAAGTGAAATTTGGATTAATCTCTTGATAAGTTTTTAACCTAGTTTCTATCATGTTTGACCTAGGTTGGACACCTAGAACATGTGCAGGATTTGAAGAGTCTTTGACTGGTTTCTTGGAGTCACTGTAATCTCTTGGTGACTTTAGGTAGAGTATGCATAATGTTCTTTTCTTGTAGCTTCCAATGTATAGTTGAATGCTTATCTAAGATTAAGTTTGATCTCGTATTATTTTCCTGAGTATCTTGAGTCCCACCTGCCTGATAGTTGTCCATCTTGGGTACTCAATTCATTAGATTGAAAAGTGGAGTTTCCTGAATTAAACGAAATTGTAATTGTTAATGTTGCAAATGGCCAAACAAACTGTTTATAATTATTTTGCAAACTTGGGAATAGAAATCACATTCTTGTTAATCCGCATATAATGAGATGCTAATGTAATATCTCGAACTCAGATTTCCGAGTCATTTCAAATTAAGTATGTCAAGATAAATCCGTCGACACTTTTTACATGCAAATCGAAGTCTACACGAATTTAAAATGCATAATTAAATTAAAAACCCATGCGTCTTTCATTTTTGCGATTTGGACATTGGATCAACGATATGAAAGTATTGTTAACTTTCTGGTATCGCGAAGATTTCTACGGTATATTCTATGTGACGATCGGACCATGGATGTGCAAAACATGTATAGATCGTGAGCAAACTTACACACGACCCACCGTAGAAATCACATCGTAACAACCAAATTCGGTTGGAGGCATTATAAATCGGAGGGGGGAAGTTATCGTGGGAAGAGAGAGAGAGAGAGAGAGAGAGAGAGAGAGAGAGAGAGAGAACGAGAGGGGAACTCGTGCAGGTGGAGATAAAAGAGAGAGAGAGAGGATGTAGATTCAGAAATAGAGAAAACGTAGGAGAGAGAAAGAGAGAGAGATCGGAACCGCAGCGGTGACGGCGTGCTCTCTCTCGGGAGGGCGGGAAGAAGAACAAGCTGTGCATGACGATGAGCACGACGACAACTTCGACGGAGGGCAAGCATCTCTTCCTTCCTTTTTTCGTCTCTCCTTCCTTTCACGATGAATAGAGAATGAGAGGGTGGGAGAGGCCGCATGAAAGAGAGGAGGAGGATGCGACCGCCGAAGGGATTTCGACGTTTGGTGGAAGCCAACGAGGTCCGGCGAGGCGTGGCTGGCCGCAGCGAACTCCGACGAGTGCACTGTCATTCGTGCATGCATGGGTTACGTCGTACGTGCAGGGGCGGGAAGGAGAAGGTACGAAGGAAGAAGAAGCGGAGGAGAAGGAGAGGGGTTAGTTGAAGGGGTGCAAATATTGCGTCCTAAAAATTCATAAGATTTAAATATTGCATTTCAGTCCTTGCAAAGAGCAGAGTTCTTTAGTTTAATATGATGGTTGTCCTTATTTTGCACAAATCGAGGTCAATTGGAGGCAAATTTAGGAGATCCAAGACTCAATCTTGGGATTTTCAAGGGTGCTAGACGCATCCATATAGGTGGATCGGATAATTTTTGCTTTGATTTTCAAGACTTAGATTTGAGGGACATGTGTGGTGTTAGGAATTTCCGACCTACTTTCGCGGAGTCGTCGTGACCCCCCGACAACGTTAGGTAGAGTAGTCTCTCTCCTTTTTCGTACAGTTTGTCTATATAGTGATTTTCTTCACGTATTACACTGTTTAGTGTGAGTTCTTACCTCTTACTGATATCGGACCTATTAACATATTATTGTTACTCTGGATACTGGAATATTAAATATAAATGTAAAAATCAAGTCGCTGACTTGGAATGCGAATAACCCAAGTAATATTGTTAACTACCAAATTAAAAAGGGTTAACGACAGATTAATTGACAATTTTCATGAAATGAATTATAAAGTAATGAAGCATTATTGGATATGCATGGTTTTATAATTGCATGTACAAAAGAAACTCTATTTTTAGTAAAACTGACATCATCGGGGTGATTAAATAATGATTTGATTGAAACAACGATCAGAAATTGCAAAATTTCCTTGACACAAATAAGGTAGAGGATAGTGTGAATATTGGTTAATTCTGGAATTAAAAATGTGAAATTACTAAAAATGGTTTGAATGAATGAAAATGAAACATATAGTTATGTGAAGATGGGATATATAATACGACGGATATGTCAGGAAAATAAATGACTAGATAATTGGTTTCAGCTCACTACTCACCAGATTTTGGCTGTAGCTTTGGTCTTTTCAAACCAGTTCTGGGTTGGTTTATGGAGTTGCTGGCCTCCCTACGACTCTTTACAGGGCTCGAGGGTTGGAGTGGTTTCTTTCTCGGTTGGTGGGTGGGTCATTGGTTGTCTATGGCTCAACGTACATAGTGCATGTACATGTTCACGCCATACGATGTAGCCACCACCCCTTCGTAATGACCCCAGGGTGATGGAGAGCAGTGACTCGGTGGGTATAAGCAGTCTTCTCAGCCAGGAGGGTGGCTTATACAGGTCTTGCATTGCAGGAAGGTGCACGAAATCGTCTCGTGCCTTGAGACGTTAATTTATAGGTTATGAACTATAATAACTTGGACTTCCAATATATGAAATGGAATCGGATAACGAGATGCTTAATAAATAGATTAATTAAGCTATAATACCCATTTTCTCTTGTGGTTAGTTACCGCTGCACTCTACTGTTGTCTTTTCTACTCTACTCAGTTTTTACTGATATGCTTTGGGTTCCGTACTCAAGCGTACTTGGCAGATCGCTAAGAGATTTCGATTGAACATCTCCTTGGACTTGTATCCTACGGTAAATCTTCCGGTTAGTTTTCAAATTATGTTCTTTTAAATTTTGTAATATGAATTATTTGTTAGCTATGTTTTTATTTTATGATTATGTGTTGGGTGACTACGATCTTGTGGGTGTTTGTGCTAGTGTTAGCACACGGCGACTCGGGTTTCGTCGATTGACGGGGCTCAAGTCGTCACAGCTAATGTTGCCAGTTGTTGAACCTAATAATCTCTTTACGAATAAAAGAAATTATGAAAAATTCTAATTTACGGAATTACTATGAAATTCTAAAGGGTTTGAAAAGAAAGAAAGAAATAAAGACACCTGACCTATTTGGAATAGAACAATGTTGAAAACATGGACGAAAATAACTATTGAAATTGAGGAATGATATATGGAAATTGGCTGACAAACCTGAAACCTTTGACATTAGTTTGAAAGTTAGTCTTGTGTTCGATATTAATGGCACGACCGGCTATACCTATTAGGGGTAAGGATTGGCTAAGGTAGTGAGCTAGCCTCCTTGCAACTTATTTTTTTAGGCCGTCTTAGCCAATCGGATACCGAGGTGCTTGGGTACACGTTATTGTTATGATAGGTTAGAGTTGTTTATTTTTGTATCATATAGTGGAAACGACTGGTTGAGTGCTAGTACGGGATAGCTCCCTACATGCATATCGCACGGACCATAGTCACCACTTCATCTTGTTAGCTAGGACCCTAAGTTGGTTAACCAAGTGATAGAGAGGGTGTAGGTCATCTCCTCGGTCGAAGAGGTGTACCATATTCAATTTACCATTTGGGATACATATGCAAGATCTTCTCGAACCTTTTGAGAAAAATGATTTCAGTATATAACAATTGAAATGTCTGAAGGCAAGATAACGAGAATAAATAAAGGAAACTTGAATAATTGTGAATGGTACCAATTTTTCTTTGTTTCATACACTTGCTAAGTGATGATAACGTCATCATCAGACTTAACTAGCTTTAATTAGTCAGAATGTATTAACAATTGCTCTTATATAATCGCAAGAGAGTTATAATTCATTGCATATCCTTTCTAAGAAGAATGCATTAAATCAGGGATAAATCTACAGTTTTAACAAAAGATCATAAATTCAAAGTAATCATGGGATTTTCCAGGGGGTTAAACGAAGGTCAAATGAGCATTAATGACTAACAAGAGTGTTCGTGCAGACAGAAATGAGTTTTTCGTGTACTTCAAGAATTAATGGACATTCGAAACCCTAATTTCAAACCCACTTAATTAACAGAGGTTTTGGTCAAGATAAAATTTACTTAAACCTTCTAAAAATCATATAAAAATATTCCATAAGGTTTGATATCCTTGATTTGACCATTGGAACCCATTTTGACTTAAAATAGAGTCGCAGATAGGAGTTCCCCTAATTTGGGTTTCTACGTAAATCACCCAGTCAAACTTGATCAAAACAAAAATCTGACTTCATCATCAAATTCCTTAAGTCCAAATTAGGTTTGTACCAAAATTTGGGCTCAATTAAAGATCATATTAACCTAGTTTGTATTTTAGTCCAGTCAGACTCTATCTATCTCACACTAGCCCCTAACCTTTGAAATTCTCGCAGATAGGTCCCTAAGTTTCTTGTCATCTTTTCAAATAGGTCCCTTCCACCATTGGTGTGAACAAAAGCTCCACTGTTGAGATTCGAGCGAGGATTTCTCGCTCGATTCTCAATTAATCAATCCCAAAATTGAAAGAGATTCCTTTAGGAATTCTCTTCCAATTGAGACCAGCCATGATTCCTATTTCCTTCCCAATCTTCTATGTGAATGCATGGAAGATGTGCGTATCCCACAGGCGTGCAATCTCCGAGCTTCCAAGCTTGGTTTCCCAGCTTGGAACAACCCCCTAAACCCTATAAAAGGACCCACATTACATATCCGTGCTCCTTAGCTTGGTTTGGAGGTCGGAATCTCCTTCTTCCCTCCTCCCCGACCTCCGCCTCAACCAACTCCGACGACCCTCCTAATTTGTCCTCTTTGTCATCCGCCACGTATAATAGACAATGATACCATCTTCCTCAAACTCCTCCACATCTTGCAATACCAGTAAGCGCCCCCTACCTCCCCTTGTCATTGCCGCTTCTCCCACCAGAGGCTTCACCTTCTCCGACGTCGACCATACCATAACTGGCACCTTTCTCCCTTTTGTCCAGTTAGGTTAGTGTTTATCGCACGAAATTGATGTTTTAAAAGATGCATTGCAGTATAGTCGAAATCATACGAAAACAAATATAATTTATAACTCGAATTTAAAGTCCAAGGTCAAACATAGGGAGCAAATAGGAGTTCACACACTAATCTTGATTAATAAATAAATAAGCACAATAAATTGAGCATAATAATGATATTTCAATGAATATTAATCTGTCACATTAAGTATTCAATGAAACTCAATGTATTTCAAGACCAAAAAGATAACTAATACAAAATAATGTTGATTTAGACCACCAATTATTAATCTAAGCACATATATTAATTATTCAAATAATGCTACAATAGTTTCAACCATGCAACTTAGGTACTTAAATGTTTCAACAATACCAACATTAAACCCAAATCAGACGTCTGGTAGGTGTATCAGACGACTTAACTGTCGTCTGTTATAGTGTCTTCTTTCTTCTTCTTCAAGCACAGCTCTTCTTTTCTTCTACCTTGCTTCTTCTTCTCCTCTCCTCTTTTTTTTCCTGCTCAGCACACAAGGGATACTCATGACTAAGTATTCCACCAACCCTCAAGAGAGCAAAACCCACTCCTTTCCCGCTCTCTCTCTCTTTCCTTCCTCCTCCTCCTCTTCCTCAAATATACGGGTAACCAATCGGGTATTCGAGTATGAGTAGTATCAAGTCCAGGGCTATCGGTAGCGGGTAGTAGTCGAGGAGTGAGTAGACATAGGCAGGTCGACGAGAGGGTAAGGTGCTGGGGACCCAACCCCCGTGTACTGGGCAAAGAAGCAATATGAGATAATCAATTTATTTGCTACCAATGCTTCTTCACTTTCCGATATGGGACTAAACGTTCCTCTTCTCTTCATGAGAGAGCCAGCAGCAGCTGCTGAAGGTGGCCTCGCAAATTAGAGTCACAGCTGCACCTCTTTCTCCCAATTGAGGACCTAGGAGTATGTAGGTATTGATTCCGCACCACCTGGAAGTGGCGCTTGGAGCAAGTGCCTCAAGAACACGCTTCAAGCTTTGCTCAAAGTAGCTTCAGTAATGGCAGCAATGGACGGACACCTGAAAACAAGAGCATGGCCTTTCAGCCACATCAAACAAGCTAATAAGCATCTCAAGGGAGCAGTGAGGGCATTGGTGGCAGTGGCATGCAGAGAGGGTGGTCGGAGATGGCTGGCGAAGGCGGAATAGCTCGGAGAAGGTGGTTGTGTTCGAGGGGTAGTTTGGGTGATCAATAGCCCTGGAAAGGTTAGGGCTTTTGTTCGTGGTGATGTGGCGAAGGTGTGTGGCTTGTTGGTGAGGCGTTTGGATGTGTGAAGTGACGAGAAAGCCTCACCAGAGAGGTGGCAGAAGCGGAGAACGAAGGTGGCTGGCGACGGTGTCGAGGGGTTATTTTTGGGATTTTAGGGGATAAGTAGAACCTAAAGAAGTAAGGGAACTTAATCTACCTACTCTAAGTGGATGAAAGGGGAGGATGGCATCGGCTTTGGCTGGTCGACGTTGTGGAAGGTGAAAACCTCCGATGAGGGAGAACGACAAGGAAGATAGGGGAAGATGACCCTCGCTGGTATTGCAAGTGGTGGAGGAACTTGAGGAAGGTAGACCGACCGACTATGGTCTATGACGGTTGGCAAAGAAAGGAGTTGATGAAGCTCACTAGAGCTTGTTGAGGGATTGGCCGGAGAGAGGAGGTGTAGAACCGGTCCAAACCAATCTAAGGAGGTAAGACGTGCATTGGATGTACTTTTATAGGGCTTAGGATGGAGTTGCAAGCTTAGAAACAAGATTGGAAACTCCGAGCTTCTTGCGCATGTAGAATACCCACATCTCCCATGCATTCGCATGGGAGATTAGGAAAGAATTAGAGCCCAAGAATAGATTTTGATCGTAAAAGATCTCATGAATCTTCCATCCAATTTTAGAAGGGTTTGGCCACGAAATCATGGAGTAATCCCTGATTGAAGGTCGCCGGCGAAGTGGGTTAAGGAGTTGAAGGCAGCGGGGACCTGTTGGTGATGACAGTGATGAAATTAGGGGTGTTTTTGCAAAGGTTTCAAAAGTTAGGGTTGTGTGTGTGAGAAAATAGTCAGATATGACCAAAATGCAAACTTAGTCAAGCTGATTACTGATTGGGCGCAAATTTTGGCACAAATATAATTTGGACTTAAGGAATCTGATGGTGAAGTCAGATTTAGGTTGTGACCAAGTTTGACTAGGTAAATTGCGTAGAAACCCAAATTAGGGCAACTATCTGTCTAAGATTATGTTTTAGGTCAAATTGGGTTCCAATGGTCAAATCAAACATACCAAACCTTAGAGAATATTTTTATATGATTTTTAGAAGGTTTAGGTAAATTTTATTCTAACCAGAACCTCAGTTAATTAAGAAGGTCTATTTTTAGGATTTCAAATGTCCATTAATTCTTCAAATGCTTGAAAACCCATTTCTGTCTACATGACCCCACTTATTAGACATTTATGACCATTTGACCTTTAATTAACCCTTGAGAAACCCTGTGATTTTTCTGCATTTAGGATATTCTGTTAAAACTGCAGTTTACCCCTATTTTAATGTCTATCTCATAATGGTTATACAATAAATTAGGGCCTTCTGGCGGTCATGTAGAAGCATTTATCAATGGAATATGAATAATTAAAGCTAGATATGGCTGATGATGACGTTATCATCAGTTAGCGTAGTTAGGTTCCTTCCTCACTCTATTATCTTTTCCCTCTCCTTATCCCTCGATCCAACCCACACTGCCATCATTCGCCCCCATCTTCTCCACGTCCGGCCACCCTCCGACAAGGTCTCCCGTCACTCCACCACACCACACGCCCCGCCAACACCCTCACAAGCATCACCTCACTTCCACAAACCAAACCCCCATCATTATTTGCCATTCCATCTACTCAAACGCTCCCTTGACTAACCCACTGTCACACGAGCTCCACCGACCTTGCCTGACCACCACGTGCCCTCTCACGTCTCGCAAACACCACCATCACATTTGCCAACACTTGGCAAAGCTCCTGAAGTATTTTAACATGGCCGAGAGGCCGTTCTTGTTGTTTCAGGTACTCGTCGGTGCTCCGCCGTCACCGACATCATCTCCACCCTCGTTCATCACAGTCCTACCACGAAAGCCCTCAATTCCACCTCCAGGTCACGCAGACACCTTCCAGGTCCACACTCGAGGCTTCAATTGGAAGCCTTCTCCTCAGCTGCTGCACCAATTGGAGGACCCACAACAGTCTCACGCAAGGGAAAGCTGTAGTGGGATAGTCCCACATTAGCGGATGAGAGGCGCACAACCACGCTTATATTGATTTTGTGTACTGGCCTCTTCACCCAGTCACTTGAGGGGTCGGGTCCCTCACCCCTCCACCCGCTTACTCGCCTGTCTCACTCCTCGGTCACCACACATGCCGATGGCCTTGGACACTATGCATGACCCGATAACTTGATTAAGATCCTATTATACGCTGGGTTTGAGAGAAAAGGAGGAGGGGAAATTGTGAGAGAGAGGGGGAGGGTTTTGCTCTCTTGTGTTGTGTGCAGACACTTAGCCGTTGAGGAACTTAGCCCCCTCTTAATGAAGGAGGGAAGGCTCTGAAGGAGCAGAAGAGGCTTAGAAGAAAGGAAAGCCTGAGAAGAAGGAAAGCAAAAGGTCTGAAGAGAAAAGGAAAAGAAGAGCACTGTAGCAGGGCCACATTTAAGTGTCTAATGGAATGTTCTAATGTTTGATTTGGCTTGATAGTATGACCACTTATCTTTTGTGGCATTTCTGATTGATGACACTGTTCATATATTTGAGTATAATAAGTAGTTGATATATATACTTAATTAAGGCTAATAATTAGTGATCTAAATCACCATTATTTTGTCTTAGATTTATTTTTATCATTGAGATCTAGTGAAATACTCATGCTTATAATTGAATATCAATTTGAGTAGATATTATTCATTGAATATCTCTTTTGTGCTTCGATTATGGTGCTCATTTATATATAATTAAAGATTAGCACATAAATTCCATATTTGCTACCTGTGTTCGACCTCGGACTTCATTTTAGATTTCGAGTAATAAATTTTATCTGTTGATTGAGCTATTTAGAAGGCTTTGCTATAATGAAACGACTTAAAAACTTCTCCTCGATAGCGTTGACCAAACATTTTGGCACCGTTGCTAGGGAAAAAGTTTGATTCAACACTTAGTGTGTTTACTTTCTACATTGCTACTCTACTCAATGTTTACTAACGTCTTCTGTGGACCTGTACTCAGGTCTTAGTGAGATACAGTCAAATTCTATGGCTGTAGGAGCTGACGGTGCCAGTCCAAGTGTAGCATTGTAGTTTAGTAGTTGTCATCGCATTTCCTTGGTGCTTTTCATTTTAACTTTCTTTGGAACTCTATTTGCATTTTCTCTAGTACTTTTGTTTCTGCTTTCTTTGGTTATGTAATTATACTATTGATGGCTATGATTGTTTTAATGATATCTGCCGGTTCAATTCTTCCTTTTGTTTCATATATACATATATACGTATAATGTAATGCACTGTGAATGAATTTTATTGTTCTACGTTAATATGTTCAATGGCCAGATCTTGGGTAATTGATAAATTGACTCGAGTTCCTACTAGCTAGGGTGGGGCTCAAGTCATAACATCGCCTCCCTAATCGCTCCCACCTCTGAGGTTGGGGGATGGTCATTGAAGTGAAACGAAAAATTGGCGTGATATGAAATTAGGGTTTTAAATCGTTGTAACATGTCAAATCGCAATCGCTTTTAAATTTATAACCTAGATAGTGGTGGTATCTAGGGTCGTCCAAGGAGGCAGCTTTTTGCAAAATCGAATCTCCTGCTTGAATACGGAAATCACCTTTCTTTTTGTAATTTTTGAATATATAATTTTTATAGTTTTGAATAATAAGGCAATGTGAATTGATAGTGGGAAAGACTAACACCTAATATCTAATATCTAAGTGACAAAAAAATGATTTCTTTCTTAGCTCACGCTATACACGTGGAGGCCTAGGGTAATTAGAAAGAAAGAGTGAGAGTGCACTAAAGATAAATCAACAAGAATTGCGACAAAAACTAGTTAATTAAAAGGCAACTTTGATTAATGAAAAAGTGTTTTACAAAAAACCCTAGTAGAGGAATGCTTCTACTACTAGCAATTAAAATACAAAATATGCAAAACAATAATCCTCTGAATGTTGGTGAAGAAGATGAAGCTCTTGCTCCAACTACGACTGCTCCCGTAGTTGAAAAGAGCTCCTCCTTTTCCTTGAAAAGCTCCTCCAAGGTGTGGCCTCCTCCTAGCAAGCCCTAGGGGGGGCGTGCCTTGGCTCTTCCAAGGTGGATAATTCCACCTTTGTTTCTCCTCCAAGGGTGGGTGTGCACTACCCTAATTTATCCTCCAATGCTTGGCCGTCCTCTTTGATAAGAACTTGCTCCTCCTCTTGGCATGGCACAAGGAGAAGAATGGAGAGGAAGAAGGAACCAAGGAGGCAAGGGATAGCCTCCTTAATCTTCTTCCTTCCTTCTTCTTGGCTGAGTTATAGGTGGACTTAGAGTGGAATTAACACTAAGGGAGGATGGGTTTTTAGTGGTGATATGATGGGTATATATAGGAGTGGAGAGGGGGTTGTTGGTGTGGAGATGGATGGATGGATGGGATGGATTGTTGGAGGTGGTTGTGGGATCTAAGGGCTAAGGATATTTAGCACCAAATGGAAGGGCACATGGGGGTGGTTATGGTGGTGGTTACCCTCCTTTGGTGACCTTTGGGTTGGTGCCAAAATAGGCCTCTAGAAGAGTGGTTAGGTGGCAACAAAAATGGAGGGTTGGGATGTGTTTGGTGGTAGATGGATGGTTGTGATGAAGGCTAGAGTTGGCGCCAAAAGGGAGGGCTTCTAGAAGGTTGGTTTGGCACCAACTCTTGGTGTCTTTTGGTGGTGGTTGAGGGTTGAAGAGGTGGCTTGGGTTGGCACCAAGTTGGAGTAGCTTAGGTGGAGCTTAGGTGGACTTGAAGTGGAGGGTTATGTAGGTGGAGTTAGGGTTAGCTACGGTGGATGACCAAGGAGTGGAGAACTTAGCTAAGCTAGCTTAGCTAGTAGATGAGTAGAGGAGAGGTAGGAGGAATTAGGGTTTTGAGAAGAAGAGCTGAAGGGGAGTTTTCTAGAGCTGCATAGGAGCTAACAGCTACTGAAGAAGATGGCAAGGAGCTACTTTAGCTGGCTTAGCTTGCTAATTCTTTGCTAGCTAGTAAGCCAAACTAAAGTAAGCTGACTTTTACTAAGATATGCTGAGGTGAGCTAGGTCTGATCTTCCTGGGGAGGACCTAGCTAGCTGGAGTAGCTAAGGTATCTTAGCTCAACTAAGTTGAGCTAAGTGGAGTCCCTGGGAGTTTGACTTGAGCTAGCCTGATCTAGAGTGAAGTCATCTTCAATTGACTTGAGTTGAGTTGAGTTGGAGGTAACTGAACCTGAGCTGAGGTAGACTCCAATCAACTTAGCTGAGCTAACTAGAGCTCCCAGTGAATTGATAGGAGCTGAGATGAGCTAGACTCAACTAAGTTGAGTTGGATCTGAGCTGACTTAAGCTAGGGTGAGCTAAGATGAGCTATCTTGAGCTACCATTCAGCTAAGATGAGGTGAATGGAGATATAATGAGAAAATCCTAGTACAAATGAGTTGGAATCTAGCTATGATGAGTTGCATTAAGCTGAGTCCCAGCTAGTTTGAGCTTCTTTTTCACCAGTTGCCTTCCTGAATGCTAGGGTTCTGAAGATCTGACTATCTGTTTATCCATAACACAAATAAATTCATCAAAAAAATAACAAAAATGTGTAATGCACATCTAACCTAATTTATGTCTAATGCAACCCAAAAACCTGTTCGCGGAGTTAAAATCCTAAGATCTAGATCTGTTTTAGGGCATAAGAATGATGATAAGCTAGCATCTGTCCACACTTCAAAAATCAATTCCTGACACCACAAGCCTCCAAAAATCTTGAAATTTTACCTAGTGATTTCAAATCAAGTGAGGAACATCTGTACTAAATTTCAGAGCAAATGGATTTGTATACAATTTTTAAAAATTCACGAACCATAGGGGGTCATTTGCAAATTTTAGGAATTTTTATATTCATCCAATTTCCGTGAAATTTAGCTCTCTGGAATCCTTGTGAAATTCTAAACATCACATAAAATTACAAAAATTTTTAGTGGCTGGTGGTGATATTGAAAAGTCTAAAGTACCCTTGGGTATCATTTCTGAACTTTAATACCAGCACAAAGAAAAATCCTAAAAAAATATCAAATAAATTCCTAAAATCACAAAAAAAATATTTTTTTGAATCCTTGTTTGATTTTACATTCAGTAGTGGTGTTGGTTGCTTTGTTTGGACCACTACATAAAAAGAAAGTCTAAAACAAACTCACTGGTAGGAAATTTCTATATTAGGAGCAATTAAATTAGGGTTTCTTTTCAAATTTTTAGTCCCACATTATAAAGGAAAATTATCTTCACCAATACAACTTGATTTCCCTTTATTTATGGCATATCAAACTCATTTGAAAACTTAAAAAGAAAATCCTAAAATACACTAATTTAAAGCGAACCCTAAAAGCAGAAATACAGTCAAATATTATGTGTCAACTTGATTGCTATTGGAATCACTTTTCCAATCCTACACACACTAAAAAAATTGAAATAACAGGGCATTACCCCAATCAACGCCCTCTACATTCCCGTGCACAGTTTAGCACCCAAGCCTAATTCTAAAACAAGTAGTTACTCCACCACTTAAGGACTTCATCCACTTTAGGCTTGATATCCAATATCTAAGGATTATTAAGCGTTCCATATTCCTTTTGACAACGTAGTGTTAGACTTAGAGGGAAGTCAAACGACGGATGTGGGTTTACACAAGCCCTTGGTGATTTTCCCAAGATATGCTTGGGCCTAATCCACCTCTTTAGTATAGCCGGGTTCTCTTTTGGGAAGTGGGTTCACTTATTAATTTCTTATTAATTGAGTTCCCAAGTCTTAGGTTTGTGAGGAGTCAACCTTAAGAAAGAATAGGCTTGGTTGTTTGAATTGCACACCTTCTCTCATCTCCATCTCTTCTCCTCCCCTCCCATTCTTCCATTTTATGCACGGGCGACGGTCTCAAACTCCACACTTGGAGGGACCATTTGATTTTGCCCCCCGCGCCAAAACACCACTTTTTCCATCTTCTTATGAAAAAATGGAAAATCAACAAAACAGGTCCACTAACCCTTCCACCTCCACCTCTAATCCTACTACTGGTCCAAATTTTGACCCTTCCACCCAAAACAATCCCCCCACCTTTGACTCCCCGCACTTGGAACTTCCTAATTCTGATGTGCCTCAATCTCAACAATAAGCCCTGTTACGAACGCGTCCCCCGGACGTATTTTAAGACGTCTGGGAAGTGGCCCAGACGTCTGACCAGACGTCTGGGATAACATCCAGACGTCTTGCCAGACGTCTAGGATGGTTTACAGACGTCTGAAAAATCGTTATCGTCCACACCCGCGAGTCGTCTGCGCGCCTGCGCGCACAGACCGCATATTCGTTATTCCCCCTTCTTCTTCTGCGGCTGAAGACACCTACCGCGCCTTCTCTCTCTCCTCTCAGCGCGGCCTTAAAAGGGCCACGCCTCCCCTCCCGTCTCCACCATCTCCTTCTTCTTCTCCTTCCTGTGCACAAGAGCGAGCGAGCGCGAGGGCTGCAGCGACGGACGCAGTGAGCGCGGAGGAGGCGCGGCGTGCGAGGGCGGAGCTCTGCCGTGAGGGCGAGCTCGCCGGAGCGGCTTGGCCTGCCGGCGGAGGGCGCAGGGGGCACGGAACGACGCGGAGAAGGACCTGCTGCAGTCTGAGCAGCAGGAGCGCGAGGTGCGACGCAGGCGGTGTCGCGAGCAGAGTCCGGGTCGCGCCCTGATTCTGGAAAAATTTCCAAAATCAGACGTCTGGGTTGATAGGCAGACGGCGAGGACGACGTCTGGTAGCTCATACCGACGTCTGAAAGGTGTGTATTCCGCTTTCTTCTTCCTTCCTGTCGACCGACCGTACTAAGGGAGGGAGTTGGCTGTGTGCAGGTTCGCTGATTCGCCATCCTTTGCGAATCAGACGTCTGGAAGTTGTACCAGACGGCGGGAGTGACCTCCAGACGTCCGGGGTGACCATCGGACGTCTGGGAGCTAGGACAGACGTCCCCGCAGACTTCTGGACGTCTGGGAAACCACACTGAACAGGTAATTCTCTGATCCACTGTTTAAGACGTCTGGAAGAAGTTCCAGACGTCTGATTTTGCACAGTATCATCTTTTCGACCCGTTTAGGGCCCGTTCGGGCTCCGTTTTCCGCGATTCGAGTTGCGTTCTTTTAAGAATTAATTCCTCTACCCGTCTACAGTAGCTATACACTATTTTGAGACACTCCTTGTGTTTGATCCTTGTGATAGGACCTCGATCAGTTGCAGTCTTGGGAGTCGCGGAGGCGCGCGGGATTCCCGATCACGCCCCCATTACTCCCGTTGTACCTGGTAGAGTGGCTTAAGTTTATTATTAAAATCTGTTAAAGTATGGAACCATAACTAGAATCTAGGACATTGCATGAATCCTAGGAATGAGAAATGTATGGAATGATAGCTCCTAGGTGATGCATGAATCCTAGGGCTGGAAACTAGTTGTATGCTAGATCCTAGGATGTGGCATGAACCCTAGGATGGAAAAACTAGTGGAATGTATAATACTGCAGTCTTGGAAAAGTGGAAAGGAATATAAAGCTGCCTGTAAATTGAATTAACAGCTGCCTGTTATGAATAAAGAAACATGATTGAGATCATGGATTGTGAGAACGTGAAACTGGAAAGTGAAACATATGATGTTCTGAGATAAAGAGCTGGAACCCTACGGGGAATTAGGAGTGGAACTCCTGGAAAGAAAAAGGAATGGAACTGAGATGTAGTTTGTACTGTCTCTTGGGTACGCAGTACCAAGGGAAGTACCTGTACCTGTTTAGTGCAGAGTGGGGCCAGCCACCCCAGGGACCCGGGGGTTAGGATTGGCCGCTCTGTACCGACTTATTGGCCCTCGTGTACGTAGTACCGAGGAGAGCTACTAGTGTTAAGAGAGTACTAGCTACCCCACGGGCCCCGGGGTTCTGCTAGCCTCCTTCACCGACTTGTTAGGCCCACTAGGGCAAACCAGGGTAGTCAGGCGAGGGTGCGCGGACTGTGGAGGGGCAAGGCCCCGGTTTGGTTACTGTGGAGGGGTTGGACCCCTGTTTTTGAGAGGGCTCTGCCCTGGTTCCGTGCTGTGCTTTGGGCGCACCCGTTAACGGAAACGACTGACCGCGTGCCAGTGCGGGCTAGCTACCTGTGCGTTTATCGCGCGTGCTGTAGTCACCGTTACGTCTGTCAGTGACCTTGGGGTGGTTGACTGAGGGTAGGATCACCACGGGGGACTCTCTCGGCCAGGAGAGCACCACGTGCTACTTCTACTTTTGGAAAAGACTGCAATCAAGATCATTCCCACGAGGACATTCGAGATCAAGTAAAGGATCTGAGAAATAAATGAAATAGTGAGAAAATTGAAAGATGTGAATAAAGGAAGTAATAGAACATAACAGCTACTGTACACTCTACTGTTGCCCTTAGTTAGTTTGCCACTCTACTCAGCGTTTTGCTGACGTGTTACACTCGTTACCTTTTTCAGGACCAGGTGTTGAGCAGCCAGGGTCGGCGGCTGCAGAGGACGCTGGGCCGAGTAGGGTCAAGTAGAGTTACCACAGTCTTTTGTACCTCTTTTGTTTCTGTTCTAGTGAGTAGTTTTTGTTTCCGCTGTACCTTCTTTACCTGCAGTTCTTGTTATATGATAAATGTTGTTCTACTGTTGTGGTGGTACCTACTGTAGTAGTTTCTTTCCTTACTGCTGTACTTTCTTACTGTTAGTTATATTCATGCTGAATGTGGTTTATTTTACTGTCTTTTGGTTACTTCCTCGTTGGACGACTGGGTCTTGGGATTAGTCGAGTCGGTCCGGTTCTCGTGTCTCGTAGGGACTCGGGAACCGGGTCGTTACAAGCCCCCCTGCAGAGCAAGGTCGTCCCGAGAAGTGAATCAACTGACTGGAAAATAACCAATTCACATGTTTATAGCTAGAGTAGCCACCACAACATATCTCTTGACATGAGCTCTTAGAAGTTTCATTAGATACCGTCTGTTTTGACGTTTTTCATTTTGTTTCGCATCTCCATTGTAGGAGATGCCTCGTCGTGGAGCTAGGAGGGTGGGCCGCGGCCGAGGTCGGGGCCCGAGGGACAGATGTGTCGGGCTTGGAGTACATACTACCCCTCCTCTTCTCCTGAGCATACCGTCTCCGGACCTCGTCCAACTGATTCGAGAGGTGGTTCGAGAAGAATTTCAGCTTCCACCCACGTCGCCACCCCCTCCCCCTTCTGAGCGTATGACAGGGGAGTTAGTGGTGGAACGAGATTTTCGCCGCCACACTAGGCGCGTTAGGAGGACTCAAAGGAGACACGTGGCGTCCACAGGAGAGCCGTCACGTTGTACAGGGCCATCAGTGGCCTTTGGGGGCCCTCGACAGGGGCCAGTCGCCAGCACCGGACCCCCGCCTAGCCGACAGCAGGGACTCACTGAGGGCGGGAGTCGGGTTCCCCTCTGCTACCAGTGTGGCCAGCCGGGCCACATCAGGAGGGACTGCCCATCTAGGGCAGGAGGTCAGCAGATACTTCCCGTGCAGAGCACTGGAGGGCGCGCAGGAGGCCGCGGTTCCCAGGCACGAGGAGGAGGACAGCAGTCGCGAGGAGGGTACCGGCCAGCACCTACCCGTCTGATGCAGAGTATGGCTGCTTCATCCGCACCTAGAGCTGAGGGGTGTATCAACGCCCTAACACATAGGGACGCCAGAGCATCGGGATCCGTGATAGCAGGTATGGTTTCAGTTTCTGGCAGACTCGTTTACACGCTTTTCGATTCCGGCGCTACTCACTCGTTTGTCGCAGCCAGTTTCGTAGTTAGTTTGGACCAGGATTATACACTGTTAGAGAATCTGTTCGTAATCAGAGGTCCGAGTGGTCAGCTGTTTATAGCTGAGGAGGTGTACACGGGTTGCGAGGTCAGCATCGGGGGACATAGCCTGCCAGCTGACCTGATTATGATACAGATGGAGGACTTTGGTGTGATTCTGGGGATGGATTGGTTGTCCGCTTACCACGCCTTGGTATACTGTTTTGAGAGGAAGATTGTCTTCTCCATTCCGGAGTTTCCTTCTTTCGAGTTTCACGGACAGCCAGTGGACGGAGGGTTCAGGTGCATTTCGGCACTTCGGGCGGCGAGACTTTTGAGCCAGGGGTGTGAGGGCTTCCTAGCCTGTGTGGTGGCAGAGCCCAGCCCTGAGGCAGACTTCCAGAGCATCCCGGTGGTCAGAGAGTTCCCCGACGTGTTTCCAGACGAGTTACCAGGACTACCGCCTGAGCGTGAGATCGAGTTTGAGATCTCACTAGTACCAGGGACCAGCCCCATCTCCACCGTGCCATACAGGATGGCACCGCTTGAGCTGTGAGAGCTCAAGTCCCAGTTGCAGGACCTTTTGGAGAAAGGTTTCGTGAGGCCCAGTGCATCTCCCTGGGGAGCCCCGGTACTGTTTGTGAAGAAGAAAGATGGGACCCTACGCCTTTGTGTGGACTACCGACAGCTGAATAGGGTCACCATCAAGAACAGATATCCGCTGCCGAGGATCGACGATTTGTTTGACCAGTTGCGGGGTGCCACGGTGTTTTCCAAGATAGACTTGAGGTCTGGATACCACCAGTTGAGGATCAGGGAGACCGACGTCTCCAAGACAGCTTTTTGCACCCGGTACGGACACTACGAGTTTTTGGTCATGCCGTTTGAGCTGACCAATGCCCCCGCTGCTTTCATGGACCTGATGAACAGGGTGTTTAGACCGTACTTGGATCAGTTCGTGGTGGTTTTCATAGATGATGTGCTCATCTATTCTAGAGATCGAACACAGCACGGACAGCACTTGCGGATGGTTCTGGACACTCTGAGACGACGCAGGCTGTATGCCAAATACAGCAAGTGCGAGTTCTGGTTGAGGGAGGTGACCTTCTTGGGTCATGTGATATCTGGTAACGGCCTGACGGTGGACCCCGCCAAGGTCGAGGCAGTGCTCAGGTGGGAGAGACCGCGTTCAGTCACTGAGATTCGCAGTTTCCTGGGACTGGCAGGTTACTACAGACGGTTCATCAGGGGATTTTCGCAGATTGCGCGTCTGATGGTCGGCCTGGATAGGTTGTTAATATGATATTTTTATCGTTGAAATGTGTATAGTGGTTAACCTAATTCAGACCTAACCATCTCTTTACAAAATTTTTAACCTGGCCTAATTGATTTTATCTTGTCACTTTTAAGCCCAGGGTCGAACTCAGGGAAGTGGGGTTCAAGTCGAGTTTCTACGTTTTCCTTAAAACGTGTCTCTTCCGTTCGTTTATTCTGTTTTTGGTATTTTTCTTATTTAGGTTTTTTTTCTGGTAATCCTTGTTCTTGAGGCACACCCTCAAAATTGTGTCCTTGGCTTTTAGCCAAAACAGAGTTTCAAAACATGTCTTGCTACTTGCAAGACGGGGGTACCTGCAAATCAAAGATTATCTTTTCACTTTTATACCTTTTTTTTATCTTTTTACTAAGGAAGCTATCAGATAGAAAGTAAATATAGTAGCTATAGATATATATTTATATGTAGTATATATATAAAGGGGTGGGGGTGGAGGTGACGATGGAGTGTAGCACTATGTCGAGTCAGCCGACGTCTAGAGAGACGCAACCAACACGACTAGGTGCCGCGTGGAGTGTGGATGGAGGATGGATGATGTATGGGACCACGCTTTTTTGTACGCGTGTATCAGGGAATATCAGCAACTGGTGCAGATATCCCCGCGATACAGCGTATAATAAATAACGTGAAAATATATGTACATATGTATGTATATAAATGTATAAGTATATATGTATAGATATATATAGATATATATATATATATATATATATAGGTGTATATATATATATATATATGTATGTATATATGTATATAGCTATGTATATATGTATATAAGTATATATATATAATACTATATAGATATATATATATATGTATATAGGTATATATGTATCTAGATATATATGTATATATATATGTGTATATGTATAAGTATATAGATATGTATATATATATATATGTATATGAGTATGTGTATATATATATATATATATATATATATATATATATATATATATATATATATTATATATGTATATGTATATATATATTATACTATATGTATGTATACATAACTATATAGATATACTATGTATATATAAGTATATATATATAGATATATGTATATGTATATGTATATATATATATATATGTATGTATATAAGTTACTATTAGTGTGTGAGTGTGTGTGTCGGTGAATGGGTGTGTGTGTCGGTGAATGGGTGTGTGTGTGTTGCTGTAAGTGAAAAAAGAGAGAGAGAGAGAGAGAGAGAGAGAGATCGGCAGAGGGAGAGAATGCAGCCGCTCTGCAGGAGGCACGATATGTCGTCTGCAGATGGCGGCCGACGTCTGGAGGTCGCGGGCGCACGGGGGCGTACTCGCGCAGAGGAGATGAGGAGTCTGCGTCGACCTGCTGCGAGCGCGGAGGCTCGGGACAGTGCGCGCGGGGCTCTGTGGGTGCTGGCAGGGAGGCGGGAAGGGGCCTGGCCGGCCGCTGCAGAGGCGCGCAGCGACCGGTTGCGGGCGCAGAGGCGGGCGACAGAGCAGACGAACGGAGGCGGGGAAGGCCTGCAGGCGCGCGCAGAGGGGCTGGGGCGCCTGCAGTTGCTCGCGGAGGCTGCGGGGGCCGCTGCTGCTGCTGCTTCAAGCTTCAGACCTTGAAGCGGCAGCCATGGCGGGAAGTGCGGGAATGGGAAAAAAAATGAAAAAGAGAAGAGCCACCACGCCCACCGGCTCTTTGAAGAGCTGGGCGGTGGTGGTCTCACTGTGGTGGTGTGCACCACAGTGAGCTCCTGCCCGCCGGGTGTCTCCTCGAAGGAGGTCCGGCGTATGGAGGGGAGGACGGTGGTGGTGATGAGCTGAAGGTGGTTTTTTTCTTGCTGCCGCCAGCCCCCGAAGAAGAAGAACCCGTGGCTTCTTATAGAAGAAGAGAGCATGGTCATGCAGCATGCGGGGAATGGGAGGAATGGCAGCCGCAGGGAATGGCTTGGGCAGGGAGAGGGCGGACGCGCGCGGGAAGTTGCAGCAGCGGGAAGGACGGCAGGGAGAGGCAGCGGAGAAGAAGTTGCAGCCATAGGGAGAAAAAATAGAAATCAAGAGGAAATAAAAATAGAGAAGGGAATTTTTGCAAATATGCACTCGAGGAAAAAAGTGAATTATGAAGTCATTTATTTCAATCTTCCCTCCTCTTAATTAAATGCATGAATGCAAGTATTTTTACAGATGCGACTATAGGATTATAATATACATAGTTAATGCTAGAAAATAGCATAAGAAGGCGTCCTTATAGGCGTGTTTTGAGGTGTAAACATATACCCCCATGCCTATCTTTTGCTAGTCCCTAGCAAAACCGTATTTAGAAATGATCTTAAGCTGAAGATTTTCTTCTGAGATGATATCGGTGTGTTTATTATCAGATATTGTGAGAACCAATTGTAGAGAAGATTACCAGTACTTTAAGTCTTACATGACAAAGATTATCTCTCAACTAACCAGGACTCTTGATATTTAAACCTTAAGTACGATTTCCAGGACCCAGGAGGTTTTTCCATACTTGAGAGCTCAAGAGGTTATGGTTTGTGCATAGTGAAGGATCCAGACTGACCAGATGAACCTTAAGACTCACTCCCAGGGTTTCACGAATTTTTAAGTACAGGTTGGTCCCAGTTCAGCTCGTGTTTTCGGATTGACCCTTAAGATGATTACGGAAAACTCAACTCCCATTTTCGAAAAACAAATTATACCGACATTTATGAGATATACTGACTCTTTTGCAACATCTTTTTTTTTTTTTTTTTTTTTTTTTTGAAACATATGTCAGTATATCTCTTACAACACATTTTGAAAGAACACACTTTTTTTTTTTTTTTTTTGGTGGGAGAGTTTCTTTTTGGTGGAAAGAGCCACTCCTAAACACAAGACTAAAACTTGGGATAAAAAGTCTACCTGCACGCACAGGTAAGGACTCCACCTTTCCTAATGAACACTAGGGTTGGATCTTATGTTCACCTGATCTTTCCTGATATGTGTAGTGTGAACCAAGTTTACTTAAGCTCTCAAGAAAAAGCAAACCAACGAATCCTGTACTGTGTCTCAGGTACAAGAAACGTTCTTAGTTAGGAGAGATTTTGATCTATTTCGTCAATGCTTTAAGTGAATTAAGCCGAGCCTGAGCGAATCAAGCTTCTGTGGCCTGGAAATTCTTCAAAACAGAGGTTGAATATCCATAAACACTTATTGTATTTTTTGTTTCAGCTTTTAACTCATTACTAAACACCATTTATTACTAATATATATATATATTTTTTTTTTTTCTTTTCTTTTTTCTTTTTCTTGCATATTTATAAATAGGTGGTAATTGTTTGATACCATAAAATACCCGGATCCTATGGATGCCTATCCACCCCCCCATGCCAAACAATGCTATGTCCTCATATGCATGCAAGGAAAGGCAGAGAACGGACGACAGATCGGGTAACAGGAGCTGAGGTTTAGGGTATAAATCAGGGTGGAAGGGTGGGTGGATGGTGGGTGGTGAAGAGAAAAGCGAAGTAATCGCGATAGAGGCGTGAAAAGTAATGGTGGATGGTGAGAGTTTGGCGTTTTCTGGGACGAGAGTGTCCCAGGCGGATCAGAAAACAGATCAGGAAGAGGAAGTTGGCCCTTAGATTGGCCAAGAAGGGGGGCTTTTTGGATAGATGGATCCAAAAGGGAATAGCCCCGGTGAGTAAGCTGTGGGCTCAAGGTTCCAGTGTGGATTTGCAAATCCGCCTGATTTAGCGGGAAAGAAAGGGCAATCCGGTCTTCATGAGTGTGGACTGACAGTGAGTAGCCCGGCAATGACTCAGACCACGAGGTATGGGAAGCGGAGAAAACCTCGTCAGAAGTCTGGTCAGGAGAAGGTACAGGAATAGGGAGGGATTGGGGAACGTCACAGTTTGTGTTGGTCAGGCAGTCGTCAGGTAATTTGCAGCAGTCTGAATCGGCTCCAATTAGTTCGATACACGTACTGACAGTCACGTCCTCGTCAGACGTGTCATCCTTGATGTGATCACTATCATCATAAGAGTGCGGTGCTGCAGCGGGATTAACCTGAAATCCCGAAGGAATACTCGGAGCTTGCAGAATTTGATGAACCTGTTCCTGAGAAGGTTGTACCTGTGGTTGCGGACCACAGGGTACAAAGTTTTGCAGGTTTGGAACAGGTTGGGCGGGAAAAGTGCCCTGAGATCGAGTCACCATGCTTAGTTGACTGATCTCAGCATTCTGCTGCGCCAAATGCTGAAGAGAGGTCATGTTTTCTTTATGGCGCTTTGACATTTCCGTCATCATTCGCATCAATTTATCAAGAGGTTTTGATGCGTGTTTGGTTTTCTGTACACAAGGGCCTGATGGCAGATTTGCCATAGGATTAGACTGGGCCCTTGGGATGACGGGTGCGGACGATCACATTGGTCCACCAGCGGGGTTTCGATGCTGCGGGTTGTTGGACCATGCAAAATTGGGATGATTGTGCCACCCTGGGTTATACGTGGCAGAAAATGGGTTATTCCCCAGGGTGCAGGCATCTTCTATGCCAGAAGACGTGTCCGCATATGTGTCCGAGTACACGGAGGCTTGGTCCTCCGTGTTGAAATACTGGCTCACAGAAGCCAGTTCCACATGACTTACCGAGTCGCTTGGCGCGACACTCGATAAGGAAGGTCTTGCAGGGTTTCCAGGGATAAGCCTGGTGTTGAAAGAATTGAAATTGTGACGAAGTGGTGAGGCAGGGGTGTGTGCCATGTTTGTGGAGGAGGAGGATGATTCGGCTCTTTTTCTAGATTTATCTGTCAATACAAGCAATTCAGGGTTTTGTGACCTCCTCCCAAACATGCACTACCGTAGGAAGAATTGGGGAGATGAGAAGGGAAAAGGGATGAGAGAAATGACACCGCAAAGGTACACTTGATTACAAATCAATACAGTCAAGTTCCTAACCTCTACAGTGTGCCCTTAGACCTAAAGATCTAAGTTACCTACTATCACGAACTACGGAACCGAATGCGAGCACCGCGGAACCACCGGGCCAGATTGAAAGGCCGTTTGCCCCAGTCTTAGACACCCGATAGCACACGGGAACTCTCACCAGCACGTAGTCGCTACACACAGGTAGTTAGACCTCCAATCCTTAGTAAGGGTCAAGTTACTACCAGTTTTAATTAGAGGCTTAGGGTCAAGTGCTTTTGGAATGTGAAGGGCGTTGTTTACGGGTAATGCCCAAGTGATTGATTTTAAGAGTGTGTAAGAACAAGCATGCAACGGGGAAATCTCCCCGAATTGAAGTTTTAATTGGTGAATGGTTTTTAGAGTTCAACCTTAAGTAGTATGAAGTTTAGGATTTTGCTGAATTACCAATTCAACCAATCTCCGGGTTTTGCAAGAATACAGGTTTTCTTTCTAAAGCCCAAGAAACCCTTATTCAATTATCAGTTAGTTAATGCATGCTAAAATGCAATGGGCTACCCTAAATGGAGATTTCTATGTGTGGATGCGCGAATCAATTTTATATCAATGTGAAAGGGAGCCAAAACACTTCAATTCAAGTGCTCCCAATCACCAGAAAGATATCCACACACAAGGCTTCAACCAACAGATAAAGAAAGTAAAATTGTTGGGGTTGAAGTATTCAGGATCGAATCACAGGTAAGTTTGAAAGGTTGTGGTGGGGTTGGAATCAACTCAATTCCAAATCTCCCCACCAAAAATGTGATCCTGAATTAAAGATAATTGAGGCAAAAGAGGGATACAAGCAATCTTTTTCTTTGCCTCAAAGAATACTTCCCATGGCGAAAAATCTAAGAATCAAGATTCTAGAATTTTCGCTATGCGAAGTAAGGCGGGAAATCCCGGGGCAGTGGGAGTGAAGACAACCAATCAATCAAGTGAATTTTAATCCACTTGCCCTCAAGAAATCCCAAGAAGTTTTTCTAATTTTTAGTTTTAAATTTTTTTTTTTTTTTTTTTTTTTTTTGTGTGGTGGCAAGTTAACCCTAATTTGATGAGAAAAGAAAACCTACTTGTTCGGTAACGTGTGCGAAGTTCCAATGCGATGTCGGCGTCTTCACGCTCTCGTTCCCGCCTTGGATCTGCTCACGTCCTCGACTTCGTCAGCCTTCTCCTTCCACCAGGTTCACCTGCACACCAAAAACAACAATACCCGTGAAGAGAGAAGAGACAAATTTAAAGGAATTGGATAGAAACTTACTCGAAAGTGCACCTCCCCGGCAACGGCGCCAGAAAAGTTATGATGGTCGGCCTGGATAGGTTGTTAATATGATATTTTTATCGTTGAAATGTGTATAGTGGTTAACCTAATTCAGACCTAACCATCTCTTTACAAAATTTTTAACCTGGCCTAATTGATTTTATCTTGTCACTTTTAAGCCCAGGGTCGAACTCAGGGAAGTGGGGTTCAAGTCGAGTTTCTACGTTTTCCTTAAAACGTGTCTCTTCCGTTCGTTTATTCTGTTTTTGGTATTTTTCTTATTTAGGTTTTTTTTCTGGTAATCCTTGTTCTTGAGGCACACCCTCAAAATTGTGTCCTTGGCTTTTAGCCAAAACAGAGTTTCAAAACATGTCTTGCTACTTGCAAGACGGGGTACCTGCAAATCAAAGATTATCTTTTCACTTTTATACCTTTTTTTTATCTTTTTACTAAGGAAGCTATCAGATAGAAAGTAAATATAGTAGCTATAGATATATATTTATATGTAGTATATATATAAAGGGGTGGGGGTGGAGGTGACGATGGAGTGTAGCACTATGTCGAGTCAGCCGACGTCTAGAGAGACGCAACCAACACGACTAGGTGCCGCGTGGAGTGTGGATGGAGGATGGATGATGTATGGGACCACGCTTTTTTGTACGCGTGTATCAGGGAATATCAGCAACTGGTGCAGATATCCCCGCGATACAGCGTATAATAAATAACGTGAAAATATATGTACATATGTATGTATATAAATGTATAAGTATATATGTATAGATATATATAGATATATATATATATATATAGGTGTATATATATATATATATGTATGTATATTTGTATATAGCTATGTATATATGTATATAAGTATATATATATAATACTATATAGATATATATATATATATGTATATAGGTATATATGTATCTAGATATATATGTATATATATATGTGTATATGTATAAGTATATAGATATGTATATATATATATATGTATATGAGTATGTGTATATATATATATATATATATATATATATATATATTATATATGTATATGTATATATATATTATACTATATGTATGTATACATAACTATATAGATATACTATGTATATATAAGTATATATATATAGATATATGTATATGTATATGTATATATATATATATATATGTATGTATATAAGTTACTATTAGTGTGTGAGTGTGTGTGTCGGTGAATGGGTGTGTGTGTCGGTGAATGGGTGTGTGTGTGTTACTGTAAGTGAAAAAAGAGAGAGAGAGAGAGATCGGCAGAGGGAGAGAATGCAGCCGCTCTGCAGGAGGCACGATACGTCGTCTGCAGATGGCGGCCGACGTCTGGAGGTCGCGGGCGCACGGGGGCGTACTCGCGCAGAGGAGATGAGGAGTCTGCGTCGACCTGCTGCGAGCGCGGAGGCTCGGGACAGTGCGCGCGGGGCTCTGTGGGTGCTGGCAGGGAGGCGGGAAGGGGCCTGGCCGGCCGCTGCAGAGGCGCGCAGCGACCGGTTGCGGGCGTAGAGGCGGGCGACAGAGCAGACGAACGGAGGCGGGGAAGGCCTGCAGGCGCGCGCAGAGGGGCTGGGGCGCCTGCAGTTGCTCGCGGAGGCTGCGGGGGCCGCTGCTGCTGCTGCTTCAAGCTTCAGACCTTGAAGCGGCAGCCATGGCGGGAAGTGCGGGAATGGGAAAAAAAATGAAAAAGAGAAGAGCCACCACGCCCACCGGCTCTTTGAAGAGCTGGGCGGTGGTGGTCTCACTGTGGTGGTGTGCACCACAGTGAGCTCCTGCCCGCCGGGTGTCTCCTCGAAGGAGGTCCGGCGTATGGAGGGGAGGACGGTGGTGGTGATGAGCTGAAGGTGGTTTTTTTCTTGCTGCCGCCAGCCCCCGAAGAAGAAGAACCCGTGGCTTCTTATAGAAGAAGAGAGCATGGTCATGCAGCATGCGGGGAATGGGAGGAATGGCAGCCGCAGGGAATGGCTTGGGCAGGGAGAGGGCGGATGCGCGCGGGAAGTTGCAGCAGCGGGAAGGACGGCAGGGAGAGGCAGCGGAGAAGAAGTTGCAGCCATAGGGAGAAAAAATAGAAATCAAGAGGAAATAAAAATAGAGAAGGGAATTTTTGCAAATATGCACTCGAGGAAAAAAGTGAATTATGAAGTCATTTATTTCAATCTTCCCTCCTCTTAATTAAATGCATGAATGCAAGTATTTTTACAGATGCGACTATAGGATTATAATATACATAGTTAATGCTAGAAAATAGCATAAGAAGGCGTCCTTATAGGCGTGTTTTGAGGTGTAAACAGCGTCCTATGACACAGTTGACCCGGAAGGACGTGCCTTTCGCTTGGACAGACGCCTGTGAGGCGTGTTTTCTGGAGCTGAAGGAGAGGTTGACCTCGGCTCCAGTGCTCACCATCCCTGACAGTAGTGGCGGGTTCGTTGTGTACACGGACGCTTCCTTGCAGGGGTTAGGAGGTGTGCTCATGCAGAGGGGTCATGTTGTCGCTTACGCTTCACGGCAACTGAAGCCCCATGAGCATACCTACCCTACCCACGACCTAGAGTTGGCAGCTGTTGTCTTCGCGCTGAAGACCTGGAGGCACTACATGTACGGTGAGACCTTCGAGATTTTTACAGATCACAAGAGCCTCAGATATCTTTTTGACCAGAAGGAGCTCAACTTGAGACAGAGACGTTGGTTGGAGCTCCTGAAGGACTATGATTGCAGCATCTCCTACCACTCGGGAAAGGCCAATGTGGTGGCTGACGCCTTGAGCCGTAAGGCGCCCGCACGCTTGGCCAGTCTACAGTTACAGAGTTGGAGCCTTTTGGAGGAGGTGGGCAGTTGGCGACCTCTAGAGTTACGAGGATACTGTGGGGCAGTGACGGTGACACGGCAGACCAGGCCAGAGCTGATAGACCGTATCATCACAGGACAGATGGCTGATCCGTCCTTGCAGTCTTTGCGCGACAGAGTACTATCAGGGGACCCAGGGGACTTCTCTTTCACAGACCAGGTGTTACGCTTGAGGGGACGGTTGTGCGTTCCCAGAGACGAGGAGCTGTTGAGAGAGCTCCTGACTGAGGCACACGGTTCCAGATTCACCATACATCCCGGAAACACGAAAATGTACCATGACTTGAGGCGCGAGTTTTGGTGGAGAGGGATGAAGCAGGATGTGGGTGAGTTCGTGCAGCAGTGCTTAGTGTGCCAGCAGGTGAAAGCCGAGCATCAGAGGCCTGCAGGGCCGCTTCAGCCGCTTCCAGTGCCAGAGTGGAAGTGGGAGAGCACCACCATGGACTTGGTGGTGGGCTTACCTGTTACCCAGCGGGGACACGACGCAGTCTGGGTAATAGTGGATAGATTGACGAAGAGGGCGCGATTCTTGCCAATCCGAGTCACTTTGGGACCAGCACAGTTGGCAGAGAGGTATATCCGTGATGTGGTGCGACTACACGGAGTTCCGCGGGAGATCGTATCCGACCGGGATACCCGCTTTACGTCCCAGTTTTGGGCTGAGTTTCAGCAGGCCTTGGGGACGAGGTTGAGGTTTAGCACGGCTTACCACCCCAAGACGAATGGACAGTCTGAGCGCACGATACAAACACTCGAGGACCTTTTGCGTGCCTGTGTACTGGACTGGAGGGGCTCTTGGGAGGAGCACCTGCCCCTAGCGGAGTTTGCATACAACAACAGTTATCACTCGAGCATCGGCATGGCTCCATACGAGGCTTTGTACGGAAGGAGGTGTACGACACCCTTGAGTTGGGTTGAGATGGGGACCAAGTGGGAGGTTGGCCCCAGGTTGATCCGGCAAAGTCAGGAGGTAGTTGAGCAGATCCACAGACGACTCCGCACTGTCAGGAACAGACAGAAGAGCTACGCGGATCGCAGACGCAGAGAGGTGTAGTTCGAGGTTGGGGACCACGTCTTCCTTCGTGTTTCGCCCATGAAGGGCTTACAGCGGTTTAGGGTGAGAGGGAAGCTCGCGTCGAGGTTCGTGGGGCCCTTTGAGGTCCTGGAGCGGGTTGGACCCGTTGCTTACAGACTTGCCCTTCCCCCGCAGCTTTCTGGTGTGCACGACGTGTTCCACGTGTCCAACCTCAGGAAGGACATAGCCGATTCCAGTCACGTACTGAGTCACAAGAGCGTCGAGGTGAGCGACGACCTGACCTACCCCGAGCGGCCAGTGCAGATCCTAGACCGAGCCGTCCGCAGTTTGAGACGAAAGCAAGTACCCCTGGTAAAGGTTTTGTGGAGGAGCCAGCGGTACGAGGAGGCTACCTGGGAGCCTGAGGCGACAATGCGGGAGCGGTACCCAGAGCTTTTCGCGGGTACGTCTTTTCGGACCGGGTTCGGTCCTCTTTGAGTTTGTTATGGTAATTTGGACGTCTTTTCCCGGACCCTAGTTGGCGCAAGTTTCGGGGACGAAACTTCCTTTGAGTTTGTTATATTGTTACGAACGCTGCCCCGGACATATTTTAAGACGTCTGGGAAGTGGCCCAGACGTCTGACCAGACGTCTGGGATCACATCCAGACGTCTGGGATGGTTTACAGACGTCTGAAAAATCGTTATCGTCCACACCCGCGAGTCGTCTGCGCGCGCAGACCGCATATTCGTTATTCCCTCTTTTTCTTCTGCGGCTGCAGACGCCTGCCGCGCCTTCTCTCTCTCCTCTCCGCTCGGCCTTAAAAGGGCCACGCATCCCCTCCCGTCTCCACCGTCTCCTTCTTCTTCTCCTTCCTGTGCATGAGAGCGAGCGAGCGCGAGGGCTGCAGCGGAGACCGCAGTGAGCGCGGAGGAGGCGCGACGTGCGAGGGCGGAGCTCTGCCGTGAGGGCAAGCTCGCCGGAGCGGCTTGGCCGGCCGGCGGAGGGCGCAGGGGGCGCGGAACGACGCGGAGAGGGACCTGCTGCAGTCTGAGCAGCAGGAGCGCGATGTGCGACGCGGGCGGCGTCGCGAGCAGAGTCCGGGTCGCGCCCTGATTCTGGAAAAATTTCCAGAATCAGACGTCTGGGTTGATAGGCAGACGGCGAGGACGACGTCTGGTAGCTCATACCGACGTCTGAAAGGTGTGTATTCCGCTTTCTTCTTCCTTCCTGTCGACCGACCGTACTAAGGGAGGGAGTTGGCTGTGCGCAGGTTCGCTGATTCGCCATCCTTTGCGAATCAGACGTCTGGAAGTTGTACCAGACGGCGGGAGTGACCTCCAGACGTCCGGGGTGACCATCGGACGTCTGGGAGCTAGGACAGACGTCCCCGCAGACTTCTGGACGTCTGGGAAACCACACTGAACAGGTAATTCTCTGATCCACTGTTTAAGACGTCTGGAAGAAGTTCCAGACGTCTGATTTTGCACAGTATCATCTTTTCGACCCGTTTAGGGCCCGTTCGGGCTCCGTTTTCCGCGATTCGAGTTGCGTTCTTTTAAGAATTAATTCCTCTACCCGTCTACAGTAGCTATACACTATTTTGAGACACTCCTTGTGTTTGATCCTTGTGATAGGACCTCGATCAGTTGCAGTCTTGGGAGTCGCGGAGGCGCGCGGGATTCCCGATCACGCCCCCATTACTCCCGTTGTACCTGGTAGAGTGGCTTAAGTTTATTATTAAAATCTGTTAAAGTATGGAACCATAACTAGAATCTAGGACATTGCATGAATCCTAGGAATGAGAAATGTATGGAATGATAGCTCCTAGGTGATGCATGAATCCTAGGGCTGGAAACTAGTTGTATGCTAGATCCTAGGATGTGGCATGAACCCTAGGATGGAAAAACTAGTGGAATGTATAATACTGCAGTCTTGGAAAAGTGGAAAGGAATATAAAGCTGCCTGTAAATTGAATTAACAGCTGCCTGTTATAAATAAAGAAACATGATTGAGATCATGGATTGTGAAAACGTGAAACTGGAAAGTGAAACATATGATGTTCTGAGATAAAGAGCTGGAACCCTACGGGGAATTAGGAGTGGAACTCCTGGAAAGAAAAAGGAATGGAACTGAGATGTAGTTTGTACTGTCTCTTGGGTACGCAGTACCAAGGGAAGTACCTGTACCTGTTTAGTGCAGAGTGGGGCCAGCCACCCCAGGGACCCGGGGGTTAGGATTGGCCGCTCTGTACCGACTTGTTGGCCCTCGTGTACGTAGTACCGAGGAGAGCTACTAGTGTTAAGAGAGTACTAGCTACCCCACGGGCCCCGGGGTTCTGCTAGCCTCCTTCACCGACTTGTTAGGCCCACTAGGGCAAACCAGGGTAGTCAGGCGAGGGTGCGCGGACTGTGGAGGGGCAAGGCCCCAGTTTGGTTACTGTGGAGGGGTTGGACCCCTGTTTTTGAGAGGGCTCTGCCCTGGTTCCGTGCTGTGCTTTGGGCGCACCCGTTAACGGAAACGACTGACCGCGTGCCAGTGCGGGCTAGCTACCTGTGCATTTATCGCGCGTGCTGTAGTCACCGTTACGTCTGTCAGTGACCTTGGGGTGGTTGACTGAGGGTAGGATCACCATGGGGGACTCTCCCGGCCAGGAGAGCACCACGTGCTACTTCTACTTTTGGAAAAGACTGCAATCAAGATCGTTCCCACGAGGACATTCGAGATCAAGTAAAGGATCTGAGAAATAAATGAAATAGTGAGAAAATTGAAAGATGTGAATAAAGGAAGTAATAGAACATAACAGCTACTGTACACTCTACTGTTGCCCTTAGTTAGTTTGCCACTCTACTCAGCGTTTTGCTGACGTGTTACACTCGTTACCTTTTTCAGGACCAGGTGTTGAGCAGCCAGGGTCGGCGGCTGCAGAGGACGCTGGGCCGAGTAGGGTCAAGTAGAGTTACCACAGTCTTTTGTACCTCTTTTGTTTCTGTTCTAGTGAGTAGTTTTTGTTTCCGCTGTACCTTCTTTACCTGCAGTTCTTGTTATATGATAAATGTTGTTCTACTGTTGTGGTGGTACCTACTGTAGTAGTTTCTTTCCTTACTGCTGTACTTTCTTACTGTTAGTTATATTCATGCTGAATGTGGTTTATTTTACTGTCTTTTGGTTACTTCCTCGTTGGACGACTGGGTCTTGGGATTAGTCGAGTCGGTCCGGTTCTCGTGTCTCGTAGGGACTCGGGAACCGGGTCGTTACAAGCCCCCCTGCCTAATCTCCACTCCTTAATGGTTGAGCAAATTGCTCAACTTCAAGCCAATCAGCAACTGTTGACTAGGAATATCACAAACCAAGCCAACCAAAGGCCAAATCCACCACCCTATCAGCAGCCTGTCGTTCCTCTAAAGGATTTCTATGATCCTTCCTATTATGAGGAAAGATCAAGGGTGGTCATACCTGAAGGGGACTTCGAGATCAAATCGGTTGTTCTAAATCTAATTAAGCATTTCCATGGCCTTCCTAAGGAAGACCCATTCAACCATCTTGAAAACTGACTCTTCTTGCACAAACAACTCATTCCCACAATGTGCAAGATGACCTTTGGCTAATGCAACTATTCCCATTATCTCTCAAAGATAAGACCACTTATTGGTTCAGAACAATTGACTGACCTATCACCACTTGGCCTCAGCTCAAAAGTACCTTCCTCAAGAAATTTTTTCCCATAAGTCATACTAATTCCTTGCGAAGATCTATTACAACCTTTCAACAAAAATCTTGAGAGACTTTTCATGATTCTTGGGAAAGATTTCAAGATCTCCTAAGAAGTTGCCTACACCACGAGATCCCCTTATGGCAGCTCATGCAAATATTCTATCAAGGATTAGAAGATCAAATTCGACGTTTCGTCGATGCCTCGTGTGGCGCAACTTCTTAAATAAGGATGTTGAGAGTGCCTATGACCTTTTCGAAGAAATGAGTGAAAATTCATTTAATCAAGCTTCCATGAACACCTTTAACAGAACTTCAAACTCACAGTTCTATGTTTAGCTTCCATGAACACCTTTAACAGAACTTCAAACTCACAGTTCGATGTTTATGAAATAGACACTCAATCTATCCCTGTCACCCAAGATAATCTTCAAATGATCGCTAAAAAACTCGACCAGATGCAAATAACTCAAAAGAAAATTGAGGAAAGGCTTGTCACACCAATCCAAGTCCGACAGATTCCACATCTAACCCAGCCCAACATTCCACGAAGAGAAAATTTACATACTCTAAACACCACCCCTGCTGATTATCATCAATACCCCGAGGCTTTCTATGATTCATTGGGGAATTACAATTATCCAAACCCTAACCCCACTGAAAATATTGCTGCCCTCCAGGAGCAATTTAGAAATTCTTCCAACTGGAAGAATTACCCGAACCACTCCTGGAATAACTCGGTTCCTCCCCAAACTTCAAATCAATTTATCGGGTATGGGTCGAATCCGACCTTTCATCTTAGGCCATCTCAACAAGACATCAATGCCTAGATGATGAAAACCCTGCAGGAAATGCAAAGTAAGATGACGAAAGTAACCCGTGCTGTCACAAATCTGAATAATCAGATTGGGGTTACTCTAGGACCTGCAGGACATCAACCCTCCCAACTCATACCCAATCCTAATCATCAAAGGATCCTGTATCCGAGCAGAAATCAAAACTACCATAATCAGCTTCCTTCTAATCCATCACCTCAGCAACCTCCCAGGTTTTCACAACAATAGTCCCCCCCACCTCCTCCAAATAATAATCCGACTGCACATGCAGTTACATTGAGTGGGAAAACCACCACTGATCCCGGGCCTTCACAACAACCTGGTGAAATCCACATTCCTGTGCAAATTGTCTCTAAACTCCCACATCAAGAAGAAAAAGAAACACAAAAATCGTAGGACACGACTCCTATTCCTTTTCCACAAGCTCTCCACCCCACCACTAATCGGAAAAAGAAATCTGAGCCCACAACTGAAGAACTCATGGATTTATTTGGGCAAGTTCAAATCATTATCCCTCTCCTAGATGCAATCAAATATATACCTGCCTATGCTAAATTTTTGAAAGAGATCTATCCTCCAAAAAGGCAGGCCAAAAATCTAGGATAGGTGCTTCTTTCGGAGATAGTAAGCTCTGTCATACAGAGCAAGCTACGTCCTAAGATTAAAGATCGAGGTGCACCTTTAATTTCAGTGATTATTAATGACACTACCTTCGATCGCTCCCTTCTCGATCTCAGTGCCTCAATTACTATCATTCCTACAATTTTATTTGAAGAATTTTGAGATCGGTGAACTAAAACCTGTTGAGGTTACCCTTCAATTAGCCGACCGATCTACAATCAAACCTCATGGGATTGTCGAGGATGTCTTGGTCAAGGTCCAGAATTGTGTCTTGCCCAAAGACTTTCTGGTCCTTGACATTAAGGTACCCGAATCTTTAATAAATACCCCAACAATTCTTGGACGACCCTTTTGGGCCATTGCAAAGGCAAATATAAATTATCATACAGGCAAAATGGATATCACCTGCGCAGGCCAAACTATCACCCTTGATATTTTTAAATCATCCAAGAGATTCCATGATGATAACTTTTTTGAGGACTCGGATACTGAAATATCAAATTTGGTGGAGGAGATAATGTTGGTAGATACACTTCCCGACCACATTTCTTTCAAGGACTTGGATTCAGAATCAGTGGTCGGCAAAATTTATGACTCGGAGACTTGTCTTCTATAAAAATCTATTCCTAATGATCCCCCTAATTATTCCCCTGACCCACCCACTTTTTTTTCAACCCACCCTTGCACACTAACCTCACCTACCTTTCATCATTCCTCTCCCACCACCTTTCGCCTGGACCTACCACCAAATCTGCTCAAGTTTGTCATTCATCTTGAATTAAAACCATGGCTAGACTCGGGTCACATTACCATTTTCCATCAAATTTTGATCCCCATCTATTTAGCACTCAACTTTCCAGAGATCCAGAAGAAGACCCTTTTTATGTGGGCAACCAAGTGTTCAACTACTTACATGATCATTTGTCTTCTGTGCATACCTTCATGCCCGGCTGAATGGCATAAAAAATAGCACTGGATGGGAAGTAACCCATCATTTTTCCTACTTTCTTTTTCTCTTTCTTTTTCTAGGTTTTAACTATCCTAAACCCAACCACCTCACCCTAAGGTGATCCCTTTTCCCTTCTAATGCATGAGGACATTGTATATCATAAGTATGGGAGGGTGTTTTTAAATTTTGACGATCGATTTAGGATTTTCAAAACTTAAAAATATGCATTTTTCCTTTATCATTTTTCTGCTGCATTCCCAAAAAAATAAAAATGATAAAAACTTTTTGAGGAAATTTTGAAATCGGGATTAAGTTTGAGCATTCACTTTTGGTACAATGGGATTTAACCTTTAACAAATTAGGGATAAGGATACGGATCTGATTATTAGAATTTCAGGATCTACCTTTAGACTAAATCAAATATCCTTCTTTAAAATTTCACCTAAACTCATGATAGTTCAGGTGACTTGATCATCTTTTGTAACATGGAAAGTATCTGACTTAATTTCTAATACAAAAACTTGAAATTTGTGCAAAATTTTTTGTGTCAAAATTCACACACAAGCCAACACCTAAAAATAATTAAAATTTAGAAAAATCCCTTTGTTTGGCCTTAATAAGTCCAAAGCAGATCATTGGTTTAAGTTCCTACCGCCAAGAAGGAGGAAAACGCCTCCTTTGAGGATGCGATGTTAACATGTTATCGCCTCGACGCTACTCTATATCTATATTTCATATCTTTAGACGGAGCATCAAAGCGCATTTTTGCAGCACAAGTATCTTGGACGGTGCTCTACTTGTAATGTCGGAGCAAGAGCTTGAGTTTGCTTGGAGCACCCCTTTACACCGCATTGTGTTTTAGGGTTGTGAGCTCCTAGGTGGTGTCATGGACAGTGTTATCTCGAAGTACTGGTACCAGAGCCCCCTCGAGGATTGGTAACGGGAATGATGATCCCGATACATCTGTTAAAGACTAAGCTAAGAATAATAAGCATGGGGAAGAGAAAAAAAAAATTTAAACCAAAAACACGCCCTTATAAATGTTGCCTTTTCATAAGAATAAGGTTTTAAAGGTTATTGCAAGTTGCGAATCATATTCAAGAGCCAGAAAAATCCTAAATACAAAAAATTTCTAGTCATCTGAATTAACAAGAGGTTAATCTGTGAATTTTTTGGAGCATATATTGATCCCGATTCATTTAATTTTTGGATCTGAAAATAAATCCTGATGTTTATCTTTAACAAATCTTGTACCTCCTGTGTTTGGATCAACCAAGGTCCTGTAATCTCTTTCTCCTCAAAAGTTGAAAAAATTAGATTTCCCCAAAAATTTTGTTTCGTAAAAATTTATTTTGCTAAGAGATTAGCAAAAGATGAGCATGTGGGTGTGATAAATGCTAGTTTATCATCATTATTATGCCCTAAAACAGATCTAGCTCTTAGGATTTTAACTCTACGAATGGGTTTTTAGGCTACATTAGGCATAAATTAGATTAGGCATGCATTACACATTTTTGTTGTCTTTTTGATAAGTTTATTTGAGTGTTAGGGATAAACAGATAGTTAGATCTCCAGAACCCTAGCACTCAGGAAGGCAACTGGTGAAGAAAAGCTCAAACCAGCTGGGACTCAGCCAAATCCAACTCATTATAGCTGGATTCCAGCTCACTTGAACTAGGGTTAGCTCATCATAGCTCCATTCAACTCATCTCAGCTGAATGGTAGCTCAAGATAGCTTATCTTAGCTCACCCTACCTCGAGTTAGCTCAAAATAGCTCAACTTAGTTAAGTCTAGCTCATCTCAGCTCTTATTAGTTCACTGGGAGCTCTAACTAGCTCAGCTAAATTAACTGGAGCTTACCTCAACTCAGGTCCAGCTACCTCCAGCTCTACTCAACTCAAGTCAGCTGAAGATGACTTCACTCTAGCTCAAGCCAGCTCAAGTCTAGCTCCCGGAGACTCCACTTAGCTCAACTTAGTTGAGCTGAGATACCTTAGCTACTCCAACTAGCTAGGTCCTCCCCGGGAAGATCAGACCCAGCTCACCTCAGCATATCTTAGCAGAAGCCAACTTACTTTAGCTTGGCTTAGTAGCTAGCAAAGAACTAGCAAGCTAAGCTAGCTAAAGTAGCTCCTTGCGATCTTCTTCAGCAGCTATTAGCTCCTATGCAACTCCAGACAGCTCCCCTTCAGCTCTTCTTCTCAAAACCCTAATTCCTCATACCTCTCCTCTACTCATCTACTAGCTTAGCTAGCTTAGCTAAGTTCTCCACTCCTTGGTCATCCACCTTAGCTAACCCTAACTCCACCTACATAACCCTCCACTTCATATTTTCTTCCATTACGACTACTCTGCTCTTGTTTTGAAAGAAGTCTAGGGGAACCTTTGCCCCAACCTTCGTGTAGTGAACTCCCCAAGGGATGCTTGGGAAGAGGCCAAGAGGGGGAATATTTGTGACATTCTCTTCTCCAAGATCCTTCTAGGCATTATTAGGCACCCTTGGAAAGAAAAAAATGGAAGGTTTCATAGTGGGCAGCATAAGCCTCCATAAATCATGGCTGCCACTATATTTCACTTGTTGATTGATGATTCATTAATTGTTATTTTTCTTGATTAACTTATTTGTGTTTCTTCTTGTATCCCCATGGGGGTTGTTTAGGTGTGCACTCGCGTTGAGCTGGTTGGCCTCTGAGTAAATATATTACCCATTTACTAACAAAAGGATTTTTATGTAGTTGTGATTGAAATCTTAAAAAATTACTTTGTTGTCATCTATTTTCTAATATTGATTGAAATCTTAAAAAATTACTTTGTTGTCATCTATTTTCTAATATTACTTTAAATGTCATCGAAAAAATGATGTGATTTTTATAATTGTCACTCCGTTAATTAGCAATGTTAACTTTAACGGTGTTAAACTTAAAAGTAATAAAAATTTATTTTTCTACACCTAAAACTTACTTTCTATTTTCTACCATTCATTCCTTCTTCCTCCTCCCCACTCCACCTTCCTCCTCCCCCCTCCACCTCCCTATCCTCCTCTTCACCTCCACCACACCCACCACCATCACCCTTCCCCCGTTCCCTCCTCCCCACTACACACCACCCCCCTCCCCTCCCTTGTTGCACACCACCACCACTCTCCCCCTCCTTCCTCCTCACTGCACACAACCACCACCACTAGCCTCTTTCAGGTTACCACCCTATCAAAATTTCATGCTTAAATTCCTTGCCAATAAAAAGATAAAATTGAGGAAGCACATTTATATCAATGATTTTAGTCAATCTGAATGCTTGACTTCGTTTATTTGCTGCAACTGAATAGTGCATCCAAATGTCTTAATATTTGGTATAAGCTACTTAGGGTAGTTCTCTTTCATTATTAATTTTTTTAGAAAGTTTTGGAACTTGTTTGTGTTGGTGCAAGGGCACCACGTTCGTTAATTTTGATGATAACAAAATACTTGGTATTTAACATTTGCATTTGAGCTTAAGTTTTCAGGAATAATGCAAATGGAATCAAGTGTGAAGAAGCTCAAGTTTGTATCCATGGTAAATTGAAGGAGCTTGATGGAGAAGTGGAGAAAGTGTGGAAAAGAATATGACAGATATCTTCTTTCTTATATGTATTTTGTAATTGTATTTTTGTACTTTACTCTTTATTTTTCCTTAGATTCATGTAAAAAGTCTAAAAGTATCATACCTTAGTCCTAGGATCACTTACACATCACTAGGATACTTAAGCAAACCTTAGAATAGAAATAGAAAACCAAAACAAAAATTAGACAGTCCAATCAGACATCTGATAGTAACATTTAAGTCGTCTAATATCTAACCTAGACGTCAAACTATCTAGGCTTCAATTTAACAACCTGTGCCTTTCTAGTTAGATGTCCTATCTTAGTTCCAGACATCTAAAAAGGTGTCTAATGTCATTGCCAGACATCCAAGTTGAGAATCATTAGCCTATCAAAACATTATTTTCGAGGATTATCTGATGATTACATTAATACTTTTTCCATATGTCCATAGAGGTTTCCAGACATCTGATAAAGAGATGTTAGACCCAAATCCAACGATGTCAGACCTATATTCAATTGTTGGCTCCTTGGAATCAATTCTCGTAGTTTTCATACGTCCATACATTTATCCAGACTACCAATATGTCATCTAACCTTTAAGATCTAGAACCCTGTTTGGATCTAGTTAAAATAGGAACAAACCCGCCTATTATTAGACGTCCAATTTTAGTGCCAAATGTCTTATTATAGCACATCAAACATCTACTTAAATCCCTGTTTCGATCCAATAAGATTAGGGACTCTGACCCTTTAGAGCAGCTGTCCAAAATTTACATCAGACGTCTGACCAAACATCTGACTCGAATATTAGATGTCCGATAACTCTGTTAGAATCATAATGACCTTGATTTCATTGGGATTTTGGCCAAATCTCTTAAGCCTTGTTCCAAATGGCTACAAGAGGTTTCCTAAACCTTCCAAACACTTCTTAAGACCTCTATAAATAGGAGAGGACCCTTCCTAAGACAAACACACCTAGAGAAACTACTTCCACTTACATTTGTGTCCAAGGAAAGAAAAGATCAACTAGAAGAAAAGCCATTTCTCTTCAAGCCTTCCAACATACATTAAAGAGCACCGTCTTAGCTGTGCACCTGCTCTCTAATCTACGCACTCTACATTTGAGAGTATCAACTCGCACACTGCATTGCTAGCCGATGCACTTCCAATTCAGAGAAGTACCTTTTTCCAATAGAAACTAGACTTAATATATATCTATTTAGGCTCTATAGGATTGTTGTAATTTGATTTTTGTTGTGTGGTTGGGTATTCACGTGGTGATTTCTTATCTCCTTGGTGAAATAAAATACTCCTCATGAAGAGGAGGAGTTTAAGGTTACACTACCCTCGGTTGTAAAGTAGTGTGGTTATAAGAGGTGTCACCCTCATTTAAGTGACACAGGTAGTGGATTTTTGATCTACTAGGTAGATTGGGAAATCTTAAGTCGACAGACTTAAGTGGTGGTTTTTACCTAGGTTTGAGTTTTCACCTAAAAATCTTCTGTCTTTGTGAGATTGTTTATTTGTGTGATTGCTTATATTATTTCCGCATTATTTTCCTATCACACAAATCTCACTTCCCTCATAATTCAGAATTATAGTTTGGTATTTTTACTCTATATTTTATGAAAGCATGCTAGCTGCAAAAATAGTTTACATAGCATGATATTGTGTTTGTCGAAATAAAATAGAATTAAAAGCCTAAAGTAATGCAAGTGAAATGATCAACTTGTATTTTAATCCCCAAGTCAACCTTACTTTTTGTCATTGGGGAATGAATTAAAACCTTATTATTTATGCCTGGTAAGAGTAGACACAACTGTTGATGAAAATCATAGCTAAGATGATTAACAAAAAAGGGAGTGTTGAAATGAGTTATGGGAATCACAAAGGATTGATTACGTTGACTTTGTGAAGCAAAAGGTTCATTGCGCTCAAGTTGAATGCCTAAGAATTGTTAGTAGATGATAGCTACTTGTAAGTGACTAGAACTTAAATGGTTTTTAATTTCGATGATAGGTTAAAAGCCTATCAAAGGAGATACTTGAGTCCATGGTCTAGCTAGCACTCTAGCTAGATGGTACATGGAAGCTTAGATTCAATCATCCTCAACCTATCCAATGGGGATCTCAAGCACATAGGTTATCTTCCCAATTTACAAGGAACTAGTTTTGAGCCCGCACCTTGATACGGAAGTATAAAAGTCAAAATAATATTAATTAGGAAGTATACTGTAATAAAATGTATTGCACGGTATATTTTGGTTTTCGACCAGTGGAAAATAAAAAATACCAATCGAATATTAAAAACACATCACACATTGCAAAATGCATTATCGCATACCTTGGTGCAAGAATACAAAAGTCAAAAAAATATCAATTGGGAAGTATACTGTAACAAAATATATTTCTCAGTGAATCTTAGATTTCGACCTGTGAAACACTCAGTATATTTTGATTTTCAATCAGTGTTTTAAATTATATTTATATGACCTCATTTTGTATATATATTATTTCATACTCTTGTAGAAACATATTCAATATTAGTCTCTAATGAAAAAACATAAGACAAAGAGGTCGTCGATGGAGACGAAATTCGAAACAGACGTACGTACTAAATAGTGTGGAAGAAAAATATAATAAGAGGAAACAAAAAAAGAGATAAGAGAGAGAGTGGCGGAGAAGAGATTGAGAGAGTGTGGCAGAGCGTGCACAACGGTAGGCAAAGATGAACCGTAGCAAACGAAAAATTTTAAAAAAAAATTAAACATTACATAAACTAATTGAAATAATAACAGAATCACAGTCCACTATATAAATAACTAGTTGATAGGCTATACTTTGTCGTGTGAGTATAATATATTCAACATGTAACAAACTTCTGCTATCCATTTTAATAAAATTGGCATTTATTCAGCAACTAATTTTTTATTTCAAGAAACCCATATGAGAATATTTATTTATAGTGTAAGCAAGAATTCCTAATTACATGTTCTAAATCTTTAGTTACAAAGCCAAGTGTCAAGGGCAACCAATTCAATTACACTCTAAACAATCGGTTATCCGCTAACCTGTCAAGACCTAAAACTCTTGACTTTTCCCTAAATCAATTCATTCAGTGCCCTGCAAGTTTGACCTCATCATATTTCAGCAAAATAATCAATTCACAGGTGCCATAAATGTCCTTGCATGTCCTTGCAACTTTACCTCTTGAAAATTTAAATGTTGAGAATAACTGTTTCACTGGACGAATTCCTTAAGAAAAATAAAGAGCTTCCAATTTGGTGGCAACAGGTGGAACAATAGCCTAACACCTCTAGCAAGATAAGATTCTAGAATTTTGGTATGTCAGAGAGTACAGATTTCAGGTGTTTGCCTACTTTTTTTCGTCTTTTGTCGTCTTAATGTTACAGATGCAACGCTGTATTAAAGCAAGTCCATAAAAATCCTTCTTTGAGCAAGAAAGCAAGTATAGATATGGCAACTCTCCACACATGCCACAAATTGCCATGAGAAGAAGATTCTAGTGTTGAAATGATCAAATCATTTTCCCTAAGGACCCCATCATAAACCATTTATCCTGAAGAAAAACCGTGATAATAACCGATGAACCTAACTTTTAGTTAAATTCATGCACTAAGACACATGAAGAAAGATTTAGAAAAAACAATATGTCATTTGCATATCTCCTTTCATCTATGCGAACAAACTAATGACGCTTTAGTTAGCTTTAAGACACACAGAAAGACATAGAGAGAATGATCCAATAAAACATGATATAGACTATACAGGCCAAAAAACAACTAATGACGTGACCAAGTGAACCATCAGAAATAGATAGTGCATGAATGTCATGGGTGAAAGGAAGACCCTCCCATAAAATTATGAATTGACTCATGAATATTTGCAGTTTAAGAATGTGATTGATTTGATCAAGAAATTGAAAAAAGAGAAGTTCTACCATATGGACAACATCTTGTGATGGGAGTTGGTCACGATTGATCGTGCTGACAATTCTGTGAGATAGCAACCAATTACAATTATAAGCTTGTAAATAAAAATGTAATTAGATCCCTGAGAACATCTTGGATTTTTTTACAGATTTCAAAAGCTAAACTCCATGAGGTGTACCGGCAAGTTGTCCTTGGTGCTCATCTGCTCCATCAGTCGCGCATGGAGGACCTCTTTCGCATCGTGGTTGGCCAAAGCATAGTGAGGAAAAAGGCGAGCAAGTTGAGAGCTTGGTTGGTTGGTGGGGGTGCCCTACTTACTTGTTGGGGAGGGACTCGAAGTGGTGACATATAGTGCTGAGAAGCTTCTCGGGGAGTTGGCTCCCCAGGTAAGATGAGAGCTTGGTTGGTTTGTGGGGTTGCCCTACTTATCTATGGAGGAGGGACTTGAAGTGGCGACATACAGTGGTGAGGAGCTTCGCGGGTAGTTGGCTCCCTAAGAAGAGCTCGATTAGGTTGTGAATGATGCTGCCCGAGGGGAGCTTATCCTTGGAGGCCTTCGTGGAGGCGAATTGGTCACGGAGGGTGTCGAGGTTGAGGGAGCTCTTTAGGGTTGAAATGGCATCGACAAAGCTGTGGTCGAGGCGATGCTGCCAATTCTTTTGGGGGAGTGATGGGCCCCGAGAGGTCATCAAAGAATTTGTTGATGTAGGAAACATAACATAGCTACAAGAGAATGAAAATATGTAGGATGATCAGAGCTCATAATTAATAGGAGGATCCGACTCAAAAAATCACAAGCAAGCAATCGCAAGGAAAACAAGGAGATTGATGACCCAGTTCCACCACAAGGGGTGTACGTCTAGGGGGAGGGCAATGCTCCCGAATATTTAGTAGTAAATAGCGTCAATACAATCTCTTTCCCGGATCACCTACTTTTGCCTAAAGAGAAGCCTCGAGGCCTTTATTTGTTATTTATAGTGCCAGAAGTATCTTCGTAAGATCTTCTTCAACGGTCTTTTCGGACTCTCCAACATGTCCGTTGTCAGGGCACATCCGTTGTCAGGCTATTAATGGTATCGGTAACGCCATCATTATCACTGACGTGGGTGTCGTGGACTTTTTCCACCACATCTTTGACTTTAGTCAAATCATATCCTCTCGCGAGTCAGGCGTGTCCTGATTTGCCCGAGCGTAGGCAAATTGAGCAGAGCCGGATTCTCCTGTTTACTCCGTATCCAGGTAGCCGAATCCTTTCTCGAGCTTCATGTGGAGTTTTGAGTCCGACGGTGCTTTTTGCCCTCATCAGGGAGCAAGGAGGAAGGAGGGGAAGAGGAGGTGGGGGCGGAGGCACTGGAGGAAGAGAAGGCCTTTGAACAATCGTGGGTCTTCGTGAGTACTTGTTCCACCATGTCCTTGTCCGTGCACAGCCTCCCTAACCAGTACTCCAAGGCCGCCACCATGGGAGCAAAGAACCCATGAGGCGAGGGAAATGTGGATTTGAGCTGCAGCAGTGTTTCGGAATTCGTGGGGTCCATGTCATCAAATTGGAGGGTGGGGAGGTCGTTGGAGGAGTAGTCAAGGATGGAGAGGTCCCTGAGGAGCGAGAGGGAGAGGAGGAAGTGGAAGGAGAGGGGGTGGAGGGAGGAGAGTTGAGGGAGAGGAGGTTGCAGAGTGCACGCAAGGAGAGGACAATGGCCGTGAAATAGCGAAGGAAGTGAAACTTTTGCATGGGAGAAAATAGAGGAAACCCTAAACCCCAAACGATCGGGTACCAGACATCCACCGATCCCTCACTTCGGTGGGATTCCTCGCCTGCAAGGCGGCGTGGATCATAGGGGAGAAGGGACAATCAAGCTTGTAGTGCTTAACGGAAAGGGAGGTGATGTAGGAGCGGTGGAGGTAGGGGCGGAGGGTGAGGATGGTGACGGTGGCAAGGAGGAGGAGGAGGAGGAGGAGGAGGAGGGTGAAGAGGAGGCAGAGGCACCATTTAGGGTTTGAGGAGAGCTTGGGCAGGGAGGGGGAGGGGGGTGATAAAATCTGGCTCGATGTTTATGATAATAACATGTAATGTCATTATACCACGCAGATTCATATAGATTAAGGAAGATAGGAGCAATTCTACATTTAAAAAGCAGAAGTTAATCCAACATCGAGATAGATATCATGTTTCTACATTTTGTTTTAACGTTGAAATTTGTTTTAACGTTGAAACAAGTTCTTTAAGGCCATATTTTGTTGTCGAAATAAATATTAATTCTATATCTAATTCCACATTTGTCGTCTCTAATTTCAAAATTATACAATTTCGAAATTAGGAGTATAATTTTAAAATTAGTCAATTCCACCCCCTATTAATTCCGCTTACTTCTTTTCAACTAGTTAATTTTTTTCTTGTTCCATCAGATAAATACTCCTCAGTAAAATAAAATTTCATAATTTCTTTAACAAGATAATAAACCTAACCAAATATTCGGATGAAATAAAATTCTAAAATTTTGCTATTCCTCTTTCTTCTCATTTTTATTTCTTATAATAATTTTCCTTAGAGCAGGTTACCTCAGCTTGGCTCCCACCTCCCTCGTGGAGAAAAAAAACCTTCCGCTTCTCCTCCGACCTCCCCTCCTCCTCCTACGATCCATCGCTTCCATTCCTCCTCTGTCGATCAGCGCTCTAACCGCTGCCTCCTCATCATCATCTTTCCCGCCCTCCACCCCCGAAACTCCTTGCTCTCCATCCTCCCCCATTTCCTCCTCCTCTATAAATTAGGGCCACCACCAAAGAACCTGATTCCCTGGTAAGTTCTCCTCCCCAAGTGCTCCCACTCGTCCCCCGCGAACACCACCGCGACCCCCCCTCCCCCCCCCCCCCCCCCCCCCCCCCCTCCCCCACCCATTCCCCTCACTTCTTCATGTCCTCCTCCTCTCTGGGGCTCTCTAAGGTTAGGTTTAGGGTTAAGGTTTCCCCTCCACAATTGCGAGGCCATCCAGGACGGATCAGATCACGTCAGAGATCGTTCCGAGGGATCGATTCCACTTGCTATGATCTCCTTGAAGCCCGATGTGCGGCAGCACCTGCAGCTGTTCGGATTGGGGATCGATTCCGTATGGTGACAAATCCGTGTGGTAGACTGAAAGGGGTGCACCGCACCTTCAGTCACTGGATGGGTAGATCGAGGTGCAGCCATTGTAGCAGCTCAAGCAGCTTGAACGTTTGGTGATTAGGGTTTTGAATAGGAGGACTTCTGGTGGCTATCAGGTGCGAATCACCACCCCTTATGTCCGACTTTCCCTACCTGATCCCTGAAATATGGTGAAGCTTACTGTGATTGATCCCCTTTTCAATGATCCGATCTCGCGTACTAACAGCCACCATTACTCTGGTAAAATAACAAATCGATGAAATGGATTCCTCGATGGTCCCCGTCGCCATCGCTGGAATGTGCAGTTTGGGCTCTGGGAACCATCAACTGCCATCACGTGCAGTCCTGCATGGATACATCTTCTCTGGGAACGCAACCTTGTGATGCTGATGGTTCTTCAATTAATAAAGCAGTTACTGACGTGGACGAGAAATGGATTTTATCCGTAACCAATTAGAAGTGGGTATATCCTGAAACCAAACGGGCATAGAGACAGGACTCTTGGAGGGTTCCTCATTCCAGTCCTTCCATAAAATAAATTTCTGACCTTTTTATATTTCAAATATTTTCATTTTCTTAATTTTTTGCTGTGCTATGGATGTGAAAATTGTGGCATTGAGAACTCAGGATACCTAGCTGCAGGGAGAAACCCTCCACAGGCAGCAAGCTAGGCTCCTCCCCAGCTCCTTTCCAAGGTTGTAGTGGCTTTATTCTTGAAGGAACCTGTTCTACTTCCACTATTGCTCATGGGAATGACTTTTGCCCTATAGAAAATTGCGAAGGCTGCACTTTTTTATCTATGGGCATTATAATATACACGCGAGTTTCCAACTATCATGGGAGACAAAATGCTTCCTTTGTTTTTTTGCCATATCTCAATGAAATCCCTCAACCATAACATGCATTCTAAGGCCTAGTTTACGGGAAGGGTTAACCCCCATTTTTGGGGGTTAACCCCCATTTACTAAGGGGGATACATGAACCCCTCTTTGGGTAGATAACACGGGTTATCCTAACTCGTGTTTAAAGGAGGGTTGCCTCAACCCCCCATTTAATCTGCGTTATCTCTCTCCACTCGCGACCCTTCGCCATCCCCTTTCTGTCGAAGACGCCCTTCTTATTTTTTCGTCGCATCGCTCTCTCCGCTCGTGATGGCGCATTCCGAAACCCTCGTTCTCAGCGATCTTTGTTGGCACTGTAGAAGCAGGAGGGCTTTGGCGCGCTTCGATGCTTGTTGTAGTCCCTCTTGTTCTTCGGATTTCTATTGCCTTTATGGCCTTCTTCCTGCAACGAAAGGTTGGTAGGTGTCCTTTCTATCGAAGTGCTTTCTCGAAGTGCTTCCTTGTCTTTACTGAAGTCCTTTCCCCTAATATGGCCGGTTCCGAGGTGTTCTTGCTCTGTTCATCCGTGAATCTGGGTGGTGTTTTCTCGTGACTTCACAATTTGATTTCGCCTTTATTTATTTTTCATTGTCTTTACTATAATCGTCGTTGGATGCATTGATTGGGTTTGGCGATAAGTGAAACCTCTATAAAAGGGTCCTTGACGCCGTTCAACTTCTCCACGTGATTTTGGAGCCCTAATCAGGTCTAGTTTCCTCTCTTTGTTTTTTTCCTTTATGATCTTTGTTCTTTGTTTCACGATGTTCTTACCTGTTATGATTTATGTCCCAGCTTTTGTTGCATGGCTAGTGTTGGGTTCTGTTTACTAGAGAGGGGCTCTGTTGTGAGGTAAGAAAACCTTCATCCCCAACCTCTTCGGTGATTTCAAATGTGTGTTTCCTTGTGATAATAGTTGGTGATTTTTACTTCGATTATACTTTGGTTCTAGTGTGTACCGTGATGGTTATTTCTGTCCATTCTTTGATTTGATGATCTCTTGCTAGTTAATACTTTTTCTTCAGATGGTTTTGTTGGTTATACCTCCTTATTGTGGTGGTTATACTCGTTCAATCAAAATTTTGACATGGGGAACCTTTCCTGGGGAATCAACTACTACCATTGCATTTTTTACATGTAACCATTGTTGCATGTACTAGACTGCTCTTGTAACCATTGCTCCTGGGGAATCTCCTACGTTATTAGACTACTTTACATGGGGAAGCTTTGCTGCTCTTGGTTTCTGCAATTTTTTTTTGCATTTTTTATATGTGGTGTTCCTGCTCCTGCTTGATGATTGTTGCATTTGGGTCACCGACTACTTTACATGGGGAAGCTGTTAGTTCAACCACTCGTATATTTTACAAAATGAAGAAAATGAAATAAAAAATAAAGCGTAGCATATTGTTTTCTCTCTGTAATAACATATTTGCAGGATTTCAAAAAGCTTTCCAAGATAGGAGATTAACAGCGTGAAGACGAGTAGCATAAGTATTAGGTCTTAGGCTTTTTCATGTAAACTTTCAAATGTTGTAATTTTCATTTTATTTGAGTCTAGAAATATTGTAAAGAGCCCCCAAACATAACCTATAAATAGCTAACTTAGGCTCCCTACACTTAGGATAAATTAGAAACAAAAACCCAACACTTATACTTTTATCAGACGTCCAGGACAATGGTTAGACGTCAGATTTTCCACTTTAAGACGTCTGACAAGTACCTCAGACGTCTAATTTCCAAGAGTTCTGCCTTTTGTTTGTCTCCGCATAAAGATCAGTCGAAGCACTTCACTTTCAGACGTCGATAACCTTACACAGACGTCTGATTCTTTACCCAGACGTCCTCAGACTAACCGTTAGAGTAAGGTTAGGCAAAAATGAATTTCCAAACGTCTTCTTTTGAACCGTTGACCATGATTTTCTTTGCGTATCTCTTGACGGCCACATAATCTTTTGGCAGAAAAAGTGGTGAAGAGTCTTTAGGTTTTCAGACGTCTGGTGATGTCCTCAGACGTCCATAACGACATCTCATCCTCTAAACCTAGAACCCTGTTTGGATCTGATGAAACCAGGAACGAATCCACCCTTCATTAGACGTCCAATAACATAATCAGACATCTTATGTCAAAATATCAGACGTCCTTCTTTTGATCCAATAGAGTCTGCCTTGGATGGCCTATAGTATTAGACGACCAGAAGAATAATCAGGCATCCTATAAGACGTCTGATCCTAGAATTAGACGTCTGATATTGCTGTCAGACTCATCATTGCCCTGATTTTGTGTGGATTTCGTCCTAAACTCTTGGGATTTGTTCTTGAAGGTTCCAAACTTGCCTATAAATAGACTACAACCCCTCTTAGGCAAGACACACCTCTTGAGATACAATTCTATTAGAAAAATCTCTTGCTCACTACTCTAAGCTCCATCTTGCCCTTGTGTTGTGCTAATACTCTGATCAAAGGGCAAATCCATACTCCCATCTCACTCCGTTCTGCAAATCATCAGGGAGTTCTTTTCATGCTTAGTAGATAAGAAAGCAACTAAATTATTGGAGTGCTCTATAGGTGTTATTTTACTTCTTAATTTTTATACTTTAGGTATCCGGCCTGTCGGATCCCCGTCTCTTCATTTTGAAGGGAGAAACCTCCGTTTAGGGATCGGAGGTGGGATTTGTAATTGAGGTACACTACCCTCATTTAAGTAGTGTGGTTAGTGGATTGATCACCTTGTGATCGAAAATCCTAAGTCAAGAGATTAGCTTAGGTGGTGGTTTTCACCCATCTTGGGTTTCCACCTAAAAATAATTGAGTACATTGTGTGATTGAATTTTTTATATTACAATATTCTATAATTTCACTATTCACCCCCCCTCTAGTGCAATTTCATTTGGTATCAGAGTAGGTTTTTCGCCTACAGGAGTAACATCCGCGGAAAGATCACATGGAGGGGAAGGCCATTTCCACAAGCAGATTGGAGGGGCAATCCACCACTCGACCACCACTCTTCGAAGGAACCAACTACACTTAATGGAAGCTGAGAATGAAGATGTGGCTTCAAGCCAATGATTTCTCCATTTGGGAGAAATGCGAATCCGCATACGTCATTCCCGAGAAACCAGAAACTGGTTACACAGTGGAGCAAATCCATCACCTTGGACTGAATGCCAAGGCAATGAACTCACTCTACTGTGCTCTCAGCTTGGAGGAATTCAACCGCATCAGCCAATGCGAAACTGCCCACGAGATCTGGAGAACCTTGGAGGTAACTCACGAAGGTACATCTAAAGTTAAATCCTCAAAGATAAACTTGTTATTGCAAGAATTCGAAGCTTTCTCTATGAAGGAGAATGAAAGACTTGGGGACATGTACACCCGATTCACGTTAATCGTGAATAACCTCAAGTCTTTAGGAAAGACATTTATAAAGGGGAAGCTTCAAGGGAAGCTCCTTCGCTCCCTTGGACCTGAGTGGGAATAGAAGGTAACGGCAATAGAAGAAGCCAACCAAGTAGAGGATCTAGACATGGAAAATCTACTTGGGAATCTCATGGCTTACGAATCAAAAATGAAGCAAAAGAAGACATCAATCTCATCGGAGCCAAAGAAGAACTTAGCCTTCAAAGCTACTTCGGATGATGAGGTAAGTACCGATGATGAAGAATTTGTTTTATTAGCTAAAACGTTTAAAAAGTTTCTCAAAAATAGAAGAGAGATCAAGGGAAGGAAAAGAGAGGAAGAACCTCTAATTTGTTATAATTGCAAAAAGAGAGGTCACATAAGGAAAGATTGTCCCTTACTCAAAAGGGATGATGAGAAGAAACCCAAGAAGCCTTCCGACTACAAGAAGATCTCCAAACTAAAAGGATTCAAGAAGAAGGTGTTTCAAGCAACGTGGGATGACTCCACCTCCGAAGAAGAGGAGGAGGAAACAAATGAAGAAACGGCATGCTTGGGATTAATGGCAACAAATGATGGTTCTGAGTCTGAATCTGAGGAACCCGAGGAGGAAGAAGGTCTACAAGGAGGAAGACAAGGAGACCACCGCCACCAAGGAGGGCGATGGGTGATGGACTCCGGATGCTCCAAACATATGACGGGAGACAAGCGCCTATTTTTGGACCTCCAACCTACGGATGGAGGAACAATTACATTTGTCAACAACCACAAGAGCCATATTATTGGCCTTGGTAAAATAGGTAACCCTCTCTCTCCCATCTCAAATGTTTCTCTAGTTAAAGGACTAAAACATAATCTTTTAAGTGTAAGTCAAATATGTGATAAGGGCTTTAAAGTAGTGTTTACTTCTAAAATGTTTGAAATTATGCATGTATTAACCAATGAAACCCTTCTTAAGGGAACTAAATTTAAAGACATTTATGTCGTAGAATTTGATAAAAATGGCACTTATGAATGTCTTATAGCAAATGATGAGTTAAGTATATGGCATAAAAGACTAGGACATGTTCATATGAATCTGGTTCAAAAACTAGCTAAACATGAATTAGTCCAAGGTCTTCCTAAAGGAAAATTTTTAAATGAGCCTATTTGTGATTCATATAAATTAGGTAAGATTATAAAATCTAGTTTTAAAAGCAAAGAAGTTATATCCACATCAAGACCTTTAGAACTACTTCACCTAGATCTATTTGGACCTACAAAATATGAGAACCTCAGTGGATGCAAATATTGCCATGTAATTGTAGATGTTTTTTTGAGGTTTTCATGGGTCTCCTTCGTGAGATCCAAAGAAGGAGTGTTTTCCGTCTTTTCTGTTTTTTGTAGGAAAGTTCAAACTAAAAAAGGCTACCAAATCACTCGTATCCGTAGTGATCATGGGGGCGAGTTTGAAAATTCCTTATTTGATGATTTTTGTCAAGAGCATGGTATTGCTCATGAGTTTTCTTTTCCTCGAACACCTCAACAAAATGGGGTGGTTGAGAGAAAACCATACTCTTCAAGAGTGTGCTCGAACATTGCTCATAGACTCGGGGTTACCGAAGTACTTTTGGGCTGAGGCGGTTAACACGGCTTGTTACGTGTTAAATCGTACCTTAATTTGATCCGGATTGCGAAAAACTTATTTTGAACTATACTATGAGAAAATACCCAAAATTAGTTATTTTAAAGTTTTTAGATGTTGATGTTTTGTCTTGAATACCGGCTCTAATTTAGATAAATTTGATGCCAAAGATGAAGAAGCCATCTTTATTGGTTATTCTCACGTAATAAGGCATATCGGGTTTTTAACAAGACCACATTAATAGTGGAGGAAACCCTCCATGTTTCCTTCGATGAATCTCCTCATTCCTCCATTGACCAAGTCAATATGGATGATGAAGATGATTCTACTATTGATGTGTTTAACATTCCAAACTCCAATATCCATAATCTTCCAAAAGATTGGATATATCAAAGGGATCATCCCGAAAGTCAAGTCATTGGAAGTGTTTCTGATGGCGTTAAAACCTGATCTCATTTTAGTTGCTCCTTTGGTCTCTCCGCCTTTGTATCTCAAGTTGAACCCAAGAGTATCGAGGAAGCGTGCTCCGAAGAACCTTGGATGATGGCCATGCAGGAGGAACTCAACCAATTCCAAAGGAATGAAGTTTGAGATCTAGTACCTAAGCCTGAAGGGCAAACGGTAATAGGTACCAAATGGGTATTCCGGAACAAGTTGAATGAATCCGGTATGGTTATTCGAAACAAGGCTCGGTTGGTAGCACAAGGGTACAACCAAGAAGAAAGAATTGATTTTGATGAGACCTACGCTCCCGTAGCTCGACTAGAATCAATTCGCATGCTTCTTTCTTATGCCGCCTTTCTTGGCTTTAAACTCTTTCAAATGGACGTTAAAAGCACGTTTCTTAACGGATTCATTAAGGAGTAAGTTTTTGTAAAACAACCTCCTGGTTTTGAGTCTCATGATAAGCCTCATTTTGTCTACAAATTAAACAAGGTACTGTATGGTCTAAAGCAAGGTCCTAAAGCTTGGTATGAAAGGCTCAAAGAGTACTTGTTAAATGCAAAATTCTCTATAGGGGAAGCTGATTCCACATTATTCATTAAAAGAAAAGGAAAAGACATTTTATTAGTTCAAATATATGTAGATGATATTATATTTGGTGCTACTAATGAATCTATGTGTAGAAAGTTTTCAGAAATTATGCAGGAAGAATTCGAAATGAGTTTGATGGCTGAGCTCAAGTTTTTCTTGGGCTTGCAAATCACTCAGCTCAAAATTGGAACCTTTTGTGTCAATCAAAATACACAAAGGAGATGCTGAGGAAATTTGATATGAACAAAAGTAAAGGGAAGAACACTCCTATGAGTGTCACAACTTCCCTAGACATGGACGAATCAGGTACGCCCATAGATCAAAAGCTCTATCGTTTCATGATTGGATCTTTACTGTATTTAACTTCCAGTAGACCTGATATTTTGTTTAGTACCTGCTTATGTGCTAGGTTTCAATCAAACCCTAAACAATCACACCTAAATATTGTAAAACGAATACTTAGATATCTAGTTGACACATCTGATTATGGCTTATTCTATCCTAGGAGTCCACAATTCAACTTAGTTACTTATAGCGATGCGGACTATGCAGGTAGCCGCACCGATAGGAAGAGTACTAGTGGGACGTGTCAATTCTTGGGCGAATCACTAGTCTCTTGGTTCTCAAAGAAACAATCTAGTGTAGCTCTATCAACTACAGAAGCTGAATACATAGCCGGCGCACTAGCATGTTCCCAAGTGCTTTGGATGAAAAATACTTTGAAGGATTTTAACTTGATATTTAATAAGATAAAAATATTATGTGACAATACTAATGCTATCCACCTCTCAAAAAATCCCGTACATCACTCTCGTACAAAATATATTGATGTTCGACATCACTTCTTGAGAGATAATGTACTTAAGAGAGAAATCGAAGTTGAATTTATTTGTACTGAACTGCAATTAGCTGATATTTTCACTAAACCTTTGAATTATGATCACTTTAATTATATACGTAGGAAACTAGGCATATGTAAGCTAAGTGATATTTGAAGAATTTAGTAATTTAATGGAACTTCCTTTGTCATGAGCATAGATGGAGCCTTGATTTTACTAAGTTAGAAGCCTTCATTCTTAGTTCAAACATCCAAATGCACATTCTGTCCAATATCAGACATCTGATTAAATCATCAGACGTCTTATACATAAAAATTCGTCGTCTAAGCATCTAGGACAGACGACAATTTTATCTAACAAAACAGTCATCTCAGACGTCTGGCATCCTTCACAGATGTCTGGGGCATCGTCCAGATGTTTTGACAGACGTCTATCTTTGAGACAGAACATGTACTATCAGTCGGACGTCACATAGGTCGTCTGACAGGAAAATCGGATGACCCTGTAACTTTAAGCGAAAATCCAACGAGGCCTGTCTGCAGAAATCGGACGTCTAATATTATATTTAGACGTCTTTGTCATCTGAGATGGAAATCAGACGACAACCTGGAGAATAAATCATTTTCCATGGAAGGATGCCTGCAGAAATCAGAAGTCTAATTTTAAAATTAGTCGTCTGATTTATCGTCTGATGAATAAAACAGACGTCGCCATGAAAAGGGCTAAAATCCATCAGGCAAATCCCGACGTCTGACATCATCTCCAGACGTCTGATCGGGGAAAAATCTGCGCATCGCAACTATTCTTTGGACGGTTTGAAATGCAAATCTCCCCAACTTCAGGGGGAGACTTGCTCCATGACCTTGGGATATAAGATCCCCTTCGCAAAGGTCCCACCCTCCTCTCCCAAATCCCTACGCTCTCCCTCACACCTGACAGTCCACAGCAGCAATTGGCGAAGTTCTGCTCGCCGCCAGACGACCGTCGCGCCTCCTCGACAACTAGCGGAACTGCTGCTCCTCTGCGCGCGTCCTCCCTGCCTCTCGACCGCGCATTTGGAGGCTTCCCTCCTCCCATGGGTATACCCTCTCAACTCCTAGGGCATCTCCATGCTCTTTTACCCATGACCTTGTAGCATCTAGTACCATCTTATTCTCCTTCTTGATTCACTTGACCTACTTGCACATTCCATATCATTATCAGCCTTAGAACCCTAAACCTTGGTCAATCCAACCTTGTTATCCCTAGCTGCATCTTCCATGGAAAGGGTATTACCTCATAAGGTTCAAGCCAACATTTTAGTGGCTTGAATCTAAAGGTATATTGCCACAACTACATGGCAAGTTGTATTGCCTCAAGGCATACTGCCACATATTTTTTCAATGATGATTGCATTGTTTGAATCTGTGTTGTTGAAATATTTTGGGTGAATGTTGTTTGGTTGGTTGAATGTTCTTGTTTGGATTTTTTTTGCAGGTATTCTATCCTCGAAACACCACCCATTTTTTTCAAAAACCTAACCGCCCATTCCACCAAATATGCCTCCCCGTAGGAAGCAAGTTGAGGGATCTTCCACTTCCTCTTCCACTTATTTGGCAGATCAATTGCGAGGCGACATCGCTAGGCAGCGATTTCGTCGTTTCGCTAATGCCAAAGTTAAATGCCCTCGTTTTATTGTTTGGAATGATTTTGCCCATTTGAACCTTCGGGAAAACTTCCAAACTCTTCATCTCTTTCAATATTTTGACCGTCAATTCCACTCCGGCATTGGAACTCTTGGTGTGTTCCCTAATCTTTGCCATCTCTTTTATGCCAACATCGTTGAGGACTACAGCAACGATGAACTTGAACTCCATACCCGTCTATTTGGTCGCGAAATACACATCACATCCGAAACTATTTCCGACATTCTAGCCATCCCCAATGAGGGAAATGACTTCAATGACATTCTGAGGCAATACGACCCAGAAGTCATCAATCAAGAGTTAGTTCTCCCTGAAAAATATGTTAAAAACCTTCGCACCCTACCATGCAAAAATCTCAAACCCCTTCCACGTCTACTCTCTCGCATTTTTGGGTGGGACCTCCTAAACAAATCAGGAGGTTTTGATTACATCTTGTGCCAACACAAGGCGCTCCTTTTTGCGGCCGTTCGTCATATTCCTTTCAATTATTGCCGCCTCATTGTTCGCATCATGAATGAAGACCATGGGGCATCACTTCCGTTCGGGTCTATTCTATCCAAAATCTTTTCAACCCATCGAATTTCCATAACTGACCAAGCAGTTAACAAGAAGATTGAGCCTTACAACCGGGCCACAACCGCCAAGATGCATATACTTAGGAAGCATCTTGAGCCCGTCGACGAGCCCATGGAAGAAGAGCCCCTTCCACCCTTTCCAGACTTCCATGAACCACGACCCCTTCAAATAGAAGCTCCCCGCTAGAGCTTTGATGAAGCATGGGATTCAGCCACAGATTCCCTCTCCTCCGACAGCTCCCTCCTACTGCGTCGAACCAGTGAGATGTACACCTACATGGGAAGCATGCGCCACGACATCGACGAACTTAGACAGATGTTCAAAACTTGCAGATGGGACACGGACCTGCTCGTCGCCACCGCCGCCAAGATCAAGAAGAATAGTTTAGTGCTTCTATTTTTCTGTCTTTTTTTCTTTCTTTTATTCCAAGTTTGTATTAAGGGGCCTTGACCCCGTACTTAATATTTTTGGGAACAAATAGTTAGTCCGTGCTTAAATATTTTTATTCCTAATCAATTTTCTTTAATGCCTTGTCATCTTTTAATCATACAATTTTATTCATGCACTCTACATTGTAGATATCACTCCTGTAGTTTGGATTTCAACTCCCTTTAACAACCCTTCATGATGATATTCAAAAAGGGGGAGAAGAATGTAGATAAGAACTTAGGGAATAATATAAAAACAAACTTCTTAAATAGATAGAGACTACCAAGTACAACCTTTAGGGGGAGGAAATAGGAACCTACAGCTATATTTTGAAAATCATCAAAAAGGGGGAGATTGTTAGTTCAACCACTAGTATATAATATTTTGATGATTTTACAAAATGAAGAAAATAAAATAAAAAATAAAGCGTAGCATATTATTTTCTCTCTGTAATAACATATTTGCAGGATTTCAAAAAGCTTTCCAAGACGGGAGATTAACAGCGTAAAGGCGAGTAGCATAAGTATTAGGTCTTAGGCTTTTTCATGTAAACTTTCAAAGGTTGTAATTTTCATTTTATTTGAGTCTAGAAATATTGTAAAGAGCCCCCAAACATAACATATAAATAGCTAACTTAGGCTCTCTACACTTAGGATAAATTAGAAACAAAAACCCAACACTTATACTTTTATCAGACGTCCAGGACAATGGTCAGACGTCTGATTTTCCACTTTAAGACGTCTGACAAGTACCTCAGACGTCTAATTTCCAAGAGTTCTGCCTTTTGTTTGTCTCCGCATAAAGATCAGTCGAAGCACTTCAGTTTTAGACGTCGATAACCTTACACAGACGTCTGATTCTTTACCCAGACGTCCTCAGACTAACCGTTAGAGTAAAGTTAGGCAAAAATGAATTTCCAGACGTCTGGACACACTTCCAGACGTCTTCTTTTGAACCATTGGCCATGATTTTCTGTGCGTATCTCTTTACGGCCGCATAATCTTTTGGCAGAAGAAGTGGTGAAGAGTCTTTAGGTTTTCAGACGTCTGGTGATGTCCTCAGACGTCCATAACGACGTCTCATCCTCTAAACCTAGAACCCTGTTTGGATCTGATGAAACCAAGAACGAATCCACCCTTCATTAGACGTCCAATAACATAATCAGACGTCTTATGTCAAAATATCAGACGTCCTTCTTTTGATCCAATGGAGTCTGTCTTGGATGTCCTACAGTATTAGACGACCAGAAGAATAATCAGACATCCTATAAGACGTCTGATCCTAGAATTAGACGTCTGATATTGTTGTCAGACTCATCATTACCCTGATTTTGTGTGGATTTTGTCCTAAACTCTTGGGATTTGTTTCCAACGGCTAGAAGAGCTCTCCCAAGTGTTCTTGAAGGTTCCAAACTTACCTATAAATAGACTACAACTCTTCTTAGGCACGACACACCTCTTGAGATACAATTCTATTAGAAAAATCTCTTGCTCACTACTCTAAGCTCCATCTTGCCCTTGTGCTGTGCAAATACTCTGTTCAAAGGGCAAATCTGTACTCCCGGCTCACTCCGTTCTGCAAATCATCAGGGAGTTCTTTTCATGCTTAGTAGATAAGAAAGCAACTAAATTATTGGGGTGCTCTATAGGTGTTATTTTACTTAACTTTTGTACTTTGGGTATCCGGCCTATCGGGGCCCCGACTCTTCATTTTGAAGGGAGAAACCTCCGTTTAGGGATCGAAGGTTGGATTTGTAATTGAGGTACACTACCCTCGTTTAAGTAGTATGGTTAGTGGATTGATCAACTTGTGATCGAAAATCCTTAGTCAGGAGATTGGCTTAGGTGGTGGTTTTCACCCATCTTGGGTTTCCACCTAAAAATAATTGAGTACATTGTGTGATTGAATTTTTTGTATTACAATATTCTATAATTTCACTATTTACCCCCCCTCTAGTGCAATTTCAGAAGCTTTGCTGCTCTTGGTTTCTATATATTTTTTTGCATTTTTTACATGTGGTGCTCTTGCTCCTACTTGATGATTGCTGCATTTGGGTCACCAATTGCTTTACATGGGGAAGCTTTGCTGCTCCTAGTTTCTACATTTTTTTTTGCATTTTTTACATGTGGTGCTCCTGCTCCTGCCTGATGATTGTTGCATTTGGGTCACCGACTGCTTTACACGGGGAAGCTTTGCTGATCCTGGTTTCTACATTTTTTTTTGCATTTTTTGCATGTGGTACTCCTGCGCCTACTTGATGAATTCTGCATTTGGTTCTGCATTTGGGTCACCGACTGCTCCACATGGGGAAGCTTTGCTACTCCTGATTTCTACATTTTTTTTGCATTTTTTACATGTGGTGCTCCTGCTCCTACTTGATGATTGCTGCATTTGGGTCACCGACTACTTTACATGGGGAAACTTTGCTACTCCTGGTTTCTACATATTTTTTTGCATTTTTTACATGTGGTGCTCCTGCTCCTGCTTGATGATTGCTGTATTTGGGTTACTGACTGCTCTTCATGGAGAAGCTTTGCTGCTCTTGGTTTCTACTTTTTTTTTGCATGTTTTACATGTGGTGCTCCTGCACCTGCTTGATGAATTCTGCATTTGGGTCATCGACTTCTTGACATGGGGAAGCTTTGCTGCTCCTGGTTTCTACATTTTTTTTTTGCATTTTTTACATGTGTTACTCCTGCTCTTACTTGATGATTGCTGCATTTGGGTCACCGATTACTTTACATGGGGATGCTTTGCTGCTCCTAGTTTGTACATTATTTTTTGCATTTTTTACATGTAGTGCTCCTACTCCTGCTTGATGATTGCTGCATCTGGGTCACCGACTGCTTTACATGGAGAAGCTTTGCTGCTCTTGGTCTCTACATTTTTTTTTGCATTTTTTACATGTGGTGCTCTATTTGATGATTACATTTTTGGGTCACTGAGTGCGTTACATGGGGAAGCTTTGCTGCTCCTGGTTTCTACATTTTTTTTTGCATTTTTTACATGCAGTGCTCCTGTTCCTGCTTGATGATTGCTGCATTTCATCTTCTTTTTCTTTATTACCTGGTTTAAACTCAAATTATGAATGGCGATTGAACTAAATTATGCTTTCCAGCCATAGGAATGGAGGGACCATTACATGATTATTTTACCATTTTTGAAAAGTTTTCAAGGGAATTGCCTATATAGCAACAAATCCATATAGCAATGAAGTTCAAAACTATGCCATATGTAACGTTTGAACACTTTATTATGGACATTTAATTGATTTTCTATCTTGAGCATTTTTCAGACTCTTTTGTAGAATCACTCATCTATATAACTTTAAAAAGAATTCTGATTTTGCTATTTAAATGCAATTTCTGTCTAGCCTGTGGAGTTGGCATATCTGCATCCCACCTAGAATCTCCTACGTTATTAGACTACTTTACATGGAGAAGCTTTGCTACTCCTGATTTCTACATCCTTGATTGCTGTATTTAGGTTTGCAATGAAATAACTACGTAGATGATTGCTACTTGAAACCATTGTTTCTTAAACTTGTGCATCTCCATATTCATGTTTTGTTGTGTATATGTAGGATATGCACACATCAGGTTTTTAAATATTTGGCTAGAGTTTTACTTGCTGCTATGGTTCATTAATTTCAATTATCATCTACGTTATAAAGTTTTTTATTCCTTTTAAATTGTAATTTAAGTATTTACACTTGAAGATTTTATACAAGTACAAATGGTAGATATGTGAAAGATTTCAATAAAGTTTTTGAGTGGACACCTCAACCTTTCTTAATATTTAGTAATGATGTTTTCTTGTGTAGATTTGTTAATATTTAAGACAGTCTTTGTCGAGGTATTATAGGAAATGAATTTCATTGAGAAAACCATGCTAATTTTAATGTAGGCCTTTCTTGAGGAATTGAGTAGCTGAGTTATGTAAACTCTTTACCTGTAAAATTATATGAATATTAATTTTGCAATGAATCATTACCTAGAGCTCATCCCTCATGATTTTGATGGTAATTTAGGTTCTTCTCCAAGGGTTAGTTTATAATTAGCATCATCATTGTTATAGTTGACCCTGAAATTAAGCATCATTTTGAAAGGAAATGATAGTCACGGGCCAATGATTTTAACCACCGTAAATTATGTCTAGGTGGTGTGTACATGGATTTTCTACATGAGTTTTTTAGATGGGAAATTGATGCATTTAGTCGAGTTAACCATTGTGCCTACCCTAAGAGGAAGAGGAATTTTGGAAATGAAGGAAATTCTCTCCTTGAGAAGATAGTTGCATTTGCTATAATGATCATTGTGTTGGAGATGCAAGATGATCACAACAATGATATGGGGAGAAAATTAGCCCTAGTAAGGTATATAGAGAAAAGTTGTTGGAGTCTTACTGCAAATTCCTTTTAGTGATTTTCCCTTCTTTCTCCACTCTCCTTCGATTTGACGTGTAGGATGTCTGGAGAAGGTTGCAACTGTGGGAAGGGTGTCCAGCAACCTTACAAAGGGAGACGTCCAAGAATTGGCAACTGAAAGGGTGATCAGGATAGGTTGTTGATAAGACTTCTCAATGACCACTATGATAATGACTTCGTTAATAGATCTTTCACTAGAATTGGGTGGACTGAGATTGTTCAAGGGTTCAACTCGATGACTGGGTTATGTTATGTCAAAGATCAATTGCAGAATCGGTTTAAAAACCTAAAGAAAGAGCACAACGCTTTCGTTGCATTGACGAAAAGAAACGGCTGGGGTTGGGATGATTGAAGAAAATGTCCCATCCCTTATGATGACAACCTTTGGGATGAGGCTAGTGAACTTTCCATTAAATTTGTAACATATCACTTTGACTTTGTTCCATTTGTAACATATAAGAAATACATACAGCTTCCAGAACATTTAAAGAAATTACGAGAGAAGATGTTTCCTTAATACAAGGAATTGGAAGTTATTGCTAGTAGAGACACTGTTAGGGGAGTGAATGCAACGTCCAGTCTTAGGCATACCGACGTTGAGGATTTTGGTGAATACGATAGCCAACCAAATGTGAACCTAGCACAGATGGATTACCCTCAGAACGAGAACATGCCTATGTCCTCACAATCCCCCAACTCGAGGAATTATACTCCCACACAAGGAGCACTTATAGAATCTAGGATGCCCCGTGACGTCGAAAGAGATGTAAATGTTAGGTGAAGATCACCACCTTCGAGGGTAACACTGAAACCATTGGAGTACAGATCGGGGAGCAGCGGGAAACGTCGTTGCAGCGGGGGCTCATCTTTGGAAGGTGTGGAGAAGGTGATGCTATGATGGATGAGTTCCTTGCATTTAGCAAGAGCAAGTGACTATGGGACTTCAACCAGGAAGAGATTGATAATTGTGTCTTGGATTGAACACGATGTTACCAGATTTACCAGTGGCTCCTAGATCAAGGATGACTGCTCGCCTATTAAACCCAGCTTTTAGAGATATAGTGAGGGTCTTTCTTCGTGGTACTGCAAATGATATGAGTGAGTTGGTCAAGATGGTTATGAACGGTGATATTTAACATTGTTCGATCGTTTCATCTCATGTTTAATTGATTCTCCCATTCTACTACTCATGTTAGGTTGTCTTCGTTATGTTTGTTTTGATTTTTGTTATGGTTGATGTGATGTAGGTCATTGTCTGCTTTACAAGAATACTATTTTCTTATATTTGTAGTATCTTTTTTCCTTAGTATTGAATGTGCAAAACATTTATTCAATGATAAAACTTTGTCTCATTTCTTTCATTTCGGTACTTCCCAATAGATGGAACCTCGACGATGCTCTATTAACAGTGATGAGTTACGGAATTCGATTGTGGAAGTCATGTTTCAAGAAACTGTGTAGTATGTTGTGGATGAAATCCAACAAACCACCCGTGTTCCACGTGTACCAAAGCACACTGGAGATTTAAAGGGATTGGTATGGGTAAATAGAGTGTTGGAAGGACATTACGAGCGGTCAATGGATATGTTTCGAATGGATAGTTCCCAATTTATCAAGTTACGGGATATGTTACTTCAAAGGGAATATCTAAAATCCACAGAGGAGATGCATCCAAACGAGGTCCTTGCAATCTTTTTATATGACATTGGCCAACGTGCTACAAATTGTAACATGCAAGGTCGATTTGAGAGATCAGCATGAACCATAAGTAATTACTATAAGGATGTTGCTCGAGCAATAAAGAAGCTTCAATTTGAGTTTATTGCCTTTCCGAAGGATTCGGCACTAGTCCCAACAAGATAAGGAGGAATAAGGACCTATATCCATACTTCAAGGTAAGGTGCTTTACATAAACTTTAGAAGGGTTTTTGATTTTGAATGAACTTCATTTCTCACCACCAATCTTTGTAGGATGTGATTGGAGCTATAGATGGAACACACATTGAGTTGTGCGTAAACCCTACTGAAGCTAGGAGGTACCAAAATAGACATGGATGGTGTTCACTAAACATAATGTGTGTTGCATCGATGGATCTGTCAATTCAATATGTTGCTAGTATCTAGGAAGATTCCGCTACAAATATGACAGAACTTCGGTGAGCAGTGCAAGATGACAACGTTCCAATACCACCAGGTCAAGTTTATCTTGTGGATTGTGGGTATGCTAATACTCATCAATTTCTTGCCCCTTACCGAAATGTAACTTATCATATAACAGAATACAACTCTAGGGCAACACACAACAAGTATCGTAATAAGAATGAGCTTTTCAACCACCGTCACACAAAGATTCGGAATTGAGTTGAAAGGTGTTTTAGTGTTTTAAAGAAGAGATTCCTTTCGTTGAACTACCCCTCTTACTCCGTTGAAGTCCATCGAGATGTAGTTGTTACTTATTACGTGATTCACAACTTCCTATTAAGAGATGGGGGACGTGATGAATTTTACAACAAAAACTATCAAGTTTCCCAGGGTGACCACTCTGGAGAGCAACGACCACCTCTCAGGATCGATAACCCCAGTGACACAATGCCAGATGCATCTATGACATTGAGTTAGGTAGATATTCGGAAGGGCGGCCAAATTAGGGAGTCCATAGTTGATGTAATGTGGGGAAAACTCCAAATAAGAAATGCATGAGGATAATGTAATCTGGGGTATCTCGCGTTTTTCCAGTCCTTATATCGTGTTGTAGTACTTTAATTGCTAAGGTAATATGTTGCCAGTTGTATGCAAAGCTAAATACTTTTTTGAACTTGCGTGTAATGTGTCAACTTCCAATATTAAACATGTTAGGACACAATTTTAGGTATGGAGACTGCTCTTTACTACGCTAGAGGAGACTGGTATCACGAACATCAGTGCCTATGTTATGAACCATGCAAGTTAGTTTTCGAATTGGAAAACATTCGAAGTCAAGATCCCCTTGACCATTTGTTTTATATGTGTCCTTAGGGGGATGGAGTAAGTCAATTGAATAATCCCTTCATCCTTATAAGACGGGTTGAATTAAGCTTATGGATTATTATTTATTTCAATCTAGGGTTGCAACTACAGACAATCTACGCGAGTGAACTTTTCCAACTTCCATACACTAAAGGTTAAGCATAATTTCTTGGCTTGCTTATATGCGAAGCTGAAGGAAAGAACTAGCTTAAGGCAGCATGCAGAACTGTAGAGGGCACACGTGGAGGTTGAATGTATAAAGTCTGAGTTGCGGAAATTGAGAACGTAGACAGACACCATGGTCGATGATCTCGTGTCTTCCATAGAGCGCATTAACTACGATTAATTAATCCATCCTCCTATTCATAATGTACTATTGTATCAAACTTATTAAGCATTTCGGATGTGTTAGTTTTCTTCATTACCCTAGCATCTTCTTGAGGACTTTTGCTCATGATCTATTAAGGGAAATGCCTTTGTGCAATTATGTATCTTTCCCAATTTTCAAATTACTTATCTTAACTTCTTAACTCACAGGAATGTTTACGTCACGAGGATTAAGGACAGTTGAAAGGAGATGCAATTATGGACACTTGGCAGAACTTGTCTTTGAGGAAGAAGCAAGTATAAATAATTTCTTAAACGAGCTGAATTACAAGTGTCCTTACGGGAATAGCATAAGATGTAGTTTATAAATTAGTATCATTCAATTGAAGTTCATAAAATCCCACATTAACTTTTCGTTTTAGGGATGCGGATATAGAAAATCCCCTCTCAACTTTCAGCCAACGTTGAAATCCCAAAATGTCAAGTTAACGTTGATGGCTTACATATATTACGAACTTTGCTGCGAGCATCGAGAGGAGAAAAGGAAAAGGCTTGAATTAGAGCAGCAATTATATATCTTAAGGAAAAAATTAGAAAGTGTTAATTATGAAGGTTAATTGTACCATCAAGTAATTATTCATTACTTTCTTAGAAATTAGCCGATGCATCTCTTAAACTACCTCATAATATCACGTACTGTATGATGAAGATATTTCTGTAAAAGACCCAACCGCTGTTTCAGACAACGGATATTTTTTATAAATATTTCCTTCATGAGTATTTTTTGACTATTATCTAAGTTCAATGTTATTTTGAAAACTTTTAGTTGTAGGAATGACATCTTTCAGGGGTTAGAACATTCGAAAGGATATATGCTTCGTCACTGCATTACGAAATTTGAAAGATGATGGAGAGTATGTTAACGGTACTTTCACAAGAAGTGTCTGGCACATTTTGAGGGATCATAGAGAATACCATTTCAATGAGGAGATCCCACTAATTAAAATTATGAACCACTGGAAGTTCCTAAAAAAGAGCTATCAGTTGGTCATGGACTTATTAGTTGAGGAGATATGGGCAAGGGATATCGGACAATAATTTATCATCCCAGATGACACAACCCAGTGGGAAAATGTAAGAAACCTTCCATTAGGCATTCTTACCTTCCGTTAGGCATTCTTTTCTTTATTTACCTTCTTGCGAACATAGGTTTTCATTTCTTTTCACTTTATAGGTTAATGTCAAGTACAAAAGGTTACGAGGTCTTCAATTTCCTTTATTTGAAATCATGGATAAGCTGGTCGATTAGTTTCCATGTATGTTTGGTCATAGGTAGGATCTATTCATCTATCTACAGTTTGATGACAGAAATATATCTTCATTTTCTGGTTATTATGTAATAAGCATGGTGATTGATAATCTCTTATCACCAACTTTGGATATTGTCTTCTTTTATGTTTATTTTGCTTATTGGATAGTTCTGAATCGTATGTTTTTTCTTTTGATATTATTTTCTTTATACTTTGTTTTCTGGTCGCAAGTTATGTGATTTTCTTTATATATTTCTTTTAATTTATGTTCTCATATGAATTAATAATATATTACTTTCTGAAGATTTCTAATACGCTTGCAGGATGCTTTGCAAAAAATTTTATGAGGGTTATATAGGCAATGATAAAAGCTTCCAACGCTTGATGACAAACCTATTAATCGATTGGATGGTGTTGATTTAGCTAGTTGGTGAAAATTAAACCAGACAACCCCATTAAATGTGTTTGCATATGTTGGACGGTTGCGGTGCAACAACCTTATTTAACACAGAAGGTGACGATTAATTGTGTTTGCATGGCTTGGATGGCTATAACGTAGCAGCCCCATGTAACACAAATTTCCAAGGCTAAATTCTTTAGATCATCCATAATTAATAGAATTTGCCTAATGACTAGTATTAAAAACTTCTACAAGGAAACAATCTAAGCGTACTGCAAATTTAATAATCCATTTTTATTGCCTACCAGATGTGTCATTTGAGGTTAGGAATGCCACACCTACAATTAGTCTTATATATCTATGAATTAAACTCTCTGTTGATTTATATATAATGGATTTAATTTATTTGTATAAGTTTGATTTTCTTATTAATTACAAGCAACCATCACTTCAAAGCGATACCAAAACTTCTAATGGTTTACCAGATAAGTTAAAAATATCCACTACAATTACTCTACTTTCCATTTATTCAAATTTTTCTCATAATATATTTATTTTGTTTAAGGTCCTGAATTACAACACTTGTCGAATTGAAAGAATTTGCCATATCTGATATGCCAAAGATGAAGACTTCAAATATAGATTAGAGCTTCTCATAACTTACATTTTTGAAGGGAATTTCAAATCATTTTTTGTAAACGAATAATTTCTTTTTATTATTTATCTTTTTATTTCTCGATGTAATATGTAATTGTTACGACCCGATTCCCGGATCCCTACAGGACCCGAGACTAGCTCACCTCAACTAATCTCAAGACCTAATTGTCCAACAAGAAATAACCAAAAGTAGGAAAGTAAATCACATTCGCACATGCAATATAACTAAGCAGAAGAAGAGAACGTAGCAGTAAAGAAAGTAGAATAACTGTCTCAGTACATGCCACAACAACAACAACAGAAAACAAAAAGGAAATAGAAAGTAATAAGAACAGTAAAGCATGTATCCTTTACTCATTACAATAGTAGAAAACAAAAGAGCTGAAAAATGACTACGGCTGGGCTCGGTTGGGCCCAGCACCCTCTGCAGCTGGAAACTCAGGTTGCTCAACTCCTGACCCTGAACAGTGTTATGAAAAGATAGAGTCAGCAAACGCTGAGTAGAGTGGTGTTTACACTATTTAAGTGCAAGTACAGTAAAAACAACGGGTTTATTTCTCATTTATATATTTCTGGTTCATTTATTTCTCAAGTATCCAGGTATTTCTTGATCTTGCATGTTCCTCGTCAAAACGATCTTGATTGCAGTCTTTTCCGTAGAGTAGAAAGTACTGTGGTGCTCTCCTAGTCGGGAGAGTCCCCCGTGGTAGTCCTACACCCAGTCAACCACCCCGAGGTCACTGTCAGGACGTAGCGGTGACTACGGCACGCGTAATAAGTGCATGGGTAGCTACCCTGTACTGACACGCGATCAGTCGTTTCCGCTAGCGAGTACGCCCAAAGTACAGCACGAAACAGTATAGAGTCTTGCCCTCTCAGAATAGGGGTCTTGCCCCTCAGAACCAAACAGGGATCTCGCCCCTTCACAGTCCGCGCACCCTTGTCTTACTACCCCGGTTTACCCAAAGGGCCTAACAAAGTTGGTGTTGGGTGGCTAGCTGAACCCCGGGCCCCGTGGGATGGCTAGCTCCCTCCCTACACTAGTAGCATGCCTCGGTACCACATACGCGAGGGCTAACAGGAGTCAGTATAGAGTGGCCAATCCTAACCTCAAGTCTCAGCCCAAGGGAGGCTAGCTCCACTCTATACTAAAAAGGAACAGTTGCTCTCCTTGGTACCGCGTACACAAGGGCCAGCACACTTCCCGTCTACATTCCAGATTTCCTTTCAACTACAGGAGTTATAATCCTAATTCCCCGTAGGGTTCATGCTCATATTTATCTCATTTATCCAGGTCCAGATCACATGTTTCATAATTCGTTCCTCATCCATATACAGGCAGCTCATGTTTTCATAATTTAATTCTCAAAAACATGCAACTTGTGGTTTCACAGGTAATTTCTCAAGTACATACAGGCAGCTCGTATTTTAACATGCATCTCGTAATTATATTATAGGCATTTGCTAGCAATTTATCTTAACCATGCATTCAAGTAGACAGTACAACTCAAACAGGCTCATTCATTTCTACCCTAGGGTTCATTCCATATCCTAGAGTTCAATCCGACTATTCTAACCAAGTACATTCTTATTTAATTATTAACAACTGAGTTAAACCACTCTACCGGATATCACGGGAGAAATGGGGGTCTGTGCTGCAGATCTCGTCATCTCCGCAGGCCCTGAACACGTCACTGGCTGGTAACCTGTACCAGCGACCAATGTACATTAAACGAGCTCAAAACAGTAGATACTCAACACGAATACGTAGATGAACTCAAGTGGAAAACAACGGTACTTCGTTTGCGGAAATCCGATTTTGTTTAGGCCTTAAATAGGCCAAAAACGTGGTTACTGATTAAAATTAGACGTCTTAAAAGACGTCAGAACTCACCTTGTGTTCCCTGCGGCTGATCAGATGTCCAAACTCCCTCTGCGACCGTCTGAGGACAGCTCGAGATGTTGGACAAGGTCTTCGGTCGTCTGGAAGCACCTCCGAACGTCTAACGATGTGATCAGACGTCCAAAAGTACTTGGGAAAGTGCACCATGCGCCTTCCCAAAGCCTACCCTGTGCACGAAAATGCAGGCACGGCTTTAGCCCAACAACTGCACTGAGATCTTCTGCATGGCGGAAATCAGCGTAGGAACGTACATACCTCGTGCGATACGTGCTTTCAGACGTCTGGCCTCAGCTCTAGACATCCTAGTGCCTCACCAGTCGTTTGAACTTCACTCCAGACATCTAATACTAGAAAATTTCTAGTATCAGAACCTCTTCACGCCACTCACCCAGCTCGCAACGGCAGCTCCAGCAGCTACAAGAGCTTGAGCAACTCCTCACCGGCTCCTCCTATCTCCCACGAGCTCCTCCTCGAGTTCCACCAAGCTCCTGCGGTCGTCTCCCTCCTCCCCCGCTCTTACTCCCTCGCTCTCGCTCCTCCCCACTCTCCCCTCGCCGATGGCTCTCCTTCCTTGTCGCGGTTGCAGCAGAGTCGGAGAGGAATGTGGCTGTAGTGGGAGAATGTGGAGGTGGCAGTGGCTGTGATGTGAGGAGGAGAGGAGAGGAGAAGGGAGGGGGTTTATATAGAGGGAAGTTAGGGTTTGGGGGATGAAGGAGGAAGAGAGAGAGAGAAGCCTTGCGCATCGCCTGCGTGCAGAGCACAAAGCGCAGTACGAAAATCTCTCTTTCAGACGTCTGGACACGTGTTGTGACTTTGTTAACCCGGATTAGCTAACACACGTCGTAAACTAAACCTAAGAGGGGTTAATTTTCTAGGCAGCAAGAAGCAGGCAAATCATAGTGCAACAAACACTTCAGTGTGAGCAATTCCCTTTCCCAACTTGTCTAACTTTACCACCTTGCAGCATTTAACTTTATTGAAATAGTCAAAAAAATTGGAACATAGCCTTCACTTCAGAGCTTCATGCATTTAACATCTCAAATTCTTTCAACCTTGAATTTTGTCATTCCTTTAAGGGTAAGAAATTCTTCGTTTTTTGCATCCTAATCTTGAATCTTTTCGTAGGAGACAGTAGGGTAACACGCATTATCATGAGTGCAGCTGCAAAGCACCGCACACTAGTTCTACTGGAGCTTGGAGGAAAATGTGCCATTGTTGTGGATTCAAATATCGACCTACAAGTCCTACTCTTTTTGGCATCTAGATTAAGAACAACCATGCTTATTTGGTGCTGATTCTATGCTTGTTTCATCTGGATTGGTGATTTATTTCAAAATATTTTGTGGTGTAGCAAGGTAGGTTTCAACGAGAAGAATTATTTCAGGCAAGTGGAGATGCAATAATGGAAAAGCTTGCATTGCTCCATATTATTTCATAACACTAAAATCAATCCCTCCAACATAGGTGTATGAAAATTTTCCTTGGAAACTTGGGCTGATTAATTGATAGATTATTTTATTCGATGGTTAAGTTTTCTGATCACATGGATAGGGAGATTCACTTAGGGTAAGTTTGCTGGGAGGATTAGAAAAGTAATGTTAAAAAATATGAAACTAATCTTAATATGTAATTGTGTTTACTTATAAAATGGTGTTAACATCAGTTTGTGTTTACTTGAACTGGTGTCAAATTGTAATGTTAATCCTTGTAACGTTTACTTGATAGTGGTGCTAAGTATATAAAACATGAGGAATGTCAGAGATACGAGTAGTATATAATTTTAACAAAAGTTTAGCTAGCACCAATTAAATTTTAAAATTGATGTTAGATAAATCCGTGTTAAAGTGGGTAAACCCAGGTTAGTAGATTGGAGGTTAAGTAGTCAAGTAAATGAGTGTTAACCTCTGGGTTAACCTCTCAAGTAAATTAGACCTTAAACATACATCAGAAAAATTATATAGAAAGTAGCCATTGAAGTCGAAGGATATTTCTTGCATTGTTAATATTTACCATTTTGCTCGCTTAGATTGTATTTTGGATGATCATATGGTTTCTAAAAAAATTGTTTATGGTGGTAAATGTGATGTGAAGTGCTTGCAAATTGTTCTTGCTATCAGTGAATTTTCTTTGCTTCCTTGGTGACATTGGTATGAAAATTCTCATTCTACCGTGGTTTGTTAGAAGAGATGTCGCTTAAACGTGTTAATCAAATAAAATTTATTTGAATATAAGTTTATTTAAGTTTGATAAGATGTTTGATATTTGGATTTAGATTCGAATCGGTAAAGAATCTAATATTTGAATTTGATTTAATAATAAATTTGAGCATTTGAATTTAATTTATTATTAATTTGTTTACACCGTTCGATCAAGCATGTTTAGATAGTATATTCAAAAATAATATTTGATAATATTTTATTCGATAATGATTTAACGTAAAATATTTTCCGAAAATTTAAACATATATAGTACAAGCCATGGTTGCATCCAGCGTTGATGCAAGATAATAGTTTGTTGCAATAGCGTTGATGAGAGATGTATATCTACAGTTAGCTAGCTAGTGCATGAGGATGTTTCGTGGGCCACTTGTCGAGATCTACGTTTTTGTATGCGTGATCCAACTTATGGTGGAAAAATGCTTGATTTTTGTTTTTGGTTCCTTAAACTTAACATCTTTGTAACGACGAATGAATGGAGTTCCTACTACGAACCTTCGAAGGGCATAGCAGATAGATGGCGACTTTCCTTCCCATCTGAAGGGCCATTTCATATTTGGAAGAAGGTTAGGCGTCTGTTCTAGCTTTCGTTATCTTCGCAGAGGTTAAACTTGTTGCAGTCGTTCAACTAAATGGATTTTATAATCAGCAGCTACTTAACTTAAGGATGCTAATGTCATTTCTTAGGGTTCTTATTTATTTGAGCTTAAAGTATTCTTTCTAATGAAAGGAAACGATTGGAGTTTCAAGGTATACTGTACGTGGTTACCTTTCAGATTTCATTCAAGTAATTTTTTTTTTTGTTCGTATTTCCTAAGGGGGGTTTGTTTCTGGAAAGCACGGGATCTGTTCCCTAATGCACATATCTGGACGTTTAAATGTATTTATAAGTTCCCATTTGAGCCTTCAAAGGTCCATTTTTGACAATAAATAAGCGTCTCAATGCATATATTTATCTAGACACCTACTTTGAATGTCAAAATTGCTCAATATATTCGGATGTTAACCGAAAAATGACCGGCTAAACCTATCGTGACGTATATACCGCATTAGGATGTTTGATCTAGATGTTTAATAAACGTCAAGAAAAGCCTATCTGGACGTTTATTATAGTGTTTGTTGACATCCGTAAAAATCTAGAAATCCCAAATTTATTTATCGTCGAGAATTGCGTATGTGCACCACGGAGTCTACCCCGTGGAAAAATATGATGGAGACTGGTTAGTGATGATGGTTGGTGGTGATGGTGGTCGACGACGATGTTGAGAGGGAGTGAGAACGGGGGAGGGAAAAATATTAAAAATATTATTTTTTGACTCAATCAAATTGTAATAGAAAGAATTCCTTCAGTAAAATAAGAATATATTTTTTAAAATAAGTAATTAATCTTATCTCTAAATAAGGAAAAATAAATCTCCAAAACAAATTAAATCACTACAATAACTTTCCTAAAAATTCAGTAAACATAATAACAAAACTTGGAATTTAAGTAAAATAAAACTTGGACCCTTAGTCTACACTGCCACATGACCTCATTATTTTCAACACTCCCCCTCAAGTTGAGGCTAGTAAGACAATGACTTTGTTTTCAACTTTTGAGGCTGGATGTCCCATCACTCGTCTTCTTTGAAAGTCATGCTCTCGATCTTGACTTTGGAAGAATCAACGATGTAGCCTTTTGCAACTTCTGAAGTCGTTGCGTCTGTGAGAACCTCAATAGTCATCACGGCGACCACCGTTGTCTTCCTTTCTTTTTTTAACTTCGGAAGAAGCCACAGTGTAACATCTTACCACCTCTCAAGTTATTACTTCTATGGCAACCTCAATACTCATTACGACAACCGCCATGGTCTTCTCTTCTTTTATATCTTCTAAAGGTTGGTAGGCGTGACAGAGTCTCCATGTGAGGTGCTAGTAGCCCTACTATGTGACCACTACGTCTTGGATCTTTAGGAAAGAATCTTCTAACATCTTTTATCCAAGAAAATCGTTTCTTTTGAATGAGAGTAAAAAATCGAATATAAAACGTCAATGTGAAAATCTCAAACCATGTAACTAGATAGATCTCATCTTCTTTTTTCTGGGCTTCTAACTCCATCATCTTCGTCAACAATGTGGCTTCAGTGATTGTAGTGGTGGCATCCATCATCTTCTATGAACTTCCTTCACGTAATTGCTGGATTTTGTCAAGGAAGATTCATCGGTGATGGAAGCCACACGTGTGTGATTACAAGAACATGCACGCCAAGAAGCCTAAATTGTAAGCTTCGATACCATGCCAAGAATTGCATATGTAAAGTGTGGAGGCTCCCTTAGCATGTGGAACAATAACCCAACATGAGTTGTCCCACATGAGATCAAGGAGAGAGAAGGAGCAGCAACTGGCTGGCTTGATGGAGACTGGTTGGTGATGGAGGTCAGTGGTGATGGTGGCTGATGGTGATGTTGAGAGAGAGAGAGGAGAAGAGTTGGAAATATCATTCCTTGACTCAATCAAATTACAATAAAAAGGCTCTCTTTTATAAAGAGAGAACATATCTTCTAAAATAAGCAGCTAATCTTATTTCCAAATAAGGAAAAACAAATCTCCAAAGTAAATTAAATTACTAAAATAACTTTACTAAAAACCAACTTAACAAAATAGCAAAACTTATGACTCAAGAAAAACAAAACTTGAACCCTTGGTCCACCAAACTGTCGACCCTTAGGACCCTTATCCTACTATCACGTGGCCTCCTTAAGCTTTTAATGAACTATTTGAGATTAGTAAATCACTTAAGATAGAAAATAAAAGCATTAAAAAGAACCTTAGTTTTCTTAAAAATGAAAATGATAGGTTAGAAAAATAACTTAAGGACATAGAAGCTAGTCCTAAAAATGATAACCTATTATTAGAAAATCATAACCTCATCAATGAAAATAATAAATTGATTGAGGAAAATGTAAGTCTAAAAATAGAAATTTCTGATTTAAAGACTAAGATGAATACTATAGAAAAAGAAATCGCATGTCTTAGGGAAAACTCTAACAAATTAATCAATAAAGTAGATAATTTTTATAGCCCTAAGATTGAGAAAGGATCTCCATCAAGGAGACCCGCTAACAGATCCGGATCCAAGCCCACTTGGATACCGAAGAAAGAATTAGAATCTTGTTTTGTAGGGTTCAGGGATAATTACAACACAAAGGACTGGACCTACAAACTCAAAGCTGGTCAACTCAAGTTGGGAGAACCAAGGAGTAGTCCAAGGAGGAGAACAAGAAGACCGACGAGACGGCGAACAAACGACGGACCCGCTGCACGTCGACCACCAGATTGGAGACCGGCGCCAATGCCAGGGCCTCCAAGCTACGGATGGGAGCCCCATCCGATGTGGCATCCACCACCACCATTCGAGTCATTTTATTGGCCATGGTAGGTGAGGTAAAATTCTTAACCTATCTTTTTATAAGCATTTAGATAGGGGGAGTTAAAAAATGATGAGCTAATTGTCAATTTTTAAGGGGGAGATGCAAGTTAGCTAAATTTCCTTTAGTAAGGGGGAGAAAAATAATAGCTATCTTGTTGTTACAAAAAGGGGGAGAATATCACCTTTGTTAAAATAAATTCATAGAAGAGCATGTCTTAAGGTGGAGTTATAGGAATTTTAAAACCAATCAAACCTTTTTGATAATGTCAAAAAGGGGGAGGATTTTTATGCATTATTATTTACGATTTTGTCATCATCAAAAAGGGGGAGATTGTTGGTGCTAGAGCACCACGATCATTTGTTTTGATGATAACAAAACACGTGTTATTTAACATTTGCAATTTGAGTCCTAGATTTCAGGTCAATTGCAAATGTGGACGTGTTTAGACGGAACTCGAGCTCGCATTCAGGATGGATTGGAGGAGCTTAATGAAGAATAGAGGAGGTTCGCGTGGAGCGACAGATTGAAGATAGAAGACAAGAAGAATAAGATAGATTCTTTTTAATCCTTTCTTGTATCTCTTGTCTTTATTTTCTTGCTCTTATTTTCCTTAGAATATTGTGTTAAAGAGCCTCAAAGTACCCTAACAGTAGTCCTAGGAACACCGGCACAACCCTAGGATACTTAGGTTTTCTGTAGAATACTTAGAAAACCAATATAGGGTTCAAACAGCACTTCCAGACGTCTAATTCAAAAATCAGACGTCTGATAAAGTATTTTAAGACGTCTGACTGTTGTTTCAGACGTCTGATATCTGTTAGGCTGGACATAGCTAGTTCTATCTGATGAAATCAGACGTCCAGACCCTATACCAGACATCTTAGGAGACGTCTGATGGACTTGCCAGACGTCCAGATAGTGGACCGTTGGCTACCTTAGCAGGCACTCAAGATTATGACCGTTAGAGCCTTATCAGACGTCCTTAGGCCTTTCCAGACGTCTGATAAATGACCGTTTTGCCTCGGCTGACCCAAAATCTCTTCTCAGAGATTTTCTAGCCGTTGCAACGTTTGGAAAATCCATTCCCACAATAAAAGTTGGTTTCCAGACGTCCTATATGTCGTCTGATGGACTTGCGTAAAAACCCTGTTTAGATCTGATTCAAGTCAGGAGGAAACCCGCATAGAATCAGACGTCTGACCTTTAAATCAGACGTCTTAAAGTGGCCTTCCAGACGTCTGATGAAAGAGTTAGACGTCTGATTACCCTGTCAAGCGCAATCTTTGTCCTGATTTCGGCCTGATTCTCTTGGGCTTTGTTCCCAACGGCTATGGAAGCATTTCCAAGCCTTCCAAAGCCTTCCTAAGGCCTCTATAAATAGAGGGAAACCTTTGCAACACAAATATACACCAAGACACACCTTGCAATATACTTTCAAACCATTTTGTGTCTCTCTTGCTCTCCAAGCTTAAGTTCCTACACCTAGAGAGCTAAATTACCTTTGCGCACTCGCTCTCCCACCATTGTTCACGAGAGCGACATTGCGCCATCGCGTGGCACACGCACCGCGTCATCAACTCGACACACTCCTTGCAAAGGGGAGTTTCCTATTTCCTATAGAAGCTAGGTTTAAATTCCTTTGTTGGCTCTTTAGGATTACTTGTTTTATTTTATCTTTGTCTTTTGGTTGGGTATTCGCTTTGCGAATTCCCGTCTCCTTCGTGGGACAAAATCCTTCTCGTGGAGAGAAGGGGTTGAGGAACGCTACCCTCGTACTTGTAGCGTGGCTGTACTGTGGTCGAATCGCCCTCGTTTTAAAGTGATTCGGTTAGTAGATTTGACCAACTAGGTTGATCGGAAAATCCTAACTCGAGAGGGTTAGGTGGTGGTTTTCACCCGGTTTGGGTTTCCACCTAAAAATTCTTGTGTTCTTTGTGTGATTGTCTTTTTGTGTGATTGGTTTTCTTTGGTGAGATTACTTTATATTTTATTTCCGCATTTATTACGTCACCCCCTCTTCGAAGGGAAAACCTTCAGTAATGTCATCCTTTTATACCCTTTTCCTTCTAATGAAGAGTGATCAAAAGTGATCATGATGGCAAAGATGAAAAGGTGATCTTATATAAGCTCATAAAGTGTTGAAGATTTGAAGAGCTTTTATGGCTTTCAATGCTATTGGATATTCCTATTTGGAGGAATAACTCCTCTTAACTCTTGCTTGGTTCAAATTATTCTAGAGTAAATTATTTTAGGTTAATTCATCAAGGGGTATTTGATATGCGGAATTAACATAAATTTCACTTCTAATTTTATATTTGGCACCTATAATTCCTATAATTTAGGTAAATTTAGGTTGTAATTTTGAATTTTGATCATTCCACCACCCCCTAAAATTATCTAATTCATCCTATTAATTTCGTTTACTTCTTCTTTTCAACTTTTCTTTTTATTCCACTTATCCTACTAAACAAACACTTCAATTGAAATAAAATTTCCTAATTCCTTTGGCAAAATAACAAATTAAATCAAATACTTAAATAGAATAAAACACATTAATTCCTCCATTCTTTTTACTTTTAATTTATATTCCTTCTGTTACGACTCGATCCTAGATCCCTACAAGACTCGCGATCGGCTCGTTTCGACTAATCCCAAGACCTAGTCATCCAACGAGAAATAACTCAAAAGTAGAAAATATACTACAACCACACATGCAATGTAACTAAGCAGAATTAATAAAAAGGCAGTAATTGAAAAACAGAATGAGAAGTTTCAAAATTATTACATGCCACAAACGGAAGAGTATTACAACATACATAGCCATCACAATTACAACAGAGGGAATTATAACATGAACAGAAATAGTTAATACATACTAAAGTACTCACTACTACAAAAGGGCTCTCGAACAGAAAAGAGGAAAAATACTACAGCTAGGCTCAGCTGGGCCCAACATCCTCGGTAGCCGATGGCGCTAGTTTCTCAAATCCCTGACCTGAACATAGTTATATAATCTGTAGTCAGCTAATGCTGAGTAGAGTGGCGGTTAAGCCATTTACATGCAATTTAACTTAAAAAAACAAGCAAGTAACTAATCATTCATTTCCATTTATCCCAACTAGGTGTTTCTGTTTCGGTTATTCTAATAAGGATTCACAACATTTCTTAATCTTCTTGTTCCCTAAGGGAACGATCTTGATTACAGTTTATTCCACGATGTAGGATGTACCCGTGGTACTCTCCTAGTCGGGAGAGCCCTTGTGGTAGTCCTACACCCGGTCTACCACCCCAAGGTCATGGTCACGATGTAACAGTGACTACCGCACGTGCGATAAGCGCACGAGTAGCTACCTTGCACTGCCATGCGGTCAGTCATTTCCGTTAGCGGGTATGCCCAAACGTATAGCACAGAATAAAACAAGGTCTTACCCTACAGAATAAAGGTTTTACCGCTCAACAGTCTTTACATCCTCGCCTAATTATCCCGGTTTGGCCAGAGGGCCTAACAAGAGTCTATGTAGGGTGACCAGTCCTAATCCTGGGTCCCATAGGGCGGTTGACTCCCCCCAACTAAGTAACTCACCTCAGTACCACGTACACAAGGGCCAAACAGGAGTCGATGTAGAGTGGTCAAACCCACCCCGGCTCTCAACCCAAGGGGCAGCAAGCTCCCCTCTACTCTAAAGGGATAGTTGCTCTCTTCAGTACCATGTACACGAGAGCCAGCTCACTTTCCTTAACCAAGTCCGAATAGTCTCCTGTAGGCAATGTGTTCCAAAACCATCAAGTTTTCCGTACTATAGTATTCTTGGTTTCTTCTTACATTCCCCGTAGGGTTCGTACATAGACTTTCTTTTTTCCATATCCCATTCATTAAACGCATAACAGGAAGCCCAAGATTTCACAATCAATTATTCAGTACACAACACATATTACAGGTAGTACATGTAGCTCATGATTTATCACGGTAACTCATTCATTTATTAGCTACACATGCATTTCTTCTGGCCCTATTGTTCATTTCACAACCTAGGGTTCATTCAAATATTTCTAAAATAGTATGCATTCATCTCTTTCATCCCTAGTGTTCATTTCATAACCTACGGTTCAATTAAATATTCCTAAGGCATGTAATTTAATTATAAATTCTAGAATTAGAGAGAGGACCACTCTATTGGGATACACAGGTGGAATGGGAGCTCGGATCGCAGATCTCATCGTCTTCGCAAGCCCCATATACTCAATTGGATTGAGACCTATACAATTAACCAACCACAACAAACGTGTTCAAAATGGTATACAAGTGACACTAATACATAGAGAAACTCGAACGGAAACTAACAATACTTCGTTTGCGCAAAATCGACTCCGTTTGGGCCCTAAACGGGCCAAAAAAAAGCATACTGACTAAAATCAGACGTCTGGGACTAGACCTAGAAGTCTTAAACGATCTCAGAACCTCACCTTGCTTCCTTGCGGCTTTCTCATACGTCCGAACCCCTCTGCAACCGTCTGAGGGTGATCCCAAACGTCTAACACTCCCTCCGGTCGTTTGGGAGTGCTGTCAGACATCTGGCACTGTCTCTAGACGTCCTAGAATACCTTGAAAGGCGCGCCACGTGCCTTTCTCACGTCCTGTACCAGCGCATGCGTGCGCGTTTAAAAATACGACACGTAAAAGGAAAATGTACGTGCATGTGGCACGTACACAGGACATACCTCGGCACTCTACGTGCTGTCAGACATCTGACGCTAGCTCCGAATGTCCCGAGGATCTTCCAAATGTCTAAAAGGAGTTCCAGATGTCTGATACAGTGGAAAATGCTTCCACAGTATCCTCCTGCAAACCTTCTCCTCCACTCGCAGAGGCTACAGCAACACCTCCCACGGCTGCAGGAGGTCGTGAAGCTCCTGTTGTAAGGACCCATTACTTTTTAGCCTTTTAAGACGTTTGGTGTCTCAGTCAGACGTCTGGGTCCGTTCTTGGATGTCTGAAAGCGGAATTTTTGTACTACACACTACGCTCTATGCACGGGCGACGCGCAGAACCGCTCCTTTCCCTCTCTCTCTTCCTCACCTCCCCCGAACCTGATGTGCCTTCGTGCGTGTGTGTTAAGAGGTGTCGTTATAGTTGCACTTGATACGTCGGTTTTAAAAGAAATAAACGGAGGTGAGTCCGAGTGTCGATCTCAGGGAGGCGTGGAAATCGGATTTGTTTACCACTTGTTGTCACGAAAAAGGTGGAGTTTTGCTTGCGAAAGAGATGATTTTGAAAAGCGAGAGATAGAGAGAGAGTTTAGGGTTAGAAAGCTATTGGTTTTGATCATGCACTTTAAACAGAAAGTAAAATGGCAACTAAATGGAAAATAATTTCATTAAACATGCATTCATAGTTCATGGTTTACAATATTAAATACATGCTTCAACAAAAGTAAATGAAAGCTTAAAAGAGAGAGAGAGAGAGGTAGGGAGAGTGGAGAGCGACGAGGCAGCCACGGCGGTGGAGGAGGCTCCGTCGGCGGCTCGTCGTCTCCGGCGATTACAAGAGTGCCTAAGACTAGCTAGGAGAGGAGTGGAGTAGTTGCAAGTGGGAGAGGATGCCTTGAATGGTGGTAGAAGGGGGTTTAAATAGAGTTAAGGGCTTCCTAAAAGAAGAATGTGCTTTAGCGACATCCAGAACGTCGCTAAAACTGCTTCCAGATACGTCGGTGAAGGCCTTCTGCCGCCGGTCAGCCGCCCGCCCCCTCTCTCTCTCCAAGCGCGATCCATGGATGATGAACGAGAGCCGTCCGATCGAAGATCGGACGGCTGAGATCCTCCCGCGCTCGTGCTGAGATCGCGCTTCGGGCGCGCGTGCGCGCGCGCGTTTCCGCCCGGCGTGCGCGCGCGCGTGGGCGATCGGGCGCTGTCGTCGCACCGCGTGGCGCAATCCTGACCGCCCGCTGCTGATCGGGCGGGTCAATTTCGCCGCGCCCTTCGCTCGCGCTTGATTTCTGCTCCGCGCGATTCGAACGTGCGTCGCTGCGACGCGGGCGTGCGCGCTAACCGTTGCGCCACGCCCGCGCTTTGTCGCGGCGACCGCGGGCGAGCGCACGGATCTCGGCCGTTCGATCGAAGATCAACGGCCGAGATTCGTTCTTGGCTGGCTTGAGGGCGAGAGAGCGGCGGGGGCGGGGCGACGTGGTGCGTTCTGGGCCGTTGATCTCCAGATCAATGGTCATGATTTCTTGGGCCCATTGTGGGAGCTCCGGATGTCGGATTTGGCTGATCTTAAGTCCGTTGGACTCCGTTCGTCGTCCTGAATCCATCCGTGTGGTCCGATTGCTCATCTGAGGCCTATTTTGACAAATACTTTACACAAATGGCCATTAATACGGTTTATAAGCAATCTTGGTACTTGATGCATGCAACGCTCCTATTCTACTTTATGTTGTGCCTTTTATTCTAAATATGGGCCATATTCAACCTAATTACTACCCCCTTACGTGGTGTTATCATACCCCCATGCTTACTCCTTGATAGTCCCTAGCAAGGTTTATTCTAGCCTTTATTTCTTTGGAGAATTCAAGAAGTAATTGCTTCGGCACTTCGTTACTCGTCAATAAGAGGAAATATACGAAGATCTTAATCTACAAAGACTAAGCAGCGCCCGGGTGTCTTCCAAAATACAAATCGCCCGAATCCTTGCTTTGTATATAACTATACATATGTATACGTATATGTCTATATATGTCTTTTTAGAATTTTCGGAATTCAGTGTGGGTTGGTAACTTTTTACAGCTACCCAACCCACCCAAAACTCGATCAAAACCCTAAGTGCTAAGCATCTTGGTGTGAATGTTGTGACAGACTGACTTAACGGTAATTGAGACAGACTTCAAGTTTCTACGCCTCTAGGTGTCCAGAAAAGAAAATAAATTTTTGCCTGAAGGTGTATTTGTTCGACCGGTAGCTTTCTCCCTACGTTCATTTTACTTGGGGTCAACACAAGGATTTTCCAGTGTATATCTCCCCGGCTTGTACTACTTCCCCGCTTCGTCCTTAAGTGTTTTGGTCTTTTTTGTGCAATTATTGAGCTGGGCTCTGGACAACCGACCAATGGACTGTTACCCACAATCACTTGCCAGCCATACTTGTGCGGTGAAGTGTGGTTTATTTTCTTTTCTTTTTTTTCTTTTTTTTTTTTTTTCGTAGGTGGCTTCCCTAATCTCAAATGTACCCAGAGGCAACGAAAAAGAAATGGCCTGTGGCTGGGTTCTGGACAACCTGCCAATGGGCTGTTACCCACGACAACTTGCCAGCCATACCACCCTAGAGAGTTCATTAGCTACCCAATTTCTGTCAAAATCTCCGAGAAGTGAGTGTGCAAAAATGTGTGTAGATGCTTAGACTCAAAGTTTTCCTGAGTTAGAGGGTGAGTTGATAAGTCGTATACTTATTACCTTATTTATTAGGTGGATTAGAATAGCTTAAAGTTGCAAGGATTCGCCACTAAATCCATATTTTAATGGACACCAGGGCTAATTAAGCCTGAAGGCCTGAAAAGTCTAAGTGTTTAAGTTCTTTTTGTATTATTTTCCACTATTGACAAGTTTCTAATGCCCAAGTTTTTCTTCCTAAATTCAAATTTTTTTTTTTAATCAATTAATTTATTCATTCAGACTGATTAATTAAGCTCAGGATTATGCAGTTTACCATCCCCCCCATGCTTAAGTTGGACAATGTCCTCATTGGCAGATGCATGGATGCAGAAGGGTTCAAAAAGATAGTACCTGAGTGACGTAAACTACCAGATCAGTCTGAATCCGCTGGGTTGCCTCCCAGGAAGCGCTGAGTTTAACGCCTCCAGCTGGGCGGTGCTTGGTGTCAGCCCTCAACAAGGGTGACACTTTCCTTGGGGGGTACCTGGGCCAGGAAATGCTTCAATCTTTGACCATTGACTGTAAAGGTGTGCCCGGTATTAAGATCGGCGATTTCGACTGCCCCATTGGAATAGGGCTTGACCACCCGAAATGGTCCTGTCCATTTGGACCTAAGTTTCCCTGGGAAGAGTTTCAGGCGTGCATCAAATAGCCAGACTTGTTGGTTTGGCTCAAAGGTTTTCCTATGAATGAGTCGGTCGTGGACGGCTTTCATTTTCTCCTTATATAGCCGACTATTGTCAAAGGCGTCCCGACGAATTTCTTCAAGCTTAGATAATTGAAGAGTCCTTTGCGCACCAGCTAACTGGGGATCCATGTTACATTGCTTAACAGCCCAGTAAGCCCGGTGTTCTAATTCGACAGGGAGATGGCAAGCTTTGCCAAAGACCAAGCGGTAAGGTGACATGCCTATCGGGGTCTTAAAAGCGGTCCTGTATGCCCACAGGGCATCATCAAGTCGTGTGGACCAGTCTTTCCTGTCAGGTCTCACAGTCTTCTGTAAAATGTTCTTGATTTGTCTGTTTGAGACCTCAGTCTGCCCATTTGTTTGTGGATGATACGGGGTGGCAATGCGGTCGTTTACCCCGTATTTTCTAAGTAGGGCACGGAACTGGGAATGGATAAAATGGCTTCCACCATCACTGACCATGGCCTTGGGTATTCCAAACCGGGAAAAGATGTTCTTCTTTACAAAGTCCATGACCGTCTTGTGATCGCATCGTCCGGTGGCGACGGCTTCAATCCATTTGGAAACATAGTCTACCGAGACCAAGATATACTCGAAGCCGTTGGATGGTGGAAAGGGGCCCATAAAATCGATACCCCAAACGTCGAAAATTTTGACAATCAAAATGGGCTGAAGGGGCATCATATCTTTTTTGGTCATTGTCCCTAGTGTTTGGCATCGTGAGCAAGTCTTGGCAAAGATGTGTGCATCCTTGAATAGGGACGGCCAATAAAATCCAGACTGCAAAACTTTTGCAGCTGTTTTCTTGCCAGAGAAATGGCCGCCACATGCTTGGTCATGACAAAAGGAAAGCACACTCTGAACTTCGTCTTCGGGGAGGCACCTCCTGATGATCTGATCAGCACAGAGGCGAAACAGCATGGGATCATCCCAGAAATAGTGCTTGGCCTCAGCCAAGAACCTGTCCCGTTGCTGTCTGGACCAGCTGTGCGGGGTTTGTCTTATAACCAGGTAGTTGACATAGTCAGCATACCATGGCATTTTCTTGTCTTGCATGGCTAGGATGTGTTCATCAGGGAAGGTATCAGATAGAGGTAGGGAGGGTCCAATGTGGTCTGGATGAAGTCTTGACAGGTGGTCAGCCACCACATTTTTCGATCCGGCCTTGTCTCGGATTTCCAGGTCAAATTCCTGCAAAAGCAGGATCCATCTGATGAGCCTGGGTTTTGCGTCCTTTTTGGCCAACAGGTGCCGGATGGCTGAATGGTCGGTGTAGATAGTCACGTGGGATCCCAGCAAGTATGATCGGAATTTTTCCAGTCCAAAGACTACAGCAAGCAACTCTTTTTCTGTGACCGTATAATTACGTTGGGCCTCGTCCAACGTTTTGCTCGCGTAGTAGATCACCACGGGCTTCTTGTCTTGCCTTTGTCCCAGGACAGCGCCTATGGAAAAATCTGATGCGTCACACATAATCTCAAAATCCTGGGACCAGTCTGGGGGTTGAAGTACAGGTGCGGTGGAGACTAAGTCTCGGAGGGTATGATAAGCCTGGGTGCAATCAGGAGACATGTGGAAAGTGGCGTCGTTGGCTAGAAGGTCGGTCAAGGGTTTGGAAAGTTTGGAAAAGTCTTTGATGAACCTTCGGTAGAAGCCAACATGTCCTAGGAAAGAGTGAATCTGTCAGACCGAACTAGGTGGAGGAAGTTTGGAAATTAAATCAACCTTAGCTCGATCTACCTCGATGCCCCTATGCGAAACGATGTGTCCAAGGACAATTCCTTCTTGAACCATAAAATGGCTATTTTCCCAACTTAACACCAAGTTAACCTCGATACATCGTTTCAGGATTTTCTCCAAGTTGCTCAAACAATGGTCGAATGAATTCCCGAATACAGAGAAATCATCCATAAAGACCTCCAAGTATTCACCCACCATTTCTGAAAAAATGGCTAGCATGCAACGCTGGAAGGTCGCGGGTGCGTTGCATAACCCGAATGGCATTCGACGGAATGCAAACGTGCCATACGGGCAAGTGAATGTGATCTTTTCCTGATCTTCCGGAGCAATTGCGACTTGGTTATATCCTGAATATCCATCCAGGAAGCAAAAATACTTCTGCCCTGCCAATCTTTCAAGGATTTGGTCAATGAATGGCAAGGGGAAGTGGTCCTTCTTAGTGGCTTCATTAAGCTTCCTATAATCAATACACACCCGCCATGCGGTGGTGGTGCGGGTGGGAATGGATTCGCCATGATCATTAGTGACAACGGTGAGCCCAGCCTTCTTTGGAACCACTTGAGTGGGGCTCACCCAGGGGCTATCAGAGATAGGGTAGATGATGTCGGCGTCGAGCCACTTGATAATTTCTTTTTTAACGACCTCCCGCATGTTAGGGTTTAACCGTCTCTGCATCTGGCGGGAAGGTCGGGCCCCGTCTTCCAGGTAAATCTTGTGGGTGCAATAGGTGGGGCTAATTCCTCTTAGATCTGAGATGGTCCAACCAATGGCGGCCCGATGTTCTGAAAGAGTTGCAGTCAACCTTAGTTCCTGATCCTTGGTTAGATGGGAATTAATAATCACTGGGAAGGTCTGGCCAGGTCCCAAGAAGACGTACTTGAGATTCTCGGGCAATGGTTTAAGTTCAGGTGCGGGTGGGACCACAGTCGATGGGAATGGAAAGGGCGGTAGTTGATCAACATCGATTTCTTCAAATGGTGTCATGTGATGATACTCAGCCTTACAGAGGTCCACAGGTAATGATGGTGACGAGTTAGAACTACGGGTTTGGTGGTCTGAGACAGAACTGAGGGTAAGGCATTCCTCGATTAAAGTTTCCACGGGATCATGTTCCTCAATGTAATCACAATCGAAAGACTTTGTTGCCCGGAAGATATCCAATTGCATTTTCCTGTCTCTGAAGGCGATTTCCATACATCCCGTGTCGCAATCGATGTTTGCTTTAGCTGTAGCTAAGAAAGGTCTGCCTAAGATTATGGGTGCGTTCTGTAATTTTTCAGGGACTTCCATGTCGAGCACCAAAAAGTCGACTGGGAAATAGAAGTCCTTGACCTGTACAATCACGTCCTCGACAACCCCCTTCGGGGTTTTCACTGATCTATCCGCCAGCTGGATGGTGACAGGGGTTGGTGCCAGCTCCCCAAAACCAAATTGGTGGTACAAGGTTGTGGGAATTAGGTTGATAGAAGCACCTAGGTCCAGGAGCGCTCTATCAAATGTCATGTCCCCGATGTTGCAGGAAATCAGGGGTGCTCCTGGGTCAGTTCGTTTGAGTGGAAGGTTGCTTGATATCACGGAACTGGCTTGCTCAGAGAGTACAACCTTCCTAGGTGCTTGAGGTCTCGGCTTACGCTTGGGTGTACAGGCATCCTTTAAGAACTTGGCGTAAGCGGGGATGTGTTTGACAGCTTCTAGAAGCGGAATATTAATCTGTACTTGTTTAAAAATTTCCATCAGCTCCTCAGTTTCCACAGTATTCTTTTTTCTCTTGATTGTTTCCAAGGCCTCAGGATAGGGTGTCTGAATTGGTTCCATGTTTGGGTCCTTGGTTGGTGTTTCTTCTAAGTCAGGTAAAGTCTCGGGGGGAGTCGGCCATTTGGGATCCTGGGTTTTGGTGCCGCTTCTCAAGGTCACCGCATTCGCAGAGGCATTGGGGCCATGGGGTGATCCTTGAGAAGACGAGGATGAAGAGGCGCCAAACCCAGGAGGTGTTTGTGGAGCCGGTTGGACCATATGAGCCTGCCCGGGGTTGCCTTGGAACCCTTGCGAATTGGGGCCTCTGTTAATTATGTTTCGCGGGTTTGGTTGTGGTTGGGAAGGTAGAGATCCTTGCTGTTTACAGTCCAAGAGTTGACTTAACTGTCCCTTTACCAAGGCCATGTCTTCGTGATGTTTTTGGTTCATGTCAGCCATCATCTTTATTAGGGTGTCCATTTGGTTTTGTGGGGGAGGGGCCGCCCTATTTTGGTTATATTGGGGTCTAACTGGTGGTCCTTGCTGATAGGGGGCAAGTGTGGCTGTTGGTTTGGCCTGGGCTGGTTTTGGAATTGCGGTAGTTTCTGGTTTGTCCAACCAAAGTTGGGGTGATTACGCCAGCCGGTGTTGTAAGTGTTGGAGAAAGGGTCAGGTTTTGCATATCCTTGGACGGCTTGCACATCTTCTAGAATAGCCGATGTTGATGAAGAAGGAAGGGAGTAATCAAGGGTCGAGGGAGCAAAGGTCCCTCCTTGGAACATGGTTGGGGGTTGTTCCAGGTTCAGTTGGGTGAAGGGTTGGACCAGGTCAACATTATGTGCTCCTTTTGCTAGGGTGAAAGTCTGCAAGGGGTTCCTGGTCTGGTTTAGAAGCTCATCAATCTTCTTGTCCACCAATTCTACTCGATCCAACTTTTTGGCAATGATGTCCATGTCAACCATTCCAGAATTTGCTTGCACCTCATAAATCCCACCACGGGGTTGATTGGACCTGTTAAACTGGTTCATGGAGGCATTGTTGAGCGAATTCTCGCTCATAGACTCAAAGAGCTCAAATGCGCTCTCCTCGTCTTTGTTTAGGAAGTTTCCCCCGCATGAGGCATCGACGAAGTTCCGTAGGTTGCTATCCAGACCGTGGTAGAAGATCTAGGCCAATTGCCACCTTGGAACTTCGTGGTGTGGGCATTTCCTCAAAAGTTCATTGAATCTTTCCCACGCCTCATGAAATTGTTCCCCACCCTGGAGTGTGAAGGTAGTGATAGCTCTTCTGAGGGCATTGGTCTTTCCTATGGGGAAGAATTTCTTTAAAAATGCATGCCTCAGTTCCTCCCAGGTGGTGATGGGTCTACCTAGGGTTCTAAGCCAATGAGAAGCCTTGTCTCTTAATGAGAAAGGGAACATCTTGATTAGAACAATGTCAAGGCTAATGTTCCTAGGTTTTACTGTTCTTGCTATGCGGTCGAGATCTTCTAGGTGCTGAAAGGGGTCTTCATTTAAGCTTCCATGAAAGTGGCTCTGGATTAGACTTAATACATTAGGTTTTAGCTCAAAATTGTCTCCCCCTTCGAGGATCCTAAGGTGTGGCTCGACTCTAATGGCAGAAGGGTTATAGAAATCACGGAGGGGTCTTGGCTGGTCCTGAAATGGTGGTAAATCAAGTGGTGGTTGTCCTGGTATGTCATTGAAAGGTGGTGGTTGTTCTTGCGGGTTCTGTAACCGTTGTATGGCTTGCATGATGGTGTGGATTTGTTGTTGCTGAAGCCGATGGTTAGCATTGATTTGAGCCTGGACGACAGCCATAGCATCTGGTGGGGGTTGATCTTCAGCCTCATCTACCCTAGGTTCAGCCATGTTTTCAACAGAATTACGTCGCCTAGATTCCTGCCCCAAAACACACAATTCGGGATGCAGTGAGCGCCTCCCGTGCATACACTAGAGAAGAACAGGAGGGGATGCGGAGGGCGACAGATGCGAGAAATGTGTTTCAATCAAGCACGCAAGCCTAATCCTTATGGTGTATTCCTTAGGAGACCTAGAAATCTCACAAAGGGTGATTAAGTCCGTAAGCACTGGACTCCCCTTCTCAAGGCTAATCTGGCCAGGTTGATTACGAGGGGATTGCAGGGAAGGTTCTTCCTTTGGCTTGCGCCTCCGGTTCCATAGACCCCACAACCACGGTCGTTTGACACTGCCCCGCAGCCTAGTCACCAGATTCTACCAAGGGAATGAAAGCCAAGTGCCTAGCAGACAAAACCTCACCTTTTGAGACATAACTCAGTCTTGCCTAGGGCACGTCTACTCAGTTTTAAAGGGCTAGGATAGTGCTTGTGCTTAGGGTGATGTGATGAGGTGTTGATTGGGGTGGTGCCTCTTAATGTTCTACTTTCAAAGTGTGTGCTTCTAGCAAAACATGATTTTCAAGCAAGGATTTGTTAAGATATAGTGTCTTTTTAGTGTTTCATCCTTACTTAAGTACTTTTTAGGGTTGACGTGTCTTAATATTTTCAAACAAGTTTCAGTGGGCACGTCAAGTTCTGCACACAACTTAGTGAAAGTAGATTTCCTTTTATTTTGTAGAGGCTCTAAAATCCTAGTGTACTCATACTAATGATCATGCAACTTCTATTCGATGAATCAATTTTTAGGGTTGAGTGGTGCGGCCCAGGTCAACTCACGGTGGCTTCACAAACACCACTCAAGAGAAAAAGAAAAGAACACTCCAAGAATTCGTTCAGAATGTTAGAGTGTATATTTTTTGTGGGGTGATGTGTTATGGATGTGGGTCAAGCAATCATACACCACGCCAATTTTTTTCAGTTTTTTACAATTTTTTTAGCTTTTTCATGCAAGCAAACAATGAGAGAGAGATTGCTCACTATCGGTCCTCGAGGCGCCTACTCCCTTGCTACCGTCGTGGAATGCATCGCTTCGCCGTCCATGCGCCGAATTCCTGCAACCGTCAAGTAAAAAGGAAAATAGGGCATTATACGATGTGAGAATGAGTGTGGAATGGAGGTGATAAAACAAATCCGTTGCCTCCCCGGCAACGGCGCCAAAAACTGACGTGCCTTCGTGCGTGTGTGTTAAGAGGTGTCGTTATAGTTGCACTTGATACGTCGGTTTTAAAAGAAATAAACGGAGGTGAGTCCGAGTGTCGATCTCAGGGAGGCGTGGAAATCGGATTTGTTTACCACTTGTTGTCACGAAAAAGGCGGAGTTTTGCTTGCGAAAGAGACGATTTTGAAAAGCGAGAGATAGAGAGAGAGTTTAGGGTTAGAAAGCTATTGGTTTTGATCATGCACTTTAAACAGAAAGTAAAATGGCAACTAAATGGAAAATAATTTCATTAAACATGCATTCATAGTTCATGGTTTACAATATTAAATACATGCTTCAACAAAAGTAAATGAAAGCTTAAAAGAGAGAGAGAGAGAGGTAGAGAGAGTGGAGAGCGACGAGGCAGCCACGGCGGTGGAGGAGGCTCCGTCGGCGGCTCGTCGTCTCCGGCGATTACAAGAGTGCCTAAGACTAGCTAGGAGAGGAGTGGAGTAGTTGCAAGTGGGAGAGGATGCCTTGAATGGTGGTAGAAGGGGGTTTAAATAGAGTTAAGGGCTTCCTAAAAGAAGAATGTGCTTTAGCGACATCCAGAACGTCGCTAAAACCGCTTCCAGATACGTCGGTGAAGGCCTTCTGCCGCCGGTCAGCCGCCTACCCCCTCTCTCTCTCCAAGCGCGATCCGTGGATGATGAACGAGAGCCGTCCGATCGAAGATCGGACGGCTGAGATCCTCCCGCGCCCGTGCTGAGATCGCGCTTCGGGCGCGCGTGCGCGCGCGCGTTTCCGCCCGGCGGCGCGCACGTGGGCGATCGGGCACTGTCGTCGCGCCGCGTGGCGCAATCCTAACCGCCCGCTGCTGATCGGGCGGGTCAATTTCGCCGTGCCCTTCGCTCGCGCTTGATTTCCGCTCCGCGCGATTCGAACGCGCGTCGCTGCGACGCGGGCGTGCGCGCTAACCGTTGCGCCACGCCCGCGCTTTGTCGCGGCGACCGCGGGCGAGCGCGCGGATCTCGGCCGTTCGATCGAAGATCAACGGCCGAGATTCGTTCTTGGCTGGCTTGAGGGCGAGAGAGCAGCGGGGGCGGGGCGACGTGGCGCGTTCTGGGCCGTTGATCTCCAGATCAACGGTCATGGTTTCTTGGGCCCATTGTGGGAGCTCCGGATGTTGGATTTGGCTGATCTTAAGTCCGTTGGACTCCGTTCGTCGTCCTGAATCCATCCGTGCGGTCCGATTGCTCATCTGAGGCATGTTTTGACAAATACTTTACACAAATGGCCATTAATACGGTTTATAAGCAATCTTGGTACTTGATGCATGCAACGCTCCTATTCTACTTTATGTTGTGCCTTTTATTCTAAATATGGGCCATATTCAACCTAATTACTACCCCCTTGCATGGTGTTATCAGAACCCTAAACCCCTCACCCTCTTATTATAAACCCCCTCCTATCTCCTCTCCACTCCACACACCAACCACCACCACCTTTAATGCTTGTGCGGGAGCGGCGAGAGGGGGCAAGCGAGGGAGAGCGAGAGGGAGGAAGGAGGAGAGCGTGGGAGGAGGAGGAGGCCTAAGGTCGGAGGAGCTTCGATCGAAGCTCGGCGGAGCTCGCACGGCCACCAGTGGGCACGTGCGGGAGGAGGAAAGGGCTCAGGGAGGTGGCCTCCCAGCCCTCTGCAGTGGTTGAAGCTGCTGCGGTGCGAGGCGAGAGCGGAGCGAGCTGCGGGGAGTTACTAATACTGGGATTTTTCGAGTATCAAACATCTGGAGAGTCAACCAGACGACCGTGGGGGTAGCTGGACATCCGGGTCTGAGACCAGATGTCTGAAAGCACTTATATCTCAAGGTACGTTCTTTTCCGCGGTTGCGGCCATGCAAGCCTCACCGTAGAAGCTGGTCGGTCTTGATTTTGGACCTGCGATTTCCTACGCAGGTAAAGGCCCTTGGGAAGACACGCAGAACTCTTTTCCACGCATTTTGGATGTCTGAGTACATCACCAGATGTCCGGAGGTGCGTCCAGACGATCGAAGGCATTATCCGATGTATGGAACTGCTTTCAGACGATCGCAGAGAAGGTATAGACGTCTGAGGATACCGCAAGAACATAAGGTAAGATCTAACGCCTTTTAAGACGTTTGAGATTATTCCCAGACGTCTGATTTTGAACAACAGGCACATTTTTGACTTGTTTAGGGTCCGATCGGGGTTCGTTTTACGCAAACAAAATACCTGTACCTTCCTCGCGAGTTCCTCTACATACTAGAGTCTATTTTACACTATTATGAACTCTCCTTTTGTGATGTATTCCCTAGTATAGGGTTTTAGCCTGCTGCACTTTTGGGGGTCGTAGAGACGTCTGGGTCTACAGTTCAAGCCTCCATTACTCCCGAGTTTCCTAGTAAAGTGGTTTAATTCCGTTAGTAAAATATTGAATAAGAATGTGCTTGTGGAAGTAGCTGAATGGAACCCTAGGATGTGGCATAAACCCTAGGGTAGATAAATGAATGAGCCTGTTTGTACTGTATGGTTTACATGTATACGTGATTAAGATAAATTACTATATATTCCTGGATTATAATTACGAGCTGCCTGTTAGAATATGAGCTGCCTGTGTTTGATGAAACTACCTGTGAAAACATCAGTTGCATGTATTAAGAATTGAACAATGAAAACATGAGCTGCCTGTATATGGATGAGGAATGAATTATGAAACCTGAGATTTGCATCTGGATAATGAGGTGAACACGAGCATGAACCCTATGGGGAATTAGCAACAGGACTCCTGTGGATAGATGAAAATCTGGAATGTAAACAAGAAGTGTGCTTGCCCTTGAGTACGTGGTACCAAGGAGAACAACTATCCCATTTTGTGTAGAGCAGAGCTAGCCTCCCTTGGGTTGATTCCTGGGTTTAGGATTGGCCACTCTACACCGATTCCTATTGGCTCTCGCGTACGTGGTACCGAGGCGAGCTACTAGTGTAGGAAGGGAGCTAGCCACCCCACGGGGCCCGGGGTTTAGCTAGCCACCCTACACCGACTTGTTAGGCCTTCTGGGCAAATCGGGGTAGTCAGATGAGTGTGCGCGGACCGTGGAGAGGCGAGACCTCTGTTTGGTTCTGAGGGGCGAGACCCCTGTTCTGAGAGGGCAAGGTCCTATACTGTTCCATGCTATACTTTGGGCGTACCCGCTAGCAGAAACGACTGACCGCGTGTCAGTGCAGGGTAGCTACCCTTGCACTTATCACACGTGCCGTAGTCACCATTAAGCCTTGACAGTGACCTCGGGGTGGTTGACTAGGTGTAGGACTACCACGGAGGACTCTCCTGGCCAGGAGAGCACCACGTGTATCTTCTACTCTACGGAAAAGACTGCAATCAAGATCGTTCCCACGAGGAACATACAAGATCAAGAAATAACTGGAAACTTTGAGAAATGGGTAACACTGGAACATATAAAATAGATAAATGGAAATGAGAATTAAACCTGTTATTTTTACTGTTCTGTACTTAGATAATATAGATACCACTCTACTCAGCGTTCGCTGACTCTGTCTTTCAATAACACTGTTTAGGATCAGGAGTTAAGCAGCCCGAGTTTCCGGCTGCGGAGGGTGCTGGGCCTAGTCGAGTCCAGCCGTAGTTTTCTTCAGCACTTCTATAAAGACCCGTCCCACTTTTAGCCTTTTAAGACGTCTGGAGTGTCAGTCAGACGTCTGGACCCTTTCCCGGACGTCTGAAAATGAAATTTTTGTACGCGAGTTACGCTCTGAGCGCGGGCGGCACGCAGAACTCCTTTTCTCTCTCTCTTTTAACCTTCTTCCCCCTGTCAAACCCTAAACCCCCCATCTCTAAAAAAGCCACCCTCCCCTCCTCTCCTCTCCACTCCACACACCACCATCTCCACCTTCAGAGCGCAGAGAAGCGGCTAGAGGAGGTGAGGGAGGAGCGCGTGAGAGCGAGGAGGAGGAGTGCGTGAGAAGGAGGAGGAGGCCGAGGTTAGGAGCTTTGGTGGAAGCTCGTCGGAGCTCGCACGGCCACCGCGGCGCATGCGGGAGGAGGACGGAGTCCGGAGCGACGTCCTCGACCACCTGCAGCAACTGGAGCTGCGGCGGAGCAAGGGGAAACGCGGCGAGGAGCAGTGGGAGTGCATTCTGATACTGGAATTTTTCCAGTATCAGATGTCTGGAGTGCAGTTCGGACGACTGACTGAGCGTCTGGACGTCTGGAGTCAAGATCAGACTTCTGAAAGCACCTTTATCGCGAAGGTACGTTCCCTTCACGGTTTCGGCCATGCAGGCCGCACTGCAGGAGATATGTCTAGCTTATTTTAGGGTGGCTACTCTGTCGTACGCAGGAGCAGCCTTGGGAAGTGACGTGGTTCGTGCATGTGTGTTTGGAAGTGTCATTATAGTTTGCACTTGCAATGCCAGTTTTAAAATAAAGAAACGGATGTCAGTCCGAGTGTTAGTCTCAGGGAGGTGTGAAAATCAAATTTTTCTTGTCACTTATTGTTACAAAAATCGCGAAGTTTTGCTTGCAAAAAGGCACGGGTGAAAAGTGAGGGAGAGAGAGATATTAGGGTTAGAATCATTTCATTCTTAACATGCAACTTGAATAGAAAATAGAGCAAGCAACTGAATAGAAAACAACTTCATTAATCATGCAGCTTTAGTTCATAAATTACAACATTAGATACATGCTTAAACATAAGTAAAGTAAAGCTTAAAAGAAGGAAAGAAAGAGAGGGAGGGAGGGCGGCGAGGCAACCACGGTGGTGGAGAGGGCCCCGTCGGCGGCTCATCGTCTCCAGCGATTACAAGAGAGCTTAAAGGTAGCTAGGAGAGGGGTAGAGTAGTTGCAAGTGGAGTAAATGCCTTGAATGGGTGGTTGGAAGGGGTTTAAATAGGGAGAGGGGCTTTCCAAATGAAGAAGGGATTTTAGCAACGTTCGGGACGTCGCTAAAACCCTTCCCAAAATGTCGGTGAAGACCCCTGCCCGCCAATCGCTCGCCCACAGCCGTGCTTCCTCGCCCCTGATTCACGTGCGCACGCCACGAGCCGTCCGATCGATCTTGCGTGAGGCGCTCTCCTGGATCGCGCCCTTGCGCCCACATCATCGCGCGCGTCAGGCCAGGGCGCATCTGCGGGTGCTATGTCGCGCGATCTTGTCCATCCGCTGCTGATCGGGCGGCCCAATTTAGCCAGCGCATTGTTATCTCCTAATTTCAGCTCCGCGTGGCTCGAACCCGCGTTGCGTGGGTGCAAGCATGTGCTCCAACCGCTGCACTACGCCCGCTGCTTTGTTGCGGCGACCGCGGGCGTGCGCGCGTCTCTCAGTCGTTCGATAGGAGATTGACGACTGAGATCTGCTCTCTAGATGAAGGTGGAAGCGGGAGCGATCTGGACGCGGTGAGCGGGTGCCACGTGGCGCGCCGTGGGCCGTTGATCATCAGATCAACAGTCAAAACTTCTTGGGCTCGTTGTGGGAGCTCTGGATGTCGGATTTGGCCGATTTTGAGTCCGTTGGACTCCGTTCGTCGTTCTGAATCCATCCGTGCAGTCCGATTTCTCATCTGAGGCCTGCTTTGATAAGTTCTCATACAAATGGCCATTAATACAGTTTTATAAGCAATCTTGACATATGATGCATGCAATGCTCCCATTCTACTTATGTTGTGTTATCTGTGCCTTTTATTCTTAAGATGGGCCCTATTTAACGGAATTATCACCTCAAGATGCAGTGTTATCATACCCCCATGCTTATTCCTTGCTAGTCCCTAGCAAGGTTTATTCTAGCCTTTATTTTTTGTCAGAATTTAAGAAGTAGTTACTTAGACACTTCGTCACTTGTCAATAGGAGGAAATATACTAAGAACTTAATCTACAAAGACTAAGTAGCGCCCGGGTGTCTACCAAAATACGAATCGCCTGAATCCTTGCTTTCATGTATGTAAATATACATATGTGTATATATATTTTTTTAGATTTTTTTGGAATTCAGAGTGGGTTGGTAACTTTTTACGGCTACCCAACCTACCCAAAACTCAGACAAAACTCTAAGTGCTAAACATCTTAGTGTGAAGATCGTGATAGACTCACTCAATGGTAATTCGGATAGACTTCGGGTTTCTACTCTCCTAGGTGACCGGAAGAGGAAGTATTTTGCCTGAAGGTGTATTTGTTCGATTGGTAGCTTTCTCCCTATGTTTGTTTTAATTGGGGTCAACATAAGGATTTTTCCAGTGTATATCTCCCCGTCTAGTACTACTTCCCCGCTTCTTCCTTAAGTGTTTTGGTTTTTTTCTTGTAATTACTGAGCTGGGCTCTGGACAAGCGACTAATGGGCTGTTACCCACGATCACTTGCCAGCCATACTCGTATGATGAAGTGTGGTTTATTTTGTTTTCTTCTCTCTCTCTCTCTCTTTTGTAGGTGGCTTCCCTGATCTCAAATGTACCTAGAGGCAATGAAGAAGAAGTGGTCCCGTGGCTGGGCTCTGGAAAATCTGCCAATGGGCTGTTACCCATGACCACTTGCCAGCCATACCACCCTGGAGAGTTCATTAGCTACCCAATTTCTGTCAAAATCTCCGAGGAGTGAATATGTGCAAAAATGTGTGCAGATGATTAGACTCAAAGTCCTTTTGAGTTAGAGGGTGAGTTGATAAGTCGTATACATATCACCTTATTTAGTAGGTGGATTAGAATAGCTTAAGGTTGCAAGGATTTGAGGCTAAATACATATTTTAACGGACACCAGGGCTGATTAAGCCTGAAGGCCTGAAAAGTCTAAGTGTTCAAGTTCTTTTTGTATTATTTCCCACTATTGACAAGTTTCTAATGCCTAAGTTTCTTCCTAAATTCAAATTTTTTTTTATTTTATTCAGACTGATTAAATGAGCTCAGGATCATGTAATTTACCACCCCCCATGCTTAAGTTGGACAATGTCCTCATTGACAAATACATGGATGCAATAGGGGTTTAAAAAGATATTACCTAAGTGACGTAAAATACCGGATCAGCCTGAATCCTCTGAGTTGCCTCCCAGGAAGCGCTGAGTTTAACGCCTTCAGCTGGGCGGTGCTTCGTGTCATCCCTTAATAAGGGTGACACTCTCCTTTGGGGGAACCTGGGCTAGGAAGTGTTTCAATCTTTGACCATTAACTATAAAAGTGTGCCTAGTGTTTGGATCAGCGATTTCAACCGCCCCATTAGAGTGAGGCTTAACCACCCGAAATGGTCCTGTCCATTTGGACCTGAGTTTCCTTGGAAAGAGTTTTAGGCGGGCATCGAGCAGTTAAACTTGCTGGTTAGGCTCAAAGGTCTTTCTATGGATGAGTCGGTTGTGGACGGCTTTTATTTTCTCCTTATACAGTCGACTATTCTCAAAGGCGTCCCGACGAATTTCTTTGAGCTCAGAGACTTGGAGTGCCTTCTGCGTACCGACTAACTGGGAATCCATGTTACATTGCTTGATAGCCCAGTAAGTCCGGTGTTCCAATTCGACAGGAAGATGGCAGGCCTTGCCAAAGACCAGGCGATAAGGCGACATGCCTATCGGGGTCTTGAAAGTGGTCCTGTATGCCCACAGGGCATCATCTAGTCGTGTGGACCAGTTTTCCTGTCAGGTCTCACAGTCTTTTGTAAAATTTTCTTGATTTTTTTATTTGAGACCTCGGTCTGCCCATTTATTTGCGGATGATACGAGGTAGCAATGCGGTGGTTAACCTCGTATTTTCTAAGCAGGGCATGGAATTGGGAGTGAATAAAATGGCTTCCACCATCACTGATCATGGCCTTTGGTATTCCAAACCGGGAAAAAATGTTCTGTTTAACAAAGTCCATGACAGTCCTGTGATCGCATCGGCAGGTGACGATGGCTTCAATCCATTTAAAAGCATAGTCTATCGAGACTAGGATGTACTCAAAGCCGTTGGATGGTGGAAAGAGGCCCATAAAATCGATACCCCAAACGTCGAAGATTTCGACAATCAAGATGGGCTGGAGGGGCATCATATCTTTTCTGGTCATGGTCCCCAGCGTTTGGCAGCGTGAGCAAGTCTTGGCAAAGTTGTGTGCATCCTTAAATAGGGAAGGCTGGTAAAATCCAGACTGCAGAACCTTCGCAGCCGTTTTCTTTCCAGAGAAGTGGCCACCACAAACTTGGTCATGACAGAAAGAAAGCACACTCTAAACTTCGTTCTCAGGGATACACCTCCTGATGATCTGGTCGGCACAGAGGCAAAATAGCATGGGATCATCCTAGAAATAGTGCTTGGCCTCAGCCAAGAACCTGTCCCGTTGCTGTTTGGACCAGCTGTGCGGGGTTTGTCCTACAACTAAGTAGTTGACATAGTCAGCATACCATGGCAATCTCTTGTCTTGCACAACCAGAATGTGTTCATCGAGGAAGGTGTCAGATAAAGGCAGAGAGGGTTCAATGTGGTCTGGGTGAAGTCTAAACAAGTGGTCAACCACCACATTCTTTGATCCGGCCTTGTCGCGGATTTCCAGGTCAAATTCCTGCAAGAGCAGAATCCATCTGATGAGCCTGGGTTTCGTGTCCTTTTTATCCAACAGGTGCTGGATGGCTAAATGGTCAGTATAGATGGTCACGTGGGATCCCAGCAAGTAAGGTCAGAACTTCTCAAGTTCGAAGACTACAGCGAGCAATTCTTTCTCTGTGATTGTATAATTTCGTTGGGCCTCGTCCAATGTTTTGCTCGTATATTAGATCACCACGGGTTTCTTGTCTTGTCTTTGTCCCAGGACAGCGCCTATGGCAAAATCTGATGCATCACACATAATCTCAAAGTCCTGGGACCAATTCAGGGGTTGAAGTACAGGTGCTGTGGAGACTAAGTCTCGGAGGATGTGATAAGCCTGGATGCAATCAGAGGACATGTGGAATATGGCGTCGTTGGCCAGAAGGTCGGTTAAGGGTTTGGAGAGCTTGGAGAAGTCTTTAATGAACCTTTGGTAGAAGCCAACGTGTCCCAGGAATGAGCGAATCTGCTGGATCGATCTAGGCGGAGGAAGTTTGGAAATCAAATCAACCTTAGCCCGATCTACCTCAATGTCCCTATGCGATACAATGTGACCGAGGACGATTCCTTCTTGAACCATAAAATGGCTCTTTTCCCAACTTAACACCAAATTAACCTCGATACATCGTTTCAGGATTTTCTCCAAGTTGCTCAGATAGTGGTCGAATGAATTCCCAAATACAGAGAAATCATCCATAAAGACCTCTAAGTATTCACCCACCATTTCTGAAAAAATGGCTAGCATGGAACGCTGGAAGGTAGGAGGTGCATTGCTTAACCCGAACGGCATTCGACGGAATGCAAACGTGCCGTACGTGCAAGTGAATGTGGTCTTTTCTTGATCTTCTGGAGCAATTGCGACTTGGTTATATCTTGAATATCCATCAAGGAAGCAAAAATACTTTTGCCCTGCCAATCTTTCAAGGATCTGGTCAATGAACGGTAAGGGGAAATGATCCTTCTTAGTGGCTTCATCGAGCTTCTTATAATCAATACACACCCGCCATGCGGTGGTGGTGCGGGTGGGGATGGATTCGCCATGATCATTGGTGATAATGGTGAGCCTGGCTTTCTTTGGAACCACTTGAGTGGGGCTCACCCAGGGGCTATTGGAGATAGGATAGATGATGTCGGCGTCAAGCCACCTAATAATTTCTTTCTTAACGACCTCCCGCATGTTTGGGTTTAAACGTCTCTACATCTGGCGAAAGGGTCATGCCCCGTCTTCCAGGTAAATCTTATGGGTGTAATAAGTGGGGCTAATTCCTCTCAAGTCAGAAATGGTCCAACCAATGGTGACCTGATGTTCTGAAAGGGTCGCGATCAACCTGAGTTCCTGATCCTTGGTTAAATGAGAATTAATAATCACAGGGAAGGTCTAGTCAGGTTCCAGGAAGACAAACTTGAGATTCTCGGGTAGTGGCTTAAGTTCGAGTGCAGGTGGAACAATGGTTGACGGAAAAGGGAAAGGCGGGAGTTGATCAACATCGATTTCCTCAAATGGTGTTGTTTGATGGTAATCAGCCTTACAGAGGTCCACGGGTAGCGATGGTGACAGGTTAGAACAGTCGTTACAGGCTTGGTGGTTAGAGACAGAACTAAGGGTGAGGCATTCCTCGACCAGAGTTTCCACTAGATCATGTTCCTCAACACAATCGCAATCAAAAGACTTTATCACCCGGAAGATATCCAATTGCATTTTCTTGTCTCCAAAGGCGATTTCCATACATCCCGTGTCACAATCAATGTTTGCCTTAGCCGTAGCTAAGAAAGGTTTGCCTAAGATTATGGGTGCGTTCTGTAATTTTTCAGGGACTTCCATGTCGAGCACCAAGAAGTCGACCGGGAAATAGAAGTCCTTGACCCACACAATCACGTCCTCGACAACCCCCTTCGGTGTCTTCACAGATCTATCAGCTAGCTAGATGGTGACAGGTGTGGGTGTCAACTCTCCGAAACCAAATTGGTGGTACAGGGTTGTTGGAATCAGATTGATAGAAGCGCCTAAGTCCAGGAGCGCTCCATCAAATGTCATGTCCCCGATATTGCAGGAAATCAAGGGTGCTCTTGGGTCAGTTCGCTTGAGCGGAAGGTTGCTTGATATTACGGAACTTGCTTGTTCGGAAAACACAACCTTCCTAGGTGCTTTAAGTCTTGGCTTACGTTTGGGTGTACAAGCATCCTTTAGAAACTTGGTGTAAGCCAGGATGTGCTTAACGGCTTCGAGGAGCGGAATATTAATCTATACTTGCTTAAAGATCTTCAAAAGCTCCTCAGTTTCCACAACATTTTTCTTCTTCTTGATTGTCTCCAAGGCCTCAGGGTAGGGTGCCTGAACATGGATCAGGTCTATTTCTGGGTCCTTGGGTTTTTCTGGTGCCTCTTCTAAGTCGAGTATTTCAGTGGGTAAAGTCTCGGGGAGAGTCAACCATTTAGTATCTTGGGTTTTGGTGCCGCTTCTCAAGGTTACCTCATTCACAGAGGCATTGGGACCATGGGTCGATCCTTGAGAAGACGAGGACGAAGAAGCACCAAACCCAGGGGGTGTTTGTGGGGCTGGCTAGACAATGTGGGCCTGCTCAGGATTGCCTTGGAACCCTTGCAAGTTGGGACCTCTGTTAATTATGTTTAGCGGGTTCGGTTGTGGCTGGGAGGGTAAGGATCCTTGTTGTTTACAGTCCAAAGGTTGGCTTAACTGTCCCTTTACTAAGGCCATTTCCTCCTGATGTTTCTGGTTCATTTCAGCCATCATCTTTATTAGGGTGTCCATTTGATTTTGTGGGGGAGGGGCTACCCTATTTTGATTATATGGGGGTCTAACTGGTGCTCCTTGCTGACAGGGGGCAAGTTTGGTTGCTGATTTGACCTGGGTTGGTTTTGGAATTGCGGTCATTTCTGGTTCGCCAACCAAAGTTGAGGTGATTACGCTTGCTAGTGTTGTAAGTGTTGGAGAAAGGGTCCGGTTTAGCATAACCTTGGACAGCTTGCACATCTTCAAGGATAGCAGATGTCGATGGGGAGGGAAGAGAGTAATCAAGGGTTGAGGGAGCAAAGGTCCCTCCCTGGAACGTGGTCAGGGGTTGTTCCAGGTTCAGTTGGCTTAAGGGCTAGACCAGGTCAACATTATGTGCTCCCTTTGCTAGGGAGAAGGTCTGTAATGGATTCCTGGTTTGGTTCAGTAGCTCATCAATCTTTCTGTCCACCAATTCCACTCGATCTAGTTTCTTGGCAATGATGTCCATGTCAACCATTCCAGAATTTGCTTGTACCTCATAAATCCCACCACGGGGTTGACTAGATCGGTTAAACTGGGTCATGGAGGCATTGTTGAGCGAATTTTCGCACATGGACTCAAAGAGCTCAAGCGCGCTCTCCTCGTCCTTGTTCAAGAAGTTCCCCCGCATGAGGGATCGATGAAGTTTTGTAGGTTGCTGTCCAGACCGTGGTAGAAAATCTGGACCAATTGCCACCTTGGTATTTCATGGTGTGGACATTTCCTCAAGAGTTCATTAAATCTTTCCCACACCTCATGGAACTGTTCCCTACCCTGGAGTGTGAAGGTAGTAATAGCTCTTCTGAGGGCATTGGTCTTTCCTATGGGGAAGAATTTCTTTAGAAATGCATGCCTCAGTTCTTCCGAGGTGGTGATGGGTCTACCTAGGGTTCTAAGCCAGTGAGAAGCCTTGTCTCTCAACGAGAAGGGGAACATCTTAATTAGAACAATGACAAGGCTAATGTTCCTAGGTTTCACAGTTCATGCTATCTAGTCAAGATCCTCTAGGTGTTAGAAGGGGTCCTCATTTGAGCTTCCATGGAAGTAGCTCTGGATTAGACTTAGGATATTTGGTTTTAGCTCAAAATCATCTCCCCCTTCGGGGATCCTAAGGTGTGGCTCGACTCTAATAGTAGAAGGATTGTAGAAATCGCGAAGGGACCTCGGTTGATCCTGAAATGGTGGTACATCAAGTGGCGGTTGCCCTTGTGGGCCTTGGAAAGGTGGTGGTGGTTGCCCTTGTAGGTTCTGTAACCGATGTATGGCTTGCATGATGGTGTGGATCTATTGTTGCTGAAGCCGGTGATTTGCATTAATCTGAGCTTGGATAATGGCCATTGTGTCTGGTGAGGGTTAGTCCTCAACCTCATCTACCCTAGGTTCAGCCATGTTTCTAACAGAATCAAGTCGCCTGGATTCCTGTCCTAAAACAAACAACTCGAGATGCAGTAAGCGTCTCCCGTGCATACACTAGAGAAGAACAGGAGGGGATGCGGAGGGCGACAGATGCGAGAAGTGTGTGTTCAATCAAGCAAACAAACCTAGTCCTTATGGTGTATTTCCTTAGGAGACCTAGAAATCTCAAAAAGGGTGATTAAGTCCGTAAGCACTGGACTCCCCTTCCCAAAGCTAATCTGGCCAGGTTGATTATGAGGGGATTGCAGGGAAGGTTCTTCCTTTGGCTTGTGCCATCGGTTCCATAGACCCTACAACTGCGGTCATTTGACACTGCCCCGCAGCTTAGTCACTAGATTCTACCAAGGGAATGAAAACCTCGCTTCTCGAGACTTAACTCAGTCCTGCCTAGGGCACGTCTACTCAGTTTTAAAAGGGCTAGGATAGTGCTTGTGCTAGGGTTATGTGATGAGGCGTTGATTGGGGTGGTGCTCCTTAATTTTCCACTTTCAGGGTGTGTGCTTCTATCAAAGCATGGTTTTCAAGTATGGATTTTTTCAAGATGTGGTGTCTTTTAGTGTTTCATCCTTACTTTAGTGTCTTTTAAGGTTGACGTGTCTAAATGTTTTCATACAAGTTTCAGTGGGCACGTCAAGTTTTGCACCCAATTTGGTGAAAATAGATTTTTTTTTATTCTGTAGAGGCTCTAAAACCCTAATGTACTCATCTTAATGTTTATGCAGCTTCTATTAGATGAGTTGTTTTTAGGGTTGAGTGGTGCGGCCCAAGTCAATCCAAGGTGACTTCGCAAATACCACTCAAAAAGAGAAAAGAACACTCCAAGAATTTATTCAGAATGTTAGAGTGTACATTTTTTTGCTGGGTGATGTGTTAAGGATGTTGGTCAGGTAATCATACACCACGCCAAATTTTTTTTTCAATTTTACAATTTTTTTAGTTTTTCAAGCAAGCAAATAGTCATGAGTGAAGAACTACTCACTTTTGGTCCTTGTTGCGCCTACTCCCTTGTTACCGTCATGGGTTGCACTGCTTCGCCGTCCAAGTGCTGAATTCCTGCAACCATCAAGTAAAAGGAGACAAGGCGTTAGACGATGTGAGAATGGATGCAAAATGGAAGTGACAAAACAAATCCGTTGCCTCCTTGGCAACAGCGCCAAAAACTGACGTGGTTCGTGCGCGTGTGTTTGGAAGTGTCGTTATAGTTTGCACTTGCAACGCCAGTTTTAAAGTAAAGAAACGGATGTGAGTCCGAGTGTCGGTCTCAGGGAGGCGTGAAAATCGGATTTTTCTTGTCACTTATTGTCACAAAAATCGCGAAGTTTTGCTTGCGAAAAGGCGCGAGTGAAAAGTGAGAGAGAGAGAGAGATTAGGGTTAGAATCGTTTCATTCTTAACATGCAACTTGAATAGAAAATAGAGCAAGCAACTGAATAGAAAACAACTTCATTAATCATGTAGCTTTAGTTCATAAATTACAACATTAGATACATGCTTTAACATAAGTAAAGTAAAGCTTAAAAGAAGGAAAGAAAGAGAGAGAGAGGGAGGGAAGCAAGGCAGCCACGGTAGTGGAGAGGGTTGTGTTGGTGGCTCGTCGTCTCCGGCGATTACAAGAGAGCTTAAAGGTAGCTAGGAGTGAATGCCTTGAATGGGTGGTTGGAAGGGGTTTAAATAGGGAGAAGGGCTTTCCAAATGAAGAAGGGTTTTAACGACGTCCGGGACGTCACTAAAACCCTTCCCAAAATGTCAGTGAAGACCCCTGCCCGCCAGTCGCTCGCCCGCAGCCGTGCTTCCTCGTGCCCAATCCGCGTGCGTGCGCCACGAGGCGTCCGATCGAAGATCGGACGGCTGGGATCTTGCGCGAGGCGCTCTCCTGGATCGCGCCCTTGCACCCACGTCATCGAGCGCGTCTGGCCAAGGCGCATCTGCAGGCACCACGTCACGCGATCTCGTCCGTCTACTACTGATCGGGCGGCCCAATTTCGCCCATGCGTGTCGTCGTCTTCGAATTTCAGCTCCGCGCGGCTCGAACCCACGACGCGTGGGTGCGGGAGTGTGCTCCAACCGCTGCGCTACACCCGTTGCTTTGTCACGCCAACCGCAGGCGTGCACGCGGTTCTCAGCCGTTCGATCGGAGATCGACGGCTGAGATCTGCTCTCCAGATGAAGGTGAAAGCGAGCGCGATCTGGAAGCGGTGAGTGGGCGCCATGTGGCGCGCCGTGGGCCGTTGATCATCAGATCAACGGTCAGAACTTCTTGGGCCCGTTGTGGGAGCTCCGGATGTCGGCCTTGGCCGATTTCGAGTCCATTGGACTCCGTTCGTCGTTCTGAATCCATCCGTGCGGTCTGATTGCTCATCTGAGGCCTGCTTTGACAAATGCTCATACAAATGGCCATTAATACTATTTTATAAGCAATCTTGACATATGATGCATGCAATGCTCCCATTCTACTTATGTTGTGTTATCTGTGCCTTTTATTCTTAAGATGGGCCCTATTTAACGAAATTATCACCCCAAGATGCAGTGTTATCAGGAAGGTGCGCGGAACGCCCTTCCATGCACTTTCGGACGTTTGATCAGCTCACCAGACGACCGGAGGACTGGTCAGACGTCTGGAACTGCTTTCAGACGGTCGTAGGGGAGTCCTGGACATCTGAGGACACCGGAGGAACTTAAGGTGAGATTCTGTAACTTTTAAGACGTCTGGACTTATTTCCAGACGTCTAATTTTGGTTAGTAGACACATTTTGACCCGTTTGGTGTCTGATCGGGATCCGTTTTACGCAAACGTAGTATCTGTAGTTTCCTTGTGAGTTTCTCTACGTACTAGAAACCTTTATACACTGTTCTAAATCTTCCTTTGTGATGTATTCCTTGGCATATGATTTTGACCTGCTGCGTGTTTGGGGCTCGCAGAGATGCCTGAGTCTACGGTTCGAGCCCCCATTACTCTCGGATTGTCTAGTAGAGTGGTCTACCCCTGTTAATCTTATTAAATAAGAATGTATCTGTGGAATTAGCCAACTGGAAACCTAGGATGTGGCATGAACCCTAGGACAAAGAAATGAATAAACCAATTGTACTGCATGATTGTATTTGTATACATGAATAAGTTAAACTGCTAGCCATTGCCTGTAATAAAGTTATGAGCTGCCTGTTAGAATATGAGCTGCCTGAGATAAATGAACAATTACCTGTGAAATCATCAGTTGCATGTATTAAATTGTGGAAACACGAGTTTCCTGTGTATAAACGAGAACTGAATTATGAATGATGGAATCTGGATCGGAATAATGGGGTGAACATGAGAATGAACCCTATGGGGAGTTAGGAGTAGAGCTCTTGTGGTTAGATGGAAAATATGAAATGTAGACGAGAAGTGTACTGGCCCTTGAGTATGTGGTACCAAGGAGAGCAACTGTCCCCTTTTTGTGTAGAGCGGAGCTAGCTGCCCTTGGGTTAGGACCTGGGGTTAGGATTGGCCACTCTGCACCGACTTCTGTTGGCCCTCGTGTACACGGTACCGAGGAGAGCTACTAGTGTAGGGAGGAAGCTGGCCACCCCACGAGGCCCGGGGTTCAGCTAGCCACCCTACACCAACTTGTTAGGCCCTCTTGCCAAACTGGGGTAGCCAGACAAGTGTGCGCGAACTGTGGAGGGGGAGACCCATGTTTGGTTCTGAGGGGCTAGACCCCTATTTCTGAGAGGGCTAGGCCCTATACTATTCCGTGCTGTACTTTGGGCATACCCGCTAGCGAAAATGACTGACCGAGTGTCAGTGCGGGGTAGCTACCCGTATGCTTATCACGCGTGCCGTAGTCACCGCTACATCTTGACAGTGACCTCGGGGTGGTTGACTAGGTGTAGGACTAGCACGAGGGACTCTCCCAGCCAGGAGAACACGACGTGTACCCTCTACTCTTCGAAAAAGACTGTAATCAAGATCGTTCCCACGAGAAACATGCAAGATCAAGAAAATTTGAAAGTTTGCGGAAAAGGGGTGAAAAGGAAATGCATGTAAAATAGCATAACTAGAAAAAGACAATTAAACCTATTACTTTTACTGCTTTAGATAGTATAGTTACCACTCTACTCAGTGTTCCTTGCTCTGTCCTTTTTCATAACACTGTTCAGGTCTAGGAGTTGAGCAGCCCGAGCTTCAGATTGCGGAGGGTGCTGGGCCCAGTCTAGCCCAACCGTAGTTCTGCACTCTTTGTGGTACCCCTTTACTATTGTAGTGAGTTTCAGACTTTTAGCTACTGTTATTGTTACTGTTGCTTTTGTTTCCGTTGTTCCTGTTATTGTGGTGGTATGTATTGGAATAACAGCTTTTACTTTCTTTTACTACTTAGTTATATTGCATATGTGAATGTGGTTTACTTTCCTACTTTTTGGTTATTTCTTGTTGGACGACTGGGTCTTGGTATTAGTCAAGGCAGGTCGATCTCGGGTCTTGTAGGGATTCGGAAACCGGGTCGTAACAACTTCCTTTTCTTTTCTCTGCTATTGTAGTAAGTAATGAACTTTTAGTTACTATTCTGCTACTACTGTTTACTTTTCACTTTCCGTTGTTATTGTTGTTGTGGTGGTATGTACTGAAATAACAGATTTATTTTCCTTTACTGCTTTGTACGTTTATTCTACTTAATTATATTGTATATGTGAATGTGATTTACTTTCCTGCTTTTGGTTATTTCTTGTTGGACGACTAGGTCTTAGGATTAGTCGAGGCGAGTCGGTCTCGGGTCGTAACACCTGTCCACGAGCTCCCTCGACCGCAACTCTGGTCGAACCTTCGACTCCTCCCCTCGCCCTCTCTCCCGAGCTCCCGACTGACTCCTCTCCCACGCTCTCCCTCTCCTTCACCCACGCTCTCCCTCTCTCCGTCTCAAGCTCCCCTCCTTCCCCACTCGTAGCTACAGGGGATGGGGAAGGGGAAGGGGTCGCCAAATGGTGGTGGAGGATGAGGGTGGAGGTGGTAGTGGTGAGGGTGGTGGAGATGGAGAGAAAATGGAGAAGGTAGAGGGGTTTTTAAAGAGAGAAGGGTGTAGGTTGTGTACATGGGTGCGTGGGTGTATTGTGCAGAAGGAGAGAGAGAAAAATTGTGAAATTTCCTCTAGTAAAAATTTTCTATTTTTACAAAACCCACACACCCAAATTAAGAAATTTAAAATTATACTTACATCCCTATATTTCCAAAAAAATTACCAACGATCGTTGAAAAAAGCCACTTCACCTCCTTATAATTCTCCGTATCACACACAACCTCAAAGAAGAATCTCATTCTTTTTTTAGGAAAGAAGGATATGATTCTTGCATTGCAATTTGTAAATATAAAAATTAATAAAAATATACGTTAATATAAAAATTCACGTGCACTACTCAAATTGAATTATACTACAGACATTTAGTTATAAAATAAATTATACTTATGATATTTTAATTTTGCACATTCAACCCACATTATCTTCGTCACCGTAGGCTTGAGGCGTATGATTTTTTTAATTGTAAATCAAATATTATCAGTAATATTAAATATCATTAATTTTTTTTATGAAAGGCACATCAACTTTTACCCTTTTGAATGACGATCCTTTGAAAATTAAAGACCAAAAATTGAAATTCAAAATAAATAGCTTCAAACAAAAAATTTCGTGTATACAGGGGCCCCGAGGGGATGGGTGGTGAACGTAACGGTGGAAGAAGAAGGTGTTTGATGGGCTCTTCCTCCCTCGACCATTTCATTTCTCTCTCTTCCTTTTCCTTCACTCCGTCATTGATTTCATCCTTTTTTTTTTTTGTCCTGCATTAATTTTAGAGCCAACATACTTAACATTGATAAATCAATGAAATTGGACCAGCGGGATCCATCCTCACCATCACATACCTAAATCAGCATGAACCAGCGGGATCCATCCTCACCATCACATATCTACATCAACATGAGATGATCCGAGCAACTTGCCAGAAGAAAAGCACGGCAACAACAACATGTGAACGTTCAAGATAATACTAAAACCCGATTTGCGTACATGCTTTTCCCGCACTACGGCATTTGCTTATACCTTTACATTCGACACTTACATTGCTGGCACCTACTTCTATATAGATAGCTACCAATCAAGTCTTGCCCAAAAATCTCCTCGAAGATTGAACTAATCATTTCAAACAACTTGTTTAGACAAACTAAGGACGGTTGGCCGAAATGAAGATCGAACGAGTCATTCGAAACGAACTTAATTTGACTTAACCGAGAAATGGTTGGTTGTTGTAATCCATATCTAAAGTACTCGAATGGAGTTCTACCGGTGTAAAATACGCGGCGCACGAAGGGCGTTCATGACGAAGAACATGTAAGGAGAGCATGCGGGTAAAAATAGGATGTAAGGAGGGTCCCCATACAAAATTCCCCACGCACACCGAAACCGCCACGCCGAGTACAGTACGCTTTAGCGCAAACATGCGTAATTATTGCCCCCTCGTGCCTTTCCACTTCCACCGCAAAGCTCGGATTAAGAAAGAAACAGCAAAATCCTCGGATATCCAACGAGTCGCAATGCCACGGTCACATCTCATCGCTCAACTATAAAGCCGCCAGCCAGGTTATAACGACGGGGCTCCTGACGGAGTGGTGCACGCCATCCTTCCACGCCAGAGCTCCGAACTCGGGCCTCGGAAGCCGGGACTTGGTCACGAAGGTCACCTTGTAGGGGAGCCTCTGGTTCCTCCTGGTGAACCGCAGCACGTTGGGCTCGACGACCACCGTGGCCCCCTCGAAAGGGGTCACCTTGACGTGGTAGGTCGAGTTCGGCGCGCCGACGTTGGTCACCGCCCTCCGAAGGGTCAGGCTCGACGTGGACGGATGCTCGGGGAACACCGCGGAGAACGCCGGGTAGTTGAGGTCCCCGGGAGAGCGCAGGGAGTTGCGGCACGTGCGGTTGGAGGCCCTCGCGAAGGCCCTCATCTGTCCCGGCGTGAGCCTCTGCGTGCAGAGGAACTCGTAGTAGTCCTGCGGGCTGATGTCGTAAACGAGGCCCGGGTCCAGCGCCCTAGAGGGGTTGATGTGGCCCGCGCCGTGCTCGTAGTACGACGAGGGCTTCCCCGTCGCGGCGTCCCGGAGTGGCCCGAGCGTGTTGTCGTGGATGTAGGCGGTGGTCATGAGGGCGGACTTGACGGCCGAGGGGCTCCAGTCCGGGTGCACCGCCTTGATCAGAGCGGCAACCCCGGCCACGTGCGGGCACGACATGGAGGTCCCGGAGAGTATGTTGAAGCGGAAACGCCGGGGGTCGTACTTTAAACCCGATGGGCTGGCGGCAGCGCTCCACGCGGCGAGGATGTTGACCCCGGGGGCCACCGCGTCGGGCTTGAGGATCTCCAGGGAGAGCACGTTGGGCCCCCGGGAGGAGAAGGCGGCCACCACCGGGGAGGGGCGGATGCCGAGCTTCGTCCCGGAGAAGGAGAGGGTCGCCGTGGGGTGGCGGCTGCTCGAGGCGTAGCGGCGGATGGCCTTGCCGACGGTCTCCCCGACGGCAACCGCGGGGAGGAGGTGGCTGTCGGCTACGAGCTCGTCCCCGTTGGCGGCGGTGTTGGCGAGGATCATCCCGAGCCCGCCGGCCTCCTTGACCACCTGGCCCTTCTGGACCCGCGGGCTGATCCCCCGGTCGCAGAGCACGACCTTCCCGGCCACCACGTGTGGGTCCAGCGTCCCCTCCAGGCAGAGGGACCTCGGGTCCGGCGTGGTCGAGTTGACCCCCAGATAGATCAGCGGGTACTGTTTCGACGCCTGGAGTTTCCGCCTGCCCTTGTAGAGGGAGACACCGGAGACGTTGACCCCGTCGCCGAGGCTGACGAAGGCCGGGAAGTCCCTGTCCAGCGTGCTGGCGCCGACGGTTGTTATCCACGGCGCCACGTTGGTTAGGCTGACCGGGTCCGGCCCGCCGTTCCCGGCGGAGCACGCCACGAAGATGCCCATCTCCATGGCGCCGAAGGCGGCCACCGAGAGGCTGTCGCGGGAGTAGGAAGCGACCCCTCCACCAAGGGATATGGAGAGGACGTCCACGCCGTCGGCCACCGCGCGGTCCACCGCCGAGAGTATGTCGGAGCTGAAGCAGCCGCCGGCCCAGCAGACCTTGTAGGCCGCAACCCTCGCCCGGGGGGCCATGCCGCGGGCCGTCCCGGCGGCGTAGCCGAGGAGGTTCGCGTTCTCCACGAGGGAGCCCGCGGCGGTGGCGGCGGTGTGGGTGCCGTGGCCGTCCTGGTCGCGGGGGGACTTGTACTCGGTCCGCTCGTCGATGGCCCCCGCGGAGGCCTGGCAGCCGCGGTAGAACATGCGGGCCCCGATGACCTTGCGGTTGCAGTGGTGTTTCGTGAAGCCGTGGCCTTCCTCGCATGCGCCCTTCCACCGGGCGGGGACGGGGCCCATCCCGTGGTCGTCGAAGCTCGCGCTCTCCGGCCATATGCCCGTGTCGAGGACCCCCACGATGACGTCGTGGTCGGCGACCGCCGCGGACCACATGCTGTTCATGGCGACGTTCTCCAGCCCGAGGAAGCCCGGGCTCCTCGTGGTGTGCAGCTCGTACTTGGTGTCCGGGTAGACGGCGACGACGCCGTGGGCGGAGGCCGCGAGCTCGGCCTCGCCGGCGGTAAGCCGCGCGGCGAAGCCGTGGAACGCCGTCTCGTAGCTGTAGAGTATCCTCCCCATTGCGTCCCCGTCGTCGTCCTCCTCGTGTACCTCCTCCTGCTGGCCGTGGTTGGCGAGAGATCTGAGGGTAGAGACGTACCAATCGAGGTGATTGGTGAAGGAAGATGGCATCTCGGGTTTGGACATCTGTATGATGTAAGTATCCCTCGTCTGATGAGAGCAGACGGATGGGAGACACAGGTGCCAGCAAAGGGCGACGAGTAGTCCTGCGAGGACGATGCCTCTGGTCCACGGCATTGTAGCCATGGAGCTTTGAAGCAGCTGCAGCGGTAGAGAGAAGACGAGTGTATGTTTACTGTAGAAGCAGGAGCTGTCTTTGCAAGGAAGTAGATGATGAGGCAGAGAAGGCACTCACCCGTGGCTAATTCGGTTCACTGTAGCGGGATGGGATCATGGGTGGAGGAGTTGGTGAGGTCATAATGATGGCGGGACGTGGTAATTTATTTGAGATCGTTTATCTGAGAGGTTAACCTTTCATTGGATGTATTTTATTTTGTATTAATAAAAATATTTTTTTAATAAAAATTATATTTTATAGATAAAAATGTACATTTCAAACGAAAAGTTATTTTCAATAATGAAAAAACAATCGTTGTATTTTGATTTATTGATCTTTGATCGTATACTATAAAATATATTGTAATGTATATTTTTGTGATGATAAAATAGATGTTAACATTATTTTATAAGTAAATAAAAATAAAAATAAAAATAAAAATAAAAAATAATTTTACTTACCAGCTTTCTATTGTCCAGCGATCGAAGCTCTCTCCACTGGCCTCGTGACGTGGTGCCGTTTTGGACCAACCAATAAGTGCCTGGGAGTTGGGGGGACCTCTTTCGGGTTCATAACTAGTAGTAACTTTTTACTGCGAGACGAGGACGTGACAAAAACAGTTCCAAGCGGTAATAAATTGTTTCTGTCTTGTGGGCTCGGCACTCTGCGGCGCTGCACGTGGGCGGTGTCCTCCGTGGATTTACCAATGACCTCAGGGCATGCCCGAGCAAGAAGAGACTGGAAAAGGAAAGAAAAAAAAAAAAAAAAAGAGCAAGTGAGGGTAGAATCGACTGCACGCTGGGCATCGGGCAAAGTTTACAAATCAGCGTTAGGGCGACTTAGAAGGTACTTCTTCCTCACATTGTTAACTTTTGCTGGTTCTTTTCCTTCTGCTTTGTGAAAGAGAACGTTGTTGTTTTTTTTAAAACTGAAATACGGTACAAGATTCTAACAGGAGAAGAAAGTACAGCCAAAGACAAGATAATTCACTTTATCTTGAATATATACGTAGACGTCAGTGTAATCTTGTAAAATTTATGTTCTTATCGTCATATTTTAAATATTTACGTAAGTATCACTTGAAAGTTGCTCGTGTTGTAAAAATGTTACTCGGTTTAATAGATAATGGCTTTATCTGAAAGTGATGAGCATTTATTTCTACGTTGCTAAATTTATTATTTTTTCCGCTTCTTTCCTTAATTTCACCTGGCGCTCCTTCCTCCTCCTCCACTAAGAATTTTTTTTAATATGATAATTAAGAATTAATAATTCTTCGTTATCATACGAAGGATAATATTTTTTTTGTAATTAACCTTATAAAACTCACCTCCAGTAGACATGCCTTAGGTGATTAAGTTCCACCCCAGAGGACTCACCTTTAAAAAAAGTGAGTTGCTAATTTTTATATAGAACTCGACCTTTTTCAGGATGAGTTACTTGTCGTTAGAAAAAAAAAAAAAAGCTTGTTTTGCTTCTGTTTGGCATTCTTTTGTTGTGTTTCATAGTATTTTGCTACATAGAAAGGAAAGGAGAAGGTGTGTCTTTTCTTTAGCTACGCATACATACTAAACACCTATTCATTTGGAAGGACTTGTTATGTAAATGAAACCCATATGTGTCAACTTATATCCATGGATGTATAAGAACTTATGTAAAAATGATGATATTTAATCCACTAAAATTTGTAGGATAGAATTTGTACAATAGCTATTTTGTAATTGTGGAAAGAATTTTAATTATATTCGAAGATAGAATATTCATAAATGTTGTGATAGAAGTTTGAAGAATCTTAATTGTGTTAAGTATACTTGTTATTTGATATGATTGAAGTTATGATTTGTTTAGGTTGATTTAAATGACTAAATTTGTCTCATGTTTACTATAGTTCAGTATTTGTGTTTTCTGAAATGAGAATGAGGTTCATTACAACAAGGATCAAAATAAGAGGATCAAGGTATATACAAATTGGGACTTTTTGCAATTATTGGATTGGGTTTATACAAGTTTACAAGTTGATCATTTATGATTATTATTTGACATCTGTGGTTGATATGATGGTCTTGAATCTATGATGGATTGGACAAAATCCATATAGAGAAGTGACATATTTACTTAGCTTTACATTGAAGTTGATGATGAGGTTGGATGTATCATATTTCTTGAGCCTCAACCATCACATGCGCGTCGGCAAAGAAGGTACTCCCTACAAAAGCATCTCTTACCTCAACAAGAATCTCAACAACCACCTCACACAGCTCAGGAGCAGATCCCTGCCCAACCACTTAATGTTGTAGACGATGGTGATATTAATGTCGATGGTGAGTCTTACACTAGAGGGGAGCTTAGGGATGAATCGTTTGAACATGATGTTCATGATTTTGAAGCAGAATCTATCCTTCTACAGAGTGAGAGCAGGATCCGCCACATTACATAGGTTGTGGATGAAATGTGTGCCTCGATACATGAAAATGATTTGTACAATATGGGTGATGAAGATGATATGAATAACGGAGATGAAGATTAAGAAGCCGCTTTTGCTAATGTCCCAATCATAACAGAAGGGTGCGAACAACACAAGGATAGAACATAATTGCTTTTTTCCACATGAGTAATATAACTAGAAGTTGTCAGGACGAGCATAATGTAGTTGGAAAAATCTCAAGCAACAATATTTTATAGCAACTATTTGAGAGTTTTGAATGAAGTAGCATGAGCTATGACGGTTGTGCCAATAGCATTATTAGAAAAAGTTTGTGCTATATAATGCAAGCTGAGGTTTTTGATAGCATAATCAAACACTTGTATTTTGTAGCACAAACTATTAGTATTATGCTATAGCCTAATAAAATATGTTATTATTGGCAATATACCAAATCACAAATTTGAAAACTAAAAAGTTCCTTATTATGGAAAATATCTCGATTTTTTTGAATATGAGCCCTTACAACCAAGTTGTTGGATAACTTACATTGCATGGGTAGCAAGTGATTGTTTTCACAAGAGGAGATGTAACGACCCGGTTCCCGAGTCCCTACGAGACACGAGAACCGGATCGACTCGACTAGTCCCAAGACCTAGTCGTCCAATGAGGAAGTAACCAAAAGAGCAGTAAAATAAATCACATTCAGCATGAATATAACTAACAGTAAGAAAGTACAGCAGTAAGGAAAGAAACTACTACAGCATATACCACCACAACAGTAGAACAACATTTATCATATAACATGAACTGCAGGTAAAGAAAAGTACAGCGGAAACAAGAACTACTCACTATAACGGAAACAAAAAGGTACAAAAGACAGTAGTAACTCTACTGGACCCTACTCGGTCCAACGTCCTCTGCAGCCGCTGACCCTGGCTGCTCAACACCTGGTCCTGGAAAAGGTAACGGGTGTAACACGTCAGCAAAATGCTGAGTAGAGTGGCAACTAAAACTAAAGACAACAGTAAAGTGTACAGTAGCTGTTATGTTCTATTACTTTTCTTATTCATATTTTTCAATTGTCTCACTATTTCATTTATTCCCCAAATCTTTTTCTTGATCTCGAATGTTTCTCGTGGGAACGATCTTGATTGCAGTCTTTTCCAAAAAGTAGAAGTAGCACATGGTGCTCTCCTGGCTAGGAGAGTCCCCCGTGGTGATCCTACCCTCAGTCAACCACCCCAAGGTCACTGACAGACGTAACGGTGACTACGGCACGCGTGATAAACGCACATGTAGTTAACCCGTACTGGCACGCGGTCAGTCGTTTCCGTTAACGGGTGCGCCCAAAGCACAGCACGGAACCAGTCCAGGGCAGAGCCCTCTCAGTAACAGGGGTCCAACCCCTCCACAGTAACCAAACCGGGGCCTTGCCCCTCCACAGTCCGCGCACCCTCGCCTGACTACCCTGGTTTGCCCCAGCGGGCCTAACAAGTCGGTGTGGGAGGCTAACAGAACCTCAGGACCCGTGGGATAGCTAGTACCTCCCTACACTAGTAGCTCTCCTCGGTACTACGTACGCGAGGGCCAGCAAGTCGGTACAGAGTGGCCAGTCCTAACCCCGGGTCCCTGGGGCGGCTAGCTCCGCTCTGCACTAAACAGGGGGACAGTCGCTCTCCTTGGTACTCCGTACTCAAGGGCCAGCTCACTTCCCCAAAACTATTCCATTCACCTTCCAGGAGTTCTACTCCTACTTCCCCATAGGGTTCCATCCTTTTTACTCAAACGTCCAGGTTTCACTTTCCAGTTTCACATTCTTACAATCCATGTTCTCAACCACGTTATTTATTCACAACAGGCAGCTGCTAATTCAAATTACAGGCAGCTTTATATCTCTTTCCATTTTCCAAGACTGCAGTATTATACATTCCACTAGTTTTTCCCCATCCTAGGATTCATGCCATATCCTAGGATCTATCATACAATCTAGTTTTCCAGCCCTAGGATTCATGCAACACCTATGAGCTATTATATATTTCTCATTCCTAGGATTCATGCAACGTCCTAGGTTCTAGTTATGGTTCCATACTTTAACAGATTTTATTAATAACTTAAAGCCACTCTACCAGGTACAACGGGAGTAATGGGGGCGTGATCGGAAATCCCGCGTGCCTCCGCGACTCCCAAGACTGCAACTGAAGGAGGTCCTATCACAAGGATCAAACACAAGGAGTGTCTCAAAACAGTGTATAGCTACTGTAGACGGGTAGAGGAATTAATTCTGAAAAGAACGCAACTCGAATCGCGGAAAACGGAACCCGAACGGACCCTAAACAGGTCAAAAACGACGACACTGTGCAAAATCAGACGTCTGGAACTTCTTCGAGACGTCTTAAAAAGTGGATCAGAGAATTACCTGCTCAGCGTGGTTTCCCAGACGTCCAGAAGTCTGCGGGGACGTCTGGCCTATCTCCCAGACGTCCGATGGTTACCCTGGACGTCTGGAGGTCACTCCCGCCGTCTAGTACAACAGACAGACGTCCGATTCGCGTTGGATGGCGAATCATCGAGCCTGCGCACACCCATCTCCCTCCCTCAGTACGGTTAGTCGACAGGAAGGAAGAAGAAGATGGAAAACTCACCTTTCAGACGACTGGAAGATCTACCAGACGTCGCCCTCGCCGTCTGCCTATCAACCCAGACGTCCGATTCTGGAAATTTTTCCAACACAGGGCGCCACCCGGCTTCCGCTCACGACGTCGCTCGCGTCGCACCTCGCGCGCCTGCTGCTCAGACCACAGCAGTCCCCCCCTCCGCGTCGCTCCGCGCCCCCTGCGCCCTCCGCCGGTCGGCCCTAGCAGCCCCGGCGAGCTCGCCCGCACGGCAGAACGCCGCTCTCGCACGCAGCACCTCCTCCGCGCTCACTGCGGCCGCCGCTGCCGTCCTCGCGCTCACTCTCGCGCTTTGGCTGAAGGAGAAGAGAAAGGAGACGGTGGTGACGGAGTGAGGGGAGGCGTGCCCTTTTAAGGCCGCGCGGAGAGGAGAGAGAAGGATTCGCGGCAGGGGAATCTGTAGCCGCAAAAGGAAGGAAAGGCGAATATGCGGTTTGCGCGTTTAGACGCGCAGACGATTCGCGCGTGTCGAAAATAACGGATTTCCAGACGTCTGGAAACGATCCCAGACGTCTGGACCACCTCCCAGACATCTTAAAAGACATCTGGGGCACACGTCCGTTACAGAAGAAAAGAGACCTCCCCAAATGAACATTCAAACCTACCATCAATATCACTTTTCCTTTATAAATTCCACCCTCCTAGCAAGGGTGACCATCATAGATTCCACCCTCTCCTCCCTTGCCTCTTTGACAGTGTCCTCCCTCCTATTACCCAAAGGAGTTATCAACAAAATTGAAAAAATAATTATAAACCTGTCATGAAATGGAAACACACTCCAAAACACGCTCCACTTAGCAAATTGGAGCCTCATATGTAGTCCTAAGGAAAATAATGATTGGGGGCATTCTTGATTTTCATAATTTCAACATGGAGAAACTAATCAAAATGCTTATTAGCATTTACAATGCTAAAAATCCAATCATAAGCTAAATTATCAAAGACAAATACTATAGAAGGAGGATAATTCTACTTCCACTCAATCAAAATAAGTCTTACTCCCAATCTTGAGAAGGCCTTACCAATGTATCAAACGGCCTTCCAAACATCCTCATCAACTTGCTAATGGTCAAGATACATTGCTATGGCACGCTATCATAAATAATGACCCCCTACCTTGTAGCCCTTGTCCAAATATTTATCTTATACCAAACAACAAATGTTCTACCATTGATAGAGTGATAAAAACACTCACCAAATAGAATAATTGGATAAACAACCTTCACCTACATTGTGGCATCCATGGCCAAAATGAGATCGATATGAGGAGGGACCTTTTGAATTCTATCAACAACACCCACCAAATTGATCGATACCATTCTACGATTACTTGTGATAATAAAAGTATTATTAAAGCCATAAATACTCTACTTACCTTTGGTGGAGCCTCACTCCCTTATTGCATAAAGATTTGGAGTATAAAACTTCTCTCGAGGATCTCCTTTTTCATGTGGTTGCTGATAAAGGACAAATTACTAAGATAACATTTCCTACAACGTAAAGGATGGTGTATACTAACCATTTGCTACCTTTGCCAACAGGATGAAGAAACATCCACCCACTTAATCAATAACTATACTTTTACAAATAAATTATTCACACTTCTTAAAACATAATTACACGTCTCGCTAAACTTGATACTTCAACAAACACATCATTTTCTCGGACATACAATACTCCTTGCTATCTTATGATTTGCTTGGAAAGAAAGATACAATCATATTTTCAAAGCTATTATCAAAAAACGTACCATTGATTTTGCTAAAAATTCAATGATTATTTAACTCTATACTACAAGTGTCTCTTTATTATTAACATTTCTTTTTCTATCCCTCTTCAAGCCTCTCCTATCCTACAACCTTCAATCACTTTCCTTTCAAAAATCTAGATGAAGTTGCTAGCCGTTTGCTTCATATGGAAGTCTAACCCCCCATTTTGAAGACCTTGTTGGCTTTTTTTTTTGAATTGTGCTGAATTTCTTTTGTTTTTGGCTAGTCCTACTATAATTTGTCTCGTTGTTTGGCCTCAGCGAAGGCTAGGGTTGTATTTCTTTATATTCTCTTGTCCCTCGATGAATGAACTTGATCTTTCAGCTTTGCTGGAAAAAAAAAAAAGGAAAAATTTTCTTTTTTACGAGGGCAATGGTGTTTGGACTCTTTGTTGGATGCCCCTTAAATGCACCTTACTCCTCTCACTATTGTAATTTACATTCATCCCCTCTCATTTATACTATTATTTTTCACTGTGCTATTACATTCACCCCTTTCGTCGTGGTTCTGCATTTTGGCCTATCACATTTCTAGCACCATTATTCATCCCCGTGTTGCATTTTGCTACTATACTTGTGTAGTATTAATAATAAAAAAGTATGTTTGTAAAAACGAGTTAACTAAAATGATAGAAGCAAAATATCACCATGCGAGAAGCACAATTTAAATAAGACAATTGAACGACACAATCAAAATTGAGTAGTATAAATCGACTAACAAAATTGTAAGGAGCACAATTTAAATGGTAACATATTTGAATATTACAATATAGAACTGAATAATATAATTACTGATAGCACAACGTGAATAAATCAATCTAAATAGCACAAATCGAATGGGACAATCTATATAACATAATTGAATATGAAAAGTTGAATGGTATAATCACAGGTAGCACCTCCAAAATAATAACAAATTAAACTAAACGTAGAATTACATGAATAAAATATTAAAATAATCAAATAGTATGGTTGACGGCAGCATAATGTAATATCATCATGGGAGTGAATATACACAAAAATTTCACATGGGAAGATGCACATAAATTTTGCATGGGGGACCTTTAGGTATGCACGTAAAATTTTCATGTGAGAACCAACATATAAATTTTTATTTTGCAGGAGAGATCAAGCATATGTATATAAACTCAACATGGGTGTTTGCAGATATGCACATAAATTTACATGATGGAGCGGGGGCATGTTTTTCGGTGGACTCCATGGGAGTGTCTAAGGGATTGATTACGTCTTTTCCAAATAAATTACCTAATACTATTATCATTGTCATCAAAAGATCATTTAATTTAACTACATCAAATTTAAATGTCAAATTATCATATTTGAGTCCAAAGTCCAAACAAATCAATAAGCCAATCTCGATCTCCTTATCATGGAGTCCAAGTCTTCTAATTAAATACATATCTTAGTACTTCAAGGGTACGAAGCTTTTTATCGTTTGAGCATGTCAATGCAATTATATACAGGATTGCTGATTAAACTGCATGAACGTGGACGTATGTACGTTCGAATTTGAGTTTAATGAAAAGTTTGAAGTGTGAGTTTATTAAATATTTATTTACCTATGTTTGAGTTCGGGTTGATCAATAATTTATTTAAGTTATTGAAAAATTCATTCAAATTAATTATTTCAACATATTTTATTAACTAAAATATTAATGATCACTAATAATATCACCGAAAGTTCGCAGCCCCTCCCCATCCTCTTATTTGATAGCAAACCCTTTGAAGGCACTTGGGCTCCGATCCAGCTCCTGTCCTCCTCAGGCCTTTTCCTCCTCCCTTCGGACCTTCTCTCTTGATGGTGTGAACCCCTATCTCGACATGTAGACGTGGTGGAAGCTTGTAGGGGCTATTTGAGGACATGGCACGGCGGCGGCAACGACCTTCTGTGAAGTTGCGTGGCAGCACAAAGGTCGTTGCTTTCCACGTCATGAATCCTTACATCGTGAGACAACTAAAGCTTGATACATGGTTTGTTTCGGTTGTCAGTCTTAGATGTCACTGCCACATGGAGGTTTGACTGTGTGATGCTCTTCGGTCGCGTGGTCATCAATCGAGGCTGTGTGGTTTCTGGATGTGTGGAGGTTGTGGTGGTTAGGCTGTCTCTGTTCGAACATGGCATCGAGTTGGTGCTGGATGTTGCTATTGGCGACCTTGGGTGTTCAGATGCTCAGCGATAGCATGGGTTTTTTGGTCAATCTCTTGTTGTTTGGTTGTTTCGTGTTGTTGGTGTGCTAGGTTTTTCTTTTACATTATTTTTTAGTGTAGTTTAAATTTTGTTAGGGATCACTATGATCTTGGATTATTATGGTCGAGTTTGATTTCGATTTTTTGGTCAATTTATTCGTTCTTGTTGGCGTGTTTTTTTTAATCTCGACTCGTTAATGCCTTACTGTATCTATGAGTGTGGAATCACCTTCCTTTGGAAGGTCATCCGATTCTCGATATTAAGATGCATTTTCTTTTTCTTTAATCCTTTATTTCTTATCTTGTTTCTGAGTTTTGACTTTCCCCATTCTTTTGGTAGTGTTACCTTATTTCTTTGTGAGGACATCAAGCTTCTCCTTTCGTTTCTGATGCATCCTTTTACATTAGATACTTTCCTTACGAATAAAATCTTCCTTTCAAAAATAAGAAAAAAAATTAAAATATTAATGATCTTACATGATTCAAGCATTTAATTACATGAAAATTAGATTATAATTTTTTATGATAACTTATTTAATGATTTTATAAAATATGGGATATATGTATGTGGTCCAAAGCAGGAAACTGTATTAGAGCACCTATAACATATATGGCAAATGGATACCGTTAAAAACAATAAATCATATTAAAAAATATAAAGATATATTAGTATCAAAGTTAATGCATACATGTGAAATTAATATATAATGTATATAAGTGTATGTGAATTTCTATCCATACTTATATATATATCTATTTTAAATCTAAATTTTTGTGAAATAGATATATTTAAAATTTATATTTGATTCATTGAGATTCTGTTCGATATACGTGTTAAGTTAATAGAGTAAGTAAAGAAATAAGAAAGAAATAATAAAATAAATAAATTTTGATGTTTATTTGATTAGATAGGTTAATTTTATTTCACAAAGGAGGTCGATTAACTTTACTTTAAATTAATTTCCTTTAATTTGATGCAAATGACATTCAAATTAAGTGACAAATAAATTCATCCACTTAACCTACTTATCAAATGTATCCTAAATTAGTGAATCAAATGTTGAAGTGACCGTTTTTACCGAATCACACCTAGCCAACTTATCAAAATATTTCTTAGCGAAAGTATACGTGTTGGCCGAGAATAGACGTTACCTTCGTGAGCGCTCTCCGCACCGTAGGAATCTCCGAGAGAGAGAAACGTGGGGGGATACACAGAAGAGATTCAGATCCGTGAAAGCCTTCGCTTCTCCTTTCGATCGAGGAAGAAAAGAATAGGGTATTTGAATGGGATTCTCTAATCCAATCGCATGCAAAGGGTGCTTTCTTTTTCCTTCTCGCCTTTGATTCGAAATTTTGTTGGATTTCCGTTCTGGATCTTTTGTCCCCCTTTTTTTTGCTTATAGTGTTCTCTGGACAGTAACATTCGAGATCAAAGCTCGTTATAGGCACCTTCCCGGATCGAGATAGAGCAACGAGGAGAGGCGGACGACGTGTTCAACCTTCTTGTCACTTTAGGTGAGCTGCAATTTTCCAACTTTTTGGCCTCCGTTAGGGTTTCCTGTTTTAAAAGATTTATAGATCGATCTCTGTCGTCACTGTTCCTAGAAATTAGGGTTAGTATGTTACAATAGTGTACTTGGTAGAGATTCAAGGATGACTTCTGCGTGCCAAAGGCACCATCTTTGCTAACAGACAGTTAAAACAAAGATGGGAATTTTCTATTCATTAGGTTGAGAGATTTAGAGATAGGAGTCAGACAGCCATTCTTAACGTCTTCAAAAGAAGTTTATTTCTCCTGCTATATTTGTAGCATCAATTGCTTGGCTATGTGTACCTTATAAGTTATAAGGGCTTGTTTTGGTAGATCGTGAGCAGGAAAAAGGGGCTGCTGCCCTATACTAGATACAGCTGTGGCTTCTCATATGAGGACAAACTATTTATCGTAATGTACCCTTTTGGTGAGACATGTTTAAGTTTTTCAATTCATAGGTTATTACATTGTAGTGAACCTTGCATCGGAAATGAATTGGGTGTGGATCCTTTATATTCCCTTCTAGTTTACTTTTTGGGGAGTATGGATAAAAAGAAAAAGTAATTTCTCCTCCAACAATTGTAATGGCCATACTCAAGGGTATCGGATCTAGGAGTTGAAGTGTGGTTTATCTTTTGCTAGAAGAGAGATTTGCAACCAAGCAATCACACATAACACATGAAGTTTATCTGGTTTATTAGATTCATGTTTTTTTCAGCATTATGTTATGGGGAGAGTGTGTCTCCAGATGCACTATATGGAAAAAAAAAAAGAGTGCAATCAGTGGCAGCAAGTGATGCTTGCATGCTGTTTTCAAGAAGTACTAAAGCATTTTTGAACAAATTACAAAGGAATAAACTCAGTTGGAATTTTCATTCGTAATGTTGTCCACCAAGATGGCCATTGATCTACCTATTATCTTCGAGAATGTCGGAATGATTCAATGGCCATTGAAGCTATTATATGATTCGAATTCACAGGTGATGCCTACTCATATTTATATGAGTTGGTGAGGTGTTCCAATTGATGCATTGAATTTCCGATTATTATATTGATGACATTGAGATTGTAGGGATTGAGGAGATTTTGGAGATTAATGCCCAATGTCATGGGGTAGTTATCTCCCAGTAGTCATAGTAAGAGATACATTCCATGCTTTCAGCTTTCTCATCCTGTTGTTCATGGTTTTAGTTGTTTGAGGTAGAACCTAGAAAATTAGCTTGTTAGAGTTGGATAAATATTAGCTGTGGAGATTCCCAGGTTACAGACTTGGAGAGCCCAACATGGGAAGTAAGATGGTTTGGGGTCAGACTAGAACGCTTGATGAAATTAGGGACCCTTTGACCTTGAAGGTTTGGTGAGTATGAAATCAGACTTTGATGTTTGACTTATGAAGCTTGACTTAGAGTAATGAGATTGCGGTTAGGCTCTGATTTCAACTCAACAAGTTAGATTGTAGGTGACATTATTGGATTTTCTCCACTATATTTGAGTCTTTCCTTATTGGATATTATAGGATTTGGGAAAGCTCGATCTTGACATTTGCGGTCATTCTTCTTGCCAGTATGCTAGCAAGGGAATTCACTTCCTGGATTGGATACAATTTTATTCCAATGTAAAATTAGGATCCATGCTGTCCTTTCAGAACCGGGTGTTGGGTGAATTATAGGACTCTCGAACTAGTGCCTGAACAAGGATATCAGTTCTTGGTCATATGCAAGCCTGAATCAAGGTATGAACGAAGGTCTCCCCTTGTTGTCCCAGGAACCATGTCCTAGGTAATTAGTATGACTCCTTTTCAGGTAGAAACTAATGCCTAACCAAGGCATAAACTCTTAATTAGATGCAAGTTCCCTGGATGCTTCATGACAAAGTCGTAGTGGACAAAGGTGACTCTCTTTTGCAAGAATAGTGCTTGACCCAAGACATTGTCTTTTGGTTATATGTAAGTCTAACTTAAGGCCTAAATTTAGATCTTCCTTTGCTACCCCTATAAATTAAAGCCCTAGGTGATTGGGTGACTCTTTTAGAAAGAAACTGATCTGATCAAAGGCATAAACTCTCGGTCATATACTAGTATGGCTTAAAGATATGAGTCGATGCCTCCCCTTACTGCCTTTTGGGACCAAGTCCTAGGTGGCTTATATTACTCTCTTTTATAGGAGATAAACTTAAGATGCTCCAACTTTCTTTGTTAGAAAGACCGGGGCATCAAGCCAAACATTTTTTTTCCTATAGGACCAGTGCATCAACCACCCACCTGCATAAATGAATCTCTATAATCCTCCTCACCAAGTCCTGGAGACCCTCGAATATTCCATAATGAGATCTTGATGAGCTAACATAACACCCCCTCCCCTCCAAGCCATTTGGCATAAAACACACTACTCTATCCATTTGGTCTATTCTAGTGTTCACAAAACTAGAGCTAGCAGGAGAAGGTTGCATTTGTTACATTTGGATTGCCTATGTCATTACATGTTAGGTCCAAAGTGACCCTCCCCAAAGCTTCAACAAAAAATGCATGGCTCCTACATAGTTTGGCCCTTACATAGTTCAACTATCCTCCATTATCAAGATAGGAGCCTTAGAGTGGTCCCCTAGACATGCATGACACTATTGTCGTAGGTAAGAGGGGTTCGCTCTCTAGTCCTAATGCCATTGCTTGGCCGCTCTCCATTGGTGGCGCCACATTGCCACCCTTTGTAGACTTGAAGCGGTACACGGCCCCCTTAAGGATCAGAAACTTCATGCTACTCTCATAGTTTCTCCTCCCGTAGGTGATGGATTGAATCAAAAGCATTTGAAGGAGATCCCTCTTTCAAGAGCCCATGATGCACTGGATCGTAATAAGGAAAGGCCTTGTGTCAATGGGATTTTTTCCCAAAATCTTGTTTTTGAAGGGGTGTGGGTCTAGTGGTATAATGAGGTTTTTTATAAATTTTGCATAAACAATTTTCACTTGGTCACTAGCCTCTAGTGATAATTCTTTTCCTTTTCAAATAGGTTATTTTTAATCAATCATTTTGTGGCAGTTGGTTGAAAGAGTTCAAGTTTATTAGAAACCATAGGTCTCTTTATATAAAGAGGGATCAAAGGGTTAAAAGTACATGAATGTCCCTGTGTGACAAGGACTATTATAGCCCTCACAATAAGACAGAATAAAATAAGCTAAAATACATTAACACTTCCCTTCAAGCTGGAGCGTAGATATCTATCATGCTCAGCTTAGACATACAAGTATCAAATGAAGATCTGGCCAAGGGTTTGGTGAAAATATCCGCCGTCTGCTCCTCAGATGCAACAGAAGTGGTGTATAATAGTCCTTTCCGAATAATCTCCGTGGTATAGTGATAGTCAACCTCAACATACTTCATCCTCTCGTGAAATGTTAGGTTATTAGCAATGAAGATGGCTGGTCTATTATCACATCTCATCTCCATAGGACTAGAAAACTGTACCTGTAGATCAACAAGCAAGGATCTGATCTACATCATCTTAGCAGTCATTTGAGCTATAGCTCTATACTTAGACTTGGCACTAGACCTCGCAACTGTACCCTGTTTCTTGCTCCTCCATGTGATCAAATTCCTTGCTAAGAAGGTGCAAAACCTAGTAGTGGATTTGCAATCCACGTGACATCCAACATAGTTTGTATCTGAGTATTCAACCAATGTTATAGAAGACCCCTTGGAGAAGAAAAGACCCTTCTCAGAAGCCTTTTTGACATATCTAAGTATCATCAATGCCGCATCCCAATGCTGACGTGTTGGCTTGGCCATAAACTGACTCAGTCTCCTAACTGCAAAAGAGATATTTGGCCTTGTGATAGTGAGATACAATAGCTTGCCCACAAGTTGTCTATACTGTCTACTGTCCACCACTTGTGCATCCTCATCATAAAATAGTATATTGGGGTCCATAGGAATATTGGCCTCCTTGGCCCCAAGCATACCAATCTCCTGCAGAATATCTAAAGTATACTTCCTCTGAGATAAGACCACACCCTTCTTACTGCGAGCAACCTCGATTCCAAGGAAATACCGTAGGACCCCCAAGTCCTTCATAACAAATTGCTCTGCAAGGATGCACTTGACCTCAACAATGCTCTGTTCATCATCCCCTGTGATAATCAAATCGTCAACATAAACAAGAAGTACCACAGTACCTCATGGAGTCCTCTTGACAAAGAGTGAAAAATCAACTATCGATTTCCTGAATCCAGCTGCTTCGACAACCTGTGACAACCTCTGAGACCAGGCTATGGGACTCTGTTATAGGCCATATGTAGCCTTTCGTAACCGACATATACACTTCCCCTGTCTCTCAAAGCCAGGTGGCTACTGCATATAGACTTCCTCTTGGAGATCACCATAAAGGAAGGCATTCTTGACATCTAGTTGATACAAGAGCCAATCCAGTTGAACTGCCACTGCAACCAAGACCCGAACCATAGGAAGCCTAGCAACTGGTGAGAAGGTGTCAAAGAAGTCAATCCCATAAGTCTGGGTGAACCCTTTTGCCATGAGGCGGGCTTTGTACCGAGCAACATCACCATTAGGGTTAAACTTCACAGTAAATACCCACCGGCAGCCAACAACTGCAGCACCATCAGGAAGTGGGGTCAACTCCCAAGTCCCACGACCTCGAAGAGCGACCATCTCATCCTCCATGGCTGCCCGGCATTTTGGATGAAGCATGGCCTCAGGGTAAGTGGCTGGAATTTGTGTAGTAGCTAATGCCTGTGTAAATCCAGCACATCCAGGAGATAGACTGTCAGCAGCAAGTGCCCATGCCGTAGAATAAGTGGTGCAGGTCCATGGTTATTTTCGAATGGCTATCAGAATATCAAGATCATTGCCTAGCACATCATATGTCCTGTCCCTGTGATCATCACATGGCAAAGATATGTCAGTGTTCAAAGGACTCACCTAAGAAGCTTATGGTGAAGGCAAGGGTGGAGGTGCCTGATAGGTAGTATGGGGGTAAACATATTTCTGGAGTGGCTCTGTCAGGCATGAAAAGGTATGCGTAGCAGGTGATAGTGGTGGTCTAGTAGGGACAAGAGTCTTATGGAAGCTCCTAAAGCGAATAGGTGTATATGGCATAAGTGCCATATCGCCCTCAAGAGGCATTTCAGTAGCCGTCATAGAAAAGAAAGGTACAGCTTCATGAAATGTAACATCCGCAGAAACATAATGTCGAGAGGTAAGCAGGTCAAGACAAGGATACCCATTTTGTGTTCGGGTATACCCTAGAAAAACATATTTAACTGCTCTCGGTGTAAGTTTATCCCAACTCGATCCCAATAAATGGACAAAGGTAACGCAACCAAAAGTTCGAGGGGTGACATGAAACAAGGGGCAATTGGGATATATGACCTGAAGAGGAATCCATTCATGTAACGTAGCATTGGGCATCCGATTTATCAAAAAACATGCAGTTAAAATAGCGTCATCCCAGTAAAGAGATGGGACTGAATGATGAATCAATAAGGTGCGGGCAACATCAAGAATATGTCGATGTTTTCTCTCAGTAATACCATTTTGCTTAGAGGTATGAGGACAGGTAGTTTCATTAATAATGCCACAACTATAAAAAAAAGTGTGCAAATACGTAGTACAAAACTCTAAGGCATTATCAGAATGAAAGTACTTCACCAAACACGAATGTTGATTTTTTATTTCCTTAACAAAGTTTTCAATAAGTTGCCCCACATCAGACTTATTCTTTAAGAGAAACATCAAAGTAACACAGGAAAAATCAACTAAAACAAGATAATATTTGTTCCTAAGCCGATCAGCAGTACGACTGGGACCCCACACATCCATATGAACCAGGTCAAATGCGGCAATAGATGAAACAGAGGAAGAACTAGAGAAACTAGTCCTGTGGTGCTTGCCAAGTTGACAGGCAGCATAGGTGAGAGCAGTAGTGGAGGGGATATGCAGAAGAACACGTATGAGACGATGAATTGGTAAATGGCCAAGGCGGTGGTTCCACTGGAGAGGAGATCCAGCAGAAGCAAGATCCTAAGTAGCAGAAGCAGCAAAAGTAGTATGGCTTAGACGGTACCCCCATGTTCCTCGCACCCTCCACCAATCGTCTTCCCAGTGAATTTATCTTGCAAGACACAAGAGGACACATCAAAAATAGCTCGGCAATTCAAATCTCTGGTGATATTGCTAACAGATAATAAATTTAATGGAAAATCAAGCACATAGTAAACGTCTGCAAGCCTCAAGGTAGGAGATAAAGGCATATCTCCCTTACCAATAAGTGGTGAGTGTCTTCCATTAGCCACCTGTACTGTCCTGGCAGGTGTAACAGGTGCAAGCTGGGAGAAAGAACCTCTATTGCCACATAAGTGCTTGGATGCACCAAAGTTAATCAACCACTCACCAAAAGACGAAATGGATGACATACCAATCGCAGGAGCCTCTAAAGATGTAGCCATACCTGTAGTGTCAGGAGTTTGAGAGAAGGAAGCCTGAGTCAAAAGAGCAATCTGCTGCTGCAGAGTTTCAATCTTGGTACTCAAGGAGCTAACATTAGGGGTAGTAAGAGCTAAATCTGTGACTTAAGTTGCCTGATTGGCTACCGGTGGTCTACTATGCTTCTGCCAACATGTAGCCTTAGAGTGACCAAGTCTGCCACAGTAAGTACACGGAGTTCTATTCCGCGTATTAGAAGAGCATCCACATCCACGACCACGTACAGGATAAGAAGTACCCCTGGCATGTCCAGGGATCGCGGCCAATGCGGACAACTGAGCAGTAGAATTAGCAGTAAGGGAACGCATTGTAATTCTGCTAAGCCTGCTATATGCTTCCTCCAGGGTAGGAAGCTCGGGAGCAGTAAGAATCTGATCCCTGGCTGCAGCATATTCAGGTCCAAGGCCAGCAAAGAAAAGAGAGACAGTCAAATATCTCCTGAAACTCCTCTAGGACTTACAGGCACACCCTGGCAGGTAGGAGTAGTGCCTCTCCAGCATACCATTCATAAGAGAGTAATATTGTGACAGTGTGTGCCCCTCCTGACGTAGGTAGAAGAGATCGTAAAAGACCTGAAAAACATGTGCGGAGTTCTTGGCATGTGAATAGGTATCACGCAAAGACTCCTACATCTCCTTCGCTGTAGTATAATACATGATCTCATCTCCTATTCTGTGAATAACTATCTGCATCAGCCATGTACAAACCATGGCATTATCACTTTCCCAGTTGGGATTTGTGCCAGTCTTGTTCTCAGGCTCCGGATCGGTTAGTATATGGCTTTTTTATGACCCCTAACGGTCATAAGAAAGGTCTGTGAAATGACCCGTTACCTTTTGGTAGTTTAAGATGTCTGGAATGTTCACCAGACGTCTGGAGAGATCGTTGGATGTCTGAAAATACTTCTCTTCTGCGCGTACCGTATGCACGCGATGCCTTTCTCCCTCACCCTGCGCCTCACCGCTCCTTCCCCTACGACAGCCATCTCCCTCACACCTCCCCACTCCGCACCACTCCCTCGCCCACGCCGTTCCCCTCATCCTCCTTTTATAAACCCCCTCCTCTTTGTCTCACGCCGTCGCAGTTGAGCCAGAGAGGGAGAGAGCGAGCGGAGAGCAGGGAGCTGGAGAGAGAGTGAAGCGGAGGGCGTCGTGCTGCTCTGCTGCAGCTTCTGTAGCGAGGAGAGTGCATAACGGTTCTGCGGAAGTCATTTTTGGAGGAATCAGACGTTTGGAGTGACCTTAAGACGTCGGGGAGGACGTCTGAAGTTTATATGAGATGTCTGGTAGAGATTTGTTTTCCCGTATTTCTCTGCCAAGTCCTGACAATGCACGCACATGTGTTAGAGGTTGGGAGGCGCATCGGAGCGAGGACCGAGGCAGTTTCAGACGTCTGGGAGCATCTTCAGACGTCTGACGGAACCCTTGGATGTAGACACTGCATTCCAGACGTCCGATAGAGGCGCCTCGTGAGGGGTATGCTTGCGAGTTAGTTAAGACGGCTGGGACCTCTCCCAGATGTCTGATTTCTGTCATACCTTGTGTTTTTAGGCCCGTAGAAGACCCAAATGATGTCGATTTTCCGTAAACGAAACGTCTTTGTTTCCCATACGTTTTTCTCCATGTAATGGTACCTTGTCTGTAGCATTTTGAACCCTTTTGACCTGTCAATCCATGTCATAGGTCTCCAATCCGTCGAGTGTACGGGACTTGTGGAGACGTTGGGAACTGTTGTACGAGCCCCCATTCCACCTGGTTATCCCGGTAGAGTGGTTCTGACTATAAATCTCCAAGATTAATAAAATGCATGCAATTAGTTAAACCTAGGATGTGAGATGAACCGTAGGAAGAAATAAATGTATGCTCTAGAATACATCTATTCAATTGAACCCTAGGTTATGACATGAATACTAGAGCTAGAGAAGAACGCATGTGAATGATTGAGTAAATCATGAGTGGTCTGTATTATCTGGAATGGACCACATTATGAATAAACCTGTACTGTGATTAAGTTGCCTGTTCTGTATATATCAAACTGGATATAGGGAAATTCATGTACAAACCCTATGGGGAATATAGAACGAGACAAGAATATCGTAGTACGGAGAACCGGATGGTTCTGGAATTGCCGCCTACGGGCGGCCGTTAAGGGAAGTGAGCTGACCTTCGTGTACGCACTATCGAAGAGAGCAACTATCCCTTGTAATGTAAAGGGGAGCTTGCCGCCCTTGGGTTGAGACCCAGGGTGAGTTTGGCCACTATACGTCAACTACTGTTGGCTCTCGCGTACGTGGTACCGAGGTGAGCTACTTAGTGTAGGGGGAGCTAGCCGTCCTAGAGGGCCCGGGGTTAGGCATGGCCACCCTACACCGACTCTTGTTAGCCTATTGGGCAAACTGGTATAGTCGGATGAGGGTACGCGGATTGTAGAGGGGCAAGACCCCTGTTCTATTCTGAGAGGGCAAGGCCCTGTGCTTTTCCGTACTGTACGTTTCGACGTACCCGCTAGTGGAAACGACTGACCGCGTGATAGTGCGCGGTAGCTACTCGCGCGCTTATCACATGTGTCGTAGTCACCTTTACGTCGCGACCATGACCTCGGGGTGGTAGACCGGGTGTAGGACTACCACGGAGGGATTCTCTCGACCAGGAGAGTACCACGTGTGCATCCTACATCACGAGAAAACTGCAAGCAAGATCGTTTCTTTAGGGAACAAGAAGATTAAGTAATGTAATGGATCCTGATTAGAGATCTCTACGCAGCAAACCGTTGTAAGATAATTGGAATCGGAAAGTAATATGTTAAGCTACTTGTTAAATGCTTTTTATGTTTTAGCCACCACTCTACTCAGCGTTAGCTGACTCCAGATGTATAACCTTGTACCGGTCAGGGATTTGGGCAGCCCAAGTCACCGGCTGCTGAGGACACTAGGCCTAGTCGAGCCTAGCTATAGTTTTTGCTACTAGTGAGTTTCTGTAGTTACACTTTCCAGTACTTTTCCGCTGTATTTTTGTCCTTGAAAGCATGTAATATTTTAGTATTACTATTCTGTTTCTCCTTTTGTTAATTTCTTTCTGCTTAGTTACATTACTTGTATAGTTGCGGATTGATGCATGCTATTTGGTTATTTCTCATTGGACGACTGAGTCTTGGGATTAGTCGAGGCGAGCTGGTCTCGGGTCCTGTAGGGATCTGAGATCGGGTCGTGACAAGAAGGTATCAGAGCAAGGTTTTCTCGAGAAATAAACCAAATAGTTCGAAAATCACCACACTTGTACATGTAGCTAGGATAGCCATCACAGCGTTTTATCTTGATTGTCATTTCCAAGTCTTACGTCTCCTTTGTAATCAAACAGTCACCGACAATCCCGTTTCTTTTCAATCTCCGTGCAGGAGATGCCTCGCTAGGGAGCTCTTAAGGCGGGCTGTGGATGTGGTCGTGGCCGAGGGCGTGGTCGTAGGGGAGGGCCAGCGATGGCCGAGGACAGAGCCGCTCTTCCGGGCATTCAGGCCCCGGACCTCACCTAGCTGATCCGAGATCTCATACGGGAGGAGTTCCATCAACCTCCTCCTCAACCTCCTCTTTTTGGGGATGCGGAGGGGGAGTCCTCCATGGGGTAGGTGAGCCGCCACGGCGTTGGACGAGCTGGAGGGGGAGGGGGTGATCCTCCACCGCCCCCACCTCCTTCAGACTCTTCGAGGCACGAGTCCTCCTGCCTGGAGGTGCATCCATTCCCCCGTTGCGGCTGCACCACGAGGTCTTCAGCCAGTTCAGGAAGCTGAGGCCTCCTTCCTTCAAGAAGGAGGAGAGCCCGTCTAAGGTAGAGGATTGGCTGGAGCAGATGGAGAAGATCTTTGACACCCTCTGTCCTCCTGCGGAGTGCCACGTGGTCTTCGCTACGTATCAGCTGGAGAGTGCAACTCACATGTGGTGGAGGCCGGTTAGAGGACAGGAAGGAGAGCTGACGTGAGATCGGTTCTTGGTGCTCTTCTGTGAGCAATACTTCCCATAGACTTGGCAGGATCAGAGGAGGCGGGAGGTTCACACTCTCCGCCAGGGGTCGATGACGGTTAGCGCGTACTGTACGTGTTTCCTGGAGTTGTCACGCTTCTCCTCCGATAACTGTGTCTACTAAGGAGCACCTATGAAGGTTCACCAAGGGCTTTCGACCTGCCATTCAGGGGTATGTAACACCCCTGACTCTGCCTACCTTTCCCCACGTAGTCGAGGTTGTCATGACCTATGAGGAGACCAACCCGTCCGTGCGAGACACCGATGGAGGATGGAAGAGGCCCTACCTGTAGGAGCACTTACAGGACCTTCGGGATGGGAGGCACCAGGCACCAGCAGGGGAGCTGCCTTGTTCTGTGGGTCCACCAGGGACCTTTGGGGGTCCCCGACAGGGACCAACCGACTGCAGCAGACCCCCACCCAGTCACCAGCAGGGACAACAAACAGAGAAAGGTCGCATACCCCTCTGCTATTAGTGTGGCCAGCCGGGCCACATATGGAGGAATTGTCCATCTAGGATCGGAGCGTAGCCGACGCTCCCGGCATCGAGCACTGGAGGCTGATCTGGCAGCCGTGGTTACCAGGCCCGAGGACAGCAGTCACGAGGAGGGTACCGGCTCGCTGCCTCCCGCTCGACCCAGAGCATGGCTGCTTCTTCTGCACCGAGGGTTGAGGGGCTTATTAACGCCTTGACTTACGGAGCTGCTAGAGCTTTAGGCTCCGTAGTGGCAGGCATGGTTACTATTTCCGGCAGGCTCGTTTACACGCTTTTCGATTCCGGTGCCACACATTCGTTTATTTCTACGGATTTTGCTGTCAGCATGGGGTCGAGTAGTGTACTTTTAGAGGAGTCCTTCCTAATTAGAGGACCAGGTGGGTAGGTGTTTGTTACCGAGGAGGTTTTCACTGACTGTGAGGTCACGAAAGAGGGACACAATCTTCCGATAGACCTGATCATGATCCCGATGGAGGATTTGGGTGTGATCTTGGGGATGGACTGGTTAGCCGCATATCATGCCCTTGTAGACTGCTTCGGGAGAAAGATTGTTTTTCCCATACTACGATTGCCTCCCTTCGAGTTTCACGGCCAGCTAGTAGACGGAGGATTCTGATGCATCTCCGCGCTTCAAGCAGCGAAGCTACTGAGCTAGGGGTGCGAAGGCTTCCTTATTTGCGTCTTAGCATAGCTCAACCCCATGGTCAGCTTGCAGAGTATTCCGGTGGTCCGAGAGTACCCCGACGTCTTTCCAGAGGAGCTGCCAGGACTGCCACCTGAGCGGGAGATCGAGTTTGAGATCTCATTGGTATCGAAGATCGGCCCCATTTCTATTGCACCGTACCTGATGGCCTCGCTTGAGCTGTGAGAGCTCAAGTCACAGCTACAAGACCTGCTAGAGAAGGGCTTCGTGCGGCCAAGTGCGTCCCCGTGGGGAGCCCCCATTCTGTTTGTGAGGAAGGATGGTACTCTTCGACTGTACATCAACTATAGACAGCTGAATCGGGTCACCGTCAAGAATAAGTACCTGTTGCGCATAGATGACCTCTTCGACCGGCTGAGAGATGCTACGGTATTTTCCAAGATAGATCTGAGGTCGGGCTACCATCAGCTGAGGATTAGGGAGACCGACAACTTTAAAGCAGCCTTTCGTATGCGGTATGGTCACTACGAGTTCTTGGTCATGCCATTTGGGCTGACCAACGCTCGTCGCTTTCATGGATTTAATGAACCGCGTCTTCCGACTGTATCTGGATCAGTTCGTAGTGGTTTTCATTGACGACGTACTCATTTACTCTCGAGATTAGACACAGCATGAGTAGCATCTCCACATGGTCTTGGATACTTTGCGACGGCACAGGCTGTACGCCAAGTACAGCAAATGCGAGTTCTGGTTGAGACAGGTCACCTTCTTAGGCCATGTGATCTCAGAGGATGAATTAGGTGTGGATCCAGCCAAAGTAGAGGCGGTACTCAGGTAGGAGAGGCCTCGTACGGTGATAGAGATTCGCAGTTTCCTGGGACTGGCTGGTTACTACAGACGGTTTATCCGAGGATTCTCGCAGATTGCACGTCCTCTAACTCAGTTGACCTGAAAGGACGTACCCTTAGCTTGGACAGATGAGTATGAATCTTGCTTTCAGGAGCTGAAGGGGAGGCTGACCTCAGCTCCTGTACTCACTATCCCTGATAGCGGTGGTGGATTCGCCATCTACACAGATGCCTCATTGCAGGGGTTGGGGGGTGTGCTCATGCAGTGGGGTCACGTTGTCGCCTACGTTTCACGACAACTGAAGCCCGATGAGCATAACTACCCCACCCATGACTTGGAGTTGGCGGCAGTTGTCATCGTACTGAAGACCTGGAAGCACTACTTGTACGGAGAGACGTTCGAGATTTTCACTGACCATAAGCCTCAGATATCTGTTTGACCAGAAGGAGCTCAACATGAGGCAAAGACGCTGGTTGGAGATCTTGAAGGACTACGATTGCAGCATCTCCTACCACCCAAGGAAAGCTAATGTCGTGGCCGATGCCTCGAGCTGGAAGGTGCCCGCCCACTTGCCTTGCTTACGAGCACAAAGTTGGAGACTCATGGAGGAGTTGAGCAGCTGGCGACCCCAGGAATCACAGGGGTACTGCGGCGCAGTGACAATGGTGAGGCGGACACGACCAGAGCTAATGGATCGCATCGTGATTGGACAGATGACGGACCCATATCTACGGACACAGCGAGACCGAGTATTGACAGGGAGCCCAGGATAGTTCTCGTTCACTGACGGAGTCCTGCATATGAGGGGATGCTTTTGCGTTCCTAGAGACAAGGAGCTGTTGAGGGAGCTCCTAACTGAGGCATACGGATCCAGATTTACCATACATCCTGGGAACATGAAGATGTATCATGACCTATGACGTGATTTTTGGTGGAGAGGCATGAAGCAGGATGTGGGTCTTTTTGTTCAGCAGTGTTTGATATGCCAGTAGGTGAAAGCCGAGCACCAGAGGCCTGCAGGGCCGTTGCAGCCACTTCCCGTGCCAGAATGGAAGTGGGAGAGTCACTATGGACCTGGTAGTGGGATTACCTATGACATAGCGGGGACACGATGCAGTCTGGGTGGTTGTAGATAGATTGACAAAGACGGCATGGTTTCTGTCGATTTGAGTCACTTTTGAACCAGCACAGTTGGCGGAGCGATACATCAGAGACGTGGTGCGCCTTCACGGGGTCCTCCGTGAGATTATTTCAGACAAGGACACTCGTTTCACTTCCCAGTTCTGGGCGAAGTTTCAGTGGGCTTTAAGGACTCGTCTGAGATTCAGTACAGCTTATCACCCCCAGACAGACGGACAGTCAGAGTGCACCATTCAAACCCTTGAGGACCTTCTACGCATCTGCGTACTGGACTGGAAGGGCTCCTGGGAAGAGTATTTGCCCATGGCAGAGTTTTTATACAACAGTTATCACTCAAGCATCGGCATGGCACCATATGAGGCTCTGTACGGGAGAAAGTGTACGGCTCCCTTGAGTTGGGTTGAGGTGGGGACCAAGTGGGAGGTTGGTCCTCGGCTAATACGCTAGAGTCAGGAGGTGATCGAGCAGATCGATTGACGACTACGTACTGTCAGGAGCAGGCAAAAGAGTTACGCTAATATGAAGCGTAGAGAGGTACAATTTGAGGTTGGGGATCACATCTTTCTCCGTGTTTTGCCCATGAAGGGCTTACAGCGGATTGGGGTGAGAGGGAAGCTTGCACCGAGATTTGTGAGACCTTTTGAGGTCTTAGAACGGGTAGGACCCGTCGCTTATCGGCTTGTCCTTCCTCCCCAGCTCTCTGGAGTGCACGACGTATTTCACGTTTCCAACCTTAGGAGATATATCGCCGATCCCAGCCATGTCCTTAGCCACGAGAGCATCGAGGTGGGAGACGACCTGACCTATCTCGAGAAGCCGGTACAGATACTAGACAAAGTCGTCCGGAGTCTGAGACGGAAGGAGGTACCCCTAGTAAAAGTCCTGTGGAGAAGCCAGCGGTACGATGAGGCAACTTGGGAGTCTGAGGCGACAATGCGAGAGCAGTACCCGAAGCTTTTCGAGGGTATGACTCTTCGGACCTACTTCGGTCCTCTTTAAGTTTGTTATACGCTGTTACGTTATTTTCTGTATCCTAGTTAGCTCAAGTTCGGGGATGAAATTTCCTTCAAGTTTGTTATGTTGAAATGACCCATCACCTTTTGGTAGTTTAAGACGTCTGGAATGTTCACCAGACATCTGGAGAGATCGCCGGACGTCTAAAAATACTTTTTCTCTTCCACGCGTACCGTACGCACGCCACGCCTTTCTCCCTCACCCCGCGCCTCACTACTCCTTCCCCTCTGATAGCCATCTCCCGCACTCCTCCCCACTTCGCACTACTTCCTCACCCACGCCGTTCCCCTCACCCCCTCTCCCTTTATAAACCCCCCTCTTCGTCTCACGCTGTCGCAATTGAGCCAGAGAGGGAGAGAGCGAGCGGAGAGCAGAGAGCCGGAGAGAGAGCGGAGAAGTGAGGGTGCAGTGCTGCTCTGTTGCAGCTTCTACAGCGAGGAGAGCCCAAAATGGTTCTGCGGAAGTCATTTTCCGTAGAATCAGACGTCCGGAGTGACCTCCAGACGTCGGGGAGGACGTCCGAAGGTAATATGAGACGTCTGGTAGAGATTTGTTTTCTTGTATTTTCTCTACCAAGTCCTGACAATGCATGCGCATGTGTTAGAGGTTGGGAGGCGCGTCGAAGCGAGGATCGAGGCAGTTTCAGACGTCCGGGAGCATCTCCAGACGTTTGATGGAACCCTCGAATGTTGGCACTACGTTCCAGACGTCTGATAGAAGAGTTCCGAGAGAGGTATGCCTGAGTTAGTTTAAGACGTCTGGGACCTCTCCCAGACGTCTGATTTCTATCAGGCCTCGTGTTTTTAGGCTCGTAGAAGGCCCAAACGATGTCGGTTTTCCGTAAACGAAACATCTTTGTTTCCCATACGTTTTTCTTCATGTAATGGTACCTTGTCTGTAGCATTTTGAACCCTTTTGACCTGTCAATCTATGTCTTAGGTCTCCAATCCGTCGAGTGTACGGGACCTGCGGAGACGTTGGGAGCTGCTGTACGAGCCCCCATTCCACCCGGTTATCCTGGTAGAGTGGTTCTGATTATAAATCTCTAAGATTAATAAAATGCATGCAATTAGTTAAACCTAGGATGTGAGATGAACCGTAGGAAGAAATAAACGTATGCTCTAGAAGACATCTATTCAATTGAACCCTAGGTTATGACATGAACACTAGGGCTAGAGAAAAACACATGTGAATGATTGAGTAAATCATGAGCGATCTGTATTCTCTGGAATGAACCACATTTTGAACAAACTTGTACTGTGATTAAGTTGCCTGTTCTGTATATATCAAACCGGATATATGGAAATTCATGTACAAACCCTATGGGGAATATAGAACGAGATAAAAATACTGTAGCACGGAGAATTGGATGGTTTTGGAATTGGCGTCCATGGGTAGCCGTTAAGGGAAGTGAACTGACCTTCGTGTATGCAGTACTGAAGAGAGCAACTATCCCTTGTAGTATAGAGGAGAGCTTGCTGCCCTTGGGTTGAGACCTGGGGTGAGTTTGGCCACTCTACGTCGAGTCTTGTTGGGCCTTGCGTACGTGGTACCGAGGTGAGCTACTTAGTGTAGGGGGAGCTAGTTGCCCCAGGGGTCCTAGGGTTAGGCATGGCTACCCTACACCGACTCTTATTAGCCCATTGGCCAAATCGAGATAGTCGGACGAGGGTACGTGGACTGTGGAGGGGCGAGACCCCTGTTCTATTATGAGAGAGCAATGTCCTGTGCTGTTCCGTACTGTACGTTTGGGCGTACCTGCTAGTGGAAACGATTGACCGCGTGCCAGTACGGGGTAGCTACCCGCGCGCTTATCACATGTGCCATAGTCACCGCTATGTCGCGACCATGACCTCGGGGTGGTAGACCGGGTGTAGGACTACCACGGAGGGGCTCTCTCGGCCAGGAGACTACCACGTGTGCATCCTACATGACGGGAAAACTGCAAGTAAGATCGTTCCTTTAGGGAACAAGAAGATTAAGTAATATAATGGATCCTGATTAGAGATCTCTACACAGCAAACCGTTATAAGATAACTGGAATTGGAAAGTAATATGTTAAGCTACTTGTTAAATGCATTTTATGTTTTAGCTACCACTCTACTCAGTGTTAGCTGACTCCAGATGTATAACCTTGTACGGGTCAGGGATTTGAGCAGCCCAAGTCACCGGCTGCTGAGGATGCTGGGCTTAGTCGAGCCCAGCTGTAGTTTCTGCTGCTAGTAAGTTTTTGTAGTTACACTTTCGAGTACTTTTCCGCTGTATTTCTATCCTTAAAGGCATGTAATATTTTAGTATTACTATTCTGTTTCTCCTTTTGTTGCTAATTTCTTTCTACTTAGTTACATTACTTGTGTGGTTGTGGATTGATGCATGTTATTTGGTTATTTCTCATTGAACGATTGGGTCTTAGGATTAGTCGAGGCGAGCCGATCTCGGGTCCTATAAGGATCTGGGATTGGGTCGTGACAGTCTGGGAACACCACAAGTAGTTGGTCTCGTCCAACTTAACAGTCGGACCAAAGAACGGGTTCTTGAGTACCCTAGTATCCAAAATAAAGCCTGAAGACATGTCGGACTGATCATCTGAAGCCATCTCCACAATCCGGAAGCCTCACTCATGTGTTTAGGACCAAGAAATCATCAAATAATCCGAAAATCCAGCAGATTCAGATCTGCATTACTGCTAGGAGACTTCCTTGGATACGTGGTAGCCTCACTTGGGTGCAAGGAGAACACCCAAGGAGGTCGTGTATAGGCCTAGCCCCCCTTCTAGCAACCTGAACCAGCTGCAATGTCAAGATCAAGGCAATATGCCCCTCACAGATGCAGCAGGTGATTGCTCAGTGGCTGCGTTGCTTGATCTCTGTCAGTCGTGACCTCAGGCAGCCGCTGTGACACCGACAGAGGCTGGATGGCGGCGCTAAAGCCTGCTACAGAGTGTCGTCGCAGCCGCTAGGAGTCGCAACGTCGACAACAGCCCCTGTATGGGGTCGCAAGCGTCGTTGCTGGGTCTATTGACCCTCGCCGGAGCGTCGCTGGGTGGTGCTGGAGGTTCCACGCCGCTGCAGGCCCGTTGTGAGGGCTGAATCAAGCCGCAGCACCGTCGCCTCCAGCCGCTAGGGCCTTGTCGGAGCTCCACTCGATGGTTTAAGAGCTTCCGTGCTGCCGCAACCTTGTTGCGAGGGCTGAATCAGGTCGAAGCAACATCGCCTTTGGCTACTAGGGCTCCTACATGTGGTTGCGTGATGGCTTAAGAGGCTTGGCATCGCTTCAACGTCGTTGCCAGGCTGAACAAGGGCATAGGGGTGCCACCTCCAGCTGCTAGGGCACCTGCGTGCGGTCGGAGGGCCGCCAGAGAGCATCGCCGCCACCAAGGAAGGAGAGAGAATGGGATTTGGGTGAGGGTTTAGGAGGCCTTGAGGGGTGGGATACTTAGAGCCACAGTCTAGGATCGGTGCTTTGATACCAAGTTGGTTGAAAGAGTTCAAGTTTATTAGAAACCCTATGACTCTTTATATAGAGAGGGATCAAAGGGCTAAAAGTACATGAATGTCCCTAAGGGACAAGGATTATTATAGCCCTCAGAATAAGATAAAACAAAATAAGATAAAATACACCAATAGTGGCCAATTTCCAAAATATTTTATAGGCATAAAAAGTGAAACATTACAAAAAACCCAAAGAAGAATGGCATTTTCTACATGTTGAGGGAGAAAGGAAATGGAGTCTTATTGAGAAAAGGGCCTTAGACCTCTGCATATTGGGAGGCTTCTGGAAAATTACATAAGAACCCCTCACTAAATAACAATATAACAAAAATTGTCTCATAAGTAACTCCAACACTACCTATCCTGGAAGTTAATGAGTTTGATTTTACTTCTCAAAAAAAATAAAAATTGAATTTCAATATCAATGTTGAATTTGCCTATATTTGGGTGTCAGTTTTGAGGTTCATGTTTTTAATAACAATTATCTATTCCATTGCACAATCTGAGTTATTATCTTCCCGTAGGCTCAACCATTTCTATTCTTGTAGGCTCCTAAATCAAGCTCACATTGATGAGCAATGCAGAGATCACGTCGAGCTTTTTTGCAAAGAAGGGCTGCTTTAGAAAAGGCCATCTCAGGAAGGAAGCACTGGTGCAAGGTGTCTATCTCTGTAGTTCTTATTTCATGGGGTCTTGTGTTTCTTTTGAGCACGCTTTTTAGCCGTGGAAGCGGTTACCAAGGTAAATTTGAAGGCTGGGTTTCTTTTCTGTGTCTCTTTCTAGTCATATTATGCATCAGCTGATAGATTCAAAGCTTGTGTATGTTTTTTGGATTCTAAATTTCTAGGTTTTCCTTATCTTATGCTTGAGGTCTTTGCAGCCATTTTCCCATTGAAATAACATGACAAATTTCCATGCATAGACGCTCAACTCTCTGAATGATTGCCATCATAACATTCATATTTCAAGCTTCATGTGTTCTTTTATGCCCTTGAAGTGAATGAACACACTATTTTCAGGGAATGTGTAAGGTTTTGTTGCTTATAATGGGTGCTGCTTTATAAAAGTGTGCATGCTTAGATTTGTATCTGTTGAGTTACATTATATTGTAAGGGACGTTATGCACTTTTTATTATTTCGTTGCGTTTATGTTATAACTTTTCCCTTATCTCTATATATATAAAGAGGTGTAGGGATAGCTTAGTAATTAAGAAGTATTATTTTCTTTAACTTGGTATCAGAGCCAAGTTGGAGACTTCACCGAGAAAACCTTAACCCTACCACCAAACCTCACCACCACCGGCAGCACCATCGGCCAACAACAGCGGTAGCGCCACCATCGGTCAGCATCTGCTGCGCTGCCGTCGGTAACAGTGCTACCGCCTGCAGTAGCAGCAACGTTGCTTCACCAGCAATGCCACCTCCGCCCAGCTCTGCACCACCGGTAGCACCGCCTCCGCCTAGCACCTCCTTTCTACGTCCTCTTCTCACTACCGGGCTCCTTCTGGCGGTAAGGAGGGGGTTGTAGACCCTATTTTTCCCTTGCAACGAGGTCTAGGAAGGGCCTTGGCTTGTTGGTGATGGACTTCCAAAGTGAGGACCTTCCAGAAAGGAGTTTAGAAATTCCTCTTTGATGGTATAATCAAATCAGAATTTTCATTATTGTTTTGAGGTGTGTATTCCCTTGTTGATGTATGTTTTGGGGTGTGTATTTCCCTTGGATTGTTGATCGCATGTGAGCGGAGCTTTTTAGGGGGTGTATTTCTCGTTTGGGGCATATTTTGGGGTGTGTATTCCCTGTTTTTGTCAGATTTCAGATTTGTGTTTGTAGTTTGTTGTCACTATGGTCACATCATCGTTATAGTCCGGAGTGACGTCAGAACAGATTGGAGACAGTGTAGTCTACAAGAACCCGTTCTTTATTCCTATTGTGAAGCTTGATGAGGCCAATTACCCCCGTTGGTCTCAAACATTTTTTATGACTATGGAAGGACATGAAAAGCAGCATGTCCTTATAGAAGCACCACCAAAGCAGAAGATAGGGAAATATGCAACCTAAAACAAAGATGATGTCATGGTGAGAGCTAACAATGTTATACCTTGCATTGGAGATGAAGTCATGTATTGCAAGACTACTAAGGAGATGTAGGATTGTCTGAAGGTTGCTTATTCTCATGAACTCAACTCCACCTAGGTCTTTCAGATCTATTATGATCTCTGTCACATGAAGCAAGAATCCATGAGTCTCTCGCAGTACTATTCCACCATGAAGGGACTCTTGGAGAAATATAATGCATGCAGACCCATGTATACCTATGCAATGTGTAGGGGATCAAAGGCAAGCTTTGACAAATTGGTGATATATCTCCGATATATCGATATCGATGGGTATCTCCATATCGATATCACATGCCATCTCTTTTTTTCATGATATCGTCGATATATCACCGGGTGATATATCGCCGATATCAAAGGACTGCAGTTAAGTTTTTCTATTAAATTGATGATATGTGATCAATGTGGGAGATATGTTGGTTGCATATCTCTGTCTGCTTATGCAACTTACATTGATACATATTCTTTTCATTTCTTTTCTTCTCTCCTGCCTTGTGCAACTCATATGGACACATGATTTGTTGACGGACTAAATTATAAAAAGCTATAAAATATTAATCGATGAATTAATTGATGATTTTCCACCGGTAAGAGGAACACAAAATGATGATGATGATGATGGAGATGATGCAGTGATGGTTGACGAGCCACTGGCAGAAAGTGGTGGTGGAAGAGATGAAGGATATACAAATAGAGATGATGATGCATCAAGGTTCTAGTAGAGACTAGAGAGGATGCCCAACGTGAATACATGTAAAGATATACAAATATATATGAAGACCTCGTGCCAAGTCCACCTTGTGACTATGATATAGGAACAAGGTATGAGTATGCCACAAGCCATTCTATGGTGTTCATTGATGATTTAAGTTCATTGGTGAGATCTCTTAATCTGGCGGTGGAATCAATCTTTGGAGGTGGCCCAGGATCATCATCATCAAGTTACTATGGTGGTTATGGATCTCATTACACCAGCCCTCAATACCAACCTCAAGATAAGGTACAAAGTTCATTTAATTACTTCCCCAGCTATACCAGCCTTTCATCTTATTATGGTTCCTCCTATGGGTACGATGGTTGCCACGAAAGTATAGTATTCAAAGTGATTCTGCATCTACAAGTTATGGCTATGGGATATTCCTTGAGTATTTTGCATTTCAATGTCCTCGGCCATTTTCTTATCAACCTTCCCACTCTATCGCACTACTTCCTCGACTACCATGAAATTCATTGATGAAATAGCGTGAACCTTGTGAATCGTCAAGTTCTACATTGAAACGACGTGGTTCTACCGAGTCCACAGATTCAAGAGGATATCAAGATGAGTATACTTAGAATAGATCTAGAACTAGAAGCAGGAGCAGCTTATTCGTTAGGCATAATCGATATACACGTCTTAGAATACTTTTGTATTGCAGTGATAAAGACCATCAACAATTCATAAATGAATACAATACTTGATACATGTACATGGCGTGGGAGTCATATTATGAATATGTTAGAGTGCTACAAATAGAGGAAGATAATCAGAGGAGAGGTATTAAGCTAGGTTGAAGCTCAACCTGGTATTGATTTGGTGGCAGTGGTCAGTGCTTCTGTGCTTGGTGTGTTCTACTGATACTTTGACACTATTGATATTTCATTTCTTATGATAACATTACTATGAACATTTTTCAATTATTATTATATTATGTACACTTTCTTTTCAATATATGACTTTGTCGATGTGCGACTAGTGCATTTTTATTGTTTTCATTCAAAATTTATGATTTTCGTCTTCTAGGCATTTCATCGTGATGTACTAGTTATTAAAATGTTAATTTTCATCAAAGTTGTAATATTTTGGGATATTTTGGGCCTTTTGAGCAATTTCCCCAAAATTCACCAATATCTGCAATATATCAGCGATATATCCTAGATATATCCCTTTTCCAACTTGTCGATACGACATTGATATCGATATTTAAAACCTTGATTAGGGGAAGGAGTTCTTTGTACATGTTTCTGGTAGGACTTAATGACAGTTATTCCGCTGCACACTCACAGATTTTGACACTATCTTATTTTCCTCCTATTGAAGAGATATATAGGAGACTTAGTGAAAGGTCGACTTTTCGCTTAGTGTTATAGTATTTAAGTGGTGGAAAAATCAATGAATAAAAAACAATGAAAATAACCACTCGCAGAAGAGCGGGTCGTGTCCACAGGGAGACAATGATGCAATCAATACTTAATTATTTTATGTTATTTCGGATAGTGCGAAATTTCTTTTCAAATTGGACTTAAAATGTGAAGGAAAGTAGGTTTGCAATAACCTAAAAAGTTAAGGGTGTAAGTGCAGTTTTCCCTCACAGAAATCCTCAATAAATTTAGGATGAATTAGTGTAATTTTTCATGTGATGTGTACTAGAGACAATTATTACTTAAATCAAGTCCAAAATCAATCTTTAAACTAGCCAATATTAATATCATGTAATTAGAAAGAACTGAGTGCGTGAATGCAATTCTGTCAGAATATAATATTAATAAAAAAATGAAATTGCTGGCAATGGCATTGCATGTAATTTCTAATTCAAACAAAAATAGAGCTTTTCCTCTCTCTCTTCCTTGCGAGAGAGAGAGATCCGCGGGGGTCGATGCAGGGCTTCAGAGGACGGCGAGGGCGAGAGCTTTCTGACGGTGGCAGCGGCTGCGGCGGAGGTGGCCGGCGGCGGTGGCCGGAGCTCCAGCCTGTGGAGTAAGTTAACGGCTGCTGCTGCGGCTGTTCGAGCGGCTGTGGCGTGCAGGCTTGCGCACGCGTGCCTATGCGCTGGAGGAGACGCAGCGCCTGCTGTGGCGCTTGGAGGCGCGCTGGAGGAGAGGCAGCGCCTGCTGTGGCGCTTGGAGGCGTGCAGGGTGGAGATGCAGCGCCTGTTGTGGTGGTGGGGCGCGCTGGAGGAGAGGCAGCGCCTGCTGTGGCGCTTGGAGGCGGTGGGGCGCGCTGGAGGAGAGGCAGCGCTTGCTATGGCGCTTGGAGGCGGTGGAGGCAGGAAAGCGTGCACACTGGTGTGCGGACTGCAGGGACGCAGAGAGGGTGCTGGGGCGCGCGGTTGCCTTTAGTAGCGAGCGGGGCTGCAGGGACGTAGCAAGGAGGCTGTGCGGGCGTTGTGGGCGGCGTGGCTTGGCAGATCTGTAGGCGATGGAGAGGGTGTTGGTGCTAGTGCGCAGTTGCCTGCAGCGCGCAAGGAGGATGCGCCAGCGGTGGTGTGCGGGCGGAGACTTTTTCCCCGCAAGGGGAAAGAGGATGCAGTGCGGCACAGTGCACGCTTTTCTTCTTTCTCTCGATAGCCTTCTCTCCTCGCCTCTTCTTTTTAAGTTCTCCCCTCATCGCGTGAGATCAGGGATTTTCCAAAATCCCCGGTCATGGCTGTTGAGAAAGGCGACGCCAGAAGTTTTGCCCAATGTCCGGCGGGGGAGGGGGAAAAGAGAATTGCGGTTGTTTTGGGAATTTTATCCCCCCACCCTTGCTCTTTGTGTATTTTAGTACCTGCACATAAAAACCATAGAATTATGAAGTTATAGAATGTTATAACTTAAATTATTAGGTGTATAAATCTTCTATAACTTAATTACCATTATTAACACACCTAAATTGTATAATTAAAGATACTTAGGCTTAATAATAGTTCAATTTAATGGACTCATCAAATACCTCCATGCCTAAGATTTGCTAGTCCCTAGCAAAAATGAATAATAGAAGTAATCAGAAGACTTCTTTTCCTATTTCAAAATTTTAGAAAACCAGACAAATATGAAGTACTGATAGCCTAGGTCACAGATCCAAGTGAAAGAGCCGATTCGCATTAGGAGTTCGTACATCACCTTTGACAAAAATTTCTGATGAGATAGGCAACTACTTCCTTCGGGGATAAAGCAGACGATAATCTGTAATTTGACCTCGGTGTTTGGCTTAGGTAGGAGATAATAAGTTGAAAGGATTTGTATTTGGTGGCACACACTCTACTGGTGCTATATATAGTCTAGTACTGCAGACTCTAGCTCTCTAGACTATTAGACAAGTCAACCCTGAGAGAGGCTACATAACTGTGCTCTCCTGATGTTCCTGGGCATTCTTTTTTTTTTTTTTCTGATATCACAAATCTCGCTAGATTTAGAAATTGTACTCACTGTTTGGTGGCCTCTCATGGCATCCACACTTCAATTAAAGTCTTAATAACTCTATAACTAAGTTAGAGTCCTCAACCAGTATTCAGGCGATCAGAAATACTAGAAGGTAGGTATGAGTCATATTTGGTGGAACGTAATAGGTGTTCTGTTGCCTCAGAAACATTAGAAACTTCGACTTTTTTTTCTCTTTTTTTTTGTAATATAACTATTTTTTTCTTTTTCTTTCTGTTTCTTCTTTTTCTTCTTTTCTCTCTTTTTTTTTCTAATTTCTTCTTGTTTTTGTTTCTTTTTCAATCAGCACAACACGATACAAACTTTTATTTACGAGGCATTATTAGGGATGATGACAGTCAAGAGGAAGTTGTGTGGCTTATTTGGTGGAAGTGCCTATTCTCGGCATCGGGAAAGAATAGATAGGACAGGCGTATTTCTGACCTTTGACACTATTACCCTCCTTCAGCTGAGGACTCTATGAAAGACGGTCATAACCATCCACCATAGTTACAGCTTTATTAAGACTCAATCTCTGTGTATCTGCCTTATTTGGTGACTCTCAGGAATTCACTCAAAGTACGCACCCAGGAACAGAGAGTGAAAATTACGCCTAACTCTGAAGTATCATCATCTAATCATCCAGAACTTAAGAGTCCTTGCACTAGACTTAGCGCACCAGTAATCTCTCTACTCACAAATATGAGGTGGATTTACTAGAAGATAGTATGCCTGACTCTATGAACTGTTCAAGGGTTCAGTAGACTACAAATGCTTATTGATTTTCCCAAAGGATCCATTACCAAGTCTACGTGCTTGTGAAATAAATGTACTGGATTCTAAACTTAAGAAATAATTCCGGAAGAAAAACCTCCAATAAAGGTATTATGCTAGGGACTAACCCAATCAGCTCAAGAAAAGAGATTTTTTTTTTATATGTATGCAAATATTTATAAATGCTATAAACACTATAAACACTCTCAGGTTATATCCCCCCATGCGTAAGACTGACAATGTCCTCATTGGAAAAATATAGATATAGAAGAATATCACCTGAGGAGGAGAGTGGAAGGAGCTAAGGCTCCTCAAGTCGTAGTGCGTCCAAAACCTGGCCATCTGAAAGAGTAATATATGGTTTAAGTCGTTGGCCATTTACTTTAAAGTTCGCACCTGAAATAGGGTTCCTGATCTCTACAGCTCCATGAGGGAAGGTATTAATCACAATGTAAGGCCCATCCCAACTGGACTTGAGCTTTCCAGGAAATAATTTAAGTCTAGAATTGAAAAGCCAGACCCACTGGTTGGGCTCAAAAGTCTTTCTAATGATGTGCTTGTCATGGAAGACTTTTGTATGTTGCTTGTAAGCTTGAGAAGTTTCATAAGCTTTATTACGAAGCTCCTCAAGCTCACTTAATTCTAACATACGTGGTATTCCCTCTTTATCCAGATTTAAGTTAACGTTTTTAATGGCCCAATAAGCTTTATGTTGGATTTCAACTGGAAGGTGGCACGCTTTTCCAGAGACAAGACAGAAAGGAGACATACCCAAGAGAGTCTTATATGCAGTTCTGTAGACCCAAAGACCGTCATTTAGTTTTTTAGATCAATCCTTTCGATCAGGCCTGATAGTTTTTTCTAAAATTCTCTTAATCTCCCTATTAGACACTTCCACTTGCCCACTTGTTTGGAGATGATAAGGTGTGGCTATCATGTGATTTACTCTCAAATTTTGAAGTAGTTTAATGAAGTGTACATTCTTAAAGTGAGGTCCTCCATCACTTATGATCGTCCTTGGGCACCCATACCGAGAAATGATATTATCCTTAATAAAGCCCAAGACCACAGAATGGTCATTGGTTCGCGTAGGGATGGCTTCTATCCATTTTGATACATAATCAACAGCCACAAGGATGTATTCATATCCGAAGGACACAGGAAAGGGATCCATGAAGTCAATGCCCCAAATATCAAAGATTTCAACAGGGAGGATAGGTTGTTGGGGCATCTCATCCCTTTTTCCAATGGTTCCCATCTGCTGGCAACGTAGACATGTGCCCACATACGTATGTGCATCTCGGAATAATGTGGGCCACCAAAAATCAGACTGAAGAACCTTATGAGCAGTCTTCTTCCCACTAAAATGTCCCCCATAGTGGAGGTCATGGCAGAAACTCAGAACACTTCTTTGTTCCTCATCAGGGATGCAACGGCGAAACAGCTGGTCAGGGCCTATTCTAAAAAGCTTGGGTTCCTCCCAGTGATAAAATTTAGCATTAGCGATAAACCTGTCTCGCTTTTGCTTGTCCCAAGTACTAGGGGTGATGCTCGTGACCAGATAGTTCACTATGTCAGCGAACCAAGGAGTTTTAGTTTCCACGGCCATTAGAGACTCATCAGGGAAAGTCTCTTGAATATCGCCAGCGGGGTTTGATGCCTTAATAGGGATCCTCGACAAGTGGTCTGCTACCACATTCTCAACTCCTTTCTTGTCTTTAATTTCCAGGTCAAATTCTTGGAGTAGCAAAATCCAACGAATTAGGCGAGGTTTTGTGTCCTTTTTAGCCAGAAGATGCTTAAGGGCCGAATGATCAGTGAACACCACGACCTTGGATCCCAAACGATAAGACCAAAACTTGTCCAAAGCAAATACTACAGCAAGTAATTCCTTTTCCGTGACCGTGTAGTTTTGCTGAGGATCCGTAAGGGTCTTGCTGGCATAATGCAGCACATGAGGTTTGCCATCAACCCTTTGACCTAAGACCGCTCCCACTGCAAAATCAGAAGCATCGCACATAAGCTCAAATGGGAGGGTCCAATGCGGCGCTTGGAGAATCGGCGCGGTAATGAGGACTTTCTTCAAAGTTTGGAAAGCCTCGCCACATCTATCATCAAAATCGAAGGAAACATCCTTCGCTAACAGGTCGCAGAGTGGCTTGGAGATTTTACTGAAGTCTCTAATGAAGCGCCTATAAAATCCAGCATGGCTAAGGAAAGATCTAACCTGACGAACATTGGCGGGCAATGGAAGCTTAGAGATGGAATCGATTTTTGCGGTGTCCACCTCTAATCCTTTCTCGGAAACTACATGCCCTAACACAATGCGCTGCTGGACCATAAAGTGGCTTTTCTCCCAACTAAGCACCAGTTTTGCCTCTTCGCAACGGGTTAAGACTTTATCAAGGTGCGAAAGGCATAGGTCAAACGACGAGCCATAAATGGAGAAGTCATCCATGAAAATTTCAACGAACTTGTCGATCATATCAGAGAAGATAGCCATCATACAACGTTGAAAGGTGGCAGGAGCATTACATAACCCGAATGGCATTCGGCGGAATGCAAAAGTCCCATAAGGACTCGTGAAGGTGGTACGCTCCTGATCATCAGGAAAAACGGCTATCTGATTGTACCCAGAGTACCCATCAAGAAAACAAAAGTACATGTTCCCTGCCAATCGTTCCAAAATTTGATTGATAAATGGTAAGGGGAAATGGTCTTTCTGGGTAGCCATGTTTAAACGGTGGTAATCAATGCAGACCCTCCAACCAGTTGAGGGTCTAGTGGTCACCAGTTCTCCTTGGTCATTCTCCTTTACAGTGATTCCTGCCTTTTTCGGAACTACATGAATCGGACTGACCCATTTACTATCTGAAATGGGATAGATAATCCTTGCATCTAGCCATTTCAGAATCTCCTTTTTAACAACCTCCCGCATATTTGGATTGAGCCTTCTCTGCATGTCTCGGAAAGGCTTCACGGACTCGTTCGTGTAAATATGATGCATGCAAAGAGAGGGATCAACACTCTTAATATCAGCAATTGTCCAGGCAATTGCTTCCTTGTGCCTTTGTAAACACTCAAGCAGAGCTCCCTCCTGCAATTTAGATAATGCAGACGAGATAATAACAGGGAGCGTGTTATTAGGGCCAAGGAAAGCATATTTCAATGTGTTCGGGAGGGGTTTCAACTCCAATTCAGGAGCCTTTTGGATTGAGGGTTTTAGTTGAGATGTCCCCGCTTCAGGCAACGGATCTACCTTCACAGTCCAGGGTGGGGACAGAGACTTAGTGTGTATCTCCAGCAACTCTTCTAGTTCGGGCATTTTCTTTTCAGTTTCTTTGATAATCGAGGGATGGTCCTGAGTTATGACCTTCTGAAGGGGATCTCTACATAAGAGTGCTGGAGTAGTCTCTTCAATTATTTCATCAATGACCTCAATCTGAGAACAATCTTCAAATCCGGGTTATTTGTAAGTATCAAAAACATTCAACCAGATCTTCTTGTTCCCAAAGCCCATTTTAAGTGCCCCGGATCTACAATTTATAGAGGCATTGGCTGTGGCCAAAAAGGGGCGTCCCAAGATAATGGACGGCTTTGTGGGCTTATTAGACGGGTCAGTATCAAGAACCAGAAAGTCAACGGGGAAGAAGAAATCTTCCACTCTCACAAGGACATGTTCCAACAATCCCCACGGTGTTTTAAGCGATCTGTCTGCAACCTGGAGGATTACTGGACTAGGCTTCAGCTTTCCTCCTCCCAATAGGTCGTAGACAGAGCTCGGTAGAATGTTTACCCCCGCACCCAGATCGAGTAGAGCCTCGTCAATGTGTTGGTTACCTATAACCACTGAAATATACAGGGCCCCTGGGTCTTTCATTTTGGGGGGGTTCAAAGTTGAAGAACCGAGCTAACGTGGTCAGGCAGGATGACCTTGGTTTGGACCTGTTTCCTAGATCGACGCTTCTGGGTGCACAGGTCCTTCAGAAACTTGGCATAAGACGGAATCTGTTTAATCGCTTCCAACAGAGGCAAGTTAATCTGGACTTGCCTAAAAGTATCTATAATCTCTTCCGTCCTATCCTTGGCTCTAGACGAGCCAACAAAAGATTTCCCAGGAGCAGATAGGCGCTCTGGATAAGGCACCCTCGACTTCTGAGTAGAGGGGTCGTCATGGCGGAAAAGGGGTGGTGGTAGGACGACATCCTCATTGTGGATGATTTTTTGTGAGGGAGAGTGCTGTGGCTCTTCCTCGGGTGAGATAGAGGTAGGGTCAGGTGTGGAAGGGGAATTCTGAGATGTAACCGTAGGAGTGTTATCAGGCTTGTCAATCTTTTTTCCACTCCTCAACACAGTCACTGCTTGGGCGTGCTCCCTGAATACAACCCCCTTGCCCGTAGGATTCTCCTCAGAAGAGCTAGGCAGCTTCCACGGATCACGTTGCTTAATTGCCTCAGTAAGATGACCAATTTGGGATTGCATATCAGTAATCATCTTATTCTGAGATTGGATAACCATATTCTGATGCTTTTGCATCGCTTTCATCATGGCCTTCAGTTCATCCATCTCAGAGGGCTTATTCGGAAGAGGGTTTTCATAAGAAGGTTGGTAAGTGGGCTGGGAAGGTAAGGGTCTTGTATTCCCTGAGTTAGAAGCATCAGCTTGCTTCCAAGAGAAGTTTGGATGGTTCCGCCACCCTGGATTATAAGTGTTGGAGTAAGGGTTATTGCGAGGGGGGCGGAAACCTTGGGCCGCATTCAAGTCGGCTTGAATCAACTTAGGGAATTGGGTTGCCTGATGGCACTCCGCAGTGGCGTGCGTTGTGCTTTGGCAGATGGAGCATTCTCTTGAAGCCTGAAAAATAGAGGCTGCTTGTGGGTTCATGCCGGGGTTTGCTAAAAGCCTATCAAAGTTTTTATTCAATAGTTGAATCTGATAAGCCAAATCCTGAGAAGCCCCAGCTTCATGGGCCTCTATCTTCCTCTGCAAGATTGATGGTTTTCTCTCTTGATACGCAGAGGACAAATGTATGGAGTTGTCGCTTAAAGTTTCAAATAATGCCCAGGCTTCATCCTCAGTTCTGGTCATGAAGGTTCTTGCACAGGCTACATCAATGGTTTGCGTATGCCTTTCAGATAATCCGTTATAGAACCTTTCGACCAACTGCCATCTTGGCACTTGATGGTGGGGGCATAACCTAAGAAGGTCATTAAAGTGCTCCCAAGTCTCATGAAATTGCTCCCCTTCTTGTTGAGTAAAACCCATAATCTCTCTTCTGTAATGGTTGGTTTTACTCATAGGAAAATACTTTTTTAAAAATTCTCCCTTAAGGGTAGCCCAATCATTTACCCTTGCATCGAGGATATGATACCAGTGCTTGGCCTTATCCTTTAGGGAGAAAGGAAATAGAGTCCTCATCAGGGCTTCATCAGTAAAGCCCTGGAGCTTCACCGTGGAACAGACCTCGATGAATTCCTCTAGATGCCGGTAGGGGTCCTCCCTAGTAGTACCATAAAAAGAGGGCAATAAAGATATAGTACTGCTCTTGATCTCATACGGATTATCCCCTGCCGGTCGTCTTAGTGCTTGTGCAGGTTGGTTGGTAGGAATAAAATAGTCCCTTAGGGTCCTTTGTTGATTTGCACCTTGCTCAGCCATTTCTTCTCTTCTCCTAGATGAGCTCTCCTAAGAATTCTCTCGGGCTCAGGATCAAACACTAGACTACCCTCAAGAGAGCGTCTACCAAGCATACAAAGCACAATTCCGCAAAATTTTTATTTTATTATTAAGTCAAAAGATCAAGACCTATCCCTCCGTTCCCACGTAAGTGGTATAAGAGGGGTGTGGACTTGAAATTTTAACCTTCTTTATTAGTTAAAATAAATGGCCAAACAAGTTTTCCACTGCAATTACGTGCCTTAATTCAACCTTCGAGTGCCCTAGGACCTATACTTTGCTTAGCTGATACTCCCAGATGATTAAGGGAGAAGTTACTCCAAGGACGAACAAAGGGATGCAAGTAGGGCGAACCCTTCCTTTGAGGCGATGCGTATGCGGTGCCCCTTAACTACCCTTTTGTTCCTTTAAGGGGTGTCCCCCTCCGTGGAGTATCAAAACACTTGATCAAAAGATAGTGTCACCACTACCACAAAGCACAATAGGAGGGTCTGCACCGATAAAGAGATTGGCGCCTATAGCCTTAAGGGATCGAGCCTTAGTGCGGTGCCTAATGTGCGTGCTCAGTGTCAAAATTGTGCAACACACTGTAAATCTTTGTAATTTCTTTTTGAAATCGCAGACAAGTCCCTTAGAATCAGATCAAAAGTGTATTGCTTTTAGGATTGAATCTGATTATTAGTTCCGCTTTTAGTTATGTGACCACTTAATTAGTAAATTCAAATAATTTGGTGGTCTTGAATTTAAATCAGAATGCAAATGCGTGAACAGAAGCTGGTTGCAAAGTTAGAAAGATATACCTCCAGCAATCTTCGTGCTAAGATGCTTGCAATGCAATAATAAGATCTAATATGCTGCTCAATCACCCCTAAATGCGCGCACCTAAGGGCATGCAACTTCTAAATAGGCAGCTCAATATTTTTTATTGGTTTTTAAAAGCAAGCAAACAGAAAATATAATCACGCATGTACCAGAAATACTGTAAGCCCTAGTAGCTAAAGAATGCGGGGACAAACCCCCAAAAATTTAACCCCAAATTACAAGGGCGAAAAGACAGAATTAAATTGTGACGACAGAGAATCCTCTGCAAAACAAGATCTTGGTCTCCTTCGTCTTTTCCTCGTGTGGCTTAACTCGTGGTTGCTGTCGCTCCTCTATTGTGCCTCGTCGCTTCGGCAGATTCCTTGCACAATAATCAAAATGATTAGATAATTTTGCAACTCAAAAGATTAAAAAATAATAAAGTAATTCTATTGCGTCTGTTGCCTCCCCGGCAATGGCGCCAATTTGAAAGGTCGACTTTTCGCTTAGTATTATAGTATTTAAGTGGTGGAAAAATCGACGAATAAAAAACAATGAAAATAACCACTCGCAGAAGAGCGAGTCGTGTCCACAGGGAGAAAATGATGCAATCAATACTTAATTATTTTATGTTATTTCGGATATTGCGAAATTCCTTTTCAAATTGGACTTAAAATGTGAAGGAAAGTAGGTTTGCAATAACCTAAAAAGTTAAGGGTGTAAGTGCAGTTTTCCCTCACAGAAATACTCAATAAATTTAGGATGAATTAGTGCAATTTTTCATGTGATGTGTACTATAGACAATTATTACTTAAATCAAGTCCAAAATCAATCTTTAAACTAGCCAATATTAATACCATGTAATTAGAAAGAACTGTGAGTGCGTGAATGCAATTCTGTCAGAATATAATATTAATAAAAAAATGAAATTGCTGGCAATGGCATTGAATGTAATTTCTAATTCAAACAAAAATAGAGCTTTTCCTCTCTCTTCCTTGCGAGAGAGAGAGATCCGCGGGGGTCGATGCAGGGCTTCAGAGGACGGAGAGGTCGAGAGCTTTCTGACGGTGGCAGCGGCTGCGGCGGAGGTGGCCGGCGGCGGTGGCCGGAGCTCCAGCATGTGGAGCAAGTTAGCGGCTGCTGCTGCGGCTGTTCGAGCGGCTGTGGCGTGCAGGCTTGCGCGCGCGTTCCTGTGCGCTGGAGGAGACGCAGCGCCTGCTGTGGCACTTGGAGGCGCGCTGGGGAGAGGCAGCTCCTGCTGTGGCACTTGGAGGTGCGCAAGGTGGAGATGCAGCGCCTGTTGTGGCGATGGGACGCGCTGGAGGAGAGGCAGCGCTTGGAGGCGGTGGAGGCAGGAAAGCGCTCACACTGGTGTGCGGATTGCAGGGACGCAGAGAGGGTGCTGGGGCGCGCGGTTGCCTTCAGTAGCGAGCGGGGCTGCAGGGACGTAGCAAGGAGGCCGTGCGGGCATTGTGGGCGGCGTGGCTTGGCAGATCTGCAGGTGATGGAGAGGGTGTTGGTGCTGGCGCGCGGTTGCCTGCAGCGCGCAAGGAGGATGCGCCAGCGGCGGTGTGCGGGTGGAGAGACTTTTTCCCCGTAAGGGGAAAGAGGACGCAGTGCGGCACAGTGCACGCTTTTCTTCTCTCTCGATAGCCTTTTTCTCTCCCCGCCTCTTCTTTTTAAGTTCTCCCCTCACCACGTGAGATCGGGGATTTTCCAAAATCCCTAGTCATGGCTGTTGAGAAAGGCGGCGCCAGAAGTTTTGCCCAATGTTCGGCGGGGGAGGGGGAAAAGAGAGTTGCGGTTGTTTTGGGAATTTTATCCCCCCACCCTTGCTCTTTGTGTATTTTAGTACCTGCACATAAAAACCATAGAATTATGAAGTTATAGAATGTTATAACTTGAATTATTAGGTGTATAAATCTTCTATAACTTAATTACCATTATTAACACACCTAAATTGTATAATTAAAGATACTTAGGCTTAATAATAGTCCAATTTAATGGACTCATCACTTAGCAGGTTGCAGGTCCAGTCTATGCTAGAGGGTATTACTAGTAATACCTCCTCTACTCATGCAGCTGTGAGTACTCGTGGAGGATGGATAGGAGCCTTCAGAGGCAAAGGTAGGGGCATGCTGATGGTGGCCGTGGTAAGTCCAGCTGCTCTTGTTATGGGAGATTTGGCCACATTGAAGCCAAGTGCTGGAACAAACTTGGATGGCCTGCAGTTGCCAACCAAGTTTCTTTGACTACACGTCCAACCGTGTCTATTGTGGCAGTGACCCTTGTAGAGGTGGACTATGATGCAGTTGTATAATGTCTGGCCTAGTGACCCATGAGCAATCTCAGCCTTCAGGCATAGTAGCTTATGCCTCCGCATCAGATATGAATAGTTCATGGTTGATTGATTTAGATACCTCATCATTTGATAGGGAATTCCCAATTGAAGGTTCCCTACAGGAGGGGGCGCGGTTTGTGTGATGTGAAAAATAAGCAAAAATAATGTAACAATTTGAAAATAGACAATCACACAATGCACAAATATTTTTAGGTGGAAGCCCAAACCGGGTGAAAACTACCACCTAATCCTCTTGAGTTAGGATTTTCCTATCGACCAAATCGATCAAAATCCATTAACGAACTACTTTAATGAAAGTAGTTCAACCTCTATACAACCACGCTACAAGTACGAGGGTAGCATTTCTTAAACCCCTTCTCTTCACGAGAAGGTTTTTGTCTCGCGAATGAAACAGGAATTTGTAAAGCGAATATCCAAACAAAAACAAATACAAATATTCTATAGAGCTACAAAGTAAAGAGAATAATATTAACTTCTATAGGCAAAGAAGAACTTCCCTTATATGGAAGTACGTAGGCGTGATCTTGGTAGAGTATTGAAGCTTTCAGATGTGACGAGTAGGGCTTCAGAGAGCAAGATCACTTCTCTTCTTGAGAATAGCTTTTCTATGACACAAATGGATGTGGAAATGGTTTCTAATGGTATATCTTAACAAGAGAGGGCTACCCATGTATTTATAGGTGGCCTAAGAAGGCTTTGGAAGGTCTTGGAAGGCTTCCATAGCTGTTGGGAATTATCCCAAGGCAGAATAGGTTGTAATAAGAATTATTAATGATTTTGACAAGGTCATCAGATACCTGGGAAAAGGATCAGACGTCTGGAAGCCAAGTATAAGGCATCTAATTCTAGACGGGTTTCCTTCATGACTTGCATCAAACCTAAACAGGGTTCTAGGTCAAAGTGATCAGACGACATGTCGGTCGTCTGGCACATGATCTAAACGTCTGGAAACTAATAACTATGTAGGAACTGATTCCCAAGAGTGCTTAACGGCTGTCACTCTTAACAAAAGTGATTTGGCATCAAACAAGGCTCAACGTCATTTATCAGACGTCTGAGGTCCTCTACGGATGCCTGATAGAAGCCTAAAGGTCATTTCTCAATGAAGATATTCTGAATGCCAATTTCCACTAATTGGACGTCTGGCAATCAGACGTCTAGACTAAGGGTCGGTCGTCTGAAATTAGCATACAGAAGGTTCTAAGATTAGCCTTAAATGATTGGACGTTTGATTCAACATTCAGATGTCTTAAAGTTCACTATTAGACGTCTGATTATCAAATTAGACGTCTGATAAGACTGTCTGAGGTCTATTTAGGTTTTCTAAGTTCTCTACAGAAAACTTAAGTATCATAGGGTTGTGCAAGTGTTCTTAAGACTATAGTGTTGATACTTTGAGGTTCTTTAACATAAATCTAAGAAAGAAAAAATAAAGAGCAACAAAAGAAAGATACATAGAACAAGATAAAACGAAATCTATCCTATTTTTGTCTTCACGCCTTCTTCAAGCTATCGTTCCTCGTGAAGCTCCTCCTTTGTCAAGCTCCTCCAATCTGCCATGAATGCGAACTCGAACTTAGTCTTTACACTTGTATCCATTTGCAATTGTCCTGAAATTTTGGACTCAAAAGCAAATGTTAAATAACAGATATTTTGTTATCATCAAAATAAATGATCGTGATGCCTTTGCACCAACACTAGTGTTTTGGGAATATACAAAAGACACCACAGGATCGCTCAATGCAGCTTGCAGATGGTAGGCATGCTCCTATCTGTGATAAGGGAGGGGTGTCAGTTACTCCCTCCATGCATTTCTCTGATGTTTATTATGTGTCTGACATGGTAATGCAGTTGTTATCTGCTAGTACTATTATTAAGTAGTTGAATTGTCCTGTCATTTTTTATGTGGTTGGATGTACGTTTCAGGATCGCATAACGAGGAAGACGATTGGTGGTGGCCATGAGGTGGGGGTGTATACCGACTGGTTCGGAGTCTTGTTGCTGCAGCCTGTCAGACGAGTACTACTGGGGAGAGTGCCTTGCAGTGACATAGACGACTAGGCCATCCTTTACTGGACAAGCTACATCGGATCATCCCTCATCTTTCTCCTGCCATGAAGATTCAGTGTGATGCCTGTCAGCTAGGGAAGCATCACCGTGCAAGTTTTCCAGCCTCTATCCAGTCTAGTAGTTCTGCTTGTTTTGATTTATTATATTGTGATATTTGGGGTCCTAGTCGTGTGGTAGATCGATAGAGTTATCGGAATTATTTGTTATTTATCGATGATTTCTCCCATTTGTCATGGACATTTTTGATGTGGAATAAATCAGAGGTTGGATCTATTATTCAGTAATTTGTGATGTTTGTAAAAACTCAATTTAGTATGTGCATTAAGATGATTAGAACTTATAATTCCTAGAATTCTGTACTAAGAATTTGGCAAACTTGTATGGGTCACTTGGCATTGTGCATCAGACATCATGTTCTTACACGTCACAGGAGAATGGGATTGCTGAAAGAAAACACTGTCATATTCTGGATACAGTTAGAGCCTTGCTTATCCAGAATAGCGTCCCGTATAGTTATTGGAGAGATGCAGTTCTCACTGCCTATTATCTCATTAATAGGCTTCCTTCCTCTGTGCTTCATGAGCAGATCCCATGAAATGCCCTATATCTTGATTCAAATTTGTTTCTTGTGTTGCCAAAGACTTTTGGTTGTGTGGCATTTGTACACCTTCTTGGGCCTGGTCATGACAAATTGGCTCCTAAGGCGGTTAAGTACATATTTCTTGGTTATTCACACACTCAGAAAGGATATAGGTGTTTTGACCCTATACACCAGAGGCACTATGTGAGTGCCGATGTGACTTTCCATAAGTCTATTTCATATTTTTCCACTTTACGTCATCAGTTGAAAGAGGTCGAGATGGCTGTGCCAATGCTTGTACCTCTTGTAGCCATAGAGGATTTTTTTCAGAGTAGCGGTGTACCTACTACAGAGCAGACTGTGGGCACGTTCAGAGTTGTACTACCTGATGATAGGACCTTTAACGGTGCTATATATCAGTTTCCTGTTAGTTACAGAGGGAAGATACACCCCTTCCTCAGTTCCTACTGAGCCACCATCGTCCTCCCCCACTCAGGTATGTGTTGAGGGTATCGACGATACTTCTCCTGATATTGTCTCCAGGTTCCCCTTCTATGCCCACAGATGAGGATATTCCCATTGCTATCAGAAAGGCTCCATGATCTTGTGCTAGTATCGTGTTGCTGGGAGTATTGTTTCTGCTGATTCTCTGGGTTCGGAGTTTCATGTATTCATTGCTGTAGTTTCCAGTGCTGAGATCCCTACCTCGTACTAACAGGCTCTACTACATCCACACTAAAAGGTAGTTATGGAAGAGATGTCTGCTCTTACTGACAGAGGCACTTGGGAGCTGTCTACTTTACCGTATGGTGCACACCTTGTTGGAGCCAGATAGGTCTTTCTCTTGAAATATAACCCAGATGAGTCTATTTCTCGGTATAAGGCTTACCTTATGGCTAAAGGATTCATTCAAACCTATGGGGTGGATTTCTTTGACGCATTCTCTCTAGTTGCTCGACTTTCCACTGTTCGGATACTAGTTTCTATTGCAGCTCATTATGAATGGCATCTACATCAGCTAGATGTCAAAAATGTGTTCCTATATGGAGATTTGTAGGAGGAGATATGTATGTGGCAACCGCCTGGATTTAAGGTTCATGGGGAGTGTGTATGCGGACTTCGTAAGGTCATTTATGATCTTAAGTAGAGTCCCCGAGTTTGGTTTCAGTGCTTGTTTGAGGCATTATCTATTATTGGGATGTAGAGGTCTCCGTCTGACCATTCACTATTTGTAAGGAAGACCAGTAGTGGTATAATGGCTCTACTTGTGTATGTGGATGACCTTATTTTCACAGGTGATGATGTAGATGGCATTTCTCAAGTGGAGTACTTGTTACTCCAGTTTGTTATGAAAGACCTTGGGAAGCTGAGATATTTTTTGGGCATTAAGATTATCACAAGCAAGGGATAATTATGTCACAAAGAAAGTATGCTATTGACATTCTTCAGAAGACGGCATGCTAAGATCCAAGGATGCCAATATTCTTATGGATCCTAAAGTTCATCTCTTTGATAATACTATGAAATTGAAGGACAAGAAAGCATATCGACAGCTGGTGGGGAAACTATTATATCTGACCATCACTAGGCTAGATATTAGTTTTACAGTGGGAAAGCTAAGTCAGTTCTTAGACAAACTCATTGATGTTCATCAACAGGCTGTGATGCAGGTATTGAAGTACATCAAGGGATGTTCAGGTAGATGTATTCTATTTCAGAAGAAGGCTCCTATGCCTGTTGTTGCCTACTTAGACGTAGATTATGCAGGAGATGTTTGGAGACAGGCGGTCTACCATTGGCTTTTGTACTTTTGTAGTCAGGAACTTGGTGACTTGGAGGAGCAAGAAATAAAGTGTAGTTTCATGCTCTAGTGCCGAATTTAAGTACCGGGCCATGGCACATACTACAATTGAGATGACATGAATAAGATATTTATTACGAGATCTTCATGTTGCTATTTAGGAGCTAATGGAGATGCATTGTGATAACTGAGCTACAACATACATTGTAAATAATCCTATGTTTCACGAGAGAACGAAACATGTTGAAGTGGATTGTCATTACACCAAGAGTTTGATTCAGCAAGGTCTGCTTCGTACTACCTATCTTGCCTCTTTAGACCAGGCTGTTGACATATTTACCAATTCGCTGCCTCACCTTCAGTTTGATAAGTGTAGAAATAAGCTGAGTATGATGTATATATATGCTTCAACTTAAGGGAAAGTGTTGAGTTACGTTATATTGTAAGGGGCGTTGTCTTTTTTATTATTTTGTTGGATTTATATTATAATTTTTTCCTCACCTCTCTCTATATAAAGAGATGTTGGGATGACTTGATAATTAAAAAAGATCATTTTCTTTGATTGAAACCATAAATCTTTTATAATTTGGGTTTGATTCTGTGTTAAGTCAACTCAAAATGGGTAGGAGAAGTATACAACTTAAATGCACATGCTACAGAGTAGTCAATCATTCCAAGTCATTACTATCTATCTTTCGTTGTTCTTGGAGAGCCTTGTTTTTATTTTTTTTGTTCTTTCCTTTTCTTTTTTCCCCTAATGGATGGAAAATGGTATCTGGATGATGAGTTATTCTCACAAATTTCTACAAGCATACAAAATCTGTTGCAACATTAAAATTTTAATGTCAGTTGAGGTGCAAATCTTATTGAATTTGTTCATATCAGATGCAGGTGCTGTTGCTGAAGTGATTGACAAAGAAACCTGGCATAAAATTGAAACTGACCAATCTCTTAGTTCTGGAAACCCGATAACATATGAAGAACTTGATTCATGTCGCCCAGTTAAAGAGAGTGGCATTAATGCAACAGCAAATGAGAACCTGGTACTGTCAGTAGAAGAGCATTTTCTGGTGGATGAAAACACGAAAAGTCAATCAGCAGCTGGACTTCAGGTAAAAGAGAGCATTGATTTGGATGTTAAGCAAGAAAATGGCAGTGTTATGAATGACAAGTTATCCCTCGGACTTCCCCTTACCTTTGATGAATTCAAGAACAAGGCAATTGCTGCAAAAGAAAAGCCTGTAGCTGGCCAAGGAGGTGGTGTCATACAAAGGCTTGAGCCTGGCGGGAAAGAATATAATTATGCATCGGCCCTTAGAGGATCTAAAATTTTAGCTTCAAACAAGGAGGCAAAAGGTGCTTCCAACATTTTAATCAAAGACAAGGACAAATACCTTCGGAATCCTTGTTCAGCTGAGAAGTATCTCATCATTGAGCTATCTGAAGAAACCTTGGTGGCCACAATTGAGTTAGCAAATTTTGAGCATTACTCCTCCAATTTAAAGGATTTTGAGTTGTTCACTAGTTTGATCTACCCCACAGAGCATTGGGATCATTCTGGGACTTTCACAGCTACAAATGTGAAGCATGAGCAGAGGTTTGACCTTCAAGAGCCGAAATGGGCAAGATATTTGAAGATTAATCTCCTCAGTCACTATGGCTCAGAATTTTATTGTACTTTGAGTTTATTGGAAGTTTACGGCGTGGATGCTGTTGAGAAAATGTTGGAGGATTTGATTTCTAATCAGGATAATCATCTTGGACAGGAGTCTGCTTCACGATTACCATTGGATGGCAACAACGAAAATGATCTAAACAGAGAAATGCCAACTGTTTTGAATCAGGTATCAGAACAAGAATATGTGACAAAGGAAACTCCAAAAAGCAATGGTGCAGATTCTGTTTTAGAAGCACGGCCGTCTCAGGTTGGTAGAATGCCAGGAGATACAGTTCTTAAGATACTAATGCAAAAGGTGCGTTTCCTGGATGTGAATCTGCCTCTCTTAGAGAAGTACTTAGATGAAATGAATGGAAGATATGGACAGCTTCTTAAGGATGTTGATGAGGACACAACTGACAAAAATTCAGTTTTGCAGCATCTTGCAGTTGAAATAAAAAATCTCTGTAACAGTAGAGACGAACTTGTATGTACACCAATTGCTTCAGTTATTGCATAGGGATATAGATTTCCTCCATCTTGCTTAACGATTTCCATTTTGTGCTTTCAGAGAAAAGACATCGAAGATCTTCTCAGTTGGAAACCTATCATTTCCTTGCAATTAGAGAGATTAGGCCTAGATAATAGAGCTCTCAGGTTTGGGCATGTCTTTAATCTTTGATTCTCATTTACAATTCATGTTAACTGCAGTTTGAGAGGTTATGGTGTTCAATTTGCTTGGTTGCTACTAATTACCAATTAGATAATCTTATTTTTTTTTGAAAAGCAAAAGGGCGGTTATCCATGTGATAATCACCAAATTCATTCCATCAGCCCATTAAAGGGGTTATATCACAGATTACATAGCAAATTCTCAAAACATCACCTGGGAAGAAATGGAGGAAACAAAATTCTCTACATAGGGTCTCTCACCCCTAAATACCATCCCATTCCTCCCCAGCCACACCCCACAACACCGGTAACACCTTGGCTTTATCCTTCTTGGATCTAAAGGTGCTATCTCCACCAAGAGCATTTCCTCTTCGGAACGAAGACCAAAAGCTAACCATGTCATGGGGAGCAATCCAATCGATTCCCATCTATCTCCAGACCTGTGCAATGAAAGGACAATGGAAAAAGAGGTGCTGAACATCCTTGTTTGCCCCTTCACAAAGAGGACATCTTACATCATCTGTTTGGGCCCACCTCACCCTCTACACCTTCGTTACGATTCTCCCCCTCATTAGCTAAGCAAAGATCTTGACTTTCAACGAGCAATCCACCAACCAAAGCAATCTACAGTCCCTCAAGAGATCGAAATCCAAATTCTGCGAGACAGTACCCGACCTGCGGAATGCCTTTGCAACAGCAAACTCCCCCTCTTCCCAACAGTAGGCGTCACCTCCCTCCTCCGGTGCCCGACCCTCCAGCTCTTGAATCAACTGCTGAAACTCTGCACACCTCTAGTCTAAGAGGCCCCCCCGAGAGGTTGGACACCAAGCTCCTTCCCAACAACTCCCCACTGTAGCAACCAAGTCCACAGCTCTCACAAAGAGGCAGGGTTACCTGTCATTGAGACATGTTCCAATCCCCAGCCAATCATCTAGCTAGAATAAAAAAGCATCCCCTACCCCCAGGACAAGAGTGAAGAAGGAACGTACCTTCGGTGCCACTGCTGCCAAGCCTCTAAGGAAAGGAGAAGCCTCAGGAGGGGGAGGGGGAGGCTCCAAAGGTCCCCACGAGAGGAAGGAACCATAACACTACTGTAATACATCTCCAAGAAGACCTTGTTCTCGTTCCCCGAGCCTAGTGATCCACTTCGTGAGGAGGCTTAAGTTAACCCTCTCTACATCCCTAACCTGCAACCCCCCTCCTATACTGGCCTACAGACCTCCTCCCACGCCACCATCCTTGTCCCCTTTCCTACCGTCCTCACATTAGACCAGAAGAAATCCCTCATCAACCCTATGATCTTCTCAATCTGATGTAGTATCCTGAAGACGGAAAGGAAGTACACTGGTATGGAGGACAGCACCACCTTCACCAGGGTCAGCTCCCCTTCACAGCAATTTGGATGACCAACTGGCCAACCTCCTCTCCATCCTCTCCAAGAACGATATCCAATCTTGCATCTTGAGACAATGATCAAACAAGAGCGGTCCCAGGTACAACAGTGGCAATGCACCCACACCTATCCTAAGAGCATTACCAACAACCTCCACCTCATGCGACATGTTCATCGGGATGAAGCTTGACTTTTGATAATTTGTAGTCCCGAGGCCTTACCAAAAAGTTCCAAAAGAATTTTCATCCTCTTAGCCTCCAGGACGGATCCTTCAACTAGAAACAAAGTGTTGTCTGTGTAATGTAGCACCGGAACCTCTCTCTCATTGCCAACCACAAAACCTTTGATTAAACCCCTAACAAAGGACCTATGAGTCACCCTTGCAAGGACATCTAATGCCAGCACAAATAGCATAGGAGCAAGGAGGCAACCCTACTAGACTTCCCTCCTGGGTCGCAGCCAGCCTCCTGTAGGATTCCCATTAACTAGGACTGAGAATGATGTCGTAACACACCTTCTCATCCAAACAATCCAGGTATGAGGGAAGCCCCTCCTTACTAGGGAGGCCCAAAGAAAATCCCACTACATGGAGTCGTAAGCTTTGCTAAAATCAACTTTCCACAGAAATGCCTTCTTTCTCTCCCTTCTCCAGGCAGCTAAAGCCTCCATAGCGACAACAAAATCATCCAGAATTCCTCCCCCTGGACGAAGGTCGTTTGTACGGGTGAGATTAGATCACTTAGAAGGCCACGAAGTCTGTTAGCCAGAACCTTTGCGATAATAAGATACACATCATTCGATAAGGAGATCAGTCGGAAGTCCTCAATTGCCTCCTCGCCCTCCTTATTAGGCAGCAAGAAAAGATAAAACCTATTCAGCTTATTAAACCCTTTATTCCCAGTCACAAACTCCATCATCTGCATCACCTCAACCTCGACCATAGACCAGAACTCCCTAAAAAGGACGACTGGGAACCCATATGGGCCAGGGCTTCCCTCTACATTGAGGCCCACACTGCCTCCCTTACCTCGTCCTTCGTGAATGTGAACGTGAGACCCAATGCCTACTCTGTCGAAATACTCTACACATCCTCCCCTCTCCACCTCCATCACCCCTTTTTTTGCCTCCCTGTAAATTCCCTGAAGTAATCCGTCGCAACTTGTCAACCTCCTCCCTACGTGAGAATGTTTCTTCATCGACTAGCAACTTCTCAATTTAGTTCCTCCTCCTCCTCCTAGTCAAGGTCACCTGGTGAATGAACCTGGTGTTGGAGTCCCCTTCTCTCAACCATTTTTGTTTCGATCTCGCCTTCTACTCCACCTCCACTTTCCTATCCTCTTCCTGTACCACCCGTGCCATCACCTTGCTCTCTCTATTGTTTGCAGATAGAGTCACGATCCTCCTGCCTATCAATCTTGGAAATCTTTGCCAGTGCCTCTGCATTCCTGCTGCGCCTGGACTCCCTTAGCTCCCTCCTAAACACCTTCAGGTGCTCCTGCAGACTTGTCGGCTTCTTTGCCTGTTGAACCGTAGCTGACCCCTTCACCTCCATTGAGTTCCACTTCACCATGGTCTTGAACCCCTCCATCAATTATGGTCTGTCAAATTTGAAGCATGTGCCAAAGTAGACCCCCTTATTGGTCCTCCACAAAAGAGGCGTATAGTCCAAGAAGGGCCTTTCCATAGGAGAAACATCCACTAGCGGGAATGCCTCCATCTTCACATTGGATAGGAAATGCCTTCCATGGTAGAGCCCATTGGTGCTCCTCCAAGTGCACGCGCAGGACATCGAGATCAAGTCGATAAGTCCGTGTAGAGCCACAAACTCCACAAAGTGTTCTGACCTGGGATCCTGTCTCCTTTGCCCACCAGACCTGTCGTCAGTCTGCAAAGTGACGTTAAAATCTCCTCCAATTAGCCATGATACTCCATGACACTTCGACGCCACTGTCGCAAGCTCCTCCCACATTACCACCCTCGCCTGAGCATCCAATGGACCATAGGCACATGTAACAACCATTCTAGCCCTGTCTGCTCGCCCCACCAACTTGGCAGAAATGACGACTTCTTTTAAAGCAGACTTCCATAATGAAGATGTCCTGGTGCCACCTTAGCAACTGCCCCCCTGAGCGGCCCATCGCGTCTAGAGCTTGGAATCCTTCCATCCATGAGCGCTCGATCTCTCTCCACAGTCTACCATCACATGCAGGCAACTTCGTCTCCTAAAGTAGCACCACATCCACCCTCCATTGACGAATGTAACTCCCCAACGCCAACCTCCTTGACGGGTCATTGAGACCCCTGACGTTCCAAGAGAGTATACCATTCAATGGGAACTCATGGTGAGCTCCTTCGCAATCTGATAGAATCCCGCCACCTCCGCTGTCCAACACACCTCCTTGTTAGTCTGGTCCAACACACTAGACCCCTAATGTAGGAGCTGAGGTGATCCTCCGCGGCCATCAACTACCACCTGGGATCCACGGTCGGTCCTCTGAAATTTCACTTCCAGTTGTAATGGAGGCCACTGCCCGGGCCCCTATTCACTAAGCGTGGTTGCCATCCATTCATGCTGACTTCCACCTGGCCATCGGCCTGATCCATTGCGCAAGACTTTGTAGAGCCCTCCACCGGGGGCCTGCTGTTGCCAAGTAATAGCATGCTGCCTTTTCTACCAAAAGAAAGCAGAGAGATTGGTCTCTCTCTCTCTCTCTCTCTCTCTCTCTCTGTGTGTGTGTGTGTGTGTGTGTGTGTGTGTGTGTGTGTGTGTGGGGATGAGAGCAAAGACATTGTTTTAAGGGTAGTTCAAATCTATTCTTGCCATATCACCTTTTAGAAATTACATTAGAAGGAGCACCCAACATCCTCATTCATCTTGATACATAGATAGCATTTGGCATCATCCGTGGGTACTCAATGCCTTTGGTAAACACATCTCAAGACTTGAGAGTATGTTGAATACCATTCTAGCAAAGTCAAGTAAAAATTAAATTTTCCAAGGGTGCCGTTGGCCCTTAAAGTAGGTAGCAGAAGCTCCTTATTTGGTAAGGTTTCTAATTCGTGTAACAAGGAGAAGATCCTCTGCACTATATGTGCCTAGAAGGCCTTTCTGAAGCATCATATACCCACATCTTGGGGAAAGTTGCTAAAGTGAGAAGCTTGTGGAGATGAGCAAGCCATGCTGAGGAAGTCTTTCATCCCATCACTTGTGGATCTAAGCGTGGCAACATGTTGGCTCATCTAATCTTTTGATGAAGATTATTATGGCCTCATCTCAGGAGAAGGCCAAGGTATGTTTGGCTAGGTGTCAGTTGGCTTCATATGTTTCAGGGTCCAAAATGAAACTACAATGAAAATTGAATTTCTTGTCACCTTTGAAAAAAGTTAAATTTCTTCTCCTTATTCCACTTTATAGCGGGCCTTCCAGGGCTAATTGACTGGCAATGGAAGTCCATATGCTTATATACATCTAGGAAAATAATGTCCAGGGTGTTGCTTTCTACCCAGACATGATGGATATTTCTCCTAGGTATCAATAATGCAACTATCAAAGGGTCAATGTAAGGATCTTTGGTCCAAGCAAAGCTTATCTTTCAAGAAAGGTAAAGTCATCTTGTGGTGATATTATGGGCTATCACCCTTACAAGAGATGTAGGCATTTCTCCTATTCATAATAGAAGGATGGCCTTCTTGAAGAATGGTTTAGATCCCTCCTTCTGTCATGGAGGTATTTCCCATTATGGAAGGTTGTTGATGCTACAACACAAGGTCTATCTCATTGGTAGTGTTGGCATGATTTGTGCAGGGCTGGCATGGATGTTTTTTCTTTGAGAAAGGCTGGTGTTGAGAATTGGCGTGCACGTGGGAAGCGTGGAGACGTGATTGGCGTGAAAAATAATCCACCTTGGGACTGTTTTCATGTGGAAATTAGGGAGGAATCTCCCTGATGAGGCTGCTGCAATTTGGCGTGGAATATGGACTTACTCCATGTTGAAAACTGGAAGAAATCTTCCTGATGTGATTGCTGCAGGTGCATGGCCTGTTGGGGAAGAGAGGCACCACGTTGGAGAGAAGGGTAGAGAGGAGCTTTGATGATTGGAAGAAGTTTTTTTATTGCTCAAAGAAATAATGGTTGGGGAGACTCTTTTTTTATAGAGAGAGCATACCCACTAAAAATAATAAAGACTTAATTCCCAAAACAATTCCTAAAGCATATTTCCTAAAGAGAAAATCCTTTCTCATTTGGAAAGATTTTATCTCTTAACAAAGAAATTAATCCCACAACTTTTATTCCTAAAACCTCTTTACTTAAAATAGGAAAGCATCATATTAGTGCACCAAATTTGGTCCAAAGGACCATTGCCGCCAGATCTATTGGACATCCAGATGGCTGCCACGTGGCACTGCCACGTGACTTGCTGATTGCCACGTGGGATATTTTCTGAATCCCAATAGCTGGCATGGATGATACATGTATTGTATTAATTTCCACATTTGCAGGGCTACTCGGTATTGCTATATATATATATATATATATATATATATATATATATATATATATATATATATATATATATATGTTCTTCCCCTTAGGAGGTATTGACATCCCTTAGGTTGCACTTATTGACTGTGCATTGGCAACAACAAATCACACATGACTCAATTGACTACTCATAAAGCTCACAAGTAAGATCAACTCACTCATAAAGCTCACAAGTAAGATCAACTCACGTTTGTTACTTTGGAAATGACAAATCAAAGGGGTTATGACACACTAGCAACCATTTAAACCAAACAGAAGTATTTAGATTTATGTCATAACAATTCTCTCATGTATCATCTTTGATGTGTGTTGTGGCATTCTCGTTGTGTTGATGAGATTACAGCAAGGCTTTCAGGCTGCATTTGGATGTTGGATAGAGTTTACCCTTGGATAGAATTTAGGATGGGATAAGTTTTAGTAATGTTGGTGTTAGTGGTGGGATAGTGGAAATGTATGTGATAGGTGAGGTGATGTGTTAATTTTTATTTTTAAAATAGGTTTGTTGTTTGGGCTTTAGTAAAGAAACACACGTTGAATGCAATACAAGTGGTGAGTGGGCCCCACTATAATTACGAGCTCGTGCATGCAAAATATAATTGCATCCAAATTAGGTGGGTCCTACCACCAAATATAAGAAAGCACCCTATTCCCATGTTTGCACGTAAATCATGGATGATTTCGACAATCATCACCAGTGATTTAAGCAAAATCATCGGTGATTGGGGTGTCGTACTAAAAAAGCACGCCATCCGTATTTTGGGCAATTATCACTGGTGATTTGTGCAAAATCATTGGTGATTTGGATGTCATGCTAAAAAAGCACCCCATTCCTGTATTTTGGGAAATAATGACCAGCGATTTGAGCAAATCACTGGTAATTTGGGTGTCGTGCTAACAAAGCATCTCATTCCCATATTTGGGAAAAAATCACCGGTGATTTAGGCAAAATCATTGGTGATTTGGGCAAATCGACCGGTGAAGAGATGCGACCATTAATGGTGCTCTTGGTCATTGGTTGAAATAGTGAAAAGATGTCTCACACCTTAAAAACCTTACTTTTCCCACTATTATTCATCATAGTCATGACACATCAGCTAATCCACTCACCCCACATCCAAACATAGCCTCAATGATATGTACAATGAGCACATGGTTTGGTAGTCTATAAGATATTCATGGTATTCCTGCTTTATGCTCCAATTGACATCCCAAGGCAGGAATGTACACTGACTGGTTGATGTCTTGACGCCTTGATGAACCTGGTTGTATTCCTAAGGGATGTGAAGATGATGATGATGATCATTGTGGAGGCAGATATGGATGCTGGTGATGCTTTGGTTGTATTCTGAAAAAATGCTAGAAATATTCTGTGAATCCTACTTGCTTGAACAACTCATCACAGGAGATATGTGATGGTGGTGTGGTAGTCAATAGTCAAGGATGGGCCCACAAGAGGTGGTGGTGCAAAGTATTAAGGGATGGTCATCATTATGCGAACTATTATATTCTTGTGATATAACCTGATTCCATCTTGGAAACTACTATTGCCAAAGCTGCATGGCCTATATATGTCACCTTCAAAGATCCCCTAAATTACCATAAATTAATCAAGTCATCCATAGCTTCCACCCCTTCTATTTCTCTCACAAATCGATGCTTTAGTATTTGTCTGCTATCTCTATTCAACAGTGATTTGCCTATCTTGGTATTTGTTATGGCTTTGGTTTTGACTTCCATGCATTCCTTCAGTAGAGTCTGATCGTGCAAATGAGGGTGCCTACGGATCTTAATGGTATACTAGAGGGGAGGGTTGAATAGTATTGCTTAAAAAAAAATTAAATGCAATAGATCAATCCACAAAATAATCAAGCACATACAACAGTGAAAGTCCTTCATGAGTGAAAATCACTACCGAAGCCTCCCAGCTTAGAATTTCTCCGACTAGGCGAAGCTAGTCAACCCACTATCGTACCACTTGAACGAGGGTGGCACAACCTCTTACAGCAATCCCTTCTCTTTACAATCTGAAGAGAAGCAAAACAACAACGGATCTTCCTAACTACTTGGGATTCGTAATCAAAATAAGTAAAAACAATATAATCCTATAGAACCTCAAAGAAAGTCAAACCAGATTTTTGCAGAGGTTCGAATAGACGTGCTTTGGAAAGTGTAAAACCAGAAGCGCAAAAGTACTGTGAAAGAAAGCACGAGAGCTCTTTTTCTAGATGTTTCTCTTTGAATGTGTGTTTTAAAAAGGCTACCTACGACCTCTATTTATATTAGAAAATCGACCAGAAAAGAAAGTTAAATTGGTCGATCAAAATGAGTTTTGGTCAGTCAAATTAGTTATTTGATCGATCAATGCTTGGTCGATTAATTAAGCTAAATGGTCGATCAAAGGTGTATTTGTCAACTTCCTAAAATGGACTGTTTTGATCGATTAACTAAGCTGGTTGGTCGATCAATATTACTATTTGGTCTATCAATTAACTTAAAAACATGATTTTTACGTTAAGTATGAATCGTTTGAATCTTATTTGAGATTCCTTACAAGAAAATCTAGACTCAAAGATAAAAAGATACTAAGAGGAAATCAGCAATCTTCTAGCTTTAATTCAAGAATCCATGAGAGTGTTATAAAAGATCAGCAAATAGCATAATTTTGGTACATCAAAACAGAAGTACTTACAGTAGATTCATTCCTTTTTTCCCAGTCGATATCAACGTCATCACTATCTCCATCACTGTTGTCATCATCACCATCAACACTTGAGGTAGCAATGCATCCCAAGCCTTCATGGAGTTAGTTTGATGGCTTGATCAAGCTAAAAAAATTTGCAGCATCTGCACCTATTTTCTTGTCTGTCCCAGAGTCTGGCCTCCCTTGATGGATGACAATTGCTTTTTACAAGGCATCTTCATTCTTGTCTTTTTTTTTTTGAAAGTGAAAGAGTGGTTATCATTGCGATAACCACCCAGATTCATTAATAAAAACCACTAATTACATCATCAAAAGTTACAAGGTGGACTCCTAAAACATAAGTTGGGAGGAGATGGAGGCTACAAGATTTTCAACATAAGGCATCTCGCCTCTAAACACTACCCCATTTCTACCCAGCCACATCCCCCAAAGCACCGCCAACACCTTAGCCTTCTCCTTCAACCTGAAAATGATTCCACCACCCCAAACATTTCCCCTCCGAAATGAAGCCCAAAACTCATCTAGAGAACCACAATCAATCAACTCCTAATGCCTGCCACACTTGTGCAATGAACACCCAAGAAAGACAAGGCGGATGTCCTCATCTACCTCGGCACAAAATGGACATCTAATCTCCATCATGACCCACTTCGCCCTTTAGGCCTTTGTAAGCACTCTTGCTCTCCTTACCAGCCACACGAAAATCTTAACCTTCAAGGGGTAGTCCGCTAACCAAATCAATATGCAATGTCACTGGAGATCCAGATCCACCTTAGGCAAGCTTCCATGCAGCCTATGGTAGGCCTTTTTCACTGAAAAACTCATCCTCCTAAAGAAGGCATCTAGTCGACCTTCAGGTTTCCACCCTCGCAACTTCTGTAGCATCATTTGGAACTCTGTGCACCTCTGTTCCGACAAGGCCCCCTGAAAAGTGGGACACCAAGCACCATCCCAACAACTCTCCACAAATGCTTCCTTGTTCGCAACCCTCGAGAAGAGGTGGGGGTACCTGCTGCAGAGAGCCCCCTCCCCTTAGCAGTCATCCAACCAGAATATGAAAATGTCCCCCTGACCCACATACGGTGTGAAGAAGATGCGGATGCTAAGGACCACCAATGCCAGTCCCCTCATGAAATGCGACGCCCTTGCCACCGAGGACCCGAGGATCTCCTATGAAAGAAGGGGGCCATAACAGTTGTGAAGCACCTCACCAAAAAGACTCGATTTACTGGATGCCTGGATTTGGCAGCAACAGGCAGATCTAGAGGCGTTTTTATGCTTTGGCATGATGACTTTTTGGAGTTGTGCTCATTTTATAAGACTGAAAGAGTTCTGATGGTGATCTTCTCTAGGAAGAAGGATGGATTCAATTTTGCACTTACTACGATTTATGAGCTGTGTGAAGATAATGCAAGGGTTTTTTTTGGGATGAGCTTAAGCAGGCCTCTTCCTCTATTGATGGTATGCCTTGGTTGATTGGTGGTGATTTTAATGCTACTCTTTGGTCGACTGATAGATCGGATGGCAAATTTGATAGTTCAACCACTCAGTTTCAGCAGGTGGTTTAGGAATTGAAGCTTATTGATTTACCGCTTTCTAGATCTCGTTTTACTTAGAGAAATGGGAACGGACTAATGTCGTGTATCGATAAATTCTCGTGCAACATTGGTATGGCCGAGCATTTTCAACTGGTAGATGTGGTTGCTTGTGACAAACCTTTCTTTGTAATGTGAGACATCCTCCTATTTTCGTGGCTTAAGGAACTTGGCTTCAAAGAGATGATTTGGGATAAGTAGAATTCTACCTCTGCTTCATCCTCAGCCACTTGTACATTGTCTGACGGAATCAAAGCTACTAGATTGGCTACGATTGATTTCAGCCATGACTTGAAGAAGTGTAGAGAGGAGAGAAGATGTGATGCTCTCTTACATATTTCAAATTTGGACAAAAAGGAGATTGCCCAACTTTCTAGTGAGGATTGCATTGTGGGACGAAAATTCCAGTCCATTGTTTTGAAAGATCACAAAAAGGAGATGGATTGGAGACAACGAAGCAGCTATGGCTTAAGGGAGGAGATGCAAACACAAGATTTTTTCACTTATTGGTTAGTGCAAAAAGAATGCGAAACATGATTAATTATATAAAGGTTGGGGATGAAATCCTAACAAAAGGAGAAGAGAATTATATCGCTTTTAGAAACCATTTTCATGATTTCACTAGGAAGAAGCATTGCGGGGAGTGATGTTTGGCTTTTTTGGAAATGGAGCAAATTGGGGAGGATGCAAAGCAAGCTCTCATTAAAGAAGTTGATGAGGAAGAAATCCTTTCTGCAATATGTGGGATGAAAGCGGAAGGAGCTCCTGGTCTAGATGGATTGCGGATTGTTTTCTATAAGGAGTTGTGGGACATTATTGGGAAAGATGTTGCTATGGTTAGGGAGTTCTTCTCAGTAAATGAAGGTTTTAAGAGGTTGAACAAGTTTTATCTGTTCTTGCTTCCAAAAAAAGGCAACCGAAACTGTTAGAGGATTTTAGACCCATTACTTTGTCAAATAGCATTTATCTTTTGGTCGCTAAAATCCTGGCTAATAGGTTACGCTTTTCTCTTCCTGATATTATTTCTCCAGTCCAAACAGTTATTAAAGGGAGATCCTTTCAAGATTCTTATGTTTCAGCTGAGGAGTTCTTAGCTACTTAGAAGAGAAGAGGATGCTTCTCTTTTCTTTGGAAAGTGGTCTTTTCGAAGGCTTATGATTCCATTGCCTGGAGTTATTATGGGATATTCTTAAGAGAAGGGGCTTCCCAGACCTTTGGATTTTTTTGATGAAAAGGTGTGTTACTACTTCTTCCCTTTTGGTGTTGATTAATGGGAAGGTAAATGGAACTTAGATACAACCGCATCAAGGTTGTCCATTAGCGCTGATGTTATTAAATATAGTGGTGGATATGTTTGTGGCCATGGCATTTAAAGCATGCAATGGGGGTCTTTTCAAAGGCTTCTTGTCGTCTGGAGATGGGAGGGTTTTAACTTCCATTTTTCAATAAGCTGATGATACTACTTTTTTCATTGAAGGAGGTGGGAGGGATGCAAGGCACGTCTTCTTTGGTGATGATCTTTTCGGAGATCTTAGGTATGAGAATTAACAACAACAAATCTAATTTTATTCCTTTTAATATGGGGTCTTCGGAGGAGAATGATGTTGGACACACCGGTGATGAGATTACCAATCAAGTATCTTGGTCTACCTTTAAGAGGAAAAAAGTTAACCTTTTCGGATTGGAGGGGTTTGATTGAAAGGTTCTCTAATAGACTTTCTTCTTGGAGTGGTAGACTCCTTTCTAGAAATGGATGGTTGGTATTGCTTAAATCCGTCCTCAACTCAATTCCGGTGTTCTTGTTAGTGTTTTCGCCTACTAAAAAGATACTAAAGCAAATCGATATGATTCAGAAGAGATTTTTTTGGGAAGGGCCTGATTCAAAGGGAAGATTTGCTCAACTGTCATGTAGAATGAGATTTGTAAGCCAAAAAATGAAGGTCTTGGAGTGCGTCATTTAGCGCATTTTAATAAGGCGTTGAAATGGGTGGTTAGATTTCTGTCCAATGATAATTCTATGATGAATTCCGTTTTGAAGGATTCCTATGGTGATTGTATGAAGGTGATGCAAGGGGTTGTAGGTAATACTAATAGGTTTTCTGCATTTTGGCACTCCATTAGACCTTTTTTCTTTGAATTTTCAGATCAATTTGTTCCATCTCTGGGTAATGGTAATACTTTCAGATTTTGGCGTGATAATTGGACAGAAATTGGGACCTATTTTGAGATTTTTCAGAGACTCTTTCAGCATGCTGTTAATAAAGAAGCCAAGGTTGAGGATTTCTGGGATGAAGCTCTTCGTTGTTGGGACATCAGGTTGCCTGAGGACCTATCGGAATCCACATTCACTAAATTTCAGCAGCTGCCGCATTCTATTAAAGGATCTTTCCCCTTCTTCGGCTGAACCAAATGGTTTCATTTGGAAACAAGGGACCTCGGTTGGTCGTGCGTACAAGCTAATGATTAATAATGATGCCAATGGTAATCAGATTGGTAGGGACTCCAAATTGATTCTGAAATGTAAAATCCCTCCCAAGATAAGATTATTCATTTGGTTCTTTAGGAGGAAGTGGATTGTTACACGGATGTATAGATCCAGGTGGGCTCTAGGTAGGGACACTATGTCCTCTTTGTCAAAATGCAAATGAAGATGTGCAACATTTATTCTTTGACTGCAATTTTGCCAGGGATGTTTAGTCAAGCTTTAACCTCCACACGGTCAACATGACAAATTTTGAAAGATTTTGAATAAGCTTCAGAGATTATGTTATGCTTGATATAGAGGGCTGGTGTTAGGGAATTGCTATTATTTGGTGTATTTAGCTTCAAAGGAACTGTAATATTTTTTGTAATGAGAGGTGTTGGGTGGACAATGTGATTAGAGAGGCGAGGGTTTTTTTCCTCAGTTTTGGCTGCAAAATATGTAAGTCCATTCCCTTTATTTCTTTTTTATAAAATCTACAGATGATTACCAGGCTCAGGTAACCTTCCACCTTTTCTTTCAAAAAAAAAAAATCCTCTGTTCCTGGCTCACTAGTCTTACAATCCACTTCGTGAGAAGGTTATTGACACTGTCCACGTCCCTGACCTCGAGGCCACCCTCCTTTGTAGGCCGACAAATCCTCCTATGCAACCAATCTTGCCCCCTTCCTTGCAGTCTCAAAATTTGTCCAGAAGAAATCTTGCATCAAACCTATGATCTTTCTCTTCACATGCCGAGGCACTCTAAAGACGGAGAAGTCTGCTGGTATGGATGAGAGAACTGCCTTCACCAGCGTCAACCTACCACCCCTCGACAGCAACTTGGAAGCCCAACCCGACAGTCTCTTCTCCATCCTCTCCAGCAGCGGTAACTAATCCTGCAATCTCAAATGCCTATCTGTGGGGGGCAGACTGACGTTGGACAGGGGCATGGACACCCTATTCGTCCGAAGTGCAGCACTACAATCCACCCCTTCCACCTTAGACATATTACAAGTCACCAATATGGACTTCCCCTAAACAGCTCCAGAAGCACATAGAGTTTGCCATCCTCTGCTGGGGATCTTTCTACCAGAAACAAAGTGTCGTCTACATATTGCAACACGGGGATCTCTATGTCAACCCCTGCACTAAAACCTTTGAACAAACCTCTTTGATAGGACCTGAAGGCCACCCTAGCAAGTGTGTCCACTGCAATCAGCACAAGTGGGCACCCCTGGCTAATCCCCCTCCTGGGTTCCACCCAACCACCTACTGGGTTCCCAGTGAACAGGACTAAAAAAGATGTTGTGACACCTCTTCACCCAATTAAACCTCCGTTGCGGGAAGCTTCTCTTGACCAACGCGGCCCATAGGAACTCCCACTGGATAGTCGTATGCCTTGTTAAAGTCGACCTTCCAGAGAAAGGCCTCCTCTACAGCTCGAGCACACAGTTTGCCAACCTTTGCTGAGGATCCTTCTACCAGAAACAAAGTGTCGTCTGCGTACTGCAACATCGGGATCTCTGTATCAACCCCTGCTCTAAAACATCTGAACAAACCTCTCTGACAGTACCTGAAAGCCACCCTAGTAAGTGCGTCCACTGCAAGGACAAACATTGGCACAAGTGGGCACCCCTGTTTGACCCCCTCTTGGGTTGCACCCAACCACTTGCTGGGTTCTCGTTGACCAGGACCGAAAAAGATGTTGTGACACACCTCTTCACCCAATCAAGCCACCGCTGCAGGAAGTCTCTCTTGACCAACGCGGTCCATAGGAACTCCCACTGGATATAGTCGTACACCTTGCTGAAGTCGACCTTCCAGGGGAAGGCCTCCTTCCCTGCTCTTCAACATGCTGCCAAGGCCTCAGTAGCCACCACAAATCCATCAAGTATACCTCTCCCTGGAACGAAAGCTGTTTGCACCGGCAAGACAATGCCCTCCACTAACCTATGTAGTCTATTGGCCAAGACCTTTGAGAATGAGATAGGCGATATCTTCATTCTTGTCATTATCATCCTACCTTACAAAAAGGTGCCTCATCAATCAGATTAACTCAATCTTTACATCCATCTTCAGTGCGGGCAATATTATTAAATATTTTTGGTTGAGTTACAGACTAAGTTTGATGCCAAAATGGAAATTGTCCAATTTAATAATGACATTAAAATTCTATAATTTATTAGGACTTTCATTACTTTTGTGGCATTATCAATCGCACTAGTGCTCATAAATCTGAGTCCCCTTCATGTTTTCTCAAACATTGTTGATTCACAAGTGTTGCATCCACATACTAGGGGGATGCGATTTATTTCTTTTTGAAAGAGTAATCTTCATCTATGCTTCACGTGCAGATTTCTTTTTTGGACTCTAGATAAAGGTTGTCTTGTTTACAGTTCAGCCCAGGGTTTTTAGATGTGCTGATTTTGTTCGTCTTGGTGGCACTGGCGAGGACAAATTATCACTTTGGCTAATCAACTGTGTATCTAATGGATGTTCACAGACTCAACAAGGGTACCAACACTATGTTCTTTTTGTCACTGCCACTACATTAGTATTATGCCACCTTTTATAAGTCTATGTCATACTTTTCTAGAGCTAAGTCAAATGCTACTATGATCTCATTTGATGGTGCTCTTATGCATGTTCATTCCCGTAGTGATATCCATGAGCCTGATGCTTTTAAATCTCAACCTCCTTCCAAGTTTTAGTACTCACTTATGACTTGTATACAGCAGATCTTCCCCTTAATGCTGACACAGTCATTAAGGGTGCCAGCTGTACCTTTAGCATTTTTCAGAGACTCAGCAAGGGTGCCAGCAATATGATCTTTTCATCACTGCCACTACATTAGTATGATGGTACCTTTTATAACTCTATGTCATACTTTTCTAGCTAAGTCAAATGCTACTATGATATCATTTGATGGTGGTCTTATGCATGTTCATTCCTGTAGAGGATATCCATGAACCTCTTGCTTTCAAATCTCAACCTCCTTCCAAGTTTTAATACTCACTTATGACTTGTATACAGCTGATCTTCCCCCTAATGCCTACACAATCACCTGCAGTAGTGTACCTTTGGCAATTTTTAGATGTTCCTGCTGATGTTTCAGGGCCCTTAGTTGTTGAGATTACCAAGTAGACAATGATGAAATTGTACTAGACGGGAGGTAAATAGTGAATTGAAAAATAATAGCTAAATAAAAAATTAATCACACAATGGAGGCACAAGATTTTTAGGTGGAAACCTAAATCGGATGAAAAACACCACTTAAGTCAATCTCCTACTTAGGATTTACGATCATAATTGTGATCAATCATCTATCTACACTACTTGAAATGAGGGTAGTGTACCTCAATTATAATTTCCACCTCCGATTCCTAAACGGAGGTTTCTTCTTCCTTCACTAGGAAGAGATGGGAATCTAACAGGCTGAATACTCAACTACAACAGTATGTGTAAACATAAAATAAAACACCCTATAGAGTTCCCAAAAATATGATTTCTTTAAATTAGCTACTAAAGGTGAGTAAAACTCCCTGAGGATGAAGGTTGTAGCACAAAGAGTTTGCCCAAGAGAGGATTGTTGCACAACAATAGGGCAATGGGAGGAATGGAGCAAGTAGAACAAGTGATTTTCTTTGTAAATTATCTCTCCAAGGTGTGTGTTGCCTGAGGTTTGGGAGAGGGCTCCTAACCGTTAGAGGCAAGTCCCAAGAGATTGGGACGAAATCCAACTCAAATCAGGCTCATAATGATTATGACAGCAGAATGAGATGTCTGAGGTCAGACGTCTGACAATATATTTAGATGCTAATACAAAGGGTCAGAGTTCTTGTTTTTGTTGAATGGAAACAAGGCTCTAGATCAGACGTCTGGGGTACTATCATAAGATGTTTGGGTAAAATTTTGGACGTCTAATTTCGTGTGAATTTGTTCCTGCTTTGGACCAGATTTAAATAGGGTTCTAGAGTTTAAGGGTGAAATGTCCGCTTGGTCGTCTGACATATATTCTGGACGTCTAAAGATCATAATTATCTCAAAGTTCAGATTTCTTGTGAATTAAAAAGTAATATTTATTCTGACAAATCTTCGCAAAAAGATTTAGGTGTAACGTTCCATTATTGAATGTCTAGAGACATGTCCAGATGCCTGGAACAAAGGTTAAGGTGATCCTACCGTTGGATACGTCTTGACAAAAGGAGATTTGGAAATAATTTGATCAACGACACTTTCTAAGGATGTCTGATAGTCTTATCGGACGTCTAACTAGACCTATGGACGTCTAGAGTTAGGTTTTCTCGACTGGAGCCTAAGTGTTTAAAACCTTAAGGTAAGGCTACGAGCATTTGGTCGTCTGATAGAAATGTCAGGCGACTTAAACTGAAAAATCAAACACCTGTAAATATAATTGGATGTCTGATATGTGTTTCTAAATTTGATTTTTGTTTCTAATTTTTCTTGAAGTGTTGTGAGCTTAAATTTAGAGATATATGTTTTATTTAGGGGCTCTTTACAACTCTTTCTAGACTCAAATAAATAGAAAATTACAACTCTTTAACAATTATGCAACAAAACCTAAGACCTAGACATAATACATGTCTTCATGCACCACTACTTTGACTTGGAGATTGTGGAACTTGCAATGGGGTTATGCCAAAGAAAATATGTTATTTCCAGTGTTTATTTCTTTTACTTCCAGTATTTATTTCTTTTACTTTATTTTGTAAAATCATCGAAACATTATTTAGGAGAGGTTGAACTAACAAGTAAGACATGAGGATATTTAGGCCATGAAAGAGGAGCTAATACAACTGATGATGATGATTATGACACATCCATTGTTCATAGGAATAGCATACAACTACACTCCCATGCCTACCATATCAGTATATATGCTTGTGCCATTCCTAAGTGCTAGGTTTACACTATATATGAGCCCCTCTCTGCAATGTTTATTTCCATCTCACATTGGTAGGCTTTCTTGGTATGAAATGGCACAATGCTATGGACGATAAATCACCACTCTTGCATCAAATTGAACTTGGGTATTTATTCCAAGTGGACCTTCATAGTGGTTAAACGTTACACCTAGACATCTTGGGTAGACTTCTTTTATACTGTTTCACATGCTCCTTGCCTATCAATTGTTGCATTCTGTTGGAGTTAATTATGTAGGAGTGTTTTGTTGTTTTGTCGTTTATTGAGGGTGTCTCGTGTAATCTTCCCGAAGCCTTTCTCTATATAAAGATGCCTAGGGTTCTTTCATAAATAAGATCATTCATTCTCTTCTTTCCTCAACACATTCCTATCTCTAACATCATACACCATAATTGACCACTTCATTAGCCCTATGTAAAGAACACATTTCTCTATGTTGACCTTCATGAGGTAGTTTATGTGCAAGAACTGTCTACATTTGAGTCTTACGGGGACTTCCAATATTTGCAAATTGAAGGTCATTTATGGGCTTTGAGCAAAGTCAACGAGTATGGTTATTTAAGTTGTTTGAAATGGTTTAACCACTTTGATTTCATAGGCCGTAGCCTGGTCATTCCTTATTTCTGCAAATTATTTGTGCTGAGGACTATAAAAGGGACAATGGTAATTTTTAGTTGCATGGATGTTATCTTGACTAAGAACGATATTTACAAGTCAGGGATACTACGAAACATTTGGTCATTAATTTTGTTTCCAAGGACTTGGGTCCTTTTGGATACTTTTTTGGTGTTGAGGTTGCTAGGTGTTCTCTTGACTCAAGGGGGGAGGTACTTGACAATCTTGGTGCCTGGCACTATTGTGCTTAGTGTGAAGTTAGCATATTTTCCTATGGATTTCAAGATTCATCTGCATGATTGCTGTTCTAAGTCGGTGGATGCTCAACAGTTTCAGAGTATTGTTAGGGAAATTGCTTTGTGGCTATCATTCATCTAGAAATTTCTCTAGTAGTTGAAAGCTTTGGCGCAACGTACATTGGGGATAATGCGGTCAAGTTTAATAAGCTACAAAGCAAAGATAAGTTTTATGCAATTTAGTTGATGAGAGCCTAGTGCAATTGCATGGGCTAATAAAGCCTATCTTACACAAAAGCCCATGAGCCCATAAAGGTATTGAAGCTGTTTCTGATTCCTTCCTATAGCTGGTATTAGCCTTAATAGCTTCTGACTGTGCATTCTGGAACTGGATGCACTTTCATTATTTACATCTTTGCTTGATATTCTTAATACACTTCTTGCTTTGGCTTTTATTCGGTTGGTATTTCAGAACTTAAACTTTCGTTCATTGAGATATATTTCTCTTTTGATGCACCTGACTTGCAGGTCGCAAGTTGAAGCAATTCGCATCAACCAGGCCGAGTTGGAGAACAGGGGATATGCAGTGATATTCGTTCTTTTTATTTTCTGTTTCTTCGTGGCTTTCAAATTAGGTGTAGATGTCCTGTTGAGAGTCGGTCAGAAGCATGAATCTGTTAAGATTTGTAGCCAAAGTCGTGGTTGGTTTCTTATGCTTCTGAGCAGTAGCATGGCGATTTTCATCCTTGTGTTATAACACTAATTCAGGGAATTGTATGCTCCTTTTGAGATTACTTTACGAGTTCCTGTTCAGTGAAAAAATAGAACTTCGAGGAGGCAGATGTGGCACATGTCCCAAGCCTCCGAAGTTTCTTTGCAGATCCGATGTCTTGATTTCCCGTAATCTTGTGGTTTGTGATGGTTAATTCGAGGAAATTTGATGGTCTACCTTTTCTGTTTAGCTGAAACTTATTGGATGCTGTAGCCCATAAACCACTTTTAGGATGGTGTAGTAGAAACCCAGCACTGGAATCTGGGAAGCTTTCAAGTCCAACTGATGTCTTTGTGACCTTGATTGTCCTCCTTCCATGTTCTTCTCTTCCCCATTCTTGATGAAATGCGAAGTATCAGAATGGAAAAAATACTTTATAGAGTTCTATGTCTTCGTAAACTCCATTGAAGCTACGGGACTTGGAAATGCCAAGTTGCAAGGCATATGGGAAGAGAATCGTTTTTAGTAGCAACCTAGTGTTGACTACCGTATTGTCTCAGTATATCCCATCAAAGCTACATACAAACAAACATACATACGTACTTCCCTAATTTTGAGAGTAGTTAAGACCATCCTTTTGGTTTGAAACCGAGTGTGTTTCTTCACACTGTTATATTGATCGAGAACTTTTAATCCATGCGATATTTGATTGCCAGTTAACCCCCGAACACAAACACAAACATGATAGACGTCATTCAGGTGCAAGTGGTGAAGGGACATGGATTTGGAATCCGGTTTAACTGGATCCTTCACCAAGATTACAGGCGGGTATTTGGTGGATGCTGGTTGGCAAACAACTGCTCAAAGGACGTAGGGATTTTTTCACCAAGAAGGCATCAGGGATTTTACCAAAGACTGCATCCTGGCTCCAGAGGGCTCCAGATGTACTGTAAATTTTGAGTACAAGTTGCATTGTAGGGAATAGCTCGCATTATGTTTACTGGAGGCTTGGTGCCAATTTCAAGTTCTATAAGAAAGACATACGTGGTTGCCATCCTTAGTCATTTCCTTTTCTCCCATGTTCATCCTCCGCATTAGCGATAAGAGCGATTCAAATCACAGGCATGCTGGAATCATACTTGATTTGAGTTCAAATGACGTCTCTCACAACTCCTCCAACAGAACAGCATTGTCCAGTTGACCCTTTGAATGATCGGTTGCCACTTGGATGCATTTGGTTGTGGGAAGCTTGAGACTAGGTAACTTTTAGCCAATGTTAAAGGCGAAGGAAGGTGTTCTAGGTAAGTGGTGAAGTGGTGAGATAAGTAGTGAGTTAGAGTTGAGGGGTGAATTGATATCATTTCAAAAAGAAAATTTTAGTTGGATCGCATCTGCATTCTTAAGGGTTAGTTTACTTGAAGGATTAGAAAAGTAGTCTAAAGAAATGTGAAACTGGTAGTAATCCATAATTGTGTTTACTTGCGGTATAGTGTTAACATTAATTTGTATTTGCTTAGATTGGTGTTAAGTTATGGTATTAATCCTCGTGGTGTTCACTTAGTAATGATGCTAAGTATATAAAATATGAGAGATGTCAGAAACATAAGTGGTGTAAAATTTTAATATGGATTTGACTAACACCAGTTGAAATTGATGTTAGACAAACTCGTGTTAAAGTTACTAAATTCAGCTTAGCAAACGAGGGATTAAATAATCAAGTAAATTAGGCTTAAGAGATTCCACTTCCTCATGTATTTATCTTAAATTAAGACCTTTCGATTTGATGTATGAGGCTTGAATATTTACAAGTAGAGAAATTCATAAAACATCTTGATTTTCTATGATTAGATATCTGAAAGTTTGAAAATTAAGGTCATGGACATAAAGGAAACATCTAGAAAGTTAGCTCTTCATGATAAGAATGCTGTTGAAATAACTAAAATTTAATATTTTCAAAATACACATTTAAAAAGCAAAAGATAACATATCAGAAGTCTAGCTAAAAACATGAGACGTCTCATGAGTATGATTTGAGAAGAATGGAAGCCTAATAAGTTACTAAAATTAGATTTCTTGTAATTACATGAGATGTTGGATAATTTGTTAAAATGATCCTTAAAAAATTCCACATGCAGTAAAACCCTGATTGGGAGGCAATTTTTGAGGCAAAGACCTATTTTACCTGTGAAGCTTTTCAAGAGGAGTCCTCCTGGAGCCTAGTAAACGCGTGCCCATGCTAGAATGAAGAGAGATTTTTGCCATTCGCACATGTCTTCCAACGTGATGGCACCTAGGTTGCCCGATCATGGCTTGGAAAAGAAGAAATAACCATGCAATTTTCATCCCAAATCTATTCAATTACTAACATCGATCCAACCATTTATAGAAAGGGGTTGAGGGTTACTAAGGAGGTCATATACAACAACAAATTTGTATTGTTTGTAACCCACTAAAGATATAATAGAATGGAACTCCTGTTTCTTTCAGATATACCTGGTAAGAATCTAAGTTCATTTGTTTGTTTGCATCTTAAGTTGTTTCTTGATTGACTACCAGATTGCCCTTGCTCAACTGGGTAGAACCTCCTAGGTCTAAATCTACCTGTCACTTGTCACTAGAAGGATTAATCGGTATAAAAAATAATTAAATCATTTTCCAATGAGATAATTAAAATATAAATCAATTAACCAATCTAGTTTGGACCAGATTATATTGTGTAATGATATGATATAACATCCAAACCATAATTACATGCTGGAACCAAACTTTATGGCACAGAATTCACTGCACCATTAATGGAGAGTGCTTACACGAGGGAGGAGGGAGGGTTTGGATAGGAAGGATTGGCAAAGGGTAGGGAGGCCAGGCTTGGGTCTGGAATACCCTCCCTTGACAAGCTTCTCCTCTCTCTTGCATATATATCTTGATAACAAAATATAATTCTTCACGTTAGAAAGTACATGTTACTTCATCCAAAATGAAATGTTCCTGAACAAAAATCAATTGGCTAGGGAGAAGCCTGGAGAATTATGTCGTTTCACAACTGCGTTGCGTATGCTAGTGACACACAAAGCCAATGTTAGGTCATGGAAGAGGATCTATGGCAGTGGATAATGCTGCAAGCATATGGCCAGTAATTAAGGAGCGAAATTAGGACGGCAAGGGTGGGTGAGGTGGGGTTTTAGTGGATAAGGTAGAGGTAAAGTTGGGGAACGATGTGGGGGGAGGCAAGAGGAATTCGATGGAGTGAGGGTGAGGGACATGTAGGGGCAAGTGTGGTACGTGCTTGGAGGCGTTTAACTATTTCCCTTATGGTCGTGCAAAGAATGAAACCTTGTTTGTGAAAGGAACATAGTGCAAGTTACCCAATTTAAGCAGCCCCCCCGATCCGCGACCCTTCCCGCAACCAACCAAACAGCGAACCGCCACTTTCCTCCACTCCTCGTATAAAGTTGGTTTGACGACCCTCCACTTGTCCCATCACAAGGCCCACCAACCTCCATCCGCCACGTGTCAGCCCGCCACCGAGACGCCCTCCTCTCGTGCCTCCCCACACCAAATCCATCTCTTCCACATCCCTGGATCCCCTTCCCTCTCTGCAATGGCCCTCGGTCGGTTTCTAAACCCATGAAGGCCAAGAAGAAGAAGAAGTAAGAGAGAGAACACGCGCACCACCCTTGACCCAATCATTAATTCCCTCGATCCGATCCATATATATGTATATATATCTTCATGCACCATATATATATTCTATTTAATTTGCATGATATCACATGCATGATGACACACACACACACACACACACACTCTCTCTCTCTCTCTCTCTCTCCAAATTCTTCCATCATCATCGTATAATTAGACCCGTATAATTAATCTCTCCAACGCAAACACACACACACACGGATATATATATCTATATATATATATATATATACAAGTGGATATATTCAGGTGGAGATCATGAATGCATCATCACGGTGCAGCATCAGCTGCAGCAGGGGAGAGACGTCGACGACGATTATTAGAAAGCAGCAACAATTACAACAGCAAAAGGATCGTGGTGGGGAGGAGGAGGGGATCGATGAGGTGTTGATACCGAGGAGAGATTTCACGCTGGGGTTGATAAAGGTGATAACGATCCTGGTGATCTTCATGGCCGGGGCGGTTCTCGGCCTCTCCGTCGGCGCGGCGAGCTTCACCACGACCTACTCTTCGCAGATGGAGATGTTCTTCCCGAGGAGGATCTACGCGGCCAACTGCGACAACGACTGCTTGGGCATCAAGTACTTCCTCAGGCCCAAGCTGTTGAAGCACTCCATGACCGACGACGAGCTCTTCTGGAGGGCTTCCATGGTGCCCACCATGGCCGACTACCCTTACAGGAGGACCCCCAAGGTCGCCTTCCTCTTCCTCGCCAGGGGCCCCCTCCCCCTCGCCCCCCTCTGGGAGAGGTTCTTCCGCGGACATGAGGACTATTCTAACATCTACGTTCATACCCTTCCTAACTATGAGCTCAATGTGTCCGAAGGTTCTGCCTTTTATGGCCGTCAGATCCCCAGTAAGGTACTTAATTCTTGCTTTTCAATCTTTTTTATATATCTATATGTATACGATTTTGTTTTGAACAATTAATTAATTACCATGCCACCAATTGCAAGCCTCGTCTGGGTCTATATATATATATATATATATATAAAATAGAAATTACTACGTACCCCTCACGACAACATCAATGCAAGCCTTTGGATATATTTAGGAGAGCTTAATAAGGAACTTACAAGTATACCAAAGTGAATCCAACTACTTTAATTGCAAGTACCATGTTATCTATGCACTTAAAAGATGAAATTATGGGGTCCCGATCCGATCCTCTATTTGCCAAGGACCCATAAGTGGAATATATCTATGGAGTCTCTCTTTAATTAATTATTACTTAAACATGACATTAATTTCTCTGTCCCCACACTAATTTATTTAATGAGAATCCAGGGAGATTAATTTCCTCTTCCAGATTTTTCCTAAAATGCAAAAGCTGATCTTAGCATTGCTTTTAAATTGGAATCTCATTGGCACAAACCATCCTATATGTAGGAACTATCCATCAAAAAGGAAAACAACGGTTTCTTTCATTGTTATCATCAAAGGTACTACGCCATTTCTAGCCATTTTTTAACTTCTACCACGTTATAACTCATTTTTAATCAAATAGTTATATGCAGTAAATCTTATTATTTTTGTATGATTGTTGTATATATTTGAAACGTCTTTAAGATTTAATTGTTACGTATCAAATGATCGATGAATTTTATTTTAGTCTATTCTACGTTCCTGCACTAATTAATTATCGCCGACTTGAGTAACCAACTAGTTCATATATACTCAGCAACGTGAGCTAGACGATAATATATATATATAAAATTTCAGAAATGTCGATTAATGAATCTATGATTTGCTCCATAACTAGTACCGTGCATCGATCGTCAAAATGAAATGTCGTGTTTACAATGTCAATTGAAATAGTGCCTTACCTATTGAACCGACTAGTTCGGGGTAAAAAAGTTAGAGACGATGTGAATTACTGAATTGATCAATTTAACTAAATTAGTTTGGGTTGACTCTTTTCTTAAGATTTTTTTTTTTTCAAAACATACATGTCAATTTTAATATAATTAAAATTATAAAACAATTTTCCTCACTTCATGCCTTTATTAATCTTTCATTGAATACTGATTGGATCAGTTGAGCCAATACAGATTAAACTAAAAATCTTACGACTTCATTGTTTTTTTTAATATTTTCATTTGCCATCGTCATTTGTCAATGTCAATCAATAGAAATTATCAGTTAAATTATAAAAAAAATCAAATTAATACCTAATCAGTTCAATGTTTTTTAAAAATCAAATTAATACAATGAATGAAATTAATTAATAGAAGAAAAATAAACAAACAAACTTTGAAACATATTTTATAATATACGGTGAGCGGTAGTTTTAAGCAATGTATTTAATTTTTTTATCGATAAAATTTATTTTTCAAATAAAATAAATTTTTTTTTTAGGTGAAAAATTATGTTTCAAATAACAATTCATACATTCATATTGATATCGCTATATGTTCCCTTGTCAAAGTACGTATCATGGGGATCCGTATCCCTCCTGGATGCCGAGAAGCGCCTGCTGGCAAACGCCCTGCTCGACTTCTCGAACGAGCGCTTCGTGTTGCTCTCCGAGAGCTGCATCCCGATCTTCAACTTCCCAACGGTGTACAGCTATCTCATCGGCTCCGCCCACAGCTTCGTCGACTCCTACGACGAGGACTCGCCGCGAGGGCGCGGACGCTACAGCCGCCACATGTACCCGGACATCAGGCCTTCCCAGTGGAGGAAAGGATCCGAGTGGTTCGAAGTGACCAGGGAAGTGGCGGTCGCCATCATCGCGGAGTCCCACTACTACTCCATCTTCAACAAGTACTGCAAGCCATCGTGCTACCCCGACGAGCACTTCATCCCTACCTATCTCAACATGTTCCACGGGCCTCTCAATTCCAATAGAAGCGTGACGTGGGTCGACTGGTCCACGGGAGGCCCCCACCCCGCGATGTTCGGCGCAGAAAATATCACCGCCGACTTCATTCGATCCATACAGAACAACGGCACCATATGCACCTACAATGCCAACCCAACTTCCGTTTGCTACCTCTTCGCCAGGAAGTTTACTCCCACTGCATTGGAGCCCCTTCTCAACATCTCTTCTGCAGTGATGAGATACTGAATTTTGCCACATACTGAATCAATTAAGCTACGTACACTCCACTCTTAATTAGTTTCATCCCCTACACAGTTGATGCCTTCCAGTATTTGATAGAAAAATTAATTAGGTAGCCTAACTAGCTACAACATCGATCTTCAGCATGGTGTGTGTGTGTATATATATATTTACGGCCGGGTTTCGTTTGGAATTTTTTTTTTTTTTTGGCTAGGAATTGAAGAAACTTTACAGAGGGAATCATTTTCTTTTTTGTAGCATTCGTCTTAATTAATTACTTTCTGTAAATAGAAGCAAGCTCTCAACTCATTCATTTGTTGTGAGCGTGCATGGGGTTGTACATTTTCATTCTTTCATGTAAATGTACTATATTACGAGTGAATATTAATTAAGCTTCTTTTCATTTTTCTTTGTTCTTTCTATTTGGATATTTCTTGTACTGCGTTGGTGTAGCGCGTCATTTCTACCGGCTCGTATTGATATATATGGCGACTCGATTGCGAGTCAAAACTCTCATGTATGCGCTTCAATTTCTATATCGTGTTAAAATAATGCTAAGTTGCAACACAGGTTTTTCTCTAAAAAGTTCCATATAAATATCCGACTTAACTTAAACATGAAGTAATCTGGAAACTTCACTACTGCAGCTGCACCATTGGTTTGCTCCAACGAGAGTTTTCTCTCCACTGATCCTATAGTCTATAAACATGGGACGTCTATCAAGCTATCATCAATCCATCCAACAACTTAGGTATATGTAGTACCGTGGAGTTATCAGCCATCTAGTATAAATGCATCAAACATCCGATGGTTCTTCCAGTTGTCTACTTTATAAACTACCTATGGTTCAGCTCATTTTCCTTTCTGTTAATCCTGAAGTTTTACACTTTTGGGCGTCTGGAGTGTGCCTTGGTCATCCAAGAGCTTTAAACCATTTACTCAGGATCATAACCCTCTAATAGTCATTCAATTTGATGATCTGATGCTTGGTAGAGCAAGATCAAATGTCTGGAAGACACGTCAGACATCTCTACATTTTTTTTTTTTCAATTTTAGTTCCAATATTTTCTTTATTGTCCTAGACCATCAAATGTCTCAATACAGCATATTTAGAGGGAATTCATGCTATTTCAATCAACCATTCTAGCCACTTCTTTCATTTATTTAGCCATCTAACTCCACATCAAAGCATTTAGGTCATAGTTTTTGGACAAGAGACTTTCACGAGGAAAATCCCTACCTTCATAGTTGTTTTCATGTTTATTTCTCCTTTCTTGAGGCTCCTTCTCCCTTACCCTTAGTTGTTCTTTCCTTCTTTAGCTGCAGCAACCATAATGGCAACAAGACTTCTCTAGCAACAATTTCCTAATTAGTAATAACAATTACTGCTACAACGGGGACAGGGAGGAGATTTAGCAGAGTTTTAAGGAAGAGGGGAGAGAATTTGTCGGCAGTGGTTATGGGAATTGTAACACAAAATGGAGGGTGATCAAGGACAGATCAAAGGGTGGAAACAATTGATCTCTCAATGGCCTACCATAGAGAGCACAGAGATGAGAGCAGCTTCAGTTTACATCTACCTCGGCCCCATGCAAAAGGCCGCTTGTCCCCTTCACATAATTTAGCCCAAATCATCACTTTATTAACTAAATTCCCATGATCAAGTCAAAGATTCCCACTAATCATCTCTCTTCCCACTCTCTTCCCCCACCCCCACCCCCCATCAGTTCTCTCTCCATCACGTTCTCCTTATTTTTCTCCATTTTGTTTTAATTTTACTTCTTTGGTTTCTTCATTTTCCTACAAATAAAAATACGAATTTTATTCTATAAATAACTTGGTCCTTAAATTCTTTTAATTGGCCTTTTTTCTTAGCATTACTAATGTAAGTTAAATTAAGATCCTTCAAATTTGGACCTTCCAATGACGGATGGGTAAAAGTTGGTGATGAGACGAGTGTTTTGATGCCATGTTATTTTAGGCAAAGAAAGTAGGAGAGATTGACCTAAACTTACTAAGTAATCCTAGCCCCTTAGGGTTAGTTTATTTAATAGATTAAAAAAGTGATGTTAAGAAATGTAAAATTGATATTAACTTCTATTTTTGTTTACTTGCAAGGTTGTATTAACATCAATTTCTATTTACTTAAATTGATGTTAAACTGTAATGTTAACTCTTATAATGTTTACTTGAATTGGTGTTAACACTAGTTTTTGAAGAGTGGAGTTTAGGTGTGAGGGAGTTACGAAGTTAACACCTACTTTGCCGAAACCCTTGAAATTAGTGTTTGCAAAACAAGTGTTAATCCCCCAAATAGGTGTTAAAATTATGGAGGTTAACACTTCAAGTAAACGAAGGTTAACACTCCAAAATAAGGGTTAACCTCCCAAGTTAACTAGCTCTTAGGGTTAGTTTACTTCATGGATTAGAAAATTGACGTTAAGAAATGTAAAATTGATGTTAACCTTTATTTTTATTTATTTGTAGGATGATATTAATATCAGTTTCTGTTTACTTAAACTAGTGTTACACTGTAGTGTTAACTCTTGCGGTGTTTACTTAAATTGGTATTAACATCAGTTTTTGTAGAGTAGAATTTGGATGTGGGGTAGTTACGAAGTTAGCACATGTTTTGCTAACACCCTTTAAAATTGGTGTTAGCAAAACAGGTGTTAAAATTATGAGAGTTAACTCTTCAAATAAATAGGGGTTAACTCTCTAAAAGAGGTATTAACCTCCCAAGTAAACTAACTCTTAAGCCTAATTTACTTAGGGGGTTAATCCCTCAAAAGGGGGGTTAACCTCCGTTTACCCAAGTTTACCCACTTTAATATGGGTTTATCTAATACCAGTTTTAATTGGTGTTAGCCAAACCTGTGTTAAAATTATACACCACTCATATCTCTAGCATCTTTTATGTTTTATATACTTAACACCACTATCAAGTAAACATCGCAACTTAACACCAATTCAAATAAATACAAATTAGTGTTAACACCACTCTGTAAGTAAATAAAATTGTAGGTTAACACTAGTTTCACATTTCTTAACATCATTTTTCTAACCCTCCAAGTAAATTAGTTCTTAAAATTCGTGTTGATGTTACCAAAGGGCCCATTCATAGAGAAAACTACACAAGCTAATAAGATACAACTATTCCAGGACTTATATAGCTAGATGATTTTTTTTTTTTTATAACTATATGATGTTTAAATTTATGTCTAAGATAACACCACATTATTGGTTCACACTTTGGATTATTTATAAAACTGAAAGAAGATGGCTCACAAATGAAACCATTACTTCAAAAAGACAGATGTAAAAAAAGAGATATATTCTAAACAAGATATTTGTTATTATTTTTATTTCTTTAGTTTGGTACATACAAGGAAGCAGATAAAGTCGCTTTTGCCGAATGATGCAAAATAAATTCATTTGTTCCATGTCCCACTACAAGCAACATCATAAATTTACTTCAAACATGGGACATATATTCTAAGTTGTCAATGCTTTTACTTCTTTGAATAGCTCGATACATGTGACAAAGCAACAATAACATCCCTCTTGCCCAATGATGAAATTATGGAGATTCATTAGTTCGGTTCCTTCCATATGTGAAGTCATAAATTACCTATAGGGTAGGACTATGCTGTGAATAAGATGTCTGAGAATGCTTCTATTTCTGATGTGGAGGATATAGCAAGGAAATAGCAATAATATCACTCTTGCCAATGATGAGAATACGGAAATTCATCCATCTGTATTCCTCCTACATGCAATGTCATAAATAACTTGAAGGACACTGCGAGAACCATCTTCAGGCAAACGTAGAAGATTTGCAACCTTCATGAAACCAGCATGATGTGCAGTGAGATCACACTCACTTTCACTCAACTCTTCCACTTCCTTTAAGAGATTGGGAGGTGACAGTGCCCACTGCATTGCCCATATGGCCAATGGACGCATGTAGCAAATAGATCGGTATTGATCTTCTGTGGTCCATGCCTCAGGTGTTTGGAATGCACACCTGTTATTAAGTAGCAGCTGTTAGAAAGAGGTAGCACTTATAAAAACAAACCAAAGAATGATTCATGGCATCCAATATCATCTACAGAAAACAACAGGCCAGATTAGCATGTTCATGTGGGAACCACGATCCTCTTCAACTTTTGATTTCTCCGTTTCTGTCAATTAGAAATGTGACACATGACATAAAGATTTCTGAGTAGTGACATATATGTGAAAATGTATTCATTAATTAAGGTCTGGTCTAGAACAAACTTCATACTGAATCTCTTCCTGAAGTTTTGGTCAGTGACCTTTATATTCATAATGCTGGTTAGAAAAAAAACGGCTGCTTGCTTTCTAAGGACAAGAAGCCCATGCAGATAGCACCCAGAAAAAAAAGCTTTCAAGCATTTCTGTACCGCTGTTATGCATGGAATTAACCAATGATTTTGATGCCATGGCTAGACTCAAAATAAGTTTTTAATGAGTTCTTTTGTTGTATGAATCTTGTTAAATAAATTTCATAGGAAAATGCAAGAAATTATATTTCAGATTATCTGAAGTTGAGACACATTTCTAATGATCCTGAGTTGACTAGATATTCTTGCTACTCAAGGATGAAGATCAACTATATTTTCATCAAAAGAAACCATCAACATGGGGGAGATTTTCCAGCTCTTCTAGAAGTAATCACCTGATATGTTAACCAAGGTACTATATCAAGTCAAATTCAATGAGTACATTGGTTATCTGTGGTGAACCATTTGTATACTTGAGGGCACCATGTTGTAAAATCATAGGATTTTACTTCTATTATGTAAATGGATCTCGGGTTAGAATCAATATGATGTTATTCCAATTAAAGAGCTATTCAAAATATATCCTCTCATAATGTGTTAGGATAATATTTACTTTTCAATTGACAGAATTTACCAGATTTTTTAACTGCTTGTCTCTACCAATTTTGTAGTTCAACTTGACTAGACTCTGAAGACAAGAAGAATGGCAATGTGCTAAAAAAACATTACACAACCTCCACTTCACCAGAAAGAAGGTTCACTGGCAAAGAAAGTTGTTGCATGACAATATATTTCTAAAAAGATGGTGCATAAGAGAGAACCCCAAATATTACATGAACTGAATCCATGGGTCGATTCATTGAACCGTCAAACATGGGTATGAGATTCAGATTCAATTCACCTTTCTTCAAGTCAAACTTTCAAACTTTTTATCAAATTGAACTCCAATTGAATTTGGATTATTTGATTTGATGGATAAAATGCTAGTTAAATCTTGGCCATTACACATACATGGCATACTCACCATGTGAGATCATCAAACTCAAAACTTATTTGCTTAATTCAAGAGGGCCAACTATTACCACTAATCACTCAATTATTTCAACAACTTTAGATGTTGGACTATTCTCTGAATGTGGTGAATAAGAGGAAAATCATCTAAGGCACAAACAAGTCTGATCAGAGCTTATAAGGAAGAGACAACTTACCTTAGTCCTTCATTGGACCAAGCAGCATCATAAACTCCCTGAGCAGTTCTAAATGCAGTTTCAGCCATGCCTTCTTGGATCATACAAGCTGCAACTGCATATGTTACTCCAGGCCATACTTCCCTGGACTGCATAGCACTCCAATCAACAGAGCCATTTGGTCTCATCCCATTGACTGCTCCTCGCTTTCCACCTTTAACCTTCAGTACATTATATTCATAGATCTTTCTGAGTGCAATTTTTGCTTTCGTGTTGCCAACAATTGGTTCAAGGCCGCATGCTCTGGCATACCTGGAAAATTTAATACAGAACTTGAACCAAATATTACAGCTGACATCATATTGTAGGCAAAGGGTAATGGCCCTGATGCTGAATAATATTATCAATGATCAAATTATTTCTTGCTAGGGATTCCTATAAAGGATTCAACACCAAACCTTCAGTGACCTACATAATGGCGAAATGGCCTTGTTTGGACTTGTAAATAAAAATAAAACAGTAAAGAAACCACGTAAAGAAAAATCAAACAGCTTGTTCAATTGCAAAACTTCAGTCTCAACTAGGTAGAGACTAATAAAATTACTTGCCAAATTGCATAGAAGTACCTCAAATAAAATAAAATAGGAAAAAAGGAGCATAATGGAGAATTGACTCCAACAAAGCTCTTACAATGAGTAGGCTTTCTTCACATAAAAAATATAGGTGAGAACCTGACAAATCATTCCTTTTTGAGACAAAGTGAAAATTCCTGCAGCTAAAGCTTTTTCCTCAAAGAATACCAATTGGTCTCATGGAAAATTTATCTTATATTACCATTTGACTTGCAGGAATTCCTAAAGATCTTCTGAAGTCTTGCAGCTAACAAGTTGCACATTGTAGTCTGCAAATTACCTAGAAGAGAGGACACAATAGAAGAAAATAACCCGAATACATTAAGTGTTTCATCCGATCCTCCTTTTCATAATCAGAACATGTTGAGTTTGATAGTAATAGATGCCAACTGTCAGTTATACTAAATTAATTGCAAATAAAAGAAGCAAATAGCAAGATAGAAGGTTTGTGACAACTGTTACAACCGTATTGACAAAGATGTCTTTTCTAAACTGCAAGTCATTTTAGATATTAGGATTAGCAAGGAACTAAAAAGATGACAGATTAATCGCATTTTTACCATTCTCCAGCAAGTTGGTCTGCCATAATGGAATCACTTTTGCTGCTGCCACTATCATCATAATTAAAATAAGACCCATTCCATAGCTTACTATAAACAGCTTTTGCCTTCTGAAATTTATACCAGAAATACTGCTTGGAGGATTTATCACCCAGTAGTCCTGCCATTGATGAAGCAGCTTGCAAAGCTGCCACCCATAGACCTCCAGTGTAAGCACTCACGCCTTTAACTGACCAAACATCATAAGTTTGGTCAGGAAAACCTTCATTTTCGATCATCCCATCTCTGTCCTTGTCAAATTGATCAAGGTAAGCCAAAGCCACATATACTGAAGGCCATACAGCACGTGCAAAGGACAAATCTTTGGTGACAACAATATCCCTATACACTTGCAGGACAAATTTACAATTCAAGTCTTTCCATCTGTTAGTGTTATGAAGATTATAAGCATTTACTTCATGCCATGGGTCATTTTGCCCCATATCATGGGGAACTGCACCAAGCACTTTTCTTGGCAGCCACTTACCATCAGATAAAGATCTCATTTTCTCTGGATCATGCATCATTACAGCTGCTGCAAAATCTCTTTGGATGCTAAGCTCGAGTTTTGGAAACAGCATAGTAAGTGCAAAAGATGCATAAAAATGAACATCATAAGTGTTCCACATGCGATATTCAATTCCTTCTAGATAAAGGAACTGACCAATATTCTCATCCTCTTCCTTCAATAAAATTGTCCCAGAAGCAGAGTTTGAAGTAATGGAAGTGTTTACTTTTGCATACAATGTTGACATCTTATCAAGGATGTCCACAGCAATATAATTTTGTTGATTTGGGAGGATATCTCCTAGATTCTTCACTGGGGTAGACATGTCAAGTGAGAACTTCATTGCATCAATGCTGGCTAAACTCTGAGTGGGAAGAGAGCCGTCTATGAAAAGAAAATTAAACTTAAATGGACCTTCAAAACCTGGTTTCATGAATGACTTGTATTGAAATTTAGATATCACCTGTCCAAACAGTCCCTCCAGCATTGAGATAGTACAGCTCATTGAAAAGAAGGGCACGATACCTGTAAAGATTCCTTGAAAAAATCAGACAAGCTCACAAGAGTTGTGTTTTTCCCTTCATGAACAACAAATACCAGCTAGGAAGTGTCTGATCTTCCAGAATTGGCCTTTGCCAATCTTCAATTTGAGTCTGCCACTGCCGATACTCTATGTATAAAAAAAGCACATAGTAACAAAAAGATGAACTAGAAATTTGCAAGCGATTCATCTTTATAGGACACTTGCTACAATGCATTTATCCATTTGTTTTCCAAGTACCATTGAAGATGGAAGTACTATTTAGAAGCAGCATTGTCATCTAATTTTAGATAAATTAGGAAAAGCTGCAAAACTAGATAAAACGAAGAATTCTAATATGAAGAAGCATCGCAGTAGATCATTAACGGCTCTACCTCTTCTAAAAACCAAAGTAACCAAAAAATTAAGGGACAGATATCGGTCATGCCACTTATTTCACATACCTAAAAAGGCTTGAAGGAGATAGTAGAGTCAGGACCTGATTCATGGATAAGTGCCCATCCTCAAATAATGAGAGTAAATTTTTATATTTTCTTCCACCATAGGAAACTTGACCATAGCCAACTAAGTGAGGGTGTGCAAAACCAGGAGAACTGATCACCCTATTATTTTACGAATTCTACTCCACATTATATTTGAGAAAAATGCATGTTTCTTTTTTTGAGAAAGGAGAAAAATAGATGTAAATCTCAGATAAAATGTGAAACACAAAGAAGCTAAATAAAAAAATAAACAATGACCTCAACACTCCCCTTGAACCGCACCCTCTTGCAGCTCTTTGGTCTACTTTGCAAGAGAGAAATGGGGTGGTCATTTTACCATGGAAGGGCTTATGTGGAGGGTTTGCTCCTTGCTGAATGCCCTATGGACAAGTGGGACAGACTGTGTGCTCTAACAGTCGTATTTCTCCAAAAAAATCCAACACCTCTTTATATAGAGAGATTTGAATAAATAACAATGCATGTCCATAATAAAATAAGAGTCTCAACACTCCCACTCAAGTTGGAGCATAGATGTCAATTATGCTCAGCTTAGAACAACAGTCATCAAACATCGATCAGGGTAGAGGCTTCATGAACATATAGCAATCTAATTCTCATATGCGACACAAGTGGTACGCAACAAACCACGCTAGATGAGATCTCTGGTGTAGTGACAATTCACCTCAACGTGTTTGGTGTGCTCATGGAACATGGAGTTGCTGATATATGTGGTGGCTCTATTGTTGCAACTTATCTCTATGGACTCCTTAACCTGAATATGAAGATCCAGTAACAAGGATCTAATCCACACCATCTCAGTAGCAGTCTGGGCCATGACCTTGTACTCTGACTCAGCACTAGATCGTGAGACCACAACCTGCTTTTTACTCCTTCAAGTAACCAGGTTACCTGCAACAAAAGTACATAAGCCTGTAGTAGACTTCTTATCTGCAACACATCCGGCATAATCTATATCGAAGTATCCCACAAATGTCATAGAAGGCCCATCTTGAAAAAAAATACATCATCGAGGTGTTTTCCTCAAATACCTAAGCACTTGCATAACAGCATGCCAATGCTGCATGGTTGGTGCCTACAACAAGTGCAATGTTGGGCTAAGTAATGGTTAGATAAAGTAGCTTGCCAACTAACTGTCTATATGATCTAGTATCAGCTGCCTCTGCCGCCTCTTCATGAAAATGTGCCTTGGGATCCATAGGAATATTGGCTTAACTTGAACCCCAACATACATGTCTCCTGAAGAGCATCCAACGCATACTTACGTTGAGAAAGAGCAAACCCATTTTTGCTCCTAGCGACCTTGATTCCCAGAAAGTATCTAAGTTGGCTCGGATCTTTCGTAACAAACTGTTGTGCAAGAGACTCCTTAACCTAATTTATCCTAGCCTCATCATCGCCGATAATAATCAGGTAATCTATATAAACTAGTAGTGCCACCACGCCACCCTCCATTTTTCTAACAAACAGAGAGTGATCTGAAGAAGACTTCTATAGCCCCATCCTTTGTAACACATCTGAGAGTTTCTGAAACTAGGCACTTGGGCTCTGTTTCAGGCCATAGATGGCCTTTCTAAGTCTACACACATCCCCTAAATCTAAAAACCCGAGGGTTGCTACATGTAAATTTCCTCTTGAAGATCGCTATAGAGAAAAGCGTTCGTCACATCAAGATAGTGTAGCCGCCAATCTCTGTAAGCCATGATATTTCCATGATTATTTACATAATTAATGCCTAACTAATGTTAGTCTAAAACTAATCTGGGTTAGATTGCATTTAGTTAAGTTAAATTAGACATTTTAAGTCATTGTATAAATAATGCATACTTGTGGGCTTCTATGCAATTTTTCTCACAATTGTATCCGGTACCTTGATGTATTTATTTTTATATATGCATATACAAAATTTCATATTGATCAGAGCATGACTGATTGGATTTTTGGACTTTAGCTCATTTAAAGTTGACTAGCTTAGTTAGTAGCCTATTTGGAAACCAATTAATCCTATAACCCTAGCCAATTTAGGAACCTAATTAGGTCGCCCACCTAAGGGTTTCCTAACCTCTTAGCTGTCCCCTCAAGCTTTCATTCCCACCTTTAGATCATAATCCTAGGGCCACCACCTAAGATCTTATCCTTTGGTTCCAAAAATACTACGTAGAACTTATCCTTCCTAACAACCTACCTAGCCAACCTTAACCTAAACCCTAATACCTACCTAGCCGCCACCTAGGACCTATCCCTAGCCTCTATATGGTGGCCGGCCAAAGACCTAAAAGCCACCATAGTGGCCAGCCACCTAGGTGGATAAAAACCCAACAAAATCCACTCCCTATCCTAGCCCTCCATCTTAGATTTAAGGGACCTTATCCTACCTATCCTAGCCACCCTTAGGATTTAATCTAAGCCATCCAGCTTAGTGATCCTAGGCACTCTAGATCAACCAATAGGAAGCCTCCCTATTTCCTATAAATATACCTAGTTGCCTCCCGAGGAGCCATCTCCTACTTAGAATTTCATTCCCATAAAAGTCTCTACTACTAGTGCTAGTCCATGCCAATTCTTGTGTGCCTTCGCATCTACATCTACGCTGACGCTCTAGACTTCGCCTTCAAAGCTCATAGTTTCTGCATTTCTAGTTCTAGTTGTAATTTTCCAAGCATTCTTCTAGTTGTAATACTACTTTTATTGATATTAAACTCTTATAGTAGTCAATAAAAGTTCTAGTATTTATTTTTTTCAACTTGTTTTCAAGTTGTATGTTTTCTAGTAATAGTATATTATAGTTCTAGTAATTGCATGCCATTAGATTTAGTACTAGTTCTAATAATCATCCTACTTGATATTCGGTTCTAGTTCTAATTAGGAAAGTGATTTTGATCTATTTGCCTCCTTACAAACGAATCGGACTCCTACATTTCTATTAGAAAAATCTTACAAGTTCAATTTCACTTACAAATTTGAGAATTTCTGTACGCATTTACCACGACAAAAAATGAGTTTTCCCAATCACATCAGCGAATAGAACAAGTCCCAACAAAGATAAGTATACGAACAGTGGCGAGACGTGCAACAAGGGAGAAAGTATCAACGAAGTCCACTCTATAGGTCTAGGTGAACCCCTTTGCTATCAACCTGGCCTTATACCTTGAAATAGACCCATCAGGGTTGTACTTTAAAGTAAAGATCCATCTGGAGCCAATCAGTCGTGCAGTTGTAGGAAGCAAGGTGAGTTCCCAAGTCTATCTACTTCGAAGTCCTACCATCTTGTCCTCCATGGCTTGACGCCATTTTGGATCAAGCATGGCCTGCTGATATGTAGACAGAATGTGTGAGGCTGTAAATGCCTAGCAAAATCTGCCAAACTGGGAACCAAGACCATCGGTAGCCAAACTACCTGCAACATAATATCTTGACTTACATGTGCAAGGGGTGCCTTCCTAATGTCAATAGGAATGTCAGAATCATTTAGCGCCTCTGATTGAACATTAGCAGAAGAAACCTCACTACTGTCACCTGTACTATCAAGGAGATCAGGTCAAACTAAACTGTCACTTTCATCAAAAACCATCTCAACTGCCTGTAGAGCATCAATCACTGGTGAAGGTGGTGGCCTTTGTAATGTCGCATGAGGTCTACTCTACGTGCATAGCGGATCATGCAATCTCTGGTAGTCATCCAAGGAGGTCGTAAAGCCCGAAGGAATCGACTAAGATTTGGAGATCGAAATCGCCTCTAGTGAAACAGGAGGAATCGGCATGAAAGCTGCATCATCATTAACACTAGCCTGTCTAGCAACTGAAAAATATGACGTAGTCTCATGAAAAGTCACATCAGCACTGACATAATGCTTGTGATGGATGAGATCGTAACATCAGTACCCTTCTGACTTCTAAAGTACCCTAGGAAGATGCACTTGACAACGCAAGGAGCAAGCTTGTCATGGCCTGTTGATGGCACATGAACGAAAGCAATACACATGGAGAGCTCACCATCTAGACATAACGGGAAAATCGGTATTTGCTCATGATGAATTGAACATGACATCCTATTAATGAGATAACATGCCGTCAAAATAGCATCTCGTTAGTATCTCTGTGGAACACTGTGATGGATAAGAAGAGTGCGAGTAACTTCTAACAGGTGTTTGTACTTCCGCTTTGCAACCCCATTCTGTTGTGAGGTATGTGAACTAGTGGTCTGGTGAATAATCCCACGAGTCCTGTAGAACTCTGCAAGTCTAGCAGTGTAGAACTCTGAGAGCATTATCAGTCTGTACAATCTTCAATGTGATGGAATACCGAGTCTTGATCTCCAAAAAAAGTCTCTATAACACCTCCAACCTCTACCATCTTCAGAAAAAATACCTAGGACACTCTAGCAAAGTCCTTAACCTCAACAAGATAATAATGATGTTCCACCTTGTTTAGAACTCTACTCAGTCCTCAGACATCCATAGGGAGTAACTCAAAAGTACTAGTAGGAAATGAGGACCGATGGTGTTTACCTAACTGGCAAGCGTCACACCTAATAGTTGTGGCAAGTGAAATATGTGAAATCACCCTCCTGAGACAATTTAGAGGTAGTTGACCTAGATGAAGGAGCCATTGTAGGGCACTCTCACCACCATACCTACTGGCTTCTGCAAATGGTTCCTTGCCAAGGTGACAAAAACCATTCTCTGTACCTCTGGCGATGGCCTTTCCAGTGAATTTACATTAGACGATGCATCCAACCTCATAAAAAATAATCTAGCAATGAAGATCCTTCATGATCTTGCTTACAAACAACAAGCTCATGAGAAACTCTGGTACATGTAGTGCTCTCAGCAACCGCAACGTGGGGGTTACAGACACTTCCCGTTGACTAACAACAGGAGCGTGCCTACCATCAGCAACCTGCACCGTTCTCCCTGATGCAACAGAACCGAGTGACCAGAAATAGCCCTGATCTCCCACAAAGATGCTGTAAAGCACTAGAGCTAACCAACCATCTTGCACCATGGTGACTCCTGTCATCCTCCTGCAGTATTAAGCTCACATACCAATGTTTTAAATGCCGACGGCACACTGCCGTCATAGCCATTCCTGGGAAGTGGTCGTGACGACACGAATAAGGTGTCAATTTACAGGGATGCCGACGGCATGCCGCCAGATGCCGAACATCTGGGGTGCTGCTGCGTGTCAACAGATGCATCTAGAATGATCGGGTAAAGGCAGGAAAGCTACGATTTGAAAATATGGAAGAACAGGAAGAGTAAAATTTGTAAAAACACACGATTTTGGGCCATGATATATTCTTTTTTAGACTTGCCTCTATCGAAATCGAAATCTTGGCCATGGTCATGATGAAATATTCTTATTGTTACACAATCAACATTTGATTTTCTTGAAATTAATATCATTTTGACTACTGTCATCGACGTGCCCTCGACATGCCCATCGGCATGGCCATCGAAAAATGGCTATTTCCATAACGTACCCTTGGCATGCAAAAAAAATGCACACTTAGAATTTCATCAGCACGACGTCAAATCGACATTTCGAACCTTGCCACATACTCTATCCCCGTCGCAGTAGCGGTATCCAATGCCATCTCTGCTCCTCCTGAGATTGGCATTGTGCCTAGCAAGGATGAAAGGGATCACCAAGGGCTAGAACTCGCCATCTTTGAGCCAAATACCCGAAGAAATATGCCCCAAACAGATTTGAAAAAATATTTTTAGATCATAAAACAACTCTAAACAGGCAACAGTGGCCTTAGGCACGAAGATCCAGGGTAATTGGAGTTGGAAACTTCACGCTCAAGGCAAGAGGTCTCCTAGGCAGGGTAACGGGGTGTATACAACCCGAGGAAGGCCCCACACACCTGCAGCACGAGGAGAAGACCAACTGCGGAGTTGCTTAGGGGAGATCAACCCCTAGTAGTGCCTCTTGCACTGCTAGAGAGCTTCGGCGAGTACAGCGTCGCTCGCCATCGCCTCACGTCGATGGGATGCCACCACTACCGCCGCCATTTCCTACAGCACGAGGAGCTGCCACCCGACACCGCCGCTACTAGGACGCCACTGTTAGGACATGCCTACCGCATGAGTCTGGCTCCTCTCTGTCCGCTGCTGGGACAGTACACCTCCAGCAGGAGGATCGGCGACTCCCTCCTGCCAAGCACAAGGGAGAGGAACACCGGTCAACCCTCACCCCGACTCTCCTACAGGTGAGGATGACCGACGATGGTCCCTTCCACCGACAAGGAGGTTGACGACGAGAAGGAACCTAGGGTTTTTGGTGGTTAAGGTTTCAGAAGTTTATTTTTCGGTGGGATACCAGAATCCGACCTAGGACCACGCTCTGATACCAAGTGGGAGAAAATAAATCGTATTTCTCTAAAGAAACTCAACACCTCTTTATATAGAGAGAGATTTGGGTAAATAACAATGCATGTCCATAATAAAATAAGAAATAATAAAAAACATAAAATAAGAGTCTCAACACTTACCTTGTAACATAGTGATGTAAACATGCTTATATCATATAAACTGTCTATTTATGCATGTTCTTAGGCATATAGTTGCATCATACATTATAAATATTGTATAACATGCATCATCTTGCATTTAGGTTAGGTTGTATAAATTTTAGGTTAATTTCTCCTTTTTATGGTCAGGTGATCGGGCGACATTTAATCGGGGCTTCGGATTGAAGATCCAACCCTACGAATCTGATCAGGGCAACGATCGGAGTTCAACGACTCCAAGATCGCCCCAATCGGATTTCCACAGCATCAGATGTAATCCGAGAAAGATCAAAGGACAAGGGGCCAAGATGGTATAAATCCGTACATCGGATGACAAATCCAACCACATGGATGGGTTCGGATCGACGATCGCAGCTCGACGGTGTGAAAATCGATCCAATCCGACATCTGTGGCACCATCTACAAGACATAGAAGATGGACGGTTAAGATGACACCACGTGGCGACATCCTAGTCACCCAACCGGCCCAAGGACCCACTATTGCTCTCTCTCCTCAACCGCGCAGACGATCTCAACCGTTGGATCAAGATCCAACGGCTAAGAGAGATCGCGCCCCAATCCACAACGTGCCTCAAAGGGCGGCTTGGCCCATTGGTCTCAAGCCCGTGGGCGACGCGGAGGTCGCGGATTCGAGACCGCATGCGCCTCAAATCGAGAGCGCAAGAGGGCGTAGCATCGGCCACGTGGTGTCACCAGATTGCCCGAATCGCGAATGCGCCATCGGACACGCCATGCACGCGCGATCTGACGCGGGTGCGCGATAAGGCACGATGGCTTCTAAGCTGTCCGATCCCGCGATCGGGATCGGACGGCTGAGAGCGCACGATCATGCGTAGGCGTTGAGTGGGGAGAGGAGGCACGGCGTGCGCTCGACCTACGCCCACGTTCAGGGCCTTTAGTGACGCTTAAATCCATCACTAAAGACCCTGAATTAATGCTTGTAAGCATGAAATGACCAAATTGCTCTCAATCCCTACAACTATAAAAGGAGACCCCTATCACTCGAATTTCACATCCCTTCCTCTCTTCTCGCACCTCTTCCAAAGCTCTAAGAGCTTGTCCCAAACCCGGGATGCTGCATTAAAGTTAAAAATATAATTTTTCCACCTTCTCACATTCCCTGTGGAGCATCCCGGGGTTGTCCTCTCACTGTCGTTCTGGAAATGGACCCCGCTGTGACGTCGCCCTACCTCGTTCTACGTCGTCCATCATCGTTCTCCTTCGTCCCACATCTCACCACCTTCGTCTGGGCGCTCCATCAACACGGCTCGTCCTCCAAGTAGCCGATGAGGAGGATAACGTCTCTCCACCTTCTTTTTATTACTTTCTAGAGTAAATTTATCCCTTTCTAGTTGTAAGATTTCTCACTTTCTACTATAGTGGTTAGTTGTAAAAGACATCATTCTGTGATTATGAAATCCATGTTTATTTCATCTCTATTTTGTCTTTATTTGTAATATTCTCTCTTCTATTCATTATTCTTTAAATAGATAGCTAGTTTAGATTCAATTCGACCAGTTAATCTGTTTCGGGACAATAAAACAAATGTGATTTTTAATCAAACGTCTGCTTCCCTGTGTTCGACCCGGAATTCCTTTTGAATTTCGGTTAAATTTATCTGTTGACGATTTTTCTCGCAAATCTCACAACAGGTTTTCAAAACTCAACTTTCGTTTGTGACGAATTTCCACTCAAACATTTTGACACCATTGCCGAGGAGGCGACACTCTTTGATTTTTCGTGGTTTCCCGCTTTACTTATTTTCTACCTCACTTCTTTCCTTTCTTATTGTGATTAAAGGTACTCTCACGAGGCGAGCAAAAGCGGTAGATTGGTGTAAAGTGCTGTTGAAGGGTCTGTAAGTTTACCCTCACCTCCCCACCCACTAGATTTCATTCCATCACTTAATAACACAAACCTTAATTAACCTAGGGGCTTGCATAAACTAAGGGTAGTTTTGATTGATTGTTTGTCACCTCCACCCGTCTCACCCTCCGCATATAAAGAAATATTTAAAAAAATCTCACAGAGGTACACAACATTTTTTGATTCTTCATACTCAACCGATAACTCGATCTTTGGGACCGGTATACTCATCAACATGTAATTGAGTAGAAATCAGATTAGGTAATCATTTGTGTGCCTAATTAACTTGTGCATTAACCAATTGTTTGAGTTGTTTGAGCAGCACCACTTCAACTAAAAACGACTCATCAAGTAGCTGCCACATAAGTTCAACTTTTAAGGATTCACCAGGCACTCCACATTCTTTTAAGCTTTAAAGGAAAACATCTTCACCTATGCTTTCAAAACCTGGTGTCAACTGAATTTGATTGAATACACCTAAAGTTAAATCCTAAAAGCTACTAAGCAAGATTTAAACCCTAAAATTCACATCAAAAAAAATAATTCTGCTTGAAAATCATTGGTTGTGCACGCACAAACATATCAACCAATCATTAAGGGCACAACCCAGATAAACGGCACATCACATTCCAAAGCACATTCAAACTTAACCCTAATTAAAACAGAGTAGATGTTGACCTTAAGGATTGGACTTGCTCTTCGGAGTCCAGATCGAGATTATTTTCGATTAGTCTATTTCTACCGTTCAATCTGATGTCTAGCTAGGGGAGTAGAATCAAACAATCGCAGCTGGGGGATACACTAGGAACCAGAGATGCAAGCCAAAGGAAGAACCTTCTCTCCAGCACCTCCCTCTAATTCGTTGGATTGACCGAAAAGTAGATCAAATCGTTTCTTTATCTCAAGACGGGTTCTAGGAGTCTATAGGTCTTTAGGCTAGCTCACTTAAGGACATGTTTGTTTGTATTGCAGGGCACCTTTTTTCCTCATGTTCTCTCATGGATCCTTCCACATCCTATTCACACTTCAACTCCCCTCCTACCACTACTTATTCCCAAAATGATTATTATTCCAACTAGATTTATTCTCATCCATCTTCTAGTTGGGATAATCCTAATTGGGAATACAGTTCCGGGCCTCTATGTTCAGGGTCCAACCCTGGACACAATAATCTTTGATTCTTATCCTTCTGCGAGTTACATCGATTATAGATCACCGCCCTCATTTGGACAACCCATTATGATCTACAATCAAGAAGAATATGCTGATCCTTACCCTTCCCCAGATTACAATGCATATAGGTCACCACTCCTCTTTGAACAACCTGAAATGACCTATTATCAAGGAGGGTATCAAGAACCTCAATTCATTGACTCCCCTGCACTAAAGCCAAACCTACCCAACCCCGAACCAAACCATTTGGTTCAGGTTAACCAGGTCCAAGATAAGGTGTTGGCTAACTTAAGGAATACCATACAATCTTTAAAAGCTCAGCCAACATCTTGCACTGAAGAATTGGAGCTCCTGATTACAATGATTGACGATCTTAACAAGTATTTGTTGGATTGGCTCCAAGATATTAAGGATAAAGGCCCGGGTGAGTTTTTACTTGGGAAGTTATCAAAATTGAGGATGAGATTTGTGATTGCTCTAGTCCAATCTTGTGAGGATTCCCAAGATAAATCCCTGACAGGAGAGCCGATGTCAAAATCTGCTTAAGCACCTATAGGGGGGACACATTTTACGAGACCAGGGTTTACCAGGTTGTTCTAAAGCAACCAAATAAGAATGAACTAATTTCTTCACCTGAGATCCCTAAGCGAGGGTATGAGGAAACGTATGTCTCCATGAAACAAAAAGTGATTGATGATTTTGAGACATACATTAATGCAGATTTAGAATTCTTTGATTCTGAAGGTGAAGAATCATTATACAAAGTCTCACATGAGTTTATAGAACACAATTTTAGTGAGACGATTGGGCTTGAGGAATTTGATAAATCATTTGATAGTCCTAAAATTGAGGAACTTGATCTTGTTGGGGCTCGCATGGTGGATTCAGATCTTGATTTCATGAAGGATTCAACTCAAAGCCCCATTCCTCAATTACACCCCTTTGAGTTATTGATGATTTTGTTTTTGATATCACTAGACCCAAGTCAATTCTAATTCAGCAACAAATCTTGGACTTTGACATTTTAGATGGGGTGATTAATATGCAGGAGATCCCAGAATTCAAAATTCTAATTGAAGAGGACAAGAATTGGGAAACGATTATTTGGGAAGCCAATTCTGGAGAAAGTAAAAGACCGAGTCTAAGGGTGCCTATTTGTCTGAAACCACAAACCTTCTACCAGGAGCCTTATAACATCTTTGATTTAGAGGATGTCCAACCCAAGCACACATTCATTTATTATCCTTTTGAGCTTGATTTCTCTGTAATCCGACTTTTTGGACTTGGGTTGCATCCTCACAAATCGCAGGCCCGACCTCGCTTGCATACTGATCTCAGGCTTTGGATAATTTTTATTCAGAACCTTAGATATACTCGACCATGGGGTATGGATCTGCACCACAATCTGATCCACATCTGTGGACATTTGTTAGTAGGTCCTGAGGTGAATCTTTTTATTCTAACCTGCACTTGTGAATTCTTTATTTCTTCTTTGTATAGTGTGTCTAGCTGAAGGCACTAAATTCAGCACGCAGATAGTTTCTTTTCATCTTGGAGCCGACCTGTTATTCACGCAATTCAAGTGCTTTCTACTATACTCCACTCAATTTCATGTCTTTTTAATACAATGAGGACATTGCATTAGATAGGCATGGGAGTGTGGACATTCATCTCTAAATTATTTCATCAACTTCGTAGATTCTTTTTGTTTTCTTAAAATAATAATAATAATAATAATTGTGGAATTAGGAAAGATAACTTGGGCTTTAGAAAATTTTCAATCTTAGAAAGTAAAACTATATGGTTTGAACACTAAGATCCTTCAGGTCTTCGGGCTTAATCAACCCAGGTGTCCACTAAAATGTGAACCTGTTTATCGAGGTCTCGCCATTTTAAATTCAAATTTTAATTGGTTAAATAAGTTACGATGATAAGTACACGACTTATCAACCCGCCCTCTGATTTGAGGGGATTTTAATTCTAAGCATTTACACACTATTTGCATTGACTCGCTTTTCAACGATTTTAATGAAAATTAGGTAGTTAATGAACCTTCTAGGGTGGTATGGCTGGTAAGTTATCATGGGTAGCAGCCCATTGGTAAGTTATCCAGAGTCCAGTCACATGACCATTCTTTTCCTGCTGCCTTTAGGTAAATCTTAGATCATGGAAGTCACTTAGAAAAAAAGAAAAAAATAGAAAAATATCCAAAAAGAAAAAAAGAAGAAAAAAGAATATAGAAAAGGAGAAAAGAAAAGAAAAAAAGAAATAAGCTACACTTCACCGCACGAGTATGGCTGGCAAGTTATCGTGGGTAACAGTCCATTAGTAGGTTGTCCAGAACCCAACTCAAGAAATGTACGTATAATTCCAAAACACTTAGGAAGAAGCGGAGAAGTAGAATAAGCTGGGGAGATATACACTGGGTTCGCCCTTGTGTTGACCCCATAAAAATAAAAGCAGGGAGAAAGGTACTGGTCGAATAGATACACCTTTAAGCAAAATTTCTTTTCAATGTCACCTAGGGGCGTAAAAACCCGAAGTCCATTCTAATCGCCGATCGATATCACATTTCACAAAAGATGCTTAGAACTTAGGGTTTCCTTCGAGTCTTGGGTGGGTTGAGTGGCCGGAGGAACCTGCTCCGAAACTCTAAACTCAAAAATAAAAAAAAAAAGAGAAGAAAAAGATCTTTCTTTGAATAAAGCGAGGGCTTGAGGAGATCTGCATTTTGACAAACACCTGGGTGCTGTGGTGTCTCTATAGTTTAGGTCTTAGTTGAAATTCATAAGAATTGAAAAATAACTATTGCCCAAGAGATCCGACATAATTCTCTTATAAATAACATGTAGTTTTGCTAGGGACTAACAAAAGATAGGCATGAGAATGTGATGTAAACACATTTGTCACATAAACCATCTATGTATTCACGTTCTTAGGCATATAGTTGCATCATACATTATAAATATTGCATGACATGCATCATCTTACATTTAGATTAAGTTGTATAAATTTTAGGCTAATTTCTCCTTTTTATGGTCAGGTGATGGGGCGACATTTAATCAGGGTCTCGGATTAAAGATCCAACCATACGGATCTGATAAGGACGACGATCGGAGTTGAACGACCCTGAGATCGCCCCGATCGGACTTCCGTAGCATTAGATGCAGTCCGAAAAAAAATCAGAGATTAAGGGGCCAAGATGGTGTAAATCCATACATCAGATGACAAATCCGACCGCATGCACGCGTTCAGATTGACGATCATAGACTAACGACATGAAAATTGGTACAATCTGACATCCATGGCACCATCTACAATATAAAAGATGGATGACTAAGATAGCATCACGTAGCGCCATCCCAGCCACCCAACTGACCCAAGGACCCACCGCAGCTCTCTCTCTCCTCAATTGCGCGGACGATCTCAATTGTTGGATCAAAATCCAATGGCTAAGAGAGATCGTGCCCAAATCCAAAACAAGCCTGAAAGGGCGGCTTGGCTCATTGGTCTCGAGCCTGTAGGCGATGCAGAGGTCGCAGGTTTAAGATTGCATGCGCCTCAAATCGGGGGTGCAAGCGGGCGTAGGTCAATTGCGGCCGTTGGATCAAGGATGAATAGCGACAGCGTCGACCACGTGGCGTCACCAGATCACACGAATCGTGAACGCGCCATGCATGCGTGATCTGACGCAACTGCGTGATGAGGCGCGATGGCTTCTAAGCCGTCTGATCTCGCGATTGGACGGCTGAGAGTGCACGATCATGCGTAGGCGTTGAGGTGCGGGGAGAGGAGGCGCAGCATGCGTTCGACCTACGCCCATGTTAAGGGGCTTTAGTGACGCTTAAATCTGTCACTAAAGACCTGAATTAATGTTTTTAAGCATGAAATAACCAAATTGCCCTCAATCCATACAACTATAAAAGGATACCCCTACCACTCGAATTTCTTACCCCTTCCTCTCTTCTCTCACCACCTCCAAAGCTCTAAGAGATTGTCCCAAACACAGGATGCTCCATTAGAGTTAAAAATATAATTTTTACACATTCTCACCTCCTTCGTGGAGCATCCCGCGATTGTCCTCTTACCACCGTTCGGGAAGCAGATCCTGCTGCGATGTCGCCCTGCCCCGTTCTCCGTCATCCGTCGTCGTTCTCCTTCGTCCCACATCTCACCATCTTCCTCCAGGCGCTCCGTCAACGCGGCTCGTCCTCCAAGCAGCCGACGAGAAGGATAACTTCTCTCCACCTTATTTTTACAGCTTTCTAGAGTAGATTTACCGTTTTCTAGTTGTAAGATTTTTCGCTTTCTACTGTAGTGGTTAGTTACAAAAGACATCATTCTGTGATTATGAAATCCATGTTTATTCCATCTCTATTTTTTCTTTATTCGTAATATTCTCTCTCTTCTATTCATTATTCTTTAAGTAGATAACTAGTTTAGATTCAATTTAACCAGTTAATCTGCTTCGTGACAATGAAACAAATGCAATTTTTAATCAAACGTCTGCCTCCCTATGTTCGATCCGGAATTCCTTTCGAGTTTCGATTAAATTTATCTGTTGACGATTTTTCTCGCAAATCGCACTACGACGGATTTTCCAAACTCAACTTCCATTTGCGATGAATTTCCACTCCAACACATAGCCCCCATTTCATCAAAGTAGGAAGGCTGCTACTCTTGAGTAGCCTTCCTTTTCACACCTCCAAAAAAAAGACATAATATCAATCATGCTCAATTTGGGGTAATATTTCTCAATAGATATATTAGGAAGTGCCTTAGTGGATATGCCCATCGTGCTCCTCAGTAACACAAACGAGGCCCTTTTATATCAAGTCTTTAATGTAACAACAATCCATCTTCCATCTGTACATGCTTAGTCTCTTGTGACACATTGGATTGTTAGCAATACACGAGGAAGCTTTATTGTTACATCACATTTCCATGGCTAAAGTGGCAAGAATTTGTAGGTCAACTGACAAGATCCATATCATCTCAATTGCAATTTGGGCTACAATTTGATATTATGACTTGGCACTAAACCTAGAGGCAATTGCCTACTTCATGTTGCACCAAGTTACAAGACTTGTATCAAGATATGGACAGAAGCCTTTAGTAAATTTATATGCCTAAGAAATTTAATTGTAACACCATCATTCATCATAACAAACTTAAATTAATCAGAATTAAGTGTTAAATGCTCCTTAATAATTGTCTGAGGATCATAACTCCATGCTATACTTATTTGAGAAGATAGAAAGAAGGGTTAATTCTACCTTTTTAACATCTAATCACAAATGTAGATTAACCAAGGGATTAATTCAAGGTCAAATGAACTTAAAAGACCAAAAAAAGGGCTCATAATGATTGAATTAGGGTTTTGCGTATTTCAAGGAGTATAATATTACTAAAAACCCTAATTATTAGCCTTACTTGAAAGGGTTCTGGTAGAGAAATTCATTCTAAACCTCTTAAAAATTATTGAAAATATTTTAAGAGGTTTGGTACCTTCACTTTGACCATCTAAACCCATTTTGACCAAAAATAGATATTCAGACGGAAATTGGCCTTGATTTGGACTTCTGTGTAATTTGCTCAGTCAAACATGTTAAAACCCAAATCTAAGTTCACCATTAGATTTCTTGGATCCAAATTAGGTTAACACGAAAATTTGGACCCAATTAAAGTCCATCTTGACTTAGTTTCCAATTCAATCCCCAGATCTCTATTCATTTCAACTAAACCCTTAACTTCGAGGTTTTCCTTACACAAATACCCCCAACTTCTTGTCTTCATTACCAGAAGGTCCCTGCCGCCATCGTCGTCTTCCTCGACAGAGAAGAAAACCTATAGAGTTCCCAAACCCAAAGATGTTGACATTTAATTGAAGACTTGATTAAAGAAACTTCAATAAAAAATCGCCAAATTCGACGAGATTGATCCTAAAATCATTCCCCAATCCGTTGAGCATCGTTTTAAGACCTAATTTGGTTGGAATTAGTCCGATGAGCTCGAGATTTTCGAGCTCTCTTTCCTTTCAAGGTCTGATGCCAAACATGCCTATCTCAGACAAATGAGGGAAACCTCATCTATATAAAGGGTCCCATGTGCATAAGTCGAATTTGTCTCGTTTGGCATGAAACCCTCCTCTTCTTCCTTTGCCGCCATTAACGACGACTTGGAGCTTCTTCAACCCTTTTCCTCAACCTTATTCCTAAGCCGTTCCCACGTACAATAGGGAGAGGGCTTCTCCTGATTCATCGACGAGCTTCCAGACAAAGAACTTGGCCTAATTACCCCTTCGTCGGCTCCATCCTCCACCTTTTTCGTCGTCGCCGGCCGCCAACACCGGTGATACTCTTTGTCCATCTCTCAAAATTAACATAGGGTTTCTCCTCCTTATCCTCCCAATTAGATGTAGGTAGACTCTTAGACACAAGCTCCCCCTCCGACGCTGGCAATACCTTTACCAACCACTTTCACCGCCGACCTGCATCTGCCCTCCTCCGCCTCAATTAACCTAGGCGAAAGAACCCCCTCACCTTCACGAGTATTTCACCCAACCTAATCGCTCATCACATTGCCCCTATCACCATCTCCGATCACGGCTGTCATCCACGACCAACACCTTCTCCGACCTACCTCCACACTCCATTAATCACCAAATCACGATCACCACCAACTCTGCCTCATTACGGTGAAGCTTCCCATACACCTAACTTGGGCCCTCAGGTCGTATTTTCTGTGCAGGACACTCGTCGTTGCCATCGTCTTCTTTACCTCCGGCAACCATTGTCCGACGACTAGCTACCGTACCACCACTCCAATTAGCACGAATGAACATCCTGCAACTCCCTGGGTCTTCGATTTGGAGGAAGAACACCAACAACGGCAGCAATTGAGCGAGCAAACTTCACGTAGCTGCAACAGTGAAATCGCTCCATCTTAGTCCCACATCATGGAGACTTAATTCAGAAATTACGCGTCCATTTGCTTATTGCCTCTGATACATGGGGGTCAGGTCCCCATTACTCACACCCATGTGCACGCCTGCACACTCTCCCACGCCATGCGAGTGTGGGCCCCTCTATGCTGAACTGGGTTTGGTTGGAAATTAAACTAGGTCTGAGTGAGGAGAGAGAGAGAAGGGTCTGCTGAGAGATTACGAGGGTTTTTGCTCTGAAGATAACCATACTTAAGTCGTCTGCGATTCTTCACAGATGTCTGATTGGTGAAGAATTGAAGAGTTTGATTTGGCTAAGTGCTGAAGGAGGGGATGTGGTTAAAATGTTGACGAGTTGGTTAAGTTTGAGACTTGAGGGCTTATGCATGCTTAAGTGAAAAACCATTTTTTTTGGTCTCATATTATTTATTTATTACTCATTGGAAAACTCAAGTCTCTTATGTATTCTTGATTGATTATTCATTGCATATATTTTTTGTGTCTTGATTATTGTGCTCGTATTTATAGATTCAATTAGTGGATTGAATTACAACTATTTGATTCCTGCGAACGACCTCAGAACTCAACGTTTTTCGAGCACTTATAAATTTAAATGTCGATTTGATTTTCATTGCTATACTATAACATGTTTTCCTAAACTACGATGATTACTACTTCAGCAAAACCCTACATAGTTTACATTAGTATACACTACCACATTAAATAAGGTGCCTTTGGTAGAAGTCCCTTGCCTACCAAGGAATTCAAGTAGCTAGGAATCATCATGGTTGCATCCTAATATAACTTTGTAGGCTTGTCCATGATTCAAGTTTCTCAATTTCCAATGAACATACGGACATATAATAGACAAGTATCTATATTTCCATACAAGTCCCTACAAATTGACAAACATCAACACGTTCTACATTCTCATCTTATAGGGGGGCTCTAGGATCCATAAAAATATACGCTAGTTTGGTAACCAACATGCTTGTCTCCTGAATCAAATTTATAGCATATCTTCTCTAGGATAAAATGACCTACTTGCAAAGGATAAACTTGAACACATGGAAGTGCTTAAGAGAATCCAAGTTTAAGTTATTAGCCAACAATATTTTTTGATCTGGGATCCCTTGGATGTCATCTCTAAGAACTATGATATCAGCAACGTAAACTGGCATAACAACCTTTACCTTAGCAATATGTTGCACAAATAAGGAATGATCTACAAACCCAAGTGTCTTAACTACCCATGTAACTTCTAAAACCACTCGCTCAAACTCTATGTAAGGAAATATATGGCCTTCCTCAACTTGCTTATCTTTGAAGTCCGCTTCTATGATTCAAGACCAAGTGGCTGTAGAATATATACCACCTCATACAGACTTCATACAAGAAGGCATATTTCACATCCATTTGATGGGAAGACTAATCACATTGCATTGCTACAGGAATAAGTATATAGACTATAGAAAGTTTGGCAATCAGAGACAAAATGTATTGATTGCTTGAAGGAAGATCTGAATCTAAGGCATGCCATAGAAACATGCTTTAAGATAGAGCACAAGGTACAACTGTGTGGAGCCTTCTTAAGAGCAATAGGCAGAAATGTTCTGTAATATCAAGTTGATCATCAGCGAATGCTGACTCATCTCCTATTGCATCCACATGTGAAGAACATGAGGAATCATTGAGCACAATAGTATTCATAGATAGAAGCTCTATGCTCAACTTTGGGGAGATTGTTGGGTAGGATTGGAAGGAGAATGATCATCTAGAACTATCAATGGAAAGTAAAACAAGAATAGCCTCCTTTCAAAGAAAAAAGGAAGCAAAAATATCCTTTAAAGCAACATAGAAAAGGAATAAGGAGCATTTCTAACACCATGCCTACTCTCACGTTTAGAACATAATGTCGAAAAATAAGGCACAAACTCAAAAATAGTGACATTAGCACTAACATTATCACAATGACAAAAAGGATTACAGTGACAATTTTCCTTTGAGTCCTAGAATACCCTATAGAGACAGACTTGACAAACCACAGCATTAATTTATATCTGACAGGACTACTCGTGGATAAAACAACATATTGAAAAATCTACAGATGAATAAAACTATATTGTTGACTAGATACACAGTTTGAATAGGGATCTACTCATGAGGATCAGAAGATGCACTGCAATTAAATAAAATAACAAGCGGCCAAAACTTCATAATCCTAATAAATGAGCATAATAATATTATGTACTAATAATTCTTGGGCAACATCTAAAATATGATAATAATTACACTCTACAAGGCCATTTTAGTGTGATGCACGTGGACGTCTTTTGACGTACAATTCTTCGTGATCGGTAAAGGCCACACACAATATTTACACTCTACAAGACCATTCTAGTGTTATGTCTGTGGACGTCTTCTGATGTACAATTCTACGTTATTGGTAAAAGCCACACACAAACCATGTATAAAACTCCAAGGTAGCCTCAAAATGCACCACTTTTACAAAATCATCTTTTGGTAGAGCACTTATTATTTGGAGTTATTTGTTATGATTCTTGTCTTATTGGACTTATGATATAATTTTCCCAACACTTCTCCCTATATAAAGAGGTATGGGGTTTCATTTGAGAATAAGACTTGTTATTTTCTCCGATTTAGTATCATAGTAGCGATCCTAGATCGACGTTCCAATATCTATCCCTCACAAGCCTCTGTACCCCTTCCACCAAAACCCTAATCCTCTTGGTGACACCCACAAGAGCCTCTACCGACACACCACCTATTGCCACCAGCCCCTGCAGGTAGCCGCCGCGGTCACAACGACTGTTAGCGCTTGCCACCGGCTACTACTAACCTTAGCAAGCCGCCTCCGACAACCACATGGCGTCGCTGCCCCACTGTAGGCGGCTGCGAGTGCTCCTCAAGGTCCTACAGGCCCGTTTCTGACCTCGGAGCGCCGTGTCCTCGTCGCCGGCAGATTGCGGCTATTCTCCTCGTTGCCTGTAGATCAGAACATTGTTCGTTTTGACGTGAGAGCATCGCCTCCTCATTGCCTGCAGGTCTAGGCTCCTTGCAGAGCCATCTACTGAAGGTCACATTGCCTCCTGCAGTGTTGTACCCCCTTCCGCTTGGTATGTATGGTGGGTAGTGGGGTTGGTGGCGTGATTTCCTTGTAGAAGAAGAAGCATTACACCCTTTAGAAGGGCTATTAGGACTTTTCCCCACACCTAACATGCGCTAAGTCATGATCTAAGGGGTACTTGTGATTTTTGAGATGTTATCTAGGGTCTTTCGATCTTAGATCTCATGTTCAAGAGATCACTTCTCTCTGATTGTGGAGTTTTCAGATCTGAATATTGATTTTAGATTGCATCTATGGCATCTTGTGGCAGTCCTAAGGCACGGTGGCCTCCTCAGATTCTTCGGAAGTGTCGTCAGTTACCGTTACAGACAACAAGGGTTAGAAATCTCATTTCTTTGTTCCTATCGCCAAGTTGAATGAGAACAATTATGCTAGATGGCCTCAGATGTTCCTCATAACTGCTAAGGGGCATGATAAGGAACACATATTGTTGGAGTTGAAGCCACAAGATAAAATAGAGAAAAATGCCACGTGGAAGAGAGATAATTCAATGGTCCGTGCTTGGATCATGAATTCTATTGAACCTCAGATTGGTGATGGGATTATGTACTACAAGATCGCCAAGGAGATATATGATTCTCTACATGACACATACTTCCATGAGAACTCTAGCAAAGTGTTTGATATTCACATTGGTATTGGTAGTCTCAAACAGGAGAGTCAGTCTCTTTCGCAGTACTACGCCACTCTAAAGGGGCTCCTTGAGAAATACAATGGCTGTCGAACTATCTGTACTTGTGTCACTCAGAGGGTGCATAGGAAGGAGTATGCCGTCCTACAGTTTCTTGATGGAGTTGAAGTAGAATATGAGGCGGCTAGGTCCCAGATCCTTACTCTGGTTGAGCTTCCATCTCTAGAGGAGCTTTATAGTCGTGTGAGTAGGGTGGTTGTTAGGCCACCCATGCCAGAGATTTGAAAGACTCCTGTGCTTGTTGCTGCTGCATGTGGAGGACATGGTGCTCCATCTACCAGGGGAGAGGGCGTGGTAGTCAGGGTACGAGTGGTAGATCTCACACCATTTGCTCGCATTGTAGAAAGATTGAGCATATAGAGGCCTCTTGCTGGACGAAGAATGGTCGACCTCCCATGGCCAAGCAAGTTGGTTCTTTAGAGGAGGTAAGCGACATGGTGTCCCATGCAGACTACGATGTTGTGGTGCAGCATCTCTCCCAATTGACCCAGGAGACCACTACTACTGCTAATACTGCCACCTTGGCCACTTTAGGGATACTTTTGCTCATAGGTCAGGTAGCATTGACGATGCTTTGTGGTTGGCAGATTCAGGCTCATCTCAGCATCTCAGTTGGGATGAAACATGTTTTAGACAGGTTCATGGTGTTCTCTCAGGGAGATCTGTGCAAGTAGTAGGTGGCAGGCAGTGTAGGGTTCATGGTAGAGGAGATGTGGCAATGACTCCTACACTAACACTGCCTAATGTTCTTTATGTTTCAGAATTTCTAATTACAAAAGACTTACACTGCCGTGCAATATTTGATGAGTCGGGCTGTATCTTTCAGGATAAACTCATTGGGAGGACGATTGGTGGCGGACATGAGGAGGGGGGTGTGTATCGACTGATCCAAACTCCATTTGCTATTATGTGTCAGGGCAAGGTTGCATTTAGTTCTGATACAACTCTTCAATGGCATCATCATCTCAGGCACCCCTCACTAGATAAGTTTCGATGCGTCATTCCTCATATTTCGCTAGCTACAAAGATTGTGTGATGCATGCCAGCTGGGAAAGCATCATAGAGCCAGTTTTCCTTCTAGTTCTTCTTAGAGTTCTACTGCTATCTTTGATTTACTGCACATAGATATATGGGGACCAAGTTGTGTCCTAGATAGACTGGGTAATAGATTTTATCTACTTATTGTGGATGTTTTTCTAGGATGTCATGATTATTTCTTTTGAAAAATAAATTTGATGTTGGATCAATGATTGAAATATTTATTTCACAAACAAAGACTCATTTTTCTACTATTCTGAAGATTGTATGATCTGATAATGCTCTAAAGTTCTATACATCGCAGTTGGCAGCCTTGTACAGATCTCTTGGGATTGTTCACTAGACATCCTATCCCCATACGTCGCAACAAAATGGTATAGTGGAAAGAAAGCACCGTTATGTACTTGATGTGGCTAGGACACTACTAATACAACATAAAGTGTCACAGGTGTATTGGGGAGATGTATTAACTGCGTGCTATTTGATTAACAAGTTGCCCAATTTAGCTATACAAGAACAAGTTCCTTGGTAGGTTCTCTATCCTGAGAAGGATTTATTTACTGTCCCACCTCAGGTGTTTGCTGGGTCACCTTTGTTCACATTCTTGGAGCTGGTAGAGACAAGTTGGCTCTAAGAATAGTGAAGTGTGTCTTTCTAGGTTACAGTAGCACCCAGAAGGATATAGATGCTATGACCCCCGTGGTAAGAAGCATTATGTGACTGCAGATGTTACATTTCATAAGTCCATTCTTTATTTTTCTACAGATGGTCATCAGGTGACATTTGAAAGAGGCTTGGCTCCTATGCTTGTTCCACCAATTCCCTTAGAACAAATCCATGTTACACATAATGAGGATATCGGTACCACAAAGACTTCTATGAGGCAAAAAGCTGAGATTACTCAGGTTTATAGGCTACCTGTGACATACAGACATCATGCATGGTGAGAAGAACACGCCCCCCACCACCTCAGCCACCTATCTCCTCTCCTGGTCAGGTATGGGTTGATACTGATGTGAGTTGTTCTTGTGGCGCTTGTGTAGGTTCCTCTAATGAGTATCCTACTCCTATTACTACTGAGCATATTGAGGAGGATCTCGATCTTCTTATTGCCATTTGGAAGGCTCCACGCAGTTGTGCCCAGTATCATACTGTATAGACAGTCTCTACTGTCAATTTTGGTAGTTCATTTGCTACTTTCACAGCTGCTCTCTCTACGACGCACGTTCCTACCTCTCATAAGCTGGCCATGTTGGATCCAAAATGGCGTCAGGCTAGGGAGGATGAGATGCCTGCTCTACGCTCTAGAGGTACATGGGACCTGACCACCTTGCCTCCTCATGGCAGAATAGTTGGGTGTCTTGGGTCTTTGCTTTCAAAGACAACCTAGATGGTACGATTTCTCACTACAAGGGGAGACTGGTGGCAAAGGGATTTACCCAAACGTATGGGATAGATTTCTTTGATACCTTCTCTCATATCGCTCGACTGTCTACTGTTCGGATTTTGATGTCTACAGCTACCCACTACGTCAGCCACTTCATCAATTGGATACGAAAAATGCCTTTCTTTTTGGAGATCTTTAGGAGGAGGTCTATATGGAATAGCCTCCTGGGTTTGAGGCTCTGAGGGAGTGTATATGTAAATTGAAGAAAGCCATCTATGGCTTGAAGTAGAGTCCGAGAGCATGGTTCCAGAAACTCTCAAAGGAGGTACAAGTCATGGGACTTGTAAGGTCTTCTGCTGATCACTCTTTATTTGTCAGGAAGAGTAAAAGAGGAGTGGTTGTAATCCTTGCCTATGTGGATGACCTGATCCTTACTGGAGATGACTTTGCTGGGATAGCTGAGGTAAAAAGGAAGCTGGCTAATGCTTTTGTGATGAAGGATCTAAGAGAGCTCAAGTACTTAGGATTGAAGTGGGCATGCAACGAAAAGGGCATTGTTCCTAGTCAACACAAATATGCCCTTGATATCTTGCAAGAAATAGGGATGATGGAGTCCAAATATGTTAATATACCTATGGATCCTAAAGGATACCTCTATGATGCTGAGTCTCCACCTATAAATAGCAAATCTTATAGGCAGTTAGTTGGTAAATTGTTGTATCTTACTATTACATGTTTAGATCTTTCCCTTGCAATGGGGAAACTCAACCAGTTCATGGACAAACCGACTAGGTAGCATTGGAATGCTGCTATACAGGTGCTTAGGTATGTAAAGAAAGCAACTGGCAGAGGTGTTTCATTTCATAGGGGCACATCTATGAGTGTTGTTGGCTATTCTAATGTCGACCATGCAGGGTGCATGACAGACAGGAAGTCAACAACTGGATTCTACACTTATGTGGTAGGCAACTTAGTAACTTGGAGAAGCAAGAAGCAGTAGGTGGTATCCAGGTCCAGTGCAAAGTCAAAATACAGGGCTACAGCTTAGACAGCTACAGAGATGGTCTGGGTCAGATCTGTGCTACATGATCTCCATGTTCAGGTAGAGGGACCAATGGAGATGAGATGTGATAATCGCACTACTACATATATTGCAAACAACTTAATGTTCCATGAGCGAACAAAGCATGTTGAGGTTAATTGCCACTACACTAGAGACTTGATACAAGTTGGAATCATTTACACTTCATCTGTATCTTCTGAAGATCATATTGTGGACATATTCACAAAGCTCCTTACTAGATTTGCTTTCAATAAGTGTTGTTCCAAGTTGAGTATCATTGATATATATGCTTCAGCTTGAGGGGGAGTGTTGGTAGAGCACCTATTATATTATTATTTTGGAGTTGTTTGTTATGGTTCTTATCCTATTGGACTTATGATGTAATTTTCCCAACACCCCTTCCAATATAAAGAGGTGTAGAGTTTCATTTGAGAACAAACTTGTCGAAGAAAATGACAAGTCTTGTTCTTAAATGAAACCCTACATCTCTTTATTATGTAAAGGTGCTGGAAAAATTACATCATAAGTCCAATAGGACAAGAACCATAACAACTCCAAAACAATAATATAATAAGTGCTCTACCAACACCATCCAACCAAGACCTTATTTCCAAAAGGAAATTTTTAATTACATGGCCAAGATAAGAATGACTTTGAAAGAAGTGGGAAGCAACGAACCTTAGTTTATTTTAAGAAATCCCACACCCCTTTATATAGAAGAGATGTGTAGGAAAATAACACTACATGTCCAAAGGGAAAGAAAATAAATAACAAACATGCAACATAATAAAAAATATACTGGGGATATGTCAACACTCCTCCTTAAGTTGGATCATAGATGTCAATCATGCTCACCTTGAAACATGTATCAAACACTCTACGTAATAAGGGCTTCGTGATGATATCGGCTATCCAGTCATCTGAAGCAACATATGTTGTGCGCAACACCTCACGCTGGATCAAATCTGTAGTATAGTGACAATCAACTTTCACATGCTTGGTACGCTCATAGAACATTGGATTGTTGGCAATATATGTGGTGGTCCTATTGTCACATCTCATTTCCATAGGTCCTCAATATGAACATACAGATCCCGCAACAAAGATCTAATCTAAACCATCTCAGTAGCAATCTGGGCCATGGCATTGTATTCTGACTCAGCACTAGAACGAGAGACCACAACCTGCCTTTTACTCATCAAGGTAACCAGGTTACCTGCAACAAAAGTGCAAAAGCCTGTAGTAGACTTTCTATCTGTAACACACCTTGCATAATCTGCATCTGAATATCCCACCACAGTCATAAGTGTCCCAGCCTCAAAGAGAATTCCACGTCTAGGTGCTTTTCTCAAGTACCTAAGCACCTGCATAGCAACCTGTCAGGATTGCTTGGTTAGCCTATCCATGAAGTGACTAAGCTTGCCTAATAGCAAGTGCAATATCGGGCCGTATAATGATTAGATAGAGTAGCTTGCCAACCAACTGTCTGTACGATATGCTATCATCTATCTCTGCCTCCTTATCATGAAGATGTGCTTTGGGGCCCATAGGAATATTGGCTTGCATAGACCCCAGCATACCCATCTCCTGAAGAGCATCCAACGCATACTTGCGTTGAGAGAGAACAATCCCATTTCTGCTCATAAAAACCCCGATCCCTAGCAAGTATCTAAGCTGGCCCAGATCCTTCATAACAAACTGTCGTGTAAAAGACTCCTTGACCTGACTTATCTCAGCCTCATCATCATCGATGATAATCAGATCATCCACAAACTAGGAGTGCCACCATGCTATTCTTCGTTTTCCTGACAAACAGCAAATGATCTGAGAAAGATCTCTACATCCCCATCACATAGCAATCCTTTGGATCAAGCATAGCTTGCTGGTATGTGATGGAATGTATGAGACAGTAAGTGCTTGGCAGAATCTATTAAACTCAGAACCAATACCATCAATAGCCAAACTATCTGCAATATGGTATCTGGACTCACATGTGCAGGGTGCCTTCCTAATGGCAATATGATTCTCATAATTGTCTAGTACCTCTATCTGGACGTTTGTAGAAGGAACATCACTACTATTGTGATCAACACTATCGGAGGATTAGGTCTAACCAAACTGTCACTATCGCTAGATACCATTTGAACCTGTGGAGCATCATCCGCTAGTAGGGAAGGTAGCCTTTGTAGTGTCGTATGAGGTTTACTATACGTGCACATCGGACCATGCAATATCTAAAAATCATCCAAGGAGGTCATGGAACTTGAAAAAGCAAGCTGAAAAGTGGAGACCGAAATTCCCTCCAAAAGAATAGGAGGAATAGGCATGGGGGTGTGATGTGTACACATCTAATTAGTCTAATTTACCTATTTATGCACGTTCCTAGGGTCATATAAGCCTCATGCATTATAAATATTGCACAATATGTATCACCATGCATTTAGATTAATTTATACAAATTGTATGTTAATTTACCCTTTTTTGTGATTAAGGGACATGGTGATATTTATCTGGGCCTCAGATTGAAGATCCAACAGTACGAATCTAACCAGGTAATGATCGGAGTTCAACGCCTCAGAGATCGCCCTGATCGGATCTCCATAGCATCAGATGCAGTCCGAGGAATATCAGAGGCCAAGGGGCAAGGTGGTGAAAAATTCATACCTCAGATGACAAATCCAACCGTACGGATGGGTTCGGATCGACAATCGCAACCCAACGACGCAAAAATCGGTTCAATCCGACATCCGTTACACCATTTATGAGCAATAAAAGATGGACGGTCCAAATGATGTCACATGGCACCATCCTAGCCGCCCAAGACCGCCCGCAGGACTCCATCCGTACCATCAGATCTCAACCGTTGGATCGAGATCCAACGATCATGAACCCGTAAGCATTAAAACACAAATGCAACACACTTGCGCTCGTAGTGAGTTGAGCGAACGCCCTATCCAAACCGTGCGGTGCACGTTCAAGCCGCGGCAAGGGGGATTTAATCCACGAAGAGCGAAGCGCACTCAATTGCTTGAGCGATCAAGATTGGGCGGTCGTCAAGCTTCCACACGGCATAATCTCGTGAGTCGAATGTACAATCGCACTAAATGCGCGCGATGACGTGCCACCTTAAGACTACCGAAGGCCTTCTCAACCGTCCGATCTAAATAAGGCGCAATCTAAAGCCTCAATAGCTAAAGCTCAAGCGTCGCACGCGGTATCAGATCTACATCGGACGGCTTGGATTAGACCACGCGCCTCAACAGCAGAAGATGAGGCATCGACGTGGCCGCACGAGACATCTGAACAACGATGAACGGCTCATGATGCATGTGCGCTTTCAACAACGCTTGTCTACAGCGACTTGTACATCCGTCACTAAAGGTCCTACATTCAATTTTAAAACTTTAGAAGGACCTTTTTACCCTTGAACTCCATCTATAAAAGGGCACATATCCCCTCATCATTCATCATCCCTTCTCTTCTCTTCTCACCCTCTCTAAAACTCTAAAGAACTAGTCACATACCCGGGATGCTCCACTAAAGTCTTAAAAGTAATCTTTCCATCTTCTCACCCCCGTTCGTAAAGTGCCCATGACTGTCCTTTCGCCGCCATTCGAGAAGCGGATCCCGCTGTGACACCGCCCTATTCCATCCTCTGTCCTCCAGCTCCGTTCTCCCTCGTCCAGCATCTCACCACCCTCTTCCGAGCACTCTGTCAACACGGCTCGTCCTCCAGCATCTTTTTATCACTTTCTAGTGTAGATTTTCAGCTTTGCAGTTGTAGCAAGTAGATATAATGAGCATGCTCCTATGATTATAAAATATTTATTCATTCTCTCCCTATTTTCTCTTTCTCTATATTATTCTCTTTTCTATTGTTTATTGTTTAAGTAGAATAGCTTGTGTAGATTAATTTCAACCAGCTAATATGTTTTATAAAAATAATTCCAAACACGATTTTTCATCAAATGTTTGCCTCCCTGTATTCGACCTGTGACTCACAAGAGTTTTGGTAAAATTTATTTGATAACGGATTTTCTTGCAAATTTTACAACTCGGGTTTTCAAAATCCAACTTTTTACAACAAATTTCTAACTCATCAAAGCCACATCATCATGATAACTCATCTATCCAACAACAAAAAAGAATGGTGTGGTCTCATGGAAGGTCACATCAGCGCTAGCATAGTGTCTGCTATGGATTGGATCGTAACATCGGTACCCCTTCTAACTCTTGGAGTACTCTAAGAACATGCACTTGACAGCACGAAGAGCTAGCTTGTCACAACCTGGTGATGACACAGGAACGAAAGCAACACACCCAAAGGTCTTGGGAGACACATGGAAAAGCTCACCATCTGGATATAGTAGGAGAATCGGTATTTACTCGTGGAGAACTAAGCTCAACATTCTATTAATGAGATAACACGTACTCAAGGCTGCATCCCCCCAGTATCTTTGCGGAATGCTGTAGTGGATAAGAAGAGTACAGGCAACCTCCAATAGATGTCTATGTTTCCGCTCTGCAACCTCGTTATGCTGCAAGATATGGGGACTAGTTTGGTGGATGATCCCACAAGCCCTTTAGAACTCTGTAAGTCTCGCAGTACAAAACTCAAGAGCATTATCTATCTATACAGTTTTCACGGTGGTAGAGCACTGTGTCTTGATCTCCAAGAGGAGTCTCTGTAACACCTCTAACATCTGCTTTGTTCCTTAAAAGGAATATACATGACACTCTGGAGAAATCATAAACTACAAGATAATAACGATGTCCCATCTTGTCTAGAACTCTACTCGATCCCCAAACATTCATATGAAGTAGCTCAAAAACAGTTGTTGATCCAGGAGAAGTATTGGCATGAAAAGAACGATGATACTTACCCAACCGGCAGGTGTCACACTAAATGGTAGTGGCAAGTGAGATATGTGGATTCACCCTCCTAAGGCGATCCAGAGGCAAATGACCTAGACGAAATGCCACTAGCGATAGTCTTCTAAGTTAACTTATCCTGGACGGTACAACCAACATTATCGAAGATAACCCTACAATTAAGGTCCTTCGTAATCCTACTCATCGACAATAGGCTCATGGGAAACTCCAACACATGTAACGCTCTCGGCAGCCGCTAACCAATAGTAGGAGCGTGTCTTTCATCAACTACCTGCACAATTCTCCCTAGTGCAATAGGATTGAGTGACTGGAAATAACTCTGATCGCCATAAAGATGCTGCGACGAACCAAAGTCAACCAACCATCTTGCACCATGGTGACTCCTGTCATGCTCTTGATGCATTAAGCCTGCATATTCCACCATCCCTGTCGCAGTGGCGGTATCCAATGCCATCTCTGCTCCTCCTAAGACTGACATTGTGCCTAGCAGGGACCAACGGATCAACCGACCAAACAGAACTCTCCAAAATCATATTTGAAATCATTTTTTTTTCCAGATTTGCAAAATCATTATTACTCACAAGAAAGAGTGATGTAATATGAAATCCAAATAATCTCTTCCTTGGAAATCAAGTTAGAATCACATAGCAAGCCCTCCGAGGATGAGAAGGCACATGCTAGGGCTAGGAGGGACCCTTAACAGCCCCCAAAAGGACTACTGCTGCTCAGGTTGTTGGCGTAAGGGTAGCACAGGCCCACCGGTGGCACTACTGCTAATCGGCAGCACCCCTGCTGCCGCTACTACTATAGATCACCGCCTCCACCGTCGCTCCTGCCAACACTGTTGCTGCAAATCTAGGCGATGGTGGCATGAAGAGGCAAGGAGAGGAGGATTTAGGGATTTAGTGGATTAGATCGAAGGCCTATTTCGGTGGGACACCGCTCTGATATTAAGTGGAAAAGAACAAATAACCTTAATTTATTCCAAGAAACCCCACATCCCTTTATATAGAAGAGAGGTGTGGGAAAGTAACACTACATCTACAAAGGGAAAGAAAATAAATAACAAGCATGCAACATAATAAAAAATAAACTAGTAAGAATATGCCAACAAAAGAAAAACATAAATTAGACTTCGATTTTAATAGAAAAACCTAATATAACCGAGAAAATTCATTATATAACAAGTTAATGATGATGTCCCAACGGATCAGGAATTTGATAGGTCCAAACATATGCAATAATTCAAATTATGACTTTGACCCCAAACAACAATTCGGTAGGTAACTCTTATGGTGCTTCATAAGCTGACATACTTCATGGTCACTCTCTAGTGTAGGTAAGAACCGGAGAATGACAAACGTAAAGTTTGACAAAAGGTTTTTTTTTTAAGGGAAAAGAAGGCTTAACAAGAGAAGTTAACCCCTGTTAATCCCCTAAAATTTTCACTAAAGAGACGCTAATTGCACCACAGGTTACAAATTGCACTAAAATGATGCAAAACAATGTTAATAGAAAAATTCTCCCCTTTAAAGATCAATGCATTATGCTCCAATCAAATGTTCCAAATGAAAATAAAAACCCTCCTAACATAAATTTTGACAAATGAATGTTACCTAGATGAAGGTGCCACTGAAGACTGGAGGTGGGGATAGGATGGTAATACAGGAAGCATATAATGACTAAAGCATCAGCATGCTCCCCATTCTTCATAGCTTCCACTAATCAACTTTCCAATTGGAATATCCTAAGAAGTATACAAGGAAGGCTCAAATATAGCCTGATGGTTCAGCTCCTTATCCTACTAATATAAAACAAGTTATAGGAAGTTGGAAACAAGTAACACATTAGTCAATATCAGATTTGGTATAACATAAATCTCCCCTTCATTAGTAATGGGAGAGTGTCTCCTATCCACAAACCAAATTATTAGCCTTGTTGGAGCTGGTCTAACAGTAAGAAAGCATGCCGATGACTGCAGAATGATAGAATGCCTAACAATCCACAAGCCGATGAAGTTCATAACTAGCAATCTACATAAATAAAGCAACCGATATATTGGTATATATCCATCAATGTGGGTCACATCTCTAAAGCTGCCATGTCTTCCTCCATGTCATATTTTCAGCCATAGGTCAAGGTCAAGCATGGCTCGCTAATGAATAGTAGGTGATGTAATAGTAAAGATTGCTAGAGTAAACTTCCTGAATCAAGCGCTTAGATGCTCAAGATTGAAATGGTTGGATATGGGATGGATTTCACATATTTGTTTGCCCTTAAGCAATATGTGGATCCATATCTTCCTGAACATCTTCTTTCCATGTAATCACCACCATTATCAGGACCTTCATCTAGAGCATCCACCTCTAGATCAACAGTTGTTGGGTCTGCATTATACAAAGAATCTAGCAATTGGAGGAGTCGAGGCATGATACTAGAATAGCTAGGTTAAGGTTTCTGATCAAGGTATCCTCTTTTGCAAAAGTCATCCAAGTATAGGCACGGTTGCAACCTCTAAAGATTCTACGATCTAGCAAGGGGGAAAAATGATATAGGCTAAAAGAAGGCTAGCTGTTGAGAAATACGTTTCATCTATCTGTATTGCGAAACCCTAGGCTTCTACTTATAGAGAGGAGGCCCAAGGGGGAAATAGCATACAAGACCCTCTACTATAATGTTGAGTTTGACGCAATCTGGAAGCGTGGAGGCTCTTCCACATGAGGATAATGGGCAGAACCAGGTGCTAACAGCAGTCCCTGTTCTCACGACAGGGAAGAGAGAGAGGGTGCAGCTGCCAGTTGACAAGAAGAAAGAGAGGAGAGACAGTTGTACTTTTGGAAATTTTGTTTATTTAACTCAAAGATAAGATAAAAGGAAAGACTCTCTTTGATAGAGAGAGAACACATCACAATCCTCTAAAATAAGAAACAAAATAAATTCTAATCTAATCAAATCTTCTAAAAATAGGAAAGATCAAATCCTCAAACAAAGTTTCTTAAACCAAATTTAGACCACAAACTTGGACCACAAGACATACCAAAAATCTCATAGGACTAGTGCCCCTTTGGGTGCCGACTGGACTGCCACGATAGGGAAGAGAGAGAGCGTGCCGGTGCAGCCGCCAGTTGAGAGGAAGAGAAGAGAGGGAGTTGTATTATTGGAAGAATTGTTGGAAGAAAGAATTACAAAGACTCTTTTATAGAGAGAGAACACATCACAATCCTCTAAATCAAGAAACAAAATTAATCCTAATCTAATCAAATCTTCTAAAAATAGGAAAGACCAAATCCTCTAAAACAAACTTTATAAAACCAAATCTACCAAACTAAAGACCACCAAACTTAGACCACAAGACATACCAAAAATCTCATAGGGCCAGCACCCCTTTGGGTGCCCACTGGACTGCCACTGACATGGCTACCATGTGTCACTGCCACATGGCACTTTTATGCCCAACATATAAGATAATAAAAGAAAAGATAATAACAAAAAAAGATGGGAACAAAAAATGTGACAAACACTGAACACCCCTCTCAAGTTGGAGCATTGATGTCAATCATGGCCAGCTTGAAATAGCATCCGCCAAATGTAGAACGAGGTAGAGCCTTGGTAAACATATATGCTGCCTAATCTCCAAACGAATGTTCAGTGTGGATGTACCCTTTCTTGATCAAATCCCTTAAATAATGACAGGTTACTCCCACATGCTTAGTTCACTCATGAAAGACGATTGTTGGCAATGAATGAGGTAGCCTTGTTGTGACATCTCATCTCCATAGGATTGGTAACTAGAATATGAAGATCCATGAGTATTAACTAAGTCCACATAAGCTCAGTGATAGCTTATGCCATGGCCCTATATTTGGATTCTACACTTAACCCGGCCACTATGGTTTGTTTCTTACTTCGTCATGTAACTACATTTCCTCTCACAAATGTGTAGAAATCGGTAGTTGACTTCTTATCCTTTGGGCATCCAACATAATCTGCATTAGTATATGCCATCACCCCTAAGGAATCATCTTCAGTAAACAATAGTCCTTTCCCTGGAGCAGTCCTTAGCTCAAAATCATGATTGCCGCATCTTAATGAACTCTACGAGGTTTGCCCATGAATTGACTCACCTTGCTGACTACAAGGGCAACGCCAGGTCATGTAAACGACACATACTTCTTTCCCACAAGACCTCTAAATAGACTCGCATCTACCAAGGTGAAATAATCTTCGTATAGGTGCACATTAGGAACTCCGCTTATGTTGAGGTTCGTATACCTTTTCATTGCCGATCCCAAGCCTGGGTAAAAGAGGGTTATGTTAGGTAGCTAACAGCCAGTGTAAAATTTGTCGGATCTTTAAACATGGATTCGAGCAAACACTTAGATTTCGTTGGGACGTTCCCTACTTGCAACGTGCTGCATTGGCGCCTGGGTGTAGTGAAAAATGAGCAAGGGTTCTTGCATGAGGAACGCATGTGAGAAAAGAAATTAATTTCGCTACATCGTCGCCCAGATGTAGTCCAAAATAAGGAAGGATTCTCGCATGAGGAATGCATGCGAGTAAAGAAGCTAGTTCCACCACTTCGCCATCAAAGTGTGTCACAAAGGATGTTGACATTCAGTAGTTGGAATATTGATACTTTGACCAGCAAGCTCATGGAGATTGCGGATATAATGATAAGGAGAAGGATTCAAATTCTTTACCTTCAAGAGACTAAATGGGTTGGAGAAAAAGTAAAGGAAATCGAGAGAATAGGTTTCAGCCTGTGGTACTTAGGAAGGGACAAAGGTAGAAACAGCGTGAGCATTATAATTCATAAGGATTTGAAGGAGAGTGTGGTTAGGTTAAGAGATTGGGTTATCAAATTATTTTGATAAAATTAGTCTTAGAAGAATAGATCTTGAATGTCATTTCAGTTTATGCACCTCAAGTTAATCTGGAGGAAAGAATAAAGAACAAATTTTGAGAGGAGCTTGATATGATAATTCAAGAAATCCCATGGAGAGATGATTTTCTTGGGTGGAGATTTAAATGGGCATGTGAGAAAAATGCTTTAGAGTATACACGGGTGCATGAAAATCTTGGTTTTAGTGTTAGGAATGAAGGGAAGATTTTCCTTAATTTTGCAATGGCTTATGATCTTTTCATAGCAAATACCTTCTTCAAAAAATAAGAAGAGCATTTCATTACCTATAAAAGTGACTTAACAAGAACGCAGATTGATTACTTTGCTTTGAGAAGAAGATATTGTTTATCTTGTAAAGCTTGCAAGATTATTCCAGCGGAGAGTTAAACTGCTCAACATCGTCTTTTGGTGTTGGATGTTCATTTGAAGAAGGCAAAGAAGAGAAAATTGGTATTTAAGAATTTGATAATTAAATGATGGAATCTTAAGAATGAGCAAGTGAGATTTAAAGAGAAGATGACGCAACAAAAGATTTGAAATCTTGATGGTAGTGCAGATGAAATGTGGTTAAATATGGCAAACTGTATTAGGAAGGTGGCAAAGGAGGTGTTAGGCGTGTCTAAAAGAGGTTCCAGGACAAAAGGAGGCTTAGTGGAGTAGTGAGGAAGTGCAGGAGAAGCTTAAAATTAAAAGAGCCTGCTTTAAAACCTTATATCGAGATAAGACCGATGAAAATATGGAAAACTATAAAAGAGCAAAGAAAGAAGCAAAGAAAGTAGTTAGTAAAACAAAAGCAAAAGTTTGGGAGCATTTTTATAAGAAACCTGATTGATTCTAAAGAAGGTAAAAAAGATAACTTCAAGTTAGCTAAAGCAAGAGAACGGAAAGCAAAGGACCTTACACATATAAGGTGCATCAAGGATGAAGAAGGGTGCTTATAGCTAGTGATGATATAAAGACAAGATGGAAAAGATATTTTCATAAGCTTTTTAATGAAAAATAAAAGAATGATATCACCTTAGGGGAGTTAGCCAACTCAGAAGATTATGTGAATCGGGCAAGTTATCAAAGGATACAAAAGAAAGAAGTAGAAGAGGCTTTGAAGATGATAAAAAGTGGGAGGGTTGTTGAGCCTGATGATATTCCTATAGACGTTTAGAGAGTGATGGGAGAACGGGGTATAACTTGACTCACAAAATTATTTAATACTGTTTGGAGAGGTAAGAAGATGCCAGAAGAATGAAGGAAAAATTTTGTGGTATCTTTATACAAGAACAAGGGAGACATACAAGATTGTTCCAACTATAAAGGTATTAAATTGATGAGTCATACAATGAAACTTTGGGAGAGAATAATTGAAAGATGGGTAAGGCAAGTCTCTGTAGTAATTGAAAATCAATTTAGCTTTATACCAGGCTGGTCTACTATTAAGGCAATACATCTCTTGAGACGTATGATGGAGGCCTACAAAGTCAAGAAAAAGGATTTATATATGATTTTTATTGATTTAGAGAAGGCCTATGATTCTATCCCAAGAGACATCCTGTAGAGAATTTTGGAGAAGAGACAAGTGCCAATTTTATATATCAACCTCATAAAGGATATGTACTATGGAGCTGCAACTTGTGTAAAGACTAAGGATGATTTGGCGGACTACTTTGATATCACCATTGGTCTACATCAAGGATCGACTTTAAGCCCTTATCTTTTTGCCTTGGTCATGGATGAGTTGACGAAGCATATCCAAGCTGAGGTACCATGGTGTATGCTTTTTACTGATAACATTGTGTTGGTTGATGAAACAAGAGATGGAGTGAACAGAAAACTTTAGCTTTGGAGAGAAGCCCTGAAAGATAAACGATTATGCCTAAGTAGAACGAAGACTGAGTATATGGAATGCAAGTTTAGTAGTAGAGGGAACAATGAAGGGATGGATGTAAAAATTGGACAAGAGTCCATTCCAATGAAAGATGTTTTTAAGTACTTGGGATCCATTTTCCAACAAGATGGTGGAATTGATGATGTTACACATAGAATTAATACAGGGTGGTTGAAATGGAGGGATGCATCTGGTGTTCTCTATGATAAGAGAGTTCCTTTAAAAGTAAAAGGAAAATACTATCGAGCTGCGGTAAGACCAACCATGTTGTAGGTTCTAAATGCTGGGTTATCAACCATAAACATGTACAGAGGATGTCTGTGGCAGAAATGAAGATGTTAAGATGGATGTGTGGTCATACAAGAAAGGATCGTATTTCAAATGAGATTATTAGAAAAAATGTTAGGGTGGCACCAATAGAGGATAAAATGAGGCACATCTAAGGTGGTTTGGACATTTACAAAGAAGGTCACTAGATGCTCCAGTTAGGAGATGCGAAAAGTTGGAGGCTGAACCCGCTAAGAGGGGTCGAGGAAGACCAAATAAGTCTTGGAAGGAAACTATTGAGTATGACCTCAATTACTTTAATTTAAGTTCTGAAATAGCTGAAAATCAATGTGTGGAGGTAAAGATTCCATATAGTCGACCCCACTTAGTGTGGGAAAAGGCTTGGTTGTTGTTGTATAAGTGCACATTAGGGTCCATCGAAACAAAAGTCAATTTGGCACCCAGCATGCATGTCTCCTAGAGAACATCAAGTGCATACTTTCTCTAAGAAAGTACATCCCATGCATTGCAAGTAACTTCGATACCAAGGAAATATCTGAGTGGTTTCAAACCCTCTGTGACAAAATGTTTCGCCAAAAATTCCTTGGTAGTGGTTATGTCGCTAACGTCATCCACTGTCAAGATGATGTCATCAACATAAACTAATATCACAACTTGCCCTTATGTTTTCTCCCTTACAAATAAGGAATGATCTACGGTAGACCTCTAGAATCCAATATGCTCAATCACTTCAAATACTTTCTGAAAGCATGCACATGGGCTCTATTTAAGGTCATAGACGGCCTTATGTAATTTGTGAACCTAAGCATATAAACCTTTTCCTGGAGATCTCCATAAAGGAATGGATTCATAACAGTTAAAGTTTGTGGGAATTGAAAAGTTTTATTCCTTGGAAACCCTACACCTCTTTATATAGAGAGAGGTACATAAATTACATGAGAGGACCACATGAAATAATAAAATAGTAGAAACACCACAAAACAGCAAATAAGGAGGTATTGTATCACTCTCCCTCAAGCTGGAGCATAGATGTCAATCATACTCAACTTGTCACAACAAATATCAAAAGTAGCTTTGTTCAAGGGCTTTGTGAAAATATCTACCGTTTAGTCCTCTAAAGCAACTAGGGCTATATAGATAATACTGAATGAGGTCATTAGTATAACGACAATTTCCACATGCTTCGTGCGCTTATGAAACATGGAGTTATTAGCTATGTAGGTGGTTGCAAGATTGTCACATCTCATCTCCATAGGTCCTGTCTGCATATGCAAATCTCTCAGAATGGACTATACCTAGACCATTTCAACAACAGTTTTGAGCCATAACTGGATACTCTAACTCGACACTAGATCTAGATACCACAGTATGTTTTTTACTTCTCCATGTCACTAGGTTCCCTACCACATTAGTACAAAACCCCGTAGTAGATTTACGATTTGCAAGACACCCAACATAATCTGCATCAGAGCATCCTACAATAGTCATAGGAGACCCCTTACGGAATAACAAACCACAACCTGGTGCCTTCTTTAAGTACTTCAATACTTGCATTACAGCATTCTAATGCTGCTTGGTTGGCTTCTCTATAAATTGACTAAGTTTCCCAATTATAAGGGAAATATCAGGTCTAGTAATAGTAAGAAATAGAAGCCTCCCAATCAGCTGCATGTAGCTCCTATTCTCCACAGGTTCTACATCCACGCCATACAGGTGCACTTTGGGATTCATGCGAATGTTAGTTGTCTTGGCTCCTACGAACATCAAGTGCATATTTCCTCTGACTCACCACAATGCCATCTTTTCCTCTGGCCACCTCAATGCTCAAGAACTATCGTAGGGAACCTAAATCTTTCATGACAAACTGTGCTGCCAGTTTCTCCTTGACCTCTACTATTCCAGTAGCATCATCACCACTTATGATAAGATCATCAACATATACAAGCACAACCACACCTTTATCAGTTTTCCTGGTAAACAAGGAATGATCTGAAGCGAACCTCTTCAGATCCATGCCTTCCACAACCTTTGACAATTTCTGGAACTATGCACAAGGACTCTGCTTAAGTCCATAAATGGCCTTCTTTAGCCTACATACACACTTCCCCTCAATCTCAAAACCAAGGGGTTGTTGCATGTACACCTCCTATTGTAGATCATCATAAAGGAAGGTGTTCTTCACATCCAACCGATGGAGATTCTAATCTCTATTTGTTGCTACTAAAAGGAGGATCTACACGATTGGGAGCCTTGCCACTGGTGAGGTGTCAAAAAAGTCCACCTCATAAGTTTAGGTAAACCCTTTAGTCACTAAGTGAGCCTTATGCTCAGAAATAGACCCATCAGGGTTGTATTTCAAGGTAAAGACCCATCGACAGCCTACAACATGAGCTCCTACAGGCCTCGATGTAAGCTCCCACGTGCCTCTAGAACAAAGGGCATCCATTTCCTCCTTCATGGCCTGATGCCATTCGAAATGAAGCATGGCCTCCTGATGTGAGGCAGGCAGATGAGAAGCTGACAGAACCATCGTAAAGGCAGCAAATGAAGTACCCAAGTCATCACAAATGGATGCCCCTGCAACTCGATAATGTTGATGGTAACACCATCATCCGTAATAACTAACTTAAATTAGCTCAATTCCAATGATAAATGCCCCTTAATACTCATCAGAAGGTCATAATACTGTCCTGAGTTGGATTTAACGATAAGAAGAGAAAATAAGTTAATTCTATTGTTTTAACATCTAATCACAGTTGCATATTAACTGCAGGGTTAATCAGGGCTTAATCTGTAAAGCCTCAAACCTCGACTCTAGAGTCATTTGACTTAAGCGTGCAATGACGAACCCGTCGACATTTTCAGTGTGCAAGTCAGAGCTGCATGAGAAAAAAAGAAAGCATGTGATGGACACGAAAACCCATGTGTTTTCATTTTTGCAATCGAGACCTTGAATCAATAATCCAAAAGTATAGTTAGCTTCTCGATGTCATGAGGATTCCATCAGTATATTCCATGCGACGATCGGATCTCGGATATGTGAACCGTGTGCAAACCACGAGCAAACCCACGAGTGACCCGCTGTGGGAATCGCACTATGCAAATGACCTTCATTTGGAAATTCGTGAATTTTGTTGGATTCCTCGTCCTACAACATTTCCGACGATACATGTTCCGTGGGAATCAAGACTCATTTGACATTTTGGAATGCATAGATTTAAGGAATTATATATATATATCTATATATATTATTTTGTGAAAATCCTAAAACTAACCCCATATATCTCGTTTCCCCCATCCCTTCTTTCCCTCACCTATAAAACAACTTACGCACATGTAACAACAAATCCCACTGCATTTGTTATCCACCGAAACCCACTTATCCTAAGACCCAAGAAACCACCGTCATCAGCAAAGTCGTAGAGAGGGGGAGAAAGACCGTACGGGGAAGAAAGAGAGAAAGGAAGAAAGAAAAATTAGAGAGAAAGAGAGCCTTCCCCCTCCTTGATCCTCCCTTTTCTCCCTCGTTCTCTTCTCCTTTGCACTCTTTCACTCACACAGGGAGAGGGAGGTGTGAAGAGGTAGGTAGGCGGCAGCAGCACCCATGGGTTCGTGGGTGTACACCGTAGGGGATGATGGAGGGAAGGAGAGGAAGGGACGTAGAGGGTCACCGGAGGGGCTACGGCGGACAGCGAGCGCAGCAATGGCCGGCCATGGCTGGGATCGAGGATCAGAGGGATGAGCGTAGCCGACGAGGAGTCGTAGCAACCAGACCGTGGCGGAAGAGGGCTGACGAAGGGCCCATGGTGACCAAGGAGTTGAGGAGGAGATCGGCGGCAAGGTCAGGCCGATGTTGAGGATCACAGGCAACCCATGCACGTGCGTGCATGGGTTGGTGCAGCTCGTCCTGGTAGAGATAGAGGGTAAGAGAGGAAGGTCAAGGAGGTCACCCGAGGAGGCGGACGGCTGACAGATGGCCAGCGAGGGTCCAGCGAGGGTCGTCGAAGGTGGATCGGCTGGGGAGGCCGGCCATGGCGTCGAGAAGGGGGGCCGAACGAAGAAGAAATGGAGAAGACGTACAAGGGGGGTTTAGATTTGAAAAATTATGCTTAAGAAGTTATAAGTTCGTATTATTACGTATAGGCCCCCTGATAGCTATTTCTTTATTTGATTAATTTAAGGAGCCACTGGAATCGTCTCTCCTCAAATTACGCAACCGTCATTTCTAAACTTAATTTTGAAAATTATTTATTTCATAAACATTTCAGTAAAGCCCCCGTGAGATTTTAATATATTCCTTACATATCTAGATGATTTAGTCCCCGGAGCAAGTATGGAATATGTGGGCCTCTAGAGTACATAAGCACGCATTACGAAGTCACCTTAACCCTCCAGTGATGTTAGGTAAAGTTGCTTCCCTTTTTCCATGTCATTGTCTATATTATGACTTTCTTCGTGTGTTGCACCGTTTAGTGTGCGTTGTCTTTTGCTAAGAACGGACCCATTTTAATATTTCTTGCTATCTTGAGTACTTGAATATTAAATATGGATGTTGCAAATCAAGTTGTTGGCTTGGATTGTGAATAATCAAATTAATATAGATAATTGCTGGATTAAAAGGAGTCAATAATTTATTAAACCATTTTCATGAATTGAATGAATTATAAAGCACTTAGAATATGAGATGTGGTTTTATCATCACATGTACGAAAGAAATTCTATTTTTAGTAAAACTGACATCATCAGGATGATTAAATAATAATTTGATTGGAACCACGATCAAAAATTGAAAATTCCCTAGAAGCGGATAAGATGGAAGATAATGTGAATATTTGTTAATTCTGGAATTAATAATGTAAAATTAGTAAGGATGGTTTAAATGGATGAAAATGAAAGATATAATTATCTAAAATGGATTAAATAATCAATACGACGATTTTGTCAAAAATTAAAAGAATTGGATAATTGGTTTCAGCCCGTTACTCATCGGATTTGGCTATAGCTTTAGTCTACTAGACCGGTTATGGGTTTAGGGAGTTGGTGGCCTCCCTACAACTCTTTGGTTAGGCTTAGCGGCCAATTGGGATAGCAGGATGCATGGCTCAAGGGTTGGAGTTGGCTTTCTTTACTCGACTGATGGGTGGGTTGTTGGCTGTCTATGGTTCAACGTGTGTAGCTAGCACATGTTCACACCATACGATGTAGCTACAACCACTTTCCACAGTGACCCCAAAGTGACGAAGAGTGGTGACTTGATGGCTATAAGTCATCTTCTCGACCAGGAGGGTGACTTATACCGGTCTTGTACTACAGAAAGTTAGGTCTCGAGCTCTGAGACGTTGCTTGAAAAGTTGTGGACTATAATCACTTGGGCTCCAATATACGAGATATCTAATAAATTGAGTTATTAAAGCTATAGTGTAACCATTTTTCTCTTACCCTTTGTTACCGTTGTACTCCATTATTGTTTCTACTCTACTTAGTTTTTACCAACATGTTTCTCAATTCCATACTAAGGTGTATGTGGCAATTCACAAAATGATTTCCGTTGAACATCTATTTGACTTATATACTGCGGTAAACCTCTGGTCAGTATTAAATTTCTATTTATTTAGTTGATGCAATATGATTAGTTTGTTGGATATGTTTATATTTTATAATTATGTGTTGGGTGACTGCGATCTTGTGGTTGGGTTGTGCTAGTTAGCACATGGTGACCTGGGTTTCGTCGCTTAGCGGGACTCAAGTCGTTACGTAATCTAAGGTCAAATGAACTTAATTTCCCAAGAAGTGAGCTCAAACTGACTAAATCAGTGTTTTCTGCATTTTGAGGATTATTTTAACAATAAAAACCCTAATTACAGCCTTCAGTTAAACGAGCTCTGGAAAAAATAAATCTAATCTAATACCTTCTAAATATTATTTTAAAACATTCCATGAGGTTTGGAACCATCATTTTAACCAAAGGAACCCATTTTGACCAAAAGCAGAGACTTAGGCAGGAATTTACTTTGTTTTGGGCTTCAGTGTAAATTACCAAGTCAAACTGTGTCAAAAACTAAATCTAAGGTTACCATTAGATTCCTTGGGTCTAAATTAAGTTAACCCTAAATTTTGAGCACAATCGGAATCTATCTTAACCTAATTTACATTTTAGCCCATTTAACTCAACTTATTACATAATGCCCCTAAATCTTTGATTTGCATTGCATCTAGGTCCTCCTTCAACGTACCTAAACAAGGCAACCTACAGCAGATATCCATGACCCAAACCCATAAGATTCAAGGGAGGATTTCTCCTCCCAATCTCGTCCAAATCCCTCCAAATTTGGAGCAATTGATCACAAGAGGAACCTCTCCCATTTGCAGCAGATCTTGTGCCCCCAATTTGGAGCTTAAGAGCTCCAACGAGCTCGCAAAATCCATGCCTTTGAGTTGCCTAATTCCCATGGAATTCATGTAAGCTCTGCCATGATCCTATGCACAAATTAGTCAAAAATTGGTCGAAATCGCTCTATTCTTCCTCACCAGCCACACGTCCATGACGCTGGCAGCCCTCCTCACCCACCTTCTTCCATGTGTCCAACAGCAAAATTGGCATCACCACCTTCCTCACCTTCTATTGATGCTAGCTAACCATAACTAGGTCTCTTTCCCCCTTTCTCGTCGCTGTTCTCCCCCACCGGATGTCTCTCCTTCCCCACATCCAGTAGGCCAAGGCCAGACGTGGTTCCCCCTCTGTTCATCCACTAAAGTAGTCCGTCCTCCTCTCTTCTTGTAGAGTAGATATAGGTCATTAAAATTAGGTTTTATCCCATCTACCATGCCATTCTCTTCCTTTCTTCCTCATGGCCGATGAAGCTCCGGCAAGCTCAACTCGTGCCTACATGCCACGATATGCCAAACCACCTACCCCACGAGCATCACGGTGACTTGTAGATCAAAAGCCCTCAAGAAATTAAGAGCTTAGATCTATAAGTAGATAGGTCAGACAACCCAACATCTTGTCGTCCTCTTCGCCTCCATCCGGCCAACACATACACCTAAACACCAAATCACCACCACCATCACCTTTGTCGCATCGCGGTGAAGCTCTTGAGGTATCTAATTGGGGCCCAAAAGCTCGTATCTTTGTTTCAGGTAGTCGTCGGCTCGAGCTTCTTCTCCGACATCATTCTCCACCTTCGACGAGCAATCCATGAAGCTATCCCCCTCTCTTCACGCAGAATTAATCAAGGAAGAAACCTAGGTCGTGGATTTCCAATCTCACGGCCACTCAAGCTACAAGCAAGGAGCAACATATGTCTGCTGCAAAGTGAAGACGAACGAAAACGAGGGTCCCACCTCGTTCATTGAAGGAGAGAGATTTGCGCATAAAGGGGAACATGCCCTCCACTGCTTGCCCAAGAAGCAGGGGGTCGAGTCCCCAACTATCAACTACCAAATGCACGCACACCCGCCCACGCACATCCGGGTGCGCTCCCAGGCACAAGCCTGGGCCGATTTTACCTCGATTAGCACGTGCCTTGGATTGAATTTTGGGCTTGAATTGTGATTGGCTTCAACTGTATTTTAAGACATCTTATGGCTAAGTGTTGAACGACTGGTGAGCATGAAAAAGGCTAATTGTTAAGGGCCTTGGGTTTAGTTGAAGAAAATCCAAATTTTTGCCCTTATACTTCCCTTACTTTTAGAGATTGCGAATTCATTTTTTTCTATCCATTGAAATTGATATTTGTAAATACCACTATTTTGATATACCAAAATTATACTATCTGCTAGACTAATCTTTCAAGACTCTTTCTGGATTCATGGAATAAAGCAATGAAATTATTATTTTCCTCTCAGAATTTTCTTTTATTAAGTCTAGAATATTTTGTAAGGAACCTCAAATTGACTTCAAACGAATTTTCACGCTTAACGTAGCAATCAAGTTCTTAGGTTAATTGATCGACCAAATAATAATATTGATTAACCAAATTGATGGACCGACTAGCTTAATTAACCGATCAAATCATAAGAAGTTGATTAACACACGTTTGACTGACCATTTAGTTTAATTAATCGACCGGACATTGATCGATCAACTAACTAGTTTGACCAACCAAACCTCATTTTGATCAACCAAACTATCTTAATTGATCGACCAATTAGATTTGAATTAATTCCTTTTCAGGTAAATTCTCTAGTATAAATAGAGGTTCAAGGTAGCCCTTTTTCAACACACATTCCAAGAAGAAATCTCCCTAGAAAAAGAGCTCTTGTGCTTTCTTTCAAGTGCTTCTACGCTTTTCCTTCAACGCTTTGCAAAGCACACCGATCCAAACCTTTGCAAAAAATTCGATTGGACTTTCCTTGAGGTTTCATAAGATTACACTATTTTTCTCTATTTGTTGCTTTAATTACGGATCCCAAGTGGTTGGGAAGATTCGTTGTGCTTCTCTTCAGGTTGAAAAGAGAAGGAATTTTTGTAAGAGGTTGTGCCACCCTACTTCAAGTAGTGCGATAGTGGATTAACTAGCCTCGCCTAGTCGGAAAAATCCTAAGCTGAGAGACTTAGGTAGTGGTTTTTACCCGATAAGGTTTCCACTATAAATACATGTGTCATCTATGCTTGCTATTCTGTGGTTTGAATTGTTTTCTCTATTATCATCTTTAAATTTTTCAAAACGATACTATTCACCCCTCCCCTCTTGTATACCATTAAGATCCACAGGAACCACACTTGATATCAGAGCCTTGACGTTTAGAAGATGTCAAATTCATCTGGTGACATGTATGCTGAGGGGCAGTCTGCAGTTCAACCTCCACTCTTTGATGGAACGAACTACGACTATTGGATGACCAGGATGCAAATCTTCCTTGAGTCTATGGACTTCAAGGTTTGGGATGTCATCGCCTCTAAGTATACATGACCTTCATCAAAGGAGTAGCGGTGACTCCAGACCAAAAGAAGCTAGCTACACACAACGCGAAGGCTATGAACGCGATTTTCTATGGACTCTCAAAGGAAGAGTTCAATCATGTATCAGCCTACAAGACAGCTCATGAGACCTACAGTATCTTGGAAGTCACCCATGAAGGCACCTCCAAGGTAAAGGAAACTCGTGTGAATTTACTAACTCAGAAATATGAACTTTTTAGGATGAAGAAAGGAGAATCCATCAAGGAGATGTTTGTTGGTGCAAGGGTACCACGGTCGTTAATTTTGATGATAACAAAACATGTATTATTTAACATTTGCATTAAGTTTATAAGTTTCAGGAAAATGCAAATGGATTCAAGTATGGAGGAGCTCAAGCTCGTGTCCATGATGGATTGGAAGAGCTTGATGGAGAAGTAGCTTCCCTTGGAGCGAAAGCTTGAAGAAGGAAGGATATGAAGAATATGATAGATACTTTATTCATAGATTAATTTGTTGTTTCTTTTGCTCTTTATTTCTGTCTAGATAATTGTTAAAGAGCCTCAAAGTTACCTAACAGTAGCCCTAGGAACACTTACTCTAACCTAGGACACTTAGGATGTTCATAGAGAACTTAGAAAATCAAAATAGGTTTCAAACAACCTGATCAAACGTCCAATTTAAAAATCAGACATCTGATCTTGGACTTTAAGACATCTAACTGTTTGATCAAATATCCAAACACCTAGGCTGGACTTAGTACTTTTTGTCTGTTAATTTCAGACAACCAGCCCTTAGTCCAGACATCTTAGAAGACGTCTCATAACCTTACGAAACGTCCAACTAGAGGATCGTTGACTTTATCAGACTAATCTTAGAGGATTAACCTTTAATCTGACCTACATACACTTTCAGACGTCCGTAGTGATCCCTAGACGTCTGATAAGTAGACGTTAGTCCCAAATCACCATTTTGTCAGATGATTATAGCCACTTAGCCTCGGAAAATCCACTCCCATGGTAGATTGCATTTCCAGACGTCCAGACTTTGTGCCATACAACTGACCTATCGTCGAACCCATAAGACCTAGAACCTTGTTTAGGTCTAAACAAAAATAGGAAGGAAACTCGTCTAGAATTAAACGTCTAACCTTAAATCCAGATGTCTTAAAAGTGATCTTAGACGTCCGTCTTGATCCAACTTCAATCAGATCTTCCACCTTTCTAGATCAAACGACTAATTCCTAAATCAGACAACGACCCAGACGCCTGATAACAAATTTAGACATCTGATAACCCTGTCAGAATCATAAATAGACCTGATTTTAGTCTGATTTGCCTTGGGATAGTTCCCAACGGCTAGAGAAGACTTCCAACAACTAGAAGAAGCTTCTAGACCCTTCTTAGTACCTCTATAAATAGAGAAACACCTTTCCTTTGCTACACACACCTTGAGAATACTTCTTCCATTCATATTGTGTCCTAGAAAAGATTAAAATCAAAGAAGAAAGTGTTGTTGCTCTCCAAGCCCTCTAGCATCCACCCGAGAGCACCGTCACACTGCCGACTTCACGTCACACTACTTCCATCTAAGGAAAGTCTTTGCCTATAGGAGCTAGATTAATATTTATACTTTATGGCTCTATAGGATTCCTATTTATTTTCATTTGTTATTGGTTGGGTATTCGCTTTGCGAATTCCCGTCTCCTTCGTGGGACAAAATACTCCTCGTGAAGAGGAGGGATTTGAGGTACACTACTCTCGTATAAAGTAGTGTTGTTGTAAAAGGTTGTACTACCCTCATTTAAGTAATACGTTATTGGATTTAATCGACTCATTCAATTAGGAAATCCTAAACCGAAAGGTTTAGGTGATGATTTTTATCAGATTTTGGGTTTCCTCCTAAAATTTGTATACTTCGAATTGCATGCTTTTGTAAGATTGATCCATTTATATTTCCACATTCATATATATCGCATAAATCTCACCCAATGTTTACAAGGTTTACGGACATTGTAAACTCCCTATGGAACCTCAATCAGGAGATAAAGAACAAAGCCCTGGTGAGAAAAATCCTCCGATCTCTCATCAGTGATTGGAAGGCAAAGACCACTGCCATTCAAGAATCAAAAGATCTGTCTACCTTAAAGTCGGACGATCTTGTTGGTAGTCTGATGGCATACGAGATCCAGATTCAACATATGAAAAAACATGAGTGAAGGAGTCAAGAAGAAGACAGTAGCACTTGAAGCCAACGATCAATCAAAGGAAACTTCAAGTGAAGATGAACATGACATAGCTCTTCTTTCAAGGAAGTTCAAGAAGATCCTTAAGAACAAAAGGAACTGGAGAAAGAAGGAAGAGTCCAAGGAAGACACAATCATCTGCTACAACTGCAAGAGGGACACATCAGAAAAGATTGTCTACTCCTCAGAAAGGAATCAAAAAAGAAGAAATTCCATAGGAAGGATGGAAAGAAGAAAGATCTTCAAGCAACCAAGGATGAGTTGACTCAAGCTCAGAAGAATAGACCTCCAGTGAAGAAGCTCTTCTAGGACTCATGACCCTAGAAGATGAGGTAACTTCTCTCTCCTAATGAACTATTAGAAGCTTTCTTTGAAATGCATGATGTAGCTAAATCACTTAAGTTAGTAAATAGAAGCTTAGCAAAAACCTTAGAATAAGAAAAAGCACAAAAAGATATACTTTCATCACAAAATAAGGAACTATCTGTTGAAATCACATCACTACGATCACAGATAGGTGACCTAAAGATAGACATAGATAAGCTAAAAGAAAATTGTGCTAGTCTTATAGATGACTTAGCTAAGTTTACAAAAGGTAATCATAATTTGATAAACTATTAGAAACACAAACCTAGATCACCACGAAATTTGGGTTAGGGTATGTATCTAAAAATGACCATGAAACATCTAGTTCAAGTCAAAAGGAAAAGAAAGGTAACTTGCCTAAATAGGCAGCACCATCTAACAAACGTGGACCCAAGCAAAAATGGGTATCAAAGGCACTCTTGAAATCTTATTTTGTAGGTCAAGAAGATTATAAAAGATAGACATATCATCAATCAAACGGAAGCTTGAAGCCAATTTATAAATCCAATGATCAAAAACCTCATAGGCATAAACAAATGACAGGATCGAGAAGAAAGGTGGATCATGGATAGCGAATGTTCCAAGCACATGACAAGAGGAGGCCTATTCTTGCAACTCAACCGCCAGGAAGGTGGTATAGTCACATTTGGGAACCACACGGGCTATATTATTGGTATTGACCAAATTGGTAACTCTTCTGCATGTTTTGATAATGTGCACTTAGTTAAAGGACTAAAACATAACTTAGTGTAAGTCAAATTTATGATAAAGGTTATAAAATTACTTTCATTTCAACGGACTTTAAAATAAGAGATAAATAAACCAAACAAATTCTTCATAAAGGTAACAAACATAAAGATATTTATATTGTCAACTTCGACAAATGCGACAGCTTTGAATGTCTTGTTGCATTTGACGATGAGGCAATACTTTGGCACAAACGGCTAGGTCATGTTCACATGAAGAATATCAGTATACTTGTGAAACATGAGCTCATCAAAGGTTAGCCTAAGATCAATTTCAAGAAAAGCAAAGACTGCGATTCATGTCAAATTGGTAAACAAACCAAAAATTCTTTTAAACCTAAAAGGATGGTTAGCACCTCTTAACCCCTGGAGTTACTTCACTTATATTTATTCAAACCAACCAAATTCGAAAGCTTAAGTGGGTGCAGATATTATCTAGTCATAATCAACGATTTCCCAAGATTTACTTGGGTAACCTTCTTGAAAAGTAAGGATCTGACTATTGATGTTTTCAGTAAATTGGTAAGAAGATTACAAAATGAGAAAGGATCAGAAGTCAGTCGGGTTACAAGTGATCATGGTAGAGAATTTGAGAATCAATCCTTTTCTGACTTCTGTAATCAATATAAGATACAACATGAATTTACTTTTCCTAGAGCTGCACCACAAAATGAAGTTGTTGAAAGGAAAAAGAAGACTTTGCAAGAGTATGCCCGCACAATGCTGTGCGAATCAAAGCTACCTCGATATTTTTGGGCTGAGGTTGTAAACACTGCGTGCTATATCCAAAATAGATCCCTGATTAGACCTATCCTAAACAAAACACCCTTTGAACTCTATCATGGAAGAACACCTAGAATTTCCTATTTTAATATATTTGGTTGTAAATGCTTTATACTAAACACAGGATAATCTTAATAAGTTTGATGCTAAGAGCTCGGAAGGAATCCTTTTAGGTTACTCAACCAGAAGCAAAGCTTACAGAGTGTTTAACAAGAAGAATTCTGTTGTTGAGGAAACTATGCATGTATCTTTCAATGAGACTCTAGCTCAACCACAATCCTCTTAATGATGATGATGATGAGCACATAAGAGATCCTTCAAACATACCAAAAGAAAACATATCAGATGAATTACCAAAAGATGTGTCTTATCATCCAAAAGAGCTTGTGATAGGAGAGCTATCCAAAGGAGTTAAAACCAGATCTTCAAGAAACACCTTAGCTTTTACAGCTTTTGCTTCTCAACTAGAACCTAAAACTATTAAGGATGCTTTTTCTAATGACTATTGGATTATTGTAATGGAAGATGAATTAAACCAATTTCAAAGAAATCAAGTATGAGAACTTGTTCCAAAGCCTGACTCCCAGACTATAATAGGAACCAAATGGATTTCTAGGAATAAGCTGAATGAATCAGGAGTAGCTAGGAACAAAGCTAGACTTGTGACCCAAGGGTATAATCAAGAGGGAATTGATTTTGATGGAACATATGCACATGTAGCTCGCTTAGAAATTGGAATTCATTAAAATGTTGTTAGCCTTTGTCGCCCACATGGAGTTTAAATTCTTTCAAATGGACATCAAAAGCACTTTTCTAAATTGATTTATCAAGGAGGAAATCTATGTTAAACAACCCCAGGCTTTAAAGATATAAACCATCCAGAATATGTATAAATCGAATAAAGCCTTATATGGTCTGAAACAAGCTCCACGAGCTTGGTATGACAGATTAAAAACTTACCTAATTAAAAGTGATTTTAAAATTGGCAAAGTAGATCCAACTTTATTTACAAAAAGGAAAGAAAACGATCTCTTATTAATACAAATTTATGTTGATGACATCATTTTCGATGCTACTAATGATCTTCTATGCCAAGAGTTTGCCAAGGTTATGCAGGTCAGATCGAAATGAGCATGATGGGAAAACTTCGGTTCTTTCTTGGTCTTTAGATTGACCAACTATCCTCTGGGATATTCGTATCCCAAACAAAGTACACCATCGAGATCTTGAAGAAATTCTCCATGGACAAGGTGAAAGGAAAGGAAACACCTATGGCAGCCTCCACCCAACTCAAAACTGATGAGATAGGTAAATCTGTAGATCAAAAATTATGCAGAAATATGATAGGTTCTCTACTGTATTTAACAGCTAGTAGATCTGATATTCTGTTTAACACTTGCTTGTGTACTCGTTTTCAAGTTGACCCTAAAGAATCACACCTAAATGCAATAAAAAGAATACTTAAGTATCTAAACCACACACCAGACCCAGGACTACTCTATCCAAAGTCAGCCACATTAGATCTCTATTCCTTTTGTGATACTGATTATGCAGGTAGTTTCACTAACCGAAAGAGTACTAGTGGAATGTGTCACTTTTTCGGAAATTCCCTAGTCTCCTTGTTTTCTAAAATAACATGTTTCACTATCCACAACACAAGCCGAATATATAGCTACATCTTTTGCTTGTTCACAACTATTGTGGATGAAACAAACACTAGAAGATTTTGACCTATCCTATAAAAAAAATAAAATACTTTGTGACAATACTTTGTGACCTATCCTATAAACACATTGATGTTAGGCATCACTTCCAAAGGGACTATGTCCTAAACAGTGAGATTAACTTAGAGTTTGTTAAGACTGAGAAGCAGTTAGCTGATCTTCAAAAAACTCCTACCAAAAGATAGATTTAACCTTATTTGCCATGCACCAGGACTATTTAGGTTAAAAGATCTAATTGGATATTTTTTATTGACATGTTTTCAACCTTTGAACAATTAAAAATTTCAAATTGATCAACCAAACTATTTAATCAATCAATATTCCCAAAATGATCGACCAAATCTTGAATTTTTCCTCCAAAAATTTGAAGTTTGATTGACCAACTTTGTTATTAGATCGACCAATTCGTTTTAGTAGGAAATTTCCCTCCAAAACTTTGAACCCTAATCGACCAATGATATTAATTGATCGATCAATTTATCTTTTGATCGACCAAAACCAAGTTTTGATAGACCAAATCTAAGCGGAAAGCAAATCCGCTTTTGCAATCCTAATCCCCTCTAATCTCATCTCTAATCACCTAAACCATACCCAATCTTTGTGATTACCTACCCAAATGTTTTTACCTTACTTAGCTATTCGACTTTGTATAAAACACCTTACTTTTTACCTCAAATCTAAGTTTTTCCTCAAAACCATACCCTACATCCAACCCCACCTTTGGTCCCCACATCTCCACGGACCAAAGAGACGCCTCCACCTCTCCTCCAGCCACCACCAACCAAAGGACTTCGACGCCACCGACCAACGTCATACCTCACCAGAGTTGGATCAACCTCTGATCTCCTCCCTCGCTCCCTTGCATGGCCATGGGCCACCCCCCGCCTCGTCCCTCTTCCCGACGACGCCCTTGATGCCGCGAAGGACCTTCTCGCGAGCACACCCACACCAGTCACACTCCTCCCTCGCCAGTCACACTCCCCGTCTCTCCGATGACCACGCCGACTCCTCATGATCGATCCATTTGATTGATCATGTATTTGTGAGAAAATCAACTTGTGGAAGTCTCATTTTTGTCGAGTTGAATGGTTTTGGTCGACCAATTAACCAATTTGATCGACCAAAAGTCGATTTTCCAAAACCAAAACAAACCCGCTTTTGATCGACCAATCTCTCTTGTTTGATCGACCAACATGTTTTTTTTCTACACAAAGATGGCCCCAAAATGTGCACGTGGCTCCTCAGGTTCCCGTAATGATGCATTTGACCGTTTTTTTATTACCGAGGCCACCGTGAGCGTTTCTCCATTCTTGCCAAACTTTACCCCCACATTTGTCGACCCATTGATTTCCCGTATTTTGAGACAATCTTTCTCGGAATCTATGATAAATTTTCTTACCAATAGATTCTTCATCATTTCAAGCGAAACTTCTATGCGGGTTCCAAGAACAGTTGCATTCCTGGTGTTGACCTCATGGCTTGTCACCTATTTTATGCTAACTTGAAAAACATAGGTGAAGGGTTCAACATTGAGCTTATCTCAAATGTCTACGGCATAGAGCTTTTAGTCTACGGCATAAATCTCTAAGATACTTGGTTGTCCTTCTGTCAGTCTTACATTCCTTGAGCTTCACCTGTAGACCCAGAGCAATACCATCCGAGACCTTGCTTACTCCCATGCATTATGACTTGGGCCGTCCTACCAAGTCATCATAGTTTCATCTCCTTCCTCGCTTTCTTAACAGTTTTTCGATGGAATTTCATGTCTAAATCTACCTCCTTTAAGAACTGCCCTAGGATCATCCTCATCACACTCTACGCCTTTCTTAAGAACAAGCGATTCAACTGGAACCACTTGATTCTTTATTTGATGAACAAGCAACCCACCAACTCTTTCCAGTTTGGGACGCTCCTATCTGACATCTTCCTACATTTTAATGTCCTAATGGATATAAACCACAAACAGATTATCACGAGAGTCTCCATTTTTTATAAGCTTACATATACCAAAATGAAGCAAGCTCAGGGAGCCTGTGCTGTGGATGTAGATCCACAGCAACAGCAACAGCCTCAGGAGCCACACAAACCCTCTTTTGTAGGACCTCCAGCCTTCCCGCCGTATGAGCACTTCACAGCAACCTATCCTCCAATGTGACCTGCTCCGTCTTTCTACGACTAGGAATGGAGCCTTCTTGACAGACCACTTTCAGGCAAGGACTACGTAAGTATTCAGGATGTTACTGACGAGATTTCATTAATGATGCACCAACAGTGCAAGACAGACCTTGTGATGATGAGACATGGGCATCAGGTATCCGACTACCTGAATGCTCAAGGTCAGTTTCTAGATAGACTTGGAGAGTCTATTCATGGGATTCAGCAGCAGCTTCACAGGCCTCGTTCTTGCTAGTCTACTACAGTTCACCATCAGCAGCACCTCCTCCTCTAGCAGCACCAGACCAGCAGATTACTCCTTCCCGAACAGTCAGGCAGCCGACACCATCCTCGTCAACTCAACGACGCCTTTGTCTTGGCTGCTCGACATCCACAGGCACATCTGACTTGATGGATCTCGAGTTAGATACAGACCTCCAAAGCACCTTGGATTCATTCATGGCTTCCTTGGAGTAGTTTGACATAGTTTCTTTTCTACACTGACAGTATTTTATAACTTTCTGTAGTACTCTTTTTATATTATGTGGACTATTTTATCTTGCTTTTATAAATACCAGATGCATGGTAATCTTTTCTTATATAAGCTGCATATTTATTTCTATTGCAAAAATTTAGCTGCATGTTAAAATTTAACTACTTGAATTACATGTTTAAGTGGGAGATGGCTAAAATTGATAGCTATATGTTTACCTTTTGCTAAAACAAAAATGGGGAGATATTATGCATAACTCTTTAAATTCTCTCTACATAATTATAATTTTGTAGTCATAAAAAATAAGAATGTAAGTACCTCTGTTTGGATGCATCAAAATTATACTACCTACTAGACTAATCTTTCAGGACTCTCTTTGAATTCATGGAATAAGGTAAGAAGGTTGTTGTTTTCCTCTCAGAGTTTTTTTTATTGAGTCTAGAATATTTTGCAAGGAACCTCAAATTGACTTCAAACGAAGTTTCACACTTAACGTAAAAATCAAGTTCTTAGGTTAATTGATCGACCAAATAATAATATTAATCGACCAAATTGATTGATCGACCAACCAGCTTAATTAATAGATCAAATCAGCCCATTTTAGAAAGTTGATTAATACACCTTTGATCGACCATTTAACTTAATTATTCGTCCAAACCTTGATCGATCAATAACTAGTTTGATCGACCAAACTACTTTAATTAATCGACAAATTGAATTCAAATTAATTCCTTTTCAGGTCGATTCTCTAGTATAAATAGAGGTCCAAGGAAGCCCTTTTTCAACACACATTCCAAGAAGAAATCTCTCTAGAAAAAGAACTCTCGTGCTTTCTTTCAAGTGCTTTTGCGCTTCTACTTCAACACTTTTCAAAGCATGCCAATCCAAACCTCTTTGAAAAATTCGATTTGACTTTCCTTGAGGTTCCATAGGATTACACTTATTTTATCTCTATTTGTTACTTTGATTACAGATCCCAAGAGGTTTGGAAGATCCGTTGTGCTTCTCTTCAAGTTGAAGAGAGAAGGGATTGTTGTAATAGGTTGTGACACCCTCGTTCAAGTGATGCAATAGTGGACTGACTAACCTCGCCTAGTCGGAAAAATACTAAGCTAGGAGGCTTACGTACTGATTTTTACCCAGGAAGGGTTTCCACTATAAATACAACTGTCATTTGTGCTTACTATTCTGTGGTTTGAATTGTTTTCACTATTATCATCTTTAAATTTTTCAAGACGATGTGATTCATCCCTCTCCTCTAGTATACCATTTAGATCCGCAGGAACCACAACATTCATTGCAGATTCTCTCTTCTTGTATCAAATTATTGTGCTCATTTTATATTCAATTCATATATGTTTGATAAGTGGTTTTAATTGTGATAATTTGGTCCCTCAAATGAACTCAAACTCACAATTCGAGCCTATAAATTTAGGTGTTTTTCATCGCTTTAGTCACTATACTACGACGCGCATTTAAAACCCAAGTTTAGCGCATTAACAAATGTGTACAACTGTGAGGTGCCTTTTATACTGCTATTGGAAGGTCAATATCATCCTTTGGAACAACACTATTGTCCTCAAGAATATCATCAGAACTTGAAGGAACGTCTTCTGTGTGAGACTCTGTAACTGTAGGAATATCCTAATGAGAATGAGCATTCGGGTTCTCAACACTAACTGAACTAGGAGATGACTGTGGAATAGAGGAAGAGGGTGGCTTTGCCCTATAAGACACTAGCAACTAATAAGTGTGACTCTTAAACATGTTCTCATCCATTGTTACAATCTTGAATGTGCTGGTAGATGGTCCCGTAGAAGGATGAGGATTGTTCCTATATGAGAAGACACCAAATATCACAGGAGGAACTGGCATAGGAGATATACTCTGGCACACTTTGCAATTGTCTTGCAACAATAGAAAAGTAACTACTTCATGAGAGGTAACATCTACACTAATGTAATGCTTCTAGTGTAGAGGATCAAAACACCGATAACCCTTCTGAGTATCAGAGTAACCAAGAAACATACATTTGACTGCTCGATGTGTTAATTTATCACAACCAGGTCCAAGAAGATGAACAAAAGCCACGCACCCAAATATCTTGGGTGGAATACCAAACAACTCTGCATCTGGAATAACACCAACCATGGTTCCTGCTCATGAATAACTCCGCAGTCTATTAATCAGATAGCAAGCTGTGAGAACTACATGGCCCTAATAAGTATGTGGTACACTGTTCTGAATAAGAAGAGTTCTAACCATATCAGAAACATATTTGTGCTTCCTCTTTGCAACCTCATTCTACTAAGAGGTGTGTGGATAGGAAGTCTGATGAATGATACTATGCAAACCATAAAAATTTGCCAACCGGTGGATACAAAACTCCAATGCATTATCTGATCTGACTATCTTGATGCAAACACCAAACTGATTCTTTATCATTAACATAAACTTCTCAATAAGAGAACCCACTTTAGACTTATTCTTTATGAGGAATAACCAAGAGAATCAAGAGAAATCATCAACCACAATCAAATAATAGCGATGTCCTTGTCTATCAGGAATCCTGCAGGGATCCGAGACTTCAAAATGCATCAATTGAAAACATGAAGACGTGCGTGATCCAGTAGCAGCTGTAAAGGAAGATCTATGGTGCTTTCCAAGTTGACATGCATTATAAGAAAGTTGTGTGCTTCGGGACAAATGTGAAATAAGTCTTTGTAGTTTATCCAAAGATGGATGACCCGACCGTTTATGCCACTGTAAAGCACTTCCTAAAGCAGAGCTAATCTGACAAGCTATAGCCATGAGGCCCTAAACAAGTCAGTAAACACCTTCATATCCACTACCAATAATATTCCTAGTCATTTGATCTTGGAAAGTGCATCCAAGCTCATCAAAGATGACACAACAGTTCATTTGCTTGATTTTACTAACAAAAAGCAAATTCATGGACAAGTTCGAAACAAACAACACATGGTTGAGTTGCATAGATGGGGTAACTGTGACTGCCCCCTGACCATCAATAGGGGCATGTCACCCATCAACCACCTGCACAGTGCGACCTTATGGAACAAATTGCATCTGTCCAAAACACTGTGGATTGCCGAATAAATGATGAGAAGCACCTGAGTCAATCAACCACAACACAGCAGTGGTTGGAGAAGTCACAGACCGATCGAGTAACATATAACATCCCCCAGGTTTTGAGACTCGGGGGGAGTGTGTGTGCAAACTTAAGAAGGCCATCTATGGCCTAAATCAGAGCCCAAGAGCATGGTTCTAGAAGCTCTCAGATGTGTTGCAGAAGATGAGGATGCAAAGATCTTCCTCATATCACTCCCTATTTGACAGGAAAACAAAGAAGGGTGTCGTGACACTCCTAATTTATGTAGATGACCTGATTATCACCAGTAATGATGAAGCTAGGATAAGTTAGGTAAAGGAATCTCTTGCACCACAGTTCGTTGTGAAGGATCTGGGTTAGCTTTAATACTTCCTAGGGATTGAGGTTGTCAGGTGCAGCGATGGGATTGTTCACTCTTAACGCAAGTATGCATTGGATGTTCTTCAAGAGACATGCTGGGGTCCAAGCTAGCCAACATTCCCATGGGTCCCAAGGCACATCTTCATGATGAGGAGGTAGAGTCAGCCAATATTAGATCATACAGACAGTTGGTTGGCAAGCTACTCTATCTGACTATTACATGGTCCAACATTGCACTTGTTATAGGCAAGCTCAGTCAGTTCATGGATAGGCCAACCAAGCAGTATTGGCAGGCTGCTATGCAGATACTCAGGTACTTGAAGGAAGCACCTGGACGTGGCATTCTCTTTTAAGTTGGGTCTCCTATGACTGTGGTAGGATACTCAGATGTAGATTATGCAAGGTGTGTTGCAGATAGGAAGTCTACTAGAAGCTTTTGTACTTTTGTTGCAGGTAACCTAGTTACTTAGAGTAAAAAGCAAGATACGGTCTTTCGTTCTAGTACTGAGTCAAAATACAGGGTCATGGCCGAGACTGCCACTGAGATGGTTTGGATTAGATCCTTGCTACGGGATCTGCATGTTCAAGTTGAGGAGCTCATGGAGATGTGATGTGACAATTAGACAGCCACATATATTGTCAACAATCCTATGTTCCATGAGCGTACTAAGCATGTGGAAGTTGACTGCCACAACACTAGATATTTGATCCAACATGGGGTATTACGTACCACATTTGTTGCTTTAGAGGATCAAATGGTTGACATCTCCACGAAGCCTTTACCACATGGAGCTTTCGATACATGTTCCAAACTAAGTATGATTGACATTTATGCTATAGCTTGAAGGGGAGTGTTGACATATCCTCACGTAGTTTATTTTAATTATGTTGCATGTTATTTTATTTTTCCTTTCTGGATATGAAGTGTTATTTTCCATCACCTCTCTTCAGTATAAAGGACTGTGGGGCTCTTTGAAAAATTATGTCATTTGTTTCCTATCAACTAAATGATTAGGTAAATTCTATTCCCAAGTCAATTAGGACATTATCTTGACCCCTTACATCTATATATGATAACTCAATGGGATTAGTAGAGGAGGGACCGAACTTAATAATGAAAGCACTCTTACGATGCTTCCCAAGTTGACATGCTATAAATTGAAAATTAATCACAAAAGAAACACACAACACCTCAACTTAGAAAGGGGAAGATAACCAAGAGGAAGATGGCACTGTAAAGGAGAGGAGGATCTCAAGGGTATATGTGTCAATATCCTTCCTGTAAGAATGTTCCAAAGGACACAGGAGATTGGATTGTAGATAACTCACAATTCAGATCTTTTGTGATCTTAGTGACTGATAGGAGGTTGTGAGGAGACTTTAGAATCAAGAATAACCACTATCTTCCTCTGACCTGTTATAGGGGAAACCTGCTATCTGCCATCTAAACGGTATGTCCTGTCCCAACTCTTTGCAGTCTCAAGAAATGCATAGCACCTCAACCATTACGATCTTAGTGAAACTTGTACAAAACTGGGATACGTACCTGGACCAGATGATGAAACATCAGATTAACTACATAATCCAAATAATATCGATCAGGAGCCTTTTCAGATGATGGTGATGATGATAACAATGATTGGGAGCAACTTCTGTTAAGGCAAAATCTATATTATGGCCTTTGAGACTCATTAGAAATCTGTACAACCAATGTGCATGAAGTAAAAGGATGATGGACAAAGACAGCGTCCATGAGTTTGAGTCCATTGGAATAATGACTTTCAAAGCCTCCACATCAACTGATATGGACAAAGTAAAAGGATGATCTTAGCATCACCAATACACTCTATACCAATGGATAGTAATAAATTGAACCTGAATCAATTCAAGTGAACCAAACTGGTTTAATTAAACCAAGCCAATTCAGTTGAATTGGGTATTCCCTAGGCAAATAGGTCCACTAAAACCCTATGAGAGCCCATTATGGTAGGATCACTGATACAACCGGCAAGAAACCCTCTAGGTGGAAAACCCTAAGGTGTAGGCAACCACACTGTCAGGAGTTGACAGTCCTGCTTGTTGGAAAAAATGAAATGACAACCTCCAAAAAAAACCCTAGCCCTCTTTATGCACATGGGTAATGTTACATTATGTTATGAGGCTATTTATGTTATTTTATTTTTATTTGGAGTCCTCTAATATTTTTCCCCACCTCTCCCTATAAAAAAAGTGTAGGATTTCCTTTGCAAAATAGATTGCTTCATTTCTTTCAACTTGGTATTAGAGCCAAGTTGAGGGCCCCACCAAGAAAAATTTAACCCCACCACATGCCCCACCACCACCGTAGCCACCGGCAACAGCACCAGCCGCCGCAGTAGTAGCAGCGTCGCCGCGCCACACTCCACCCAATGCCACCATGAGGCAGTCGCCCAACACGTAATCGGGTCAGGGCAGTCGCTCAATGCGTAGCAGGGGGCCTCCGACCTCTCGTCATCGCCGCCTTCTCTCTCTGTTTTTCGACCGTAGAGAAAAGGCAGTAGGTCATGGGTCTCTCTGGCAATTTCTAGGAAGGTTCCTGGTGCCGTCGTGATGGAGTTCTAGATCAAGAACCTTCCTACCAGTGTAGTGGTGCAACACCGAACTGTGTTATGATTTTTCCCTTATTTGTGGTCTGATTTTGGGGTGTGTATTCCCCTTGTTGATGATTTTTGGGGTGTATATTCCTCTTGTTGGATGATTCTTGGGGTATGTATTTCCTAGTGAAGTATTGACAATATTATGTGTGGATTGCAGAGCGTGTATTCCCCTTAAGTGTTGACGATATTGTGTGTGGATTGCGGGGTGTGTATTCCCCTTATAATTTAGTTTTTGAGGTGTGTATTCCCCTTTGTGATATCTACTCTGTGTCATACATGTTATTGAATGAGGTCTAGGGTGTGTATTCCCCTATGTTACGTTACAAGCAGATTTGAGCAATGTAATTTTGTGAACATGGCAGTTTCTCAGTCAAAAATTATGCTAGGAACACTCGTGGGTGATTCCTCTCAAATCACTGGTCTGACATGGTTGATTGATTCAGGTACCTCCAATCATTTATCTGGTAATATGCAATGATTTAGGCAGATTCAATCTGTTTCTCAAGGTCGCACCGAATAGATGGCTAATGGGAGACACGCTTCTATTAGTGGTCAAGAGAAAATTAATGTTACCCATCTATGCAGCTCAATCGTGTGTTGCTTGTTTCAGATTTGTCTATGAACTTGCTTTCTGTCAGTGAAATCATCAAGCAAATGAATTGTCATATCATCTTTGATGAGATTGGATGCATTTTCCAAGACATAATGACAGGGAAGACTATTGGTAGTGGATATGAAGGAGGCGTTTACTGACTTGTGTAGGGTTCCATGGCTGCAGCTTGTCAGATTAGTACCACTTAGAGTACTCTACAGTGGCATAGATAGTTGGGCCATCTGTCTTTGGAGAAATTATGCAGACTTATTCCACATATATCCTCAGCTACACAGCTTTCCTGTGATGCATGCCAACTTGGGAAGTACCATAGATCTTCCTTTCCAGGTGCTACTAGAGCACGTATGTCTTCATGTTTTCAGTTGGTGCATCTTGATGTTTGGGGTTCCAGTAGGACTCCTGATAGAGCAGGACATCGATATTATTTGATTGTAGTTGATGATTTTTCCCAATTATCTTGGTTGTTTCTCATGAAGAACAAGTCAGAAATGGATCCCTTGATTGAGAAGTTGGTGTTGATGATAAAGAATCAATTCGATGTCGGCATCAAGACTGTCAGATCAGATAATACATTGGAGTTTTGTACTCGCCGACTGACAGATTTCTATGGTTTGCATGGCATAATTCATCAGACCTCATGTCACCACACCTCTCAGCAGAATGGGATTGCAGAGAGGAAGCATAGACACATTCTTGATATGGCCAAAGGTCTCCTTATTCATAACAGTGTGCCACGTAACTACTGGGGAGATGCAATTCTCACATCTTGCTACCATATTAATAGATTGCCCTCCTCAATAATCCATGAGCAGGTACCAAGGTGCTATATCCAGATGTTAAGTTGTTTGATCTTCCACCTAAGACATTTGGGTGCGTGGCTTTTGTACACCTTCTTGGACCTGGGAGAGATAAATTAGTACCTAGAGCAGTCAAGTGTGTCTTCCTTGGCTACTCTCGTACTTAGAAGAGGTACCAGTGTTTTGATCCCCTGCAGTAGAAGCATTATATTAGTGCAGATGTCACCTTTCCTGAAGCTGTACCTTATTTTTCTGTTGCTCCTAGACAGGTGCAAAGTGTGCCAGAGTATGCTCCTGTGCCAGTTGCTCCTATACCATTTAGTGTATTCATAGATAGTAGCGGTTCTTCTTAGGCTACGGGGCCACCTACCAGCACATTCAAGCCAGTACCAGTAGATGAAAGAACCTTCAAGGGTCACACTTATCAGTTACTAGTTGTCTATAAGGAGAGACCTCCATCTATTCCATAGTCCTCTCAGGATAATGCCGGTAACCTGGAGACTACTACTCAGGAGATTCCTACAGGTATAGATATTCACACAGAAGAGGCTCCTTTAGATACAATGTCAATAGGTGTGGAGGTTGAGACCACTACGAGTACGTCACCTGTGGATGTTTCTCCAAATCCTATTTCCATGAGCACTGATGATGATATGCCTATTACTATTCGGAAGGCCCCTCAATCATGTGCTCATTATCGTGTGACTGGGAGTGTAGTGTCTAATCATTCTCTAGAAGCTATGTTTCATGTACTTACAGCTGCTATGTCTAATTTGAGATACCAACATCCTATCAGCAGATACTTCTAAGTCCACATTGTAAGGCTGCCATGGAGGAGATGGCTACTCTTCGTGACAGGGGCACGTGTAAGCTAGCCTCGTTACCTTCTGGTGCACAACTTGTTAGAGCAAGGTGGATCTTTGCCTTAAAATACAACCCTGATAGGTCTATTTCTCGGTACAAGGCTCGACTCGTGGCCAAAGGATTCACTCAGACTTATGGAGTGGATTTGTTCGACACCTTCTCGCAAGTGGCTCAACTCTCTACTGTTCGTATTCTTATATCTATGGCAGCGCACTATAGTTAGGCACTTCATCAGCTGGATGTCAAAAATGCCTTATTATACAGTGATCTTCAAAAAGAGATATATATGCAGTAGCCCCCAAGTTTCGAAGTTCAAGGGAAGTGTGTGTGCAAACTACGCAAGGCAATCTATGGCCTAAAGCAGAGCATGGTTCCAGCGACTATCAGCGGCATTGTCTATGATTAGGTTACAGAGGTCTTCGTCTGATTACCCTCTGTTTGTAAGGAAGACCAACAAGGGTGTTGTGGCTCTACTTGTGTATGCAGATGATTTGATCACAAGTGATGACATGGCTGATATATCCCAGGTCAAGGAGTACCTGACATAGCAATTTGTGATGGACCTTGGGAGACTCAGGTACTTCCTTGGTATTGAGATTGCCACTAGCAATCAAGGGATTGTTATGTCCCAGAGGAAGTATACCTTGGATATTCTTCAGAAGGCTGGCATGCTTGGGTCTTAAAGAGCAAATATCCCTATAGATCAAAAAGTTCACTTATTTGATGAGTCTGCTCGACTGATGGATAAGAAGGAATATAAGCAGCTTGTGGGAAACTTGGTCTATCTGACTATCACTAGGCCAGATATCAATTTTGCAGTGGGCAAGCTAAGTCAGTTTCTAAATAGGCCTACAGATGAGATTGGCAGGCAGCAATGCAGGTGTTGAGGTATATCAAGGAGTCTCCAGGCCGAACACTTCTTTTCCAGAGAGGAGCTCCTATGACTATTGTTGGGTACTCTAATGCTGACTATGCAGGTGATATTGGGGACAGGAGATCTACTACAAGTTTTTGCATCTTTGTTGTAGGAAATCTAATGACATGGAGCAAAAAGTAGAGCATGGTGTCACGTTCTAGTGCTGAGTCAGGGTATCGTGCTACAGCACATACTGCTACTGAAATGATCTGGATACAGTCATTACTAAAGGATCTCCATGTTACTATTAAGGAGTCTATGGAGATGTACTGCGATAACAGGGCTACCACGTATATAGCTAATAACCCCATGTTTCATGAACGGACGAAGTATGTGGAGGTAGACTAACATTATACTAGGAGCCTGATTCAGCAAGGTTTACTCCGCACTTCCTGTTTAGCCTCGTCAGAGCAGACTACAGACATGTTCACCAAGCCTTTGTCACACCCCTTATTTGAGAAGTATAGAAACAAGCTGAGCATGGTTGATATATATGTTCCAAGTTAAGGAGTGTTAAATTATGTTATGAGGGTGTTCATGTTACTTTTATTTCTATTTGGAGTCCTATAATATTTTTCCCTACCTCTCTCTATAAAAGAGGTGTAGGGTTTCCTTTGCAAAATAGATTATTTCATTTCTTTCAACTAGTAAAGTACAAGGAAGACTCAACAAGAAATAATGGTTGACAAAAACTTTTAACACTCCTTAAACTGGACCATATATATCAAGCATGCCTAGCTTGGTACATAAATAATCATGGTGCTTCCGTAAGAGTGCCTCTGTGAAGATGTCTGCAACCTGTTGCTCAAAAGTAGTAGTAGTAGGGGTGCACTTCTTCCCTAAGATAACCGTATTTCTAACAAAATGATAATCCGCCTCAATATGCTTGGTGCACTAATGAAAGACAGGATTGGATGCTATGAATGTGATTGATTGATTATCACAAAACATAGATACAAGATGAGAGACCCGGATCCCCAACCAACAAAGAAGTAACAAGCCACATAACCTCGCAAGGTGTATAAGCTATGGCAACTACCATCTGCTTTTTACTCTTCCAAGTAACAAGATTGTCACCAAGAAAGGTAGCATAACCCGTAGTAGATCGCCTATCCTCCATAGACCCCGCATATTCTACACCAGAATACAACTGAAGATCCACATGCCCATGCTTCTTCATATAGACACCCTGCTAATGACTATAGTGAGGTTTCTCCATGAACTGACTCATTCTATTAACTGCAAAGCTAATGTCAGGTCTAGTAATGATGTGTATGCATCTAAGTAGCCTCAAATGTCTATTTATACATGTTCTTAGTGTCGTAAAAGCATTATACATTGTAAATATTGCATAACATGCATCATCATGCATTTAGGTCAAATTGTACAAATTGTAAATTTGCTCTTTTTGGTGGCCAAGGACAGGGTGATTTTTAATCAAGGCCTTGGATTAAAGATCCAACCATACGGATCCGATCAGGGCGACAATCGGAGTTCAACGACTCCAAGATCGCCCCAATCAGACTTCCGTAGCATCAAATATAGTCCGAGAAAGATCAGAGGTCAAGAGGTCAGATGGTGTAAATCCATACTTCAGATGACAAATCCGACCGCATGGATGGGTTTGGATAGACGATCGCAACCCAACGGTGTGAAAATTGGTCCAATCCGACATTCGTGGCACCACCTAGGAGCATATGAAGATAGACGACCAGGATGGTTTCATGTGGCACCATCCCAACCCTCCAAACTCGCCCGCACCCCTCCACTCGACTTCTAAATCTGCGCCCGCGCCTCTCAACCGTTGGATTCTCATCCAACAATCGCGAGCGATGGAAGTGCGGATCGTCTTTGAGACAATCCACGATTGTAGCTAAGTGGGCGAATGCCCTACCAGAGCCAACGATGCAGGGTCGACTCTCCGCTCGCCTCAAATCGAAGGCGCGGGTGGGCACGACTCAATTCGACCGTTCGATGGTGAACAAACGGTGGATGTGGGTGTGACGTGGCACGATGGATGCGTGCGGTTCACGCACGCGCAATCAAACGCACCTCTGCACGTGTGATCGCACACGCAATCAAACGCACCGTTGCACGTGTGATTGCACGCGCAGGCGCACGATGAAGGCGCAGGTGCGGATGCATCCTAAGCCGTCCAATCTCGCAATCGGACGGTTGAGGTTGTCTGAACGTGAAGCGTGCGTTTAAGCAAAGGAAGAGGAAGAGGCAAGGGCATGCGCCGATCTACACCTACGTTCAGCCTTTAGTGACGTTTATATCCGTCACTAAAGGTTGATTCATTAATCTTCTAAGCCTTAAAAGACATTTTTGCCCCCAACCTCTACACCTATAAAAGGCCCTACAACCCCTACATTCTTTTCATCCCTTCATCTCTCTCCCTTTCCAAAGCTCTAAAGAAGCTTATCACAAACCCGGGATGCTCCTCTAAATTTAAAATCAAAATTTTGTCGACTTCTCACCCCGTTCATGGAGCACACGTGGTCATCCTTTCGCCCCCCGTTCCGGAAGTGGATTCTGTGACGACAATGCCCAGCCTCGTCCCCAGTTCTTCCCGCTTCGTTCTCCGTCCTCCATCTTTGCTCTTCTTCTTCCAGGTGTCGCCCGTCCGGCTAGTCCTCCAAGCAGCCGTCGAGGAGGATAATTCATCACCTCTCTTCTCTTTATCGCTTTCTAGATTAGATTTCCCACTTTCTAATGGTAATTGTATGACATTATCATTGATATAAAATTGTTTTCTCTTTCTAGTGCTAATATTGCAAGTAGAATAGAATCATTGTGATTATCGTCTTTAAACAAAAATTACAAAAAAAATATAATTGCGGATTTCGAATCAACATAACCTCTCTGTGTTCGACCCGGGACTCCTTTTAAGTTTCGATAAAAATTATTTGATTGTTTGGATTTTTTTGCAAATTACACTACGATGATGGGTTTTCAAAACTCAAATCTTTTTGCGACGAATTTTCGATACATCAGATAACAGTAACATAAAGCAACTTGCCAAGACTGCTTTTGTACTTCTTGTCTTTAAATAATGAATCATCTTTCTCATTAGTCGCCCTTATGAGTTGACTCCAGTGAAATAAAGGAGGGCTTCGCCCCAATCTGGACATCTCCTCGAGGAGTTTCATAGCATACTTTATGAAAGAATCACTCCACATGAATTCTTGGCCACTTCAATGCTTAAAAAACACCTCAGCATGCCGAAGTCTTTTGTGACAAAAGTAGTCTGCAAGAAGTTCATGGTCTCCTTAATTCCAGTGGCATCATCACCAGTACGGACCATATCATCAACATAGACTACCCAAATCACAACCCCTGACTTCCTATGCCTCAGAAAGACAGAATGATCATAGGTAGATCTAAGAAAACAAATGCTCTCGGACTCCGTTTCAAGCCATATACAACCATTCCTAAATGACAAACCTTCTCCCCTTCGACCACATAGCTTGGTGGTTGGGTCATGTACACTTCCTCTTGCAGGTCATCGTATGGGAAGGTAATTTTTACATCAAGCTGGTACAGAGGCCACTCCTTATTAACAGCCACAAAAAGAATAACAACAGAGTTAAGATGGGCCACTAGAAAGAATGTGTTAAAGTAATCAACTCCATAGGTCCAAGTCTAGCCCTTGGCAACTCACCTAGCCTTCTATCTCTCAACCATCTCATCTAGTCTATACTTGATAGTATAAACCTATCAATAATAAACTACAATAGCCCCATCGAGGAAATCAATCAACTCTCACCTATCCCATGTAGTAAGAGTTGTCGTCGCCTCATCCATAACCTTCCACCAACCTGGATCTTGTGTAGCCTCAATAGTTCTTAGGAACTACCATGCTAGATAAAGCTACGGAAAACCTCTATAAAGGAGGGCCAAGATGATCAACAATAGTATAATGTGACATGGGGTGCAAGGTACTTCTAACTTCTTACCGCCTTTCGTATAGCAATGAGCAATTCCTTTGGTTGCTAAATGAAAATAGCAACCGAATCAAATGTTGATGAGGAAGATAGATCAGATGGTCTCTCCTCAAGAACTTCAACCAGCATAAATGGCAAGGATACAGACAAGGGATCCTTACAACGATGTTGATAAGCATGGGTGACCCAACCAAGAGAAAAGCCTTTATCAGAGTAGAAAGGCACCTTCTCAAAGAAAGAAACATCAGCAAACACATAATATTGATTCCTACCAGGGTCAAAATAACAATATCCTTTCTAAAATGTAGAGTATCCTAGAAAAATACATTTGACCGAGCTAAGGGAAAGCATATTAGCAACCCCAAACAAATGAACAAATTGCATGCATCCAAAATTCTGTAAACTAAAATCCGGTTGAAGAATAAAAAAAGGTGTCTCCCCATTAAAAACCGAGGGAACCCTATTAATAAGGTAAGTGGCAATAAGTGCAACATCCCCCTAAAAATGCTTAGGAACTTTCATGGCAATGGGCAAGGTACGTGCTACGTTAAGAATATGACAAAGTTCATTTTCAGCAACGCCATTCTATTAAGTATAGGCACAAGAAGTTTAATGAATGGTGCCATTTTTAGCCAAGAATTCCTAAACATCCTTTTGCATAAACTAAGTACATTAACACTGCAGAAAATTTTGATATTGTCAAATGAAAATTCTTAACTTCATTAAACAATTTTGTACAATACTTATCTCTCACCAATCCTTTAACAAAAACACCGAAGAAAGATGACTATAATCATCCACAAAAATCACAAATATTGAAAAATAGACTGGTCAGTTATTCAACAAGGATCCCAAATGCCACAATGGACTAAAGAAAATGGAGACAAACTCCTCTTATTTTCTTTGGAAGGAAAGGACACCCGATGATGTTTTTCAATGTGGTAGGCTTCATAGTCAAGAGAGGCCAGCATAATACAATTTAGGACCTAAACGACGATACCAAAGCCAAGATCAGCAAAGATAGACAAAACACCAGCAAAAATCTGAGGAGAATCAAAATGTAATAGAGACCATCTCTCTCAATCCCCCCACCAATCATCTTCCCCATTCGAATGTTCTAAAAGAAAACAAAGTGACTATCAAATATCACTAAGCAAGAAAGGTCTTTACAAAATCTATAAATAGATAATAAGCTTAATGAAAACTCAAGGGCATAATAAGCATCAAACAACCGTAAGATATCATAGCAGTAACAAGGGAATATGAGCCATTTGCCAATCAAACAGAGATAATAGCAGGAGACCATCGCAAGGAGGTAAGTGCATCTGTCTTCCCAGTAAGATGATTCAAAGCACCTAAATCCACCACCTAGGAGGAGGTGGATGATGTAGCAACTAGATTCGCTGAAGTACTAGTAGGCAGTAGCAGTAGCAAGGGAAGTGGTAGGGTATCTAAAGGAACAATAGATGGCACAGCTTGTCGAAGGAGCCGTAAAAGACGTGCATAGTCATTAGTCGATAAAGAGGATGGTCCAGGAGAAACACTCCCCCTAAATCACAACAGAGTTGGCCCGACCAGATCAACCAAACTTGGCCTAACACCTCTCAGAAGGATGATTCGTTCGCTAACAAGGGATGTAAGGTTCATATGTACAACCTCATCCCTAGCCACAACCACGACCAGCTCTAGAGGCACCACACCCAGTAGAGACCAAAAAGGAAAAGGTCTCTGTGGAAGGTGCACCAGGTACAGCAACAACAAAAGTTTGAGTACCCATATCAGAAGAGATTTTTGAAAGCCTTCCGTACACTAACTCCAAATTAGAAGTATCCCCTATAGCCAGAATTTAATCATGGGTTGGCAGGTATCTAGGACTTAAGCCATCCAGAAACCGATAGACCTACTATGTTTGTCGTTGCCCTGTCTGCATGTCACAACAAGATGGCTGGAACACGTTCAACTCATCAAAAAGAGCCCCCATCTCAATATAGTAGTCAACTAGAGAGTGGCCACCCTAAGACGTGGACCAAATCTAACAATAGATATCAGTAAAATGGGCATGATTAGACTTTTGAGAATATTTCTTCGCCAACTTGTCTCATATCTCCTTGACGATTTTCTTATAGAGCAAATTGGCCACAAGTTGTGGCCCAATACTGTTCATCATCCAATTCATAACCAAGTAATTATCATGCTCTCATCTCTTTAGGAACAAGAAGTCTTGGTTAATATGTAAAGCTTGTTATACCCACCAACAAATATCTTGAACGCTTATGACCAAAACAGGTAATTCTAGATACCATTAAGCTTCGTAGAGGTGTGTTGATGGGTTTGACTTCAAGAGGGGCAAAGGATCTAGGTATTAGCATGTTGGGAACGAAGAATGAAGATGATCAAAAAATCAAAATTGCAACTTCTCTTATGCATCCAAAACATCCTAGTAGCAACCATAGAGGATAATCGAGAGGGCCTCGAGCCACATTAAGGACTACACACGACCCGAGATGCAAAAAGAGAGTATAGGAAGCGTCGATTACTCCTTTAGGCAGCCACCATAGGTCCTAACCAGTAGAGAAGACAAGACCCCTAGCAACAACATTGGACACTACAACAGCCGCCGTTGTAGGCCTAAGGTGCTGCATCGAAGACCCCCTTGCCACTACGACAACGTTGGGGAGTGTTATTGTTGCTCCTATAGCGATGTTGAACATGGGAGCAAGGGGCAGCAATGCAAAGAGCAGGGGAAACAATGCTAGAAAGTTGGTGAAGAATGCCGACGGTGTTATGGAGAGAGGAGTAGAAGAGAGCAAGATCTCTTTCTCCCAGGGTTTTGGTGGTGGTAGGTACCCGAGTGTGAAAAGCCTAGTACCCACCCCACTTTGATACTTTATTGGAAAAAATGAAATGACATAACGTTAAAAGAAACCCTAACCCTCTTTATATAGAGAGAGTCAATTACATAAAGTATAAGGAAGATCCAACAAGAAATAATAACTAACAAAAATACCCTTAATATAATAAACCCTAACACATATTATTTGGTGGTGATAGTGGGAAGCTTAATGAGGCCATGTGATGCATTAGGAACATTGTCGAAGGCTAAACTAGGCTATCAATAGCCATGCGAGCCCTTAAAGGTAGAAACATGTCTTAGCTCGATTTTTAAAGGCTACTTCTAATCAAATGATGACATTAGCAAGTCGGAAGGGCTGGGTGACAACATAAGTAGGCCACCAAATGTTGTTGCTAATCATGGCACCGGTGCCTTAACCTAAGGCAAAGCCCTAGGTCAACTTGTCTAAGGGCTTCTCATGTTTTGACAATGTTTAATTAGTTAGTTTCTCATGGTAGATTTCTTGGTAAAGAAGGCCACAAGGGAGAACAAGGGTATAGGGCTCCTATCTAGGATTTCTACTCTAATAGCATATTAAAAGAGTATATTGCTTGAATTTTATTGAGAAAAGTGCCCTCTTTATATAGAGTACTCAAATGCAAAATAAAAATAAGATCTCATGAAACAAAATTCAAAAAAAAAGAAAGGAAGCATGCCAAGGATCACACAGTAACAAAGGCCTGTTAGAAATATTACTAAAATCATTTTTTTGAAAAGAATATCAACTAGAATTGTTGTTATACTAGTTATTTCACATATTCTTATCCGGCTATTTAAAAGGTGCATTGTATTCATACTTAATTTTTTTAAATTTTATTGGCGTGATTGCACATTAATTCTAGGCCAAGGTCAAAGCCAAATTAATGTAGGAAAAAAGTCAAGTTATGAATTTTTTTTTTTGAGAAAGGTCAAGTTATGAATTGCTGATAATTGTATTTTGAAGCAAGCCAATGGGTCCTTGCTAATTGGAATGGTGGGACAAGACATGGACCGATCCAATTTAAGTACTACGATGGGCCAACATGATCCAACTATCATCACTGTATGTATGTTTTTCTATATCATAGTGATTGTAAGGGCAAACTTTAGCAGAGCAGCTATTCTAATTCACTGTGAAACCCATGGTTGGTCAAAGGTAGCTGAAATTAAAGTTCCAATAAAGAGAATTCCACATGGTAGAAGCTCCTCTGCCACATAGAAAAATTTTGATAATCTATTTTTCAGTATCTTTCTTTGATTCCAGAATTTGATAACTCCATATGGATAGGCTTCTTCTCATATAGGCATAATTACCTTATTAATAGACCACTGCTTTCAGACAATCATAGGAGCGAAGTACTATATCCAAAACTATAAACTGCTATTTCCTAAAATGAAATTTGAACTGATATGTCCTGAAGAAAAATTATGCAGTAAAAATCGGAACATAAGAACTCACCAACAATTGCATCATGCACAAGCTTTACAGCAGCATCTTCATTGCTTCTATAGAACTTGGTGTATCGCCTGTTGTGTAACACTTATCATTTTATGAATAATCAAGTAGCATCAAGACATAGCTACCCATTTAAATGACTGTTATCTGACAGTCATCCATTCCTTGCTCCTGTAGTAAATAATCTTACCTTTTGTAAATCTTTCCAGCTTCAAACTTTGCTTCTGGGCTTGCCCATGCCAATGCAAATGTAACAATACGAACACCACGGGCTGGAAGAATTACAGAAGCTGCCACAGCTGCCCCTATTGACACTCCTGGTTCCGAAGCCATTCTTCTATCATCCAAGCTGAGATTCTCAAACGAACCATGCTACTTGAGGAAGCAATATGTCATATCTCTGGACAATGTCTAAAGGACTATGAGAAGAAAATAGGATAACATAGTTTCCTTTTACTCTGAACAGGACTACAGTAACGTAGTTTATTGACACATTCCAGACTTGGTAGACTAAACAAGTACATTGGTGGCAACACAAATAGAGTACTACTTAGTCTACTGATCTGAAGATATACCTATATATACTCCAGAATGAGATCCCATAGAAGTTCATTTTCCTATACATTTGAGCAGGAATCATATATTTTCATCCAAATTGCAATCAAATATTAAACATGAAATAGAAACAGTGCAACAGCACTATTAAAGAAAAAAACCTACCATAGGGCCCTCTCTGGATTGTCATTATGTAATTGGATTTCCATTGTTATGCAATCAAATCTACCTAAGAAAATTTTTTGATATTTCAGCAGTAAGTGCTATTGAACCATTTTCTCATGTTCAATGATAATATTTTAGGGGTGATCTAAGTAAAACTAATAGATTATCAAATTAACTATCAGAACAAAACAAATGCTAACAATAGTATTTAGGGGTGATCTGTTGATGGAAAATGAAATGCCTTACGGAGTAAGAAAATCCTAGCCTCTCTTTTATAGAGAAAAAGCTTGGGTAAATTACACAAAGAGTTCATAATAAACACAGTTAATAACAAGTATATAAAAAATAGTAAGAACAGAAATTAAGACCCAAACTCCAACACTACCCCTCAAATTGGAACGTAGATGTCTTCGAGTCCCAACTTGTCAAAAATGAAACCGTGTCATTTCCGTGGGAGCACCTTAGTGAATATATCTGCCTATTGTAACTCTGTAGAGATATAAGGGGTACTGATCTTCCCTTCTAGCACAGAATTACGTATGAAGTGACAATCAACCTCGATGTGCTCTGTCCTCTCATGAAAGACAGGATTGAAGGCCATGTAAGTGGCAGATTTGTTATCTCCACACATAGGAACAGGACTCTTCACTAGTACATTCAGATTAACCCGAAAGGAGGTAATCCACGTGACTTCACACGTTGTGTAAGCCATGACTCTATATTCTGCCTCTACACTAGATCTCGCTACCGTTACTTACTTCTTACGGTGCCGTGAGACCATATTGCCTCCAAGAAAAACAACAAAACTTGTAATAGATCACCTTTCCTCTACTGACCCTGCACAGTCAGCATCAGATATGAAGATAACTCCATATGACCATTCTTTCTATAGATCAGGAGACCGCTTCATGTATTGTAAAATCAAACACACATCATTCCAATGATTGTAACATGGCTTCTCCATATACTAATAGGCTCTACTCAATGAAAAATTGATATATGGATGTGTAATGGTAAAATAGAGTAGCTTACCAACTACACTCTGATATTTGTGCAGATCCTTAAAGAGAGCATCCTCTACCACATTATACTTCCCTTTCTACTTAACAAAGTATAGCAGAGAAGTCTTGCCCCTTCCAAAATCTCCAGTGCATACTTTCTCTATAAGAGTAATAAGCCAAATTTGCCCCTCTATGCCCAAAAAGTAATGGAGATCTCCAAGAACCTTCATAACCAAAGATCTCTGCAAGAATTTCTTCACCTCCCAAATGCCATCTATGTAGTCTCGTATCAGAATCATATCATCAACATAAATAGAAAAGATCATTGTGTCAGCTACCGTCTTCTTGATGAAAATGGAATGGTCAACTATAGACCTCTTAAACCCAACTTTCATCACCTCAGCACTCAATTGATCAAACCATGTCCCAGGACTCTGTTTTAGGCCATATATTGCCTTCTTAAGTTTATAGATATACTCCCCCTCAATCTCCTAACTAAGGGGTGAAAGTTCGTTCCTACCAGGAGGGGTGACGTAAAAATAATTGCGGAAATAAAATATAAAAAGCAATCTCACAAAAATAGGCAATCACAAAATGTACACAAAGATTTTTAGGTGGAAACCCAAACCGGGTGAAAACCACCACCTAACCCTCTCGAGTTAGGATTTTCCGATCAACCTAGTTGATCAAATCCACTAACCGAATCACTTTGAACGAGGGTGATTCAACCTCAATACAACCACGCTACAAGTACGAGGGTAGCGTTCCTCAACCCCTTCTCTTCACGAGAAGGATTTTGTCCCACGAAGGAGACGGGAATTCGCAAAGCGAATACCCAACCAAAATACAAAGATAGAATAAACAACAGTCCTATAGAGCCAACAAAATTAAACCTAGCTTCTATAGGAAATAGGAAACTCCCCTTTGCAAGGAGTGCGTCGACGATGACGCGGTGCGTGTGCCACGCGATGGCGCTACGTCGCTCTCGTTATCAACAGCGGGAGAGCGGGCGCGCGAAGGCTTGATGCTCTCAAGAGAATGAAACTAGAGCTTGGAGAGCAAGGGCCTCAATTGGACACAAAAGAGTGGAACTAAGTTGCCTAGGTGTGTCTCTTGTTTCTCTTAGTGTGTATCTTGTGTTTCTCTTCTTGTGTTTTGTGTTACAAAGGTTCCCCTCTATTTATAGAGGCCTTAGGAAGGCTTTGGAAGGCTTGGAAAAGCTTCCGTAGCCGTTGAGTGCAAAGCCCAAGAGAATCAGGCCGAAATCAGGACAATGATTACACTTCACAGGGTTATCAGACGTCTAACTCTGGTATCAGACGTCTGGAAGGCCACTTTAAGACGTCTGATTCCAAGGTCAGACGTCTGATTCTATGCGGGTTTCTCCCTGACTTGAATCAGATCTAAACAGGGTTTTTGTACAAGTCCATCAGACGACATAGAGGACGTCTGGCACTAAGTCTGGACGTCTGGAAACCTACTTTTACCGTGGGAATTGATTTCCAAACGTTGCAACGGCTAGAAAATCTCTGAGAAGAGATTTTGGGTCAGCCGAGGCAAAACGGTCATTTATCAGACGTCTGTGAAGTCCTATGGACGTCTGATAAGGCTCTAACGGTCATATTCTTGAGTGTCTTCTAAGCCAGCCAACGGTCCACTAACTGGACGTCTGGCAAAGTCATCAGACGTCTCCTAAGACGTCTGGTATAAGGTCTGGACGTCTGAATTCATCAGACAGAACTAACTATGTCCAGCCTAACAGTTATCAGACGTCTGAAACAACTGTCAGACGTCTTAAAATCCTTTATCAGACGTCTGATTAGTGAATTAGACGTCTGGAAAGTCAGTTTTAACCCTATATTGGTTTTCTAAGTGTTCTACAGAAAACCTACGTATCCTAGGGTTGTGCAGGTGTTCCTACGACTACTGTTAGGGTTCTTTGAGGCTCTTTAACATAATGTCTAAGGAAAATAAAGAGCAAGAAAATAAATACAAGAGATACATGAAAGGATAAAAAAGAATCTATCCTATTCTTCTTGTCTTCCATCTCCAATCTTTCACTCCACGCGAACCTCCTCTATTTTCCGTCAAGCTCCTCCAATCCGTCCTGGATGCGAGCTCGAGTTCCGTCTAAACACGTCTTCATTTGCAATTGACCTGAAATCTAGGACTCAAATTGCAAATGTTAAATAACACGTGTTTTGTTATCATCAAAACAAATGATCGTGGTGCTCTAGCACCAACAAGGGGTTGACTGTTAGCTTATGTTGTCTTTTTATTTCTCTTTTATTGAAAGTCCCTCAAAGACATTCATGTACTTTTGATCCTCAGTCTCTCTCTATACAAGAGAGCCCTATGGTTTCTAATGGAGATTGAGTCATTACAACCAATTTGGTATCAGAGCACCAGTCCTAGACCGTGGCTCTCAATATTCTACCCTCAAGGCCTCCAAAACCCTAAACCTAATCCCGTTCTCTATCCACCACCTGCTAGTGGCAGCAGCAGGGCGGAGCGCCGCTTCTTGCGCGTAGGGCGCCACACGACCAGCCCTCGACCGCGCACAGGCAATGCGCAACCACACGATGCAGTGCCACCTCCTCTCAAGCACATAGGGTGCCGCACGATCGGTGCTCAACCGCACACAGGCAGCACGCAGCTCCACGACGGAGCAACGCCTCTTCCCAAGTGCGTAGGGCGCCGCACGACCAATGCTCGACCGTGCACGGCCAACGGCGCCACCTCGAGAACCCAGCTGCGACGCCGCCTAACGTAAGCGGCGTGGCGACGACGACGCTCCGGTGACACAGCAACACCAGCAGTGGTTCTCCTGCAGCTTGACCTATGAGGACTGTAGCCTCTTCTCTAAGGCTACTCCTCTCCTATCGCAAGGGGCAATCTTCGTGGGGCCTCTTGGTTGGTCTCCCCACACCCGGGCTAGGCCAAAACTAGTCTAAGGGGATTATTTAAGAAGATGCAGAGCTGATTTTTCATGTTTCAAATCTGATTGATGATCTATTGGATATAAAAAGCCTGATTGTGGCTCAAAGATTGTAAAGATGGCTTCAGATGATCAGTTCGAGGTGAATTCGGGCACTTCTTTGGACACCGGGGCACTGAAGAATCCGTTTTTAGGTCCTATCGTCAAATTGGACGAGACCAACTACCAACGGTAGTCTCAAACTTTCCTCATAACCATCAGGGGCCATGGGAAGAGCCATATCCTTACAGATCCGGAGCCTGAGAGCAAGACTGGCACCAACGCCACCTGGGATAGAGACAATGTCATGGTCTCTATGTGGCTTATGTAAACAGTTATCCCCCATATAAGGGATGAGATCATGTATTACGGCACTGCAAAGAAGATGTGAGTCCTTGCGCGAGACCTATTCCCATGCCAAAAACTCTGCACGCGTCTTTCAGGTCTTCCACGACCTTTTCTATTTGCATCAGGAAGGACACACTCTGCCACAGTACTACTCCCTCTTAAATGGAATGCTGGAGAGGCATCACTCTTATCTGCCGGGGTGTGCCTGTAATTCTTGGAGGAAGTTTCGGAGACAGTTGGCATTTCTTTCTTTCTGGCAGGTCTTGGACCTGAATATAAAACTGCCAGAGATTAGATTCTCACCGCTCCTGAGCTTCCTACCCTGGGGGAGATTTATAGTAGATTCAGTAGAGTTGCAGTTCGTACTCCGGCTCTAGACACTGATATTCAAACATCCGCATTGGCAGCAATCCCTGGACGTGGCAAGGGTACTCCTTCCCCTACACGTGGTCGTGGACGTAGACGCTTGTCTGGTACACGTACCAAGACATCGTGTACTTACTATGGTAGACTTGGTCATACAGAGGCAACATGCTGGCAGAAGCACAGTAGGCCACCCATGGCCAATCAAGTAGCTAAGGTTATCGATGGCATGCCTACTGGTCCTAATGTGAGCTCTCTAAGTACAAAGATTGAGACTCTAAGATAGCAGATTGCACAGTTGACACAAGCCTCATCCTACTCTCAGATTCCCAACACTGCAGCTATGGCCTCCTCCTCAAAGACACCTACGACTGGTATGTCTTCACTTTTGTCTTCTGGTGAGTGGTTGATTGATTCTGGTGCATCCAGACACCTATGTAGTGACCGGGGCTCTTTCTCTCAGTTGGCACCTATTACACTCGCTAGGACAGTGCAGGTGGTTGATGGGAGATACTCGCCACTTGTTAGCAAGGGAGATATGTCATTATCTCCTACTTTAAGACTTGCAGATGTCTATTATGTGCCTGATTTTCCTTTGAGTTTACTGTCTATTAGCAGTATCACTAGAGATTTGAACTGCCGAGCTATTTTGATGCATCTTCTTGTATCTTGCAAGACAAATTCACTAGGAAGACGATTGGTGGAGGACATGACAAACATGGGATGTACCGTCTTAGCTGTAATGCTTTTGCAACTTCTGCTACCCAGGGCCTCACTTCTGCTGGATCTCTCCAGTGGCACCACCGCCTTGGCTATCTACCCATTTATCGCCTCAGACGTATTATGCCGCACATCCCCTCCACTACTGCTCTCACCTGTGATGCTCGTCAACTTGGCAAGCACCACGGGACTAGTTTTTCCAGTTCTACTTCTATTTCGTCTGTCGCTGTTTTTGATTTGATTCATATGGGCGTGTGGATTCCCAATCGTACTCCTGATCAACTTAAAAATAAATATTATCTTGTTTTAGTTGATGACTTTTCCTGTGTCTTGAATGTTTCTCTTGAAAAATAAGTCCGATGTGGAACAAATTATTGAGAACTTTGTCAAAGAAATAAAAACTTTTTGGTGAAGTGCTTTCGTTCTAATAATGCCTTAGAATTTTATACGTTGCGTTTGCGTAATTTCGTTCTAGTTGTGGCATTATCCAAGAGACATGTCATCATACCTCTCAGCAGAATGGTGTTGCTGAAAGGAAGCATTGCCATATTCTTGATGTTGTTCGCACTTTGTTGATTCACTACTCTGTCCCCTCTCTCTATTGGGGTGACGCTGCTTTGACTTATTTTTTATTAACCGAATGCCTAATGCTGCATTGCATGAATTGATTCCTATTCAGGTCATGTATCATGATCGTCCCTTGTTTCACATCACCCGTCGGACTTTGATTGTGCAGCCTTTGTTCATTTGTTAAGACCAGGTCGGGATAAACTAGTACTGAGAGTAGTTAAGTGTGTTTTTCTTGGGTACACCCAAACTCAAAAAAGGTATCGGTGTTTTGATCCACTTACTTCCCAGCACTATGTTTTAGCAAGATGTTACCTTTCATAAGGATGTACCTTTCTTTTCTATGACAGCTGCTGAGATGCCTCCTAAGGGTGATATGGCGCCTATGCCATATTCTCTCATTCGCTTTGGGAGCTTTCCTGAGATTCATGTCCCCACCACATCGCCACCACCTCCTGCTACGCATCCCTTTCCTCACTTGACCGGGCCCCTCCAGACAAATATCCACCCTCATGCTGTCTATCAGGGACCCCCATCCTCACCTTCACCATCGACTTCTCAGGTAAGTCCTTTCGACACTGACGTATGTTTACCGTGTGATGGTCACCGGGACACGACAGGTGATGCGTCAGGCGATGATCTTAACCTTCTGATAGCCATTTGAAAGCAACTACGGACTTGCACTACTTATCCCATGGCAGGGCACTTATTACTGATAATCTAGCTCCTGGATTTGCTGCATTTCCTCAGGCATTAGCTACTATGCAGATTCTAGCTACTCACCGTGAGGCCATGCCTGATCCAAAATGACGAGCAACCATGAAGGATGAGATAGTCGCTCTTAGAGGCCGTGGGACTTAGGAGCTTACTCCACTTCCTGATGGTGCTGCGCTTGCTGGCTGTCGGTAGATATTCACTGTGAAGTTCAATCCTAATGGTGGTGTGGCTAGGTACAAAGCCCGTCTCGTGGCAAAGGGGTTCACCCAAACTTATGGGGTAGACTTCTTTGACACCTCCCCAGTTGCCAGACTTCCCACAGTCCAAGTATTGATTGTAGTGACGGTTCAGTTAAATTGGTCGTTACACCAGTTAGATGTGAAGAATGTTTTCCTTTATGGTGATCTCCAAGAGGAATTCTATGTACAGTAGCCACCTGGCTTTGACAGTTAGGGGGAGTGTATGTTGAGTACGGAAGGCTATATATGGCCTCAAATAAAGTCCAAGAGCTTGGTTTCAGAGATTGTCACAAGTTATAAAGGCAACTGGATTCAGGAGATCAACTGCTGATTTTTCACTTTTTGTCAGAAGGACTAGACGAGGTACTGTCGAACTTCTTATTTATGTTAATGAATTGATCATCAGAAGGGACGATGTGCAAGGTATTGCTAAGGTTAAACGCATCCTAGCAGAGTAGTTTGTCATGAAGGACCTCGAAGCTTTACGGTATTTCCTTGGTATTGAGGTTGCTCGTAACAAGAAGGGTATGGTCTTGTCTCAGCGGAAGTATGCTTTAGATATCTTGCAAGAGGTTGGTAAGCTTGGAGACAAGGAGGCAAATATTCCTATGGACCCCAAGATGCTACTATATGATGAGGATGCACAGGTGGTGGACAGCAGACGGTACAAACAGCTTGTGGGCAAGCTACTGCATCTTACTATCACGAGGCTGGACATATCCTTTGCAGTTGGGAGATTGAGTCAATTCATGGCCAACCCAACATATCAGCATTGGGATCAGCATTGATGATCTTAGATATGTCAAGAAAGCACCTGAGAAGGGCCTCTTCTCAAAGGGGTCCTCTATGACGCTGGTTGGCTACTTAGATGCAGACTACGTCGGATGCCATGTGGATCGCAAATCCACTACTGGGTTCTGCACCTTAGCAGGAAATTTGATCACATGGAGAAGCAAGGAACAAGGCACAGTTGTGAGATCCAATGCCGAGTCTGAGTACAAAGCTATGGCTCACACGACTACTGAGATGATGTGGATCAAATCCTTGCTTATTAATCTACAGGTGCAGTTTTCTAGCCCCATGGAGATGAGATGTGATAACAGAACAGCTACCTTCATTGCCAACAACACAGCATCTCACGAGAGGACGAAGCATGTTGAGGTTAACTATCACTATACCAGAGACATTATCCAAAAGACTGCTGATGTTTCCACCAAGCCCTTGGCCAGATCTTCATTTGATGCTTGTATATCCAAGTAGAGTATGATAGATATCTATGCTCCAGCTTAAGGGGGAGTGCTAGCTTATGTTGTCTTTTTATTTCTCTTTTATTGTAAGTCCCTCAGGGACATTCATGTACTTTTGACCCTACGGTCTCTCTCCATATAAGAGAGCCCTAAGGTTTCTAATGAAGATTGAGTCATTACAACCAATTTTGATGCATATACACTTCATGTAGATCACCGTAAAGGAAATATTTTATATCTAGCTGATACAAGAGCCAATCCAGATTAACTGCCACCGAGACGATCACACAAATAGAGCTCACGCATGCCACTGAAGATGTCTCAAAGAAGTCCACACCATCTGTGTGTGAACCCCTTTGCTACAAGGTAAGTCTTAAACCGATCAATTCTACCATCAGCACGATACTTTACTATGTAGACTCATTTGCAATCCACTACTTTAAAATCACCTGAGGTCCAGATTGGCCTCTATACATCCAGAGAATTAGCCTGGACAACCAATGAGCTAACAAGAAAGTTGACCTTCCTAGATGACAATCATTGGATGTCTGGACAATTGTCAGACGTCTTAACCTGCCACATTGGATGTCTAACACTTAGGTTGGACATCCAACAGGCACAAGCAGTCTTGTTTCACATAGAAACTTCTCACGAGGATCGAGAACCTGATCTAATTGGCTAAATCCAAGCCAATTATCAAAAGAATGATGAATTAGACTCTATTTAGGGTATGAAACATGAGCCTGGGGATCTCGAAAGGAACCCTAAATGAGACTGAAAATGGAAATGAATGAAATGTTTAGGTCGGAAAAAGGTGAACCTGTAAAGTTAAACACGTTGACCTCTGGAGTTGTAAGCTCATTAATGCCGATGGAAAACCTAAGACTTTGGGGTAGCTGGCAGCTACTAGTAATGAACCTTGAAACATGAATGGTTCCCGATTGCGGTTACCGACTACGACCTGTCATCAAAATGAGATACCCGTTTGTACCTAAATCCAACTCAACATGAGGCTCTCAGCGATCCTATGTGGAATAGTTTTCCAGGGATATGAGGCGATGATAATCGTGAGTCATGTTTGGAATAGCCTTCTAGGAATTCTCGTGTGATAATACGTAAGGGATCATGTGTGGAATAGCCTTTTAAGGATCTAAGACAACGAAATACATGAGAGATCCGGTTTGGAAGTCTTCCAGAGATCTCGAGTGACAAGAATTGTGAGGATCCTATGTAGAATAGTTTTCTAGGGATCTGAGGTGATGGTAATCATGAGGATCCTGCGTGGAATAGTTTTCCAAGAAACTCAGGTATTGAGACTCGAGGAGTCCCATGCAAGATTTGAAATGCTAATTTCGACGTCATTTCGATAAATTTCTAAGGGTGCATTTCGAAGGCATGCCAAGGACACACCCTGGAAACACCCGTACTTCGATGTCAAATTTCGATGCCCCAAAAATAGTTCATTTTTTAGGCACACTGAGGGTATGCCGCAATTATGCCAACGTATATCGACAAAAATGCAAAATTAGTCAAAATGATTAGAATTCAAGAAAATCACAATCATGCAAATAAGAATAATATTGTTATATCCTTATATCTATATGCAATGTATAGTCTACTATACCATGTTCATGTTTAAGTTTAACAATCAAATATTAAATAATTACCATGTGAATTGAATTAAGTTATACAAAGATAAAAGATTCAAATATATAATTTGCATTAAACTAAAGTAAAAATTTTAAAGCTGAAATTTACTATTTGGCCAATCGATCTTAAATTAATTTATTAGTTAATTTGAGGTATTTCACTATGCAAACAAATTAATCAATTTGATAGGCCTAAATTAATATAACTACGTGTATTGTAATAGTTGTTTTTATTTACGTCACCCCTTATGAGTCACGTTTTAATCTAACTGTATCATATTTATGTATGAAAAATATAGGTTGTCACCTTTAACAATGTGACCATGGGTTTGTAGGTTGGATGTTACTCTTGAAGTAAATCATGATTAATTCATAAAGTAAATAGGCCCTTAGTGTTAGCAATTTTCAGGTTTTATGCTCTTATAGATGGATACAAGTTCTCTATTCTTTAATGTTAATCAAAACTTCGAATTTTATTTTTAGGGATTAAATAAATGTTTTCTCAATTCTAAATTATGATTAGACCTATATATTTGTAACAATGGTAGACGTAGAGTCTAATATGTAAATCTACTCTATAATTATGGAAAGGTGTATAATCAAATCTTAAGAGAATTAGAGGAAAGAATCAGTGAGACTAGAGGGAGCAATAGCAGCGGGATTCGATTCTAATGAGAACAAATAGCAACAATAGTAGCCGTAATAGAGAAGAATGGGAGAACTGAAAGTGAGAAGCAATAACAAGTTGAAATGTCGAGTGCATTTTGTCACTAACATTTCGACGAAATCTGTGTTTTAACATTATATAGATATCAATATGGCCTAACCCAAAAAATAGCTATTTCGACAACATGCTAACAGTATACTGTCAAAATTTAAATCACTAGCAAACATAGTACTGGGTAGAAACTGGGTATTAAAACACCAATATTTACCTTAAATATGATAACGATTTAATAATTGTACATAATGCCACCTATTTCTCCGAACTTATCGACACATTATCCATAGTTGGAAAAATATTATTGACACTCCTGCATTTCAACATTACATGTGTGTCGATGTCGCCCCACGTCAAAAAATGGTCATTAGGGCAAGCCGTGGGCACACTTTAGGCATTCAGAATAATGGTCTGGTGTGGAATAATCTTCCAGAGATCTCCGGCTTTGGGATACGCGAGTGATCTAGTGTGCAACAGCTTTACGAGTATTGACCACTCTCTAGTTATCTTTTCAGTTAGTTTGTACTATTTATTTATTTCATATTTTTCACTAGTTCTCTATTGTAATTTACCCAACACCTCTCTCTATATAAAGAGGTATAGGATTTTCTATTGGAATAAGATTTTTAGATTCATCCCACTTGGTATCAGAGCAACAATCCTATATTGGCTCTCGAGTATCCCACCAAAATAAGCTGCCAATCCATCCTACCAAAACCTTAATCTCCTCCACATCGTTCATCACCACCACCACCTCCATCGATGAAAGCAGAATCGACAGAGGGCCTTCACTGGCGATGAGCGGCGACGTTGAGGGTCACTGCTACATCTGCGGTGACGCTGTAGAGCTGAATAGCCTCTACGATGGCGATGTAGCCCCTCCAGCGGGCCAGGCCCTACAGCATTGTAACACATCCCACCAAAACCCTAATCTCCTCTACGTTAATCGTCGTCGCCGCCACCACCACATCCACCAGCGACAGCAGAGTCGGCAGAGGGCCTTCACCAGCGATGAGCGGCGATGCTGAGGGTCACTGCTGCATTTGTGGCAACGCTGCAGGGCTGAATAGCCGCTGCGGCAACGCTATAGTCCCTCTAACGAGCTGAGCCCTACGACACTATAGCTAGGTCATGGACCCTGATCTGCGACGACAGTAGCAGTATGTCCCCCACCAGTTGGTAGTAGCGTCACCGATGGGTCTGGTCTAACCCAACGCAACGAGGAACCTTTAGCCCTTCTATTGAGAGCCACTAAGGGGTCCTCCTGACCCTAATGTGTCCCTTTCAACTGTTGGAGGGCTACTATGCATGTCTTAAGTGATTTCCAAGGAAGAAATCGCTTGGATTACATGTTAAATCACTCTTTTCTATGATCTATAGATTTTGCAAATCTAGTAATTGGATTTCAAATCTAATTTTAGCTTCTTCCCGTGATTTCTAAGCATCATGGCCTCGTCATCATCATTCGAGGTGACAACGGAGACAAGTCAAGAGAGCGGAAACTACAAAAACCCGTACTTTATCCCTAGCATGAAGTTGATGCGACCAACTATGCTTGTTGGTCTCAAACATTCTTATAACTGTTAAAGGTCATGACAAAGAGCATCTTTTACTTAAGCCAGACCCTCAGAACACTGGGAAGTACGCCACGTGGAAGGACAACCTTATGGTAAGAGCGTGGATCGTGAATGTTGTTTCGCCTCATATTGGAGATGGTATTATGTATTACAAGACCACGAAGGAGATGTGGGATTTTCTTCATGACACATACTCTCATGAAAAGAATTCCAACAAGGCCTATCAGATCTATAGCAAGATGTTTTCCCTTAGATAAGAGGGATAGCACCAGACATAGTACTATGCTACATTGAAAGGGCTTCTGGAAAAGTACAACGCGTGCAAGCCTATGTGCATGTGTGCCACTCAGCGAGGCTACCGCAAGGAGACTGTGGTTCTGCACTCTCTCTTGGTTAGGCCTAGAGTATGACTCGACATGCTCTCTAATACTGAGACTGTCAAAGCTCCCCTCTCTTGAGGAAACGTACAGTCGGCTTAATCGAATTATGATGGCTAATCCTATTCCGAAGATTACTGGCAAACCTCCACATTGGCTGTTGGCAGAGGTCAAGGGGCTAGGGTTCTCCCTCTATTCTTAGGCATGGATGTGGCAGAGCACAAATGAGTAAACCACATCCCACATGCACTTTTTGTAGACGGGTTGGTCATGTGAAGGCTTCCTGTTGGTCTAAAGCATGAAAGACCTCCCATGCTCAATTAGGCTATTACTAATCTGAGTCAGAGGCAGATACTATGTCACGAGCAGAGTATGATGCAATAGTGCAGCAACTTACTCAAATCACTCAGGAGACCCCTTCATAATCTCCTGACATTGCTGTCATAGCCTCCTCAGGTACAGATTGTGCCTTTGGTGTTTCTGACAAATCTACCTGACTAATTGATTCCGGTTGTTGCATCGCTTTCGTCGAGTTTTAGAAGATGCGGGTTATAGTATAGTCGACAAAAATTGCTTTACAACATTTAAATTTGTAAAGTGCTCGAAAACAAGTGAATCCGAGGTCATTTGCGAGGAGCAAATGTAGAATTCACACTAATCGCACTATAGAAATAATGAGCACAAAGATAAAAATATGCAATGAATATCAGTATTCAAAAATAATGAGCCCAAATTGTATCTCGTGAAAGAAAGGGATAAAAAGAACATAAAGGACTATAAAAATGATAATTTAGATCACCAATTAATTCCCCACATTAAGCACATATCCCAAGAAAATCAGCCAATCAATATCTCAACAGTGATTAGAACCACTTATGCAAATATCTACGTTAGATTCAGCCTCAAATAATTTCACAGTACCAAATCAGACGTCGAACCAGAGAGCCAGATGACTTAACCGTTCAAAGCTCAGAGTAAGCACAAGGGTACTAAGCCTCAAAGATGTTAAGTGTTAAGCAGGCATGCACGCATCTCGAGGCAAAACCTACCCCTACCCTCAAATTTTCTTCCTTCTCTCAGGACCAGGTAATTGGGTTATAAGCGAGTAATCAGATCCAGGTTGGGTCCAGATCCGCAAGCAATGTATCACAGGTGAGGAGTGAACAGTGTATGGGGGACCTCACCCCCATGCACCTGAGGCGATAAACAGATATCACAAAAGCAATTTATACATCTGCTGCAACTCATTCCCACACGATGTGGGACTAAATAGGAGTGTTTTCCTCACGCGCACAGCGAATGGTTGAAGCTCGAATTGGAGCTGCTGTCAGGGTTTGTTGCTCTATTGAAGATGTAGAAGTCCTCGCGAGGTGAGGCCGCGTCGATTGATGGTGGTGATGATGGCGATGACAGCCAGAGAACGACGAATGAAGGCAGCATATGGCGGCGCTCCGATGAAGATCTGAAACAAAAAATACGGGCTCTATGCCCAAATTAAAGCATTCAAGAGCTTCGCCTGATCATGGCAAGTGCGATGGTGGTGGTGTCAAGGTGATTGGAGGTCTAGAGTGGTCGGATGAAGTCGGCGATGGAGTCCGGTGGTGGGTTCGTTCGCTGGGGGGTTTTAGTGGATGGAAGAGCCAATAAGGAGAGGGCTTTTGGTCTCTATGTGGTGAGGAAGGATGTGGTGGTGTTGGCAGAGTGATTGGTGGCCAATAGTGGTTAGGCGGCTTCGCCAGAGGCGTCGTCGACCGTGGAGAAGATGGAGGGGGGATCGCAATTGGTCAGTTGAATTGAGTTGGGAACAGGTTGATTCTAACCTAAAGAAGAAGAGGAAGAGCTTATCTACGGACAAAGGGGATGAGGACTTGGCGCCGGCTCTGATTAGCCGACACCAAAGAAGGTGAACACTCCAGTGGAGAAACGAGGAGGAGGAAGGGGGTAGGCGGCGCTAGCTAATGTGCACTAGATGCGGAAGACTTTAGGGAAGATGTTCCCTCTATCTATTGTACGTGGCAGAAGGCGACGAAGGGAGATCAAGGAGCTCGCCGGAGCTTGGTCAGAGCAGGCCGGAGGAAGGAGAGGAAGAGGAGTGTTGACCTAAAATCTTGCTAAGGAGGACGATGGGAGTTTCATAGTTTCATGAGCTTTTATAAAGCTCAAATGTGAGCTCTCAATGAACAAAGGGGCTCAATTAGCCATGATCTCAGAGGGAAAAATCCCTCAAATTCCTCTAGCTCGCCAGAGCTCTAGGATCAATTCCAATCCCTCAAATGGGGTTGGTTGGATTCCTTATTGTCTAATCAGCAATCCCTCCAACTTTGGAGGGATTTGGAGTTGATTCGAGAGAGATCTCCTCTCTTGAAGGTCGATTGCAGATCCGTTCACACACCAATGGCAGTAGGGACGTTTTTGCGAAGAAGATAAGAAACTTAAGGACCTTATCACAATAAAATCGAAAGTTAGGAGTTTAAGTGAGAGAAACAAAGTTTTAAGGGACTAGATTGCAAACTAGGTCAAGATGAACTCTAATTGGGCCTAAATTTTGGCCTTAGACTAATTTGGACCCAATGAATCTGATGGTGAACTTGAATTTGAGTTTTGACCGCGTTTAACTAGGTAATTTGCACATAAGCCCAAATTAGGACAAAATCCCGTTTGAGACTTTGCTCTAGGTCAAAATAGGTTCAGATGGTCAAACTAAGGAAACTAAACCTCCTAAAATATTTTTCTATAAATTTTAGGAGGTTTAGATAAATTTTATCTTGATCGGAACCTCTTCAATTTAAGTGGGTATGAAATTAGGATTTTATGTACTATTTTGGTTCTCGAAACTCGTGAAATCTCGTTTCTGTCTGTGTTGACCCACTTCTTGGACTTTAATGTTCATTTAACCTTCAATTAACCTCTAGGTGATCCCGTAGTTACTTTGCATTTATGATGTGATGTTAGAACTCCAGAATTAACCATGTTTTGATGTTCTCTCCTCAAAACAGATCTACGTGAAATCATTGTCCTCAAATGACCATTCAAGAGCTTCTATCCCTCGATTTCAACTAATTAAAGCTAGTTATGGCCAATAATGGTGTGTGCATCACCTCTGCATCACGGCACTTGAGTGGTGATTACAATTGTTTCCAGCAGCTGCAATCTGTGCACCCTGATAGGACAGCTCAAGTAGCACATGGTAGGCACTCTCAAGTTGATGGTCAGGGGGAGGTGCCAGTTACCCCTACATGAGATTACCTAATGTCCTACTTGTCCCAAATTTTCCTATGAGTTTATCTATCAGCAGAATTACGAAAGATCTAACTGCAAGTTGATTTTTGATGATGTTGGTTGTGTGTTTCAGGACAAGCTCACAAGGAGGATGATTGTGGCGGACATGAAGAGGGGGTGTATCGCCTATCTCAGACTCCAGTTGCAGCTTCATGCCAGGGAGGTGTGTTTCGCTATAGGGACAACTCTATAGTGGCACAATCGTCTTGGTCATCCGTCTCTGGACAGGCTTTGTCGCATCATTCCTCGTATCTCACCAGCCACTGAGATTTACTGTAATGCTTGTCAGATGGGAAAGCACTACAGATCTACCTATCCTGCTAGTTCTGCTACTATGAGTCTGTTTTCAATTTATTGCGCTTAGATGTATAGGACCCTAGTCATATTCCAGATTGACTAGGTCATAGATATTATTTGGTTATTGTGGATGATTGTTCCATATTGTCATGAGTATTTCTTTTAAAAATTAAGTCGGATGTCCGATCTATGATTTAGAATTTAATTATTGAAATAAAGAATTAGTTTTCTACTACTATTAAGATTGTTCGTACCGACAATGCAGTTGAATTTTGTACTACTCGGATGACAGCTTTCTATAAATCTCATGGAGTGGTTCATCAGACCACGTCCCCATACATCCTAGCAGAATAGGGTTGTAGAGACGAAACATAGACACCTCTTAGATATGGCTCGAACTCTACTAATTCATCATAGTGTGCCATCCAGATATTGGGGTGACGCAGTACTTACTGCATGTTATTTGATAAACAAGATGCGCAGTTCCGCTATATCCGAGTAGGTGCCATGGCAGATATTGTTCCCTGATAGAGAGTTATTTTAGTTGCCACCTTAAATTTTTGGCTGTGTAGCCTTTGTGCATATTCCTAGGCCAATAGAGATAAACTGTCCCCTAGAGCAGTTAAATGTGTCTTTATGGGATACAGTCATACCCAAAAAGGTTATAGAGCTATGAAACTCTATAGAAGAAGCACTATGTGAGTACTGATGTGACTTTTTATGAGGCAGTACCATATTTTTCTATCACAGGGACTCAGTTGTCTTTTGAGTAGAAGAGGGCACCAATGTCCATTCCATCTATTCAGTTTAGAGATTTTCCAGCAACTCAAATTACATAGCAAGATACTACAAATACTAGATTCAAAGATACCCCAGCACATTTTAAAAAATGGCAGAGGCAACACATGCCCCTCCAGCACCATCATCCTCCCCACAACAGGTATGTGTCGATTTACCAGTTGCCTCTAAGTCTCTTTCAAGTGATGCTGAGGCTTCACCCTCTGAGTATTGGTGATACTGAGTCTCTCTCTAATGATTTAGACCTTCCCATTACTATTCGAAAGGCTTCCAGGAGTTGTGCACACTATCAAGCTGCTGGGCAGTTTCTTCTGACTATTTTAGTCGCCCATTTGCCATGCTTACAGAGGCCCTATCCTCCTCACAAATTTCAACCACCTACCAACAGGCTATGCTCAATCCAAAATGGTATCAAGCCATGGAGGAGATGAATGCACTACAGTCTCGACAGACATGGGAGCTTACTCCATTAACACCTGGAGCACGTACTGTAGGCTGTCATTGGGTCTTTGCCTTGAAATACAATCCTAATATATCTATTTCTCGGTACAAGACTCGCCTTATGGAAAAGGGATTCACTCAGACATATAGGTGGATTTCTTTGACACTTTCTCTCTAATGGCCAAGCTTCCTACCGTGTGGATTCTTATCTCTGCTGCTACTCATCTTGATTGGCCCTTATATCAACTGGATGTCAAGAATGCTTTCTTGTATGATGAGTTGCAAGAAGAGGTATATATGCAACAGCCCCCCAGCTTCAAGACTTAGGGGAGTGTCTAAGTTGAAGAAGGCGATATATGAACTCAAGAAGAGTCCACGGGCCTTGTTTTAAAAGCTATCAAAGGTTGTTCAAGATATGGGACTCAACAGATCTTCTAATCACTCCTTGTTTGTACGGAAGATAGACAAGGGAACTATTGTTATCTATGTGGATGATCATATTATCCCTGGTGATGATGCAACCAGGATAATTGAGGTCAAGCTGAGGTTAGCTGAGAAGTTTGTTATGAAGGACCTTGGTTCCTTAAGATACTTCTTGGGCATAGAAGTGACAAGAGGCAAGGGAGGTATTGTCCTTAGTCAGAGAAAATACACTCTTGATTTACTACAGGAGAGTAGGATGTTGGGATCAAAGTAGGCCAACATACCCATGGACATGGAGATGCACTTGTATGATGCAGAGTCCTAGGCTATAGAGAGCAGAAGGTACAAACAATTGATTGGGAAGTTGCTCTATCACACAATTACACACCTAAATATCTCTCTTATTGTTGACAAGCTCAGTCAATTTATGGACAAGTCAACCAAGAAGCACTGGAATGTTGCTATGCAGGTGCTTAGGTACTTGAAACAAGCACCAGGACGTAGATTACATTTCAAGAAAGGCAAGTCTATGACTATAGTGGGATATTCTAATGTAGACTATGTTGGTTGCCTTTCTGACAGAAAATTCACTACAGGCTTCTGCACTTATGTGGCTGGTAATCTAGTGACATGAAAGAGCAAGAAGTACAATGTTGTGTCCAGATCAAGTGCAGGGTCAGTATAGAGCAATGGCACAGACAACTGTTGAACTTGTGTAGGTGAGATCTATTTTACTTGACTTGCATGTCAAGATTAAAGAGACCATGGAGATGAGATGTGACAATCGAGTCGCCACCTATATAGCCAATAATCCTATATTCCATGAACGCACAAGCATGTGGAGATTGATTACTACACTAGAGATCTGATTCAAAGGGGACTTCTCTTTACCACACCAGTTGCTTCAAAGAACCAGACAACAAATATGTTCACAAAGCCTCTTGCCAAATATGCATTTGATGCTTGCTCTGACAAGCTGAGTATGATAAGCATCATGCTCCAGTTTGAGGGGGAGTGTTGAGCACTTTCTAGTTATATTTTCAATTAATTTGCACTATTTATTTAAGTTGGATGAAATGATTCAACTTGTTATAGAAAACCCTAGGCTCTCTTATATAGAGAGAGACCAAAGGGTGAATATACAGTACTACCCCTCAAGAGCTAGACACTTATAAGCCCATACAAGAAAAAACATAAAACATAAAAACACTATATGTTAACACTCCCCCTCAAGTTGGAGCATGAATATCTATCATGCTCAGCTTGGAACAACACGCCTCAAAGGCAGATCTCGCCAGGGGTTTTGTAAAGATATCTGCAGCCTGCTCCTCAGAAGTGACACTCGTGATATGTAAACTCCCACGCTAAATGAGATCTCGAGTGTAATGACAGCCAATCTCTACATGCTTTGTCGTCTCGTGAAACATAAGGTTATTGGCAATGTAGGTCACGGCTCTATTGTCACATCGCATCTCCATAGAGCTATCTAGAGAAACATGAAGATTTGACAAAACAGACTTGACCCAAACCATCTCAGTGAATATCTGGGCCATGGCCCTGTACTCTGACTACACACTGGATCTAGATACAACCGCTTGCTTCTTGCTCCTCCAGGTAACCAGGTTGCCTGCAACAAAGGTGCAAAAACCTGTGGTGGATTTTCTGTCCCCAACACAGCTACCATAATCAGTGTCAGAATATGCTACAATCCCCATGGGTGTTCCCTTACGAAACAATAATCCTCGTCCAGGTGCTTTCTTCACATACCTGAGCACCTGCATTGCAGCCTCCCAGTGCTGCCTAATTGGCTTATCCATAAACTGGTTAAGCCTACCAATAAACAAAGACAAGTCTGGACGAGTGATGGTGAGGTAAAGGAGCTTACCCACCTGCTACCTTTAGGTCCTACTGTCAATTACCTCAGATTCTCATCAAATAAATGGACATTGGGATCTATGGGAATATTTGTAGCCTTAGTTGCTAACATGCCAATCTCCTGAAGAAGATCAAGAGCATACTTCTTCTGGGAGAGCACCACTCTATCCCTACCATGTGCAACCTCAATGCCTAAGAAATACATCAACTGTCCCAGATCCTTCATGACAAATTTCTCTGATAGGTGCCTCTTAACTTCATCTATCACATCCCTGTCATCTCCAGTGATGATAAGATCAACATATACCAGGAGTGCCACAGTCCCCCAGTCAGTCATCCTGGTAAATAAGGAGTGATCTGAAGTAGAGCGACTCAGACCAATCTGGTGAAGCACCTCTGATAGCTTCTGAAACCATGCCCTGGGACTTTGCTTCAAACCATAGATTGCCTTTCTTAATCTGCACACATACTCCCCCTGAACCTCAAAACCCGGAGGCTGCTGCATGTAAACATCCTCCTGAAGATCACCATAGAGAAAGGCGTTCTTCACGTCCAGCTGGTATAACGGCCAGTCTCTGTGAGCAGCAACAGAAATAAATATCCAACAGTGGCAAGCCGTGCAACAGGGGAGAAAGTATCAAAGAAGTCCACCCCATATATCTGAGTGAACCCCTTTACTACTAGCCTGGCCTTATGTCTTGAAATAAACCCATCAGGGTTATATTTCAAGGCAAAGACCCATCGGGAGCCAACCAGTCGTACGCCAGTAGGAAGTGAGATGAGATCCCAAGTCTGTCTACTTCGAAGTGCTGCCATCTCATCCTCCATGGCTTAACGTCACTTCGGATCAAGCATAGCCTACTGCTAGGTAGACGGAATGGGTGATGCTGTAAAGGCCTGACAAAAGCTGCTAAACTGAGGGGCAAGACCATTGGTAGCCAAGCTACCTGTGACCTGGTATCTGGACTCACAGGAGCGCGGTGCCCTCCTAATGGCAATAGGAAGATCTGAATCATTTGGTACCTCTAACTGAGTTGTTGCAGAAGGAGCCTCGCCACTGTGGTGATCTGCACTGTCTGGGAAGTCAGGTCTAACCAAACTATCACTGGCATCAGGTACCCTCTCAACTACCTGTGAACCATCAGCCGCTGGTGAGAAAGGAGGCCTCTGAAAGGTAGTATGATGCCTGTGATAGGTATGCAATGGCCCGTGCAATTTCTCAAAGTCATCCTGGGAAAAAGAACTTATCTATCAGCTGGAGGTCTGGACTGAGAAGTAGACACCTAAGTCTCTGTACACGGAATAGGTAAGGGAAGAAAGGCAACATCATTACAAGAGCTCCTCTGTCTAGTGACTAAGAAATATGGCGTATCCTCATGGAAAGTCACATCAGCACTAACATAATGTCTGTTCTGCAAAGGATCATAGCAACGGTACCTCATCTGTGTCCTAGAGTACCCCAAAAATACGCACTTGATAACGCAAGGAGCCAGCTTGTCATGACCAAGTGACGGTACATGGACGAATGCAACACATCCAAAGGTTCTGGGAGGCACATGAAATAACTCGTTGTCTGGATGGAGAAGAACCGATATCTGCTCGTGAAGAACTGAACTGGGCATCTGGTTGATGAGATAAGTCACTGTTAGAACTGCATCCCCCCAATATCTCTGTGGTACATTATGATGAATCAATAGTGTACGGGCAACATCTAACAAGTGCCTGTACTTCCTCTCTGCAACCCCATTCTGCTATGAAGTGTGAGGACAAGTAGTCTGGTGGACAATCCCATGGGTCCTATAAACCTCCTTAAGTCTGGCAGTGCAGAACTCAAGAGCATTATCAGTCCGCACTATCTTCACTGTGGCTGAACACTGTGTGCTGATCTCCAGAAGAAGGGTCTATATGCATCCTCTAACCTCTGCCTTACTTTCCAGCAAGAACACCCATGTGGCTCTAGAGAAATCATCTACGACAACCAGGTAGTATCGGCGTCCCATCCGATCTGGGACTCTACTCGATCCCCATACATCCATATGGAGCAACTGAAATAATGTCGAAGATCCAGGAGATATGCTAACTGGAAAAGATCGATGGTGCTTACCCAATTGGCAAGCATCGTACTATATGGTAGCAGCTAGGAAAATATGTGGTATCACCCTCCTGAGGCGATCTAGAGACAAGTGGCCAAGACGAACGTGCCACTGTAGAACACTCCCGCTACCATATTGAGTAACCCCTGCAAATGGCTCCTATCCCAGACAGTAAACACCATTCTCCTCCATACCCCTGACAACAGTCCTCCCATTGAGCCCTGAATAACACATCCGACATCATCAAAGATGCCTCTATAGTTGAGATCCTTCATGATTCTGCTCACTGACAACAAACTCAGTGGGAATTCTGGTACGTGCAATGCACCAGACAGCTGCAAACTGGGGGTCACGAACACCTCCCCCTTACCCCTAATAGGGGTGCATCTACCGTTAGCAACCTGTACAATCCTTCCTGGGGGAACAGATTGTAGCGAACGAAAATAGGTCTAATCACCGCACAAATGCTGTGACGCACTAAAGTCGATCAGCCACCTTGCCCCATGGTGGCTCTTGTAATGCTCCTTACGTACGAGACTCACAAATTCTGCCATAAGTATCAAGTAAATCACACCCAAGAAAAGTGGGGAATTCACACCCCAAGGATTATACAATACGGGGAATACACACCCCTCACAACCATCAATATGGGGAATACACACCCCAAAAATAATCTATAAAACTGGAGAAAGTCATACCACTATTCGGCAAACACCAATAGATCTGGAAAAGACTTGGTACTCAACTTGGGTTTTTCACACCCAGTTAGGATGCCAATCCCAGCAGGACTGCAAGCGAAGGTGGAAGAGAATACTAGGGTCGTTGTAAGCGGCTATAACAAGTGCTCCATTAGAGAGTTTGCTGCAAAGATCAGAAGGTGGAGGCCCCCTGAACCATACAAGGGGGAGATCTGGATGGCACCGCTAGGGCCCTTCGTCCCTGTCGAGAACCAGCAGGAGCAGCGGTGCTGCTAGAGGCTGCAGGAGGCCCACCGGCAGTGCTGGGCGACGTTGCTGGGCTCGGGCAGCCCACCGGCGGTGCCGGTGAGGCCCCTCTCTTTCCTCCTCGCACTGCTGCAGACGAGGGCTGACACTCCTGTAGTTGGTGCTGTTGCTGCCGGTTAAGAGAAAACCAGTAGCAATGAGAAAGAGGAGAAGAGAAGGATTTGGTGGATGGGTTGGAGGCCTACTTGGGTGGGGTACCTAGGGCACCGGTCTAGGACCGCTGCTCTGATACCAAGTTGGATGAAATGATTCAACTTGTTATAGAAAACCTTAGGCTCTCTTATATAGAGAGATATCAAAGGGTGAAAGTACAATACTACCCCTCAGGAGCTAGACACCCATAAGCCCATACAAGAAAAAACATAAAACATAAAAACACTATATGTTAACAATTTATTTCATGTTTTTCACTGGTTCTTTGATGTATCTATTAGAATAAGACTTTTCATTTCATCCCACTACGAGGATCATGAAAGGGAATGAGGAGTAGCTCCTACAGAATCAATTGGACCAATGCCTGAGAGTCTTGTGTGGAATAGTTTCCAAAGGCCTCGAGTCTAGTCAACACTTTGGAGCCCAGAGCGGGTATTCAAGTTTGGTAGATACGAGTGCTCTAATCTCTCCGAAGGTGGGATTGGAAAGGGCACATCAAGACCCCCCCCCCCTCCCCCTCAGTACGAAGGGTTGAATTGTCACTCCAGGGATCGAAGTGTCAGGTGGCAAGGCCTTAATCATCAGGGTAGCCACATTAAAATAAGCAGCATTAATCAACTACGATAGATTAATGGGATCAAATCACTGTGGTTGGTGAGGTCAAACTGGTGGGGAGTAGAACCCTAAGTTCTTGGGTATAGGCTAGGGATCTAGCTAGCTAGTGAATCCGTGCACTACTATATTTTTATTGAAAAAAGTAGTTTATCCCTACTAGGCCGATTGGCCCATCCTTATTTGTGACCTACTTTTAGGTGTTACTATCGTGCGTCAACGACAAGTGGGAATTGTTGTGGTGTTAGGGTACCAAGTAGCGGTTTACAGGTACTCTTTCTATTTTAGGTTTAACAGTGGTTTCTACTTTATATGCCAGCTACATGGATGTTTAATTTGTGCTAAGATGCATCATATATGTGCCATTTTTCCAACATTTTCTTCCATTTCTATTGGTTAATGGAACTCATTGGTAGCTTAACCATCTCTCATATGCAACCTAAATTAAATAAACTAGTGCCTCTTTTGTTGCCACCTTCAATAATCCTAGCCTCATTGAGGCCTAGGTTTCTAGGACGTTATAGCCTTCGACAATATCAGAGCATACACTTATAGAAGGTGTATACACTGTGGCTGGTATAAGGTTGCAGTCGAAAACTGGATTGTGGTCGAGTTGTGATGGCATATATTTCATTCCTTGATGTCTGGCATATATGGCAAGGTGTTTAATAAAGGGACATGTGACTTGCAAGATGCCTCCAAGTAGAAAGCATATCAAAGGCAGTACCTAGGACCCCACAGATCTTGCTGCTGCCATAAGTCAGCTACAGGATACAATGACTCCAACACAGGGGACCATACAGAGCCTGTTGAAGGCCATAAATTGAATTGGATCAACTATGGGGAAGAATGGACCCAGCGAAAGTGGCTAAGGACAAAACAATCCTCCACCAAAGGGTGCAAATGGAGATCATTCATTACGATCATTCATTATGAGGCTGTAGTCAGGATCAACCGGCATCCTCAATGATAATGAAGAGTGACAAGTTTGAACAGTTCCAAAAACTGAAGCCCCCTACTTTCTCGAGAGCTAGTGATCCATCTGCAGCTAAGGATTGGGTCTTGAAAATCAAGAAAATTTTCAAAGACCTTTAAATGGAAGAACATAGGGTGTGATTGGCCACGTTTCAGCTTGAAAGTATAGCTGAAAGATGGTGGGCTACAGTGAATCTCATAATTGCTACCAATAACCTGGGATAGGTTTCTAAGGTTTAATGATCAATTCTATCCTCAAGACTGGAAAGCTCAGAAGAGAGATGAATTTATGAACCTCCAATAAGGGCAGATGACTACAACGAATACAAAGCCAAGTTTATGGAATTGCTCCGTTTTACTAGGAAAGCATTTGTGAATGAAGAGGAGCAAGTGTGGAAATTTGTTTGGGGTCTAAAGGATGACCTAAAGATGCAGTTGGTTGGGATATCGAGCACCGGTATGACTAAGGTAGCTGAGAGCACTATGGTAGTTGAAAGGATGATGATAGCGATCCACCAGCAAGAGCAAACCCAACAATCACCCCTTGGGTCGGGAGAACCGAATCGTAAGAGTAATTGCCAGACTAAGCAAGACAATCCAATGACAACTAACTCTCAGACTATGGAACAGAAACCAATGGTACAAGATCAAAGCTTTGACGTGGTAGCACTCCATTACTGGGAGTCAACTTTATAAGAAGGGATGTGCTAACTATGGAAGGAGTCATCCCGGGCCATGTAACACTCCAAAGGTGTGATTTCAATGTAGGCAACCCAGGCATCTCAAGAGGGACTATCCCATGAAGGGAAAAAACAGACCTTGACTACTAGATTTCAAAGCAGAACACGTGATGGGTTGGGAGCCAATGTGTTGGATGCACGAGAAATTTGAATCACCCCTTTAGTGGGACAAGGCAAGGGACCTGCTAAGACTAAAAGAAACAAGACCCAGACATTTGAGCCCCAGTTAGTAGGCTCAAGAAAGTTCTAGTCTTTTAGTGTGTTGACCTTGGTGTAAGTTCCCTCTTTCTATGCTTTTTTGTGACCTAAGAGAACATATCTGACACGCTATAATAAATATAACTGTATGCAACAAAGGCTATGTTGCTTTTGTGTTCATCCCTTGTTCTTTTGTCGTGCATAGGCACAAGAATGAGTTGGTTTGCTACTATAAACTTACTCGTAGCAGCATAACCTCCCAAGCTTACACTGGATGGTGTTGTACCCGACAACTTCGCTAATTTCAAGGATGATATCATTTTAGGGGGTAAAGGGTGTAAGGGTTTGAAGTTTTAATGACATCTACATAATTAGTCAAGCTCTTAATTAAAGTTAAATGTTGGAATCATGGTACAATAGAGCCCAAAATTCAAACTCGTGGATAAATCGAGTTATCATCAAACGTTAATGGCTATGGGCTAATTGTGAGCTACTTAAGTTAATAGACTTGTTAGCAAAAGGTTGTTGGTGGGAGGATTAACCTATATTTCGCCTGATTGTTTAATTATGGTGAGATGTATATCTCACTACATGTGCAATACATTTACCCCTCATTTCATTTTTTCAACATCCTCATCCTCATGACCACTACCGTGTACTCTCTCCACTCATTACATTTCACTGACGGTAGCAAGAGGAGAAGGGGAGCAGCTACAGCTGCAGCTGTTGTTGCTGTTGCGGTTGCTGCAGCAAGGAGAGGAGGGGCCTTGGCTTTATTTCATCTCAGGAGAGGATTTCATCACAAGATGAGGTAGGGACTCCCCCCCTCTTGCGATTTCTCTTGGTTTTCCCTCTAGATAACCCTCTCTATGTGGGGATATAATGATTTTAAGAGTCGAATTTGGGATTGGAAATGTTGAGGCAAACATGGGAGTGTTATTTGGTGATTTGGGTTGTGATGACCAATCCACATGAAATCTAGGTGCTTCATAGCGTGGATAGATGTGATTTATGATGGTTTAGACAAGTTTAAAACTTCCACGTGCGGGTTGGTAATCCAGAAAGTGCATTTCAGGGATCTGATTTGCAATCGGGACGTCTGATATAGTGATCAGACGTCCAATCTACGTCAGACCAGTTAATTGGACAATCACTACCTGGACTTGAAATAGTGATGAATGGACATCTGGACCTCTGGTTGGACGTCCAAAGAATTAACCTAGACGTCTAATAAGCTGATAGGAAAGTTGACCTTCCTGGATGACAGTCATTAAACGTTTAGACAATTGTCACACGTCTTAACTTACCAAATTGGACGTCTAACACTTAGGCTGGATGTCCAATAAGGCATAAGTGGTCCCATTTCACGTAGAGACTTCTCACGAGGACTAAGAATCTAATCTAATTGGCTAAATCCAGGCCAACTATCAAAAGAATGATGGATTCGATTCTATTTAGGGTCTAGAACTTGAGTCATATTGGGTGAGACAAACTATCCGCAGTGGTCTTATATGTTTCTAATGACCAAGGAGGATCATGACAAGAAGCATATTCTCACAGGACCTGAGTCCAATATCAAGGGAGGTAAGAATACCACATGGAAGAAAGACAATGTCATGGTCTATGTCAGGATCATGAACTTTGTTATCTTGAGAATTGGAGATGAGATAATGCACTACAAGATTGCCAAAGAGTTCTGGAAACTACATATGGGAATAAAAGAGTTCTTACATTAAACATCAGATCTCCGTTGCACCAGAAGGGACACATTATACTATAACTATTCCAAGGAGTGAGTATAAGATATTGCTTCAAAGACTTAATCAACATAGTACATCTCAGGCAAGAACTGTGTCAGCCACAAGCAGAGGAAGTAAATTGGCTTGTTGATTCAGGTGCATCAGGACACATTTGTGGTGATGCAAGACACTTCTCCACTCTTAGTCCAATCCCATTAGGCAAAATTATATAGCTTGCTGATGGGCAACATTCTCCCATGGTTGGTTAAGGGAAGGTTTGTGTCCCCACCGAGTCTACTTTCGATCAGCCAGATCATAAAGGATGTTGACAGAATTGAGTGGTTATTTAGTGCCACGTTGGAAAGTGTGCACTTTGTGTGATGACCTATAAATAGGCGTGTACTCCTCCCATTTACCTTTGAGAAGAAATATAGAGAAAACACGTCCATAGGGCGCTTCTCGCGTGATTTTCTCCCCGCTCCTCATGAGTAGGGTTTTCACGTAAACCCAAGCATTCCATGATTGTCTTTATGCTTTGATATTTATGCTTCCGCTTTATTTTAGATTTTAACTTGGTATCAGAACGACTCGTTCAATGGGTTATCTTGTTTATTTGATTATCATGTTTATCTTTTTGTCCTTGTGGTGGATCTTCCATGTTCATGGCATCCACTAGAATCATTCGGAGGAGCCGATCTAGAGGCCTTCATGCCATGATCCTACGCAAGGAAGAGGAGAAGAGGGTGCGGCCCTGTTGCTGTTGGTGGTGCTCAAGCGATGCGGCAGGAGGTGGCTCAAGATCAGGAGAGCCTACACCCACATGCATATATTTGCTTTAGTGTTGCCATTGATGACACCGTGCTCTTACAACAGCAGTAGCACTGGTAGCCACTGTGCCGGCTAGTCTACGAGCATTGCCCCCACGAGCACCATCAAGCTCTTCGAGGTCAACATGGCCGTGGATCCATTAACGACGACATAGCAAAAAGGAGCCTCAACGAGTCTCCATCGACAGGAGCCGACGAGGTCGACCCCCAGCTCGCAGGAAGCCCACAACCTCGGGCAACGGCAGTGCCTCCCGCTTCGCCTACTTCACCTGACGGGAGGCGGCGAGGGCCCTCCGCACCGTGCCCGAGGGCGATGCTTGGCACTGCGTCGTTAGCACCATAAAGTCCTTGGTCACAAGGGGACTCTGGTGGAGGCGACGCAGGGGATCAAAGCGTGGAGAGAGCCCAAAGCGCTGCATTGTCCATCGCGAGGGGGGCGGAGGCGGAACCCCAGAGGCGACGAGAGTCCGCTCGTCAGGTCGTGATTGCTAGCGAGAATCGCGGCAAGGATTTTGCTTGAGATCACCTGTGTGACTCGAGGCGATGACTGTGCCGAAGGAGGAATGAATGGAGTTGGATTGTGACTTGGAACCCCGAGTTGGCTCCAGATTGATCAATGGACTTGCGGTCGAAGACTCCGATCGAATGGTGAGGTGTTTACTGTGTTGGCTGTCTTCGGTCCATTGGGCTTGCCATTTAAAGTTATGTTTTTGTTTAAAAGGTGTGGCAAGAGGAGCAATAAAATAAAAGAAAAACTATATATCAAAAAAAAGGGAAATGAAGATAGAAGAAAAATATGAAAAAAAAAGAGGAAAAATAAAAAAAGGAAAATAAATTAAAAAAAGAGAAGAAAAAAAAATGAAAAAAAAAATGAAAAAAAAAGGAGAAAGAAAAGAAAAAAAAAATAAGAAAGAGAAGAGAAGAAAAAAAAATCAATAAAAAAAAAGGGTGACGAGGTTTATGTTTAAGAGAAGAGATGGAGAAGTCTTCTCTAGTTTTTTAGGTTTTATTTTCTTCTTGCTATTATTGTCTTCTCCCATACAAGTATAGGAGAAAAGGGGAGTGTGAGAGCTTATTGTAGTCACCCCTGCTTGGGAGTCTCTTTTGTTCTTGGATTCCACATGAGAAACCCAACTCTGGGAGGTCTAGAGTTTCGAGGTCCTCAAAGAAAGGACTCATTTCAGGTTTATATGTGGGAGATCCAGTTTCGTGAACTCCAGAGAGGGAAATCCACCTCATCAGCACCAGATCTTCAGAGACAGCCACAGATCTTTCAACAGCTCCAACCTTTGTTCCCGTCTGTGTAGAGTGGGTTTCTTTGTATTACAAGCTGAGCATTCCATACTCCAGCTTGGGGGGGGAGTGTTGAAAGAATTGAGTGGTTATTTAGTGTCACATTGGAAAGTGTGCACTTTGTGTGATGGCCTATAAATAGGCGTGTACTCCTCTCATTTCCTTTGAGAAGAAATATAGAGAAAACACACCCATAGGGCGCTTCTCCCGTGGTTTTCTCCCCGCTCCTCGTGAGTGGAGTTTCCACGTAAACCCAAGTGTTCCATGATTGTTTTTATGCTTTGATATTTATGCTTCTACTTTATTTTAGATTTTAACTAGAGAGTTAAATTGCAGGGCAATTTTTGATGTAGTTTCTCTCACATTTGAAGATGTTCTCACAAGACGCATCATTGGGTGTAAAGGAAAAGGAGTCTATCGCTGCAATCACCCTATGCAGGCCATGTCTCTCTCCCTTCAGAGAGTGCTTCCAGCTACTTGTGCCATCTTCGATTTAGTCATCTCCCTCTATCGAAACTCCGAAGAATGCTGTCAAAAATTCCTCCAACTGTCACCTAATGTAAGGCATGTCAACTTAGTACATTTCCAAGGAGCCAAAATCAAGAGTCTCAAGCCTTGGTCTAGTTACTTCATCTGGACATTAAGGGACACAGTAGGACCTTGGATCATTTGAAGCATAGATTTTATTTAACGATTGTGGAGAATCTCGTCTTACTTGGATATTCTTGTTGAAAGCTAAGTCTAAAGTTGACGATGTGATTCGTGCTTTTCTGCAGAGTTCAAGAATCGGTTTGAGGCAAAGGTGAAAATCACTCGATTAGGCAATGCTCTAAAGTTTTGCACCACATCTTTGCGTGCTTTCTATCGAGAGTGTGGAATCATCCATTAAATGAGTTGTCCCTACATGTCACAGCAAAATGGCATGGTAGAAAAGAAGCATCGACATATCTTAAATGTTGCACGGACACTCATGATTCTGAACAATGTATTGGATAATATTGGGGACAAGCAGCATTGACTACATGCTATCTCATTAATTGGATGCCCTCTATGATTCTTGATGAGCAAGTTCCCTATTTTATCATGTTTCCATATAGTAAACTATTTCGAGTATCACCCATGTCTTTAATTGTGTAGCATTTTTGTATATCCACGGGCCCAATAGGGATAAGCTTACTCCTCGTGTTGTCAAGTGTATCTTTCTTGAAAATTTAAAAACACAGAAGGGGTACCAACGTCATGATCCCATTCAAAGGAGTCACTATGTTACTACCAATGTCATTTTCCATAAGTCAATACCTTACTACTCCACATCTAGCTTTCATCTTCGCACTCCTGCTTCTAAGGATGTTACTTTCATATCACTTCCAGTCCCCTTAGATGCTTCACAGAACCAGGCAACCCAAGAAACCTCTCTCCCACATGGTCTCCCTGACAGCATGTTCGTGAAAGTATATTCTCACCATCTAAGACAGGATCCTCCACCCTCAGTGCCAAGGCCAGCATCCTCTCCAAATACTCCATCTTGCCATGGTATGATGGATAGTGCTCATGCCTTATGCCTAGGGTGATGTTGATCATGATTTACCAGTTGCTTTAAGGAAAGGAACCAGGACATACACAATTCACCCCATTTCCAAGCATGTTTCTATGACCAGTCTATCCCCTGATTGCATGAAATTTGCCCTTGCCCTCTCCAGTGTATGGATCCCTAGTTCACATCGACAGGCTCTTCTTGATCAAAAGTGACACCAAGCTATGAAGGATGAGATGTCAAGCCTTCTCTCTCGTCATATCCGAGAGCTTACAAATCTCCCTACAGGAGACACTATAGTTAATTGCAATGTGTATTTACTGTCAAATACAATTAAAATGGTCCTGTTGCAAGATACAAAGCCCGACTAGTTGCAAAAGGGTTTACGCGGATGTACAGAGTTGACTTCTTTGATACAATCTCCCTTATGGCTCGTCTGCCTATTGTTTGCATCCTTATCTCTGTTGATGTTCAAAGAGACTGGCCACTTCACCAGCTGAATGTCAAAAATGCCTTCTTGTATAGGGATTTACAGGAAGAAGTGTATATGCAATAACTACTAGGGTGTGCATCTCAAGGAGAGTGTTCCAAGGTATGTCGTCTACGCAAGGCGATCGATGGCCTGAAGCCAAGCCTTAGGGCCTAGCTCCAAAAGTTGTCAAACATAGTTAAGACTCTGGGGTTTCACAAACCCTCAACCGATCATTCTCTATTTATACAGAAGACTTCACAGGGGCTAGTGGCCATGCTTGTATACATAGATGACATCATTTTAGTAGATGAAATTATTTTAACTAGTGATGATGAGAAAGAAGTGCCTTACAAAGAACTTTGTTGTCAAAGACTTGGGACCCCTTCGATACTTCCTTAGAATAGAGGTTGCCACGAGTAAGCGAGGAATCGTTCTTTCTCAGAGAAAATATGTCACTGATCTATTAGAGGAGACAATGCTAGGGGCTAAACCAGCTAATATTCCTATGGATCCAAAGGTATATTTATATGATGAGCAATCTGAGCCATTGGACACATGTCAGTATAAAGGATTGGTTGGGAAGCTTCTCTATCTGACGATCACCTAGCCTGAGATTTCCCTAGTAGTTGGGAAGTTAAGTCTGTTTATGAATAAGCCTACCAAGCAGCACTAGGATGCTACTAAGATGGTACTAAGGTACCTAAAGAATTCCCTCAAAAAGGAGATTCTATTTACAAAAGGTACTTCTTTCAACATTATGGCACATACAAATGCAGACCATGCAGGTAGCCTTACTAATAGGAAGTCTACCACCGACTTTTGTATCTATGTGACTAGAAACTTAGTCACATGGAGAAGTAAGAAATAGGCATTCTCCAGGTCCAGTGCAAAGTCAGAAAATCGAGCCATGACCCAAACTACTATTGAGTTGATGTAGATATGTTCACTATAGTATTGTCAAAGGCAAAAAGCATTGAAAGGTAAGGGGGATAAAAAATGCTCAAGGTGCCAAGTGCTCAACTAGGCGCTCACCTGAAGAAAATGAAACGCTAAAGAATTTATAAAAACATATATATATATATGCAAACAATCAGATATACATACATATACACACAACAAACAAAATATAGTATGTTATGCATGCATATATACAATATAGATGATACATAAATGCTTAAACAAACTATTAAGTATTGATGAAGTTAGATCACCTAGAGATGAGGGCTGTCGGAGATTTGCTGTTCACATGATTAGTAGCATGAATAGTAACTTATTGCTTACATGAGAAAATAAGGGAAAGAGGAGAGAAGTTTTACAATAGAAAATATTATTGCAACTCAATTAAACTAAGTAGGTGTTGGCCTCTATTTAAAGAGAACTAAATCTAAACCTAAAGCTAATTGAAATCCTAACAAATCAATTTCTTTGAGAAAAATCCTAACAAATCACAACCTAAACAAACTCAATCACAATCAATTAACTAGTCATATTTTTGACTCAATTCTAACAATCAATTAAAACTAACCTACCGCATGTGGCACAAAACTTGACATGCAAGCCAACTCCTAAGATCCCAAAAGGCCACACAACCATGGACTTGTCAACACCACATGGATTGTCCACATAGCAACAATGCGACATGGCAATCCACGTGGCATTTACTCCTTCACACTCCCCCTCAAATCGAGGTTGGAGTAGGCTCTAGACTTGCACACATTTGGTGAGACTAAAGCCCCATCATTTGCATCTCACTCAAGTCTTTAATAAATGAATTTCCTAGATCAACCGCTAGTCCTTTTGCAACCTAGAAAGTCAGTGCTCCTTTCAGCAACCTCAGAAGTTATTGCGATGACTGTGGGTGTTTCTTCTTTACATCAGGGTAGTGTCAGATTTTCTTGAAGTGATAGAAAGATAAGCAATCCCATGATGGTATTTGACACTTTTTTTCTGGGAAAATCTCCTCTTTTGAAGCAAAAGACCAAATAAGTGTCTATTGGAAAAGCATAAAGATTACAAACTGTATTATAACTCGATAAATCTCCTCTTCCCTTTTCTAGGCTTAGGCTCCATCTCGTGCCTCCGTTGCGCCTTGAGCCTCTGCTTTCACCATCATTGTTGTCTAAAACAAGTTATCTCTACCCATCCTGCGTAAGTCGTTAGGCACATGAGAGATCCACTCGTCAGGGATCTCCTTCTTAAACGCCTCCTCAGAGCCCTACGTAAATCGCTTGAGATCTCTAGAAGTACGTGAGAGTACTCCCTGTCAGACAAATCATGTGTGTGGCTTTGGCTTGGAGAAAACATGTCTCATTCACAAGAGAAGATCCTAGTGCATGAACACATGCTCCTTCCTGATGTGCGTGAACACATTCTTCCTGATGTGTGTGAATCAAGGAGCCTAGATGACTCGCTCTAATATCATGTGGAGAATTGATGAAGTTAAATCATGTGGAGATGAGGACTACCGGCAATTTATAATTCACGTAAAGAATAGCATGATCTGTAACTTTCGTTAGCATGAGAAAATAAGGAAGAGAGGAGTTTCAGAATAGAAAATTTTGTTACAACTCAAATAAACCAAGTAGGTATTGGTCTCTATTTGAAGAGAACCAAACCTAAACATAAACCTAATTGCAATCCTGACAAATCATATCCTAAACAAACTCAACCATAATCAATTAAATATTTCTATTTTTTACTCAATCCTAAGTTAGACTCTAACAATCAATTAAAAATAACTTGCCACATGTGACATAAAGCTTGGCATGCAGGCCAACTCCTAAAATCCTAAAGAGGCCACACAGCCATGGACTCACTGAGTCAACACCATGTGGACTATCTATGCCACGTGCCATTTTACGTGGCATTTAAATGCAACACACATACATATGCACATTGATACATATGGTAGGTGTGTATAAAATTTCATACATTTACATATACACACACAATGGGGATGAGAGGAGCATCCCGGGTATTCGACTAGCTCTTTAGAGCTTTGGAGAGGGTGAGAGGAGAAGAGAAGGGATCAAGAAATTTGCGGTATGGGTGGTTCTTTTATAGGTGTAGTTGTGGGGTAACTTGGTCATTTGAAGGCTTAGAAATTGATGCTGGGGTCTTTAGTGACAGATGCATTTGTCGTTATAGGCAAGCGTTGCTGAAGGCACGCGTGCAATGTCGACTGAGCGATGGAGGTCCAAGCGCCCTCATGAAGCCACATCAACGGCCTCTCAACTTCAAGCGTTGCACACCTCATTGCGCCACACACAATCTTGGTTGTCCAATTGTTCGATCAGACGATCAAGAACGCACGAGGCCGCTTTGCCTTTACCACGCACAGCACCTGCGTACAATCGCAGTCATCGCGCACGTGCACGCTACGCTTCCATCCAGCGCATGAGAATGCGCCACGTTGCCACCGCCGCTACCGCTTGATCTCGATCGAGCGGTTAAATTTCACCACGTCCGTCCGCACACTTGATTTGAGGCGAGGTGGCTTCAAATGCTCAACCAGCCTCTTTTGATAAGGCGCTCGACCACCGCGCTACGAGTGCGGATGGTCGAGATCTTGAAATTCCCTACGGACGCTCTCCACCATTGGATGATGATCCGACAGTGGAAATTAATCTAACATTGATGGAGGGCTGCAGTGACCATGGACAGCTTGGATGGCACCACGTGACGCCATCTGGGCCATCCAATTTTCAATGCTTGTAGATGGTACCACGGATGTCAAATCAGGTTGATTTTCACTCCATTGGGCTGCAATCATCGATCCGAACCCATCCATGCGATTAGATTTATTATCTGAGGTACGGATTTGGACCACCTTGCCCCTTGGCCTCTAATCTTCCTCAGACTGCATCTAATGCTACAGAGGTTCGCCCTTGAACTCCAATAGTCGCCCTGATTAGATCCGTACGTTGGATTTTCAAACCGAGGCCACAAAACAATATTGCCTGTCTTTTAGCCACAACAAGGGAAAATTAACCAATATTTTATACAAACTAATCTAAATGCGTGATGATACATGTTATGCAATATTTATAATACATGACGCTTATATACACCTAAGAACATGCATTAATATATATTTTATGTGAAATAAATGTGTCTACATCACACCCCCATACCTATCTTTTTCTAGTCCCTAACAAAACTACATGTTATTTATAAAATAATTATAATCAAATTACTTGGGCAATAGTTATTTCTCAACACAGAGATTTTTCTATTAAAGACCTGGACTACAAAGACTCAACAGTGCCCGAGTATCTCACCATCGCCCGACTCACATTTTTTCTTTCTTTTTCTTCTTTTCTAATTTTTTTGGATTTTTGAGTTTAGAGTTTCAAGACAGCTTTCTACAGCTACTCAACCCACCAAAGACTCGAAAAGAACTCTAAGTTCTAAGCATCTTTTCGTGTGAATGTGATAGACTCACGGATCTGCAATTAGAACGGACTTCAGGTTTCTACGCCTTTAAGTGACCTTGACAAGAAATTCTGTCTAAAGGTGTATCTGTTTGACCTGTAACTTTCTCCCTACTTTCTATTTTTATAGGGTTAACATAAGGGTGAGCTCAGTGTATATCTCCCCAACTTATTCTACTTCCCCGCCTCTTCCTAAGTGTTTAAAATTAAATGTGCATTTCGTGAGCTGGGTTCTGGAAAATCGATCAATGGGTTGATATCCACGATAACTTGCCAGCAATACTCATGCAGTGAAGTGTGGCTTATTTAATTTTTTTCTTCTTTTCTATTTTTCATCATCTTTTTTCTTTTTTTTTGGTATTTTTCTTTTTTTTTTAGTAGGTGGCTTCACTGATCTAAGATTTACCTAAAGGCAGCAGAAAGAGAATGATCATGTGGCTAGGCTCTGGACAACCGACTATTGGGTTGTTACCCACAACAACTTGCCAACCATACTACCCTAGAAGGTTCATTAGCTACCCAATTTTCGTTAAAACGGTCGAAAAGTGAGTCAATACAAATAATGTGTAGATGCTTAAACTATAAGTCCCCTCAAATCTGAGAGCAGGTTGATAATTCATGTATTTATCACACCAACTAATTTAACCAATTAGAAATAAATTTAGAATGGCGAGGACCCGAGAAACAAGTCAACATTTTAATAGACACCCGGGCTGATTAAGCCCGAAGACCTGAAGAATCTAAATATTCATGTCTTATTGAATCATTTTCTAAAGTTGACAAATTTCTAAAGTCCAAGTTCTCTTTTCCTAATTCAATTTTTTTTTCAAAAATAAAGAGAAAATAAAAAGAATCTACAGAGCTAATAAAATGATTCAGAGATGAATATATCCACCCCCATGCCTATCTAATGCAATGTTCTCATTGGATTAAAAAATATGAAAAAGAGCAGAGTAGAGAAAAAAGTAACAAAATTTCGTGATTAGCAGGTCAGCTCTGAAATAAAAACAAACTGTATACGTGCTAAGTTTATTACCTTCAGCTAGGCACACTATATAAGCAAAGAAATACAAAAATCATAGTAGCAGGTGAGGATTTGGAGAAAAAGATTAATCATGTGACCTGTCAATAGGGAATGTCCACGAATGTGGACTAAGTTGTGGTGCAGACCCATGCCCCAAGGGTCAAGAGGTTCTAAGGTTCTGGGTGAAAATTACCCAGAACTGGAGATCATTATGCCTACGGGGTCAAGCCTGCGGTTTGTAAGGATGCAACCCAAGTCAAAAAAAGTCGAATAAAAGGAAAATTTATATCAAAAAGATAATCAGTTAAATTATGCTTAGGTTGGGCATCTTCAGAGTTGAAAATGTCATAAGGGTCCTAGTAGAAGGTTAGAGGTTTCAGATCTATAGGAACCCTTAGACTCAAATTTCTGCTTCCCCCGGAATTGACTTCCCAAATCTTCATTTCCCAGCTCCTATCCTCCATAATCATAATTTCGGATTCCAGGACCTCCTGCATGTTATGCACCCCATCTAAAGTATCCAAGTCCAAAATTTGTAGCTAAATCAGAATTGACTTGGGTCCGCTAATCACAAAAACAGAATCATCATTATGCTCAAAATAGAAAGGTAGAACACAGAAATTGCCGAAAGAGCTGCTGTCAGGAGAACCAGCCATCCGCCCTTAGAAAGTAGCCTCCCACACCAACCATTCAGTCGCTTCCTCATCCCGTCCACTAAGGGAGCCCGATCAGCAAACGTGAGTTGTAGAGAAGGATTGTAGTAGGCTACATTTAGTCCCACATGGTAGAATGAAAAAGTGTGGTGTCTGTGGGGGCCTATAAATAGGCATTGTCCCCTCCATTTGTTTCTTGAGAAGAATAGAGCTGTCAACCCTATTGAGGCCTTCTCCCGTGATTCTCTCTACTCTTTGTGAGTAGAGTTTTCACGTAACTCCAAGTATTCCTTGATTATTTTATACTTTTGATATCTTGTTATATCTCCATTTTATATATTTTATAACCTTGATATCAGAGTAGTTCGATCTTGAGTTTTATCCCATTATAATTGAAGTATTTTATATGAATATCATTTGTTTTGAAGTTCTTTTTGTTCACTGTTCCACAAGAGCTGAAGGCAAGTGGAAGAGGCATGTGTCCTACTACTGCAGTAATCACGAGAATCAGTGGCATCGCCCACTCCTGTTAATTGCGAGATTGCACGAGATCACAAAGAAGAAAAGGAGGCATGAGTAGAGCAAAAGAAATCAAAGGAGGATCTCAAGATCAATGAAGAAGGTAGCAATGATGCACTGATCAAGACTCCACACGCAGTCAATGCTGCGAAGAGGGAGGGGCGAGGTTGATGCCTCAGGAACTGTTGGGGCAGCCCTAGTCTCAGGTAATGCCGCTGGGGCAACACTAGCCTTAGAAGACATCGTTGGCTCGGCTGATGGTCCGAGGCAACACCACAGGAGTTGGCGATGGTGATTAGGAAGATGGCGATGGCACTCTCGCTCGAGTACAGGCATCTGATCGAGGTGTTGCACATGCAAGGCTATCACACATGTAGCGAAGAAGGTGAAGAAGACACTGCAGGCATCAATTGAGTGTGATTCAGGCAACATCTTCACCACCAAATGATGGCATTGATAGCGACGATGAAGATGAAGGCCACACTATAGTTGAGAAGATTGTAGCAGCATGGCTGACTCTAATTTTGGGTTCTTTTTAACACTTTGAAGTAAGGTATTTTAGGTTTTTTATTTTTGAGCTTTTGTCAACGACAAACCTCTAATATCTTTCTGGGTATTTTGTGTATTACAAAGGAGAAGAAAGGAAAGGAATGAAAAGAAACAAAAAAATATTTAAAAGAAAAAGAAAGAAAGGAGAATAGAGTAAGAAAATATTGGAGAAAAAAATGAAATCAAAAAAAGCAAAAAAGAAAATAAACATGAATGATAGTGTTGTTAAAGTGAAGAGGGGGAGTTCTATATTTTGTTTCTTCTCTGTTATTTTCTCTCTCATGAGTATGGGAGAGAGGAGTGTAAGAACCTATCAGAGTGTCCCCCATACAAGACTCTTACAGTCTTCAAAATGGAGGGCATAGGCATCAGCATCAAGTGAAAATGATCAAATCTATTTCTGAAAGGAACCCAACACCTCTTTATACAGAGGAGAGGTATTAGGAAAATAACAAGCATGTCCAATAGAAAATAAAAATGACCAAACAAATAACAAGAAAAATAATAAAATGAGTATATGTCAACACTAAACCTCAAGTTGGAACATAGATATTGATAGGCCCTGGGAGGCTTCCTTCAACCATCAAGAGATTTATAAGTGGAGGGAACGTCGCATAGCCATAAGACATCTATCGTTGGGGAGGATATGGTCGAGCCTCCTCCGTGATGGGAGGGCTCGACCTAACAAATCTCAAGCAATCACAAGGGACGCACACGAGATTTTGTAACCCAGTTCCACCACAAAGGATGTACGTCTTGGGGGAGGATGATATTCCCAACTATACACTAGAACTTGTCAGGTTACAAGATTTTCTCTCCCTCTCAAGCCCCCTTTACTCAAGGGCATCTCTCTATTTATAACATGAAAAGACCTCTAGCCTAGGGGCCTCTAGTACCCTTTCTGTCAAACTGCATGTCTGCTGTCAGGATATAGGTGGTCGCTTCCATCTTGTCGTGATCCTGACCCTAGCTGCGTCAAATCTTTTGGTAGTTCGAAAGGATCTAATCCTAGGTTCGACTAGTCGGAGGCGGGTCGGGTGATGCCGAACCCACCTGTTTGTCCCGTGGTCGGGTAGCCGAATCCTTTATCAGCCTACGCACGGAGTTTTAGATCAAGAGGCAATTTTTGCCCCTCATCAGATATCGATCATGCTCAGCTTAGAACAATAGTCGTCGAAGGCCAAACATGGAAGAGGCTTCATGAAAATATCAGTTGTCTGATCCCTAAAATCAAGTCTCTGGCGTAGTAGTAATCCACCTCAACATGTTTAGCATGTTCATGAACATGGAATTGTTTGCTATATATGAGGCTACTCGATTGTCGCACCTCATTTTCATTGGCTCTTCAATCTGGACATGTAAGTCATGCAATAAAGACCTCACCTAGATCATCTCTGCGGCTGTCTAGGCCATTGCCCTATATTCTAACAACACTGGAGCAAGAAACTACTCCACGTTTCTTGCTCCTCCAAGTAACCAAATTACCAACTTCAAATGTGCAAACCCAGTAGTGAATTTTCTGTCAACAATGCACCATGTATTATAAGCATCACAATACCAAACTACTGCCATAGGAGATCCCTTCTAGAAAAGAATCTCACGGCCAGGTGCTTTCTTCAGGTATCTAAGCACCTGCATAGCTACCTGCCAATGTTGCTTAGTCAGTTTCTCCATAAACTAAGCTTTCCCACAGTTAAAGTAATATCCTGTCTGGTAATAGTCAGATATTGAAGTTTTCCCACAATTGTAAGACCAACTATCCATAGGCTCTACCTGCTCATCATAAAGGTGTACCTTGGGATCCATAGGAATATTGGCTAGTTTGAACTCCAACATCCCTATTTCCTTAAGCACATCTAAAGCATACTAGTACTAAGATAGTACAATTCCCTACTTGCTTCTAGCCACCACTATGCCAAGAAGTACCGAAGTCCCATGCCCTTCATAATAAACTGCCCAGCCAAGGACCTCTTGACCTCAATTATTTCAACTTTGTTGTCATCAGTAACGATGAGATCATCAACATAAGCAGTGCCACAATCCCCTTATCAGTTTTCTTGACAAATAGAAGTGGTCTAAAGATCTCCGCAAGCCCATCTTCTCTACCACCTCTGAGAGCTTCTGGAACCACGTTCTCAGACTCTACTTAAGGCCATATATGACCATCAGCTTGCACACAAACTCTTCCTGAACCTCGAACCCAGGAGGCTACTGCATGTATACCTCCTCCTGAAGATCGCCATATAGAAAGGCATTCTTTACATCAAGCTGGTGAAGTAACTAATCTTTGTGGGCAGCAACAAAAACAAGTACTCGGACTGTCGATAAGCGAGCAACCAAGGAGAAAGTATCAAAGAAGTCTACCGCAATGCGTCTAGGTGAACCACTTTGAAACCAACCAAGCCTTATACCTTGAAATAGACCTATCAGGGTTGTATTTCAGGGCGAAGACCTAACAAGATCCCACCAGGTGAGCACCAGCAGGAAGAGGAGTCAACTCCCAAGTCTGTCTACTCCGAAGTACAACCATCTCACCCTCCATGGCTTTACGCCATTTTGAATCAAGTAAGGCCGGCTAGTACGTGCAAGGTGTCTCAGTAGCAGCTAGTGCTATAGTGAAGCAGTCAAAGGTAGTCCCCAAGTTAGCTATAGGCACAACTCCAGCCACATGATATTGTGCACAAGAACAATGAGCCTTCTAAACATCAATCGAAAGGTCATCATCTGGTACACCGTCACCTGGTCCTGCATAATCACCACTAGACAGAATCGTCAAATACCTCAACAAATACCTGACTCGGGGAGGACGGTGGATCTGAAGTAGGGGGTGCGTTGCCTATACGTAACTGGCAACTGAAAAGTAATAGGTGGATCCCTGAATCTCTGGTCATTAGTATCACTGTTAAGTGTAGAACTACTAACAGGTTCCTGACTGCCACTGTCATGTGCAAGACCAACCTCATATACAGGAAACTCATCCATAGAAACAAGTGGAACAAGCATAGGGGCAAACTCAGTCTCTGGAACTGTCGTGCTGCAACGGAGAAATAAGGCACTGATTCATGGAAGGTAACATCAACACTTACATAGTGCCTACCAGCCATAAGATAAAAACACCGGTACCCCTTCTACATTCGTGAATAGCCAAGAAAGACACTTCATAACTCTGAGTGCCAACTTGTCTCTCTCTGGTCCCAATAAGTACACAAAGGCTACACATCCAAACACACAAGGTAATAGCCGAAATAAATCTCTGTCAGGATACAAGACATGCCATGGGATCCGTTCATGTAACACAGAAGATGGCATCCTATTAATAAGAATATCAAGCCGTACGTACAGTGTCACCTCAATATAAATGTGGCACATAACGGTGAATCAGTAGAGTACGAGCAACATCTAATAAATGTCGATGTTTACTTTCCGTTAAACCATTCTGTTGTGAGGTGTGGGGGCAGGATGTCTAATGTATAATGCCATGAGACATGTAAAAGCTTACTAATCTAGTGGTGCAAAACTCCAAAGCATTATCAGATCGCACAATCTTAGTAATGATTAAAAACTGATTCCTTATTTCCAATATAAAGATCTTAATCACATGTCCAATGTCAGACTTATTCGTTAACCAAAACGACCATGACAGTCGGGAAAAATCATCTATACCAACCAAGTAACATCTATGTTCCTGTCTGTCAGGAATCCGACTAAGACCCCAGACGTCCATATGCAGTAACTTAAAAATAGCACTAGTCCATGGTCCAGTGCTAGGAGGAAATGAAGATTAATAGTGCTTTCCCAACTAACGCACGTGACAATGTATCTCACTAGTGGTTGAAATATGTGGGATGATATGTCTGAGCCTATACAGAGAAGGATGACCAAGACGACGATGCCACTGCAAGGCACTCCCAGTAACAAAAGTAGAATCACACTGGTAAGCAGCAAGTGATGTTTGGACTAGGTGATACACACCCCCTCTTCATGTCCCCCAATCATCCTCCCCGTCAACTTGTCCTGAAAAATATATCCAATTCATCAAAAATAGCACAACAATGGAGCTGCTTCATAATCTTACTAATAAATAACAAATTTAATGAAACATCAGGAACAAAGAAAACGTCAGGTAATCTCATAGTGGGGGATAGTGCCACCTCCCCCTGACCACCAATATGTGCATGTCTGCAATCTGCAACCTATACTACCCTGCAAGGGGATACATACTGAAATCTATCTAAACACTCCTAATCTCTTGATAGATGATGTAAAGCACCAAACTCTACTAACCAAGTCATACTTGCAGAAGCCTAGGCACATATATCTATACCTGATGAGAAGGCAAAGGCAGCAATCTCAGTAAAAGATGTGGTTGGCTACTAAGTCAGTTGGGAAAGACACTGGAGTAAGGCACCATAGTCTACCCTCGAAATAGGCACATCTGTAGTATCCTCAGTAGTCACTGAAGCTTGGTTGGCCATTGAAGGTCTTCCATGTTTGGCCTAACAAGAAGCCTCCACATGGCCAACCTTACCACAGTAAGTGCACATGGTGCGAGATCTCCTAGAGGCAACTTGTCATCTTCCACCTCCATGGGTAGAAGGTACTCTCCTACCACCACGTCCAACAATAGCAGCAAGGGCAAACGCCTAGTTAGCCTCTCCCATCTATGTACAGTCACCTCAATTCGACTCAGGCGACTACAAACTTCCTCTAAGGTATGAAGCTCTAACAAGGTAAGAATCTGTAAACGAGAAGCTATGTACTCCGAACCAAGCCCTGACAGAAACTAGTGAGCAGTCACCTCTCTACAGTATTCTCTATGCAACACATGTGCAGACTGGCCTGTACAAATTGTACATCTCCTAAAGCCCCTTAAGAGCAGAGTAGTACTAGGAGAGAGATCATCCTTCCTGCTTCAATTGAGACAGCTCGTGGCTTATCTAAAAAACTCGAGATGAATTCTTCTCATGTGAATGTGTCACAGAGACTGTCCCACGTCGCTTTGGCAGTCAGATAATGCATGATCTCATCTCCAATCCACAGAATAACACAATTCATCAACCAAGCTTTGGCCATTGAGCTGTCTTTCTTCCATGTGGCGTACTTTCCAGCCTTGTCTGTGGACTCAAACTCCAACAAAATATGTTCCTTGTCATGACTTTACACTTACACTATCTTCAGTGACACCTAAGACCACCTAGGGTAATTGGTCTCATCTAACTTGATTATTAGACCAAAAACAAGCTTTTGTAAGCCTCGAACTCGAGAACAGCACCCGATGTCACCTCGAAGGAACTAGAACTCATCATAATGTACCTTGTAGACGAGAAAACACACCAAACAGATGATCTAGAAAATTTTCAAACCATAAAAACCATCAAGAACGATAGATTAAGCCTCAAGCGTAGAGATCCAAGATCTTAGCAATTCGAAATCCACGCTCAAGGTGAGAAGTTCCCTTACACGGCACTGTAGGGTACGCTGGGGCCTAAGGGAAGCCCAACACACCCACACGTGGAGAACCTCCGTGCGCCGCCACCAGTGGGCTGAAGTCACCCAGAAGTGCTGCCTGCACCATCGGGTGGACCTTATGTCGCCACTAAAAGACCAACAGCAGCCGCTGGAGGCTGTCCAGTGGCCTCCCGCCGTTGTTGGAGGCTGCCTGGTGGCTCTTTGCGCCGGTGAAGGAGAAAGGAAAAGGGGCAACGCTAGTAAGAGAGAGAGAAGAGGTTTTAGGTGCTAGGGTTTCAGGGGTTCTATTTAGTAGGATATCAAAACCCAACCTAGGACCGCACTCTAATACCAAATGGGTGAAATGACCAAATCTATTTCTAAAAGGAACTGAACACCTCTTTATATAGAGGAGAGATATTAGGAAAATAACAAGCATGTCTAACAAAAAATAGAAAATGACAACAAATAACAAGAGAAATAATAAAAGGAGTATACATCAACACACCATCTCCATTAATTCTTCTTTGAACTCCAACCTACACTTGCCTACAAGCAAGAACAATGCAAGGAAGCTAGTGACATAGGATGCGTGGGAGCAGTGACTCGGCAAACGATGTAAGCCAACGACACAAGTTGCTTGGAAGTAGTGACCTGACAACATCATTTGAGCTGTGTTGTGTTATGCTATATAGAGTAAGGATTTCTTTTGTGCAAGTTGAGCATTCTATGCTCCAACTTGCAGGGGAGTGTTCATAGAAGGATTGTAGTGGGCTACATTTAGTCCTACATAGTAGAATGAAAAAGTGTGGTGTGTGTATAGGAGCCTATAAATAAGCATTGTACCCACATTTGTTTCTTGAGAAGAATAGAACTCTCATCCCTATCGAGGCCTTCTCCCATGATTTTCTCTCTGCTCTTCGTGAGTGAGGTTTCCACGTAAACCCAAATGTTTCTTGATTGTTTTATACTTTTGATATCTTGTTATATTTCCATTTTATACATTTTATAACAATATCCCTTTCAAAGGAAGCCCCAGATATCTGAAAGGCAAATGGCCTGGCTCAATACGCAAGAAACCAAAAGCTATGGATACCTCCTCTACAGACATACTAAAAGGCACAAAATCAAACTTAGTATGATTAACTGATAACCCAATAATCTCCCCAAAGATTTTGACCAAACCTGACACATTCTCCGCTTCCTAACTTCCACCCTCCACAAAAAAGAGTCATGCACATATTGCAAATTAGGCATCAAAACAGAATCACTTCCCTCCAATCAGAAACCAATGAACAAGCTACCATTACACACCCTAAAAGCCATCACTACTAAAGTACCAATCGCAAAAATGAAGAGCAAAATATAAATAGCCTAATGGTGAAGGATACAATCGTTACTGGGAGAAAGGAGGCAGGCACAGCAACTACAGAGTTCTATAAAGCCTTCACGGGCAAGGAGGGAGGGTGGAGATGGACAGGAATAGAGGTGCAACATATCAATGATTAGTAGGCAAGGGGCTCATCACAAAGTTCATAGAGGATGAAGTGCAAGAAGCTGTTTGGGTTTTGAATTCTAATGGATGCCTGGGTTCAAATGGCTTTCTAGTGTACTATAAAGAGTTCAGGTCTCTTATAAAAGAGGATGTCATACAGGTGGTGGTGGACTTTGCTAGTGGCAACTTAGGCTTCAACAGACTCAACAAATTCTATATGCTCCTACCACCAAAGAAAAAGGGGGCTAAAACCATTGAAGACTATAAGCCTATTGCCCTCTCCAGTGCCATTTATCTCATAGTGGCCAAGATGCTTGCTAATAGGCAGTAAGGTAACTGTAGGATATCATCTCGCCTCCATAAACAGCTTTTATCCCTGGCAGAAACCATATTGGATGGCTTTGTTATTGCTTCGAAAATGCTAGCTTATTTAAGGAAGATGAGGAGAAAGGCATTCTTATGGAAGGTGGACTTCAATAAAGCCTATGACTCTGTGCATTGATCTTTTTTATTCACATCCTTAGTAAAAGGGGATTCCCTCCTCGATGGGTGGGGTGGATGAAGCGTTGCCTGATGACATCATTTTCAATTCTAGTAAAGGGAAACTCAGCTGGTGAATGGATTCATCCTAGAGGGGTGTGAGGCAGGGGTGTCCTCTGGCACCAATGCCATTATCCCGACAGTCAATGCTCTGGTGAGATCTACTTATCGAGCATGCACAAGGAGTCAATTCATAGGCTTTTCAACGAAAAAATGGGGTGGTCATCCCAATACTTCAGTATGCCAATGATACTCTTTTCTCTATAGAGGGCTATAAATTAGAAGCGAGGAGATTGCACTTGTTGATTGAGATTTCGGTGAGGCTTCAGGTTGCAAATCAATTTTCCAAAGTCCACATTTATTCCCACCCAAATGTTATCTGAGGAAGTCGCCAACTATGGTGTCACTCTTCATACTACAGAACGATCTCTACCCATATCCTACCTTAGTCTCCAACTGTTTGACAAGCTGATTTCTGTGTAGGATTCGCTACCCCTCATTGAGAGGATGGAGAGGAGATTGGTCAGATGGGCTTCAAAGGTGTTATCTAATGGTGATAGATTGGTGCTTTTGAAGGCGGTGCTAGCCTCCATACCATCTTATTTCACATCCATTTTCAAGTTCCCACAGAAGATTAAGAAAATATGGACTAATGAGGGATTCTTTTGGAGTAACTATGGTTCGTCAGGGAAGGCAACCAAGTTGGTGGTTTAGGGGATGTCTGTAGACTTGAGAAGGAAGGAGGCTTGGAGGTCAAAGATCTAGCTACCATGAATGACAATTTTCTAGCCAAATGGATAAACAGATTCCTGGAGCGTAGAAAGGATCTCTTAGGACATGTCATGGAAGCATCCTATGGATACAAGCTGAATTGGGATTTGTTGCCAGCACTACCTCATGGTACATCTCACTTTATCATAGCCTAGGCTCTGTAGTGCCTAAGATGTAGTGCTTCTTGCCATATGTCGGCACGGGAGATGTGTTCCACTCCTAGATTGATGATTGGATGGGTTAGGGGAGCCTAAAGGACATATTTCCAAAGCTCTTTGCAGTAGCAAATGATAGGTAACAAGAGGCGACTATTGAGAGGGGTCCTTGTGCTCCACTTTCATGGGAAACCTATTAGACTAGAGGATCATGGATTTACACTTATTGCTTCAAGACTTACAAGGCTACCAACTTTAGGGGCATGTGGATTCTTTCATTTAGGATAGAGATTTTTCTACGCAAGATACGTACAATAGACTTAAGGACCTTGGGGCTACTGGCGGACATTGACTTCATTAAAGACTACAAACAAATCTGAATAGTGGTATGCCTGTTGAAAACTAAGATTTTTGTGTGGCTGTGTAGAAGGGGTCACTTAATGACAGATGTGGAGAATGAGATGGGCACTAGAAGCAAAGAGGCAATGTCCATGTTAGAGATATTAAAATTATTAATTTAGGAAAGTTAGGGATATTTTGTTAGAGATTTTGTTTCTTATCATGGAAGATATGTTTAGGATTCGAAATAAGAGTGGCCCTCTCCCTATATAAAGGGACCAACTCCTATCATTTGTACCTGAGACTCAGAAATAATATTTCATATTCCTTTAATCTCCAATATGGTATCAGACCCATGATCCACCTCTCTCACTTCTAAACCCTAAACATCCCAACCACGCACCCACACCAACTCCTCCACAAAGACCATGAAGCCGCCTCTCCTCATCATTCATTGATCTCCTCATGGCCATCACTATTTAGCCTCATCTCTGATCTCTCTCCATGCCTCTCTCTTCAGTCTCCACCTTTCCCTAAAGACCTCAAGTCCTCATCTTCTACGCTACTACTGTGTCTTAGGTGGCAACCAAGGAGTTCCACAACGTCACCACCAACCTCTAGGGGTTATAATAACCCCCTTACTACATCGCTCGATCGAATTGCCTCCTCCAGTGACCATACAGCAGCTTCTCCTCCTCTCTTGTGACGCTAATGACACTTCTACGACCAGCAATAGCCACTACAAGCCTTTGTCAGTGGATCACCACCTCCTCTGACGTCTCTCAATCATAGGCAGCCAATAGCAACCTCACCGGACCTCCGGTGACCCCTAGCAGAGCCAATCTAATCCTCCGGTGGTCGATCACTACCACCAAGTCCTCTGCAACCTCACCTAGCAGCATTTTTTCAACTTCATAGCACCATCCTCCTCAGTCAACAGCAACCACTCGGTTGCATGAGTATTACTTTTGACCCTCATGGTAAACACAGACACCACTATTATCTCTGAGACCAAGTTCTCAGATTCTGTACTCGTTCCGAGGACCACTATCAAACTTTTTGGGTCCCCAAATTATGTTCTATGGTCATGTGTGATTCGCATTTTCATTGGAGGACAAGAAAAGCTACATGTTCTAACAGAGCTAGTTCTAAAACGCAAGGAAATTGCATCCAACATGTTATACAAGAAGACAGCCAAGAACATTTGGGACACATTGGAGAAGAGATACTCCATGAAAACAAGCAGCTTGATGTGCATGCATCTGAATAGCCTAAAATATCTATTTATGCATGTTCTTAGCGTCGTAGACGCATCATGCATTATAAATATTGCATAACATGCATCATCATGCATTTATATCAAATTGTATAATTTGTATAGTAATTTACTCTTTTTGGTAGTCAAGGATAGGCGATATTTAATCGAGGCCTCGGATTGAAGATCCAACCATACGGATCTGATCAGGGCGACGATCGGAGTTCAAAGACTCCAAGATCGCCCCGATCAAACTTCGTAGTATTAGATGGAGTCGAGAAAGATCAGAAGTCAAGGGGCCAGGTGGTGTAAATTCGTTCTTCAAACGACAAATCCGACCACACGGATGGGTTCGAATAGACAATCACAACCCAACGACGCGAAAATCGATCCAACCCAACATTCGTGGCACCACCTACAACCATATGAAGATGAACGGCCAAGATGGCGCCACGTGGCGCCATCTCAACCGCCCAACCAGCCCAAGGACCCGCCACTACCTCTCTCTCCTCAAATCCGATCGATTGATCTCAGCCGTTGGATCAAGATCCAACGGCTGAGAGAGCTCGTGGCCATTTCCCTTGCATGACGATCCGAGCCGATGGCACGTTCGTCACGCACCTGTGGCCGTGGCCAACGCGGAGGTTGCGCGTTCGAGACCGTATGCGCCTCAAATTGAAGGCGCGAGCGGGTACAGGCCAATTGAGGTCGTTAGATCAAGGATGAACAGCGGTAGAAGAGGCCACGTGGCATTACCAGATCACGCGAATCACGAAAGCGCCATCGAATGGGCTATGCACGCGCAATCTATCGCGGGCGTGCGATGAGGCGTGGTGCGCTTAAGCCGTCCGATCTCACAATCGGATGGTTGAGATCGCGAGATCATGGGCGCGTATTGAAGAAGGCAGAAGGCGAGAAGGCGGCGGGTACATGCACACTAAGGCCATGTTCGGGGTCTTTAGTGACGCTTAAATCTATCACTAAAGACCCTAAATTAATGTTTCAAAGCATAAAATGACAAAATTGCCCTCAATCCCTACAACTATAAAAGGAGACCCCTACCACTCAAATTCTTCATCCCTTCCTTCACCTCTCTCCCTCTCCAAAGCTCTAACGAAGCTTGTCCCAAACTCGAGATGCTCCTCTAGAGTTAAAATCAAAATTTTGTCCACTTCTCACCCCGCTCGTGGAGCTCCCGTGGTCTTCTCGCCCCATTCCGGAAGTGGATCCCGCGACGACAACGCCCAACCTCGCCCCTGGTTCTTCCCGCTCTGTTCTCCATCTTCCGCCTTCACCCTCCGTCTTCCAGGCGTTGTCGTCCGGCTCGTCCTCCAAGCAGTCGTCGAGGAGGATAATTTCTCATCTCCCTTCCCTTTACAGCTTTCTAGAGTAGATTTACCACTTTCTAGTTGTAATATTTCCAGCTTCTTAGTTGTAAAAACAATATCTCTATTATAAAGTGTTTTGTCCTCTCTCTTTAGTATAGTATCGATTCATTGTGATTAACCCACCGTAAAACCAAAATCACAAAAAAATATAATTGTAGATTACGAATTAACGTAGCATCCATGTGTTAGACCCGGAATTTCTTTTGAGTTTCGGTTAAATTTATTTGTTGACGGATTTCCTCGCAAATTGCGCTACAACGATGGATTTTCAAAACTCAACCTTTTTGCGTAGATTTTCTGATACAACATAGCTCTCACAGAGACATCTATAGGTGTATATAGAATACCAATTAAGGTGACATGTCCCTGGTTGCATATTTCTCTACTCTGGATATCTATTTAAGGAGCTTGTTGTCTTTCACCCAACCTGCTGTGACAAGCAGCGTACTAAGCGAACAGAATGGTTAACTTATAGAATTTTGGATGGCTTGGCACCATGGTATCAATTCATTCGTGACCAGATTCTATCTTCAAATATGGTGCCTGATCTAAAGGCAATATATAGTCACCTCCGGAAAATCGAGACAAATTCACCACCTACCACTCCAACTAGTGGGAGGGGTGGTCGTTTTGATGGTCATGGAAGAGGCCAGCCAATCTATTCTCCATGCATACATTGCCAGAGAAATAATCACCCCTCTAATCGTTGTTGGGCAAAATTTAGCAAGCCAACTTGGGTGTCTCAACCCCCTATTGAGTCTTCTACTAATCCAGCTATGCCAGTGCAATCGTCTCTATCGTTTACTGCAGAAGAGATTGACTGTCTGTGATGTTTGCTGAAGCAGGATTCTTCCACCACTGTTGCTATTGTTGCAACTATTATGGAAAAAACTACCACTACTACTGATCAAGCCACCTCTCCAATTTCTAATATTCCTACTACTACTGATTAAGCCACTTCTTGCACCTTCGATCCTACTACTATTGTCACCTTTCATGCAGTCGAGGATGACTGGTCGGCAAATTCATTACCTTTCCAACCATCTCTACTGGCTGCTACTACTGCTACAGCCTCATATTACTACTTGATGCTACTGCTTCTGCTACAGCATCCTATTTTCTGACTGCTACTTCTACTATAGTCCTCTCTAATTTTCTACTGCTACTACCTTACTACTGCGGCTTCTTCCCTTCTACGGTGGCTAATTCTGCTGCAGTCACCATCTACTCTTCTACTTATATTCGGGGGGGGGGGGAGGACTCTGTCTTGCTGTAACTCCTTCAAATTGGACATTATTGTTGGTGCTAGAGCACCGCGATCGTTTATTTTGATAATAACAAAACACATATCATTTAACATTTGCACTTGAAGTCTTAAATTTCATATCAATTGCAAATGGAGACGTGATTAAACGGAGTTCAAACTCGCATCTAGGACGGATTGGAGGAGTTTGATGGAGAACAAAGGAACTTTGCAAGGAGCAATAGCTTGAAGATAGAAGGACAAGAAGAATATGATAGATTTTTATTTATCTTTTTCTATGTACTTTTGTCTTTATTTCCTTTCTCTTTTTGTTTCTTAGTATATCTATTAAAGAGCCTCAAAGTACCCTAACAGTAGTCCTAGAAACACTTGCACAAGCCTAGGATACTTAAGTTTTCTGTAGAGAACTTAGAAAATCAAAATAGGGTTCAGACAGCCTTATCAGACGTCTAATCTGAAAATCAGACGTCAGATAATGACTTTTAAGACGTCTGACTGTCGACTCAAACGTCCGATAATGTTTTAGGCTAGACTTAGTTCTATCTAATGAAATCAGATGTCCAGACCTTAGTCCAGACGTCTTAGAAGACATCTAATGTTTTTACCAGACGTCTAACTAGTGGACCGTTGGGTACCTTAGTAAACACTGAAGGAAATGACTGTTAGCCTCATATCAGACATCCGTAGAGGATCACAGATGTCTGATATATGACCGTTTTCCTCAGCTGCCCGAAAATCTCTTATCAGAGATTTTATAGCCGTTGCACTCCCTTGGGAATCCATTTCCACTGAAAAATAAGTTTCCAGACGTCCAAACTTAGTGCCAGACGTCTTGTATGTCGTTTGATGACATTTCACTAGAACCCTGTTTAGATCTGATTCAAGTCAGGAAGGAAACCCGCCTAAAATCAGACGTCTGACTTTGTTCTCAGACATCTTAAACTGATTTTCCAGACGTCCGATGCCAGGATCAAACGTCTGATAACCCTGTTAGTGTAATGATTAATCCTAATTTCGACCTGATTCTCTTAGAGGTTGTACCCAACAGCTATGGAAGCCTTCCAAGGCCTTTCAAAGCCTTCCTAGGGCCTCTATAAATAGAGGAGAACCTTTGCCACTCAAAATACACCAAGACACACTAAGTAAACCACTTTCCACATCTTTTGTGTCCAAGAGAAGTAGTTGAAGCTCTCGCTCTCCAAGCTTAAGTTCTACATTTAGAGAGCATCGATCATTTACGCACACGCTCTCCCGCCATAGTTCACAAGAGCACCGTTGCGCCATCGCGTAGTTCACGCATCCACGTCGTCGACGCACCTCCAGCAAAGAGAAGCATCCTAACTCCTATAGAAGCTTAGTTTAAGAATTACTTTATTGGCTCTATAAGATTATTGTTGTATTTTACTTTATTAATTGGTTGGGTATTTGCATTGCGAATTCCTGTCTCTATCGAGGGACAAAATCCCTCTCATGAAAAGAAGGGGTTGAGAAACGCTACCCTCGCACTTGTAGCGTGGTTGTAATTGAAGTTGAATCACCCTCGTTTAAGTGATTTGTTTAGTGTATTTGATCAACTTGGTTGATCGGAAAATCCTAGAGGGTTAGGTGGTAGTTTTCACCCGGTTTGGGTTTCCACCTAAAAATCATTATGTACATTGTTTAATTGTCTATTTTGTGATATTGTTATATTTTAATTCTGCATTTTTACGTCACGCTGATCTCACCCTCTCCAAGTAGGGATTTACAATTATACGCTCCAACTTGGGGAGAGTGTTAGAGATATTAAAATTATTAAATTAGGAAAGTTAGGGATATTTTGTTAGTGATTCTGTTTCTTATCATGAAAGATTTGTTTAGGATTTGAGATAGGAATGGCTCTCTCTATATAAAGGAACCAACTCTTATCATTTGTAATTGAGACAAAGAAATAATATTTCCTATTCCTTTAATCTCCAATGATCCACATTGTGAAGGAGTGGATGATGACATCAACCACCTAATCTTTGCTTGTCCACTCTCGACGCAAATCTAAAGTCATTTTAACATTGGTTGAATCTTGCACTCTAATCAAGAAGATTTCCAGGGGAGGATGACAAGTAGGGCTGAATGCTTTCCAATCCAAGAAGGAGAATGCCAAGGCTTTGACGATGGGGCATTTGGCTAGGAAGAAATGTGGAGGTCTTCAAGGGACAGCATCCACATCGTGAGAATTTTATTTATAGTATTTCTTCTTCGATGCATTTTCGAGAGAACTCCTTGTAATTTTTGGCCGCATTTATTTTTTGGCCTCCATTAATTAAATCAAGGTGGTTAACAACATGATAATCACCCTTCCTCTTTTCAGAAACAAGTGAAGATCAAAGGAGCCTGAGGACATCCCTGCCTAAACCCGTGTTGTGGTTGCACCCAAGAACCATCTAGTCTACCATTACACCCATTCTTTCGAAAAACGACGAAACCTAAGGATTTCCCAAAGATATAACCATGCAATGGAGTCATAAGCCCTAGAAAAATCCACCTTCAACAAAAAAAGCCAATGTCCACCTTTTCCACGTTGCCACCATCTCCTTTGCCAAGATAAAAGACTCATGTAAAGATCTCCCCCATAGAAAAGCACTTCGCACCAAGGACCCATTGCAACCTATTGGCAAAGACCTTCACTATCAAATACACCACCTTTAACAAAACAATCAAGCGATAATCATCAACACACTCGACTCCCTACTTTTTCTTCAGCAAGAAAAAATAAAATGTGTTAAGCCTCTCAAAGCCACGGTTCCCAACCGAAAATTCATAGAACGTGCCCTTAAAGTCGCCCATGACAATCTCCTACATTTCCTTATAAAATAGGACATGCGACCCATCTAGCCCAAGAGCACCCTCCGCTTTAAGACCCCGCATGGCTAACACAACCTCCGCCTCTATGATGTCCTCAACCAAATATGCATGCATATTATCAGCTAGAACATTCAAATTAGGCAACGCCAAGCACCATGCACCCCAAGGTCTCCTCATACAAGCACAAAAATGTCTCTACGCACCCTCCATCATCTTCCCCATACCAATAACTACATCTTCTCCAACCCTAAGGGAACTAATAAGATTTGTTCACAGCGTGTTGGCCACCATGTGGAAAAACCTGATATTCGCATCACTCTCCTTCAACCACAATTGCCTCAACTTTTGTCTCCAATCAAACTCCTCCCTCTTCAAATCTTCCTGCTGAACCACAGAATGAAGCTAGCGCCTCTCCCCTAACACAAAATCAGAGAGAGGCCTAGAGTCCTCAAGTTTGTCCAGAGTAGCAACACCCTCCAAAGACTCCAATTTGGTTTTGTCTCTCTACTCTTTAATCTCTTTCCTGAAACTCATGAAAGTATATCACATGTGCTAAATCTTGGCTGCCAAAGTGCATGTTGCCAAGCTTGACAGCGGGAATTCGCCCCACTTCTCTTGGACAAAATCCTTGAACCAAGGTTCCATCAACCAAGACTGTTGAAACTTAAAGCAAGAGCTACAGGTCACCCCCTCATTACTATTGAGAGAGATGAATGTTGTTGGGTAATTGGATAATGTGTAGATCCAATTACAAGTTGTTTAGTCCCACATAGAGGAAGAAGGAAAAAGAGTGCGTGTGTTGGCCTATATAAAGGCCCTTGCACCCCTCAATTGTTCTTTCAAAAAAAATATTGAAGGTCACACCCATAAAGACACTTCTCCCATGATTTTCACCCCTTCTCTAAAACCTAAGTGTTCCATTACAGTGCTTTGACTTCATGTTTTATTTATTTGATTATTTTATTTAACATGGTATTAAAGCAAGTCGTTCTTGGGTTTGTTCTCAAATTTTATCATTGTTTTCATTATTCTTGAATTTTTATCATTCTCTACGTCTCCATGTTCTAATTCCTAAGTTCTTAGAGGCAAGAACTCAAGAGCAACCAAATCGATTAGTGACACAGATCAAAGTTGGCAAAGAAATGGTGAGTGCTAATCCACATATCTCGCCATCGCCCAGCCATTAGGAACCTCGACGGCCTTAGTATGCCTTGGTCTAAACCCATAGCCACAAGGTTGAGAGCCTGAGGGTTAGGAGGATCCCGATGATGCCCCCTAAGGTCATGAAGAAGTCAATGACGAAGGGTACCAAGACAAAGATATTGCAACTAAAAAGGCCTTTCTACACTCTCAGCTTGTCACCAAAGATTTGGGAGTAATCAATTACCTGTTGGCATTGAGGTGCATCATATAGATTAAGGTTTGGATTTTTCACAAGGAAAATATGTGCTTGATATGATGCAAGAAGTAGGAATGAAGGGCTGCAAGCCCACTGCCATTCTACTAGACCTTGCTGCTCATTCTAGGACCTTGCCTACAGTCCTAAGCTGGAAGACGTGACTAGACATCGTGTTATGGTTGGAAAGTTATTTTATATTACAATTACTAGGCTTGACATTGCCTATGCAGTGGGACAACTTAGTTTATGTGGTAGCCCCGAGAGGCTCACTAAGCCGGTGTTTGCCAAGTTCTGAGATACCTGAAGAACTCTCTAGGGAAAGCCTTATCTTTCCAAAAGCATAGTCATCTCAATATCTTGGGATACTTCAATGCAAATTATGCTAGGACTCATTAGGATCGGAGATCTACCACTGGTTACTACACGTATGTTGGCAACATTGTGACCTAACGGAGTAAGAAGCAAAAGGTGGTTTCTCGGTCTAGTGCAGAATCTGATACCGACCTATGGCGCATGCCACCTACGAGATGCTTTGGATTCAATCCATTCTCCATGACTTTGGGGTTCTTATACCAGTGCCCATGCCTACATACTATGATAATAAGGCAGCTACATTTATTGCAAGTAATCTTGCTTTTCATGAAAGAACTAACCACATTAAGATGGACTGTTATTTCATTAGAGATGCCGTAATGACTGGGAAAATATCTACCCCATACATTTCTACTGAAGACCAAGTGGCTAACATTGCCACCAAAGCACTTCCCAGGAAACAACTTGAGTACATGTGTTCCAAACTAAGCATGTCTGATATCTATGCTCCAACTTGAGGGGAAGTGTTGAGAGTCATGTTTTTAGTTCTCTTAATATGGGCTTTTTTCTTATTTGCCTATTGTATAGGGCGATGCTTGTAATTGTCCCTTGAGGTGTCTTTATATAAAGACTTTTAGGGTTTCTTAATGAATTTCATTCCATCTTTTTCCACCAACAAACACTATCTTTCCTTTTTAGCAAAATAGTAGAATTATGTCCATACTAAGCCGTTGGCTTATCCCTTCTTTATGACATTTTTTAGTGACGTAGTAGACTATTGAATTGTAGCCAAGACGGGATCAAGCGAGTGCGAGAAATCAACATTCCAAAATTAGAGGGTTCAAGTCTAAGCCAAGTATGGGTTTAAAATTCTAAATTATTATTTTTCCTTTTTCTCTAGAATAGGGTTTCTTTATTATTTTTGAAAATTTATTGTTCCCATCTCTATTGTGTTGTAGCTTAAACTTAAGAAACTAAATTTGTAATTAGGTCACCTAAGCAAACCTTGTTGTCTAGGTATGGGTGATAACCTAGATCTTACCCATAAAACCCAACTCTAACAAGATTTAGAGTTTTGAATCGTAACAAATTGTACTTAAGTTATTCATGATATTAGCGTTAATGTAGTGAATCAAGCGGCAGTATAGCCACTTCTTTCTTTGAAAGGGAAGGAGCACCCTCCAATTTCCTCTTCCCTCACATTTTTGTCTTAGGGAACTTCTCCAACTCTTCCTTTAGATGAATTCCAAATAATTTGTGGTTAAGAGCTTTGTTCTCCATAAGCCATGCTAGTACCAACAGGTTCTACAAAGCTAATGGTCTAATGGTAGGAGGCTACTACCCTAAAGCCATGGGTGCTCAGCCACTCACGATCCCGTCCAAAATTATACATGCATGAACAACTAGGAAGTTTTCAATGTAATAAAGGCCCATCTTGAATGGGCATGGGGAGAGAAATCTCCCCTGGACATATTCTTATGATTACCAAAGCCAATAAGAGGAAATGAGTTAGGTGATAACTCGATGGAGGATATCCATGGTGCTTTCCTCACTAACCAAGAGCCTCGATTGCTGCCAATTTGCAATAAGCAAGGTGATCATTAGAAAATCATAGTAATGTTTGATCTGATTCACCTTAGTGAGCTGCTTCTTCGTCATCAGCTAAAAAGGCAGAGTAGCATAGTGTCCAAAAATGCTAGCTAGGGTTTGTCCTACAAAAAGTTTCAAAGAGGAGAGATGAACTTTTGTATAGTTATCCTAAAGATGACATTAACATCTCTATGGGGAGAGACTAGTCTCAATCCCTTAAAGCAATTCATTATCAGCACGGTTGCTTCATGATCTATCTGACTTAATTCATTCATTTTCCTCTACCTGGTCTTTCGAGTACTACACCATTGTATTATTTGGGTTAGCTGATTTAGCTGTCATGATATGGTGATACATAGATAGAACTTTAGTTGTGCTAAGCACATTTGGATGGCAGGTTAAGACAACAAAGACAATTGTTATCTGGAAAATGCAAGTAAATCTCAAAAATAGGCAACCTTAGATTTAAAAGGACAAGTTACCCTCTCAAACGCGATTGTACATGTTAGGTTGTAAATGACGTAATCTTTATTCTCAGAGGCCCTGGGCCTTTACAAAGAGAGCCACCAGAGAAAGAAGTCCTTTCACTTAAAATATGAAAAGTAAGAACCTACACCCATACATAACTCAACACTCTCTCAAGCTGGAGCATGTGCATCAAACATGCTCAGCTTGGTACAAATATAGAGCAATCGCTTCTTAGGAAGTGCCTTAGTAAAAATATCTGCCAGTTGATCTTCAGAACATATGTAAGGTGTAGAAATTTCTTGGCTAAAATGACCTCTCTAATGAAGTGACAATCCACTTCAATATGCTTGGTTCTCTCATGGAATACAGGATTGTTAGCAATGAAGCTGCCAGCCTTATTGTCACAATGCATGGGAATAGAACTAGAAACATGTACCCCAAAGTCTTCTAGAATAAATCAGACCCAGAGTAGCTCACAAGTAGTCTGAGGCATAACCATGTACTTAGACTCAGCACTAAACCTAGAGACCACTGCATGTTTCTTACTTCTCCAAGTAACTAGATTACTACTAACAAATGTGCAGTATCCCATAGTGGACCTCCTGTCCTCATATGCATCAGCCTAGTCTGCATCAGAGTAACCACAAACATTCAGGTGCCCATTGTCCTCAAAAAGAAGTCCTTTCTCAAGTGCGCTTTTCAAGTACCAGATAATCTGGCAAAGTGCATCCCAATGGACTTCCCTTGGTGACTACATGAACTGGCGCAATCTTCCAATTGCAAAGGCAATATCAGGACGGGTAACAGTCAGATATAAAAGCTTCCCAATCACTGCATGATATCTGGTTACACCTTATAGTAGGGGGTTGTTATCATCTACAATAGGCAAGGAAACATCCATGGGCACATATGCTGGTTTGCATCCTAGCATTCCCATGTCTCTCAACATGTCAAGGACGTATTTGCGCAGGGATAGCACAAGTCCTTCAGTATGATGCACCTCAATGCCAAGGAAATAGCTGATAGGGCCTAGATCCTTGGTAACAAGCTGTGACTGAAGCAACTTCTTCGTCTCCACTATGCCTTGCCTGTCACTGCCAGTAAAAAGTATATCATCCACATAAATGACAAGTATGACTGTACCTGTCTTCCCATGCACTATAAAAATAGAGTGATCAGCAAAAGATATGGTAAAACCATAATCCTGAACCACCCTATTGAGCCTCTTAAACCAGGCTGGGACTCTGTTTCATACCATAGATATCCTTCTTCAGTCTACACACTTTCTGACGGTTCGCCTGTGTAGGAAACCCTAGTGACTATTCCATGTAGACTTCATCCTCTAAATTGTCATATAGAAAGGTGTTCTTGATATCAAACTGATGAACGGTCCAATGCTTATTTAAAGCAAGCGAAAGTAGGAGCCAAACAAAATTGAGACAAGCCACTAGGGAGAATGTCCCAAAGTAGTCAACTCCGACCGTTCGAATGTAGCCTTTGGTAGCCAAACGTCCCTTGTATCGGTCCACAGCGCCATCTGGATAACACTTGAGGGTAAACATCCATCTACACCCCACAATAGTAACACCTAGGGGAGATCAGCAAGGTCTCATGTGCCACAGGACTGTAAAGTAGCCATCTCCTCTTCCATTGCCAAGGTCCAAGATGGATCTCAAAAGGCCTCATGATGATCTCATGGTACATGTACACTGTCAATGGCCAGAGAAAGCTAGCGCCCAACAGTAGATAAACTGTCAAGTGACATAAACTGAGATACAGAATATTTGGCACACGATCGTGGAGCCTTCCTTTGTGCAATAGGAAGATCCAAAGTCGTGTCCTCAGTAAAAGTAGATACTTGGTCCTCAGACAAGTCATCAGCAGTTTGTGAGGACTGAGTAGAAATAATAGACAAAGGCTCTTCCACCTAAGTAACATCCTGAACCCTATGCTGAAAATGTTTAAGAAAGGTGTCTGTATCTGGAATCTCAGGATGACACGGAAAAGGACCAGAATCAAGATAACTGGCCCTTATAATGGGTGGCTCATTTGACTATGGTGGATCAAATATGACAAGAAGAGGAATATCAGTAGATGAATTAACAAGCTGCTCTCCCTGTCTCTGGTGCTAAGGAATCTCCTCAAAAAAAGTAACATCAGCAGAAACATAAAACCTCCGTGAAACATGATCATAATAGCAGTATCCTTTCTGAGTTCGAGGATAAACCCAGAAAGATGCATTTCATGGAACGAAGAGAAATCTTATCAACTTGGTGAAGATGGACAAAACACACAAAGCCAAAGACAACCAAAGTAATAAAGAAAATATCCTTGCCAGGGAATAACATGGAGTAGGGAGATTTACCCCCTAAAATTGATGAACAAACATGGTTCACCATATACGTTCAGCTACCCCACTTTGTTGGAAAGTATAAACGTAAGTAATCTGGTGAACTATACCGAAGGACCTAAAAAAGGCAGTAGTCCTAGCATTCACAAACCTCAAATCATCATCACTCTGGAAAATCTTGATAACAGTTTTCTACTGATTCTTTATTTCAAAAATAAAATTTTTAACAATATCAAAGACTTTAGACTTTTCTTTCATCATAAAAAACCTAAGACATCCTGGTATAATCGACAAGTACAAAAAAATACCGAAAGCCTCTCATACTCTTGACCCTACAAGGGCCCCAGACATCAACATGAACTAAAGCAAAACCGACTCGGCTCTTTCATTCTGTGGTGGAAAAGAAGACCTATGGTGCTTGCCCAACTGACAGGCTTCACACCTAAAAACCTTAGGAAAAGATAACTCAGGAAACTGACGACGCAGAATATGTAAACCGGGATGACCAAGACGAAAGTGCCACTGAAGAGCAGAGGTGGCACACAGCATTAGCACTGGAAGATGGAAGGACATAGAGGTAGTAGAGCTCATTCTGCTCAAGTCCACCAATCCGTCTCATCGTCTGGAGGTCCTGCAAAAAGAAATACCGGTCATGGAACACAGCCCAACATCTCAAATTTTTTGTAATCTGACTAATAGACATCAAATTGAAAGCAAATTTAGGAGCATGCGTAACATTTGAGAGTGGTAAAGAACTAGAGATAGAGATGTTTCCAAGCCTAGTCACCGGTGACAAACGACCATTTGCCACCTTGACCTGAAAAGGTGTAGCGAAGTCCTGTAGAGAAGAAAACAAGGTAGTGTCACCAGCAATGTGAGAGGATGTACCTGAGTCCGCAAGCCAAGTAGGGGCTTGGGAATTAACCAACATCGCTGAAGTGCAAACGTCTAAACAAAAGCAGAAGTCGACGCCTGAGAAGCCATGAATCGCTCATAATCCCCTCTAAAAACTATCATCGAGCCATCATCCCCCTGCACCTGAGTAGTCTCCTCTGCAGATACCTGATGGGCACGTGGATCCATACCCTGTGGGTAACCATGCTTCACCCAGCATCGGTTCACAGTGTGTCCATTCCTGTGATAGTACTTACAGAAGAAGGAACTCTGACCACGACCACGTCCACGTCCACGTGCACCACCATCACAAGCTCTGCCACATCTTCCTCTTGAATTTCCTCTACCACGACCAACAATAGCCATAGCAAAGGCATCAATAGTGGGCATGAGATCCGAGGTGACAAGCCTAGAAAGACAAGCATATATCTGCTTTGGTGTAGGAATCTCATCCATAGTCAGGAACTGATCTTTAACTACCCTGTACTCGGAACCAAGACCAAACAAAAGCTGAATAGAGCAAATAGCTTCTCTTTGCTTGGCTAAAACAGAAGCGTCCGTAGAGATAGGCTGGTACACATCTTGCTCATCCCACAAATTCCTCATGGAGCCATAATATTTGAAAAAGGACAAGATGCATTTCCGAAGATTGTGAATACCCTCCACAACTTTGTACAGCCTGGTAATATTACTTTTGTGAGTGTATCTCATGAAGTACTTCCCACATCTTCTTAGCCAAAGCATGAGCCACAACCTACTTGGCGATGGTCTGGGTGACATTGTTGAGAAGACAAGTAGCCACCCAATCGTTGTCTACCTCTCAATCGGTAAACTTAACAGCAAGAACGACATCAGTCAAGATATATTCTTCCTATGGGATCCGACAAACCGGGAGAAAGAGGTGGACCAGAGCAAGAAGTTGGATCCATCCAACTTTATCAATGTCCCCTGCATGTTGGGGTGGAGTGCTTGTGGTAGAACTCTTCCCCACCAAGTTACAGTTTCCTTCTAATCTGCCATAATATCCGGAGTCAAGATCCACGAAGAATCATTGATTTATAAGTCTAAAAATCAGATCATGGGGTTTGAAATCTGAATTTTCATACCTAAAAAAAACCTTCCAAAATTCATATCCAAGCCAATTTCAGATTATGTACCATGTTGGTACTTCACAAAAAACAAGTTTTACACATGCTAGGGCATAGAAAAGGCCCTAGTGGTGCCCTTCAAAGTGTTGCGCTCTTGTGAACGGCTTGCCACTGTAGAATGGACCAGAAACTAGCGGCCCTACTCCTTGTAGCGCACCGTAGGGTCTCCCCCAGAAGAAGATCCGGAGATAGGAAGACCGAAAACCAATCCTAGACCAACACCACCCCTAACAGGAGAAAAGGGGCAATGCTAGACCAATCAGAGGGACTAGGGCGGCGGCGCTGGAGGCCTACAGGGCCTACGGTGACGCTTCAGATGCGTTGCCAGTTCCTATGGCGACACTGCAGGTCCCTGCAATAGCGTTGCTACAAGTCTGAACCGGCCTGCGGCACTACTGCCAAGTTGTGGAGGTCGAGATGGCCTGCGGCGACGGCACTACTGACCTGGGGGTCAACCTGCAGCACTGCTACCAGTCTATGGAGGCTGAGATGGCCTGCAGTGGCGGTGTTGTTGGCCTGGGGAGTCGACGATGCCACTGAGGAGAGAGAGAGAGAGAGGGTTTTGGTGGGGGGTAGGTGGCTAGGGTTTGATGGGATACCAAGGCCTCAATCTAAGACCGCTACTCCGATACCATGTTAAGTTGTAAATGACATCATCTTTATTCTAAGAGACCATAGGCCTTTATATAGAGAGGCACCAGAAAAAAATTACAGGACTGCCCTTTCACTTACAATATGAAAAGTAACAACCTACACCCATACATAACTCAACAGTACAAATAAGTTCCCTCTTGAAGTGGCAACTTTCTTTCCTAATGCAAAGTCACCTCCCCAACGGGCAACTTTAAAGTGGGCAAATGAAACACATAAACTTGCCTCACGAGGAATTTATGTTTTTCCAATCTTTGATGGTGAACTTATTATAGTCCATATACCCCTTTCCTCCCTCCCCCCACCTGAAACACAAATGTTTAGTTTGTGTGATGAATGATCATGATGACTCACCAATGTTCCATGGGTGAGGATGAAGGTCTATGCACATTTGACCATGTAGTTTTTTGGTTTGTTTGATGTCGATTGAGAAAATATTCATGAATTTCACTTCTCTAACCTTCTTAATTTCATGCCACATATCTTTAGCTGTGAATTCGTTGGAACCTCCAGATACAGAAAAGTATGGGCATTCAGAAACAAGAACTTCATCTGTTTCTTGAGCGGCAATTGCAAATTGTAGCGGCGACTGTCCATTTGCAGTACTACATAAATTCAAAAAATCCATTCAGATACATGTTCCATGTAATATTACATTACAAACTTTACCATGAAAAAAACATTGAATTAAATTACCTGTGATGTAGAACAACTCCACGCACACCATCTTTATCCCTGCAACAAGGAGCATGTTGGTGATGATGATATCTAAGCATCACAATATTAGAAGTGTAAATTGATGATGATATCTAAGCACTGATCTGTATTGGTGGCGTTTGAATTATTCATTTTATCTCGACTGTCGCATATCATAATCACGTACAAAGAATAATAGCGTCATATGCATATGCTTACTTCATCCTGGAATTGAAGTGGTTGCCAGAAAATTCAGAATCCCCTCCCACCGAATTCTGCATGGAGCGGAAATGAATAAGCAATTTAAAAAAGAAAAAAAAATGTATGAAGTTTTCAGAAAACTTCACAAGATATGCATGGGTTTTTGTTCATCTACTTCAAATGCATATGAAGTTATAAGAAGGAACAGAATCCACAAGCCAGTCATGTGTTTGGCTCATAATAGCATGCTATTTTATTTGGTCCTTACCTAGAATCTTCCATACTTTTGCCATTATTGAAGCGAATTTGAGAATATCCACTTATTTAAAATATCGGCATATTTGTTTATGTTTGAGTTGGCTGCAAAGTTTGGTGGCTTAGTACTCCATGGCAGTGAGATTCTGCCACAGCTTAGGTGCTGGTAGTCAAAGTGCTAGCAGCATGACTGCAGTACATAGCTACTACAAACTTGCATACCTGCATAGATATTTGCATATCGAACGGCTTAAACATCCAAATAAATAACAAACTTGAAAGCTAAACAACAAAGCCATGGCCAAGCTTGTCAAATCCAATTGAGCAAGTGCAAGGGATATCGAGTTAAAAAGTTTCCCTATCTCATGATACATTAGATGAAAATTCAAATACTTGAGGCTAGATTTTGTGCACCATGTCCTCTAGATTAGATAACAATAGTAGAGCATGGCAATGGATAATGCAATATATTGTCCATGGGGAAGGCATGTTCAATATTTACTTACTGCCCATGTAAAAAGCAAAGTTGCTTCAGCAGAGGTGTTGCCGGTATTGGTTACCTGCAAATAACAAGTGCTGAATATCTTGAGCAAAATTACAAATCACAGCAGCTACTCAGGACGTTTTGCATACTGTGAATTCAAATACTGCAACAGGCAAAGAGCTCTTCTCATAGTCATGGGGAATGAAGGGTGAAATCTGTTGGCTACTTATTCGAAGTTCTGAGTCAGGTATTCCTGAATCAACAAGAGACAACAATAAAAGGCCATCATCAGAGTGAGAGCAAGCACCACTAAAGAAGAAATTTTTGTGCTAAAATGCAAACCATCATAAACAGTCCAAGCTCTAGGATACAAGGCATGGTAAGTACAGTTATTTTCATTTAGATTCCAGTCCCAGGACCCAATGCCCGAGATGGAACTCTGCCTGCATATAAAAAAGATACATGTCATGATGGTTTATGCTAGCCCATTAATTATGTTGACAAAGAAAATATGCATATTGAATTTGCGGCAATGATAAGGTTCCTTACTTGAGCAGTTCTTCTCTAGCAGGGGATAAAACAGTGGAGCACTTGTTACGTTGACGTGTGACAAAAACCTACAAGCAAATGATAACTAGTGACTAAAACATCTGATAACACAGGAAAAAACGAAAAGTATACAAATTAGAATATTTGATTTCCTGACTATTATTTTTGAGAAGAAAAAGGTGGTTATCCAAATGATAACCACCAAGGTATCATATTAATCAACAGCCAAAAAGGCCAAAAATTACAAAGTTGATATCCAAGAATTGACGGGAAATACATGAAATACAATTCTTAGAATATGGCATTTGCCCCCTTAAAACGGCCACATTCCTCACAAGCCAAATGCCCCAAGCTACCACCATGACCTTCACCATCTCCCTCTTCTTCCTAAATGCATTGGGCCCTCCACCTTGATTCCCAAATATGAACGACCTCTAGAAAGTTTCAAAATTTGAGTGACACCCAATCAAAACCAAACCATCTCCAGACTTGGGCAGAAAAAGGGTAACTAAAAAATAAATGATCCACATCTTCATCAGGCCCCAAACACAAGGGGTAAGTCTTCTCCCCATCTGGTATCCACCGTGCCCTCCACATCTTTGTAATGAGCCTTCCTCAACAAAGTAACCAAGCTAAGATCTTAACTTTCAACGGGTAAAAAGAGGACCATATCAACCTACAGTCCCTTAAGAAAGCCACCTCCATTACCAATTAGTCCCCGCTCAGCCTTCTGTACGGCCCTCTAACAGAGAAGTCACCCTCCTCCCAAACAAATGCGTCAACACCTCCTCCTGGAACAAAGTCCTGCAGCTCCTGCATCAAGATCTAAAGCTCACTAAATCTCTGGTCTGACAAATTCCCTACAAACGAAGGGCACTAAGACCCCTGCCAAAACTCTACCACCTTAACTTCTTTATTTGCGGATAGGGTAAACAATCTGGGGAATCGATCCTTCAACCTCCCCATTTCCATCCAATCATTTAGCCAAAAGTGAGATGTGTCCCCCCTATCCCTAGACAAGGTGAGAAGAAAGACCTCACCTTCAGCAACACCTATGACAGACCCTCAACGAATTGTGAAGAGCCATTCAAAGGAGATGCCAAAATATCCCATGAAGATTAGTCACTATAACATGCCTGCATCAACCTCCCTAGAAGATCATCTCTTTGCTCGAATAATCTGTTCATCCACTTAGCTAGAAGACTTTCATTCATCTTCCCCACCTTCCTTACCCCAAACCTCCCTCCCCAACAGGCCTATAGACCTCCTCCTAAGCCACCAACCTTGCTCCATTCCCCATTGCTCCATGATTTGTCCAGAAAAAATCTCTCATCGCCTACATATCCTTTTTCTTATCTTCTAGGCAATCTAAAAACAAACGTGAAATAAGAAGGCATAGATGCAAGCACTAACTTCAAGAGTATCAGTCATCCTCCCCTAGATAAAACCTTGGACACCCACCCATCCAATCACCTCTACAATATATCAATCAAGGGGACCCACTCCTGCACCAGGATCTTCTTGTCAGAAAGTGCGAGGCCTAGCTAAGAGATCAACAAGCTACCCCATCCTCAGCTTTGCACCACAAGCAACAGCCTCCACATGCAACATCTACAACGAGATAAAGATCGACTTGGAAAAGTTAATTTGCAAACCCAATGCCAGGCAACTCCAATATGATCCGCAACCTATGCACCCCTCGCTCTGCTCCTTCCATGAGAAAGATGGTGTCATCAACATACTGTAGCATCGGTATCTAAACATTGTCCCTCAACAAGAAGCCTCTGACCAGATTCCTTTCACACATCCTAATAGCCAACCTCACCAAAACATCTACTGCAAGAACGAACATGGGAACCAGACGACACCCATGACGAAATCCTCTCCTAGGCTAGATCCACCCACTCGATGGATTTCCATTAATAAGGATCCAGAACGAGATCGTTGTTACACATCTTTTCATCCAAGACACCCATCGCTCAGGGAATCCCTCCTCAATAAGAAGCCCAAATGAAGTTCCACTAGACCGAATCATAAACATTACTGAAATCAACCTTCCACACAAAAGCCTTCCTTTTCTCTCACCTCCAATAAGTGAGTATCTCCAACGCAACAACAAAGTCATTCAAAATATTCCATCCTGGGATAAAAACCATATGCACCTGTGAAACCATGTCATCTAGAACATCCCTCAACCTGTTGGCAAGAACCTTTGCCAATATGAGATATATGGCATTAGAAAGGATGATATGTCTAAAGTAGCCAACGACCTCCGCCCCATAATTCTTAGGAAGCAAGAACATGTAGAACTTATTAAGCCTGTTGAAGCCTCGATTACCATCCGCAAACTCCACAAGGATGTCCAGAAAATCACCTTTAACCAACTCCCAGAACTCCTTATAAAAATGCACCGAGGAGCCATCAGGACTAAGACAGTTGACGACATTCAATCCCCAGACCGCTCTCTGCACCTCCTCATAGAAAGGAGACACCAGATCCTCAGCCATGTTAGAACCTTGTTCCACATCTTATTTCGATGTTAAGAAAATTATATGGATTAATTTTTGCAATTGAGTATTTTTTAGATTTAGGTGAAGATCAAAGCAAACATTGAACTATGGCAAGGAGGCAAGACGACAAGGAGTTAATGATAGAAGATCATCTGGAGTTTATTTTGTTTATTAGATTAGGTTTTTATTTCATAGAATGTATGTCTCTTAACAAAGGAATATAACTTAGATCGTAAAAATAATTAGAGATAAAGTATGATTAATATATCGATCATTTTCAAATAACATAATTGATTAATTCACTTAAAACAGGTACTTGTAAGTACCGGTACTGTTCATCAATACCGGTATATGCAAGGCACAAGTTTGAGCATATGTCTCAAACTGTGAACAAGTACCAATACTAATCATGAGTAACGGTATCTGATGGTCACAGTTTGAAGACTCAGTTCTGGCTTGAACCTTACAAGTACTGATACCCATGATGAGTACCGGTACCAGGACTCTTGTGTGCTAGCTACAGAGGAAACAGTAGGCAGCTAGTACCGATACCTGTACTTCAGTACCGGTACCAATTAGCCGTTGGCTCAAAATTGAACGGCTAAAAAATTAATTTTGGCAATATAAACGTTGGGATTTAAACCCCAACATCTAGTAGACGAACCCTTGAGGTCCTATCTCTATAGATAAACTCTTTGACCCTTAGTTTGCACATAGAAAAATACATGAAATAGAAGAGAAATTCTAGAGCTATATTTCATATTTCCACCACATTTTGAAAAGAAAATAGTGTTTGCTGGTTTCAACTTCTCTACGTCTTTTGCAAACTTTTCGACGTATTTCTTTCACGCATACATAAAGCGATTCACGTCCTTTCTAGGCTCTCTAATTGGTATTTATTTTATATTATTATTGAGAGGCTTAGGTATTTTGTTGTAAGATTTCTTTTATCATACACCAATACCATATTTGTAATTGAGCTTGTTGCTCGTTGGGTTGTGATAACCCGTTCTTGTACTTGGGTTGAGGTAACATGTTAATTACCTCATTTAGTAAATTGATTCCCTCGGGGTTGAGAGAATCGGGTTAAAAATCCTAAATTGGGAGGCTTAGGTAGTGGAGTACCCAAGTGAGTAGGGAACCACTACACATCTTGTGCCAATTTCTATGATTGTATTTTGTGCAAATCTTTCTTGTTATTACTAATACTTTGCTTGAGTGTTTGTGCACGTAGCCATCTTTTTATAGATCCTATCAAACCAAACTACCCGTTAAGCCTGGCATTCCCATCCCTACCCACCTCCAACGCCCTCCCGACATCTTCCAAATGACTTTATAATAGTCTGCCGCTGCATTACCCATAGCCACCCAGCCCACGTACTCTCTACCATCCACAAGTAGCTTCTCAATCTATTTTTTCCTTCTTCTTCCAGAAGCTACCAAGTGGAAATATATGGTGTTGGAGTCCCCTTTAGCCACCTCTGTCTATATTTGGATCTCCATTCCACCTCAGCCTTGCAATCTTCCATCTACACTGCGTGCAGCTAAGCCAACCTTATCGCCCTACCATCCTCCATCAGAAACCCCAAATCCTCTCATCTACCCAGCCTTGGCCTTAGCCAAAGCTTCATTCTTCTTTCTCCCCCACTCCTCTCTAACTTGTTTTCTGCATACCTTCAAGAAACATCGCAAGTCACATAATTTTGCCTCTAACCTCGCCACTGCTAAACCCACCGATTGAAAGGATCTCCATTGCTCCACCTGACTTCAAAACCCTCCTCCAGCAACCAAGACCTATCAAACTTGAAGTACGTCATGAATGGCCCCATTGGACTACCAAAGGAGGGGATATGATCCGGGAAAGGTCTCACAAAAGGCCTAATAACTGCCAATGGGAATGCCTCTGCAACTTCAACAGTGGACAAAAACCTATCAATCCGAGACATCAGGCCAGTAGAGTTCCTCCAGGTAAAGACACACGAACTTAGAAGGATGCCAATGAGGCCTCGCGCCACAACAAGGTCAGCAAAAGCTTCTGAACCACGATGTCTTCCCCTCCCAGGTCTATCTTCTGGGTGAAGGGTGACGTTGAAATCCTCCCCAAGAAGCCAAGGCCCACCTCCAAAGCTATCCACCACTTGATTCAGCTCCACCCAAAGTTGTGGCCTTTCTACCATGTCGCACAACCCATAGACCGAGGAGATAGCCATCTTGAAGCCGTCCAGCATCTCTTGAACTGCACCATCAAAATAAAAGTGCCAAGATAGCATCTTCTCGAATGCATCCTCCTTCCAACCTACAAGGATCCCACCAGACCTACTGATAGCATCTAAAGCAATCACAATATCCCAGTTTAGTCTCCTAAAATAGCATCGCATCTAGACACCAAGAGCAAATGTACTGTCTAAGTGCCCCCCTCGAGTCATTTAGAACCCTCACATTCCAAGAGAGCACTCACGTCATAGAAGACTAAGAGAATCTCCCCCCCCCCCCCCCCAAGACACGCTTGAAGCCCACAACGCACACTAGCTCCTCACGCTCCTTCTCAGCCTCACCTTCCACCTCCTTCGTAGGATGCTACGACGCTCCCTTTCTCTCATACTCAATCGCTTCCTCAAATAGCCCCCCCAGTGTCGACCCACAAACAACACCACGTGCAAGTTCATCATCATCACACCTTGTCACAGCCGCTCCGACTGCCACAAGAGCCCTCAAAGTGCAGGCGCGGAACATCCATCTCGGTCGAAATAGTAGCCTTTGTCCCCAACTTCGAATAGGCTTCCAACGCATCAACCTCAACTTCACCCCCTCACCCTTCTTTGATGCCTCCTCCAATCCTTCAAACTCACGCAGAGCATTCCCCTCAAAATCGAAAGCCTAAGGCCCGCAACTACTGGCAAAATGTGACCACAAGCAAGCACTCAACCCATTCGCACGTATTTCTATTGGGTCCTCCCCACGCCACAGGCCCAAATCCAACTCCCCACGCCATGAATCAAAGCCCACACCCAGGTCTGAAAGAACACATGGGCCTCCGAATCGATGAAGGGATCCAGATCCACGTCCCCCGTTAAAAGGCACCAACTCACTTTCCAAAGGCGGCCTACATTAATCTTAATAAATTAATCTTACAGAATTCATCTTAATTGTGTCCAACTGTTGCCTTTTTGGGCTTTTAATGAATTAATCTTTGGTGATTATCACATGGATAATCACCGTTTCTCTTTTCAAAAAAAAAATCTTAATTGGACAAGTTTTAACAGGTTAATGGCATCAGCAACTGGTATAGGAAGCCACACATGGCTAACCAAGCAACTTGGGGCTACAACTAGTAACCTGCCATTCCTAGAAGTAACATATCCTCTCAGAATATACGAATTCTATTGCTAAGGTTATATCTATGAAGCTTAGGAAGAACAAGGACCATTGCACATGATAAGATTTGCCACCTAAGTTTATCCAAACAGAATCTTTGGAAATCAGATATTGACTGACAAGTTTTCAAGTTTCTAGACTGAGAACTTGGTTTTTGGACCTAGGAATTGTTGCTTATTGTTCGAAAGTAGGACAGTTGTATTAAACGATGGAGTCTACACTTCATACCCTAGAATTGCAATAAGCGCTCGATATTTGAATAGATAGAATGAGTATTTCTTGAGCAAAGAAAAGAGTTGTCTCCTGTTGAGAGCCATATTGGTTTTATTATTATCTCTTATTTTTATTTCTAAGCCTTGGTGCAACGGTAAAGTTGTCGCCGTGTGACCTAGAGGTCACGGGTTCAAGTCGTTTAAACAACCTTCTATGAAAAAAAATAGGGTAATGCTATGTACAATAGACCCAAAGTGATTCAACCCTTCCCCAGACCCCGTGCATGGCAGGAGTTTCATACATCAGGTCGCCCTTTTTTATGGACACGGTTGTATTTTAGCCAAGGGATTTCTCTATATAAGAGCCATAAGGGTTGCACTTTTGAACGAATGCTCTCATTTCCCCACAAGGTATCAGGGCCATGCTGATGTCTGGGCCGTGTAGGGTCCATAGTGTTAGGGGCTTACGATTTTCTCTTCTTTTGGTAGATGATTGTACCCACGTCTTAGGTTTTTATGATGAAGGAAAAATCCGAAGTTCGAATTTCTCTCAAAAAATAAAGATGCAATTTTCGACTTTACAAAAATTCTCCGCAGTGATAATGATCTTGAATTTTTTAACGCCAAGTTGACAGTTTTTCACGATTATGGGTGTTGTTCATCAGACGTCTTGTGTTCACACCTTCCAACAAAATAGAGTAGCTAACTGCAAATTACGTCAACACGTACTATGATATTTCAAATGAATGTGCCTTCATGGTTTTGGCCAGATGTTTTTACCACCACCTTTCTTGTTAATAGGGTGTATTCATCTGTGTTGGGTGGTAAGACACCTTACTCTGTACCGTTTCCTGGCAGAGCAATGTTTCCCCTCAATCCCACAGTGTTTAGGTGTGGCTCTTTTGTCCATCTTTTTAAGGTGGATAAGTTGTCTCCATAGACAGTAAAGTGTATTTTTCTGAGGTACTCTAGAATGCAAAAGGGATATCGTTGCTACGATCTTATGGCCTGTAGGTTCTATATTTCTACCGATGTTACTTTCTTTGAAGAGATTCTCTTTTTATCCTAAGAAAGGGGAATCTTCCATTTAGCCTATTCCTCAGGATGTGACTCTTCCCATGCCTACCACACTGCACCACATCCCACTGAGCCTTCCCAACCTCCACCACCACCACTTATCTTTTACCCAAAACATTTCCAACGCAATCCTCATCCCCCTATACAAGTTGAGGAGCCACTCTCTACCATCCCTACTCACACCTCTGCCGACGCCAATGACTCGTCTGGAGATCAGGTAACCACTACTACTGATAGCACAAATCTGGACCTTCCCATTGCTCAACGGAAGGCTCCACGATCTTGTGCTCGTTATTTTGTTACTAATCAATTACCTGGACAAACCGTAGCTCTTGCAATTGACAGTCATTGGACACGACGCACTTACATAAAGGCCTTACAGGAGCCTTGCTTGGGCTTAGGCTATGAAGGAGGAGATGAGTTGGTTTATCTACCCCCAAGAGCTACTGTGGTGGGGTGCAGATGGGTGTTTACCCTAAAGTATCTTCTTGATGGGACTGTGCAGAAGTATAAGGCCAGGTTGGTCGCCAAAGGGTACACCCAGACCTTTGGCGTAGACTATTTTAAGACTTTCTCCAGTTGCTGGTCTTAACTCTGTTCGGATATTACTCTCCCTTATCGTTAATCGGGATTGGTTGGTATATTAGCTTGATATAAAAAATATTTCTTTATATGGTGACTTGGATAAGAAAGTCGACATGCATCAGCCACCTGGATTTGTCAGTCAGGGGGAGTGTCAGAAGGTGTGTCAATTGCGCAAGGCCATATATGGTTTGAAACAGAATCTCAAAGCATGATTTAACAGGTTTAGTTCAACATTTCAAAGTTTTGCATTTACACGATCTACATTTGATCGCTCTATTTTTACTAGGCACACGCAAGTAGGCTCCATTATCCTCAGTGTATGTTGATGACATCTTTTTTTTTTGAAAAAAGGAAGGGTGATTATCAAAGGGATAACCACCCACAATCAATTTCATTCATAAGAAGAAACGGTTACAACAGATTTATAAATTATCTCTCCAGGGATTGAATGGAGTAGAAAAAGTTCTCCACATAGGGTCTCTCACCCCTAAAAACCACTCCATTCCTACCTAGCCACACACCCCACAAGACAGCCAAAACTCTTGCTCAATCCTTCTTGAATCTGAACAAAACCATCCCTCCACTCGCATTCCCCCTACGGAAAGAAGGCCAGAAGCTAGGTGCATCCCGACAGTCAATCCAATCAATCCCTAGTTTGTGCCACACCTGCACCACAGACACTGGAAAAACAGGTGCTGAATGTCTTCCTCCGCTCCAGCACAAAGAGGACATCTCACATTATCCATCTAGACCCATCTCGATCTCCACTTCCCCGTCATAATCCTCCCTCATCAGTAGACAAGCAAAGAACTTCACCTTCAGTCGGCATACTGCCTCCCAGAGAAGCCTACAGTCTCTCCTGAAGTCGATGTCCTGGATGTCCGTCCTGCAGCTCACCCTACGGAAAACCCCCGCCACCAAGAAATCCCCCTCCTCCCAGGAGGAGTCCCCCCCCCTCCCTCTTATGGTTCCCAACCCTCCAACTCCTGTAGCAACATCTGGAACTCCGCACACCTCTAATCTAAGAGGCCACCTAGAAAAATAGGACACCAGCTGACTAATCCACCACTCCCATAAAGAGCCAAGGATACCTAGTGCTAAGAGGTGATCTGACCACCTGCAAGTCATCCAGCCAGAGTCTAAAAACGTCACCCTCCCCCAGCGTGACAGAGAAGAAAGGCCGCACCATCTTTGTCACCTCCGCTAGGCCCCTGCAAAAGAAAGAGGCCCCCAAAGGAGGCGACTCCAGAGGTCTCCAAGAAGCAAACGGCCCATAATAGTACCTCGTAGTATGACCAACCAAGCCTCTTTCACCGCCCCCAAGTCTACCAATCCATTTTGCAAGCGGGCTGATATTTACCTTATCCACTTCCCTGACCCCCAGGCCCCCCTCACACACTGGTCTGCAAACCTCCTCCCATGCCACCAGTCTCACCCCCCTCCCTGTGGCTCCCCTGTTCGCCCAAAAGAAGTCTCTCATCAACCTAGAGATCTTTTCAACCTGCCTCGGCATCCTAAAGACTGACAGGAAATAAGAAGGTATGGATGCCAAAATTGCTTTCACCAGCACTAGCCTTCCTCCTCTAGACAGGAGTCTAGAAGACCATCCTACCAATATACCTTCCATCTGTTCCAGCAAAGGGAGCCAATCCTGCAATCTGAGCCTCCTATCTGATAACGGGAGGCCCAGATACACCAAAGGTAAAGATCTCATCTCAGTCCCAAGCACCCTCCCCACCGCCTCCAACTCCTCCGCCCCCATGTTCATGGGGACAATCCTTCTTTGGGAGCATAAACAAGTAAAATCTATTAAGTTTGTCAAAACCCCTGTTTCCTTCTGCAAACTCGTCCATCATCAACATCACATCTGTCCCCACCAAAGACCAAAACTCCCTAAAAAAGAGTACCGAAAAGCCATCTAGCCCAGGACACCCTTCTGCATTCAACCCCGAGACCACCCGCCTCACCTCGTCCTCCGAGAAGCCGGTCGTGAGATCTCCTCCTGAGCCTAAGAGATGCACTGAACATTCTCCCCCTTCCACTGCCATCTGCCTCTACTGCGTCTACCCGTGAAATCTCTAAAATAACTTGCAGCTGCCTCACACACCTCCTCCCTACCTGAGAATGTCTCTCCACACACCAGCAGGCTCTCTATCCAATTCCTCCTCCTGGCAAAAGCCACTTGGTGGAAAAATCTGGTATTGGAGTCCCCCTCCTTCAGCCATTTCTGCCTCGATCTCGACTTCCACTCCACCTCCATCTTCATGTCCTCCTGTACCACCCGAGTCATCCTCACCTTGGTCTCCCTGTCCTCCATTGAAATAGGGGCTTGGTCCTCCAGCCTATCAATCCTGGCAATCTCTGTCAAGGCATCTTCTCTTTTGCCCTTCCTGGACTCTCGGATCTCCCTCCTATAATTCTTCAGGTGGGCTCGCATCAAAGATAGCTTCCTCACCAATCGAACCGTAGCCGAGCCCTCCACTGTAAAAGAGGCCCATCGCTCCTCCACCATGCCCCTGAAGCCCTCCTCCAGTAGCCAAGACCTGTCAAATTTGAAGTATGTGCCATACTGCACCCCTTCATTGGACCGCCACACCAGGGGTGTATGATCTGAGAAAGGTCTCTCCATAAAGGAAACCTCCGCCAAGGGGAAAACTTCTGCCATCTCCACATTGGAAAGGAAACGGTCAATTCTGGACATCTGACCGCTGTTATTCCTCAACGTATAGACACACGACGTAGGGCACATATCAATAAGACCATGCGCAGCAACAAAATTCATGAACTCATCTGATCTGGGGTCCTGCCGCCCCCGCCCCCTGGCCTATCCTTCAGTTGTAAAGTGACATTAAAGTCACCTCCAATCAACCACGGTCTCCCACTGCAACCATTGCTACCGACGTAAGCTCTTCCCACATCACTTCTCTACCCTGAGCATCCGATGGGACATAAACACCAGTGATCACCATACAAGCACCACACAGCTTCCGCACTAGCTTCGCAGAAATGATATGCTCACCTTTGAAACAATCAATCAAGGAAAAGACGTCATGTCGCCACCCCATGATCAATCCACCAGACCAGCCAGCTGCTCCAACATAACGGAAACCCTCCATCCAAGATCATGTTGATGACATCTTATTGAGAACAAACCCTTTCTACGTTCACAATTTGTAACAAAAAATTTGGGCTCTATAAGCTACCTTTTAGGCATTGAGATACACCGCCTGGACGATGGCATGGTTCTATCACAGAGAAAATAATTGTTTGATATACTCTGAAAGGCAGGCATGCTTGGGTGTAAACCTGCTAAGGTACCATTGGACCCTAACTTTCACTTTGTAGATGAGGAGAGTCCTGTACTAGAGGATGTCACCAGATATAGAGCCATGGTGAGCAAGCTAAGGTCGGATAGTTCTTATGCAATGGGAAGGCTGAGTCAATTTATGCAAGAACCTAGAGAAATTCACTAGGTAGGTGTATGTCAGATACTAAGATACTTAAAGAGTTCTTTTAGGAAAGGACTCTCCTACTAGAGGCACGGATGTATGTGGATACTTAGATACCGACTATGAAGGGGCACACAAGGACATGAGATCTACTACTGCAAAATGTTAACCTGGTGACTTGGCAAATTAAGAATAAAATGTTGCTTCCAAGTCTAGTGTTAAATCAGAATACATGGCAATGGCACATACCCCATACCTATTTATTGTGATAACAAGGTAGCTACCTTCTTATCCAATAATCCTACATTTCATGAAATAGGGAAGCATATAGAGATTGATGCTATTTTATTTGTGATGTTGTGATGGCAAGAAAAATTACCACATCATACATCTCCAATGAGGATCCGATTGCAGATGTTTTCACTAAAGCCTTGAGCAGGAAGCAAACAATCTCTCTTCCATGCAGAGCATGTCTGATGCCTATATTCCAGCTTGAGGGGGAGTGTTGAGAGCTACGTTGGTTTTATTATTATTTTTGTTATGTTTATTTCTTATATGGACATGGTTGTATTTTACTCAACGGGTTTCTCTATATAAGAGCCCTAAGGGTTGCATTTTTTAATGAATGCTCTCATTTCCCAACATCTCCATTTGTTAAGGGATTGATATCTATGCTCCAGCTTAAGGGGGAGTGTTGAGATACTCCTATTTATCTTTGTTTTGTGTCATGTTTTATTATTTTCTATTTTATGTTGGATATGCATTGTTATTTACCTAATACTTCTCTATATAAAGAGGTGTTAAGTCCTTTGATGATCAGATTTGATCATTTCCTCCCACTTGGTATTAGAGCGCAATCCTATGCTGGGTTATAATATTCCACCAAAAAATCCCCTGAAACCCTAAACCCAAAACGCCTCTTTCTTTCTCCTCAATGCCACTACCTACTCTCTCCTTACCACCGCCCCTCTGTCCTTGTCGCCAACAGCAGGAGGTAGCGTAGGGGGCAACAGCGACGACGAGGGGCCTGTAGGGCCCCTGGGTGGCACTCACTAACAGCGTAGGAGCAACGACAGCAGCAGCCCCACCGACAATGCTACTAGGTTGTTGCTGCCCACCGGCAGCAGCCTAAGGACGAGCACCTCTACAATTGAGTGTGTTGGGCATCCCCTACGACCTTGTGCACCCTATTGCAGTGTGTAGGGGACTTCTCCTTGTCTTAATCATAGCTTTCGGGTTGTTGGAACTCTGGATCTCCACGCTTGAGGCCTAATTTTTGCTCCTGATGTGCTGTATGATTTGAAAATTTTTCAGATTAGGGTTTGGAGTGTTTTCCCTGTCTACAAGGCGAGTCATGGCGAGTTCCAGTTCTTCTAAAGTGACGTCGGGTGTCGTTCCCGAGTCGAGGGCCTATAAGACCTCATTCTTTGTCCAATCATCAAGTTGGACAAGACCAATTATCCCAGATGGTCTCAAATGTTCCTAATAACAGTTGAAGGTTATGACAAGAAATATGTTTTGGTGGAGCAAGAGCCTACAGACAAGATAGGAAAGTATGTCACATGGAAGAAGGCTAACGCAATGGTTAAAGCGTGGCTAATGAATTACATTATTCCATGAATTGGAGATAAGATTATGTATTATCCAATGGCCAAAGCCATGTAGGATAGTCTCTATGACATCTATTCACATGAGAAAAATTCTTCTCAAGTTTTTCAAACATGAATTATCTCAATTGAAGCAAGAAGGAAGATCTCTAGCCTAGTATTATTCAGCCCTTAAAGGGCTCTAAGGAAAGTATAATGCATGCAAGCTTGTATGCACATGTGCCACATAGAGAGAGTACCGCAAAGAGGTGGTTGTGCATCAGTTCTTGTCTAGTCTTAGTTCGGAGTACACCGCTGCCAGATCTCATATTCTCACCCTGTCAAAACTTCCTACCATAGAGGAAGTTTATAGACGCCTGAGCTGTATTAACGTTACTACACCACAGGTAGGTGAGATTGGTCAGGCATCTGCCCTTGTTGTTGTTGCTGGATGAGGTGGTAGGGGAGTACCTTCCACTCGTGGACGTAGGAGAGGACGTGGTGTCCCTAGGAGACCTCGCACTACTTGTACCAACTGTGACAAAGTTGGTCATGTGGAGACTTCCTGTTGAACCAACCATGGAAGACCTCCGATGGCTAACCAAGCCTCTGTGACTACTAAGGATACTACAAATGTTGTACCTATTCCGAGTGTAGACTATGATACCTTGCTACAGCATCTTTCCCAACTAACTCAGGAGCCAGCCACATCCTCTACTGAGGCTGTCACCTTTGCCACCTCATCAGGTATAGATATGTGTGTATAGGCTTCTGCAAGTATGACATGGTTCGTGGATTTAGGTGCTTCGCACCATCTGTCAGGAGATCAGGGGTGTTTTGGCAAACTACAGTCTATACCCCATGGCAGGATAGTGCAGGTTGCAGATGGAAAACATGCATAGATTGGGGGTTAGGAGAAGGTGGCTCTGGCTCCCACTATGAGATCGCCTAATGCTTTTTATGTTCCTGATCTTTCATTGAATCTGTTACCTGTTAGTAAGATTACAAAGTAACTTCACTCTCATGCTATATTTGATGAGGCTGGATGCATATTTCAGGACAAGTTGACAAGGAGGACAATTGGTGGAGGACATGATGAGGAGGTGTCGCCTAGTCCAAACACCACTTGCTGCAACTTGCTTGGGTGATTCAAGTTCTGCTGCTGTGAGTGCCTTGCAGTGACACCGTCGCCTTAGTCACCCTTCTCTGAATAGGTTCAAGACACATCATCCTGCACATTTCTGCCACCATTGAGATTCACTATAATGCATGCCAGTTGGAAAAACACCACAGATCATCATTTGCATTGAGTCCTGCACCAAGGACTACTGTCATGTTTCAACTGCTTCATACAGACGTCTGGGGCCCTAGTCGGATTACTGACCGACAGGGACATAGATATTATCTGGTTATTATAGATGATTTTTCTCGTATGTCATGGCTATTTTTGTTAAAAAATAAGTCCAATGTTGAACATGTGATTGAAACCTTTTTATTAGAAATAAAGAACCAATTTTTAGTTATGGCAAAGATTGTGCAGTTTTATAATACTTTAGAATTCTGCACTACCAGATTGGCTAATTTTTTGAGGTCTCACGATATTGTACATCAAACATCCTATCCTCACACCTCACAGTAAAATGATATGGCAGAAAGGAAATACAGACACTTATTGGATGTGGCTCGCACTCTCTTGATTCACCACTGTATACTAAATTTGTATCGAGGTGATGTTCTTACAGCTTGTTATCTTATTAATAGAATGTCGTCTTCTATGTTACATAAGCGAACCCCGTGGCATGTTTTGTATCCTGACAAAGACTTGTTCCAATTACCTCCCCGGATATTTGGATGTGTTGCTTTTGTGCATTTACTGGGACCAGGAAGAGACAAGTTAGCACCTAGAGCAGTTAAGTGCGTCTTCCTTGGTTATTCGCAGACACAAAAAGGAAATCGGTATTTTGATCCAGTTGCTGGGAAGCACTATGTGAGTGCTAATGTTACCTTCCACGAATCAGTGCCTTATTTCTCACTTGCAGCACAACAGCTAGTTCCTAAGGCTGAGTTTGCCCCTATGCTGGTTCCATCTATGCCTACGGATGAGTTTCCTATATCTGAGGTTGGTCCTACTCCTAATAATGGCAGTCAAGCACTTGAGAGAAGTTCGGCACCTAACAGTGGTACTGATGATCAGAGATTTTGAGATCCACCTATTACCTTTCAGCTACTGGTCACCTACAGGCAACACACCCTCCTACTTCAGATCCACCATCCACCCCGAGTCAGGTATATGTTGAGGTATCTGACGATGTTGTTTCGAGTGGTGACTATGCAGGACCAGGTGATGGTATCTCAGGTGATGACCTTCCTATTGCTGTTAGGAAGGCTCCCCATTCTTATGCTCAGTATCATGTTGCTGAAGTAGTGACTACAGCTAATTTGAAAGACATTTGGGTTGGTTACCACAACTCTTGCCACTACAGAGATTCCTTCCACATATCAGCAGGCCTTGCTTGATCCAAAGTGGCATACAGCCATAGAGGATGAGATGGTTGCACTCTGCAGCAGACAGACTTGAGAGCTGACTTCCCTTCCTACTGATGCTCGCTTGGTGGGATGTCGGGTCTTTGCCCTGAAATACAACCCTAATGGATATATTTTAAGGTATAAGGCTCGATTAGTGACAAAAGAGTTCACTCAGATGTACGAGGTAGACTTCTTTGATAACTTCTCTCCAGTTGCTCGCATATCCATAGTCAGAATCCTTATTTCTATTGCTACCTACGAGGATTGGATGCTTCACCAGCTCGATGTGAAAAATGCCTTCCTTTATGGCGATCTTCAGGAGAAGATATATATGCAGCAACCTCCTGGATTCAAGGTTAAGGGGGAGTGCGTATGCAGGTTAAAGAAGGCTATTTATGGCCTTAAGCAGAGCCCGAGAGCTTAATTCCAAAAGCTCTCCGAGATGGTGGAGAAGGTAGGATTGCCAAGATCCTCTTCAGCTCACTCCCCTTTTGGCAGGAAGACTGAAAAGGAAATAGTGGGATTACTTGTCTATGTTGATGATCTCATCATTACTGGTGATGACGGAGCCGAAATAGTTGAGGTCAAGAAGTCCTTGGCTAAACAATTTGTTATGAAGGACCTAGGTCAACTCCAATATTTTCTAGGCATACAAGTGGCTAGAAGCAAGCAAGGTATTGTACTTTCTCAGCACAAGTATGCCTTGGATATGCTACGAGAGACATGCATGTTAGGGTCCAAACCAGCTAACATTCCTATGGACTTCAAGGTGCATCTCTATGATGAGCAGGTTGAGTATGTTGATAGTAGATCCTACATGCAGCTGGTTTGGAAGCTTCTGTACCTAACCATTACCAAACCAGATATTGCTTTGGTTGTGGGAAACCTAAGTCAATTTATGGAGAAGCTGACTAAGCTACATTGGCAGGTGGCTATGTAGGTGTTCAGATACTTGAAGAAAGCACCTGGACGTGGGATCCTATTTCAAAAAGGGTCTTACATGACAGTAGTTGGATATTTTAATGCTGACTATGCAAGTTGTATTGTTAGCAAGAAATCCACTACTGGGTTCAATACGTTTATAGCAGGAAATCTGGTTACATGGAGGAAAAAGAAATAGGGAGTGGTTTCTCATTCCAGTGCTGAGTCAATATAGGACTATGGCCCAAACAGCTGCAAAGATTATCTGGGTGAGGTCTCTACTGCATGATTTGCATGTCCAGATAGAAGAGCCTATGGAGATAAGATGTGATAATAAGACAGTCACATAAATAGTTAACAATCCCATATTCCACGAACACACAAAGCATGTTAAGGACAATTGCAACTACACCAGACACCTGATTCAATGTAACTCTTCCTCGTGCTGCCTTTAATGACTGCTGTTCCAAGCTGAACATGATTGATATATATGCTCCAGGTTAAGGAAGAGTGTTGAGATACTCCTATTTACCTTTGTTTTGTGTCGTGTTTTATTATTTTCTATTTTGTGTCGTGTTATTTACTCAATTACTCTCCTTTATATAAAGAGGTCTTGGGTCCTTTGATAATCAAATTTGATCATTTCCTCCCACTTACAAGAAAGAAGAAAAGCGAAAAATACAAAAATAGATAAAATAAATCTATAAAATATCTCCCTCCCCCCCCCCCCCCCCCCCCCCCTTCCCCCCTCAAGTTGGAGAATACACATCATGCAATCTCAGCTTAGAGAATATTAATAACCACAAATGATGCTATAACGAATTCTTAGCTCGGCAAGCTACTTCTCAATAGAGATGCACAGAATGGAGATCTTTCTAGAGTGAATTGTATCAAAGATTCAAAGATATAAAGTATTTCTACATTTACATACTTTTTATTTCTTATTGAGCATCTTTGTAATATTTTCCTAGTGACTACCTATCTAGGCACCGGATTTCCCCAAGAGAATATATGTTTCTTTTCGTCAGCATGGCATCAGACTGTAACCCTAGGTTAGGGTTCCGATATCCATCAAATGCATAGGATCTTTGTCTTCGAGACCCTTCCTTTTGCTTCTTCAAATCTTGATTGGACAAAAAACTAGCTCCTCGCATATTCACCAAACCAGAATGAAAGCTCTCCTTATGTTGTCACCATCTAAGGCATCATTAAAGCTGCTCCAAAACAAGGACTGAGAAGTTAAATCCATTGAATAATTCCCCCTTCTCAAAAAAGAAAATTCAACTTCTTGCTCCACCAAGTGATGAGGTTGTCACTAATAGATGTGCAAAAACCAAGAATGAATCTTCTATCTTCTTGATAACCAATGAAATCAGCATTAAAAAACCCCAAACTTGAAAGAACGATTTTTGAAGTGCACTCTACTTTGAGCAAATTTCAAATATTGTAACAGCCGGCACACACCAACCTAATGTAACTCCCTAGTTCTTATGTGAAAAGTAGCATCTCCTTAGTTTGATGCACAAAGGAGCTCAATCTACCATCAACAATGGAATGTTTGGAGGTTCGGGGGCTTCTATTTGCTATGATTGTTTGTTATGATTGTTAGAGTCCTTACATGGAATTTCAGAGGCCTGGCTTTGTTATGCGGCAGTATCTGGGGGCCAGAGGCAATGGTTGCAAGCACATAAGGGGGCGGGAATTGATGATACATCTGTCAAATGACTAGTTTTGTTGTCCCAGGTATGGGGTTTGGTTTTTGAAGTGAGATGTTCAGCTTGAGTTTCTTGTGAATGGTGTGTACTTGTGGGTGTGCTCTTTGCGATGTGACCGTGAAGTTAGTTGTTGTCTTTCTTTAGGAGAGCGGAAGGGACTTGGTTTTGTGTGGACTTGGTAGTCTTCTTATTTTCTCTCAAAATAAAAAAAAATGGAATGTTTAGTCTGGTAACTGTGAGATATGAGAATTTCCTGACCATTAGTCTATAACAAGAGACATCTTCAAGTTCAGGGCTATCAAAACCACCAAGAACTAACTAGGGATCCAAGAAATTATTGAGCATCCAATCATCCCTACCTCATGGAGCATATCTAGTATCATATTTCCTTCGAGGTAGAATAGTGCCATTAAAAGTATGTCTTCTCAGCATCATGAAGACATGAAATAGGGCCTACAAATACATCAATCTTTGGAAAAATGTGATAGAAAATGAAAAAACATCCCTCAACATAAGTCAATGGCAGAAAGGAATTTGTTAGAAGAGTTGCTGTTTTAGGGAATTTCTATTCTTAGAAGGATTCCCTCATTGTCTTTATTTTCCTTTATTTGTTTTTCTGTTTTTATCTGGTCTCTATGTATTCCTATTTTGTGCCTCGCCCTTAGTTCAATGAAATTCATCTTGCATTGCTGATAACATCCTTGCTGAAAGTCTCACAGAATTTTATGTTAAACTGAAAGTCTAAAGATGCACAATCATCCTTGCTGGTAGCATCTGGTAATAATTGATGAGATAAAGACATAGAGAACTAAATTCTACTTAAATACTTCTTCAATGGAACAATTGACATTTTCAACTTTGCTGGATTTTGGATGCAGTAGATAATGATTGTATGGACTAAAGAATTAAATACCAACTGTTCCAAGGACCAACTTTGCATCAAGGATTCAGTCGCCATCATAGATGGGGTGGGAATACCATGTTCAATGACACTATGAATACCCTATCCAATAACAATGAGTAAACTTGTCTTTTGTATGAATCAAAGCCATAGCTTGCAGAATCAATCATCTCTATGCTTTATTCATATAAGTTATTCGCAAGAAAGTGGTGTAGTGGGGAAAAGACTTCACTCTAAAAGATCATATTTATTATGGGATAAATGCATGATGCACAAATATAATATTTTTTTAAATGTGCACAAATATAAATATTAAGAGTGAAACTTACAGAAAACTGATCAGCTAATACAGGTCCTTCCACCCAAGTTCCAGGAAAAAGTTGCCATCGTTGAAAATAACCCTTGAAGCTTCTCCCAATACTCCCTGCACTGGATATCACGTATACAAATACAGGGAAAGGATATGAAAATCTTAGCATTCAAGGAATTTGAACATCAAGATTTGAAGACAACAATCCTTTGCATTTTCCACATTTTTCTATTTTTTCCTTTCAACCAATAATTCTAGTAGATTTACTACGTCTCCATAATATTTAACCATCCTTCAATATCTGATAGTATCTATATATGTTAGGAAATAAATCGGAGATAACATTAATTGTAGTTTCCTTATTTGCCCTTGCCCTCTATCTACAAAAAGAGGAACGAAGATTCTTTTTTCATATCAACTAAGTTTATTTTGCCCTCAAACCTCCACATGATATCAGAGCGACCAATCTTTGTGGCTTAGGGTTAGGAGAGAAAAGGCCTTAGAGAGGGGAGGGGGGTCTCCGGTGGCACCATCGGCCTTCAACGAGCCACCGAGGAGGCCCCTCCTCTCCACGTCAATCTCCTCCTCTCTTCTCTTACACCAATCTTTTCTCCTTTTCTAAACATTGGAACCCACCAACAGTAGTTGCAACGACAACCAAAGATCATCACCAACGCCACCAACAGTTGCTTCGATCATCGTCGACATTCGCATCATCACGTAGTTGGGATGCACTCTCACTCACCTAAAGTATTTCAACTGACTCTTGGGGCATAGGAGCAATGGCAGTAAGGTGACCTTATGTACGCTCAGAGAAACCAAGAATGGTATGCTGGCTTACGGGGTGTAGGAGCAATGACACCTATGTGACCTTATGCATACTTAAGAAAACCAAACCTCATCATCTTCAGACTTTTGGATGTGGGAGCAACAATACCCAAGTTATAGTCGTAATTTCTCACGTACCCACCGCCTAATGCAGGAAATACAAGTAAAAACATGACAAGTTGATGTGGATGCCAGAGCCGATTATTCTATCTTCTACCACCTTCGACTACCATTAGTCTACACCAACATGAACGCCTACAGGATCCAAGTCTTCGTCGTCTCTCATGTTTCAACTTACAGGAGAGTGTTAGGAAATAAATCAAATATGATATTTAGTTGTCTTTTCTATTTTTAGTCAGTTATTTTTAGTAAAGTGTAATTGTGGTTTCCCTATTTACCCTTACCCTCTATCTATAAAAGGGAGCCAAAGACTCATTTTTCATATCAACTAAGTTCATTTTTCCCTTAAATCTCCACAACATATATACTTAAAAAATGTGCAATGCACCTCCTCTTCCCACATGTTAGCACTCGCCAAATCCACCACCCATCTCTCTCTCTCCCTCCCTCCCAACCAACCCTATCGTTCTCTCCTCCCCTCCCCCCCCCCCCCCAACAGTCCACAAACACACCCACGTGACCCACCCCTCTCTTGCATAATGCCTTTTTACATGGTAATCTTGCAAAAGAGATCTACATGAGGCAGCCACCTAGGTATAGTAGTCAAGGGGAGCATGTATGTCATCTGAGGAAAGCAATTTATGGCCTGCAGCAAAGTCCAAGGGCATGGTTTAAGCATCTGAGCTCAGAGATTCAAAAGATTGGTTTCCAGCAATCATCCTTCAATCCCTCTATCTTCATCCAAAAGACTGGGGATGCGACAACAAGCAGAGTTGTTGTCCTGGCCGTTTATGTAGATAACATGGTCCTCACAAGCGATGATGAGGATGGTATTTGCCAAACCTTCTTGCAATCCATCTTTGTCACTAAAGACCTTGGCGATCTACGGTACTTCCTTGAGATTGAGGGTGTTAGACAGGGACCACATTTGTCGTTGTCCCAGAGGCAATATACTCTACAAATACTTAAGGAGGCTGATTTTCTAGGGGCAAGTATCCCGGTTGAGGCATAGCAAGGTCATAGCATAGAGGCGGATGATCCGCTATATAAAGATGTTACTAGATACCGCAGTCAGCAGTCTAGTAGAACGACTATTATACTTGGCCATCACTCAACCAAACATCAACTTTGCTCCCAGTAAAGCCAATGAGCATATGCAGGCACCATGCTATAGTCACTAGCATGAGGTATGCCTCATCTTGAGGTACCTTAAGGATAATCCTGGTCGGGGGCTTCACTACAACAATAATAGGTACATGAACATCATAGCCTATTCTAAAGCAAATTATGTCGGATCTATTACGGATCGTCAGTCTACTTCTGGATATATCTTGTTCCTTGGTGGTAATCCAGTTTCTTGGAGCAGTAAGAAGCAGAGTGTGGTCGCCTGCTCCAATGCAAAGGTTAAATATCACAACATGGCCCATGCTACATGTAAAATCATGTGGGTGGGCTTCTACAGGACATAGGTGTGAAGATTGAGATGCAAGTTCCTCTTTACTGTGATAAACAGTCGACAACTTATATCTCTTCCTACTAGATTTTCCATGAGTGTATGAAACACATCGAGGTATATTACCATTTCATAAGGGATGCAATCATGGCAGGAAAGATTAGCACTCCCCACATCTCTTCAGAATTACAACTAACAAACATTCTTCTCAAGGCACTCAAGAAGAAGCGGCATGATTTCTTGTGTGGCAAGTTGGGGCTTATAGATATCTACACCCCATCTTGTGGGGGAGTGTTAATGTGTACCCTTTAAGGGAGTTTAGTGTCTTTTATTTTGTTGGGTTGAACTCGTTTGTAATTTACCCAATGCTCTCTTATATAAAAGAGAGGCTAGGGTTTTCTTGAATAATAAGAAACATCCTTTTCTCTTCTCAATTTTATTTTAAGGAAACAAGATGTTGGAACAATACTCCTCTTCCATGAAGTTTTTGCTTGAGATGTTGCATGCTTGCCAGCCACTATGCTAGGGCAAAGAGAAAGAATAGAAAGGAAAGATATAAAACGAAATTAAACTATGTCACTAACCATAATGCTTTCAACCAAGTCAGTAAAGAGATGGAATTCTTTTTTGGGGTAAATAGTTGGTTAAGGGAGATTAGGAGTTGGATAGCTATCCAAGCAAGCAAGTAGGGGGAAGGTGGAGCTAGATTTGGACCATCGGTACCTTATCAGCACGAACGAAGCTCAATCTTAGCTGGTGAAGGTGGTTCCAACCCACTAAGGTTTCAACCATAGTCATCAACTAATGATAGTGTGGATGCCCATCAACAAATGACACGATCAAACTCGAACGATTATTTGCTAGGTGATTGTGACCAAATTAAAGCTTTTAGGTGTGAAACCTTAATCGATGACATTGAAAAAGGAAATAATTATTTGGTGTAGAAAAAAATTGGAAGGGACAAGGAGTGTATCAAGTCTCGTCCTAGGACCATCACTTCAATACCAAGATGAGAAAAGAAAGCAAATTCAATTTTATCAAGAGCTCTAACCCTCATTGTATAAAGGATTAAGTTGAGCGCAGACAAGGCAAGTTAGTCTAACGGGGAAATAATAAATATAGTAGTGACAAAAGTAGAAAACAACAGAAAAAACTATCGATAGAGACATTGCAACAATCTACGAAGTAACACACTAGGGCAACAGCAATCTAGGTTGAAGAAATAACTTAAGCTAATGTAGTAAAATTATCTTCAAGTGCCACAACAAGCATTTGGATTACATTCTTGGCATAATATCTATGATGCAAGTTTGAGCAATTAGTATTCATGTGATCTAGCAGCGATTTGGCTTGTCCAGCCTCTTCCTGCGCTTTTTTTCCTATGGCCAACTAGACCCAAGGGATCTAAGTTGAGTTAAGCAGGCTCAAGGGGAGGGGGCCAGCAAACATGCACCACAACGAGAATTTTGACCAAGTTCAACTACCAAATCAAGGTGTACATCCTAAGGAAGCTTGAACTTCCAAAACCTTGGAGTGTGCTACCCTACATCGTAAATGCCATCCTTTCATAATAAGAGGTTCAACAATAAATACCTATGTGCAATACGAGCTGTTGTGCATGCTAAACACAAGAACATACCAATATCAACATGCACGACGTAGACTACGTGTGAAGTTGGCTTTATCTTCATGCTTCCACCAGAGGTTCAACTAGATTGCTAATTCTCCATTCAGTGTTGACCTTAGTGGCCCACAATGGCTATCTTTCTAGGCCTTGGCCTCAGTGGAGGTTGATGATTCTCATGCTAGACCTTTTCCTTAGTAGACGTTAACATTCTCCCATTAGGCCTTAGCCCTAGCACACGTTTAGAGTCACTCAACTAGGCCTTGGCCTAAGCAAGTGTTATTAGAGGCTACGCCGCCTTTATCTTTACTTTGGAAAATTGTATTCCCCGATGGTCAAGTAGAATTGTCATATCTGAATCTGGGGTGGATCCATTGTTGAGACTCCTATTTTATCTTTAGTTACTTTACCTTTTTGGTGTATTTTGTCTTTGTATTATGGACATGCATTATAATTAACCCAAACCTCTATATAAAGAGGTGTTGGATTTCTTTTCAGAAATAAGACTTGTTATTTTCTCCCACTTGATATCAGAGCACTATTCTAGGCCAAGTTCTAGTATCCCAACAAGAAAATCCCTCCGAAACCCTAACACCAAAAGCCCTAATCCCCTCTCACAGTTGTCAACCCTCTAGCTCTTCCTCTCACCAACACAGGAGGCCTTCACCGTACGGCGCTATCAGTAGGAGCGATCTCCAGGGGGGCCCACAGGGCCCAAGCGACATCACAGCCCCCAGGCGATCAACCACAGGGATCGTCTAAGGGTGCTTGCGCGCTACTGCAGCACCTGAAGCAAGGTAGGCAATGGTGCAACGATCTCAAGGGGGCCCACAAGGCCCAAGCAGTAGCACAACCCCAAGGCGATCAACCACAAGGATCGCCTAAGGGTACTTGCTCGCTGCTGCAGCACCTGCAACAGGCAGTGGCGCAGGGTGATAGGGTGGCGCTGCAGGTCACTCTAGTAAGGATTCCAATGGCGCTAGTGACGCTGCTAGGGTCAATGCTCCACTAGGCAGCAACATAGAGGCCTCTCTCCTTGTTGTGGGTGTGCAGGGTCTTCCCCGGGCCATGTTGATAAACGCCAGTTTATCATCATTCTTATAACCTAAAACAGATCTAGCTCTTAGGTTTTTAACTCCACAAATGGGTTTTTGGATTGCATTTAGGCATAACCTAAGTTAGGCATGCATTACATTCTTTTTGTATTTTTAACATCTTTACTTGAGTGTTAAGGTTAAGCAGATGTTTAAACATTTAAAACCCTAGCACTCAAGAAGGTAGAAAGTGAAGAAGACCAGATCAGTTGAACTCTAGCTGGATCCAATTCATGTCGGCTAGAAATCAGCTCACATTGGTTAAGTTTAGCTCCTTCCAACTCCATTCAGCTCATCTTAATTGAATGGTAGCTCAGGGTAGCTCATCTTAGCTCAACCAACCTCAACTCAGCTCAAATTCAACACAACTTGGCTGAGTCTAGCTCATCATAGCTCCAATCAGTTCATTAGGAGCTCTAGCTAGCTCAGGTTAGTTGACGGGAGTTCAGTCTAGCTCCAGCTCAGTTCATTCCAGCTCATCCTAGCTCTACTTATCCCACAGAAGCTCCAGTCAACTTAGCTTCGCTAGTAGTCTTTAGCTAGCTAAGCTAGGTCAGCAGAGAAGTTCATAGCCAGCTTTCCCCAACTCCAGAATAGTTGAGACCAACTCAACTCAGCTCAACCTATTCAACTTAGTAGCTAGCAAAGAACTAGCTAGCTAAAGTTGAGTAGTTGAGCTCCCAAGAAGACCTCTGCAACTGTCAACTCCCTCAAGCTTCAGAACAGCTCAAGGCTACTCACCCAGCTCCTCCTCCCTAAACCCTAATTCCTCCTACCTCTCCTTCTACTCACCCACTAGGTAAGCTAGCTTAGCTAGCTTACCTAAGCTCAAAACCAGCTCCACCTACATGGCCACGCAACCTACCTAGTTAACTTCACCAAAAAGAGACCTAAACCTAGTCCACCTAGCTCCTACTCCTAAAACCCTTTTATTGGCGCCAATCCACTCACCTCCTTTCAACCTACCACCACCACCAAAGGGTGCCACTTTTCCCTCCAAAAACCCTCTCCATCACCACCATACACCTACCCCTACAAGCCATCCTAGCCATCCACCTACCCCCCTTCTAGAACCCCCTTTAGATGGAGCCAAACCATAGCACCCCTCCATGGTTGGCGCCAACTTTAAGCACCCCTTGGCCAACCATAATCACCCCCATAGCACCCCCTTAGGTGGCGCCAACTTACTCCCTCCATTGGATCCCTATAACCACCCATAACTACCCTTTGAACCCATCCTAGCCCTACATGTGTCCACGCCAACCTCTCCCTTCATAAGCCCTATATATACCCCCCATTTTACCACCACTAAAATCATCCTCAGTTGCATTTTTTACCCATATTCCATCCACATCCAACATCCAAAGAGAGGAGAGGAGGAAGAAGATCAAGGAGACACCCTATCTCCTTGGTGGCTTCAACTTCTTCCTTGTGTCGCCACCAAACCAAGTAGGAAGGCCAGGCAAGGACATCCAGAGGAGGAGATACTAAGGGTGGTGCACGCCGACCCAAGGAGGAGTTCTTGGAGTGGAAATCTTCCACTCTAGGAGGAGCCAAGCACGCCCATTTAAGGCTTGCCAGGAGGAAGAGGAGAGTCAGGCACCAAGAGCAAGTTTTTTTCAACCTAGGGGCAACCTGAGTTGGAATGGCAACTCTGCAGCATCATCACCATCTTCTTTATAAGCCTTCTTCTACATTGTCTTTGTATTTTGTATAGTAGTTTAGTGTTTGATTTTGGTTGGAGATTGTAAGTAAGAACCCCTCACTTGTGAGTTCTCTAACCCGTTGTAAAACATTTTTCCAATTCAACAAAAGCATTCCTCTACTTTCTTCAAGATAGCTTGTGATTGTGTTGTGACTTGCTTCTTCAATACTCTAGGCCTTCCGTGCTTAGGGTGAGTTGGAGTAGCAAGGCACTTGTTGCTTTGCATTTCCCATAGTTCTAATTCCCATCTCTCTCCGTGTTTGTTTTTCCCGTATTTAAAAACCCTAAAAAAATTTACATATTTCAAAACCCAAAAAAAAAAGTTGATTTCCAAGACTCAAGTGAGAGATTTTGTTTAAAGCATTCCTACCTCTCTTGGGACGACCCGAATACTTTCCCAAGTACTCGGAGTTCATAAATTTAAAAGCGAACCAAATTGCGTGTTGCAACGACCTAATTCGCGATTTTTACAAATCACGCTTTTTAGCGATCACATGTGCACCCCATAGCATCCCAAAGGGGATCTCTCCTTGTCTTGGGCATGATCCTTCGAACTCAGTGATCCTATATCCTCACACCTAAGGCCTGTGTTGCCTATTCAGAGCTTTTCTTTCAGATTGGTGGCTTATTCTCCTGGTTATTTAGCTCAAGATGGCAAGTTCTAGTTCTTATGAGGTAACATCGGGCGTCGTTCCCAAGTTAAGGGATACAAGAGCTCATTCTTTTGACCTATCATCAAGTTAGATGAGACCAACTACCCTAGGTAGTCTCAAATGTTCTTGATGACAATAGAGGGTCATGACAAGGAGCATATATTGTTGGAGCCAGAAATGTCACATGGAAGAAGGATAACACAATGGTCAAGACTTGGTTGATAAATTGCATTATTCCTGGGATTGGAGATGAGATCATGTACTATCCGATTGCTAAGGTGATGTAGGACAGTATTCATGGCACCTATTCTAAGAAGAACTTATCCATTGTTTTTCAAATCAGCCACGAGCTGTCTCAGCTGAAGCAGGAAGGATGGTCTCTATCTCAGTACTACTCCGCCCTTAAGGGGCTTCAGTAGAAGTGCAACGCGTGCAGACCACTATGCATGTGTTCTACACAGAGAAAGTACTGCAGGGAGGCAGTGGTTCATCAATTCCTTTCAGGCCTTGGTCCTGACTACGCGGTAGCCTGGTCGCAGATCCTCACCTTGTCTGAGCTTCCTGCCTTGGAGGAGGTCTACAGTCGTTTGAGCCGCATTGCATACCTACATCTCAAACTGGAGATGCTAACCACACATCTGCAATTGCTACTGTGGCTGGACGAGGTGGTAGAGGAGCCTCTTCTACTTGTGGGTGTATGAGAGGCTGTGGTGCATCTGGGAGATCACGCATCAGCAAAACGTGCACATTTTGTAGCAGGGTTGTCCATGTAAAGGCTTCATATTGGACCAAGTATAGAAGACCTCCAATGGCCAATCAAACATCCATTACTTAGGGGACTACTAATGTCATGTCTATTCCAAGCAAGATTTTAAGAAATGCGAGGCGGTACGGAGGCAGTTTGCCTTCATTGAGGTGAGATGTAAGCCTCGAAGCGATCGAGGTGTAAACCTCAGTATTTGCATAAAAAATATAGAAAAATGAAATGATATACACTTATCGAGTGCTAATAAGGAAATAATAATGTAAATGACACACTTTCATAACATTTTTTCTCTATCACAAAATTGAAAGAACGAAACTAAACGAGAGATGACGTTTAAATAAAAAAATAAACATCCATATAATATAGAAGATTAAAAATCATAACAAAAGCACAAACTAAGCAAACTTCCCAAGCCATTGGGAGACTTAAGAGCTAAAACAAACATTAAAATGAAGGTACATGAAACATCCATATCAAAAACTCAAAAGAACTACAATACATTGTAGACTCTAGTCTCCTCCTCCTTAAACACCGTCAAGTTCATCAATGTTGTCGCTAGGGCTGGTTGCATCATCCCAAGAGTCATCCATAAACTTCATCCTAGTCTCATCATCAACATCTTTCTCAGTATCTCTATCACTCTCTTAAACTCTTCCTCCTCAACGTCAATAACAGCTTTGCCTAAAAGATAGGTCATTTTAAACAACCTCTTAGAAGTTAAAACTTTAGTTTGTAAATTTAAATATTATAGTTCAACAAAATATAAAATTACATATTACCCTTATCCTTTCCTTTCTCTTTTGCCTCTTTCTTCTGCTTCCTCCTACTTGTATTCCTCCCTCTGCTTCTACTAACTGCTCAAGATCAATAGGATCTTCTTCTAGAGCTACAGTTGCATCAAGCTCTTCATAAGCATCAATCTCTGTTTCACAAAGTTGTAACTCAGCGATCCACTCATCATCTAAGTCCACTTCCTCTAAGCATAGAGGATCATCCATTGTCTTTTTCTTTACCTCCTTGTGTTTCAATTTCAAATTGAACATACAATAAACCAAGTTATTGAGTTTATCTTGTCTCAACCTGTTCTTTCTCTTAGTATGGACCTACTCAATGAAAAGTTCACCATTAAATTTTCTACGATCATAGCCTAATTATTATATATTACTCTAAATTTAAAACACAAATATGGACTTTTTACCTAATTAAAAGCACTCCAATTTCGTTGACATGCGGATGCACTAAAAGTCAAACTTAAAATGCACATGACAAACTTCTTCAACTCAAGTGTTTCATCACCAAATGCTCTCTACCAATCCGCTGTAATGGAAAATTTGCTTATAGCATATAGGAAAAAATAACAAAATTTATGAATTTAAATGATAGAACCATTGAAAGGACTTTACCAAGACTCCTAAAACGAGTCTCAATGGCATTAAACCATCCAAATAATCCTCTCCCATTAACAAATGCATCTATTTGGAGATCCACATTCAACCTCTCATCCTTGTCAGAAATCAACCTCTGGAAGCATGAATACAAACCCATCTTTACGTCTGAATCAACTTTAAAAGTTGGTTCATACTGGCATTGGGGATTTAGAAAATAGGCAACAGCATGCAAGTGTGTGTGCAATTGTCTATCCCATCTTATGTCAATGATGTCCCAGATGGCCTTGTACTTCTTTTCATTATTACCCAAATTTTTAGCAATAGCTTCCTTGGCCCTATCCATAGCCTCATAAATAAATCACATAGGTGGATATTGTTCAGCGTCCACCATTCTTAAAACCAACACCAATGGTTTGATTATCCTTATCACATATGCCACACCAGGTTAAAATGTTCTACTTTTGAGGATAATATTTTGCACAGCTTGCCATTGAACCTTCAATGCATAGCTGCTGCACTTCCACCATTTTGAAGTGAAAAAAGACTCGAGCATCTTTTTCCATTAGCAATCTCTGCAAGGTAAGGAGAGCAGTGGCAAACTGAGTGAAGGCAGGTCTCACCAAGTCTCCTCCTACATGCTTCCTTATCATGGCCACCATCCAAGCATGTGCATATATGTAATTGATTATTTGTTTGGCCTCCTTGAAAACAGAGTCATGAAGAGGTAACTTCATGATATCCTCCAACATAATGTCAATGCAATGAGTAGCGTACGGAGTCCAATACAAATGTTCCCTTTTTTCCACCAATTTCTCTCCAGCTTTTTTATAAGTTGATGCATTAACATTGCTTTCGCCCACTTCTTCAACATCATCCATCAATTTGAAGAGATAATCAGCATTCTTGATCTCATCAGAGGCATCAACAGATTTCAAAAACCACGTACCTTTTGGGTTAACCAAAAAATTGATTAAAGTGAGTCCTTTTGTATTTGTCCAACTATCAGACATTATGCTACATCCAATCTCTTCCCAAGACGCTTTCGCTTAGTCCATCATAGTAACTATTGTCTTAACTTCTTTCAAAATCCAAGTTCGTAACTCATACATTGTAGGACCTCTGAATCCCCTTCCATAGTTACTTACATCTTAAAGCATTTGCAAGTAAGATGAACTGGTGGCTAAATTGAATGACAATCCATTCTTAATGAAGAATCTACCAATACTAAGATGCATTCTAATTCTTTGTTCTTTCTTCCAAGAAGAATTCAAAGTAACCTACTTTGGAGGACATTGAGAAGCACTATCAGGTCCATCACTTCCAGGCCCTACTTTCTGTCCAACTCCTGCAACAAATAAATCCATAGGACCCCTCACCACTTGCGCACCACTTGATCTTGTAGGTGCATTTTCATCATGCCCAGATGGACCTTCTACTGTATATGCACTTATGCGATGAATTTTCTCCATTTCTTCAAGTGTTCTACCAACTTCCTTCTTTACTAAGAATCCCTTAATTTCAGTTTCGACTTCAAGTGGCACCTTTGCACATGCTCCCACATTTTTGTATGTCTTCACCAAGTGCTCCTTCAGTTTTGCAATGCCACCAGTGATAGTTTTTCCACAGAAGTTACACTTCACATACTTATATCCTTTCTCCTTTTGAGACCCTTGAAGGTCAATTTCCATGCAATACTTCCATCCAGGATCTGACCTACCAGTGGATCCTTCTTTTCCTCCTTTTCTTACCTTTGGCGCCACAAAACATAAAAGATATTAGTAATCAAATAAATAACCTAAATGACCTAAACCTGAGGAATAAATAAAACTATCAAAGTCAAATGACCTAAATAGGTCATCTTGGAGTCTTTACTTAAGTCAAGTAGCCAATGGTACTGAGTCTTATTGTAACCTAGATAACAACATTACCGGACCAACATATAATTCACTAAAAAACCCAAAATCCTAACGAAGCCCTACCAAGATCCAAACTTTCCCCTCAAACCCTAAAGCACACCTCAAAACTCATACTAAAGATATTTGGCAATGATGAAACACAACCAAGTAAACCCAAAAAAAAAATTTAACATAACTCTGATACAAATGTAATCAAATAACACATGGTTTAACAAGTAATGGTAAAAGGTAAAAACCCGGATCAAAGTAAAAGCCCGAACCAAGGTAAAAAATTGGGGGTAACATTGAATCATTGATACAAATCAAATTTGTTGGTTTAAAGCTAACATTGAAGAGAAATGGTCTGTACGTACCTCTAATACAAATCAATACAAATGCACCTCTGTACAATAAACCAACAAAACCCTAAGCACCTCTGCACATTACCTCTAATACAAAGAGCATCACCTCTGCAATAAACCAACTCTCCTAAACCCTAAGCAAAACAACCATCTCAAACCAACCTAGACCACTGATGATGCTCCTCCGACGACAACAACGATGCTGCTGCACCACCAGCGATGATCCTCCTACAATGACAACGCTGCTGCAACAGCTGGTAACCAATGATGTTCCTCCGACGACGACGACGTTGCTGCAACAGCTGGTAACCAATGATGTTCCTCCGACGACGACGACGTTGCTGCACCACCGGCGATGCTCCTCCTCCGATGACACTGCTACAACAAGTGGTAATCGACGATGCTCCTCCGACGACGACGACGCTACTGCAACAGCTACACCACCGCTTGAAGACCGATCAAACAAATCTGAATTTGCAAGTTTTGGTCTCAGCTGCACCACTACCTCATTTCTTGCCTTTTGCAACCCTAAAAGGTATCATGTGACAAACACATGACACCTTAAACAGCTGAGGCGGTGCCTCATGTGCGCCTCACCACCTCGACTGCCTCGGTTCAACTGAGGCGCATGCCTCTTGTATGCAGCCTGAGGATACCGCCTCAAGGCTATTTGGGGCCACCTCACCTCGAGGCGTGTTTTTTAAAACCATGGTTCTAAGAGCAGACTATGATACCCTACTACAGCGTCTCTCCCAACTGACTTAGGAGCCCGCAACTCCGACTGAGACTGCCGCCTTTGCCTCCTCATTAGGTAGTGATCTGTGTGCATAGGCATTTGCAGGTACTACATGTTTGGTGGATTCTAGTCTTTCACACCATTTGTCAAGAGATCAAGGGTGCTTTAGCAGACTTCAGTTTATACCTCATGGCAGTACAATGCAAGTTGCAGATGGGAGGCACATAAAGATTGGTTGTCAGGGGGAGGTCTCACTGACTTCGACCATGAGACTGCTTGACGCACTTTTTGTCAATGATTTTCCATTAAATCTTTATCTATTAGCAAAATTACCAAACAATTTCACTGTCATGCTATATTTGATGACTTGGAATGCATCTTTCAGGACAAGCTAACGAGGAGGATGATTGGTGAAGGACATGACATGAAGAGGGGGATGTGTATCGCCTAGTCTAGACACCACTTGCTGCTGCTTGCCAAGGTGACTCCAGTTCTATTGTAGGGAGTGCCTTACAGTGGCACCGTCGTCTCGGTCATCCATCTCTAGACAGGATCAGACGCATTATCCCACATATTTCTACCACTACTGAGATTCTTTGTGATGCAAGCCAGCTGGGGAAGCACCACAGATCATCTTTTTCTTCTACTACAGCACCAGGGACTACTACTACATTTGAGCTTCTACATATGGATGTCTAGGGTCCAAGTAGTGTTCCTAACCAATAAAAACATAGATATTACTTGATTATTATAGATGATTTCTCCCGTCTTGGTTGTTTTTATTAGAGAATAAGTCCAATGTTAGACATGTCATTGAGACATTTATGGTGGAAATAAAGAATCAATTTTTTGTTATGGCAAAAATTATGCGGTCTGATAATGCATTAAAGTTTTGTACCACTAGATTAACACAATTTTACAAGTCCCATGGCATTATAAACCAGACATCTTGCCTGCACACCTCACAGAAGAATGGTGTAGCAAAACATAAGCATAGGCATATGTTAGATGTGGCACATACTCCTCCCATCCATCATTGTGTGCCACATCTATATTAGAGAGATGGCATACTTACAACATGTTATCTTATCAACAGAATGCCATCTTTCGTGTTACATGAGTGCACTCCTTAGCGCATTTTGTATCTAGACAGGGATCTATTTCAGTTGCCTCCTCGAGTCTTTAAGTGTGTTGCTTTTGTGCACTTGCTGCGACCAAGGAGAGATAAGCTAGCACCCAGAGCAATCAAGGATGTTTTTCTTAGGCATTCACGGACCCAGAAGAAGTACCGATGTTTTGACCCTATAGTTGGTAGGCACTATGTGAGTGCAGATGTCACATTTCATGAATCAGTTCCATACTTTTCCCTTACAGCTTGATAGATCCATAAGCTAAGTTTGCCCCTATGCATGTTCCTGCAATTCCGATGGATGAGTTTCCCATCTCTATAGGCAGTCCTACACATGACAGTGATAGTTAGGCACCTATGAATGTGCTTACACTAGACAATACAACAGATGGTATTACTACTGAGGCACCTTTAGCTGGAGATGATATCAGATACCGGGATCGAATAGTTGTCTTACAGAAACCGGTTACTTACAATCTTTCAGAAATCGATTACTTTCAGGAAACACACACCCCTACTTCAGCTCCACCATCCTCCCCTCGACCGGTATGTGTTGAGGTATCTGACACTTTTATGGCTAGTCGTGATTGTGTAAGATCAGGTGATATTGTTCCAGATGATGGCCTTCCTATAGCTGTCAAGAAGGTGCTCCATTCTTGTGCTCATTATCATGTTGCTGGAGCAGTAGCCATAGCCAATCTAGGGACGACCTTTGGGCACATTACTACAACTTTTACTGCCACAGAGATTCCTTCCATGTACCAGCAGGCCTTACTTGATCCAAAGTGACGTAAGGCCATAGAGGACGAGATAGTTGCACTTTGTAGCAGACAAACGTGGGAGATGACTCCTTATCCTACCAGGGCTCGTCAGGTAGGATCCCATTGGGTCTTTGCCTTGAAATACAACCCTGATGGGTCTATTTCAAGATACAAGGCTTGATTGGTTGCGAAAGGGTTCACCCAAACTTATGGGTTAGACTTCTTCAAAACTTTCTCCCCAGTGGCTCGCCTCTCGACTGTCAAGATCCTTATTTCTGTTGCAACCCACAAAGACTAGATACTTCACCAGCTTGATATGAAGAACGCCTTCCTATATGGCGATCTTCAAGAGGAGGTCAACATGCAACAGCCCCCTGGGTTCGAGATTCAGGAAAAGTGTGTGCAAATTGAAGAAGGGCATTTATAGCCTTACACAAAGTTCGAAAGCATGGTTCCAGAAGCTCTCAAAGGTGGTAGAGAAGATGGACTTGCAGATATCTTCTTCAAACCACTCGTTTGTCAAGAGGACTGAGAAGGGGTGTGTGGTACTGCTTATTTATGTGGATGATCTCAGTATTACTAGTGAAGACAAAGTCGGAATAGTTAAGGTAAGAGGTCCTTCGCTAAGGAGTTTGTTATGAAGGACCTAAGCCAACTCAGGTACTTTCTAAGCATAGAGGTGGCTAGAAGCAAGCAAGGTATTGTTCTTTCTCAGAGGAAGTATGCTCTAAATGTGCTACAAGAGATAGGGATGCTAAAGTCCAAACCAGCCAATATTCCTATAGACCCGAAGGTGTATCTTTATGATGAACAGACAGAGCTCGTTGATAGTAGAGAATATAAGCAGCTTGTGGGCAAGCTATTGTACCTAACGATTACTAGACCCAACATTGCCTTGGTAGTAGGCAAGCTTAGCCAGTTTACGGAGAGATCGATGAAGCTGCATTGGTAAGCAACTATGCGGGTGCTGAGATACTTAAAGAAAGCACCGGGTCGTGGTACTCTTTTCCAGAGAGGTTCTCCTATGACAGTGTTTGGATACTCGGATGCTGATTATGCAAGATGTGTGATTAACAGGAAATTCACCACTGATTTTTATACCTTTGTAGTAGGCAATCTTGTTACCTGGAAGAGCAAGAAACAAAGAGCAGTTTCTCGCTCCAATGCTAAGTCAGAGTACAGGGCGATGGCCCAAACTGCTGCAAAGATGATCTGGATACGGTCTATATTGCATTATTTGCATGTCCAGATTGAGGAGCCTATGAAGATGCGATGTAAAAATCAAGTGACTACCTATATAACCAACAACCTCATATTGCATGAGAGCACCAAACACGTTGAGGTAGACTACCACTACACTAGAGATCTCATCCAGTGTGGTTTGTTGCATACCACTTATATCGCATCTAAGGATCAGACTGCCGATATGTTCACGAAGCCTCTACCTCGATCGACGTTCAATGACTGTTGTTTCAAGCTGAACATGATTGATATCTATACTTCAACTTGAGGGGAAGTGTTGAGACTCCTATTTTATCTTTAATTACTTTACCGTTTTGGTGTATTTTGTCATTTCTTATTTTATTATGGACATGCATTATAATTAACCCAAACCTCTCTCTATATAAAAATGTGTTGGATTTCTTTTAAAAAGTAAGACTTGTTATTTTCTCCCATTTCCATTAAAGCTTCTTTTTTTGTCGATTTCAGCTCATCATGATTGAGCCAAATCTTTAATTGGGGTTCTAATTGGTCGGATGACTCGGATCCTTTGCCAATCTTTCCTCATTCAAGTGTCATTAGAAAGCAAATGAGAAAATAAGTGTTATAAAACAAGCATCCCTTTCAAATATAAAACAAGCATAGATGATCATGAGAAACATGATATTGTATGTGATCCCTGTTATAGGATTCGCTTGGGAGAAAGAACCCATGAACTTCCTCAAGGAATGTTCGGATTACTTCCATAGAATTTTCTCCCGATTGCTTTTACTTTTCAATAGCCGACATTCAATTAGGAAAGGATTCACACCAACATCACAGAAAAAAGGAGTAGGCTTTGCAATAAACATTCTGTTCTTTGAAATGCTGGATTAATATATGGCTTTGTTTTTTTTTTTTTTGCTTTGAGAAGTGAAAGAGTGGTTATCCGATTGATAACCACCCATATATATTTGGCTTTGTTGAAGGACTGATATACAAAAGGGCGAATTTATCAGAATTTGGTAGTACACATGAAGTCTATATGATGGTAACATACCCAATACCTCCAAGAGGAACTCCACTTGTTGATTTCAGCTTGCGTATTTTTGTTGGATCAATTATCGCAGTCTGAATTAATGTCAAACAATGAAAACATACTAAGAGCTACAATTAGGACAAAAGAATTTTGTAAGGTAAATACTTAGGAACTCACCCGTCCTCTAGACATTTCTTCAATTATGTGATGGCCCAGGCGAAGACCTAGGGGAGCCTTTGGTATATGCATAAGAATATAAACATACAAATTCAGACATAGAGAATACTGTTCGGGGTATACTACTAGAACTGAAGTTTTTTTTTTTGTTCAATTAGGGTAGTTATCCATAGTAGAACCGAAGATAACCCTCCAAGTTACAAATTTGTCAGAAATTTACTTGTGTGCAAGAGAAATCTCTCATACAGGAACGTGTAGCCAACCTGCTTTTATGTGGGAAAAAGCTTGGATGCTTTGGTTTTTGGCTTTGAGGACCCAGAAATTAGATGTTTATATGCAGAGAAAATCAACATGGTATGTTTGTCGCATGTAGCATTAACTCTAATCACATTTGAGCGTGTATAAATGCAATCTACATGTAACAGCAGATAACAAAGCGATAGAAGTGAGGGCAGTGACATGGTAGAAGTACAACAAGGACTACAGATTGTGGATCATAAACCATCAGAAGCTGCAGCCAGATTTATTAGTTTAAGTAGGAGAAACAACTAAAAGAAAATTGAAATTTTAGTAGCTGCGGTTCTCTTTAACTGCTAATTGTGTTAGCTCATACAGCATGCTCAATCTGTATATATTGCTCAGAGAGCTATGATATCATGATGTTCACGTAAAAATGAAGTAAAAACTGCAAAGAATGAACAATCTAGCAAAATTTTCAAAACAGACCAGATTTATCATTTCCTTTATTGTTAGAGTGAATTCTGATAAGTAGGTTTCTTTGCTATCTAGCTTCCGAACCAAAGCTAATTTAGGAGGTTGCCTGCTGTCCACCACAACCTGAAAAAAGAATGAGTCAATGAGGCTCATGAAATCATCACAACTGCATAAAATATGGAAGTGACAAGTAATGCATTTATCTAGACATGTGACCAATATCACCACTAAAACCCTGAATGCTATCATTTGTCATAAACCAAAATGACACTCAAAATCTCTTCTAACATAAATGCCCCTCACATCTTCTCTACATTAACATTGACTGCTTTGAGAGGACACTTCAAGGAGTACAGGAAGGAGGTTAGGGAAGCGAGGGGAAGAAGGAAGAGGGAGGCCTTGGCAGAAATCAGTGAGCTAGACAAGAAGGAGGATGGTTGGTCCTTGTCTTCAAAAGAGAGGGTGCACAAGGATAGGTAGATGCACATGGTACAAGAGGAAGACAAAAAGGTAGAGGTTGAATGGAAGGCAAAGTCCAGATAGAAATGGCTCATGGAGGGGGACTCCAATACTAAGTTTTTCCACTAAATGACGTTAGCTAGAAAGAGGAGGAACTGGATTGACAAATTGCTCGTGAACAAGGTGTGTCACTCAGGCAGAAAGGTGGGTAAAGCAACAACAGATTTTTTCATAGAGTTAACTGGGAGGTGTAGGAGAGGGAGGTGGATGTGGATAGGGGCGGATGCACAGGGCATCTCTTATTCTCAGGTGGCAGATCTCACGACTGGTGTCTCGAAGGATGAGGCCAAGACAGCAGTGTGGGGGCTAAATGCGGACAGATGCCCAAGCCCAGATGGTTTTCTTGTACATTTTTACATAGAGTTTCGGTCACTTGTCAAGGAGAAGGTGACGCAGGTGATTAAGGAATTTGCTTAAGGAAATAGGAATTTTGATAGGCTTAACAGGTTCTATCTTTTCTTGTTGCCAAATAAGGAAGGACCAGAGGCAATAGAAGACTTTAAGCTAATCAAGTTCTCTAATGCTATTTACCTTATTGTTGTGAAGGTCATGGTGAACAGATTGAGGGGGTGTTGTGGGACGTGGTCTCTGAGATGCAAACGGCCTTTGTATCAGGGAGGGGTATTCTCGATGGCTTTGTGATGGCTTTGGAGGCTCTAATGCCGTGGAAGAGACAGACAAAAGCTTTCCTTTAGAAGGTGGATTTTAGCAAGGACTATGACTCGATGCAATGGTCATTGTTGTGGGCTAGCCTGGCCAAGAGGGGATTTTCGCAAAGGTGAATTGATTGAGTGAAGAAATGTGTCACGACAACGTCATTCTCCATTTTGATTAACAGGAACCCTACCAAAGGTTGGGTGCAACCTAGGAGAGGAATTCAACAGGAGTGCCCACCCACCCACCCCCATTGTTTGTCTTGGCAGCTGATGCCCTGACAAGGGCAACGTCTAGGGCATGTTCGAGAGGTCATTTTAAAGGTTTTTTAGCAAGCAAAGAGATTCATATACTGATTCTCCAGTACACAAATGATACCCTACTTTTGGTAAAGGGCTCCTCTACAAAGGCGGCACAAGTTTTCTTAAGCCATTCAATGAGGCATCTGGTCTACAAATTAATCATGGGAAATCCAACTATATACCTTTTCACCTTCCAGAGTTAGAGGTGAATATTTGCAGTGGGCTACTTCGAACAGAGATTGACTCCCTACTGTTATCTTACTTAGGCTTACCATTGGCTGATGGCCACCTGAGACTTCAGGATTGGATACCAATGCTTGAGAGGATGGAGAAGAGGTTAGCAGGGTGGGCATCTAGGTTATTATCAGGGGGAAGGCTGACGTTGGTCAAAGTTGTGCTTTCTACTATGCCCAACTACTTGCTTTCTATGTTCAGGATGCCCAAGAAGATAGAGAAGAGGATCACATGTCTGATGTGTGATTTCTTCTAGACTAATTATGGGGTTGCTGGGAAAGGTGCCATGTTGGTGGCGTGGGAGGAGTTGTGTCAACTCGTGCAAGAGGATGGCCTTAGGGTCCATGATGTGGGGCGCATGAATATTAGTGTGTTGACTACGTGGATTACCAAGCTATTGAGGGGGCATCAAAATTTTTTGGTATAGTTATGCGAAAGTGCTATAGGTCCTTTCTGTCATGGCTTACCCTGGGGTCAGCCATGGCTAGGGCCTCTCCCTTCATCAAGGGGCTATCTTCGGAGGCCCCACTGGTGTAAGTTTTCTTCTCCACATGTTCTAAGGATGAGAGATGATTTCAGGTTCTAGACGGATGACTGGATGGGTAACGGACCTCTAGGTGACAGATTCCCTACCCTCTTCGCCACAACTACTCATAGAGAGGCAACGATGAGAAGCTACTAGGATGGTACTTGACACCCTAGTTTTTGAGGGGCGTTCTGCGACCAACGGTTGTCAGAACTTGGCAAGCTCCTGCAGTGCTTGCAGGGGTGGGAACCCAAAGATGGGGTAGACAATTTTCACTGAGAGGGTGATTTTTTGGTGAGGACTTATGCCACGTTGTGAGGGTTCACATAGACAACGGACGTGGATTTCCTTCGAGATTGCAGGATAACATGGTTAGGAGATTGCCCACTGAAGGTGAAGATTTTTGGATGGTTGCTGCGAAAGGGAAGACTTGTGACGAAGGCTTGGCAAGCAAGATGGGCATCGGGGGATGATACTACTTGCTCATTTTGTTCCATGGAAGAGGAAGATGTTGAGCACTTGTTTTTCAAGTGCACTTTTTTGGTGCAGGTCTAAAGGAGACTGGGGATTGATTGGATCAATTTTGGCAATTTCGATGAATTTTGGGGGTCTCTCAGGAGAGGTAGGAGAAGTGAGGGAGAAAGGGCAGGCCTAACGCATTCAAATCAAAGAAGGAGAAGGCCAGGGTGCTAAAAACACTTTGGGGTATTTGGTTAGGAATGAACGGAGTGGTTTTTAGGGGTAGAACCCCCATGTGGAAAATTTTGTCTCCTCTATTTCTTCCCATATAGTGTTTTGGGAGTACTCTATGTAATCAACATTTTGTGATCAATTTTCAAGTTTAATGAATAATTTTGGATGGTTATCTAACCACTCTTCTTTCAAAAAAAATAGTCTTCCTCTTCCTATCCCTCCTATTCCTTGGGAGGAGTTCCCTTCTATTGATGGAGATGGGTTGTCTACTACTCTTACGAAGTTTCAGGAACCTCCTATTAGTTTTACTCATCGCTCCTCCACACGTACAGCACCAGTTTGAGCCTCTAATGGAGATCTACCACAAGAAGCTAGTATTATGATCCCATGTGACAATCTTTCATCCTCTAACGTTGTTGATGTTGATGATAATGATGCTCTTTCAAGTGACATCTACATGGAATTAGACCTTCCATTGCTCTAAAAAAATGGAAGAGAGTGTATAGTGCACCCAATTCCAATAATGTTTCATTTAACAAACTTGATTCTTCATTTCATAAATTTGCTATGAATGTATCTACCATGTTGATTCCTAATAATCATCAACAAGCCTTAATGAGTGATATTAGGAAACAAGCAATGTTGGAAAAAATGAAAGCATTAGTTAGCTGCGATACCTAAGAATTAGTGACACCACCAACTAAGGCATCCATAATGGGCAACAAATGGGTGTTTACTATTAAATACAAAGCTAATGGGAGCATTAATCACTATAAAGCTCATCGTGTTACAAAAGGATATACCCAGACCTATGGTATTGATCTCTTTGAGACCTTTTCCTTTATTACAAGATTAAGTACTATTTGTAGTATTATTTTTGTTACTATTAATTTAGACTGACAGTTGTGGCAGCTTAGCGTCAAGAATGATTTCTTGTGTGGTAACCTATCTAAGGAGGTCTATATGCAACAACCACTTGGATTTGAGATTTAGGAGTGTAAGAAAGTTTGATGATTGAAGAAGGCGATATATGATTTGAAGCAAAGCCCTAGAACATGATTTCATAAATTTCTAGAGGTTGGTGAAAAGGATGGATTTCTTAGATTTTCAGCCGACCACTCACTCTTTGTGAAGAAAACTAGCATTGGCATTGTGTTACAGGAGATGATATTGAAGGAATCTGCTGGGAAATGAAAGTTGTTGTCTTATTCCAAAACCCCAATGACTCTTGTATAAAGAGACATGTTAGGTAAATTATAGGGTAATCCTTACAAAATAACGTGAAATAAGAAATAAGAGACAACTAATAACTCTCAACACCTCCCCCTCAAACTGAAGCATAAATATCAGACATGCTCAGCTTGGAACAAACGTACTCCAATCTCTTCCTAGCCAAAGCCTTAGTAAAGATATCAACAATCTGATCCTCGCTAAAGATGTATGGTTGAGATGTGTGAACACAAGAAGTCTAATGAATGACCCCTATAAAGATGAAAAATGGAGTCAACTTCGCATCAACAAATTCCACTCCATTATCACTGCAAAAAACCTTTATCATTGTGGAAATCTAAATCCTTATTTCATCAAAAAATTTTGAATAAGTACAGGAGTTTCTGATTTTTCCGCCATCATAAAAACCTAAGATACATAAGTATAATCATCAACCAAAATAGAGAAAAAATAAAAACCCCTAATATTGCAAACACTACACGAGCCCCATAAATCAGCATGCGTAAGATCAAAAGTAGACTTCAGACTTTTTATTTTGACTAAAAGAAGAACGATGGTGTTTGCCAAACTGACAAGCTTCACAATGAAAGAAATCTGAAAACTGCAACTCTAAAAACTAACACCGTAGAACGGGGATACTCAGATGACCCAAGCGAAGATGCCACTGCAAGGCAATAGTAGCAAAAGCGACAACAGAGGTAGAAAATGTAGGTGGCAAACTGAGATAGTTGAGGCTATTTTGCTCATGTCCACTAATCCACCTCATCCTTTGCAAATCCTACAAGAAGAAAAACTAATCATGAAGCACTGGTTTGCATCCTAAGGCCTTAGTAATCTAACTAATAGACATCAAGTTTAATGCAAATTTTGGTGCATGCATGACATCAAACAAAGCAAGAAAACTAGAGAGTAAATCTCCAAGACCAGTGATAGGAGATAAACCACTACCTGCCACCCTAATCTAGAAAGGTGTAGCAAGAGAACAAAAAGATGAAAAAAGAGAAGAATCTCCTATTATATGAGGCACCTAAATCCGCTATCCATGCTGAAGCATGAGATCTAACAAACAGCACAATGATATCTATAGGATGTGCAACTGATGCCTCTATTGTAGTAGTGGTCTGAAAAGTCATCAACATGAATATCCTACCCTGGAAATAGTAATCTGACTCTCAGCATCCGAAAATTGAGTATTGTCCTCCTCTGAAACAACCTGATTAGCTAAAGGACCCGAACCCTGAGGGTACCCATGCTTAAGCCACATATGCCAACAGTATGGCCAACTCTATGACAGTACTCACAAAACAGGTTCCCTCTGCCATTACCTCATCCACCTCTGGGAGTACCACAGCTACGAGCACCTCGACCGCCAAAGGTTGGTGCACCACAACCACAACCAAGGGATGCCATTGCAAATGAGTCTGAACTAGGGATAGGTTCTCAGATCTACAATCTGGAAAGTCAAGCATACATCTGAGCCGGAGTGAACCCCTTAGAAGTCATCAATTGGTCAAGGTAGCAACAAATTGCGCATATGTGATGGCCTCTCTCTGCATGGCCAAGATCGCAACAACAGAAGTCAATGGTTGATAGGTATCTTGCTCATCCCATAAATTCTTGAATGTCCTATAACACTCAGCCAAGGGCATACTCCCCTTCTTAAACGTGTGAATATCCTTAATCACACAGTATAACCTAGCAATGTTGCTCTTCTAGGAACAAATCTCATGCAACACATCCCACATCCTCTTGGCAGAGGAATAAGACATGACATGTTTGGTGATATACTCCTTCATGCTATTTAGCATGTATGTCGCAACCCAATTATTATTTGCCTCCCAATTTTTTCTCTTTGAAGTGCCTATAGGTTCATCCTTCAGGAGCATGTACTTCTATGGGAACCCACAAACCATGCAAAAGAAGTAGACCACAACAAAACATTTATCCCATTAAGTTTGAAGGTGGTGCCCTACATATGGGGTGAAGCACCCATGGTAGATATCTTCCCCACAAAGTCGCTAAGAACATCCTTGTTGTCGGCCATATCACTCAATTCGTGTAAATCAGAAAAATACAATCATAAAGACCAAGATTAACACAGACGCTTCAGAAAAAGGCCACATGTAGATCAAAAAACTCCAATTTCATATCATGCGTGTAGGATTCCTCCTCCCTAGACCATGTGCACACCACCAAGATCAAAGAGGGGCCCTAACAGCAACACAAGAGAGCACTAGGGATGGAAGAGATGCACCAAGGAGAGGTGCAAGAAGCAGCAAACGGTGTTGACGACGCGAAGCTGCTGGCATCGTGAGCGAAGCTGCAAGCAGCGCTAGCAGCGTTGTTGGCAACGCTACCAACATTACCAGTGGCGCTGCCAGCGTTACCGATGACACTAGCAAGCTACAACACAGTCACTGTGCTTGGGAGAGACTGGCAAAGGTGGCGAAGCCAATGGAGAGAAGAGAAAGGGGTGCGGTGGAGGGGTGAGGGGTCCTAGGTTTCGGTGGGATACCAAGCACCTCTAACACCATGTTGGGAAATGAGAGTTATCTTATTCTAAAACCCTTGGGACTCTTGTATAGAGAGACTCATTGGGTAAATTACATAGTCATCCTTACAAAATAACATGAAATAAGAAATAACAAATAAGAGACACCTAATGACTCAACAAAATCCAATCCAATGCACCAAAGAATACCTACAATAGAATTTTGTGACAAAGGACCTTGGATCACTCAAGTATTTTTTGGGCCTTTTGGGCATTGAGTTTGCTAAAAATGAAGGTATTATGTTGACAAGACAGAAGTACGTTACTGGTCTTTTATACGAAACAGGAATGCCCGGTGAGAAACCCGCAAGGATCCTAATGGATCCTAATACTCATTTATATGAAGAATACCCTAAGAAGGCTAATCCTAAGAGCTTTAAATCACTTGTGGGCACACTTCCGTGTGTGACTTCTACTATACTAGATATCACTCTTGTAGTTGGCAAAATAAGTCAATTCATAGAAAAATCCACCAAGAATCACTGGGAAGCTGCTCTCATGATTCTCAAATAGTCAAAGGCCTCCCCTAGAAAAGGACTACTCTTTACCAAGACCAAATCTCTTGATGCAGTAGCTTACTCTGATACAGATTATGGTGGATCTCCAGATGAATAAAAGTCAACCGTTGGATGTACTTTTGTGAGTGGTAACCTTGTAACCTAGAGAAGCAAGAAACAAATTACAGTTTCCCAGTCTAACGTTGAGTCCAAATACCGAGCTATGGCATAAACAGCAACAAAATTGATGTGGATCAAATCTATTTTTGATTCTTTGCACATGCTTGTTACAACTCCCATGCAGATGTTTTGTGATAATCGAACAACAACCTTTATGCAAACAATCCTATTTTTCATTAACACGCCAAACATGTGGAAGTTGATTGTTATTACATAAAAGATATGGTCCAGAAAGGAAACATTTCTACACAACATGCGTCTACTGGTGATCAAGTAGCAGACGTCTTTACGAAACCTCTCCCATGAGCAACCTTTAACAAATGTCTTTCCAAATTGAGCATGATAGACATCTATGCTCCAACTAAAAGGAAAATGTCACAAGTTTATTTTGTCTTTTATTTTTGAATTTTCTTTTATGTTTCAAACCGTCTCGTTATTTCCCCACTTGTTCTCTATTTAAAGGGGATTAGGGTTTCTAATGAAAGTATAACATCTTTTTCTCCTCATAACACGTTGTACCCATGATCCCCATGAGTTTCCCTATCAAATTGCCAACATTTGAAATACTAAATCTGAAAGTTCTTTTGTCTACACTTCAACCGTGATATGGCAGAACTAGCTTAGGTTATAGTGAAGCATAAAGTTTGAGAGAGATGTATTTAAATATATAATGGACATAAAAGGATGTAGGCCAATTGATGTGGAGAAAAGCCAAAACTATTGAACACATAAAAAAGATTCCTTTGAATATATAATGCAAGTAACTAAATTGACATGTCACTTAAGCTCTGATTCTTATTGAGGCTTCTGATGAGGAGAATTGTTATAAGGGACTTCAAGCGACAATGGGTGTTGGATGTTGATGCTGGTTGTGTCATTTGTGGTTCTTCTTCAGAGGATATAGAACAACTTTTCTTCTTTTGCCCTTTTCTTGCAGAGTGTTGGCTTTGCACTAGTTTGCGGCCTTACCTTCTATCCTCATAGGTGGATTTCTGTAATGGTATTAATTCCGACGATGACTCGGATGGTAGAGCTCAATTTAGCAAAGCTTCTATTTCATGATGATTCCTATAGTTGGAGCAAAATGGTGTAATTTCTGATAAGAGGGTGCACACATAAACAATGTGATCTATTGCTCAAGCTATCTTGTAATAGTTGGAATGTACACCTCTCCTTTTTAATGAAATGGGGGGATTAACATCCTTTAATAATCCCTCTTTCACCTTTCAAAAAATGGCATATCAATCAGATTTGAATGCTGGATAATCAATTAAAAAAAGTTATAAAGGACGTCCAAGGAATTTTGTTGAGGCAAAAATTGGCCATATAGAAAAGAAACAGATCCATAGCGTATTATAGAAGGAAAGGAACATCAAATTAATAGAAGATGAAATTAGAAAGGCATTTGCTTGGTTTATCCTACAAAGAAGGCCAACTCTAGTTAGAAGATGTGAGAAGTTGGGCATTAATTATTATAGGCAAGGCTAAGGACGATCAAGAATTGGCAGAAATCATGCTTGTTTTGCTGTCTCAAAAATGGCCCAAAATAGCTTCGTTTTGGTTTTGGATCGTAGAATCTTTAGGTTCTGTTTATCATGTTTCATGCCCTGATTGTTTCAGAATTCGTGTAGGGTGAGACATGGAGCAATGACTGCTTTCAACATGTTTTTGAGAAACAGGCATCAGATTTTTCCAAACATAATCACCATAACACCCATCAACGGACACAATTCAGTCATAGTCCAAAGAAGAAAATCAAAACTTTGGTACTACATACAAGCAAGCATGATGTAGGTTTCAAAATGAAGAAATGAATATAAGTCCTTAATTTTCAGCGCATAACATCAATTAGTATTAATTAAAAGTCCCCACCATGAGATATATTGTAAAAGCCCTCACAAGTATCGTAGATAGGAAGAAATATCTTGCCTCTCTTGTAACATGGTTTTGGTTTCCTAATACAAGTGATTGTACCATATAAAATCAAGTGCAATCATGGGGATTGAAATGAAACTATTGAGGGACTTAATTATAATATTTTAATTTCTTTTTAGTCCTTAGGAACCAAACTGTAAAGGATAAACTAAGCGTATGTTGTTTAGGAGATAAATGAGGGATTAAGCCCTAACAGCCATGATTAAGGCTAATCAATCACGATTAAGGGAGGCTAATGACAATCAGGGACCCTTAATTGTGATGAGGAAAAGTTAATCATGATTCGTGAGAGTTAATCGTGATTAAGTGTGATTAAATGCAATTAGCACTAATTAATCAGGATAAGTGCTAATTATGCTCAATTAGCAAAGCCTTTGGGTATAGATAAGCTTAAACGAAACCATGGGCCATGTCTACCCACCATTTTAAGTTGACATGTCAACCAAGGTGGATTACATGCTAATGGGGTCACTTAGTTGGAATAACGTGGTTGGATAATCATGACATCTTTGATGATGACTAGGTGGTTGACCAATGAAGGATATCAACATCAAGTAGATTATGAACAACCACATGAAGATCTACATTGTACCCAGGAGATGATTACGAGGTGGCTATCGACCCTTCCATGCAAAAGAGCCAAGAAAAGAACAAGGAATATGGAAACTAGTATACAAAATGGAAAACAAATAAATGGCAAGAACACCTACCACATTCTTTCTTCTTTATTTTCCCTTACTAGGTTTGCTCTCATATCTCCATCTCATACAGATAGAAGAGGTACTTCAATAGCCAATAGGGGGAATAAGATTGAGACAAACTGGAGGCATCTTGTGGTGGGTTAATAATAACATGTTTTTAGTGAATACTACGTGTACAGATATGTGTTGTTTGAGAGGGACGAATGTTGGTTGTTGGCTTATTGGATCCCGTGAAAATCCAATTATGTGATTTAGTTCAATCTCGCATAAGTAGGAATCAAACAAGTGTATGGTGGCCTACAAGCTCCTGTACCTCCTTTGTTTCTTGAAATGAAATAATAGAAGATCCATGTTGTAGGGGCTTTTTTCTCATGGTTTTTCCCTTCTCTCCACAAAGGGACTTTTCCACATGAACTCTAGGTAAAAATAATAGAAGTTTCAGCATGGTGCTCTTGATGTTATTTTATTATTCAACAATAATAAGCATTACTCTAATGTTTATGTATGCAATGGAAACTATGCAACTCTATTGTATGTGTAAAAGTATATACATATGTAATGGAAATATATGTTTAGAGTGTGTTTGGATTATTATGGTGAATAGCAAGTCAGAAATTCGACTAATTGGCAACAAGGAAATCAGAAAATGCCGGAAAAGCACAAAAAAATAACGAGGCAGAACTGAATAGCTCTCTTCAAAAACCATAGGCTCATTGACCACGGCAACCGAACCATCGTGCTCCTCTTTGCGCGACCCGTCGGTCAGTATCTCGTTGTTGTTCTCCATTTGAAGTCACAACTGCAATAAACAACTAAAACAAGCAAGCACCATCAATGCAAGAAGAAAGAAAAAAGAGCCTTCTCGATGCCGGAACTTGAAAAAACCTCACGAGCATATAAGTGATTAAAAGACAGAGCATCAGAGCATCGGCACGCATCCAGTAAATCAAAAAACAATAAATAAATTTAAAAAAAAAACAAGATATTCTCAATCGTACATCGGAACACCGCAACTCTCTACACTCGTACGAAAGCCTTCGATCAGAAATCAGCCTAAAACCATTAGATAAGCGACACGAAGCCCAAAGAAAGTTCCAAAATCAACTACAGAAAGACCCCGAAGTAGCAACAGAATCGACAGCTGCAATGGAGAGAGAAAAGGGGTAGAGGAAACAAAGGAGGAACGTGGAGATGGAAGAGAAGACTGACCGGAAGGAGTGGTGGTTGGTGAGAACCACAGAGAAGAGAACAAAGAAAGCCAAAACGAAAGTGGATCTGCAGAAAGCCGATGGGACGATCGGTCTTTGTTTACTGCGGCGGGGTAGTTGGAATTCCCGAACATCTGTGAACTGTACATAGAGGCGCCCAGCCAATCGTGAAAGGCCAGACCCGTACAATCTTCAAACTTAAAGTCGGCTCTGTGTACTGGGCCCCAACAAATATACAACTTCTCGTTACGAAGGACTCACCATCGTTGACAGAATTCATTCAAACAATTTTAAACAATTTTAGGTTGTGTTTGGTGGGGACCGTGAGGCTGTTATCCAAGGATTTGGGTTTAGGGTGGCTCGGTAGAGGGTGTTTGGATGGATTTTGAAATTATATCACGTATATCGCGTGAAAAATTGTCCCATTTTATCATAAAAATTTTAATTTATTTTTTTCACATTATAAAAATATTCATTATCAATCTTCACTTTCATTTATATTATTAAAAAAATGAAAATAAAGGGGTAAATAAACATATGTTGAAATGTATTTTACAACGTACGAATAAGAGTAATGGTTTCAACCGATGTTTTTGATTTTTTATTGGTGAAAATCATTTTTCACCAATGAAAAATCACTTTCTAATTAAAAAATCACATCACATAGGTAGAAATCACATTCAAAGTGAAAAACCATTTTCTACTGGTAAGAAGGTAAAATACACCAATGTATTTTTCTTTTCAACCGATGTATTTTGATTTTCAACCGATTGAAAATCATTTCCAATTGATGTGTTTTTGTATGCTTGATTTTCAACCGGTTAATTTTCATTTTCAACTAGTAAATTCTTGACCGCGCGTTGCAAAATGCGATACAACGCACGTTTCCATGCTCGTATCCTAAAAAAATCCACTAGCATCACATCATTAAACCAATCATTTTATCCACCACTTAACATCACCTTACTCTACCACCCAAACAAACACTCAAATTCAAATACTCCTTGTTAGCCCATTCCTATAGTACTTTATCCTGCATCCAAACAAACTCTTAGGTCCCGTTTATGTTGTGGGATATCCCACATTTTTGTAGGATATGTTGTGTTTATGAAGAGGAATAAGTGAACCTATGTTTTATCCTAAAATTGGTTTTCCTCAAATCCATGTATGAGTAAGAGATGAGTTATTCATAAACGTCAATTTATCATCATTCTTATGCATTAAACACAAACATAACTCTTAGGATTTTAACTCTGCAAATGGATTTTTGGGTTGCATTAGGCATAAATTAAGTTAGGCATGCATTTTACATTTTATTGTCTTTTTAATATATTTTTGTGAGTGTTAGGGTTATACAATTTGTCAAATCCTCAGAACCCTACCACTCAAGAAGGCAACTAGTGAAGGAGAAGTCCAAACTAGCTGGGACTTAGTTTAATCCAACTCACCATGGTTGGATTTGAACTCACTTTAACTAGGGTTAGCTCATCTCAGCTCCATTTAACTCATCTCAACTGAATGACAGCTCAAGAGAGCTCATCTTAGCTCAAGTCAGCTCAGATTCAGCTCAACTTAGCTGAGTCTAGCTCATCTCAGCTCCTATTAGTTCACTAGGAGCTTTAGCTAGCTCAATTGAGTTGACTAGAGTTCACCTCAGCTCAGGACCAGTTACATCCAGATCCACTCAACTCCAGCCAGCTGACGATGACTTCATCTTAGCTCAGGAAGCTCAAGTCCAGTTCCCGAGGATTCAACTTAGCTCAACTTAGTTGAGCTAAGCTACCTTAGCTACTCCAACTAGCTAGGTTATCCCCGGGAATATCAGGCCCAGCCCACCTCAGCATATTTCAGCAGAAGCCAGCTTGTTTCAGCTTTGCTTAGCAGGTAGCAAAGAACTACCAAGTTAAGCCAGCTAAAGTAGCTCCATGCCACCTTCTTTAGCAGCTGCAAGCTCCAGACAACTTCCTCCAGCTCCTCTCCTCTAAACCCTAACTCCAGATGCCTACTCCTCTACCCTACTACTAGCTAAGCTCCAGCTCCCTTGGCCATCCACCATCCTAAAGCCCTACCTAACTAGCTCCACCAACTAAGCCTACCTAAGACCACCTAAGCTACCTCCACCTCTACTTTATTTTGGCACCAAGATGGACATCCCTTAGCTTCTCAACTACACCCAAAAGACACCTTGTTTTGGCACCAAAATAGCATTGCCAAAACACCCCCACATCATGGCCCTACAACTAACCCTACAACCTATCCTAGCCATCCACCTACCCCCCTTCTAGAACCCTAAGTTGGCACCACCTAAGCCCCCTTCTAGAACCTTATTTTGGCGCCAACTCAAAGGACACCACAACCTATAACTACCCTCCTTTGCATCCTTTGAGTTGGCACCAACAACCTCCACCATAGGATCACTAACCACCATCCTAAACCTAATCCTATCCCTTCATCATCTCCACGCCAACCCCCCTCCATCCTACTCTATATATACCCACCTAACTACCACTAAAAACCCATCCTCCATTAGTGTTAACTCTACCCTATACCCACCTACAACTCACAGCCAAGAAGAAGGAGGAGAGAAGAAGATCAAGGAGGCATCCTACCTGCCCCCTTGGTGCCTTCTTCTTCCCACTCTTCTTTTGCCACGCCTGGAGGAGACTCTGTTCAACTTGGAGGACGGCCAGGCATTGGAGGAGAACAAAGGTGGTGAACACCCACCCTTAGAGGAGCCAAGGCATGCTTCTCTCTAGGGCTTGCCTTGAAGGACACCATCTTGGAGGAGCATAGCAAGGAAGGAGAAGAAGGAGATCTTCTTTTCAAGCCAAAGAGTAGCTAGGCTTGGAGCAAGAAGACCTTCATCTTCTTCACCACCATCATCATCTAAAGGATTTGTTTTTATTTTGTTTTCTTTCAAATTCTAGTAGAAGCATTCCGCTACTTGTAAAAAACAATTCCCTTTAGTAAAAAAATTTTTGCCTTCTTTAAATTATTGTAGCAATTTTAGTTTTATTGCTTTATCTTTGTGCACTTACACTCCCTCCCTCTAATTACCCTAGTCCTCCACGTGCCTAGGGTGAGCTTAGAGAGAGGCCATTTTGTGTCACCTAGGCATTAGGTTCTTTAGTCTTTTCCACCAACAATTTCACGATTGCCCCTTTATTTCAAAACCTAAAAAAATTATATATTCAAAAATACCAAAAAGAAAGGTGATTTTTATTTCCAAGCAAAAAACTCGATTTTACAAACAAATTACCTCCTTGGACGACTCTAGATACTTCCCTATCTAGGTTTAAAAATTTAAAAGCGAAAGGATTTTTGTGCGTTGCAGCAATCTTAAAACCCTAATTACAAATGGTGCAAAAATTCCGATCAATTATCCCATGCCCAAATCCCTTGCAATTCCAGCTTATTCTCACCTTATCCCACATTCACATAAACACCTCCACAGAATTATCCCAGGTTATACATAAACACCAACATGGGATATCACATGTTTGCAAGTTTTTACCTCGTAAAATACATCCCACATGTAAACTAACGCTTAGAATCACCAAGGGATTTACTCAGTGATAAAACATCTCAGTGACTGAAAAGGCTATAGGATCAAATCTCATGCCAACCACGTCTACCGTTAAAAAAAAATCTCAAGCAAAGGCACTAAAAAGCCAACCATTTTAACCTTGGTGTTTTAAAATAAGACACGATGTTCAATTCCAAGTAGACTGAGGGCCTCAATAAAGTTAGGATTTCAGAATAGGGACCTATAAGGTAGTTGGGTCTAGAAAAGTGGAGAGTTAATTCTTAGAAAGAGAAAATGGAAGCTTCCCATTCTTCTTCCCCTAATTTTGATATATAATCATGGATATGCTTAAAAATTCAAACTTAATTGTTAAAATCAGGATTTGGTTTATTTTGTGAAGTTCTCTTAGATCTAACCAAAGCTCATGCTAAGAGTAATCAAATTGATGGTCAAAATTCATCTGATCAAAGTCAAAAACTTGACCACCTTTACCACATCTTAGTGTGAGTTGGACATGAGATAGATTTTCTAGCACCTTGGCTAATTTTTTGCAATCAAGCTTGACATTAACATTGTCCAAATTCCAAAGTTGGAAGGTTTCTTAAACATGGAAGCTCAAGACTCAAAAAGAACTAGCTTATAACACTGGTCCAAGTTGTGACCCTGTAATTGTCAATTAATACAACGAGTGATTGATTACAAGAAAAGCATGTCCAACAATCTCAAGCATACACAAATGCTACAATGCACAAAATTGCATATAATCAGTCATTTAAGATATTCCTAAAATATATCAAATACCCTAACATGAAAGCACTCTACATGAAATGCAGACAAACTGCTTTATCATGCTTCTGCAACGTTAGGGCAAATCGTTCACCTTTCAGAATACATATTTTGTTGAAACTAAAATTCAAAACATTGGAGTTCCTTACTTGATTTACTTCTCACCAGATAGGCACGTCTTGCATTTAGTTCCCATAATCCCTCGCATGTCAATTCTTTCCAATTGTCAAATGCCCTCACAAATCTCCATTAACTTGTATCTATAACCTCCACGCTTAATTGGCTATGGTAAGAGCTAGCTAGCAAGCTCATAGATTCTGCAAGTTCGCATGTAAAAAGTCTTTGAATTGATCCATTCATGGCTATATTCAAAGTCTACACAAATCTCCATCCACTTGCACCTGATTTGTCTACATGTTATGTTGCCAACAATGCAAATTTTATGTGAAACATGATCGACTCTTATAGTTTCCTGACAATAGTAGTGCATGGTTACCAAGTAGCCGTAGCCAACTACTCAAGTTTGAAGTACCTAGTCAAGTTATTGTCTCTCCATAGTCAACAACAACTAACCACGCTACAACTATAATTATTTCCTTTTATATTTATCTTTCATTTTTTGTTTCTCCTCGAAGATTCTTTACAAATTTATCTATCATTCTTTTGACTATCCAATTTACTATTTAACCAATGGTGTTTACTAATCATTGGACATTACATTTATGATCCTAACAGGATTAATCACTTTTGGGCTTCAAAGTTAGCATGAAATTCTACAAGATAAAAGTATTAATATTGAACGTCATGAAAATTATTATGTATAGCATATCATTAAAGGTGAAATCATGTAGTAAATATAAATCTAGAAGTACTTTATATCAAAGAGTTTGAAAGCTAGTTTTAGAGTCAAACCAATGCAATTAGATCCCCTGCAAAAATGGATAGGATATATGCACAAATCTTGGCTTCATGGGCACCTTCCTAACCGTAGGTGCTCCCAGACCCTTTCAATGTTCATTCACCATTGTTATAATAGAGTTAAAAATCATTTTGAAGAAGAAGCAATGTGACATTATAACATCGTGGGTGAGATCTCGACCTTTTGTTGCTAACTAGCAAGCTACCTCTAGTTCTGGTACCTAGGGTTTTCAATGACTTTGGAATAAACTAATAACATTAAAATAAAAGGTGCAAGTTTGCAAATCATAGGAGATGACTTTATGCAAAATAGGTGATATTTTATGAAGAACTTTATTATTTCATTTTTTAAAAACTTTTTACAAACATGCATACATATAGATGATAATCTCCTTCTCTAAGTCATAATTCCACTTCTAAACAAAAATGCAATAAAATCAAAATAAATGAGAATATTCAATTAGAAAATAAGAGCAAGATTCTTAGATTATCAAGTAAATGCAACATAATCACTTCATGAGTTGTAGTTTTAGGCAAACAAATTCTAAGATTAATGAACTTGGACTAATGCCACATGCCACTTGCTATGACCAAAACATTTGCTTTAAAAGTATGCAAACTATGTTGTATCACCTAAACTAATAAGTCGTGTGTTCTTATTTAATTTAATGAAACCTTAGTACCTAGTTATCCCTAAATTGATCTAAATTAATAGATCCATGCACTTAATTACATCTACCATGTCAAGGACCAAAAAAAATTATGAGAACTGATGGGAGGAAACTGGAATTTTTCCCCATTGGAGAACATCTGGCATAAGGGGAGGGCACTTATCAGCAATAGCCCCTTACTTGGGGATTATGCACCCACATCAAAGCCCTCTCTCCCTAATCTCATCCTCCTCACCCCGTCAATCCTCTTTCTTTCTCTCCTCACACTGTCCTATTAGTCTCAACCTCACTCGATCCTCCTTTCCACCTCCATTAACGTCATCGCCCTTGTCTACCCTCCTCCTCATTATCAATCACCAACATCGGCCCTGTAAGGATTTGGATTTTGATTGATGTTTAATTATCTAATTAAAACCTTAATTGGTTACTTAATATTGAATTAGGGGTTGTGGGGACCTTGATTTGGAAATGGAACTTTTAAAAGATGAGTAATCCCCTTGAGTGTTAACAAGATGTTAGATAGTGGAAAAGTTGAGGGACTCTTTGTGAGAAAATTAAGTTGGGAGGACTTGCTTGGAGCCCATGAAAGAAAGTGGAGGGTCTTAAGCATAATTTTCCCTCATTTATACTCTGTTTTGGCTTGTTGGATAAGCCAATCCCTACTAAGAAGAGAAAGAGGAAGAGTCTCCTCTCCTCTCCTCTCCTCCTCCATTTTGCTACACCTATAGCTGTTGTTGCTGCTATTGCTATTGCTCCTGTTGCTTTTGCTGCAAGTGAGGAAGAGGAGGAGCAGCTGCTACTCCTACTGCTGTTGCAAGCTTGAGGAAGGGATCCTTGTTTCCTTGAAGGATTTTCTTTGATTTCCCTAAGCTAAATACTAAAATGGAAGAGTGTGCTTGACTGATACATGGTTGTATGTGAGGGTATTTGCATGCACAACTTGAAACAAAGATGCAGATGATGTGCTTGTACCCATGAAAGTGGCATTTGGGGATTTCGATTCTAGAAAGAAATCCATAAGAATGAGATATTTCACATGTTTTTATAAGGTGTGGATGTGCCAAAATATGTTTTACAAGGGCTAGTAATGCATGTGTATAAGTTAGGGGGCCAAAATTCCCATTTCAGAACGCAGTTCGGTTCTAAACTACTCTGAACTGTAGATCAGACGTCTCATCTGCCTAACTTGGACATTTGACGTATTGATCAGATGTCCAATCTGTCTGATCTTGATGTCTAGGTCATTGCCTTGGACATCTCTATCTCAGACCTGGAGTTTCAAGTGCGGAACTCTCATGAATAGATGTCTGGACTCCATGAATGGACATCCAGACTATCCTCTAGACGTCCAAGACATAGGGAGAGGGTCCCTTCTGGATGTTAGGTTCTAAAGATCTGGACATTCATCAGATGACTTAAGTGGCCAAATTGCATGTCTGACACTTTCATTGGATGTCCAATAAGGCATATGTGGTCCCATTTTCTGCAGAAATTCCTTACGAGAACCAAGAGCCTGATCTATTTGGCTAAATCTGAGCCAAATATCAAATAATGAAGGTATTAAGCCTTGTTCAGAGTTTGAAACCCGAACCCAAGCATCCTGAATGGAACCCTAAGAGAAGCTGTGAATGAAAACAAATGTGATGTCTAGGTCAGATAGGTGGGCTCCTAGGGCTAACCCCTTGACCTGTTGAGCCACGGGCTCACGACGGTAAGTGGAAGACCCAGGAAATTTTGTGTAGCTAGTGGCTACCAGTGATGACCTTGAAACTGAATAGGTTCCCGATTATGATGACAAGCCACGGGCTGTCATCGAAATGAGATACTCGAACGTACCTGAATCCAACTCAATGTGAGGTACTCGTAGCGATAAGCTCCGTAGGCGCTCGCGAGGACGAATGACGCTGGGGTACCATAAGAGATGGTGGGGACCTCATCCGACGATGGATTTGAGAGGGCACGTCCAGGAGGTGAGTGTTTGCAAAGCTTTCTCGAGCTTATAAGTCAGTCGCGTTGTAGTATAGGTGACCAAGCGTTGACAACAAATAAAAATTTATTACTCGAAAACCTAAGTATCCGAGGTCAAACACAAGGAGCAAATGAAATTTATTCACTAATCTCAATAATGTAATTGAACACTTAGAGTTACTCAAAAATTAATTCAGAATATAAATGCAAGAATTTAAGAGTTAAAATTGTAGCAAAATAGAATTGAACGTCTGATTATAAAATCAGATGTCTTAAAAAGATATTTTTCTCTTTTAACTCTCTCTTATTTCCTTCTCCTGTCTGCTGTCTCTTCTTCTTCTTCCTTTGCGGGTCTTCTTCTTTCTTTCTTAGCTTCTTCCTTCTTTAGCCTTACCTCTCCCCTGACTTCCTCTTCTCTTTGGCTTTGCCTCTCCTTCTACCTTGTCTTTCCTTCTTCTCTTCTGACTTCTCTAATTTACGGCTAAGTGTCAGCTTCACCTTGCCATACCTTCAGTTGCTCCTTCCTCTTCCTTCTTCTTCCCTGCACACACTGAAGAGCAAAACCTACCCCTACCCAACCCTGCGTCTCTCTCTCTATTTCTCTCTTCGGTACGCTCTCCCAGAGCCAGGTAATCGAGTCGGTCGTGTGCCCAGGTCCAGACGCACCGGCGTGGGTGTGGTGCGCGTAGAGTGCACGGATAGGTTAGTTGGATCCAGGTGCTAGGTCCGCGGGGAGTGTCGCGGACGAGGAGTGGTAAGAGCGAGGGACCTCACCCCTATGTGTCTTGAGGCAAATAACATAAAACACAAATTCAATTTAACCTACGCGCCTCGCTCTTGCATTCACAAGGTGGGTTTAAATGTCCCACCCACTTCTGCACGCACCTGCAGGCGGATGTCTTCTTCCAATTGCTGCAGCTGGAGGCCTCGCAGAGCTAATTGCCTGGATAGATGAATGCACGAGACCAACCCGCGCCTTCTGGACCTGGGACCCTGAAGTGCTTCAGCCTAGAGCAAGCTTGCGAGCTCCTTTGAGCCGTCGCTAATGGCGGCGGAGGGGTCAGATCTGAAATTCACAAAGACGGCCTTGCAACCTCGTTAAACCAGATGGAGAGCTTCGCCATCTCACAACGAAGGTGAGGTGGTTGGTGGCTGGCCGCAGGGCGACCTAGGCGTGCGTGCCTCGGTCGCTCTGTGGCCAGGCTTATGGGTTAGGTCGGGGGGTGTTTATAGCGGTGTGGGCGGTCGATGGATGGGTGGAAGATGTTCAGTGGTCGATGGCAGAGGTGAAGAGGTTGGTGGCGAGACATGTGGAGGTGTGCAGTGATGGGTGCGTCTCGCCGGAGGTTGGCCGGAGATGGGGAAGATGGCGGTGGACAGTGGCTGTTGAGGGGTAATTTGTGAAATAGATTGAGGGGAATTGAAGAGGGGATAGAGAAGAGTAAGTCTAACCTAATTAAGTGGACAAAGGCGAAGAGATGGCGACTGGCAGCACCTACTGTTGCTGGAGAATAAGGCATCCAGTGGAGGGAGACGGCGGCGACGATGGGGCTAGAGATGCTCTCACAGGTGTTGCGCGATGCGGAGGAAGATGGTGAGGGCAGCTCTGCCACTGGTATTGTGGCAGAGCGAGGAGAAACAGGAGGGAGGTTAGCCGGAGCTAGCTGGATGATGAGAACTTCATCATAAGCCATAACTAGCTCATTTTGACCTAATACAGAGACTAAAAGCTCCTACATAACCTTAGAAAGGCTTGGCTCAGAGAGATTCTGAGTTTGCAAAGAAAACATAAACTGAGGGGTAAAAATGCAATTTCACCAATTCAATCTGAAAACAGGGTAACTCAGGATCCAAACATAGGTCAAAACAAACTAATAAGAATAAAAGTGGGATGAAATGACTCAACAAGGGCTACAGCAACTCCGAAGAATTAAATGGCATCCTGTAACCCTAAAAACAAACCCACTTAAATACACGAGGTTCGAGGTAAAGTAAAAATAGAATAATCCTCTAAAATTCATAGAAAAATAATCTCTAGGGTTTAGAACCTTCAATTTGGACTTAGGAACCCATTTTGACCTACATTAAGAACCATGCCCAATTAACAACTTAATTTGGGTTTTTGCGTAAATTGACCGGTCAAAAAAGATTTAATCTAGAAATAAAATTCATCATCAGAATTCTTAGGTCCTAATTAGTCATGTATAAAAACTTGAGCCTAAGAAGAAACCTTCTTGACCAACTTTACACTTTGGTCCTCATACATTTACTTTCTGGCCCTCAACTTTTGAACCCTCACATTTTGGCCCCTAACTCTCCTTCGTTCTTTTCGTTTAGGTCCCTCTTGCAAAACCTGAGCAGCACCATGCTCCGGCGACCTTGCGCGGAGCATGGCGCCGCGCAGGGTAAGGGAGGGAGCCTGCCAAGTCAAATGGGGGTACCCTGCGTCGTCAGCTGTCGCAGGAACACCCCCCTGATGGCTGCAACCACCCATACCGGCCATGCGAACGCACGGACGGTATGGGTATCCTTCCTCTGGCGTCCTCCGATGAGGGAGACACGTCGCCTCCCTCCGCCCTCCTCTCTGGTTCTGCCCCTATAAATACCCCCGTCGCTCCGCCGTTCCTCCCAGCTCGGATCTGACGGAGATACCCCCTCACTTCCTCTCTTCCCACTCCGACAGACGCCCCCTTGCTCCGGCGGCTTCTCCTCCTCCTCGTCGCCCTGCCGCAATACCAGCAGCAGAGACTTCTTCCTGATTCTCCTCCGCGTCACGCAATACCGACGCGTACTGCCTCTGCCCCGTCCTCGCCGTTGCCCCTTCCTCTGGGCAGTTTCTTCTCCGGCGACAGTCGATATGGCTGTCGCTTGCTCCAGCCCCCCCTCGTCCTGCTAAGTAGGTATAACTTCTCCTCTTCCTCCCCTCTTTCTTTTCCATACTGAAAGCCCTTACTGTCGCTACCAATTTCCCACCGATCACCCTCACCTTCTCCACCTCCGGCCAAACTTCGACAAACCGCTCCCATCACTCCAGCACCCCACACGGCTCGCCGACCCGTGCATAACCTCCGCCTCCTCACCCTGATCCTCTTCCGCCCTTCCACTTCCCACCAAACGCCCTCTGCAGGTCCACCGAACACACCCACTTCTCCGCCCGCAGTTTGACCTAGGGCGACCCTTTTGCTCCACCACGCCCCCTGCAGACCCCCCGACCACCTTCGCCGTGCCACGACGAAGGTCCTCCGCATATCTGATTAGGCCGAGAGGTCATGTTGTTGTAAACAGGGTCTGTGCTCGCCGCCGCCATTGACGAGTGAAGAAGCTCTGTCGACCTGCTGCTCCAGGCGCGCCACGCCCAGATCAGGCTCCCAGGCTGCGTGGGGTGTCTTCGCGAAGTGCCAGGCTGCAGCTGAGGCGAAGTCCTCGCGCGAAGCCCTCGCATTGGCCCTCGACTGCTCGCTGCCTTCTCCGCACGGGCGCTCACATTGGGGTGGGACATTTAGTCCCACCTCGGAAGATTGTGAGCGAGCGCCGTGAGATAAATTGGAAAAGTGACATAACCTATTCGCCTCAGTTCACGGGGTGAGGTCCCCTTCACCCGCCCGATTACCCAGCCCCGTCTGCGCTCACGCCTCGCGGACCTGGCCCGACCCGACTAAGCCCGACCTGCACTCCTCGCCCACTACCGCACGCCGGTGGGCCTGCACCCGGGAGCGACCCGCGTACCCGATTACCTGGTTGCTCTGGGAGCTTTCCTAAGAGCGAATTCTGAGAGAGAGAGACGCGGGGGGGGAGGGTAGAGTAGGTTTTGCCCTCTGACAAAAACCTTGAAGTGTGCAGGCACAGGTGAAGAAGAAGAAGAAGAAGGACTGCGGAAGAAGAAGAAGAAGAGAACACAAAGAAGAAGAAGATGGAAGCTAAGGGAGACACTGTAGCAGCAGCGGTTTAAGTCGTCTGATTGCAAATTCAGACGACGTCTTGAAGGAAATGAAGAAGAAGAAAAGAAGAAGCAGGACCGCGGCAAAGAAGAGGAAAGAAAAGAAAGAAGAAAAAAGAAGAAGAAGAAGATCTGAAGAAAAAGAAAGAAAGAAAACAAGGAAGAACAGAAGACAGAAGAAGAGCACGAGGGGAAGATCTGAAGAGCAGAAGAAGAAGAAGAGCACGAGAGGAAGAGAAGAGAAGACAAAGAGGAAGAAAGAAGAGAAAAAGGAGAAGCCAAATTTTCATCTCTCTCTCTCTCTTTATTTTTGTAATAAGAATTTGTACTTCTAGAATACGACTTGCTCCCTGAGTTCGACCTCGGGAACTCTTTTATTTCCGAGTAAAAAGATTATATATGTAATGATGGTAATAACTAGCTGTACTACAACGCTATTTCTATAACAAAAGCTAGTCACAACGCCACCATCACTGGACTACTTGACCAGATGAGAAGAAGATGAAATTGGGGTGGATCCCTGGCCAAGTCGAGCTGAAGAGGTGCGGCCGAGATTGAGGATCCTTTTAGAGATGCTGGCAGGGGCTCCTATGCTTGGAAGATAAGCTTCCAAGCGTGCGAGTCCTCGTCGGAGAAGGAATCAATTAGAGATCCAAATCCCTCGTGCGTTCGCACAAGAGATTGGGTGCAAATAAGAGATTAGGATCGAGCTCAAATGGAAGGGAATTTCTCAGAGAATCTTCCTTCCAAATCTGGGAGGAGATCTCTGAGGAATCTGAAAGTACTCCCCCTCCATTCCTTGCCGGAGTATGATTTCTCCCCATTAATGTTGGAGGGACCTGTTTGTAAGAGTGGTGAGGAAGTTAGGGGGGTCTGTGCAATGGTTTTCAAAAGATAGGGGCCAAAATGTAATTGGGTGTACTATTTTGCAAAGTAGGTCAAGATGGCTTCCCCTTAGGTCCAAATTTTGGTACAAACCTAATTTGGACCTAAGGAATCCAATGGTGAAGTTGGATTTTAGGTTTGACCATGTTTGATTGGATATTTTGCACAAAAATCTAAATTAGGTCAATTAATGAGCTAAGACCCCAATCTAGGTTAAATTGAAGGTTTTAAGCCCTAGGGGATATTTTTCCATGAATTTTAGAGGATTTACTTGATTTTTATCTTGACCAGAACCTTGTTGAATTAAGCGGATCTGTTTTAAGGTTACAGAATATCATTTAATTCATGGATTGCATAATAACCCATTTCTTATTGAACCAACCCACTTTTTATCTTATTCAGACCATTTGGCCTATGTTTTGCCTCTAAGAAATTCTGTTTATGTACTGCAATGGTAAAATTACAGTTTTAACCTTTGTTTCATGTTTTCTTCTTAGAACGCTTATTCCTTGAATTAAGCCCTTCTTTAGGTTATGTAGGAGCTCTTATTCTCTTTCTTGGGTCAAAATAAGCTAGTTAGGGCTCATGATGAGGCTCTCATCAGTGAGCTCTGCAAAGGAGTAGATATGTGACCTGAAAATGTCTAACCATGCCCTATATTATTATCTGGAACGATCTGAATGATCGATGACTCAATTTCATGGAACTAACCAGTGATGGTTTATCTTGTCAATGAGTTATTTGGCCTGGGTAGCTCCAAAGAGGCCCAACTCTCCTGACGAAAGTTAGACAGCATTCTCCTAATGCGACAACGAGTACTCCTGCTTGAGAATCAATAGTGTTGCTAGTCTCTCCCCTGATCAAGGAGGTGTTGCCAGGTTGTGGAATGAGAGAAGGATACGCTGATATCCCCTCTGATAGGGAGGAATGATTTCAAGAATTGGATCCTTTATGGCGAATGAGCAAATACTGGTAATTGTAACTGAAATGAAAGACATAAAATAATTAGGTAATAGGATGGGGTAGTTGGTTCGATCAGCCTAGGGGCATTGTAATTCATACACTATCCGTTGTTGTTATTATAACCACTGCAGTTTTCCTTACTCAGCCAGTTGGCTCATCCCTACTTTGTGGCTGAATTTCAAGACCCAAGGTCGTGGAATCATACCACAGCTACGAGTAGTTCGGTGGAGGTGCATTGGGCATTGGAGAGATGCCCTTGTTACCAGACACTTTGGGGTGTAAAGCCTAAACAGTGGAGCCTCTATTCCAAGTACTGTTATCGGACCCTCCCACTGACAAGTGATGGGAGGAATAGGTGTAAATACGACCTTGAACAATTTGTATTTTGTTTAGCCCTGTTTGGTGTAAAATTGTGGCTAGGCCTCGCTCTATTATTATTGCATTGTATTAGTTAACTATTGTGATGTATATGAACCGTGAACTGTGACTCCTGAGGATGTTCTATGGAATGTTTGTTGCATCTGGTGCTCGCGATAAATGTTATCAGTGCTTTGTTGTTATTCCTATTTTGCCGTGCTTGTTGATTATATGTTTCTTACTTCCTAACCTTAATGTACATACAATATGCCATGTGAAACTCGCAATGGTTATTGAGTGGATTAAACGTAAGAACCAATGATTTGACTATGTGGAACCCAAACCAAATTTAGGGGAGTCACCTAGGGCAGTCACAAGGCCTATGGGAGTTATGTGCCATGAGCAAACTAAGTTAAGTCGAACCACTTGATCAATGATTCAGATCTGACTTTCATATCATGTGGAGACACTAATACAGTTAGATGGGTCTCTCAATACAAATGAGATAATATACTGTGTCATGTTGGATATATACCGATGACGAGTATCGAAGGATCTAAATGGTTTAGATCAAGGATTTCGATAAGTAATAAAGAACCATCATAATATCCAACTATTGTCTACAGTTTGAGAAGAATGACAATCCTCTCTAAAGACAATTGCTTAACCGATGCCTTAGATACACATCCTCTGCATGGGATTAGAGGTTTGAGTTTTTCACATGACTTGAGCCAAAGGGTTGAATCAACGAGATGGATATGCAGAAATCTTTCTGGTGTATTGTGTCGTTAAAGCCTAAAGTGCACTGAAATTTAAATTCTAACTTTCAAAGTATGCAATATAGTGCAAGTTGGGTCGAACCATAGAGAGGGTTCGTTCACTAATCAATTAGAAGTGTCTGTGATTTTTTTAGGATTTTTGAAGATATTTTAATTTTTTTTTGGGTTTTTTAAAGGCAATTAGGGTAGAATGACAGTTCTGACCCCTCTTTCTTAGGACTCGATTATCCTAACCCTAATGACCCCAAATATTTTTAGCAACTTTATTCTTAAAATTAGACTTAATAAGGAAAACCATGCCACAAATTTCACTCAAATCATATGGATATAAAATTATCTAAAAATCTAGGAATCTTGAATTTCAAAGATAAATTTCCAGGCAAACCCCTGCTTGATGCATAAATTTTTTAAAATAAAATATAAAGAGTTGGGCTCTGAAATTTGTCACAGCTAATCCTTACTTCCAATCTAATCAACAAATCAGAGATGAGATTATTCTACGCGCTAGAAAAAGCAGTAGAAATTTATGAAGTGAAAAACACGAGATAAACGGAAAACATAATGTGAATGGTTCCTCAAACTTGAATGGATGAAGTCATTCTCCAAATATTCGATGTGCATAGATCTTGGGCACTCGGATAGACGCAATAAGCTAGGCTCGGATGAAGTAGGCGCCGAGAGGTGCTTCCCCTAGGCTTGCCCTTTCTCGTCTACCTTCGTTAAGGGTGTAGTCTACCTCTGGAGCAAGTCCTTAGGCATGGACTATCCTATGTGAAGACAACAAGTATAGGTTTACTCGATTTTCTAACACCCTCTAAAGAGAGGTTGCTACCTCATCATAGTGAAGATAATAATGCGTCTACCCTCACCCCTCACTTTGCATGCAAGCAAGGGATTAGCCACACATCACGAGAAGAACACACGAAATCTCCGTAAGAATATACATCATCATTATGCACAAGTCCAAATACAAATGATTAATCTATGAGATATATAGCAATAAAATGGGGTAGATGAACCAAATACAGAGCTTCGACGATGTGTCCTCTCCTCAAAGATGAAGATGGTGAGTGTGATGGAGTCGATGTGAAGTGAAATGATAGTTGGAAAATTCATGAGAAGAATCAGTGTTTTGTAACTCTAGTTGTCATAGTAGCAAATTTTCGAAATCAAACAAAAATAACCAAGACTCGATGAGTCCCAGATCGAATACATGGATGTGACATTTGATTTATCCAAATCCACGTTGGTTTATTTCTTTTTGGTATTTTGGGTCTTTGTAATTTTTTTTAATCTTTTTAGATAAGTAGGATAACAGGCAAAGTTGTGTCTAACCTAAGCTAACTACTCCACTAAGCGAATAAGTAAAAAGAGAAGAGAGGGAGAGAGAGAAAATCACTTCTAGATAAATGCTTCAATGCTATTACAAAATAATATGCAAAATAAATTCTAACTACAAAAGTGATGAAAGAGAAAGAGAGAGAGAATCCCCCTCTAGGGCTGCTTGGGGAATGAGTTGGTCGGATGACGCCTGGAAGAGTGAGAACGGAGACGGAGGAAGGAGGATGAAGGGAGGATGAGGCAAGACGTTGTCGTCACGGGATCCACTTCCGAAACGGAGGTGAGATGACAGTCGTAGGTGCTCCACGAATGGAGATGAAGGGAGGGAATAAACTTTATTTTTGTACTCTAGTGGAGCATCCCAGGCTTGGGACTAGCTCAAGAGTACATCCCAAGCTTTAGAGAGGGGTATGAAGATGTAGGAAGGGATGAAGAGGAACGATGGGGTCATAGGGCTATTTATAGGTGAATGGAGACCTTTGCCAAATCATTTGGCGTGTAGGGTCTTCAATGCAGTGCACCAAACACGCTAGCGCAGCACAGCGCACGCACGTGTGTGCTGGCAATGCTCCGCACACAGCAGCTGGCGCTGTGTAGAGCCCCTCTCAGTCGTCAGATGATCATCGGATGGTCCACAACGCGTAGAGATCGCGCTTCAAACTTTATGCGATCGTCGAGATGAAATTTAAGGGTCGTTAGATTGTGATTGCAAGACTGGGAGAGTACATGGATTGGACCTCAGATTGCACCATGCGCTCGTTGGATGGCGCGTGCATCCACGCATCTTGCTTCCTGCCCATTCATACGGCCACATGGCTGCACTTATGCTGTGCATCTTTGATTGAGCGACACCAATTAATGTGTCCCACGTGCTCTGAATTAAAGAGCACGCAGGGGGAATCAATCCCACGCCCCTTGGATGAGAGCACGTTGAAGGTCCACGCACTGTGAATTAAAGGACTCCCATCTACTGGCAGTGGCGGATCCATTATGGTCATTGGATTGGAATCCAATGGCTGAGATCAATGAGGCATGGCTAAGGAGAGGACCACGGATGACGTGGCAGGTTTACGGTCGATGGATGGCTATCCAACAGCCCAGATCATGCGGTGGAACACCTTTAGAGGTTGGGCAGGCAATGTTGGGCGACTATAATGGTGCCAAGTGGCGCCATCATGGCTGTCCATCTTCTTTTGCTTGTAGGGGACACAACAGATGTCTGATTGGGGCGATTTTCATGTCATTGAACTGCGATCATCGCCTATTGAGTCGAAATTCTACGCAAAAAGGTTGAGTTTTGAAAATCCGTCGTTGCAGTGCGATTTACGAGGTAATCCATCAACAAATAAATTTTACCGAAACTTAAAAAGAATTCCGAGTCGAACACAAGGAGGCTACGTCGGTTTGAAATCTGCGATTATATTTTTTTTTGTAACTTTGGTTTTAAGATAGGATAATTACAATGAATCGACACTATACTAGATAGGGAGAGAGAGAGAGAACTAAACACTTTTATAATAAGGATAATATTTTTACAGCTAGAAAGCTAGAAATTTTACAACCAGAAAGCGGTAAATCTATTCTAGAAAGCAGTAAAGAGAAGGGAGGTGAGAAATTGTCCTCCTCGACGTAGAGCGGAGACGGAAGACGGAGAATGAAGTGAAAAGAATCGGGGGCGAAGTAGGATGTCGTCATTGCGAGATCCACTTCTGGAATGGGGGTGAGAAGACGACCATGGGAGATCCACGAACGGGATGAAAAGTGGACAAAATTCTGCTTTTAACTCTAGAGGAGCATCCTAGGTTTGGGACAAGCTTCTTTAAAGCTTTGGAAAGGGAGAAAGGTGAAGGATGGGATGAGAAATTCGAGTGGTAGAGGTCTCCTTTTATAGTTGTAGGGATTGAGGGCAATTTGGTCATTTCATTATTAAAAACATTAATTCAGGGTCTTTAGTGACGATTTAAGCATCACAAAAGACCCCAAATGTGGGTGTAGACTGCTTGCCCACGCGTCGCCTCGCCTTCTGATGATAACATCATCATCAGCCATATCTAGTTTTGATTAGTTATAATTAAGAAATAAATGCTCCTACATAACTGTCAGAGAGCCCTAATTCACTACAAATCCATTCTAAGATAATAACAAGAAAACATAGGTAAAACTGTAGTTTTAACACATATCTCAATTGTAGAATAATAACGGGATTTCTCATGGGTTAATCAAAGGTCAAATTGTCTAACAAGTGGGTATGTGCAGATAGAATTGAGTTTTCGCGCGTTTCGAGAATTAAATGGCATCTGATACCCTAAAAACAGACCCACTTGATTCGTTGAGGTTTTGGTCAGGATAAAATTCACCTAAACCCTCTAAAATTCATATAAAAATATTTTCTTGGGTTTGGTACTTTTAATTTGACTATCAGAACCCGTCTTGACCCAAAATAGAGCTATAGATAAACTTTTGCCCTAATTTGGATTTTTACATAAATTACCCAGTCAAACTTGGTCAAAACCTTAATATAACTTCACCATTAGATTCCTTGGATCAAAATTAGGTTTTTACCAAAATTTGGGCCTAATCAGAGATTTTCTTGGCCTAGTTTGCAATTTGGACCAGTTTGAATCTTTTATCTTACACACATGCCCCTAACTTTCAAATTCCTTACATATTGGCTGCTATCTTTGTCGTCACTCTTTGCAATTTGATCCCTCCACCATTATTGCTGAGGAATCCTCCTCCGGCGACCTTTGATTGAAGAGAACTCCTTCTCTAATCAGTGAATCGCTTCAAAAATTAGAAGAGAAATTCTTTGAGAAGTTCTCTTTCCAACGATTCCGATCTTGAGCCCAACAACCCTCCCAATCTCTCATGCGAACACATGAGAGATTTGGGTATCTCATAAGTTTCCTATTCCGGTGAGCTTTCCAAGATCGAAAGCTTGGTTTGCAAGCTTTAACCGCTCTCTAAAGGCCTACAAAAAGGATCCCCATTGCACATCGATCCTCTTCAGCAAGGTTTGGGGCCAAAACCCTCTTTAAAACTCCACCTCCAACCCCACTCCGCCTTAGCTCCAGCGAGCTCCTCCATCACTCTCTGGCCTCCCAACGGCCAAATTGGGAGTGCCATTATCTTCGTCTTCTTTTTCCATGCCTGGTGTGCCAAAGCCAGGGCTATCCTCCCCTTTCTTCCTCGTCGTCCACCCCCACCAGAGCACCTTCTTCCACGACATCGGCCTACCAATGTCGATTGCCAATCCACGAGCACCTTCTATTATATTAGGGTTAGTTTAGTTAGTTTACCATCTTAGGTTAGTTTTACACCCCAAAAACCTAAAAACAAACCCTCGACACCACCGTTCACCTTCATCTTCTCCATCTCCGGCAACCACTCCGACGAGGGTTCCCGCCCACCACACACGTCCATCCCCCTCGCCACTGACTCCACAAGCTCTGCCATCACACGGAGGGCAAGTGCCCTCTGTCTATTTCTCTGATTCGTGACTCCATCACCTCCCCCGACTCCATCACCTCCGCACTGACTCACAGAGGTCATACGACCTCCACACACACATGCATGCCACGCTACACCCATCGGCATATCCGCCATCCTCATATGATCTTCCTGAGTTGTTTTAACAATGCCGAAAGGCCGTATCTTGGATTTCAGGTGTTCTTGGTCAACCGCCATTATCGTAATGCTTCGAGCAAGTTTGAAGCTCGCTTCCCAGCCAATAGCTCTAGGCGAAAGCACCAGGTGGTGTGGAATCATCAGGCGAATGTCTCCAAGTGGTTAATTGGGACGTTTGACCAACATTGAACGCGAATTGAACAAAGGAGCGTCGCTACCGCTCATGCGAACAAGACAGGGACTTTAGTCCCACATTATTAACCACGAAGCAAACGTAGTGACAAATTGAATTTGTGTCTACGGCTTATCGCCTCGACAGACAGGGGTGAGGTCACCTGCACCCCACAGACGCCTCACCCGTGACACTGTGCACGCGGGCCTAGTCCGACCCATTTACCTGCCTATGCCTACGCACACCTCGGTTGCGACCACGCCTGCAACCTTAGTCCCCAGGTGCGCTTTGATCCGAAACCTGACTACCTGGTATTGTGCATGGCCGTGGGAGGGCATGAAAGAGGAGAAACCAGAGAAAAGGGAAGAGAGAGAGCGCGCGGGGTTAAGGGGGGTTTTGCTCTGTTGTGTAACGGCTAACACTTAGCCGCATCTGAAGAAGAGTGCCCCCCTGTGCATAAAGGAAAAGAGAAGAAGAGGAAGGAGATCTGAAGGGAAGAGCAAAGGAAAAAAGTAGGAAAGGAGAAGGAAGAAGGCCTATGCACATAGACAAAGAAGAAGAAGAAGAAAGAAGACAGAGCAGAGAAAGAAGAGAAGAAGAAGAAGTACAGTGCCCTCTTGGCACTATAGTAATGGACACTTAAGTTGTCTAGTTGAAAGAATACGTCGTCTAATTCCCTTGATATGGAATGCACTGTGCACTTGGTTTGATGAGTTGATATTAGTTGAGTATTTGCTATATGTGTTAGACTAATAATTGGTGATTCAATTTTGTCTAGATTACTTTTTACTCTTCATATACTCATGCCATACATTGCATATTAGATTTTGAGTAATTAATTTTGCTTATTTACATTATATATTGATATTAGCACGTGAATTCCATATTTGCTCCCACGAATGACCTCAGACTTCATTTCTAACATTCGAGTTATAAATTTTATCTGTTATTCAAGCTATTTTTGAGGAATTATTACTACAACGAACGCATCTTTCAAAACCTTGAATCCAACGCGTTGCAACACCTTTTGCTGCCTTCAACGCACAAACCCACATTCAAGCGTTCTCACTCTCACCTCCTCATTGCACACCTACACATGCGATAGAGCGTTGGATCACGCGTCATCATGCGCATACGCACTCGGCGTTCATCCGTCACGTCACATGGCACCCCCGCTGCCGCACGATTCGAATCCAATGGGCGAATTTGGCCTTCACTGCTCGCACCTTCAATTTGATGCTTTGTGCGGCTCGAACTCGCGATCTCCGCATTGCGCACAGGCACATAAACGCTGAGCCATGCCACTGCTTTGTTGCGCTTATGTTTTGAGCTCAAGCGCCCTCGATCGTTGGATGAAGATCCAACAGCTAAGGGCGCTTGAGTGTTGGCCTTCAGAGGAGGAGGCGCGACCTTGATTGAATCTCAGCTGTTGGATTTGAGATCCAACAGCTGAGATTGATCAAGCGGTTGAGGAGAGAGTCGTGCAGGCATTCTTGGGCTGGTGTGGGTGTGTGAGATGGCACCACGTGGCGCCATCTTGATCGTCCATCTTCTATGCCTTGTAGATGGTGCCACAGATGTCGGATTGAATCGATTTTTGCATCATTAGGTTGCGATCATTGATCTGAACCCATCCATGTGGTTGGATTTGTCATCTGCTGTACGGATTTACACCATCTTGGCCCCTTGATCTCTGATCTTTCTTGAACTGCATCTGATGCTACGGAAGTCCGATCGGGGCGATCTTGAAGTCGTTGAACTCTGATCGTTGCCTTGATAAGATCCGTACTGTTGGATCTTCAATCCGAGGCCTCGATTAAATGTCGCCTTGTCACCTGACCATAGAAAGAGACAATTAGCCTAACTTTTATATAATCTAACCTAAATGCACGATGATGTATGTTATGCAATATTTATAATGTATGATGCAATTATATGCCTAAGAACACGCATAAGCAGATAGTTTGTGTGATATAAACGTGTTTAGATCACACCCCCATGCCTATCTTTTTCTAGTCCCTAGCAAAACTATATGCTATTTATAAAAGAATTATGTTGGATTCCTTGGGCAATAGTTATTTTTCAACACTTCAGAATTTCAACTAATACTTGAACTATAGAGACACAACAACTCCCGAATGTCTGCCAAAATGCAGACCTCCTCACGCCCTCACCTTATTCAAAGAAGGATCTTTTTCTCTTTTTCTTCTTTTCTAATTTTTTTGGATTTTCGAGTTTATGGTTTCAAAGCTGCTTTCTACGGCCACTCAACCCACCTAAAACTCGATGAGATCTCTAAGTTTTAAGAATCTTTTTGTGAATGTGTTAGACTCACTGATCGACGATCAGAACGGACTTCGGTTTTCTACGCCCCTAGGTGACCTTAAAAAGAAATTCTGCCTGAAGGTGTATCTATTCGACTAGTAGCTTTCTCCCTACTTTTATTTTTATGGGGTCAACACCAGAGCGAACCCAGTGTATATCTTCCTGGCTTATTCTACTTCTCCGCTTCTTCATAAGTGTTTGGAATTAAACATGCATTTCGTGAGCTGGGTTCTGAACAACCTACCAATGGGCTGTTACTCACGATAACTTGCCAGTCATACTCGTGCGGTGAAGTGTGGCTTATTTCTTTTTTTCTTTTCTTTTCTTTTCTCCTTTTCTATTTCTTTTTCTTTTTTTTTGATATTTTTCTATTTTTTTATTTTTTTCTAAGTAGGTGACTTTTATGATCTAAGATTTACTTAAAGGCAGCAGGAAAAGAATGGTAATGTGGCTGGACTCTGGACAACCGATAAATGGGTTGTTACCCATGATAACTTGCTAGCCATACCACCCTGGAAAGTTCATTAGCTACCCAATTTCCGTTAAAACCGCCGAAGAGTGAGTGAGTGCAAGGTGTGTATAGATGCTTAGACTTAAAATCCCCTCAAATCAGAGGGTGGGTTGATAAGTCGTGTGCTTATCACCCCAACTTGTTTAAAGAATTTGAAATTGAATTCAGAATGGCGAGGACTCGATAAACAAATCCACATTTTAGTGGACACCCGGGTTGATTAAACTCGAAGACCTAAAGGGTCTAAGTGTTTAGATCCTACTGTATTATTCCCTAAGGTTGAAAAATCCTAATCCCCAAGTATTCTTCCCCTAATTCATTTTTTCTAATAATAAAAAAAATAAAAATGAGCAGAATTTACAAGAATTCCACAGAGATGACAAAATGATTCAGAAATGAATCCACCCCCCCATGTCTAGCTGATGCCATGTCCCCATTGAAAATAAAAGGAATGAGAAGCATGGTAGAATGAAGAAAATATCACCAGCATTCCATGATGCTCAGGTCAGCTCTGAGTCACACTGTACAAGTGCTGAGTTTAATGCCATCAGCTAGGCGAAGTCCAGCCAAAAGAAGTCACATTAAGGTTAAAGCAACCTTGTCGGAGACGGGTTCTGGAATAATACGGTCAACAAAATGTTTCAGGTGTTGTCCGTTGACCTTAAACGAATTACCCGTCTTTGGGTTAGAGATCTCAACGACTTCGTTGGGAAATATTCGATGGATGATGAACGGGCCATCCCACTTTGACCTAAGCTTGCCGGGAAAGAGCTTAGGTCGAGAATCAAAGAGCTAGACCTTTTGGTTCAACTCAAAGCTCTAGTGGGAAATCGGTTGGTCATGACAAGCTTTAGTCCAAGCCTAATAGATCTTGGCATTCTTGTACGCATCGTTTCTAAGCTCCTCCAACTCAGATAGTTGGAGATTCATGGTCTTTCCGGCTAAACTTAAATCAAAGTTGCATTTCTTAATCACCCAGAATGCCTGATGTTCAATCTCTACGAGTAAATGGCATGCCTTTCCATACACCAGAAGAAATGGTGACATGCTAATAGGCATTTTGTATGCCGTACGGTAGGCCTAAGGAGCATCCTCAAGCTTTTGAGTCTAATCATTTTGATCAGGCCTAACTGTCTTTTGCAGGATGTTCTTGATCTCCCAATTAGAGATCTCGGCATGTCTGTTCGTCTGAGGGTGGTAAGATGTGGAGATTCTGTGATCTACTTCTCATTTTGGTAGTAAACTACGAAACTAGGCATTTGTGAAGTGAGTACCACCATCGCTGATGATGGCCCTCGAAATCCAGAACCGACTAAAGATGTTCTTTTTGGCGAAATCAATGACCACCTTGTGGTCATTGGTTCGGGTGGTAATAGCCTCAATCCACTTAGACACGTAATCAACAGCAACGAGAATGTACTGGTGTCCAAATGAAGGGAGGAAGGGTCCCATGAAATCGATGCCCCAAACATCGAAGATTTCGATGGAAAGGATTGGGTTTAGAGGCATCATATCTCTTTTGGTTATGCTCCCAAGTGCTTGGCATCGGGAACACGACCTCGAGAATTCTTGGGCATCCTTAAATAAAGACAGCCAATAGAATCTAGATTGAAGTATTTTTGCAGCCATCTTTTTCCCGGAGAAATGTCCACCACACGCAGATGCATGGCAGAACTCAAGTATGCTTTGAAACTCATTCTCTGATACACATCGGTGAATAATTTGATCGGAGCTAATGCGATACAGTTTAGGGTCATCCCAGTAGTAATATTTGGCTTCAGATTTGAGTCTATCACGTTGTTGCTTGATCCAATCCTGGGGGATTTGACCAACAGCCAAATAATTTACTATGTCCGTAGACCAAGGGGCTTGGACACCTGAAACAACCAGAATAGTCTCGTCTAGAAAAGTATTAGTAATCGAAATATTCGAACGAGAAGAATCACTTAGAAGCCTCCAAAGATGATTGGCCACCCCATTTTGTACCTCGGATTTATCATTGATTTTATGATCAAATTCTTGAAGTAGAAAAATCCATCGAATGAGCCAGGGTTTGGCATCCTTTTTGGCTAAGAGATATCTCAAGGCCAAGTGGTCGGTGAAAATTATGACATGAAACCGTAAGAGATAAGTCCTGAATTTTTCGAAAGCAAATATTGTAGCTAGTAATTCATTCTTAGTAACAGTGTAATTCCTTTGGGCCTCGTTTAGAGCTTTGCTAGCGTAGTAGATGACAGATGACTTTCTATTAATCTTTTGACCCAAAACAGCCCGACCACGTAATCAGAAGCGTCGGTCGTTATCTCGAATGGGGCAGTCCGGACCAATGGTTGCAACACTAGAGCACAAGTGAATGACGTTTTAAGAAAATCGAATGCCTTGTGGCATGATTCATCGAAATCAAACAGTGTATCCTTGGTAAGAAGGTTGCTTAGAGGGTGATCAAACCTTAGAGAAGTCCTTGATGAACCTCCTATAGAATCCCACATGACCTAGAAATGATTAAATCTGTTTAACAGATGTGGGAGGAGGAAGTTTAGAAATAGTATCAACCTTAGCTTTGTCAACCTCAATTCTCCGCTCAGAGATTACATGACCCAAGACGATACCTTCTTGTGTCATGAAATGACTCTTTTCCCAGCTAAGGACCAATATTGTTTTGATGCATCTTTTGAGGATTAATTTGAGATTAGCTCGGGAAGATTCAAATTAATCTCCAAAAATGGAGAAATCATCCATGAAAACCTCCATAAATTCTCCCACCATGTCAGAAAAACTGGCTAGCATACACCTTTGAAATGTCGCAGGTGCATTGTAAAGCTCGAATGGTATTCTACAGAAAGCAAACGTTCCATAGGGACAAATGAAAGTCATCTTTTCCTGATCCTCGGGATAGATGGAGACTTGATTGTATCCCAAGTAACTATCCAGGAAACAAAAGTACTTTTGTCCAGTTAATCTTTCAAGGATATGATCAATGAAGGGCAAAGGGAAATAATCCTTTTTGGTGGTAGTGTTTAGGTTCTTGTAATCGATACAGACTCTCCAAAAGGAAGCTAAACGAGTTGTGACAGATTCTCCTTTCTCGTTAGTCACAATGGTAATCCCAGCTTTCTTGGGAACAATTTGCACGAGACTTACCCATTGGACTATTTGAGATCGAATAGATGATTCCTACGTCAAGGCACTTAATAATTTCCTTCTTGACTACTTATTGCATATTAGGGTTTAATCTCCTCTGCATCTAGCAAGAAGGGTGGGATCCATCTTCCATGAAAATTCTGTGATTGCAGTAAGATGGCTCAATCCCCCTATGGTCATGGATGATCCAACCAATTACCTCTTTATATTCTTTTAAGACCTTGATCAGTTTTATCTCCTGCTCTGTAGTCAATTTAGAGCTGATAATCACAGGGAGTGTCTTCTTAGGTCCTAAGAATTGATATTTCAAACTCTTAGGCAATTGTTTCAGTTCAAGCTGGGGCGGGTCTAAGATGGAAGGTAGGGAGGATGCTAATGAAGATTTATTAGGAGGATCAAGAGGAAGAGGTTGAAGCCCAGTGATGTATCACCCTGTCCCTTGGTCAAATAAATAGGAGAATTATTGTTCAAGTTATGAAAATTATTCTAAATGAGCAGTGATGCATGTTATGCAATATTTATAATGTTGAATACATCTATAAGCCTAGGAATACGCATAAATAGGCATTTATGCTAAATAAGTGTGTCTACATCATGCAACGTCTCAAACCTTCGCCTTGCAGCACCTCCTCTAAGGGTGCCTTGGATGATGGTGGGTGATGGCGGTGGCCATGGATGGTGAATGGAATGGGAGAGGGGGTGGATGGAGTGGAGGCTCATCGATTGGAATGGATAGTGGTCAGGTGTCTGTGGTTGAGAGGGAGATGGGAATGGGATAGGGTCTATGAGGGGGTGTGTGATATTGGAGTAGCAAGTGGAATGGATAGGTAGGGCCTACGTGAGGGTGAGATGTGAATGGGAGGAGTGTGGTCATTGCACGAGAATGGAATGGGATGAGTGTGCCTTGCGTGAGAGGTGAGTGGAATCGTGTTTGTTGTTCGTGTGGGTGAAAGAGTAATGAGAATTTGTCTTGCGCGAGAGGTGTGGAATGGGTATGTTGTGGTCGTGCTAGTGACAAATGGGGAAGGGGTGTTGCGCGTGGAGTTGGTTGGGGAGAGTGAGGGTGTGGACTTGTCGGGTGGCAAGAGGTAGTTTAGGAGATATTTTTGGTGGAGGGGAAATTATGGGAGAAGGCCATGGCAAGGGACGATTTATCTTGGAGATAGGAGAGAGAGAGAACCGAATGGCAATGGGATTAAGGTGGAAGAAGAGTGTTAATCTAGGTTCTGAAGAATAATGTAGTTCCACATTTTTGCATGACTCTTCCTTGTGTATCTTTGCTTGTATCCCGCATTTCTACATTGAAGATATCCACTTATGAATCCTTTGATAAAAAAAAAAACTTAGTGACACAAAATTAACCCTTAATTTATGCAATCCTATCTAAATGCTTGATCTACCGCGAAGATAATTATGAAAAACACATTCGTTGCAGCAAAACATCTCGTAGATACTTTAGAAACTTTTTCATGTTTGAACATGAAATTATGGAGTTTATAGTTTGCAAATCAGAGTTCGGGTTGTCTCACAGGAAGGCAACCGGATATTTGTGCTTTCTATGAATATAATTTTTTTGTCTTTTTGATATAAAGCGATAGCAAGATCAAATTTAATAACTATGGAACTAATTATAACTATGAAAGTAGGAAATAAAGACAAGGGTAATCCAAATCTAAAAATGACTTTATTGCTAATAGAAGAGTCTATTACAAACTAGAAAATTACAACTATAGTAACAATAGGAGAATGCTTAATAAAGAAATTAAAAATAGAAAATAAAATATTCTAGAAGTGATTGCAGAGATGACAAAGATGGCGAAGAAGTAGAAGCAGAGGCGCACTCGTAGCACCCACACCAAAGGTGGCATAGGCTCACCTTAGTCAAGGAGAAAGCTCCAAGACCAAGGTGAAGAAGAATGGTGGAAGGGAAAGGTGGTGGACAACTATAGGTTTAGGTTTATAAGGTAGTGCACTAAAGTAGGCTATTGTAATCTAAGTGGAGAATGTTTGGAATGGTGGGGGCTTGGGTGTTTTTATAGAGGTGTAGGAAAAATGTGGACCAGAGGATTAGATCAAGGGTTATAGGTTTGCCATCACATGAAAAGGGAAATAGACCCTTGGATGTGCATCCAAGGGTGGAAAATAAAGGTACAAGTGGTCGGTCATATGGCCATCTAGAAAATTATGTGTTGGCCGACCATAGTGTGTTGATCATGGCCCTTGGATGTGTGTTGGAAGGTGGTGATGGATTGGTCTTAGTTGAAAGAATTTGGGAGAGGATAAGTTCTTAAGATTTGGAGTCCTTGTAAAACTTCAACTTGGGCGGCTATAGAGGTTCAAGGGTGGAGGGTGGTCATGAGGCTATGGTGGCCGGCCGCCTTACTTAGAGATTAAGCAAGCATGGCTAGCAATGCTTAATGGATAAGATCTTTTATTTTCCATTTTGTGTGGTGGGTTTTGGCCTTAGGATTAAGGATGAAAGCTCTAGGTTTTTAGGTGGTTTTATAAGGATAGGTTTAGAAAAAAATGGTTTTCCTAGGTTGGGTTTTCGATAGAGGTTTATAGGGGTGCCACATGTCTATAATGTCTCTTGTCCTCCCATCTTCTTGTCCTTATTCCATGCTTATCTTTATTCCCAAGTGAGCTCAAGTCCAATCTTCAAATTGGATTCATATCTTTATTCAACCTACAACCTGCATATATACAAAAGACCTTAATTAGTACAAAAATCATATTAGTACTAAATGCATTCTCTCTATCTAAAATGCACTTATTTACACTAAGGTTTACTTTGGAAACTAGCATAATCTAGGCATTTATATGTTAATAAATGCATAGGAAATGCACTAACCTAATGTCGTAATATAATTATTTATGTAGGAATATCATTCGATAGGCATAAATTCTGTAGATATCCATGTGCTTAACACGTTCTCTTAACACTGTCATGGAGAAAGCATATTTTTAACCTGATACGGATATGTGTCTCTATTCACAAATGCATGCATTTGGTTGACTGATAGTTGATGCACCTATCGTAACGCTAAGATTAAAAGGCTAGTGCGTGTAAGAAGAGACATGAAACACATAATCTCTCAAAGGGATCACACAAATCCATTATCGTATATGTACATAGTAGATTAGGAGACTCGAGTTCACTCCACATACATTGGGATGTACAAAATACATGCACAATGGCCATATAGGTCCTAATCGAACCCATGTATGAGAGAGAAGATAGTCCTTTGGGAAAGAATATGATCTTCATTCTCCCCTTAATTATACAAGGAAAATGTGAAAAGTATGTAACCCATGATACAATGGATAGTGAACTTGGTTTTTAATTATGAGGGTTACGTATGTTTTCCAATGTGAAGGATTTATGAGTATTTGGAATGCTTGAGAGATGTGTAGCACCATAATTCCACTAAACCTGAACCCTTGATTATTGGGGTAATGAAACCAATAATAATTTTGGTGGACTCCTATTTGATTGAATTGATTCAAGGAGTTGGATCACATTCAATTTAGTGATTAATTACACCTACTTTGATTAGCAACAAAATCAAAGGATTCGATTGCAATTAATTAATGTTTTGATACTAGAGTAAAACATTGATAAACGACAGTTTATCATCATCCTTAGCATCTATTCACATCTGGTTCCTAAGATTTTGTCAACTGCATTGCATTATATCGTTGCATTTAGCATGCATATGCATTTAGGGTTTAGAGGATACATTAGCATTCATTTCACATTATCTCATGTAGTTTCCATTTAATTGTCAAGGATGAATGCATTGGAAATCAGAGAAACCCTAACAGTATGGAAGGCACTTGGAACATTTGTGAAGACAAAAGCTCCAATAGTTGTACCCCAACTCAACTACGCTAGATCCAACTCAAATCCAGCTCCTACCCTACTCCCTCTCCACCTTAATGGCCGTCCACCTACATTAAAACCATCAACCATTGGTGCCTAAAATACACTCCTTGGCAGCCTTTCACACGGCACCAAGGAAGCTTCCTAACCACCCTCTTTGGCACCCTTTCACATGGTGCCAAGGAAGTTCCTAACCACCATCCATACTAGCCTATAAAAAGACCCCCCATCCTTCCATTCAAACCATTCTTGGCAAGCAACAATTCTTCTTATCAAAAACCTATAGCCACCATACATCATATGCCCAAGAAAGGAGGAGAGAAGAAGGTTAAGGGAGTAACCTACTCGCTCCCTTGGTGCCTTCTTCCTCTTCTCTCTCCTTCCTTGTGCCACACCAAGGAGTAAGCTTCCATCTAGGGAGGACAGCTAGGTAGGAGGAAAGAAGGGTGGAGGACGTCCACCTTTGAGAGGAGCAACTCAAGGACCTAGAAGGAAGTCTTCTTCAAGTTTGGGAGCCACCATTCTTAGAGCGAAGGCTACCTCAGCTACTCGGGAGAACTTTCTGTCTTTTATTTTGTTGTATTTTAATTCATGTTAAGCATTCATCTACCTAGGTATTAACTAAGTGGAACCTCTACTTAGTTGAGCTCCCTAGGTACTTTGTAAACATTTCTTTTTAATGGCAAAGTGCCTTTCTTCATTCTTGAATTTTCAATTTCTAGTAGCAACTTTATTTATTTTAGTGCATCACATCTCTCTTTTAATTACCCTAAGTGCACTTACCTAAGGTGAGCTTAGAATAGAAGACTTCTCTTGTCACTTAGGTTCTAGTTGTTAAGCAAGTTTCTTTAGTGTAGTTCTATCTTCGCATTCGTATCCGGCTTATTTCCAAACATAAAAATTAAAAAAAATCAAAATACAAAAGGAGAAGTGTTGATTTGAGAGGCGAGAGAGAGAATCACTTATTTGACTAACAAATTGGCCTCCTTGGACAACCCTAGATACCACCACTATCTAGGAATATAAATTTAAAAGCTGATCGGGTTTGCGCGTTGCAATGACATTAAAATCCTCATTTATAAAATCGTGCAAATCTCACATCAAACATTTCATAAGTTGTTATGAACCAATCTTATAAAAAGCAAATAAGATTAGATCCCAACCCTTGGATGGAGATCCAAAGGTTCCCATCATATTAGGTTTAGTTTTGGAACCCTATAAATATATACTTAAATCTACACGGAAATCGTAATTGATCTCTTTGATCTCTTAATTGAGTGTAGCCACCATCAATAGAGAAAGAAGAAGTTGTAGCCTTCTTCTCCTTCTTCCCATTGCCATGCATTAGAAGCAAGGAGTCAACCAATAGGATCAAGGGTCATCCACCATCTTCTTGGAGAGAATGAAGGGGATGATCACTCTTCTCCATAGCTAACACCCTCCTCCTCTTTCCTGCACAAGAGCAGCATCCAGGAGTCACCCTGGACGACCTTTCAATGCATGTTCTTGTGGATTAGATCCATAGAGGGCAAGGTTTCAAATTGGTCTTCTTCTTAGTTATTAGACGTCGACCAAAGATGATGTTGGACAACCTACTAGTGCTATGCCTTGTGGATTTGATCCACAAGGCATAGTTCTTGGTGGATTTGAGGGGAAGGTCGCCTCCCGATTTGCGAAGGTGTTCTTGGGGTGCGAAGAGTTTGCATCGTACATAGAGAATCAAATCTTTTTTGGTGTGAAGGGTTTCATCCTCCTGCCGAGAAGGAAGGAGTCCTTATAAGTGAGACTTATTGTAGGAGGCACAACATGTGGGGGTGCCGTGCTACGTTACTCACAAGTATAATCTCTTGTGGGGATTTCAGAACGGGGAGATACTGGATCTCCCCATGTGGTTCCAGTTACATGGGCTATTGTTTATGTTTGTCGACTACTATTCTTCGGGTTTCCAGGTATCAATCATAGTAGTCGATTCGATGAAATGTTTTAAAGCCTACGTTTTCACACTTCCGCAATACCATGGGAATCAATGATTAAATTGTTCAAGTCCCCTTACCCCCTCGATTGTTGAGTGGGTTCAAGACCATATTTCCCAATAGGGCCTCTGCCACCTCCTCCCCATGTCCTTACGCGTGCGCTCAAGAGAGAGAGAGAGAGAGAGAGAGAGCTCCGCAATAATCGACACTCCTTGTGCCCTCCTGTGTACGTGAGGCCTTGGCGCTACTGCTTCCTTCCTCCTCTTGACGCACTCACACGAGTGTGCACGAGAGAGAGTGTGAGAGAGAAGCTGACATCCTTGCCCTTTCCTCAGCCTTGCAGCATTTTCTCCTTCTCGACAACTCCATTGTAGATGAAACGCTCCCACTATCATTGCCTCCCCCCATGCATGCAGTAGCCTTGCCCTGAAGTAGCTCCACCTTCTTGTTGTTAGTCCCTCTCCCCTCCTCTCCTTACGCCATCCTCTCACCGGTGACCTCACTGGATGCCTTGTGGGTTGTTGAGGATCTCCAGAGCCGAGGAGAAGGTGCCCCTATTGGGTTTCCTCTTCGCATTCCTCCATTTTTATTTCCCCCTCTTTTAGATCTTGACCTTAGCAATGGGGTTGTTCCCCTAATGTGGCAGTTGTAGGGGACGTTAGCGCACCGCCATGTTAATTACCACCAAAACCTCGTAGGAATAATTGTGCAAAAGGCGATCTGAGGACTTGAGGTAGGGAAATCCTTTCCCTGGTGCTATTTCTTTAATTTCTATAACATGGATGATGAAAAATCCTTGTTTAGAATACACATAAAAGGCCCAAGTTGGGTAAAGTCGAGTTCTTAGAAACTTGAAAATATATGAGATTAGGTCTAACCAAGGCACTTACAATGGATATCTACTACCACACATGTGATGCGGGTTTGTGTTCCATACGCGTGTGTGTGCATGCAAGAGAATTGAGGGGATGCACATGTGCAACCCCAACTGCTCATAATGCAAATTGCCATGTTTTTTCCCACTAAATGATAGTTTTTCGAGCTACAAATGATTTCAATTTCTATGATTTTCTCGCATTCCACTTGTTTCTCCATCTTTTGAGTCTTTGAAACTATTTTGTCAACATTTTGAATGGCTAGATTTATTTTGAATTATTATTAAAGTAGTAATTCAAGTTGCAAAGAAAAATGAGATTGTTTGTGTGATTTTGTCAAGTTTCATTTGAATCTTAAATGGTTGTAATGCTTGTTGTTGGTTTTCAAAAGCATTCATGATTATGTTGTTTACGTGTGGAAATCTAGTAGGTTTTTCTGGCATGGCAATGCTAAACAAAAACCTTGGATTTCATGAGATTTTACAGCCACGTGCACATGCGAGTGCCAGTGAGGAAGCATTAAATTGTCCCCTAGAAGGTTCGTGTGGCCCATGATGCACACTCAAACGCACATAGGACGCAATCACATTGCCTATCCACCAAAGGGGGGTGGCTCGGACAAGGAAATGGATCCAAGTGCACGGGAAGCAGGATGTGACCCCACCTTGACCCTCGCGACTCAGAAGGGCATGACTCTTGCCTTAGCAGGTTGATCTGTCATGCTTGATTAACCCAAGTGCGAGATCGCAAACAGAAATCGATTGTAATTGGGAGTAGATACTAGTAGGCCCAGAAGTTTATGGATAGGATACTAAGACTTAGAATGACTACGTGCCAACTCCTCAAGGAAAAGGGTCCCGGATCCTGACAGGGTCCACAATTGGGGGTGACAAGGGAGAAATTAGAGTAAATTCCAATGTTGATTTCTGAAATGCTCAAAAAGAATACCAGAAAGTAGAGGATGGCTTATCAGTAGGATAAACTCAAATCAATCTTCTAAAGTCTAAGAATTACTCATAACAGGGATCGAGATTGTTCACGTGTGTTAAGTGTCTCCACGCGAGGTGATATTAAGGTTTGCTAGCCTGATAATTCTATGTTATGAGGTACAACAGGTGACTCCTAAGGATGGCTTCTAGGTAGAGGAGTCTCTCTGAGGCACAAGAAAAGATTTCTCTCACCACAAGCCACTCAGGTTGATAGCAAGAGTACCCTAATTACAAGGTGATGATTCTTGACATTTAAACATTAAGAAACCTGCTACTAGTTGTTAGTAGCTATTAATTACTAGACTAGGTGGTGACCAAGGACTCCAAGTAGGAGTCATTAGCAGCAAGCATTGTTTCCCATCAGCCTGAGTAGAAAAGCCTTCTTAGAGCATCGTTTGGAAATTAAAATTAATCGTGAAATGGTGGTAATGATAAAATTGTCGTTGCAGTTGCGAAAACACGTCGTTTGTAATTTATAAACCATATCAGAAAAGTATGAGTATAGAATCGAGAGTACGGGTCATCTCACAATAAGGCAATGATGTTTATGAGTCTGCTGACCTAACTAAGCCACTGGTGATTTTTTTGGCATTTTTGAATTATTTTTCTAATTTCTTTTGGATTTTTGAATAAGGCTTGGGATAATCTGATAAAACTAACTCCTAACCAATGACTCTATTGAACCTTAGACCTAAGACCATCATAAAAGCTCACCAATTTAATGAGGGATTATAGGTTTCAATAGAGAACTACTGCAACTTGTTTCACGTAATTTGGATGAGTATAAAATTCAAGAAAATTCAGGGAAGTCTGAAAATATTTGCTTTGAAAATCAGATTGACCCCCTATCGGTGCATGAATTTCTTAAAATAAAATATCAGGATTTACATTTTGAAATTTGGTACAGTAAAAGTAGACTTCAATCCCAATAAGTATCCAAAATTTGGTGATTTTTTTACTACTACATCGCACAAAAGAAATTTTTCAAATAGGACTCAGACTCTGAAAATAATGCAAACTTCTAAACTAAGATCCTAAGGACTCTTTTTTTAGTATTTTTGGGATTTTGAAATTTTTTTGATATTTTTCTGTAATAAAGAAAGCAAGTAGAGACATAATAGAGAGATAAGAAAACACAATAAATATTATTGCAACTCAAATCAAATGTCTACACTAATCAAGAAAGTAAAATAAGCAAATACAGGTAAAAGTCGACGAGAAGGAATCAATTCAAGATGTCAAGAAGTTCAGGAGGAGCCTTAGAGAAGTCGCGACGGTGGTGGAGATATCAACCTTAATCTTCGAGGTGCGAGGGAGATGCAGGAGAAGTCGAAGAAGTTCGAAGAAGCGCGAAGAAAAACTTGGAGTAGTAGACGAAGAAGAAGAACTATGAAGGTTGAGGAATGCTTCTAAGGGAACACCTACGGGAAGTAGGGAATCTAAGGAAGCTAAGAGACTTAACTAGAGGGTAGAGAGGGTTGGGTATGGAGTAAAAGAAGGAAGTAGGAGAAGGCTAGGGTTCTGCCTAAGGAAGAAGAAGAACTAAGGAGACTTAATGGAACCTAAAGCAACTAAGGGATCCTAACAACAATTAAGGAGGCTAAGGGGACTAAGGAGACTAAATAGGAAATCTAAGGGAAGGGAAGAAGAAGAAAACCTAGAGAGGATGGTTAGATGGTGGTGGATATGAAGGAACGGGGTATTTATAGAGGGTATGGCAACAACCTTTTAGGGTTTCCCTAAATTGTCTTGAATTTTAGGCATCTTTATGTTCCAAATTTTAAATTGTACATAGAAGAGAAGTTGTATTCCTTGAAATCAATTTTTAAATTCAACTTGAATAACTAAATTTGGATTTAAAATGAAAAAGTTACAACCAAAATACTAAATGTGTGGTAGGCTATCATGAATTTCGGGATTAATATTAGGATTAAGATCTTGATTAGTTAAAATCATAGGAGGAAGGATATGAAAACTTCTTGGAAGTGAATAGCATAACGTCCCAAATCTGAATTTCTGAGTTATTTCAGACTAAGCGTGTCAAGACAAACCCGTCAACACTTTTCGTATGCAAATCAAAGCCTGTACAAATTTAAAATGCGTAATTAGATTGAAAAACCTTCATATTTTTCATTTTTGTAGTTTAAACCTCGGATCGACGATCCGAAAGTACTATTAACTTTCTGATGTCACGAGGATTTCTACGATATTCTGTGAGGCAATCAGACCTCGAATGCGCGAAACATGTGTGAACTGCAGGCAAAATCGCGTGCGATCCACCTTGGGAATCATATGTTGCAAACAATCTGCATTTGGAAATCCATGAATTTTGTTGGATTCCTTGTCTCTAACGATTTCGATCGTATGTGTTTCATGAAAATCAAAATCCGTTTGATCATGTTATGAAAGTGCACGAAGTTATCAAATAAAAAATATACTATTCCTAATTCTAATCCTTCCTGAGCATCTATTATTAGGTTTTCCTAAATCGAAAATCGTATGTGAATTTAGAAGCTACGTAACATGTCTTTTATAAAATATATAGATATACATATACATTTTTTTTTAATCCTAAACTCCACCGCCTCTCCCTCCTCTCCCCTACTTTATAAAACCCAAACCTCCCCTCCTGAGTTCCCGCACGCATGAATTGAAAAGAAAGAAAGAGAGTGAGGGAGAGGGGATCGAACAGGAGAGATCGAGAGAAAGGGAAAGAGAGGGAGAAAGAAAGAGATAGAACGGAAGAGAGAAAGAGAAAGGGAGAGAAAGACTCAAGAGAAAGACTCAGAGAAAGAAACCGACAGAGAGAGGGAACGTGAAAGTGACAATGAGTGCGAGGAAGAAGAAGGGGAGGAGGAAGACGAACGAGAAGAGAGAGGAGAGGGACGCTAGCGAGGTGCTCGCCGGAGGGTTAGCAGGGCACCAGTGATGGATCGGAAAGGTCGTCGTGGCAGGGGAAGGACCATCCAGTCGAGAGGAGGCGGTCGTGGTTGTGGTGTTGCACCACGTGAACAGTACCTACAGGAAGAGAATGAAGTTATAGGAAGGAAGGAGGAGGATGGCACTGCTGTTGGGCCTCTGGCGTTCGGCGAAGGGGTTCGACGAGGTCGCCGGACATGGCCGGCGTCGGGGTGTGCAAAGACGACGTGCTGCATAGGCAGCCATGGCGTCGTGACATGAGAGAGAAGGAGAAGGATGGGCCCGTTGAAGGGCTTCCAGCGTCGGATGGCGGACCACCGAAGTCGCCGGACGTGGCCGGCATTGGAGTGGATAAGGACGACGGGCTGCTCAAAGGTGTCCATGGTGGTGCGAATGTGAGGGAGGAGATCGAGCGGACGAAGAGGATGCACGAAAAAGATGGAGGAAGAAGGAGAAAAGGTTGAAGGGTCAGACAAATTACATTTGTAAAATAAAATTTTTTAATATTTCATTTTGATCCTTGTGAATTTTTTTTAGTTACTAAACATCTGACGATTAGGATTGTTTTGCACAGATTGAGGGCCTCTGAGATCGGAATCAGGTGATCCAAGACTCGATCATGGGGTTCTCGAGAGTACCGGACGCATCCGTACGGTTGGATCAGGTATTTTCTCTCTAATTTTCAAGGCGTAGTTTTGGGAGACACGTGTGGTATTTAGAATCTCTGACCTATTTACGTAGAGTTGTCGTGACCCCCGACAACATTAGGTAGAGTAGTCTCTCTCCTCTCCCATACAGTTTATCTACATGGTGATTTCCTTCGTGTATTACACTATTTAGTGTGCGTTCTTACCTTTTGCTGAGATCGGACCTGTTTACGCATTCTTGTTGCTCTGGATACTGGAATATTATATATAAATGATAAAAATCAAGTAATTGACTTGGAATGTGAATAACCAATATAATATTGTTAAATGACGGATTGAAAGGAGTTAACGACAGATTATTTGATAATTTTCTTAAAATGAATTATAAAGTAATAAAGCACTGTTAGATATGGCTTTAGCATCGCATTTACAAAAGAAACTCTATTTTAAATAAAGTTGTTATCATCAGGATGGTTAAATAATGATTTGATTGGATCCACGATCAGAAATTGGAAATTTCCTGGAAATTGATAAGTTGAAGGATAGTGTGAATATTAGTTAATTCTGGAATTGGTAAGGGCTCAGGGTTTGGAAGTTCTTTTGGCTGGTGGGTGGGTCATTGGCTGTCTATGGCTCAACGTACATAGCATGTGTACGTGTTCACACCATACCATGTAGCCGCCACCCCTTTCTGCAATAACCCTAGGGTGACGGAATGTGGTGACTCGATGGATACAAGTAGCCCTCTCAACCAGGAGGGTGGCTTATATCGATTTTGCACCACAGGAAGTTACACAAAATCGTCTCGTGCCCTGAGACATCGATTGATAATTTGTAAACTATAATAAATTGGGCTTCCAATGTACGAAATGGAACTGGATAGTGAGATGTCTAATAGATAAATCGATCAAAGCTATAGTATCCATTTTCTCTTGTGCTTGGTTACTATTGCACTTTGCTGCTGTTATTTCTTCTCTACTTAGCTTTTACTGATGTGTTTTTGGGTTCCGTACTTACGTATACCTGGTAGTGCGTGAGGAGGTTTCAATTGTACATCTCCTTAGACATATACTACGATAAATCTTCCGATTGGTATTCAATTTTTACTCCTTTAAATTTTGCAATATGAACTGTTTGTTGGCTATGTTTATATTTTATGATTATGTGTTGGGTGACTGCGATCTTGTGGGAGGGTTGTGCTGGTTGTTAGCACACGGCGACTCAGGTTTCATCAATTGACGGGACTCGGGTCGTCACAAATAGTGTTTGGGAAGTGATTATAATAGACATCCAAGGGTGATGGAGGGAGTCTAAGAGGCTACTAGAATGTAGGTTTCAATCACCTCCTAATTGTGTTCACACTGATCTTGATTTGTAGCAAATTAAGGAGGTGATTGGCACCTAATTTAAAGTGATTAATTGCCACATTTAATTAATTATTCTAAAGAATATTTGATACAATTTTAGGTGTAGAAAAATCATGTGGCACATGAATAACGTGGTGCCCTTAAAGATCAGTTTCGATTTGTGTGCGTGCACAACCAATGATTTTCAAACAAGGTTAGTTGATGATTTGTCTTTTAGGGTTCAACAATTTTTAGTAGCTTTTAGGGTTTAACTTTAGGTTTATTCAATCAAAGTTCAATTGGTACACCAGGTTTTGAAAGCACAAGTGAAGATGTCTTCCTTTAAAACTTAAAAGATTATGGAGTACCTGGTTGATTTCTAAAAGTTGAATCTTAAGGGGCAGCTACTCAATGTATCAATTTTATCTTAAGTGGTGCAGCTCAAATGATGATAACGTCATCATCAGCTATATCTAACTTTAATTAGTCATAATTCATTGATAATGCTACTACATAACCGCCAGAAGATTGTAATTCACTGCACATCCTTCCTGAGAGATAAACATGAAAACAGAGGTAAAATTGTAGTTTTAACATAATATCCTAAATGCAGAGTAATTAACGAATTTCCCAGGAGTTAATTAAAGGTCAAATGGTCATAAATGACTAATAAGTGGGTTCATGCAGAACGAAATGAGTTTTCACGCATTTTGAGAATTATTGGACATCTGAAACCCTAAAAATCGACCAGCTTAAATAACTGAGGTTCTGGTCAGCATAAAATTCACCTAAACTTTCTAAAAAATATAGAAAAATATTCTTTAAGGTTTGGTACCTTTCATTTGACCATTGGAACCATTTTGACTTAAAATAGAGTCTTAGATAAACAGTTGCCCTAATTTAAGTTTCTGTACAAATTACCCAGCCAAACTTAATCAAAACCTAAATCCAACTTCACCATCAAGTTCCTTAGGTCCAAATTAGGTTTGTATCAAAATTTGGATCCAATCAGAGATCACCTTGACCTAGTTTACATTTCAGTCCTGTCTAACTCTTTTCTCTCACACATATGCCCCTAACTTTTGAAATTCTTGCAAATATGCCCCTAACTTCATCATTTTATTCACCAATAGGTCCCCACCTCCTTTAACTCCTAAACCCACTTCACTTGCGACCTTCAATCAGGGATTACTCCCTGATTTCATGGCTAAACTATTCCAAATTTGGAAAGAAGAATCATGAAGGATTTCCCTACAATCTGAGCCACATCTTGAGCTCCAATTCCTACTCAATTCCTCATGCGAATCCTTTGAAATTTAGGGTTTCCTTGTGCGTGAAGCTTCCAAGCTTGGAATTCTCACCTAAGCCCTATAAAAGGACCCAAGTCGCAAGGCCGTGCTCTTTAGCAAGGTTTGGGGCCAAAAACTTCTTCCGAACCCTACCTTCGGCCCCTCTCCAACCAAGCTCTGGCGGTCCTCCATCCCCTTCTTCCTAGGGGTAGCCAACGACCAAATTGGCTTGCCCATCCTCTTTCTCATCTTCCTCCGTGCCTCGTCAGTCAAAACGAGGGGAGTCTTCCCTGTTCTTCGCCGCCGTCCCTCTCACGGAGACTTCATCTTCCATGGTGAAGGCCTGCCAAAGTTGGTGTCAATCCTACGCCCTTCAACCGTTAGAGTAGGTTAATTAGGTTTATTTAGATCCTTAAGTTAATTCCCCATACTCAAAAATCCAAAAACAACCTCGACGCACACGTATGCTGTCATCTTCTCCACCTTCGGCCACCCTCCAGCGAGGTCTTCCACATGCTCTGCCACTCCAAACACCTCGCCAACACTCCCTCAAGCTCCACCTCATCCACCCACACAAAACCCACATATGTATTTCACCGTCCACGCTCCCACGACCACCGTCGAACAACCCATCCTTCGCTCACCTTTTATGCCACCGACCGACCACCTCAAGCCCTAATTCTCCATGCAAACAACACGATCACCTTCGCCATCACCTAACGATCCTCCTTAAGTGTTTTAACATGGCTGAGAGGCCGTTCTTGTGATTTCAGGTATCTTGCCGTTCTCCACCGCCACTGCCATCAACACCAACATTGTTCTTAGAGCTCTAGGTCACGTTCACCCCAGGTCACATCTCGAGGTGATGCGGAATCAGTCCAATACCATTCCTAGGTCCTTGATTGGGGATGCCAACCTCAGCAATTATGCCAATTGAAGGATGCCTTCACTGCAGTAGCACGTGAAGACAAGGGCACTGGTTTAGTCCCACATCGGTGGGAGAAGAGCTACTGAGCACGCATATATTATTTTTCTGCATATGCTCTATTGTCTCAAGACACACGGGGTGAGGTCCCTTACTTGCACACCCGACTTGCCTAGACCTATCACTTCTCGCTCATCACCACCCCCGGTGAGTTTGGACCCTGTTACGAATACTCGCATACTCGATTAAGATTAGATATCTACGAGAAGAGGAGAGGAGGAAACGAAAGAGAGAGAGCGGGGGAGGGGTGGGTTTTGCTTCTGGAGGATTTGAGCGACACTGAGTCGCTAGGGAGGAAAGAAGAGAAGAGGAGAAGAGCAGTGCTTAAGAGAAGAAGAAAGAAGGAGAAGACCTAAAGAAGAGAGAAGAAGAAGCTAAAGGCAGAGGTTTAAGAAGAAGACTTGAAGAGAAAAGAAGAAGGCAAAAGAGGAAGGAGAGAAGAAGAAGAAACTAAGAAGAACAGTAGAAGAAGAGCATTGTAGCAAGCCTTGGTTAAGTCGTCTGATTCTTAGATCAGATGTCTGAGTAATATTCATTTATTTGACATTATTAAGTAATTGATATAGATGTGCTTAGGCTAATAATTGGTGATCTAAATCACCATTATTTTGTTCTAGGTATCTTTTTGTCTCTAGATACATTGATCTTCATTGAATATTTAATGTGATTGATTAATATTCATTGAATATCTTTATAGTGCTTCATGTTGATGCTAGAGCACCACGATCATTTATTTTGATGATAACAAAACATGTATTATTTAACATTTGCACTTGAAGTCTTAGATTTTAGGTTAATTGCAAATGGAGACGTGTTTAGATAGAGTTCGGGCTCGTATCATGGCGGATTGGAGAAGCTTAACCAAGGAGGAGGAGCTTCGCGAGGAGCGAAAGCCTGAAGAAGGAAGGAGATGAAGACTATGATGGATTTCCCTTCTTGTTCATTGTAATCTGTCTTTATTTCTTTTGTTGCTCTTTATCTTTCTTAGATTACTTGTTAAAGAGCCTCAAAGAACCCTTAAAATAGTCCTAGGAACACTTGCACAACCCTACGATACTTTGGTTTTCTGTAGAAAACTTAGAAAATCAAAATAGGGTTCCGACAGCCTGATCAGTCATCCAATCTGGAAATCAGACATCTGATCTTGACTTTTAAGATGTCTAACCGTTGACTCAGACGTCCAAGAACTTAAGCTGGACTTAGTTGGTTCTGTCTGTTGAAATCAAGTGTCCAGACCTTAGTTTAAACGTCTTAGAAGACGTTTGATGGTTGTGCCAGACGTCCAATTAGTAGAACATTGGCTAACAAGGTAAACATTGAGGAAAATAATCATTAGGCTTCTTTCAGATGTTCGTAGAGGACCTCAGACGTCTTATTTGTGACCGTTAAGCCTCGTTGTGAGCCAAAATCACATTTGTCAGATTATTCTAGCTGTTAACCTATCTTGGGAATCCATTCCCGTAGTACAATAGGTTTCCAGACATTCAGACCTAGTGCCAGACGTCTTGTATGTCATCTGATAGCCTTACACTAGAACCCTATTTAGGTTTAAACAAAGCCAAGAAGGAAACCCGCCTAGAATCAGACGTCTTAAACTAGTTTTCTAGACGTCTAATGCTTGGACCAGATGTTTGATAACCCTGTCAAAATCATAAGTGATTCTGATTACGACCTGTTTTGCCTTAGGTTCAACCCCAATAATTATGGAAGCCTTCTAAGGCCTTCCAAAGCCTTCCTAGGCCCTCCTTGCAAACACACACCCAAGCAACACATTTCCACATCTTTTGTATCGAAAGAAGAAGATCATCTAGAAATGTTGCTCTCCAAACCCTTGTCCACACTCTTGAGAGCTTCAGCTTCGGTGCACTCCTGCTCTCCCTCCGTGATTACGAGAGCGACCAGGTGCCATTGCGTGGTTCACGCACCCGCATCGTCACACCGACGCACTCCCATCAAAGGGAAGTTTCTAAACACCTATAGTAGATAGGCTTAAGTTTTGTGGCTCTATAGGTGCTATGACCCGGTTGCCGAATCCCTACAGAATACGAGATTGGACCAACTCGACTGATCCCAAGACCCAGTCGTCCAACGAGCAAGTAACCAAAAAGCAGTAAAATAAACCACATTCACCATGCAAGCAACTAACAGAAACAAAAGTACAGCAGTAAAGAAGTAAATTACTACAGTACACACCACCACAACAGTAGAGAATTTAAACAGGTACAGGAATAAAGTTTACAATAAAAGAGTACAGAAGTGTAACAAAAATACTCACTACAACGGAAACGGGGTACAACAGAAAGGTACAACTACTAGGCTCTACTGGGCCCAACACCCTCTGCAGCCGCAGGCTCTAGCTGCTCAACACTTGGACCTGAAAAGGGTTATGAGTACACGAAATCAGTGAACGCTGAGTAGAGTGGCAACCAGCTAACTTAAAACAGTAAAGGTGGACATGTAGCTGTTGTTTTCAATTTCTTTCTTTATTTAACTAATTATCCTTTCTTTCATCACTTGGTTTATTTATCAGGTCTTTTTCTTGATCTCGAATGTTCCTCGTGGGAACAATCTTGATTGCAGTCTTTTTCGAAGAGTAGAAGTAGCACGTAGTGCTCTCCTAGCCGAGAGAGTCCCCCATGGTGGTCTTACACTCAGTCAACCACCCTAAGGTCACTGACAGACGTAACAGTGACTACGGCACACGCAATAAACGCACAGGTAGCTACCCTGCACTGGCACGCAGTCAGTCGTTTCCGTTAACGGGTGCACCCAAAGCACAGCACGGAACCAGTATAGGGCATAGCCCTCTCAGTAACAGGGGTCTTGCCCCTAATAACTAAACAGGAGTCTCACCCCTCCATAGTCTACGCACCCTCACCTGACTACCCTGGTTTGCCCAGTGGGCTTAACAAGTTGGTGTAGGGTGGCTAGCTGAACCCTAGGCCCCGTGGGGTGGCTAACTCTCTCCCTACACTAGTAGCTCTCCCCGGTACTGTGTACACGACGGCCAAAAAGTCGGTACAGAGTGGCCAATCCTAACCTCGGGTCCCAACCCTAGGGCAGCTAGCTCCGCTCTACACTAAGAAGGGGGAAACAGTCGCTCTCCTTGGTACTCTGTACACAAGGGTCAGCTCACTTCCCCATTCACATTTCCTGTTCCATTCCATTTATTTCCAGGAGCTCTACTCCTAATTCCCTGTAGGGTTCATGCTCATGTTTCTCAGGCCAAGCCATACTAGGTTTCATCATTTCAGGTTTATTCGCAGGTAGATCGTGTTTCCAACATTCAATCTTTTATTTCCAAATCATATACAGGCAGCTCGTATTTAATTTCAAACAACAGGAGAATACATGCAATAGTTGCTAACAACAGTACTTTATATTTCACAAGCAGCTGTTATCCAATTACAGGCAATTGTTATTATTTTATTTACTCATCTAAGACCGCAATTCATGCATTCAATACAATTATTCAAGTTTTTCTAGTCCTAGGATTCATACCATACCCTAGGATCTAACATTCAATCTAGTATTTCTAGTCCTATGATTCATGCCATCCCCTAGGATCTAACATTCATTCCAGATATGCATTCATGTTTATAATTAATTTAGGGGAAGCCACTCTACTAGCAAAACCAGGAGTAATGGGAGCTTGATCGGCAAGTCTACGTGCCTCCGCAACCCCCAAATCCGCAACGGAACGAGATCCTAACACAAGGATCAACCATAAGAAGCCACTCAGAACATGATAAAAGTATTCCAACAAGTAGAGGAACTTATACAAAGAAGAACGGAATCTTAATTGCGGAAATCGGACCTCAAACGGACCCTAAACGGGTCAAAAACAGCAATCCTGATTCAAATCAGACATTTGGAACACCTTCCAGACGTCTTAAAAGAAGTCCAAAACCATACCTCACTCTGTGCTATTCCTCAGACGTTTAAGGATTCTGCTGAACCGTCTGGACCTATTCCAGACGTCCGACCACCTCTCCGGACATCTGGAGATGCTCTCCGTCGTCTGGTGCCTTGCCCAGATGTCTGAACTGCGTGGGAGGACGTGTCCCGCGCCTTCCCGAAGCGAATCCTGCACGCTCAACGCAAATCTTCTCAATACGACATGTAACAGTGCCTCGGCGGAACAACCTTCATGGCCGTATCCGTAAAGGGAGGTGCAGGTCACGGGATTTACCTCTCAGTCATCTGGAGCCTCCTCCATACGTCATCTACGTCATCTGGATGTAGATCCAGATGTTTGATTCTGGGAAAATCCCATAACCAAAAGCTGCCTTCGTCTTCTTCATGCCGCGCGCGACCGCGCCTCACTCGCTCGCCCACTGCTCTGGCTATAGCAGCGTCGAGGAGAACCTCCCTAGCGCACCTCTCCGCCTTGCGCATGCCCAACCGGCCGTTAGCTTCTCCAGCGAGCTCACGCGCTCTCCTCTCTTTCCCCCTCACTACTCCTCTCCGCTACTTCGCTCGCTGCACTCGCTTTCGCTGGAGGAAGGAGAAGGTGGCTGGAAGTGGGGTGGTGAACGAGGGAGAGGAGGGGGGTTTAAGTAGGCTCGGGGTAGGGTTTTGTCGGTGAGAGGGGAGAGAAGAAATGCAGCTGCGTACAGTCTGCGCGCGGCACGCACGCAGACTCGAGGACGTGCACAAAAGATTTGATTTCCAGACGTCTGGGAAAGCGTCCAGACGTCTGACCAGACATCTGACTCAAGTCCCAGACATCTTAAAGGGCTTTAGTAGCATGGGTCTTAACAATAGGACTGTTGTACTTTATTGTCTTTGGTTGGGTATTCGCTTTGCGAATTCCCATCTCCATCGAGAGACTAACACTCCTCGTGAAGAGGAGGGATTTGAGGCACACTACCCTCATTCAAAGTAGTGTTGTTGCATTGAGGTTCAGTCACCCTCATTTAAGTGACTGGGTCAGTGGATTTGATTGACTAGGTCGATCGGAAAATCCTAAGTCGAGAGACTTAGGTGGTGATTTTCACCCTATTTGGGTTTCCACCTAAAAGTACTTGTGTCTATTGTGTAATTGCTTATTTTTGTGAGATTGTTTATTTTAATTCCGCATTTTATACTTCACGCCTATCTCACTCCCCTCCCGTAGGGATTTACACTTCATTTATTGTGCTCATTTTTATTTTAATTGAGTTTAGCGTGTGAATTCCTATTTGCTCTATGTGTTCGACCTCAGACTTTATTTAGATATTCGAGTTATAAATTTCATTTGTTGAAGAGCTATTTAGGAGACTTTACTACAACGAGACACATTTAAACTCCTGAAAAACCTATTCAACACCGAACAACTCAATCAATTGGCCTCTTGCACTACTTGATTAGGGCACATAAGTTGATTAGTCTAATCAGATTTCTACTCACTTATGTGTATTTGGTTACAGTGTACCAGGCACACAGGTCAAATCTTGGCTAAGTGGTAGTATCAAGAAGTGTGCGCCTTAGTGTGTGGGTGTTTAAGGTGTATGAGTTTGAGTAAATCCCATAATCAGATTATTTTTTTTGATGTGGGGGTGAGGTGAGTGGAAGTGGCAAACAAACATCCATTTTCTACCCTAGGATTTGTGTGAACTCCTAGGTTGATTTGGGTATTAGTTATTTATGTGATGGAATGAAATCTACGAGGTAGGTGTGAGGTAAACTTACAGACCTTTCAACATCACTTTACTGCAATCTTACAGCTCTGGCTCGCCTCAAAAGAGTACCTGCATTCACAGTAAGAAAAGAGAAAAGTGAGGTAAAAGATAAGTAAGGCGGAAAACGCGGGAAATTAAAGAACATTGCCTCCCTGGTAACAGCGCCAAAATGGTTAGCGAGATTTCATACGCTAAAAGAATGAGTTAGAAACCCGTCATTGTAGTTGCGTAAAAATCACTATCAAATAAAATTTATAACCTAAACTCTAGTGAGTCCCGAGTCGAACACAGGAGGTGAACGTTTGCTTAAAAATTACATTTGGAATTATTTTTGGAAAGCAGATTAGTTGGTTGAAATTAATATACGCTAGCTGTTCTACTTAAAGAATAAATAATAAAAAGAGAGAGAATAATACAGAGAAAAAGAGAGAGAGAGAGTAAGTGAACCAATATTTCATAACCATATAAGCATGTTCATTACAACTAATTTCTGCAACTAAAAAGCTAGAAATCTACACTAGAAAGTGATAAAAAGAGAGGGATGCGAAAATCCTCCTCGATGGCTGCTTAGAGGATGAGCCACGTTAACGAAGTGCTAGGAAGAGGGTGGTGAGATGCTGGACAAAAGAGCACGGAGCTGGAGGATGAAGGACGGAGTAGGGCTTTGTCACAGCGGGATCCTCATGCAACCACGTCACCCGGCCGCTCACCTTTAGCCGCTCGCACGCCTCATCGCGCTTAAGTGCTATTAGTCGTTCGATTGCACGATCGGATGGTTGAGATTGCACCGTGTCACTTTGCCTTCACATGTTATGCATGCCTGCGTGCAATGGCTCGTATGATTGTGCATCATCGTGCGCAACTCCATCTACCGAACATAAGCGCGCCACGTTCGTCCTCCATCGTCGCTCGATCTCGATCGAGTGGCTGAGTTTCAATTGCGTGTGCCCGCTACTGGATTCACCCCCTCGTCGTGGCTCAATCGCACATCGTCTCTTCACGAACGCAGCACGCAACTACTGCGGCATAGTCCTCTCTTTGTCACGTTTTGCGTTTAACGCTCACACACCCTTGGCCGTTGGATGAAGATCCAACGGTTGAGGATGTGCGAGCTTTGTCTTCAGTGAGAGGTAAGGCGCATCTCCGTCATTGGATTGATGATCCAACAGCTGGAATTGATCGTGCAGGTGAAGAAGGGTGCTGCGACCAGTGTTAGGCAGCTGTGATGGGGTCACGTGGCGCCATCATGGCCGTCCATCTTCTTTGCTTTGTAGGTGGTGCCATGGTTATCGGATTGAACCAATTTTCGTGTCGTTGGGTTGCGATCGTCGATCCGAACACATCCGTGCGGTTAGATTTGTCATCTAAAGTATGATTTTATACCCCCCTTGGTCATTGACCTATGATCTTTCTCGTATTATATTTGATGCTACGGAAATCCAATTGGGGCAATCTCAGATGCGTTGAACTTCAATTGTCGCCCTAATCAAATTTGTACGATTGGATCTTCAATCTGAGGCCCCTAAATGATATCGCCCTATTCCCTAGCCGCAAAATGTGTAAAGTAACCTAAAATTTATACAAACTGATCTAAATGTAGAATGATGTATACTATGTAATATTTATAATATTTAATGCAATTATATACTTAAGAGTATATATAAATAGACAATTTATTTGACATAGATATGCCTACCTCAAGCCTAAATAAGTAGACATTGAATAAGTAGGCTTAAATAATATAATCTTAACTTCTATCATATATGTATGAAGTTATTTATAATATATCCTAATTCTAACGAACCTCATGCCCTAGTCTATCCAACATTCTCGACTAAAATCATTCGCTACCTTTTGGACCTCTTACATTTATTTTTACTTTCTTTACCACCTGAATGTAGGTAATAATTAATTAGTGCTATTATACAACGAGGCAATGCTTAAGTGACATAAGTGCAAATATAAAGTTTACAATAACATTCGTATAATTTTAAATATTTTCGGTAACATTTACAAAAAAAAATCACTTTATTTATTAATTTCGTTCATTTGTTTGTTTCTTACGGAACGTTACAAGCTCTTCTATTATGTATGTATAGATAGATGTGACCTTAGCAAACATCCACTTACCATTGATGTGCATATTTTAATTCTCTAATGGCCTTCGTTAGTTTTTCTTCCTCGTGTTTCTTCTGATTTCTTCCATCCTTCTACTTCTTTTCTTACACTCAAGAAACCACCCGGCCCACGTTTTACTTCTGCTAAGCTTTTTATTTTTTCCCACCCACCCGAAGAATAGATCCTTTGATCATTCATTTGATGATTCAATAATACGTTGTTTTCCACCTCAGTTCTTCTCCGTTTCCACTTTGCCGTCTCCATTCAAAGAGTTCACTAAAATTTGGCAAACGGAATAAGTGTTATATTATAAATAATAAATACTTTTAATTAATATATTTAGTTGAAGTTGATATATTTTAATATGTAATGATATTGATATAATGCAATTATATTATTTGATGATGATGTTAATTGAAGTGACCTTTTCTCCTCAATTCTCTCGGTCAATTCCATCGGCTACTGTGCCACAATTCATAGGATATTTTCTCCTTAATTCCACCATCAAATGTAGGAATATCAATTTAATATTCTCCTATCAAAATCAGACCTAACCTAACATAGATTTTTCTATCCCATTTAATAAATGGATGAGTATGTGTTTTAAAATCATCCCTTGTTAGATTTAGGTTCGAATATGTGAAAGGATATATCCAAATCTTTATACCCAATTAGGTATAATATCTATTTTTTTTAATTTTATTCGGCAACATATTTTTCTTTTAAAAATAACTCACCATATTTACTCACTAGATCATCGCTTTTATAATATGAAAAAACATCTTTTATGTAATTATTTATTGATATATATATATAGATAATTTTTATATAAATTTTGTCAAATAATTCTTAAAGATATATTAATGGATAATCATTGAGATAATAGATTCCCGATGGAAAAATGGAAATGAGATGAATTTTTTTCACGAAATAAATAAGACAGATATGGAAAGTAAATTTCTATATAAAGATGAATTTGATATTAATAAAATCGAACACAAATCCATTCCGTTGACATCGTATGGCCTCTGGTCGGAAATGGAGGGCCAGTTCAGCAAGTAACGAAGAACTTTGCCTTGACACGCGTTGTGTCATTGTTGTTGACCGGTCAGAATCCGACGACCGCCACGACGAAAACAGGATGAAACGCCGCCTCGCCTTCCGCCAAACAGCTGTATGGCCTCCTCAATTACAAATGACAGGGAAATCTCAGGGAAGGTAGATGGTGCCGTTTGCTTCATTTGTATTCGACGGGAAGAGACGTGGGGCAAGCAGGGTTTTAATTAGGAAATTCATTTGAGAAAAAAACAGAAATGGTGATCGGTGGAGACAGGGAAGTTTCGGAGTCTTTATTATTATTATTCTCGATGTTTTTATTTTAAGGATATTATATGCCATTATTGTCACGGATACGATTTTCAAGACTGTGTTGGTGAGAGGACCTCATGGCACATGATCTCGCACGAGGATGGATAGTTAAATCATGTAGCGCCACCATTCCGAGGATGCACGTTAAAAAGCTCCATGTCAAAATAAGCAAGAATGAAAACCATGTAGCCTTGAATCAGGCACTTCATACCTTAAAAGGTTTACTTAAACATCTTACTTAGCTTAATCATCCATTAAGTCGTTGATTTGAAATTAGTGTCTAATCATATTCTAATAACCTAAGAAGACCTTCATCATGCATCAATTACCGATATAAATATCATATAGCATCATATCTTCAAAATTCTACGAAATTCACTAAATTCAACACAAAAACTAACCTTAGGTGATAGGCCGCATCCAGTGTTTTACAAATCATGATTTTTAATGTTAAATGGGTAACCTAATACTAACATTGATACCCTGTAAAAAGTGCTTTTAAAAAAAGTAATTTATCTATTAAGTTTGCATAAGTGAGGTATTTTTGTTAGTTGAAACTTACATCTCAACTCTTATCCCAAACTACCTTCTTTATATAAGGAAACTCACTCTCAAGAGAGTATAAGCCATCACTCCAACAGCACACACCCACACACACACACACACACCTCTCTCTCTCTCTCTCTCTTCACAAATTCACACCCATCCGTAAGGAGTACAAGAGAGTACTTTGTATAAACTCTTAGTGCTTAGTTGGAGTATTTAATTGATTACGTTCATTTACATATAGGGCTTGTTTATAGGATTAAAATATGAGCTTCTTGTTTACTTGCTCAACTCTTTTCCTCCACATATTTTCTTGTATTTGAGGATCTAGATTGTGGGTTCCATTCTCTCCAGTGAGAAGTGGGCATCTCTTGGATATGCTTCAATAGGGTCAGTTGTACTGCAGGTTAATTAACTACCCTAAGGTTGCTTGGGTTTAGTGATTTCGATATAGAATCGAGGTAAATCCTAGGTTAGGAGACTTATGTAATAATTTTTCCCTTCAGAGGATTTGCCACTGTAAATTCCTTCTTGTGGATTATTATATGTTCTTGATGGGGGATAGGAAGTCAAGCCAACCAGAAGCCAGCACGTGAAGTAAATAAGCCTAAACGAGGTCTAAAAGGGAGCCAACCCAACCCAAAAGAAAACTAAGCCCTCCATCAGCCGAGACGAAGCATCGCCATCTTAGGTGGACAGCCCACAACTGGCCAATTGATTCACCTGCTAAAAGCAACTAGAGCAGATGACCTAACTGTCCACCTAATACTTAAACGGCAAGAGACCAATCGAAGGACTAAAAGACCCATTGCCTACCACCACACCAAGCTCTGACGACACCAAGTGGGAAAGGCACCAATGGCACGAGTATCGAGGCGATGGCACGAGAATCAAGACAACAACCTAAGGAGCGAGGTGACGAAATGAAAGGCGAGGCAACCCATGAGTCGATTGCTGTAAGGGTTTGGAATTTTAACGATACTCACGACACTAATCAAACCCTTAATTAGGCATACATATTAGAATTTTATTGAAATTGGAGTTTTAAACTCTTGAATTGGGATGAGAATGGACGAATCATTTAAAACGTTATTAGTAAGGGGTTCAATGTGAATGACTTGGGTTCATAGCCTTAGGCTACGTTTGCTTCGGGGTTAAAAGGTAGAATATGGAATAGTAGATTGGATGGATAGGAATAGCATGGGTTCCAAGGAGCTCTCTCTTCCCACATATATTCTCTCTTCCCATCACATCAAAACCCACTAATACTCTCTTTTTCCACATATAACTCAAAAAACACTACCTAATAATTATAATTCATCACATCAAAACCTACTAACTCTCTCACCTCTCTCACAAAACCAACATACCAATCATTAACAATTCCACCAATTATTACAATCCCACCAATCATTATAATCCCACTAACCAAACACCTTCCATACTTATTCCACTCTTATCTGATCTCAGTATAGCACTATCCTCCAACCAAATGCAGCCTTATTGATAACTTGGAGCTCAGTGGTGGATGGATTTGAAATTTGCCTAATTTTTTAATGTTAATGAGAGGCATATCACCTCTCATTTGAGTTGCATTTTCCCCACCCTCCATTTCATCTCATTTCCATTGTTATCAACACCACCATCTCCCTCACTCCTTGCTCTCAAACTCTCCCTGTCATTCTCGACAACAAGAGAAAAAGGGGAAGGAGAAGAGCAGCAGTTGTTGCTACTACTGCTACTGTTGCTGTTGCGGTTGCTGCTGTTGTTACAGAAAGAAGAGGATTAGAGAGGAGAGAGGGATGGAACAAGAATTAAGGTAGGGGATCATCCTCTCTTGATGCCTTTCTTTGCTTCCCTTCGACGGAATCAACAATTAGGAATGTGATTTTGGCTGGATGATATTGTATGTTCATGCATATGTGCAGAAATGTGTTTGATTTGGGGATAATGTTGGTGTTAGGAACATGGACATGGCATTAGGGTTTTGGTTTTGTATGATGAAATCCATGGAAATCTTGGTGATCCATGTGTTTTTAGCCTGAATAAATGTGGTATAAGTTAACTTGCAGGGGTTGGGAGTGTGTGTACATGAGTTAAGATGACAAGAATCACATTTCAAAACCCAAACAGGGTTCTCAACTGCTTATTGGATGTCCAATATAGTTGTTAGACGTCTGATGGGCCCAGCCTAGACGTACAACCTTAATCTTGGACATTCACTTGGAGCTTCTTGCAGCTGCAAGGAGGAAGCGTTGATGAAAGGACATTTGGACTCCATGAATGGGCGTCCAAACTGTACTTTGGACGTCCAGAAAAGGGCGTGGCCGTCCAATAAGTTGATAGGAAGAGTGGTCTTCTTGGATGGCAATCTCTGGACGTCTTAACTTGCCACATTGGATGTCTGACAAATTGTTTGAATGTCGAATAAGGCATATGTGGTTCTATTTCGTGCATAAACTCCTCATGAGGATTGAGAACCCGGCCTAATGGCTAAATCTAAGTCAAATATCAAGGAATAAAGGTATTAGACCCTGTTCGGAGACTGGAACTTGAGTCTAAGGGTCCTGAATGGAACCTCTAATAAAATTGAAAATGGAAATGAATGTGACATTTAGGTTAAGAAGGATGTGCTTGTAGGGCTAACACCTTAACCTTTTGAGCTATGGGCTCATGATTGTGGGTGAAATACGTAAGAAATTTGGGTAGCTAGCAGCTACTAGTGGTGAACCTTGGGGACTGAATGGTTCTTGGTTGCAGTGACGAGCTATGGGCTGTCATCGAAATGAGACACTCGAACATACCTGGATCCAAATCAATGTGAGGTACTCATAACGACAATATTAATAGGGGCTCGCAAGAACGGATAACGCTAGGGTGCTTGGTACATGTAGTGAGAGCTCAGAGGTGCCTGCTAATGCAGATGATGCTGAGCTATCGTGAGAGATGGTGGGGACCTCGTCCGATGGGGGATTGAGAGGGCACATCCGGAGTAGGAGCTCCTAAGCAAGAGAGTTGATGTGAGCTGACAGTGTCTGACCATGCCCTGTGCTATGATCTGGAATGATTGAAATGATCGATGACCTGACTTCATGGGACTTGATTTGAGTTTGCTCATCCTGTCTACAAGGCATTTGACCTGTGTAGCTCCCAAGAGGCATGACTCCTTTGACTGAGGTCAGAGAATGTTCTCGTGACGCAAGGGTAGGTACATCTGCTTTAGTATCGCTAGCACTGCTAGTCTCTCCCCTTATCAAGGACGAACTACCAGGCTATGGTTCAAGAGCAAGATATGCCAGCATCTCCTCTAATAGAGAGGAATGATTTCGAGAATCAGATCCTCTAAGGCAAGTGAGAGAATAATAATAACTGAAATAAAAGGCATGAAGTAAATGTTGGGATGGGGCACTTGGTATGGTTAGTCTGAGGCATAGTAGCTTGTTCACTACTCATTTTCCGTTATTTTTCCTACTGAGTCGATTAGCTCATCCCTACTTTTTTGCCCATTGTTAGGACTTGATGTCGTAGGGCTACACTACGACTACGAGTACGTTGGTGCAGGTCTACTTGGAACTAGTGGGGCGCCATTCCTACCAAGTACTTCTAGGCATAGAGGCCTAAAACAATGCAACCACTACACCTAGTGTGGCTACGGGACCCTCCCATTGTTAGGTGACGGAAGGCATTGGCGGAGTACGTGACCGCGACTTATTATTTTTAATGTCTTAGTTCCTGTAGGCCTTGCTTATTGTAAATTGTGGTTGGGCCTCACTTTGTTATTACTGTGTTGTAATAATTAAACTGTTATGTCATGTGTAAACTAATTTGGCTCTTGTGTATATTCTATGTGGTGCATGTGATGTTTTATATAATGCATGATGATGCATCATGTATTTGATATTGTGGTTATTCTTATTTTCCCGTGCATGTTGTTTATAATATTTTTCTTACTATCGATCCGAATGTACATATATATGTGCCATGAGGAACACAAAGTGTTTATTAAGTTTGATAGGCTTAATAACCGTTAAATAGACTACGTGCTACCCAAAATAGTTTGGAGAAGTTAACAGAGGTTGTTATAATTGCACTCAGTAATTCCTTATGGAGGGGATGAGACTTGCAGGATAAAAATAAGATGCAGAAATATAAATCAACAATCACACAAATATGTAATCTCACAAGTATGAAACGATTTTTAGGTGGAAACTTAAATTCGGGTAAAAACCATCACTTAAACCTCTCGGCTTAGGATTTTCTGATCTATCTAGTAGATCAAATCTACTAACCGAACTACTTAAAATGAGGGTACTTCAAGCTCAATACAACCGACACTACTTTGTACGAGGGTAGTGTACATCAAATTCCTCTTCACGAGGAGTATTTTGTCTCGCGAAGGAGACGGGAATTCGCTAAGAAAATATCCAAACAAAGACAGTTACAATATATCCTATAGAGGCAAAAAGTAAGTGTAAATCAAACTAGCTTCTATAGGCAAAATGACTTCCCTTAGATGGAAGTGGTGCGAAGTGATGTCGGTAGCGTAAAGGTTCTCTCGGATGGGTACTAGATGATTTGGAGAGCAACAACACTTTCTTCTTAAAGATTTATTCTTCACTTGGACACAATATGATATGGAAATAGTTTTTTTTGTGTCCTTAGCTTACGAAGGGTGCTCCTCTATTTATAGAGTCCTAAGAAGGCTTTGGAAGGCCTTGGAAGCCTCTTATAGCCGTTAGGAACAAGGCTCAAGAGAGTGATCCAGAATCTCACCGAAATCACAGTCATTTATGATTCTGATAGGGTTATCAAACGTTTGGACTTAAGGTTAGACATCTAGGTCTTCGTCTGATCTAAAAGTCGGTCGTCTGATCAAGAAGGGCGGATGATCTGATCAGGGTTGGATCAAGATGGTTGTCTAAAACTCTCTTTTAAGACGTCTGGGATACTGATCAGACGTCTAATCTTAAAATGGCTTTCTTATTTTCACAAGATCGAAACAGGGTTCCAGTGTCTTTTAGGTCAGACAATAGGTTGGTCGTCAAGCAAAGTCTCTAGACGTCTAGAAAGACAATCCTCTGTGGGAATAGATCTCCCGAGAGGCTTAATGCTAAATCCTCTAACAAAAGTGATTTGGGTCAAATCTTAGCCTAACGTCTATTTATCAGATGACTAAGATGATCTACGGACGTCTAAAAGTGTTATAGAGTTAATTATAAGGTAATCTTCGAGGATCATCTTCTGACAGTCCAACAGTCATATTGTTAGACGTCTGTCATTGGCATCAGATGTCTTATAAGAAGTTTGGGCTATAGGATAGTCATTTGAAATCAAAGGACAAAAAGCACTAAGCCCAGTCTAAGTGTTTGGATGTCTGGACAAAAGGTCAGACGTCTTAAAGGTCAAGATCGGACGTCTAAGGCCCAGATTGGACGTCTGATCAGGCTATCTGAAGCTTACTTTGATTTTTTTATTTATCTAAGTGTTTGTCTAAGTGTTCTAGTAAGGTGTAAGGTTTCCTAGGACTAAAGTAGGGTACTTTGGGCTCTTTACAAGAATCTAAAGAATAAAGGAGCAAAGTACAGGACAAATAAATACAAGAATACAAAATATAAGAAAGAACATTTCTATCATATTCTTCATCTCCTTCCTTCTTCAAGCTCTCGCTCCAAGCAAAGCTCCTTCTCCTCTATCAAGCTCCTTCAATTCACCATGGACGCGAGCTTGAACTCCTTCACATTTGTATTTATTTGTATTTATCTTGAAATTTATAAACTCAAATGCAAATGTTAAATCACAAGTGTTTTGTTATCATCAAAATTAACGATCGTGGTGTCCTTGCCCCAACATACTCCACAGGGAGCAAATAATTATTAGTCTTAATTACGATTAGAAACCTTTTATAAAGAGGGAATGATGTACCCCAAGAAGGCCCCCCCCCCACAAATTGTATACAAGAAATTACTGGTGGACAATTGAGGGTTGGATACCCTCCCTACACATACACTAATACAGTGGAAATGGGTCACCAAATTACTGCGTCCTCTCTCTCTTTATTTGTAGTCTCATAGCACTCCCCTCCCCCTTCTTCTTCTCAGGCTCTGAGAGCTCGATTTATTGGCACCATATGTGGGAGATGCAACAAAAAATCAAACAATTCTAAGCAAGAGACACAATCCCCGCCTGAGCTCCATGCAAGCTATTCGATTGCGTTGAGCATCCCCCGACCAAGAACTTGGTCGAACGAACATCAACCACCTGTTGGGGACTCAATGTTGCTCCTTGAGGAAGGGGACCCAGGGGCTCCTTCCCATTGATAAAAGTCACCAATAAGCGCTGAAACACGAACAAAATAAGTCACTTTATCAATTTCTCCTTTCTGAAAGGAGAAATGATATTCATGCACATGTGGAATAAGCATCATCGCCCCCTTATTTTCCCTCAACAATTGTTGTCAATGGTGGGCCATCAACAGAGGTTGCATTTTGATGCACATGCAGTGAGTAGGTAGACTCCTGCCTCCTCAACCTCCTCTCCACCTGCACACCATGGCAGGGCCACCCACCTTCTCGACCCAAACTACTAATGGCCACAGGTGCTTGGCTTACTCACTCGAGTCTAATACTTGCTCAAACCAAGCCCCCATGGTGGATTGGAGCCCGTTGTCGCCAGAGAGTTTCTTCCTCGACTCATGCAACCTCATTTGCATGGCACAGTAGCAACCACCAAGAGTCACATGGGAGACCAAACTGCCTTAGCATCCCTCAATCAAGGAAGTTCTCGATGTGATCATCATGTACGTTCCCCTGATCAATAAGGAAAAGCAAATGCAGTTGGGAACCTGCCAGTGCTCTCGCCTATGTTGCTACGATGAGACGATTGAACGTGTCATGCAAGGTGCCCATGGGCACCATGCTTCAACTTGAGGCTTGAGAGCAAGACCACTCGAACATCCCCCAACTAAGCATCCCCCACTAGAGAGAGCACCACATGCCCACCCAAAACCCTATGGTGAGTGCATTGCCTGAACACCATTTTGCCCCCTAGGGAGGAGAAATGCTTGCTTGAATATGCGCACCTTGTAAGGTGTTCGTGCGGAAGACTGCCCAAGCGTGCCTTATTAAGTGCTCCAGGCATCCTCCTTTGGGCAAGAAGGAAAACCCAACTTTGGAAGCAAGTGTAGGCGACTGTATCGCCAGCAATGCCTGACTGTGAGCAAAATCGCCTTAGGTGGTACCAAAAAAGAAAGGGGGCAGGAAACCCCTCCTCCCCCTCGGCAAATAATAACTGTGCCAAAGGTCACCCAGTCATAACAACCCTAAGCATAGTCGAATTACAAAAGTAGGAGGCAATAGTATTATAACGGCAAGCCTGAACTCAAGAGGCTCCCAAGTGAGCCAGCCCTGAAGTGGTAAGTAGGTAGCCCAAGCTAGCAGGGCTGCTCGATTTTGAAGGTTCCCTACCAGGAGGGGTGACGTAATAAAATTGCGGAAATAAAAATATAAAGCAATCTCACAAAAATAAGCAATCGCACAATGTACACAAAGATTTTTAGGTGGAAACCCAAACCGGGTGAAAACCACCACCTAACCCTCTCGAGTTAGGATTTTCCCATCAACCTAGTTGATCAAATCCACTAACCGAATCACTTTGAACGAGGGTGATTCAACCTCAATACAACCACGCTACAAGTACGAGGGTAGCGTTCCTCAACCCCTTCTCTCCACGAGAAGGATTTTGTCCCACGAAGGAGACGGGAATTCGCAAAGCGAATACCCAACCAAAATACAAAGATAAAATAAAACAACAGTCCTATAGAGCCAACAAAATTAAACCTAGCTTCTATAGGAAATAGGAAACTCCCCTTTGCAAGGAGTGCGTCGACGATGACGCGGTGCGTGTGCCACGCGATGGTGCTACGTCGCTCTCGTTATCTACGGCGGGAGAGCGGGTGCGCAACCTGAATTTAGCTCTCAAGATGATGGAGCTTGAGCTTGGAGAGCAAGAGAGACACAAAAGTGTGGAAAGTATGTTGCTTAGGTGTGTCTTGTGTTTTTCTAAGTGTATATGTTGTGTGTTTGTGTTACAAAGGTTCCCCTCTATTTATAGAGGCCTTAGGAAGGCTTTGGAAGGCTTGGAAAAGCTTCCATAGCCGTTGGGTGCAAAGCCCAAGAGAATCAGGCCGAAATCAGGACAATGATTGCATTTGACAGGGTTATCAGACGTCTAGCTATGGCATCAGACGTCTGGAAGGCCACTTTAAGACGTCTGATTTCAAGGTCAGACGTATGATTCTATGCGGGTTTCTCCCTGACTTGAATCAGATCTAAACAGGGTTTTTGTGCAAGTCCATCAGACGACCTACAGGACGTCTGGCACTACGTCTGGACGTCTGGAAACCTACTTTTACTGTGGGAATTGATTTCCAAACGTTGCAACGGCTAGAAAATCTCTGAGAAGAGATTTTGGGTCAGCCGAGGCAAAACGGTCATTTATCAGACGTCTGTAAAGTCCTATGGACGTCTGATAAGGCTCTAACGGTCATATTCTTGAGTGTCTTCTAAGCCAGCCAACTGCCCACTAACTGGACGTCTGGCAAAGTCATCAGACGTCTCCTAAGACGTCTGGTATAATGTCTGGACGTCTGATTTCATCAGACAGAGCTAACTATCCAGCCTAACAGTTATCAGACGTCTGAAACAACAGTCAGACGTCTTAAAATTCTTTATCAGACATCTGATTTGGGAATTAGACGTCTGGAAAGTCTGTTTGAACCCTATATTGATTTTCTAAGTATTCTACAGAAAACCTAAGTATCCTAGGGTTGTGCAGGTGTTCCTAGGACTACTTTTAGGGTACTTTGAGGCTCTTTAACATAATGTTCTAAGGAATCAAAAAGAGCAAGAAAATAAATACAAGAGATACATGAAAGGATAAAAAAGAATCTATCCTATTCTTCTTCTCTTCCATCTCCAATCTTTCGCTCCACGCGAACCTCCTTTGTTTTCCGTCAAGCTCCTCCAATCCGTCCTGGATGCGAGCTCGAACTCCGTCTAAACACGTCCTCATTTGCAATTGACCTGAAATCTAGGACTCAAATTGCAAATGTTAAATAACACGTGTTTTGTTATCATCAAAACAAATGATCGTGGTGCTCTAGCACCAACAGATTTGTCAAAGTAGACCATTTGAATTTCGGTCCAACATCAGGCCACTAGATCGAATAGTTAACCCAAATTCCAGTCCATCATAATTCTAAGTAGCCTGAGTTGGCCACTCCTCTCAGGAAGATGGTGATGCAAAATAAGAACCCGTGAGGCCACACTCAAACGTCCAAGTGGGCCAACTACCAGGACACCCTTGAAAAGTGGGGAAGAGTGGGAAAAGGAGAATGCAAAAATGTCAACATTATGTAGAGTTTTATTACATTAAAAATTGGCACCAATCCTTAGAGCAAATCGATGTATCAATGAAAATACAAAATTGAAATCTTCTTTCACACATATCAACCCTCATCTTATTTCTATTATTTCATTGTCTTGTTACTCTCTCCCTTCAACTCTCATCATTATCTCCCACCCTTCCGTCACCCCAATGTTTACATTACTGTTTCATGTTTACATCACTATTCAAATAAAAAAATCTATTTCATCTATAAGAGCATTTTAAACAAGTCGAATGAAAATATTGGTTTGCCTATGAGTCTAGACACTTTAACAAAGATTTCTTTTTTTTTAACCAAAAGACATTAATACATTAGGGGGAAAATGTGAGAAATGCAAAAGGTTAGATGTTTATTCTACAAATTTTCAAGTTTGGTGATCATTGCAAAAAAAATAGAAATGAAAATTTGAAGAGATTTTCTCTATTAATCTTTCAAGCAAGCAAACAAATCTGAATGGAGAATGATATGAAAGTTTGTAAAAAAAAAAAAAAGTAATGGAGGGGTTTGGATATATAAGAAACTAAATAAACTTGGACCATAGAAAATTAAACAAATAGACTTAGCTTAATACCGAGAGTTTCATTTTAAAATATAGATTAATTCAACGTCAATAAGTCCTTGTTGTAATTAAAAATAATTAGTATTTCAATCTAACAGTAATAACTTTGAAATACAATTGGGATTGGTACAAGGAGGTCAATTTGAAGGGGCAAAATTTTTATCCAATAGGGAAATAATAATAATTAGATTAAGAATATATATTAATCATTCTCCTTCGATTGAAAGATCCTGTTTGAGTACTTCGCGGTACATACAACTATTACCTTTATCCATTTCAAATCTGAACCGTTCTATGTGAAAAATCTTTGGAGAAATTTCTTTCATAAAATGTATGCACCTGGTAACATTGAATTATATGGATAGATATCCTCTTGGGAGTTCTTTTTTGTTTTATTAGATTAAGTTTCATCATTGTCTTATGCAAAGTCACATTTTCAATGGCTTGGTTGATATGTCAGAAATATCGTAGAAGACTATGATAGAATTTGATCGGATGACACTTCATTCCCTTTGTTTTATTAAGGGATTTATATATATATATATATATATATATATATATATATATATCTGTAAATTTTTGATAAGATATATATATATCAGTATATTTTTGATATTTGTATATATATCCCTACAAATTTACTCCGTTAAGATTGTATACCCCTGCTTCATTAAACTTAATTAAAAATGTCAAAAAATATAAAAAAATAAAAGAATTTATATTTTCATTTCCAAATATATATCTCTCTTATTTTTACCTATAAACCCTCACACCTCCTCCTCCTCCTTGCATCCATGAATTTCTTCCCGCACGTGAACCATAACCATAAGTTCCATGTCCTGTTTGTGTCCGCAAACAACAACGCCTCTAACAGGCAATCCAGCGCCTGGTTGTTCTTCAATGACAGGAGGTGCCCCCTGAGCTCCTTAACACTATGTAAAGATCCGTTCTGTTCTAAGCCTTTTAAGATGTCTGGACTGTCAGTCAGACGTCTAGACCTCTTCCCAGACGTCTGAAAATTGAAAAATTTGTATGCAGGGTTGGTTCTGCACGCTCGCTGCGTGCAGACCACTTTCTTCTCTCTCTCTCTCTTCTTCTTCTCTCCCCTTCACTGAACCCTAGCCGCTCTCTATATAAGAGCTCTCACCCCCTTCCTCTCTTCTCCACTCCACCACCACCACCTTCTTCCTCTCCACTGCTGTGAGAGGAACGAGCAAGAGAGAGGGAGAGAGAGCGAGGAGCGAGGAGGAGGAGGAGGCTGAGCTTGCGGGTTCGTGGGAGCTCGCCGGAGGGTGCACGGTCGGAGCGGCGCGTGTGGGAGGAGTGCGTCGGGGGAGTCGTCCTCGACTTCCTACTGCAGCTGGAGCTGCAACGAGAGGGAGGAACCGCGGGTGCACGCGGTGAGAGGTGTGGGAGCTCGCTCTGGTTCTGGGATTTTCCCATAATTAGACATCTGGAGTGCCGTCCAAACGACAGGTTGGACGTCTGGTGACGACGTCGGACGTCTGAAAGTAAGATTTCGCGAAGGTACGTTCCTCTTGCTGTTACGGTCATGCAGGCCGTACCGCAGAGCGGATCTGTGGCTAAAAGTGGGAGATTTTGTCTGTCGCACGTAGGGACAGCTTTGGGAAGGCACGCGGCACTCCCTCCCACACGTTTCGGACGTCTGGACAGCTTACCAGACGACCGGAAGCACTCCCAGACGACTGGAGGAGAGGTCGAATGTCTAGAGCTGAGTTCAGACGGTTAAGTAAGGGTCCTGGACGTCTGAGGTCGACGTAGGAACTTGAGGTGAGACCCTGGTGACTTTTAAGACGTCTGGACCTTGTGCTAGACGTCTGATTTGGTTCTGCAGTCTTGTTTTTGACCCATTTAAGGTCCGTTTTACGCAAACGAAATATCTATGGTTTCCTTGTGAGTTCCTCTTCTTGTTAGAAATCCTTATATACTGTTTTGAACGTTCCATTGTGGTATGTTCCTTGGTATATGACTTTGATCTGTTGCATGTTCGGGGCTTGCAGAGGCACGTGAGTCTACCGTTCGAGCCCCCAATACTCCCGTATTATCTGGTAGAGTGGTTTCCTCCTGTTTTAATTATAAAACATGAATGCATATGTAAAATTAGATAACTAGAAATCTAGGATGTGGCATGAATCCTAGGACGAGAAACAGTTGCACTGTCTGTATGCGTGTTTGAGATTTCAGTCATAAATAAATGAGTAGAATTGTAAACAATTATCTATTAATAAATACGAACTGCCTGTTGGAATATAAAATATCTATGCTAGTTACACAGTTACCTGTGATATCACTTTTTGCATATGTTAATTGTGAAAATACGAACTGCATGTGTAAATACGAGAATAGAAATGTGAATGATGAAACCTGGTATGAAACAACATGGCGAATATGAGCATGAACCCTACAGGGAATTAGGAGTAGAGCTCCTATGGATGAATGGAAATGATCTGGAAATGTGAGTGAGAAGTGTGCTGGCCCTTGAGTACGTGGTACCAAGGAGAGCGATTGTCCCCTATTTAGTGTAGAGAGGAGCTAACCGCCCTTGGGTTGGGACCCAGGGTTAGGATTGACCACTCTACACCGACTTCTGTTGGCCCTCGCATACTCTGTACTAGGGAGAGCTACCAGTGTAGGGAGAGAGCTAGCCACCCCACGGGGCCTGGGGTTCAGCTAGTCACTCTACACCGACTTGTTAAGCCTACTGGGCAAACCAGGGTAGTCAGATGAGGGTGTGCGGACTGTGAAGGGGAGAGGACCTTGTTTGGTTATGAGGGGCTAGACCCCTGTTACTGAGACGGCTAGGCACTATACTGTTCTGTGATGTACTTTGGGCGTATCCGCTAGCAGAAACGATTAATCGCGTGCCAGTACGAGGTAGCTACCTGTGCGCTTATCGCGCTTGCCGTAGTCATCGCTACGTCTGTCCGTGACCTCGGGGTGGTTGACTGGGTGTAGGATCACCACGGGGACTCTCCCAGCCAGGAGAGCACCATGTGTGCCTTCTACTCTTCGGAAAAGACTGCAATCAAGATCGTTCCCACGAGGAACATGCGAGATCAAGAAAGAGATCTGAAAGTAAATCACTAGGTGAAAAGAAATGACTTGTAAAATAAAATAATTGGAAAAGATAAATTTACCTGTTAGCCTTTACTGCTTTAGTTAGTTTGGTTACCACTCTACTCAGTGTTCGCAGACTCTGTTTTACTCGTAACCCTTTACAGGTCCAGGAGTTGAGCAGCCCGAGTCATCGGCTACAGAGGGTGCTAGGCCCAGTCGAGCCCAGCAGTAGTTTCCTATCTTTGTTGTACTCTCTGGTCTACTAGTGAGTTTTAGACTGTGTTACTGTTCATGTTCTGTACTTTTGTTATACTTTACTGTTGTGGTGGTGATATGTACTGTTAGCAGCTTTTACTTCCTTTACTGCTTGTACTCTTACTTTGCATAGTGAATGTGGTTTACTTTTCTGCTTTTTGGTTGTTTCTTATTGGACGACTGGGTCTTGGGATTAGTCGAGTCGAGCCGGTCTCGGGTCCTATAAGGATTCGGGAACCGGGTCGTAACACACCAACATCGAGGAACCCACGCCTCCTCTCTGTAGATTCTTCCCTACCAGGAGAGGTGACGCAATAATTGCAGAAATAAAATATAAACAATCTCACAAGATGCAATCACACAAAGTACACAATTATTTTTAGGTGGAAACCCAAACCGGGTGAAAACCACCACCTAAACCTCTCGAGTTAGGATTTTTCGATCAACCAAGTTGATCAAAATCTACTAAATGAATCACTTTAAACGAGGGTGATTCAACCTCAATTACAACCACGCTATAAGTACGCGGGTAGCATTCCTCAACCCCTTCTCTTCACGAGAAGGATTTTGTCCCACGAAGGAGACGAGAATTCGCAAAGCAAATACCCAACCAAATAACAAAGATAAACAAGTAATCCTATAGAGCCAACAAAATAATTTTGAACCTAAGCTTCTATAGGAAATAGGATGCTTCCCTTTGAAAGGAGTGCTTCGACGACGCGGATGCGTGTGCCACGCGACGGCGCAACGTCGCTCTCGTGAACTACGGTGGGAGAGCGGGTGCGCGAAGCTTGATGCTCTCTAGATGAAGAATTAGAGCTTGGAGAGCAACAGAGTCACAAAATGGTTTGAAAGTGTATTGCAAGGTGTGTCTTGTGTTTCTAGGTGTGTGTTGGTGTGCAAGAGGTTCCCTTCTATTTATAGAGGCCTTAGGAAGGCTTTGGATGGCTTAGGAAAGTCTCCATAGCCGTTGGGTACAAAGCCCAAGTGAATCAACCCAAAATCAGGAACAATCATTGCACTGACAGGGTTATCAGACGTCTAATTCTAGCATCAGACGTCTGGAAGACCACTTTAAGACGTCTGATTTCAAGGTTAGACGTCTGATTTCGTGTGGGTTCCTTCCTGACTTGAATCAAATCTAAACAAAGTTTTTGTGCAAGTCTATCAGACGACATGCAGGATGTCTAGCACTACGTCTGGACATCTGGAAACCTACTTTTTCGTGGGAATGGATTTGCTGCTACTGCTACTGTTGCTGTTGCGGTTGCTGCTGTTGTTACAGAAAGAAGAGGATTAGAGAGGAGAGAGGGATGGAACAAGAATTAAGGTAGGGGATCATCCTCTCTTGATGCCTTTCTTTGCTTCCCTTCGACGGAATCAACAATTAGGAATGTGATTTTGGCTGGATGATATTGTATGTTCATGCATATGTGCAGAAATGTGTTTGATTTGGGGATAATGTTGGTGTTAGGAACATGGACATGGCATTAGGGTTTTGGTTTTGTATGATGAAATCCATGGAAATCTTGGTGATCCATGTGTTTTTAGCCTGAATAAATGTGGTATAAGTTGACTTGCAGGGGTTAGGAGTGTGTGTACATGAGTTAAGATGACAAGAATCACATTTCAAAACCCAAATAGGGTTCTCAACTGCTTATTGGATGTCCAATATAGTTGTTAGACGTCTGATGGGCCCAGCCTAGACGTACAACCTTAATCTTGGACATTCACTTGGAGTTTCTTGCAGCTGCAAGGAGGAAGCGTTGATGAAAGGACATTTGGACTCCATGAATGGGCGTCCAAACTGTACTTTGGACGTCCAAAAAAGGGCGTGGCCATCCAATAAGTTGATAGGAAGAGTGGTCTTCTTGGATGGCAATCTCTGGAGGTCTTAACTTGCCACATTAGATGTCTGACATATTGTTTGAATGTCGAATAAGGCATATGTGGTTCTATTTCGTGCAGAAACTCCTCATGAGGATCGAGAACCCGGCCTAATGGCTAAATCTAAGTCAAATATCAAGGAATAAAGGTATTAGACCCTGTTCGGAGACTAGAACTTGAGTCTAAGGGTCCTGAATGGAACCTCTAATAAAATTGAAAATGGAAATGAATGTGACATTTAGGTCAAGAAGGATGTGCTTGTAGGGCTAACACCTTAACGTTTTGAGCTATGGGCTCATGATTGTGGGTGAAATACGTAAGAAATTTGGGTAGCTAGCAGCTACTAGTGGTGAACCTTGGGGACTGAATGGTTCTTGGTTGCAGTGACGAGCTATGGGCTGTCATCGAAATGAGACACTCGAACATACCTGGATCCAAATCAATGTGAGGTACTCATAACGACAATATTAATAGGGGCTCGCAAGAACGGATAACGCTAAGGTGCTTGGTACATGTAGTGAGAGCTCAGAGGTGCCTGCTAATGCAGATGATGCTGAGCTATCGTGAGAGATGGTGGGGACCTCGTCCGATGGGGGATTAAGAGGGCACATCCAGAGTAGGAGCTCCTAAGCAAGAGAGTTGATGTGAGCTGACAGTGTCTGACCATGCCCTGTGCTATGATCTGGAATGATTGAAATGATCGATGACCTGACTTCATGGGACTTGATTTGAGTTTGCTCATCCTGTCTACAAGGTATTTGACCTGTGTAGCTCCCAAGAGGCATGACTCCTTTGACTGAGGTCAGAGAATGTTCTCGTGACGCAAGGGTAGGTACATCTGCTTTAGTATCGCTAGCACTGCTAGTCTCTCCCCTTATCAAGGACGAACTACCAGGCTATGGTTCAAGAGCAAGATATGCCAGCATCTCCTCTAATAGAGAGGAATGATTTCGAGAATCAGATCCTCTAAGGCAAGTGAGCGAATAATAATAACTGAAATAAAAGGCATGAAGTAAATGTTGGGATGGGGCACTTGGTATGGTTAGTCTGAGGCACAGTAGCTTGTTCACTACTCATTTTCCGTTATTTTTCCTACTGAGTCGATTAGCTCATCCCTACTTTTTTGCCCATTGTTAGGACTTGATGTCGTAGGGCTACACTACGACTACGAGTATGTTGGTGCAGGTCTACTTAGAACTAGTGGGGCGCCATTCCTACCAATTACTTCTAGGCATAGAGACCTAAAACAATGCAACCACTACACCTAGTGTGGCTACGGGACCCTCCCATTGTTAAGTGACGGAAGGCATTGGCGGAGTACGTGACTGCGACTTATTATTTTTAATGTCTTAGTTCCTATAGGCCTTGCTTATTGTAAATTGTGGTTGGGCCTCACTTTGTTATTACTGTGTTGTAATAATTAAACTGTTATGTCATGTGTAAACTAATTTGGCTCCTGTGTATATTCTATGTGGTGCATGTGATGTTTTATATAATGCATGATGATGCATCATGTATTTGATATTGTGGTTATTCTTATTTTCCCGTGCATGTTGTTTATAATATTTTTCTTACTGTCGATCCGAATGTACATATATATGTGCCATGAGGAACACAAAGTGTTTATTAAGTTTGATAGGCTTAATAACCGTTAAATAGACTACGTGCTACCCAAAATAGTTTGGAGAAGTTAACAGAGGTTGTTATAATTGCACTCAGTAATTCCTTATGGAGGGGATGAGACTTGCGGGATAAAAATAAGATGCAGAAATATAAATCAACAATCACACAAATATGTAATCTCACAAGTATGGAACGATTTTTAGGTGGAAACTTAAATTCGGGTAAAAACCATCACTTAAACCTCTCGGCTTAGGATTTTCTGATCTATCTAGTAGATCAAATCTACTAACCGAACTACTTAAAATGAGGGTACTTCAAGCTCAATACAACCGACACTACTTTGTACGAGGGTAGTGTACATCAAGTTCCTCTTCACGAGGAGTATTTTGTCTCGCGAAGGAGACGGGAATTCGCTAAGAAAATATCCAAACAAAGACAGTTACAATATATCCTATAGAGGCAAAAAGTAAGTGTAAATCAAACTAGCTTCTATAGGCAAAATGACTTCCCTTAGATGGAAGTGGTGCGAAGTGATGTCGGTAGCATAAAGGTTCTCTCGGATGGGTACTAGATGGTTTGGAGAGCAACAACACTTTCTTCTTAAAGATTTATTCTTCACTTGGACACAATATGATATGGAAATAGTTTTTTTTGTGTCCTTAGCTTACGAAGGGTGCTCCTCTATTTATAGAGTCCTAAGAAGGCTTTGGAAGGCCTTGGAAGCCTCTTATAGCCGTTAGGAACAAGGCTCAAGAGAGTGATCCAGAATCTCACCGAAATCACAGTCATTTATGATTCTGATAGGGTTATCAAACGTTTGGACTTAAGGTTAGACATCTAGGTCTTCGTCTGATCTAAAAGTCGGTCGTCTGATCAAGAAGGGCGGATGATCTAATCAGGGTTGGATCAAGATGGCCGTCTAAAACTCTCTTTTAAGACGTCTGGGATACTGATCAGACGTCTAATCTTAAGATGGCTTTCTTATTTTCACAAGATCGAAACAGGGTTCCAGTGTCTTTTAGGTCAGACAATAGGTTGGTCGTCTAGCAAAGTCTCTAGATGTCTAGAAAGACAATCCTCTGTGGGAATAGATCTCCCGAGAGGCTTAATGCTAAATCCTCTAACAAAAGTGATTTGGGTCAAATCTTATCCTAACGTCTATTTATCAGATGGCTAAGATGATCTACGGACGTCTAAAAGTGTTATAGAGTTAATTATAAGGTAATCTTCGAGGATCGTCTTCTGACAGTCCAACAGTCATATTGTTAGACATCTGTCATTGGCATCAGATGTCTTATAAGAAGTTTGGGCTATAGGATAGTCATTTGAAATCAAAGGACAAAAAGCACTAAGCCCAGTCCAAGTGTTTGGATGTCTGGACAAAAGGTCAGACGTCTTAAAGGTCAAGATCGGACGTCTAAGGTCCAGATTGGACGTCTGATCAGGCTATCTGAAGCTTACTTTGATTTTTTTATTTATCTAAGTGTTTGTCTAAGCGTTCTAGTAAGGTGTAAGGTTTCCTAGGACTAAAGTAGGGTTCTTTGGGCTCTTTACAAGAATCTAAAGAATAAAGGAGTAAAGTACAGGACAAATAAATACAAGAATACAAAATACAAGAAAGAACATTTCTATCATATTCTTCATCTCCTTCCTTCTTCAAGCTCTCGCTCCAAGCAAAGCTCCTTCTCCTCTATCAAGCTCCTTCAATTCACCATGGACGCGAGCTTGAACTCCTTCACATTTGTATTTATTTGTATTTATCTTGAAATTTATAAACTCAAATGCAAATGTTAAATCACAAGTGTTTTGTTATCATCAAAATTAACGATCGTGGTGTCCTTGCCCCAACATACTCCACAGGGAGCAAATAATTATTAGTCTTAATTACGATTAGAAACCTTTTATAAAGAGGGAATGATGTACCCCAAGAAGGCCCCCCCCCACAAATTGTATTCAAGAAATTACTGGTGGACAATTGAGGGTTGGATACCCTCCCCACACATACACTAATACAGTGGAAATGGGTCACCAAATTACTGCGTCCTCTCTCTCTTTATTTGTAGTCTCATGGCACTCCCCTCCCCCTTCTTCTTGTCAGGCTCTGAGAGCTCGATTTGTTGGCACCATATGTGGGAGATGCAACAAAAAATCAAACAATTCCAAGCAAGAGACACAATCCCCGCCTGAGCTCCATGCAAGCTATTCGATTGCGTTGAGCATCCCCCGACCAAGAACTTGGTCGAACGAACATCAACCACCTGTTGGGGACTCAATGTTGCTCCTTGAGGAAGGGGACCCAGGGGCTCCTTCCCATTGATAAAAGTCACCAATAAGCGCTGAAACACGAACAAAATAAGTCACTTTAGCAATTTCTCCTTTCTGAAAGGAGAAATGATATTCATGCACGTGTGGAATAAGCATCATCGCCCCCTTATTTTCCCTCAACAATTGTTGTCAATGGTGGGCCATCGACAAAGGTTGCATTTTGATGCACATGCAGTGAGTAGGTAGACTCCTGCCTCCTCAACCTCCTCTCCACCTGCACACCATGGTAGGACCACCCACCTTCTCGACCCAAACTACTAATGGCCACAGGTGCTTGGCTTACTCACTCGAGTCTAATACTTGCTCAAACCAAGCCCCCATGGTGGATTGGAGCCCGTTGTCGCCAGAGAGTTTCTTCCTTGACTCATGCAACCTCATTTGCCTGGCACAGTAGCAACCACCAAGAGTCACATGGGTGACCAAACTGCCTTAGCATCCCTCAATCAAGGAAGTTCTTGATGTGATCATCATGTACGTTCCCCTGATAAATAAGGAAAAGCAAATGCAGTTGGGAACCTGCCAGTGCTCTCGCCTATGTTGCTAGGATGAGACGATTGAACATGTCATGCAAGGTGCCCATGGGCACCATGCTTCAACTTGAGGCTTGAGAGCAAGACCACTCGAACATCTCCCAACTAAGCATCCCCCACTAGAGAGAGCACCACATGCCCACCCAAAACCCTATGGTGACTGCATTGCCTGAACACCATTTTGCCCCCCAGGGAGGAGAAATGCTTGCTTGAATATGCGCACCTTGTAAGGTGTTCGTGCGGAAGACTGCCCAAGCGTGCCTTATTAAGTGCTCCAGGCATCCTCCTTTGGGCAAGAAGGAAAACCCAACTTTGGAAGCAAGCGTAGGCGACTGTATCGCTAGCAATGCCTGACTGTGAGCAAAATCGCCTTAGGTGGTCCCAAAAAAGAAAGGGGGTAGGAAACCCCTCCTCACCCTCGGAAAATAATAATTGTGCCAAAGGTCACCCAGTCATAACAACCCTAAGCATAGTCGAATTACAAAAGTAGGAGGCAATAGTATTATAATGGCAAGCCTGAACTCAAGAGGCTCCCAAGTGAGCCAGCCCCGAAGTGGTAAGTAGGTAGCCCAAGCTAGCAGGGCTGCTCGATTTGTCAAAGTAGACCATTTGAATTTCGGTCCAACATCAGGCCACTTGATCGAATAGTTAACCCAAATTCCAATCCATCATAATTCTAAGTCGCCTGAGTTGGCCACTCCTCTCAGGAAGATGGTGATGCAAAATAAGAACCCGTGAGGCCACACTCAAACGTCCAAGTGGGCCAACTACCAGGACACCCCAGAAAAGTGGGGAAGAGTGGGAAAAGGAGAATGCAAAAATGTCAACATTATGTAGAGTTTTATTACATTAAAAATTGGCACCAATCCTTAGAGCAAATCGATGTATCAATGAAAATACAAAATGGAAATCTTCTTTCACACATATCAACCCTCATCTTATTTATATTATTTCATTGTCTTGTTACTCTCTCCCTTCAACTCTCGTCATTATCTCCCACCCTTCCGTCACCCCAATGTTTACATTACTGTTTCATGTTTACATCACTATTCAAATAAAAAAAATCTATTTCTTCTGTAAGAGCATTTTAAACAAGTCGAATGAAAATATTGGTTTGCCTATGAGTCTAGACACTTTAACAAAGATTTCTTTTTTTTTAACCAAAAGACATTAATACACTAGGGGGAAAATGTGAGAAATGCAAAAGGTTAGATGTTTATTCTACAAATTTTCAAGTTTGGTGATCCATGCAAAAAAAATAGAAATGAAAATTTGAAGAGGTTTTCTCTATTAATCTTTCAAGCAAGCAAACAAATCTGAATGGAGAATGATATGAAAGTTTGTAAAAAAAAAAAAAAGTAATGGAGGGGTTTGGATATATAAGAAACTAAATAAACTAGGACCATAGAAAATTAAACAAATAGACTTAACTTAATACCGAGAGTTTCATTTTAAAATATAGATTAATTCAACGACAATAAGTCCTTGTTGTAATTAAAAATAATTAGTATTTCAATCTAACAGTAATAACTTTGAAATACAATTGGGATTGGTACAAGGAGGTCAATTTGAAGGGGCAAAATTTTTATCCAATAGGGAAATAATAATAATTAGATTAAGAATATATATTAATCATTCTCCTTCGATTGAAAGATCCTGTTTGAGTACTTCGCGGTACATACAACTATTACCTTTATCCATTTCAAATCTGAACCGTTCTATGTGAAAAATCTTTGGAGAAATTTCTTTCATAAAATGTATGCACCTGGTAACATTGAATTATATGGATAGATATCCTCTTGGGAGTTCTTTTTTGTTTTATTAGATTAAGTTTCATCATTGTCTTATGCAAAGTCACATTTTCAATGGCTTGGTTGATATGTCAGAAATATCGCAGAAGACTACGATAGAATTTGATCGGATGACACTTCATTCCCTTTGTTTTATTAAGGGATATATATATATATATATATCTGTAAATTTTTGATAAGATATATATATATCAGTATATTTTTGATATTTGTATATATATTCCTATAAATTTACTTCGTTAAGATTGTATGTCCCTACTTCATTAAACTTAATTAAAAATATCAAAAAAATATAAAAAAATAAAAGAATTTATATTTTCATCTCCAAATATATCTCTCTCCTATTTTTACCTATAAACCCTCACACCTCCTCCTCCTCCTTGCATCCATGAATTTCTTCCCGCACGTGAACCATAACCATAAGTTCCATGTCCTGTTTGTGTCCGCGAACAACAACGCCTCTAACAGGCAATCCAGCGCCTGGTTGTTCTTCAATGACAGGAGGTGCGCCCTGAGCTCCTTAACACTATGTAAAGATCCGTTCTGTTCTAAGCCTTTTAAGATGTCTGGACTGTCAGTCAGACGTCTAGACCTCTTCCCAGACGTCTGAAAATTGAAAAATTTGTATGCAGGGTTGGTTCTGCACGCTCGCTGCGTGCAGAACACTTTCTTCTCTCTCTCTCTCTTCTTCTTCTCTCCCCTTCACTGAACCCTAGCCGCTCTCTATATAAGAGCTCTCACCCCCTTCCTCTCTTCTCCACTCCACCACCACCACCTTCTTCCTCTCCACTGCTGTGAGAGGAACGAGCAAGAGAGAGGGAGAGAGAGCGAGGAGCGAGGAGGAGGAGGAGGCTGAGCTTGCGGGTTCGTGGGAGCTCGCCGGAGGGTGCACGGTCGGAGCGACGTGTGTGGGTGGAGTGCGTTGGGGGAGTCGTCCTCGACTTCCTACTGCAGCTGGAGCTGCAACGAGAGGGAGGAACCGCGGGTGCACGCGGTGAGAGGAGTGGGAGCTCGCTCTGGTTCTGGGATTTTCCCATAATTAGACATCTGGAGTGCCGTCCAAACGACAGGTTGGACGTCTGGTGACGACGTCGGACATCTGAAAGTAAGATTTCGCGAAGGTACGTTCCTCTTGCGGTTACAGTCATGCAGGCCGTACCGCAGAGCGGATCTGTGGCTAAAAGTGGGAGATTTTGTCTGTCGCACGTAGGGACAGCTTTGGGAAGGCACGCGGCACTCCCTCCCACACGTTTCGGAACGTCTGGACAGCTTACCAGACGATCGGAAGCACTCCCAGACGACTGGAGGAGAGGTCGGATGTCTAGAGCTGAGTTCAGACGGTTAAGTAAGGGTCCTGGACGTCTGAGGTCGACGTAGGAACTTGAGGTGAGACCCTGGTGACTTTTAAGACGTCTGGACCTTGTACCAGACGTCTGATTTGGTTCTGCAGTCTTGTTTTTGACCCGTTTAAGGTCCGTTTAGGGTCCGTTTTACGTAAACGAAATATCTATGGTTTCCTTGTGAGTTCCTCTTCTTGTTAGAAATCCTTATATACTGTTTTGAAGGTTCCATTGTGGTATGTTCCTTAGTATATGACTTTGATCTGTTGCATGTTCGGGGCTTGCAGAGGCACGTGAGTCTACCGTTCGAGCCCCCAATACTCCCGTATTATCTGGTAGAGTGGTTTCCCCCTGTTTTAATTATAAAACATGAATGCATATGTAAAATTAGATAACTAGAAATCTAGGATGTGGCATGAATCGTAGGACGAGAAACAGTTGCACTGTCTGTATGCGTGTTTGAGATTTCAGTCATAAATAAATGAGTAGAATTGTAAACAATTATCTATTAATAAATACGAACTGCCTGTTGGAATATAAAATATCTATGCTAGTTACACAGTTACCTGTGATATCACTTTTTGCATATGTTAATTGTGAAAATACGAACTGCATGTGTAAATACGAGAATAGAAATGTGAATGATGAAACCTGGTATGAAACAACATGGCGAATATGAGCATGAACCCTACGGGGAATTATGAGTAGAGCTCCTATGGATGAATGGAAATGATCTGGAAATGTGAGTGAGAAGTGTGCTGGCCCTTGAGTATGTGGTACCAAGGAGAGCAATTGTCCCCTATTTAGTGTAGAGAGGAGCTAACCGCCCTTGGGTTGGGACCCAGGGTTAGGATTGGCCACTCTACACTGACTTCTCTTGGCCCTCGCATACTCTGTACTAGGGAGAGCTACCAGTGTAGGGAGAGAGCTAGCCACCCCACGAGGCCTGGGGTTCAGCTAGTCACCCTACACCGACTTGTTAAGCCTACTGGGCAAACCAGGGTAGTCAGATGAGGGTGTGCGAACTGTGAAGGGGAGAGGACCTTGTTTGGTTATGAGGGGCTAGACCCCTATTACTGAGACGGCTAGGCACTATACTGTTCTGTGATGTACTTTGGGCGTATCCGCTAGCAGAAACGATTAATCGCGTGCCAGTACGAGGTAGCTACCTGTGCGCTTATCGCGCTTGCTGTAGTCATCGCTACGTCTGTCCGTGACCTCGGGGTGGTTGACTGGGTGTAGGATCACCACGGGGACTCTCCCAGCCAGGAGAGCACCATGTGTGCCTTCTACTCTTCGGAAAAGACTGCAATCAAGATCGTTCCCACGAGGAACATGCGAGATCAAGAAAGAGATCTGAAAGTAAATCACTAGGTGAAAAGAAATGACCTGTAAAATAAAATAATTGGAAAAGATAAATTTACCTGTTAGCCTTTACTGCTTTAGTTAGTTTGGTTACCACTCTACTCAGTGTTCGCAGACTCTGTTTTACTCGTAACCCTTTACAGGTCCAGGAGTTGAGCAGCCCGAGTCATCGGCTGCAGAGGGTGCTAGGCCCAGTCGAGCCCAGCAGTAGTTTCCTATCTTTGTTGTACTCTCTGGTCTACTAGTGAGTTTTAGATTGTGTTACTGTTCATGTTCTGTACTTTTGTTATACTTTACTGTTGTGGTGGTGATATGTACTGTTAGCAGCTTTTACTTGCTTTACTGCTTGTACTCTTACTTTGCATAGTGAATATGGTTTACTTTTCTGCTTTTTGGTTATTTCTTATTGGATGACTGGGTCTTGGGATTAGTCGAGTCGAGCCGGTCTCGGGTCCTATAAGGATTCGGGAACCGGGTCGTAACACACCAACATCGAGGAACCCACGCCTCCTCTCTGTAGATTCTTCCCTACCAGGAGAGGTGATGCAATAATTGCAGAAATAAAATATAAACAATCTCACAAGATGCAATCACACAAAGTACACAATTATTTTTAGGTGGAAACCCAAACCGGGTGAAAACCACCACCTAAACCTCTCGAGTTAGGATTTTCTGATCAACCAAGTTGATCAAAATCTACTAAACGAATCACTTTAAACGAGGGTGATTCAACCTCAATTACAACCACGCTATAAGTACGAGGGTAGCATTCCTCAACCCCTTCTCTTCACGAGAAGGATTTTGTCCCACGAAGGAGACGAGAATTCGCAAAGCGAATACCCAACCAAATAACAAAGATAAACAAGTAATCCTATAGAGCCAACAAAATAATTTTGAACCTAAGCTTCTATAGGAAATAGGATGCTTCCCTTTGAAAGGAGTGCTTCTACGACGCGGATGCGTGTGCCACGCGACGGCGCAACGTCGCTCTCGTGAACTACGGCGGGAGAGCGGGTGCGCGAAGCTTGATGCTCTCTAGATGAAGAATTAGAGCTTGGAGAGCAACAGAGACACAAAATGGTTTGAAAGTGTATTGCAAGGTGTGTCTTGTGTTTCTTAGGTGTGTGTTGGTGTGCAAGAGGTTCCCTTCTATTTATAGAGGCCTTAGGAAGGCTTTGGATGGCTTAGGAAAGTCTCCATAGCCGTTGGGTACAAAGCTCAAGTGAATCAACCCAAAATCAGGAACAATCATTGCACTGACAGGGTTATCAGACGTCTAATTCTAGCATCAGACGTCTGGAAGACCACTTTAAGACGTCTGATTTCAAGGTTAGACGTCTGATTTCGTGTGGGTTCCTTCCTGACTTGAATCAGATCTAAACAGAGTTTTTGTGCAAGTCCATCAGACGACATGCAGGATGTCTAGCACTACGTCTGGACGTCTGGAAACCTACTTTTTCGTGGGAATGGATTTGCAACGGCTACAAAATCTCTGAGAAGAGATTTTCGGGTCAGTCGAGGCAAAACGGTCAATTATCAGATGTCTGGAAGGGCCTAAGGACGTCTGATAAGGCTCTAATGATCATATCCTCGAGTGTTTGCTAAGAGAGCCAACGGTCTACTAATTGGATATCGGGCAAAGTCATCAGACGTCTGATCTAAGGTCTGGACGTCTGATTTCATCAAACAGAAGTTACAATGTCCAGCCTAAATGTTATCAGACGTCTGAATCAACAGTTAGACATCTTAAAACACTTTATCAGACGTCTGATTTGGGAATTAGACGTCTGGAAATGCTGTTTAAACCCTATATTGGTTTTCTAAGTTCTCTACAGAAAACCTAAGTATCCTAAGGTTGTGCCAGTGTTCCTAGGACTACTGTTAGGGTACTTTGAGGCTCTTTAACATAATGTTCTAAGGAAATAAAGAGCAAGAAAAAATAAAGACAAGAGTACAAGAAAGAGATAAACAGAATTCTATCATATTCTTCTTGCCCTTCCATCTTCAATCTATCACTCATCGCGAATCTTCTTTGTTCTCTGTCAAGCTCCTCCAATCCGTTCTAGATGCGAGCTCGAATTTCGTCTAATCACGTATCCATTTGCAATTGGCCTGAAATCTAAGACTCCAAGTGCAAATGTTAAATAGCACGTGTTTTGTTATCATCAAAATAAATGATCGTGGTGCTCTAGCACCAACACTCTCCACCCTCATCGAGTTCCAGTAGCTCCTAACTTGCCCCATTCAGTCGGCTGATGACACGAGCTTCCTCACATTCATCTGCTTTCGCTACTCCGCAAGCTTATGCTGCGAGCCGGATGACGAGGGTAGGGAGGGGGAGCACCCGGGGTCGTCGTCCTGTTGCGTGTGCTGCTATTGTGAGGAGGCGTTGGGGGGCTTCTGCTGGAGGAGGCGCACGATGGCAACGTGGACCTCGATCTCCTTCCTGCACTCCTCAGGGGTCTTGGTGGCCTTCTTGATTTCGTTGGGCCTGCGGCCAGCCTAGACGAGGCGGACCTCCATGGGGTCCTCAGAAAGGCAACACATGGGAATCACGTAGAACTTGTCCTCGACACCGTTGCCGAGGTTCTTTATTCAGATCAAGACGAAGTTGGACTTCTGGATGAGGGAGTGGAGTTGCTGCTAGACGTGGGTGATGTGGTCCTCAAGGGTGGTGATCTTGTGCTGGTGCTTGTCCTTGAGGGAGTTGCAGATAGGATCGGAGAAGTCAAGGATGCCGAGGGTGTGGTTGCACTACTGGACGACGTCCTCGTAGCCCTTGCCGTTAATGGTGGCCTCGTAGAGGAGATTGGCATAGAAGTTCACTCTTGCCTTCTTCACCATGAGGCAAGAGAAGTTTACCACCCTCCTCTACCTCGTCCGTGAGCACATTGCCTTCAACTAGTAGACCCTCGTCTTTGTTTCCACCAAGCACCACATGGAGGAACTAGACGTGACGCAGCTTTGTAACTTCGACCTTTGCATCCTTGTCCTCGAGGCCCACACTCGCCCTAGCAGCAGGAGGGAGAAGGAGAGGAAGGGGGAGGAGGAGGAGGAGGAGGAGGAGGTGTGAGGATTTAGGAAGAAAATAAGTAAGAGAGATATTTGAAGATAAAATATATAATTTTTTAAAAATACTTTTTTAATAAATTTAACCAAATAGGAACACTGGACCTTAATCGGATAAATTTATAAGAATATATATATGTAAATATCAATTATATGAAAATATATACATCATATAAAAAATTTACAAATATATATATATATATATTTCTTTTACCAGACGTCACGAAGCAAGATATTTTCAATTTAACGTCGATCCTTCTCAAGCAGGTGCGTCAAATCATGCACTACTGCTACACAAAAAAGAGCCTCTTTCACAGAAACGAAGACGTTACTCTAGCTATTTCCGTCAACTAAAAGGAAGAAAGAAAACCCCAAAATAGTATAACTAGTGGATGCATCCGCGCTTCTCTGCTGGGAAGAAATTGATATCGTAGATATAAAATTGATATTATAAATAATATTTGTACAATTACTTGTTTTCCTATAAATAATTGATAATTTACAGTATCAATCAAGAAAGATCGTTCATTCTTCTCTTTTTTTTTTCCAACCCCAATGTTTAAAAGCTTGAATATAAAAAAATTGAAGGGACTTATAGATAGAATGAGATTCTCTTGGTTTCAACTCTAAGTTCTAAAAGCTCACAAGTCATGGGTAAACTTCGATGAACATAGGTCAACTGAAGTAACCTACGAATAAAATGTGCATGACAGCATACCACGCAAAAATACTTTTTCGAATGCTTTCCTACTAGTCAATGTTAGAAGGAAAAATAAAAATGTAACCATATGTAACTATGTTCAAATATCTTGGCATAGAACTTTTGAAAAAGGCAAAAGCTGAACTTCGGATTTAGATTTCAAAACATGAATCAAATGTTGAACGAAGCATTAATATTACAAAAATATATAGATTGATCGAAGATCGTATTTTTTGATATGAATTTTTCTCTTGATCATTCCCATCTCAAGACGATTCTTGTGAATAGAGAACCTGCTTTCTCTTTCATACATCCATTTTCCTCTCAGGAAGCCTCGTGAAACACTCAACTTTCGGATTCATTACTTTCGACGTCATAATCAATAGAAATTGATTGCTTTCCATCTTCTTTCCCTATATCCAATCCCCATGAAAATCATTTGAGGAGGATTAGGTAATGGAAAGAAGAGTTCAAGCTGATGTTATTTTTAATTTGAGGGGATTAAATTATAACTCAACCTAATAAAATAAAATGCTGAAATTACAATTTTCGTTCATCCTGACATAAAAGAAAATTTACAAATAAAAGCGAGAGGTATGAAAGGAAATTTGGACTAACCAAATCACGTGGATTGAGAGATATTACCATTTGCGGGTAAAACTTTTTATACAAATAGAAGACGTGGACCACGTATGTGTAATCAAGAATATACCGCAGGATATATTGCAAGGTTTAACTTTACATAAGATTTATTTGAATCATCTTCCAATATTTTATAAGTTATGATATAAATTAATTTGTATCATCATCTAACAATACATAAATTGTTTGAAAAATTATAGGTGAAATATCAAAGTTAACCTAAATTGTAAAAGTAAGGTAAATTTGATTGTAATTAATTTTTGACAATGACCAATTGTTCTCAAAAAAAATCCTTTGCTAACTACCACTCAATAATTGTCATCTTTTAAAACAAACCATCGAACATTGAAATTCAATCAACAAATCATAAAACACTTCTTTTTTTACAAAAATTAATCTCAAAAGGGAAGGGATGGGGGAAAGAGGTATGGCATAACTGTCAGTGGCGGAGGAAATCGTTGTCATATATGGCGTGTTCCTTTGAGAATACTTGCCCAATGGATGTGGAAAATAGCTGTAATTTTTAGTCGGAGAAGAGCCGGAGAGAGATGCGGTGGGGGAAAAGGAGAAATTCAGAATAGTCTGCAATTTAAGTCTCAAATATTAATCTATTCCCCCCATACCTCATTCTCAATAATAGAGATAACTTTACCAATTTAATTAGTCCCATCTTTCAGCCAAAGACAAATCCCAACACTTAGCCAGGGAAGCCACATCCCTACAGAAGCATCTATTCCCCGTACTCAGCGAAGAAATAAAGTGCAGGTTACTTTCCCCAACCCGAAAAGACTCCCTAATCACAGTACATTCAGATGTACAAATAACTCGACACGCAATGCCATAGATTTACTTATATGTGTGCAAGTTTGGCCTCAACATACATTATTAAGGTAGTATTTGACTTAGAGATTAGAATAGGAATAAATATTATTTGATATATTAGAAGAGGAATAAGGGTGAAAGTGTATGGATCTCAAGAAATTTTTTTTCACATATATTCTCTCTTTACAGCACATCAAAATTCACTAATACTTTCTTTTCCTATATATAACTTAAAAAATAATATCTAATAATTATAATCCATCACATCAAAATCCATTAACTCTCTCATCTCTCACAAAACCAACATATCAATCATTATAATTCCACTCATCAAATACCCTCTATACGTATTCATCTTCTATTTTATCCCGATATAATAATTCCTCCTACCAACCCCAACCTAAATTTTCTATCAAATCTGATGGAACAAACCCTTCGTAAAATGGAAAAAGAGAAACTTAAAGAAATTTCTTAGAAATAGAAACAAAAGAAATAAAACAACTAACGATCAACACCGTCATTTATTCCTATCGATTAACTTGCGTCATCATCTTTGCGGATGCATCACTTGCAGGTCAGATGTTAACCCCCGCACATCAACCAAAAAAAATCATTAGCTAGGAACATAATCTCATATTAATAAAATATGTATAAACAAACATCAACAAATAAAATCTAATATGAACCGAATTTGAACGAACCATCACCAAAGCATATTAAATTGAAAATGCATGGATCATCGACAAAGGACATAACTTGAATACCCACAAACCGTACTCAAAGTACATAAACATGCATAAAAGCCATCGCCATAAGACGATCTATATATATTGGAATTGGCTGATGCAGTGGTCACCGCTATAGTAGCCGGAATAGGGGGCCTCGAAGCACTTTTCTATCTTCCTCAACGAGTACTAAATAACAATATATATAAAATGAACTAAAATGACACGAAATGAGAAAGATGGCAAAAAATAAAAAAAGGGTAATCGGAAGTGTGCTCAGATTCATCGTTTGATGATGAGTCAAAAAAGGCAAATAAACATGTCCATCATGCAATGGCTACAGGTGGCTGTTGAACCCGAAGGAGGAATGGCTGTCAGATAGTCTCGTCATCATCTAAAGGTTTAATCCTACGCACTTTCTTGAGAGGGTCAAAATAATCTTACTCTTTTGGATACATTTGGTAAGTGAAATAAATTTATAAAATAAGTTAAAAGAGTAAAATAAATAAATTTGTGAATCACCATTTGCATGTATGGGTCGAGGTCAACGGAAGAGAGTAGAGAGGAATCAGCTGGGGTAGATGGGTCCATGGAGGAGGAGAGAAGAGGCCTGGGGTGGAGGGGGAAGAAGAATGGGGGTTTCGTAGTGGACTACTGACTGCAGAAGAAACGTGAAACGGATGGAGGACACATATACAAGGGGGAGACAGGCGTGCGATGGGGATGGGGGAAGGACACATGGGGAAGAAGTGACGCAACACGGTGGGAAGAAGACAATGTGTTGGGAAGTGGGTAGGGTGCGATGGAGACACAGAGAAGAAATCGGAGTGGGAGTGGTGGTGGGATGGGGAGCGTCCGAGGCACTGACTCTTCAACAGAAGAATATGTACGAGTTGCGACGTCCTTCGGAATAGTCGGTCGCAGAAGACGAACACGTGGGTAGAGGAAGTGAAGATCACCTTGTGATGGATTGTTGGGGAGTGGGATGACGAGGGAGTACGGGAAGCGAAGAGGGAGATGCACAAAGGATGGGGGGTGGTGTCGGTGTTGCGGGGAAGTAACCCATCGTGAGCAGGTGTGGGGGTACGTAAAATGAGAGAGTCAAAGAGGAGTTGCAAATCGAAGAGTCAAGAGAAGGGGACACGTCTACCACGGGGTGCGACGGGGGAGGCGCTGACGTTAGAGAGGGAGAGAGAAAGAGACACTGGGAGAGATCGAGAGACGGGTGGCGATGACATGTGAGACGAAGACGGGTGCTGGTGGTGGTTGGAGCTTTGAGGGAGGAGGAGGAGAGGGGGCAGCGGGAGAAGGGGAGGAGGAAGAGGGAGGTAGTAGAACCGGGGGGGCGGGGGAAGGAGGAGGTGGGTGCCTTCTGCAATTGGAACAGGGAGCGTTGAAGCGGGGGGACTATGTATGGTGGAGGAAAATTAGGAGGAGATGCGTATGAGAGGGGAGAGAGGCAGGAGGGGAAGGGGTGGAGGCGGAGGTTGAGGGAGAAGGCGGAGGAGGAGGAGGAGGGGGCAATAGGAGAAGAGAATGGGATTGAGGGTGATGGATTCCGAAGCGGGGGTGACGTGGATGACATATAAAGGGACACGTGGAAGGAGGAGGTGATCAGCACCTTCTTTTTAGTGTAGAGATGGATGTTTACATAAGACGAAAATTCCAGAATGCCCAAATAGTGGAAAAGTGGGAACGGAAATCTTACCAGACCGTAAACCAACCAAGTGGAGAGCCTTCCAACCCTGAAGGGTCAACTTTGAATTTCAGTTGAAAACGTTGCCTGGTACAGAATTCTTCCAGGTACAGCAAACTTTTTAACCCGTCTCAACGGGTCAAAACCCTGATATTCAAAGCCATCCTGCCCAACATGCACCCTCGATTACCTTCAAAACCCAACACAGCTGTCTGCCTATACAGCTGGATGGGAGAAATACTTCTCCAACAAAAAGATGAGAGAAGGAAGGCTATAAACCCGTCACCGGCAAGATGCCAGATAACATATGGGCCACACCACATGTGGCTCAGCCAGCACATAGCAGACAGCCCACACCACGCAGCTGCTACTGCTCTGGCACCACAATCACATTTCTTTTCGGCCACCTTCATAGGATACCCTTTTATCATCACCAAGTTGTCAATTTCGCATATAAACAATCCCACCAGAAAAACTAACTGGTGATCTCAGATCCAAAGTGTTCTGGTATCGCAGACAACTGAAAAATAGTGATGGAGTGCCGAGGCACCAAAGGGTATTGGTTAACATTATGCTAAATGATATGAACAAGCAAGCATTATTGTTGATCTAGTTAGAAAATTTACATCAGCAAACTTTTCTCTAAAGCAAAACAAAACTGGTATGAGTTGAAAGGGGGCAAAAAGATGGAATCTACTTGAAGCTGGGCACTTTCTGTCATGAGAAAGGGCAACATCCAAGTGTTTTTCTTTAAAATTCAGGTACCCCACGAAGTTGATGCAAAGGCCTGCCTGGGAATAGTGGTGATGCAGAAGGTGATGGAGGGTGAGGATTGTTCACGGCAGAGAAGATGATAGCGTCCTCAAGGCCATCTGTTAGTGGCAGCATATCGTCCTTGATCATTGTCCTGAAGGAGATCGATCCCCGTTTCGTTGAGGCATCAGAGTTTCTTCCCAGCTCAAGACGACTTTGATTGACCACGGAAGAAGCACCATCATAATAGTCATCAAATGGAACCATCTCTTCAAGATCCATGTGCCTCAGTCCTCCCAAGGCCAAGGCATCTGCCACTGGGCAATAGACAAGAATGCAGATGCCAACGGTTGCACCGAGCAATAGCATTAGGAAGGCCAGAAAAACAAGGGCTTCAAATGCCAGGCCTCCTGGTCTGGGAAGGACAGAAAACCCAAGGATGCTGACTCTCAAAGAAAGGAACGCGATAACCGAAATTGACAGAATGTGGATTCGTCGTTGCAATCCCTTGTTGATAACCAAAGATGCCATCCGATATCCAACATATGTGATATAGCTGATCAGTAGGCAGTCGAAAAGTCCAAGAAAGATGGTGTTAAGCAAAGGATAGGTGCAGACCATTCGTTCACCAGTGCCACCATTGATGGAAGAAGATGTGCTCGTGAAATACTTCCTTATCTTCGTATCATGGTTCGGCCGGTTGTTGCTGAGCTTGGGGCCAATCAAAACCAGTATAAGCTGGATTAGGAACATGGGAATGCAGAAGAGTAAGATATATCCGAGAGTCCTGACATTCCACCTTCGGCTCAATGCACCACAATCCCTCTTCAAAGAAGCATGGAGGAGAAACACAAGAATTAGAAAAAGGCAAGGTTCTGCAAACCCCATGTTCGATATGATGTAGAACTTGCAGACACCCTCTCGCCATTTCTCTCCGATAAAAAGCCTCCCTCTCCCTTTCAACAAAGTCAGCCTAGCAATCTCTCCACAAGCCCACCAGATTGCAACTAAAACAAATGCAATTCTGGTGATCCATGGGCCGCTAAAGTATCCAAACTGAAGGTAGCCCTGCCTAAGGGTGCGCGAATGGAAGTAGATCGAGTAGCAGATGCACAGCAGACCGAGGATGACAAAGATAGCAACAAGAGCAATGGTCACCACACCGAATGCTTCGGCGACACTTCTGGGCAGGGGCATTACCCGAATCACAGATTCCACGCATGCTCTCCGCCAGCATCAATACCAAAGGCGCCCTGTGATGCCTCTATGACTGCAGACTGTAATTTCCCAAATTCTTCAAAACCACTTTCCGCCAACCAGAGCAAAGCTAGAAAAGGTTGTCCTTCTCAGAGATGTTCACCAAACGACGAACAATAACAACTATTTCCCGTGCAAAGCCCTCGTCCAGCACGCAACAAAATCACCAACACCTGGAATTTTATGTCAAAATTGCAAAATTGGCATTAAGGAATTGAGGAAAAACATGTCAATAATAGGCCAAAGTGAAATCCGCACTTCTACAAAGACAGGGAATATATGCAAAAGGCTAACACCCGAGCCCATGAGCAGCCACTACCACGCTCTCACGATTGACATTCACGTGGTAAAGGGAAGTCCTCCGTTCAGGCAACCAGCCACATAGCACTTAATCCCTTCAACGCAAAATTACTTCTAGTCCAAAAAGCACTTCGTTTACCACAAAAGCACTCCACGTACCACGTATTAGCATAGAAAAACTTGAAATCTCTACAAAAAAAAAAAAAAGAAAACAGAAAACGAAAAGAGATGCTTGAAGGCATTTGACATAACAAAGAACATATATTTTTCCACTTAAACGGCGTATAATGTCATCGATTCCATTCATAACCAGAAAGGTGGCAGAAGAACCCAACGCAGCACCCTCTTCAGGAAGAAAACGGTTTGTTCCACCCTAAGATGCTCTCTACAGTCAGTAACCATTAACTAACCACACGTTAAGGGAAAAATAAAAAATAAAAAGGAGGAAACTTTAAAATAACCCAATGATTCCTTCCCTAAACGACAACAATATCATGTGCAGCGACGCCAGTAACCGCGAGCGCCTTCCGAAATCCCAAAAACTAAGCTCCCCGCCAAAGCCACGGATATTACGATAACTACTTTTTTTTTTTCGAAAAAGGTAGAAGAAAAAAGGAAACAAGTCTCTATCTCACTCCGTTTCACCTAAAAATAAGTCCCACCGAAAATCTCTCTACCCTAACCAACAGATCGCCCCCGAAAGCATGGAGGGTTGGAAATGAAAGCAGTCAAAAGGAGGAGAAGGCAACAGACCACAGGGCGAGAAGAGCGCGAGATCTCGGGACGGCAGCCGGCAGCATTCCACGTCGCCCTCCGCCTCGGGAAACCCTAATCTCCATCGAGGAACTAACGCCTTCCCATACGCAGGGCGAAGCCTCGATCTGACCAGACCACCCCCATCCCCCCGCCCCTTCCTTCCTTCCTTCCTTCCACCACTCACGGGAGCCAACCAGATTTATCGGAGCAACGGGAGGGGATAGATAACAGTACGATGATACATGGATGAGAGAGGCAAAGAGAGAGAGAGAGAGAGAGAGAGAGAGAGAGTTGGGAAAAGAAGGGAGAGGGGAAAATGGTGGGGAGGAGGGTGGGGGGAGAGATGACGGGGGGCGTGGGTTGCTGACAGGCTGTCACCAGCTGGTTGCAGGTATTGAGGACGGCCGAGGCTGAGGCTCGTTGGGCATCCCGAGCCCATCTGTCACCGTACGAGGCTGCTCCTTCGTGGTAGCCCGCAGGGGCTGTCATAGGGTCGAGTCAATGGTCATGGATCACTACCCATACTCGAACCCTCGATTTTTGTTTCATTTTAGAATTCAAGAGGGGTGGATTTTATTCGCTCTTTTCGGCTTAAATTCAATCAGGTTAATCAAAATTTATGTAACTTTCTGAGACGGGGCGGATAAAATACCATAAAGATTAGTTATGGGATATTTTGTTGTGATATAAGAATAAATATCGTAATGAGATAATTGATGGTATGGAGTGATGTTAATAAAAATTTATTTAATAAATTTTATGTTAAAGTAAAGATTTTTTTATATTATATTAATGATCGGTATTTAATGATTATCTTTTTTTCTCGATTCTATTCTCAACCCATACCAATCCTAAGTATTATAGTGGATTTAGTCGAAAACAGTGCCTTAATCCCACATCGGAGCCTTCAGCTAAACGATACCTAAAAGTTAAAATATTTTAATTTAAGAGAGAGTTCATCTTGTATTCATTTTTTTATTAGTGGATTTAAAGGTCTTAAGGTGGAATTAAGTCAATAGGGATCAAAATTCGACTTGCTCCCTCCAGCTAGCATAGGAGATTGATTCAAAGGTAAACCAAACATTCCTAAACCACAAGGATCTCAGTGACTTCCAGGTCAAGCTCACACATTTCCCCCTCTAGAATGTGGAGTTCGAGGAAAGTGGGTTTGAATACATTGATCTGAGTAATAGTAAGCTCAAACAGATCAAATCTAGACATATGAATCCTTAGATACACTTGCTAAAATAGTAATTAAGAAACTTGCATCTCTTCTGAGAGGTAGTGTAGTTCATATAAGGTGTGAACTTAATAATCAGCTTTCTTTATCCATGTGAACCCTGTGTCGAACCATTTCGAACCAAGGCCACACCCATCTTATTGATGAGCTGAGGGTTAACCCAATATGGCAACTCACAACTTGATGGTAACATCATCATTCGTCATAACTAACTTGAATTAGTTAGAATCAAGTGATAAGTGCTCCTAAATAATCGTCAAAAGATCATAATTTCATACATATTTGATTTGAGAAGAAGACAAGAAAATATGGTTAATTCTATGTTTTAACAGCATGTTACAATTACAAATTAACCACAAGGTTACTCAAGGGTTAATTAAAGGTCAAATGAACTTTAAAGGCGAAGAAGTGGGTTTACATATACTAAATCAGGGTTTTACACATTTCGAGAACGAAAACAAGACTAAAAACCCTAATTAACAACTACACTTAAATTGAAAGGGTTCTAGTCGAGATAAAATCAATTTAAACCTCCTAAAATTCATGAAAAAATATTCTAAGAGACTTAATACCTTCACTTTGACCATCTAAACCCATTTTGGCCTACAACGGAGATTTAGACGGGAATTTGCCCTGATTTGGGCTTCTGTGTAATTTACCTAGTCAAACGTGATTAAAAATGAAATCCAAGTTCACCATTAGATTCCTTGGGTCCAATTAGAGTCTATCTTAACCTAGTTTTCATTTTAGCTCCTAAAAACTCTATTTCTCACATTTGTGCCCCTATGTTTCAAGTTTCTTACATTTATGCCCCTAATTTCTCCTCATTTTTACAGAATAGTCCCTACCACCATTAGATTTTGAACAGCATCTTCACCAACTACTTGCTTTCCTCAAATTAGGAAATCTCTCATGATTGACCACCAAATCCTTCCAAATTTGGAGGGATTGGCTGTCAAGTAATCCCCTACTGATTGCACATACTGGCTGCCCAGATTGGAGCATGTAAAGCATCACCGAACTCTCAATTCAGAAATAGAAAACTCCTCTAATTCCTAAAGGAAATCTCACGGAATTTAGGAATTGAGAGTACATTTGAGCTTTATTTAAGTTCCCTTACATCCTAACGTGCTTCTCAGCTAGGTTTCAGGCCAAAACAAGTCTTCTCCCTCTCCGACCGTCACCGACCTAAGCTCTAGCGAACTCCTCCTCCATCCTCTTATGGCCTCTCAACCATCAAATTGACAGTGTGTCCTTCCTGGCCTTCGTCTACGCCTGGTGGGCCAAAGCCAGGGCATCCACCCTCTCTGTAACGACCCGATTCCCGAGTCCCTACGAGACACGAGAACCGGACCGACTCAACTAATCCCAAGACCTGGTCGTCTAACGAGGAAGTAACCAAAAGAGCAGTAAAATAAACCACATTCAACATGAATATAACTAACAATAAGAAAATACAGCAGTAAGGAAAGAAACCACTACAGTATGTACCACCACAACAGTAGAACAACATCCATAACATAATATGAACTGCAGGTAAAGAAAAGTACAGCGGAAACAAGAACTACTAACTACAGTGGAACCAAAAAGAGGTACAAGAGAACAGTGGTAACTCTACTGGACCCTACTCGGCCCAGCGTCCTCTGCAGCCGCTGACCCTGGCTGCTCAACACCTGGTCCTGAAAGGTAACGAGTGTAACACGTCAGCAAAACGCTGAGTAGAGTGGCAACTAAAACAAAAGAAACAGTAGAGTGTACAGTAGCTGTTATGTTCTGTTACTTTCTTTGATTACGTCTTTCTATTTTCCCACAATTTATCTATTTCTCAGATCCTTCACTTGATCTCGAATGTTCCTCGTGGGAACGATCTTGATTGCAGTCTTTTCTGAACAGTAGAAGTAGTACGTGGTGCTCTCCTGGCCGGGAGAGTCCCCCGTGGTGATCCTACGCTCAGTCAACCACCCCAAGGTCACGGACAGGCGTAACGGTGACTACGGCACGCGCGATAAACGTACAGGTAGCTAACCCGCACTGGCACGCGGTCAGTCGTTTCCGTTAACGGGTGCACCCAAAGCACAGCACGGAACCAGTACAGGGCAGAGCCCTCTCAGTAACAGGGGTCCAACTCCTCCACAGTAACCAAAGAGGGGCCTTGCCCCTCCACAGTCCTCGCACCCTCGCCTGACTACCCTGGTTTGCCTAGTGGGCCTAACAAGTCGGTGTAGGAGGCTAGCAAAACCCCGGGGCCCGTGGGGTAGTTAGTACCTCTCTACACTAGTAGCTCTCCTCGGTACTACGTACACGAGGGCCAGCAAGTCGGTACAAAGTGGCCAGTCCTAAACCCGGGTCCTTGGGGCGGCTAGCTCCGCTCTGCACTAAACAGGGGGACAGTCGCTCTCCTTGGTACTCCGTACTCAAGGGCCAGCTCACTTCCCCAATTCTATTCTATTCACCTTCCAGGAGTTTTACTCCTAATTCCCCATAGGGTTCCAGCTCTTTTAACTCAACACAATCAGGTTTCACCTTTCCAGTTTCACATTCATACAATTCATGTTCTCAATCACGTTTATTTATTCATAGCAGGCAGCTGTTAATTCAATTCACAGGCAGCTATTAATCCCTTTCCACATTTTCCAAGACTGCAGTATTCATACATTCCACTAGTTTTCCCGTCCTAGGATTCATGTCATATCTTAGGATCTATCATACAATCTAGTTTTCCAGCCCTAGGATTCATGCAACACCCTAGGATCTACCATTCAATCTATTTCTCATTCCAAGGATTCATGCAATGTCCTAGGTTCTATTTATGGTTTCATAATTTAACAGATTATACTTAAAGCCACTCTACTGGTTACAACAGGCGAACTGGGGGCGTGGTCGAGAATCCTGCGTGCCTCCGCAACCCCTGAGACTGCAACGGAACGGGGTCCTATCACAAGGATCAAACACAAGAAATTTCTCAAAACAGTATACAGCTACTGTAGACGGGTAGAGGATGTAATTGCTAAAAGCACGCAACTCGAAATGCGGAAAACGAACCCCGAACGGGCCCTAAACGGGTCGAAAACGATGAAACAGTCCAAAATCAGGTGTATGGAACTTATTCCAGACATCTTAAAAAGTGGATCAGGGGTTACCTTGCTCTGCGTGGGCTCTCAGACGTCCAGAAGCCTGCGGGGGCGTTTGGCCTAGTTCCCAGACATCCGATGGTCACCCAGGACGTCTGTAAGTCGCTCCCGTCGTCTGTCACTTCAACCAGACGTCTGATTCGCGTTGGATGCGAATCCCCGAACCTGCGCATACCCATTTCTCTCTCTCAATAGAACGGTCGTAGGAAAGGTAGAAGGTATGAAAATAACTCACCTTTCAGATGTCTAGACAGTCCTCCAGACGTCTTCCCCGTCGTCTGGTTGGAATCCCAGACGTCTGACTCTGGAAAATTTTCCAGAATCAGGGCGCCACTCGTCCTCTGCTCGCGACGCACGGCCGCGCTGCGAGTGCTCCGCTTGCTGCTCGAGCTGCAGCAGGCCTCCCGCGCCACCCCGCGTCTGCTGCGCCCCCGCTGGCCGGCTCCCATTGCCCCGGCAGGCTCGAGCCCTCACGGTTGAAACCTCCTCCCCCGTGCAGCACCTCCTCCCGCACCCGCCGCAGCTGTCGCCGCCGCCGCTCACTCGCGCTCGCTCTCGCGCACAGACTGGAAGGAGAAGAAGAAGGGGGAGGAGGTGACGGGAGTGAGGGGGAGGGCGTGGCCTTTTAAGGCCGCGCGAGGAGGAGAGAGAGCAGGACAGGGTGGGTTTGCGGCCGCAGGAGAGTGGGGAAAAGAGAGGGAGAGAGAGCGTACGCAGGTCTGCGCGCTCAGGCGCGCAGACGAAATACGCATGCCAAAAATAACCGATTCCCAGACGTCTGGAAGTGGTTCCAGACGTCTGGGCCACCTCCCAAACGTCTTAAAAGTCGTCTGAAGCGCGCGTTCGTAACAATATAACAAACTCAAAGGAAGTTTCGTCCCCGAAACTTGCGCTAACTAGGGTGCGGGAAAGACGTCAAAATAACCATAACAAACTCAAAGAGGATCGAAGCCGGTTCGAAAAGACGTACCTGCGATGAGCTCCGGGTACCGCTCCCGCATTGCCGCCTCAGGCTCCTAGGTAGCCTCCTCGTACCGCTGGCTCCTCCACAAAACCTTTACCAGGGGTACTTGCTTTCGTCTCAAACTGCGGACGGCTCGGTCTAGAATCTGCACTGGCTGCTCGGGGTAGGTCAGGTCGTCGCCCACCTCGACGCTCTCGTGACTCAGTACGTGACTGGGATCGGCTACGTACTTCCTGAGGTTGGACACGTGGAACACGTCGTGCACACCAGAAAGCTGTGGGGGGAGGGCAAGCCTGTAAGCAACGGGTCCAACCCGCTCCAGGACCTCAAAGGGCCCCACAAACCTCGGCGCGAGCTTCCCTCTCACCCCAAACCGCTGCAGGCCCTTCATGGGCGAAACACGAAGAAAGACGTGATCCCCAACCTCGAACTACACCTCTCTGCGTCTCCGATCAGCGTAGCTCTTCTGTCTACTCCTGACAGTGCGGAGTCGCCTGTGGATCTGCTCGACCACCTGCTGACTCTGCCGGATCAACCTGGGGCCAACCTCCCACTTGGTCCCCACCTCAACCCAACTCAAGGGTGCCGTACACCTCCGTCCGTACAGAGCCTCGTAGGGAGCCATGCCGATACTCGAGTGATAACTGTTGTTGTATGCAAACTCCGCTAGGGGCAGGTGCTCCTCCCAAGAGCCCCTCCAGTCCAGTACACAGGCACGCAAAAGGTCCTCAAGTGTCTATATCGTGCGCTCAGACTGTCCGTCCGTCTGGGGGTGGTAAGCTGTACCAAACCTCAACAGCGTCCCCAGGGCCTGCTGAAACTCAGCCCAAAACTGGGATGTAAGGCGAGTATCCCGGTCAGATACGATCTCTCGTGGAACTCCGTGTAGTCGTACCACGTCGCGGATGTACCTCTCTGCCAACTGTGCTGGCCCCAAAGTAACTCGGATCGGCAGGAATCGTGCCGTCTTCGTCAGTCTATCCACAATTACTCAGATAGCGTCGTGCCCTCGCTGGGTAACAGGTAAGCCCACCACCAAGTCCATGGTGATGCTCTCCCACTTCCGCTCTGGCACTGGAAGCGGCTGTAGCGACCCTGCAGGCCTCTGATGCTCGGCTTTCACCTGCTGGCACACTAAGCACTGCTGCACGAACTCACCCACATCCCGCTTCATCCCCCTCCACCAAAACTCGCGTCTCAAGTCGTGGTACATCTTCGTGTTTCCGGGATGTATGGTGAACCTGGAACCATGTGCCTCAGTCAGGAGCTCTCTCAACAGCTCCTCGTCTCTGGGAACACACAACCGTCCCCTCAAGCGCAGCACCTGGTCTGTGAAAGAGAAGTCCCCCGGGTCTCCCGACAGTACTCTGTCGCGCAAGGACTGCAAGTGCGGATCGGCCATCTGTCCTGTGATGATGCGGTCTATCAGCTCTGGTCTAGTCTGCCGTGTCACAGTCACTGCCCCACAGTGCCCCCGTAACTCCAGGGGTTGCCAACTGCCCACCTCCTCCAAAAGGCTCCAACTCTGTAACTGTAAACTGGCCAAGTGTGCGGGCGCCTTACGGTTCAAGGCGTCAGCCACCACATTGGCCTTTCTCGGGTGGTAGGAGATGCTGCAGTCGTAGTCCTTCAGGAGCTCCAACCAACGTCTCTGTCTCATGTTTAGCTCCTTCTGATCAAAAAGGTATCTGAGGCTCTTATGATCTGTGAAAATCTCGAAGGTCTCACCATACAAGTAGTGCCTCCAGGTCTTCAGCGTGAAGACAACCGCCGCCAACTCGAGGTCGTGGGTAGGGTAGGTATGCTGATGGGGCTTCAGCTGCCGCGAAGCGTAAGCGACAACGTGACCCCTCTGCATGAGCACACCTCCTAACCCCTGCAAGGAGGCGTCCGTGTACACAACGAACCCGCCACTACTATCAGGGATGGTGAGCACGGGAGCCGAGGTCAACCTCTCCTTCAGCTCCAGAAAACATGCCTCACAGGCGTCTGTCCAAGCGAAGGGCACGTCCTTCCGGGTCAACTGTGTCATAGGACGCGCAATCTGTGAAAAACCTCTGATGAGTCGTCTGTAGTAGCCTGCCAGTCCCAGGAAACTGCGAATCTCAGTGATTGAACGCGGTCTCTCCCACCTGAGCACTGCCTCGACCTTGGCTAGGTCCACCGCCAAGCCATCTCCAGAGATCACATGACCTAAGAAGGTCACCTCCCTCAACCAGAACTCGCACTTGCTGTATTTGGCATACAGCCTACGTCGTCTCAGTGTGTCCAGAACCATCCGCAAGTGCTGTCCGTGCTGCGTCTGATCTCTAGAATAGATGGGTACATCATCTATGAAAACCACCACGAACTAGTCCAAGAACGGTCTAAACACCTGGTTCATCAGATCCATGAAAGCAGCGGGGGCATTAGTTATCCCAAACGGCAAGACCAAAAACTCGTAGTGTCCGTACCGGGTGCGGAAAGCTGTCTTGGAGACATCGGTCTCCCTGATCCTCAACTGGTGGTATCCAGACCTCAAGTCGATCTTGGAAAACACCATGGCACCCCGCAACTGGTCAAATAAGTCGTCGTTCCTCGGCAGCGGATATCTGTTCTTGATGGTGACCCTATTCAACTGTCGGTAGTCCACACAAAGGCGTAAGGTCCCATCCTTCTTCTTCACAAACAGTATCGGGGCTCCCCAAGGAGACGCACTGGGCCTTACGAAACCTTTCTCCAAAAGGTCCTGCAACTGGGACTTGAGCTCTCGCAGCTCAAGCGGTGCCATCCTGTATGGCGCGGTGGAGATGGGGCTGGTCCCTGGTACTAGTGAGATCTCAAACTCGATCTCACGCTCGGGCGGTAGTCTTGGTAACTCGTCTGGAAACATGTCAGGGTACTCTCTGACCACCGGGATGCTCTGGAAGTCTGCCATAGGGCTGGGCTCTGCCACCACACAAGCTAGGAAGCCCTCACACCCCTGGCTCAAAAGTCTCGCCGCCCGAAGTGCCGAAATACACTTGAAACCTCCGTCCACTGGCTGTCCGTGAAACTCGAAAGAAGGCAACTCCGGAATGGAGAAGACGATCTTCCTCTCAAAACAATCCACCAAGGCATGGTAAGCGGATATCCAATCCATCCCCAGAATCACTCCAAAGTCCTCCATCTGTATCATAATCAGGTCAGCTAGCAGGCTATGTCCCCCGACGCTGACCTCACAATCCGTGTACACCTCCTTAGCTACAAACAGCTGACCACTTGGACCTCTGATTACGAACGGATTTTCTAATATTGTATAATCCTAGTCCAAACTAACTGCGAAACTGGCTGCGACAAACGAGTGCGTAGTGTCGAAATCAAAAAGTGTGTAAACGAGTCTGCCGGAAACTGAAACCATACCTGTCACTACCGAGCCCGAAGCTCTGGCATCCCTGTGTGTCAGGGCGTTGATACGCCCTTTAGCTCTAGGTGCGGACGAAGCAGCCACACTCTGCGTCGAACGGGTAGGTGCTGGCCGGTACCCTCCTCGTGACTGCTGTCCTCCTCCTCGCGCCTGGTAACCGTGGCCTCCTACGCGTCCTCCAGTGCTCTGCGCGGGAAGTATCTGCTGACCTCCTGCCCTAGACGGGCAGTCCCTCTTGATGTGGCCCGGCTGGCCACACTGGTAACAGAGGGGAACCCGACTCCCGCCCTCAGTGGGTCCCTGCTGTCGGTTGGGCGGGGGTCCGGTGTTGGCGACTGGCCCCTGTCGAGGGCCCCTAAAGGCCACTGATGGCCCTGTAAAACGTGACGGCTCTCCTGTGGAGGCCACGTGTCTCCTCTCTCGCCGGCCCTATGAAAAGTCCAGCTGAAAGGGCCTCTTCCGCCCGCCGTCAGTGTCTCGCGCGGTCGGGTTGGTCTCCTCATAAGTCATAGCTGCCTCTAACACCCTCGAAAACGTAGGAAGCTTCCGGGGTTTGACATACCCCCTGATCGCAGGCCGGAGCCCCTCGGTGAACCTCCAAAGGCGCTCCTCCTCTGTGGCTACTGCTGTCATTGCAAAGCGGGATAGCTCCAAGAAACGCGTGCGGTACGCGCTCACAATCATCGTCCCTTGGCGGAGAGTGTGGAACTCCCGCCTCCTCTGGTCCTGCCACGTCTGGGGAAAGTACTGCTCGCAGAAGAGGGCAACGAACCGATCCCAGGTCGGCTCGTCCCTCTCCTGTCCCCGGACCGCCCTCCACCACCTTTGTGCTACACTCTCCAGCTGATACGTGGCAAAGGCCACGCGGCACTCCACCGGGGGGCGAAGGGTGTCGAAAATCTTCTCCAGCTGCTCGAGCCAGTCCTCTGCCTCGGTCGGGTCCTCATCCCCCTTGAAGGAGGGGGGCTTCAACTTCCGAAACTGCTCGAAGAGCTCGGAGTGGCGTCGTAGTGGGGATGCTGGTGCACCTCCAGGCAACGGTGCCTCGTGCACAAAAGTGTCGGAGGAAGGTGGGGGCTGCGGCGGCCCATCCCCTCCCCCGTGTCCAGCTCCGCGTCCGTCGAGTGGTCCCACAGAGGACTCCCCCTCCACAACCCCAGGGTGAGGCGCTCGGGGCGGTGGGTGGAGCTCCTCTCGTACAATGTCTCGTATCAGCCGGGTGAGGTCCTGGGCCTGGACGCCCGGGAGTAGTGGCTGGTCCATTAGGACGTCGGCAACGGCACGCCCACCTCGGCGACCTCGGCCGCGGCCGCGGCCCGCCTCACTGGTCCCACGATGAGGCATCTCCTGCAAGGAGACGCGAAACAAAACGGAACACGTCACTACGGAACGATACCTAACGGAAATGTCTAAGAACTCATGTCAAAAGATATGTTGTGGTGGCTACTCTAGTTATAGACATGTGAATTGGTTATTTTCCAGTCAGTTGATTCACTTCTCGGGACGACCTTGCTCTGATACCATCTTGTAACGACCCGATTCCCGAGTCCCTACGAGACACGAGAACCGGACCGACTCGACTAATCCCAAGACCTAGTCGTCCAACGAGGAAGTAACCAAAAGAGCAGTAAAATAAACTACATTCAACATGAATATAACTAACAGTAAGAAAATACAGCAGTAAGGAAAGAAACCACTACAGTATGTACCACCACAACAGTAGAACAACATTCATAACATAATATGAACTGCAGGTAAAGAAAAGTACAGCGGAAACAAGAACTATGGTAAAGAAAAGTACAGGTAACCACCACCAAAACCTTCACTGCACCTCCACGACCAAAAGCCCTCACTTGATTGGGCATTTTGATCACTTAAACATCCCACCGAACAACCCATACTCCGGTCAACCCTGTCGTCATCGTCCGGCCACCAGACACGTCCAAACACTTTGCAACCACCACCATTGTGTTCCTCATGCTATGGCGAAAGTCGTGAACCTTTTAATTGGGTCTTAGGGCCATTTTCTTGAGCTTTCAAGTGTTGTCGGCGAGCTCCACTCCACCTCCATCCGCTGTGCTTCGACAGAGATCACCCCCAATACCACCCTAAGATGGAGCAGAATACCTCCGCGAAGCCTTCCAGGCCTCCAATTAGGAAGAATACACCCAGCAGCAGCTGCAATCAACAAGCGAAGCATCAGTTGTTGCATGCGCGATAGAGCTCCAGCAAAAGTGCCACATCATGGATTTTTGAAAATAAAATGCGAATATAAGGATTTTGCTGCATTAGCTCGTTGCCTTAGATACACGGGGTGAGGTCCCCTTCACACGTGCCCTTGTTGCATTAGCTCACGCCTTATGGGTTGGGCTTCTGATCCGATTACCCGACTATCCTAAACTCGGTTCAGAGAGAGAAGAGAGAAAATTCTGAGGGAGGAGGGGAGGTTTTGCACTGTAGAACCTTGGGAAATGTGCCAACACTTAGGCAAAATTTGAGAGGTGATCTGGGTTGCCACTTAAGGCGTCTAACCCTCGTGCCTAACATTTGATTTGCGAAAATTTGAGACTCTGACTTGGTTTGAGGTTACTGTTGAAATATTGAGATTGACTTGGGAATTGTGTCTAATTGCTAAGGCTTAATTGGTGGTTCAAACCACCATTTTTAGGCTTCTAATTATCTTTTTGTCGCTGATTCTTGAGATACATTATTTGATTCTTATGAAATACAATTTTAGTGGATTATTTATTCATTTCATATCATTATTGTGGATTGATTATTGTGCTCATTGTTCATCATATTTTTGATTAGTTATTGAATTATATATTTGCTCCTTGCGAATGACCTTGGAACTCACAATTTTTTGAGCTTTATAAATTTAAATGTCGTATCAATTTTTGTCTCTATACTACGATGCATTGTTTTCCTAAACTACGATGGCTTTCGACTGCAACACAACCCAACAACCTCATTTATGCATTGGTGTTCAAATGATTCAATATATTAAAATCATGAGTTGTGTAAGTACATCTTAGATCATACCATTCATATTCTCGATTTCTAATTTAGTATTGGTTCTTTAATGCTTTAACATTCCTACCTTTAGAATCTGTATTCATAATATTTTAGAATAATTTTTCTCAAAATCATTTACAATCTATTTAGTTTCTTTTCTTTGAATTATAAGACCTAAGGCCATATATTCACCTACTTTATAGCATATAGGCAATTCTTGTTATACACCTACCCAACCTTTTTAGTTGCCTAATGAAATACCCCAAAATTTGGGTTCCAAGTTGTTTCGAAGTTGATCGCATCGTTTCAAACTCATCGATACCTGTCAAGACCGGGTCAAGTCGGAACACCTTGTAAATTGTGAAAAAGTTATGTTTTTTATCAAACTTATTCAAAATAGGTCATATTTGATACTATTTGATTTTGATTTTTCTCATCGCAAGTTTTTTAACAATTCTTCTTTTGCACGAATCTAAGATGTGCAGCTTAAAGTATGTGTAAATCATGTTAGATGGTGGTGCGCAATGTTATTTTTATGTTTCTTTATTCTGTATGGACCATGGTGTTATTTTCTTACACCTCTTTTCTTATAAAGAGGTGTAGGGTTCCCTATAATAAGATTTGACGGAATCTATTCTCCTACTTAGTATCAGAGTACTGGTCTTAGACTGTGGCTCTAGGTATCCCACCCCCAAGGCCTTCTGAAACCCTAACCCACCAAACTCCCTTCTCTCCATTTTCTTCGACTTCGGATCTACCTCTCCGGTGACGCTCCATGCGAGCACAACGGCGGCACAAGTGGGAGCCGTTGCAAAATGACGTTTTGGCCCCGCTGTGAGCGGCAGAGGCAACGTGTGAGGACGTTGATCATCGGCTCCGCCATTGTGGTGAGCAACAGTGGTAGCAACCGATTGATCCACGCTTGCTAACCACAGTAGTGGTGGTGACGAGGCTTTAGGTCGGCGAAGCAGCGACTATAGGTTGCGGTCGGCCTCACCAGCGATGGCAGCTGATGAGAACCTCATCATGAACCCTAACTAGCACAATCCAATCCAAATATGTGTGAAAAAGCTCCTCAAAACCCAAAGAGAGGCTTAACTCAGAGAACTCTGAGTTAAAGAATAAAATAAATCATAAGGGGTAAAACTGTAATTTCACCAATGCAGTATATGAACAGGGTAATTGAGGGTCCAAACACAGGTCAAACAAGCTTAACAATGAGGAAAGTGGGATGATTTGATCTGAAAAGGGTTATAGCAACTTTTAGGAATTAAAAGACATTCTGTAACCCTAAAACAAACCCACTTTAATTCACGAAGTTCGAGGTAGGATAAAAATCAAATAAATCCTCTAAAATTCATAGAAAAATATCTCCTAGGGTTTAGAACCTTCAATTTGGCCTTTCCAACCTATTTTGACCTAAAATGAGAACCATGCCCAATTAATGACTTAATTTGAGTTTTTACGCAAATTGACCGGTCAAACATGGTCCAACCTAAAATCAAAATTCACCATTAAAATCCTTAGGTTCAAATTAGTCTGGTATAAAAACTTGAGCCTAGGAAAAGACCATCTTGACCGACTTTATAATTTGGTCCTCTTTATTTACCTTTTGACCCTTATCTTTTGAAACCCTTACGTTTAGGCCCCCAACTTCTCATCATTCCTTGCAGAACGGTCCTCCTTGCCACTTCTGCACAGTGCCATGCCTCAGGCGACCTTGCGCGGAGGATGGCGCCACGCAGGGCAGGGCGGCCGTCCTCTAGAACAGATGGGGGGTTCCCTGCGACGTCCTCTATCCCAGGGACCCGCCCATGCCCTCTGCCATCAACCATGCCTCTCATGCGAACGCACGAAAGGCATGGGTATCCTCTCCGGCCATTCTCCGGCGAGGCTGGCATGTCGCCACCTCAGTTCCCTCTCCACGCCAAGGTCTTTATAAGGAGCGGCAAGGTCTGCCGACTCCTTCAAGCTTCCTCTGGCGGAGAAATATCCCACCTTTCGTTTCTTCCTCCTCCAGTTAGAGCGCCCGAAGCCTCCGATGATCTCCTCCTCCTCCTCCTCGTCGCTCTGCTGCCTTACCTGCAGCAGAGTTTACTCTGCCCTGTCGTTCGCGCTAGGGCGTACTAGCTGGCGCCCTCCGTATGCCTCCTCGTCGCCGATATCCTCCTCTAAGGCACCTTCGTCCCCAGCTCCGGTAGGCACGAGCCGGGCGCTGCTCTCTCCCCCTTCGTCGAGTAAACAAGTACAGAGTTTCCTCTCTCTCTCCCTTACATTTTCCCTCTCTTAATTTACCTTTTTACTCCACCGCACGCGACTTCCACCTCCACCTGCTCTGTCTCTGATCACCTTCTCCGGCAAGTCCATCCCACTTCCACAGACCTCCTCACCCCTCGCCGACTACCCCAGAAGCTTCCCCTCACTCCACTCAACCGATCCCCCCTCTCCATTCACTGCCAATCACCGCCCAATCACCCCCCGAACAAACCCATCTTCCTGCACACAGTCTGACCTAGGGCTACCTCCACACGCACCCTTGCGCCTCGCCGACCCCTGCACTGTCTTTGTCTCACTCTGGCGAAGCTTCCCCCATTTTCTGATGTGGCCGAGAGGCTGTCTTTCTACTTTCAGGTTGGAGCCCCCTCGCTGCCATTGCTGAGCTGCTGCAACTCCTTCGCTCGCAGCTCCAGGCATTCTCCAGCCCAGGCGCGGGTCCTAGGCAGCGCGGATTGCTGCTGCAAAGGAGCCCAGGCTTGCGAATTGGGTCACAAGCCTCACAGCTGCCCCAATTGGCTGCAGTTCCCTCGCTTGTGGGCGCGAGATTTGGAGGTGGGACTTTAGCCCCACCTCGTAAGTGTGCGGCAAGCGCCCACACTTAAATTAAAAAAGTGTATTGGGCTTACTACCTTCGATACACAGGGGTCAGGTCCCTCTCACCCGCATGCAGCGCGCCACGCGCTCGCTCGCCCTCACCCGCACTCACGCCCCGCGGGTCTGGGCCGGATCCGACTACCCGACCACGCACTCCTCGCCCACCACCGCATGCCGGTGAGCCTGGTCCCGGGTGCGCTACCTGAACCCGATTACCCAGCTCTGGGAGAGCAGTCTTAAGAGAGATTCTGAGAAAGAGAGAGACGCAGGGAAGGGTAGGGGTAGGTTTTGCACTGACCACTGTGCGTGCATGCAGGGAAGAAAGAAAGAAGAAGAAGCAAGCTAAGGAAGAAGAAGAGAGGAGGAGCGGTCAAAGCCTTAGCCGCACAGAGGAGCTGAAGAAGAAAGGAAGGAGAGGAGCTGAAGAGAAGAAGCCGTACTGTAGCAAACATACAGTTAATTCGTCTGAGCATCATGTCAGACGACGGAAGGGCAGTGGCCAGAATAGAAAGAAGAGAAAAGAAGAGGAACTGTAAGAGAAGAAAAGAAAGAAGGAAGCAGAGAAGAGAAAGAAGAAAGAGAAAGAAGAAGAAGATCAGCACAGCCGCAACTAAAGAAGAAAGAAGAAGGCAGGAAGCAGAAAGAATAAGAAAAAGAAAGGAAGAGAAGCAGAAAGGAGAAGAAGATCACCACCGCCGCAGAAGAAGAAGAAAAGAAAAGAAAGAAGGAAGTAGAGAAGAGAAAGAAGAAAGAGAAAGAAGGAGAAGATCAGCACAGCCTCAACTAAAGAAGAAAGAAGAAGGCAGGAAGCAGAAAGAAGAAGAAAAAGAAAGGAAGAGAAGCAAAAAGAAGAAGAAGATCACCACAGCCGCAGAAGAAGAAGAAAAGAAAAGAAAGAAGAAGAAAGGAAGGCTCTGCAGGAAAAAGAAGAGAAGGAGATCAGCTGGAAGAATAAGAAGGATAGAATGAAGAGGAAGAGAGAAGAAGAAGAAGCCAAGAGAACTCTAGCTCCCTCCCTCTCTCTCTTTCTCTCTCTCTTATTTTTGTAACCTAATTGAGAACTTTTACACTTCTAGAATTCTAGTTGCTCTCTGAGTTCGACCTTGGGAAAACTTTTTCCAAGTAAAAAATTTTTTTAGTAATCTGGTAGCTGTTGTGTCATATACTGCAACGATTGTAAACTATAATAACATAAAGACGAAAACACGCCGCACTAGCAGCGATGGTTCTTCAGGCGTTTGTTGCTGCTATAGGTGGTAAGGAAGGGTTTGCAGCCCTGATCTAGGGGTTGCGTCTCTTATAGACGCAGGGAGAAGCCCTTCATTCTCTTGGGGCCATCTTGGGTGCTCTCCCCGCACCCGGGTTGGGTCAACGCTTGTCTAAGGGGGTTCTTGTCGAAAATGCAGGTCTAAACATGTACTGTTTCAAATCTGTTGGTGTTCGCCGACTAGTGGTATGGTTTTCTCCAGTTTTATGGGTCGATTTTGGGGTGTGTATTCCCCGCATTGATGGTTTTCAAGGTGTGTATTCCCTGTATTTCATGATTCTTGGGGTGGGCATTCCCCATTTTCTTTGGATGTGGTCCGGTTGACACCAATGGCAGAATCTGTAAGTCTGGTGCATCAGGAGCATTACAGGAGCCACCATGGAGCAGGATGGTTCATCGACTTTGGTGCGTCACAACATCTATGCGGTGATTAGACCTATTTTCATTCGCTTCGGTTCGTTCCCCCAGGAAGGACTGTGCAGGTAGTTGATGGTAGATACACCCCAGTTATGGGTAAGGGGGAGGTGTCTATGACCCTATGTTTGCAGCTGTCTAGTGCACTACATGTGCCAAAATTCCCACTGAGTTTATTGTCTGTGAGTAGAATCATAAAGGATCTCAATTGCAGCATGATCTTCGATGATGTCAGATGTGTTGTTTAGGACAAGTTCACTGGGAGGATTATTGTTAGAAGTATGGAGGAGAATGGTGTTTGCTGTCTGGGATAGGAGCCGTTTACAAGAGTTAGTCAATATGGTAGCAGGAGTGTTCTACAGTGGCATGTTCGTCTTAGCCACTTTTCTTTGGATCGCCTCAGGAGGGTGATACCACATATTTCCCCAACTACTACCATACAGTGCGATGCTTGGCAATTGGGTAAGCACCATCGATCGTCTTTTCCAACTAGCACCTCTCCTGGATCCTTTATTTCAGTTTCTCCATATGGATCTATGGGGACTGAGCAGAGTCCCGAACCAGATGGGATACCGGTACTACCTGGTTGTCATAGATGATTTCTTTAGAGCCACGTGGGTGTTCTTGATGAAGAGCAAGGTAGAGGGTGGAGGATGCATAAAGACTATTCTTCTGGAGATCAGCACATAGCATTCAGCCATAGTGAAGATGGTGTGGACTGGTAATGCTCTTGAGTTCTGCATTGCCAAACTTGAGTTCTAGAGGACCCGTGGGATTGTCCACCAGACCACTTGTCCTCACACTTCCTAGCAGAACAGAGTCGCATAGCGAATGCATAGGCACTTATTGGATGTTTCCTGTACACTATTGATTCATCACAATGTGTTGTAGAGATACTGGGGGGACGCAGTTTCGACAACGACTTATCTCGTCAACAGGATGCCCAACTCAGTTCTTCACAAGCAGATACTAGTTCTTCTTCTGCATCCAGACGATGAGTTATTTCATGTGCCTCCCAAGACCTTTGGATGTGTTGCATTCGTCTATGTGCCGTCACTTAGTCGTGACAAGCTGGCTCCTTGCAGTATCAAGTGCGTATTTTTTGGGGTACTCTAAGATACAGAAGGGGTACCGTTGTTATGATCCTCTGTAGAACAGACATTATGTTAACGTCGATGTGACTTTCCATGAGGATACACCATACTTTTCAGCCACTCGACAGAGGAGCTTTTGTGATGAAGTTGCCTTTCTTCCCTTGCCTGCTCTGTGTGTAGAGACTTCGGTGTCTACTTCTTAGTCTAAACCTCTAGCTGATAGATAGATGAGCTTTTTCTCCCTAGATGACTTTGAGAGATTACACGGGCCATTGCGTATCTATCTTAGGCATCACACTATTTTTCAGAGGCCTCTTCCCTCACCAACAGTTGATGGTTCATAGGTAGTTGAGAGGGTACCTGATGCCAGTAATAGCTTGGTTAGACTTGACTCCTCTGACAGTGCAAATCACCACAGTAGTGAGGCTCCTTCTATAACGACTCAGTTAAAGGTACCAGATGATTTAGATCTCCTTATTGCCATTAGGAGGGAACCATGCACCTGTGAGTCCAGATATCCAGTTGTAGGCAATTTAACTATTGATGGTCTTGCTCCTCAGTTTAGTAGCTTCTGTAAGGTACTTACAGTGTCACACATTCCGTCTACCTACCAGCATGCCATGCTTGATCCAAAGTGGCATCAAGTCATGGAGGATGAGATGGCTAAAAGCACTAGAGGGGAGGTGATTGTGCTAAAGGCGGTAAAAATAATGCTAATTGAAATTAATGTAGATATAAAAAATAATTAAGCATTCCACGAATATATCATCAACCATAACACAAGTATGTATAGTAGAAACCCAACCCCGAGTAAAAATCACTACCTAGATCTCCCAATCTAGGATTTTGCCCCAAGTCTAACTCAAAATACTAACCTGTACTTATTGGGTACCAAATCCTTTTACAAACCCTCTTAATTTTCTAATCAAGAGCAAACCCCTCTTACTCAAGAGGAGAGGAACCCACAACTCGGGCCCTCAGATTACAAGTGGATGAAGGAATAAAACTAAATTAAAACAGAATTTAACTCCTATGGATAGCCCCAAAAAGATATGCAACCAATGGTATGAAATAGCCATCTATGAGACTAAAAAGAACTCCCTTAGTGATTGTGGGAAGATGATGCTGCTGGGAGTTGAAGTGATGAAGCTTCAAGCAAGTGGGAGTTGCAGAATCAAAGCTTCAATCACTTCTAAGAACGCCAAAAGTATGCTTTAGCTAAATGTGGCCTTGAATGTGCTTTAGAGTGAGTTATAAGGTGTTCTCTAACCTTCTAAGAGTAGGAAACCATCTCATATGTATAAAGGGGTGTTTGGACTACTTTAGGTGTGTAAAAGACCCCTATTCAATGACCCAAATGTTTCCTAATTTGATTGGCCAACAGTTAATTGAGTTGGTCAAAAAGTACTTTACCTAATGTTAGTTAAAAGTTATATAACGTTAGGTGAACTATTTAACGTTAAGTACTCAGTTAGGTGTAAAGTTCGCTATTTCTTGGAGTCACTTAATTTGGCCCAAAATGACTTATCTAACGTTAGGTAACCCCTATCTAACATTAGGTAAATTGCCTAACATTAGGTATAAAGTTCAGTGCAAAGTTCGTTAGTTTCTGGAGCTTCTAGATGACACAAGACTATTATCTAGCATTAGGTATCATATACCTAACGTTAAATGGCATATAAAAGGCCCTCTAACTATCCAAACTAATATTTTGGGCTCTCACTAAGTGTAAAGGTCATGCAATAACACCTATAGACTTAGTTAGGCATATTTTAACCTATTTAGGTTGTGTGGTGTTCTTGTGAGAATTGCATATGAACCTCCTATGTTTATGCTAATATGAGATTTGATTGGAGCTCTCCTTATATTCTAAAGAATATAAAATTACAACTCAATTCCTATAATACAAGGAGACCTAAGCTTGAAGAGCAAGATCTCCTCCTTCTTGATTCGGATTTTGTCAAGAGAGTTTCAACCTGAAAATCAATTTTGCAATATCTACGCATAAGATCCAATTTTAATATTAATTACTTGAGATGTTGGTTATCATCAAAACCATCATTAAAGGCTAATGTGGTGTCTAATTGCTTATGCTCCTACATTCTCCCCCTTTTGATGATGGCAAACACTCAATGGAGAAGTTGAAAGCCTCCCCCTGTCTAAGTGCTCTCCTAAAAAAAAATCTAAGAGATCATACACAAGGAGCACATAACACATAATGTCATAACAAGATTTTAGCAAGATTCAAGTATCCATGATCTCAATATCACCGAGTTTCGAGGTTTACATGCAGTAGCCCTCGGGTTTCGAGGTTTAGGGGGAGTGTACATGCAGATTGGATAAGGCAATCTATGGATTGAAGCATTGTCTTAGGGCTTGGTCCCAAAAGTTATCAGAGGTGCTTCACCAGATTGGTCCGAGGTGCTCTATTTTAGATCACTCCTTATTAACCAAGAAGACTGACGTAGATGACAAAGATGGGATAGATCAGTTAAGAGGCACCTATCAGAGAAGTTTGTCATGAAGGATCTGGGACAGTTGAGATATTTCTTGGGCATTGAGGTTGAATGTGGCAGGGATGGAGTGGTGCTCTCGCAGAGGAAGTATGCTCTTGATCTTCTTCAGGAGACTGGCATGTTAGGAGCTAAGGCTACAAATATTCCCATAGATCCCAAGGTCCATTTATTTGATGAGAATCAAAGGTAATTGATAGTAGGACCTAAAGGTAGCAGGTGGGTAAGCTCCTTTACCTCACCATCACTCATCCAGACTTGTCTTTGTCTATTGGTAGGCTTAGCTAGTTTATGGATAAGCCAACTAGGCAGCACTGGGAGGTTGCAATGTAGGTGCTTAGGCATGTGAAGAAAGCACCAAGATGAGGATTATTGCTCTGTAAGGGAACGTCCATGGGGATTGTAGCATACTCTAATATTGATTATGCTGTTTAAGTTAGGGATAGTGATGGGAACACCATCATAGGCCCTAACTAGCGACTTTTAGTCAGGTATGCTTGATAAAAGCTCTTACATAATCATCTGAGGGTCATAATTCCATAATATTTTGATTTGAGAGAAGAACTGGAGATCATGATTAATTCTATAATTTTAACAGCACACCATGAACACAGATTTACCACGGGGTCACCTAGGGGCTAAATAAAGGTCAAATGAGCTTACAAGTATAAAAAGTGGGTCAGTACTGACAGAAACGAGGTTTCACGCATTTCGAGAACTAAAACAACACACCAAAATCCTAATTTCAGACTCACTTAAATTAAAGAGGTTCTGGACAGGATGAAATTCATAGAAAAATATTCTAAGAGGTTTGGTACCCTTGGTTTGACCATTTGAACATATTTTGACCTGGAACAGAGTTGCAGATAGAGTTTTGTCCTCATTTGGGCTTCTGTGCAAATTGTCCAGTCAAACATGGTCAAAACTCAAATCTGAGTTCACAATTAGATTCTTTGGGTGCAAATTAGGTTAAGGCCAAAATTTGGGCCAAATCAATCTCTAAAAATCTCTGGTCTTCACATTTGAGCCCCTAACTTTCGGATTTATTTTGTTTGCCCCCTTAATTTCTCATCGTTTTCTTAAAATTGGTTCCTACCGCCATAGGTGTGAATGCAGCTTCTCAACCGAGATTCGAGGGAGATTTTCTCCCTCAAATTAGAGACGAATCTCTCCAACTTGCACCCAATCAAGACCTCTGAGGAGATTGCTAGAGCCCATGTGAGCTCAAGATTTTAAGGGATATTTTTCCCAAAAATCTCAAGAATTCCAAGCCTCTTTCCTTGTTCATGATCTCATTCTGGAGCTCTATAAGAAGCCCTAACCCTAGGTCGTTCTCCTTAGCCAAGTTTTGAGCTGAGAAACTCTCTCTTCCTCCTCTCCGACCAACCTCGCTTTAGCTTTGACGACCTCCTTTGTCTTCCTCCTCTAGTCGTCCAACCATCAAATTAAATGGCCCTCTAGCTTCCTCTCTTCTTTGTGACTGCAACCAGCCAAAGCTCGGTCACCCTCCACCGGACTCCATCTTTCTCGACGTCGGCCTGCCAACGCCAACGCCTTTCCTTCCCTATTTCTCCTCTTCCTTCCCTCTAATCACCTCCTCCACTTCACTTCACTTTCATCCACCTTAGCTTCACTTTAAACCACTACACCCCCCGCACACACTTCATCTTCCCCACACTTGGCGAAACTTCGACGAGTTCGTACAACCTCCACACCTCTCCAAACACCACACGATCACCTCCACAAGCTCCGCCCTCGTCGAACAAACCCATCCTCCACCCTCGTCTTCGTCACCGACAACCCTCCATCGGGCATCGCGCGCCTTAAAACCACCACCATCACACTCACCTTTGCACGGCGAGGCTTCTGAGCATCTCTGATAGGGTCGCAAGGCCATTTTCATGCGTGTAGGACTTCGCCGGATAGTCGCCGTCGCCACAGTCTTCTCTGACTCCGTTCGTTCATCTTCGACCTCCAACCAACCTGCTGTAGCGTGGAATCAAAGAGGCTCCAGGTGCCGAAGCTGTCTAGGCCTTCCAACGAGGGAACCATCAGCAGCGGCAGCCTCAATTTCATGACCAATCTCCTGTAGCTACTCATGAGGAAGAAGGCCCCGGGTTTAGTCCCACATCGAGCATTTACGAAGCGGCTATAGCATATATTACGCAAACGTGCGTACGACTCTTCGCCTCAGCATGCACCGGGGGTGAGGTCCCTACTCACACCTAAACATACGCGTGCTCCCACGCACGCCTTCCCCTGCGATCACTCCCATGGGTCTAGGCCGAATCTGATTAACCTGGATACCCAGGTCTAACTTGGTTATGAGGAAGGAAATTCTAAGAGGGAAGAGGGGGGTTTTGCACTGTAGCAGCATCAGGAATTGTGCCCTTCCCCCCTCTCAACACTTAGCATTGCTGAGACTATTGAGATAAGGCCCTTGTGCCTTGTGTTGGTTCTATTAGTGCTTGATTCTCTGAGGATAAGGCATCCAAGCCTTAGCTCTGATGTCTGACTTTGGTGCTGGATTGGTTTTGATATTGACGTGGATAATTGATTGAGGATACAGTTCGTATATTTGAGTTGATTGTAGAGCTTAGCATTAAGGTTAAATTGGTGGTTCAAACCACCATTTTAACCTAATCTTTTTTCCCCCTCACTCTTGAGTTTATTGAAATATTATTTTGATTATATTGAGCATTATTCCTACATATCTTTTTTGATATTGTGATTAATTGATTGAAATTGCCAAATTGCTCCCTGCAAACGACCTTGGTCTCATTTCTTGATTTCGAGTTTTATAAATTCAAGTGTTGTCGCGATTTTTGTCCCATACTACGATGCATATTCCTTAAAACGATGATCGTCGCGCTCTAACAGATAGAAAATATACCACAGGTTTTGCACCTTCGTTGCAGGTAATCTAGTTACCTAAAGGAGCGCGAAGCAAGTAGTTGTATCTAGATTCAGTGCAGAGTCAAAGTACAGGGCTGTTTGTGGCCAATTTGTCATTGTTAAAGAGATGCGTCGTAGTATAGGACAAAATCGCTTAAATCATTTAAATTTATAACTCAGAATCACAAGAGTCCGAGGTGGAACACATGGAGTAAATAATAGCAATTCAATCTCATTAATCACAATTTAGTCAGAAGTATAAGCAATTTATGACCAAAACTTTATTTAGAACTACTCAAAATGATATAGATATGAAATCCAGTAACAAGGTGCAAAAAGAATTGGTTAAAATGGTGATTTGAATCACTAAATTAACTCTTGAAATTAAGCCCAAGTATCTTAAATAAATGAACAGTAATTCTAAACCAAATATTCCACGTCAGTCAGATTTAATATCCCAACAGTGTATAGCACTGAAGCACCAGTAGAGGTCAAACGAAGGCACAAGGCATCAGACGCTTTAAGTGCTCAGGGCTCAGCTCCAATAGAAGAGGCAAAGGCCTCCTTTCTTTTCTTTGTGCCTCAAGGAAGAGGCAAGCACAGCACTACAGAGGCAAAGGCCTCTCAGAATCTGCTAGCTGTAGAGAGGAGTTAAGGGCAAACCCCCCCTCGCCCTTTCTCTTTTTCTCTTCTTTTCTCAGAGACCCGATCATAATCAGGTAATCAGCCGTAAACAGTGGACCAGGCTTGTGGGTGTGGTCGCAAGTGAGGAGTGAGCGCTCGGGTAAGCAGGTGAAGGTGGCTAGGGACTTGACCCCCGTGTCTTGGGCGAGGGGTCGGGCAGACAAGTCCCTTTTATCTCGCACAGGCAGCTTCAGACTTTACGATGTGGGATTATCCTATCCCTTATTCGTCACAACGCAGCAGCAACAGCTAAAGATTGATAAATGCCAGTTTATTATCATTCTTATGCATTAAAACAAACCTATCTCTCAGGATTTTGCTCTGCAAATGGGTTTTGGGTTGTATTTAGGCATAAATTAGGTTAGGCATGCATTTTACTTTTTATTGTCTTTTTGATGTGTTTTTGTGAGTGTTAGGGATATACAAATTGACAGATCCCTAAAACCCTAGTACTCAGGAAGGCAATTGGTGAAGGAGAAGTCCAAACCAGCTGGAACTTAGCTTTATCCAGCTTACTTGAAGTAGGGATAGCTCATCATAGCTCCATTAAACTCATCTTAGCTGAATGGCAGCTCAAGAGAGCTCATCGCAGCTCACCTAGCTCAGATCCACCTCAACTCAGTTGAGTCTATCTCATCTTAGCTCCCATTTGCTCACTAGGAGCTCTAGCTTGCTTAGCTGAGTTGATTGGAGTTCACCTCAGCTTAGGACCAGCTACATCGAGCTCCACTCAACTCCAACCAACTGAAGATGACTTCATCTTAGCTCAGGAAGCTCAAGTTCATCTCCCAGGGATTCAGCTTAGCTCAACTTAGTTGAGCTAAGCTGCCTTAGCTACTCTAACTAGCTAGGTCATCCCCGGGAATATCCGACCTAGCTCACCTCAGCATACCTTAGCAGAAGCCAGCTTACTTTAGCTTGGCTTAGCAGCTAGCAACGAACTAGCAAGCTTATCCAGCTAAAGTAGCCCCATGCCTCCCTCTTCAGCAGCTGCCAGCTCTAGTTCAGCTCCAAACTTCTCTTATCCAGCTCCTCTTCTCAAACCATAGCTCCAATTGCCTCCTCCTCTACTCCCTACTAGCTAAGCTAGCTTAGCTTAGCTAGGCTTCAACTCCCTTAGCAATTCACTACCCTAATACCCTACCTAACTAGCTCCACCAACTAAACCCTACCTAAGCCCACCTAAGCTAGCTCCACCCTACTCCTTTTGGTGCCACCACCTAGCCACCTTTTCACCCCATCACCACCACCAAAAGGCACCAATTTTGGCACCAAAACCTAACCATAACTACCACCCTTTTGGCACCAACATCCAATCGCCATATTCACCATACACCTACCCCTTCCAAGCCTTATCCACTCTACACATACCCCTCCTTCTAGAACCCTAAGTTGGTGCCACCTAACCCCCTTCTAGAAGCCAAAAATGGCGCCAAGTCTAGGTGCCTTTTGGCCACCATAACCACCCCCTTAACACCCTTTAAGGTGGCACCAAATGATCTCCACCATAGGATCACCAACCACCTCCATCAAATCATCCTAGCCATCCATTCCAAGAGCCACCTATACCCCCCATCCTACTCTATAAAAAGAACCTTAACCACCACCATTTTCCCCATCCTACTCTATAAAAAGACCCTTCACCACCACCATTTTCCCCATCCTCCATTTAGTGTAATTCCACCCTACATCCACTTTAACTCACTGCCAAGGAAGGAGAAGAAGAGAAAAAGATTAAGGGGGCATCCTACCCGCCCCTTTGGTGCCTTCATCCCCCTTCTCGCTTCTTCCTTGTGCCACGCAAAGGAGGAGACCCTTCATATTGGAGGACGGCCAAGCATTGGAGGAGATAAGGGTGGTGCACGCCCACCCTTTGAAGGAGCCATTAGGGTCCATGTCAACCCTTGGATAGCATAGGGCACACCCCCTTTGTGGGCTTGTCTTGGAGGACTTCACCTTTTAGGAGCTTTATAAGGAAGGAGTTGAATGACTTCTTTTCAAGCTTGGGAGCTACTAGGCTTGGAGTAAGAAGCCTCTATCTCTTCTTCACCATCATCATCATCGGGAGGACTAGTGTTTTTACGTTTTGTATTTTTGATTTCTAGTAGTAGAAGAATTCCTCTACTAGGGTTTTGCAAAACATTTTTCTCCTCCAGTAAAGTTGCCTTTTCTTAATTGTTTTTCTCTCAATTTTACTTTACCTTAGTGTAATCACCCCCTCTCTCTAATTACTCTAGGTTTCCACCAACCTAGGGTGAGCTTAGAGTGAGGAATTACTTGTCACTTAGGTTTTAGTTTAGTAATTTTAGGTGTTAGCCATCTTCCCTCCATCAAATTTGCGTTGCTTGTTATTTCAAACTATAAAAATTGCATATTTGAAAATAACAAAAAGAAAGTTGATTTCCATTTTTGAGCAAGAGATTCGATTTTGCAACATATTACCTCCTTGGACGACCCTAAATACTTCCCTATCTAGGTTTACAAATTTTAAAAGCGAATTCGTTTTTGTGCGTTGTAGCGACTTAAAACATTACTTTTACAAACCGTGCAAAAACGTGATCAAAGATGCCTCCAATTGAGGTCGAGAATGAGGCTTTGGAAGTCAATTAAATGCCTAAATTGCTTCCTGGGAATCAACTGCGAAGCCTGGAAGTGGATCTTGGAGGGATCGTGGCTAGAGAACTGAAGACGTGGTCGACGTATTCGAGGGCGGTGGTGGAGGTGTGGTGATTACTTGAAAAGAAAAAGATGGCCTCGCGGCTGATGGGAACACCATCATGAGCCATAACTAGCTCAGTTTGATCTGATTAAATCAATAAAAGTTCCTACATATCTTTTAGAAAGTCTTAAGGGCACAAAACATTAATTTGAGAAGAAGACAAGAATACAGGGTTATTTATGCAAAATTACTGTTCTATCACAAAAATAGAATAACCACGGGTTTTCTCAGGGGTTGAATAAAGGTCAAATACACGCTTTAGAGTCTATTAAGGGGGTTCATGGAGAACGAAACGGGTTTTCATGCGTTACGAGAATTAAATGACATCTGAAACCCTAAAAATAGATCCATTTAATTAACTGAGGTTCTAGTCAGGATAAAAATCACCTGAACCCTCTAAAATTTATAGAAAAATATTCTCTAGGATTTGGTACCTTTAATTTGACCATCAGAACCCATGTTGACCTAAAATAGAGCCATAAACATATTTTTGCCCTAATTTGGGTTTTTGCATAAGTTGCCTAGTCAAATGAGGTCAAAACCAAAATCAAACTTCACCACTGGATTCCTTAGGTCCAAATTAGATTTGTATCAAAATTTGGGCCCAATCTGAGATTATTTCGACCTACTTTGCACTTTGATCCAAGTCTGACTTTCGTTATCTCCAATAGCCCCTCAGCTTTTGAATTCCCCACAAAAAGCCCCCCAACTTCTTTGTCTTCTTCACAAAAAGGTCCTTGCTGCCATAGAATCCTAATCCTACAACTCTGGCAAGCTTCATTTGGCAAGATCTCTCTGATTTTTTTTACGAATCCTTCTCAGATTTGAAAGGGGAATTTGTCAAGAAATTAGCTTCCTTTTTAGCCATAACCGAAGTCCTAGAAATCGCCCAAATCCTCATGCGAATCCTTCATAGGAGTGGGTTTCCAACTCTGGCGACCTTCCAAGGTTGAAAGCTTGGATTCCAAGCTTCAACTGCCCTCTACTGCCTATATAAGGACCCCCAGGACCTTCCCAGCCTTGGCAAGCTCGATTTTGGCTGGAAATTCCCCACATTCCTCCTTCCTATTCCGGCCGAAAGGCTCCTCGAGCTTTGGCGATTCCTCCCGACCTCCCTCGTCGTCCGTCCGCAATACCAGCGGTGGATTCATCTTCCTCGTCTTCCTCTGCGTCGCGCCATACCAGCGGGCGTCCCTCCCTCCGTCTTGCTCACCGTTTCCTTCTCATCGGAGTCACCTTCTCCCTCGGTGCTGACCACACCGCAACCGGCGTCGCCTCTAGTCCCTGTCGTCTGCCAACCACCTAGATAAGTTCCTTAACTCCTCTACTACATTCACACACTAACCACACTCTGCTTCGACCGCCGTACCCATCGTTCACTCTCCGTCTTCCACCTCACCGGCGTACCTCTAGCAAGTTCGCATGGCCACCACGCTCCACCAAATTGGTCGTCACTTATACCTATCCCTCCACTTCGATCTCAGGAGCAAAAGTCCTAACTTAATTAGGTTGATTGCCCCTCTTAACCACCTACCGAACACCTCCATCGTCACACTCACTTCCCGACCTCGCCCTACACACACACGCACTCCCACAGCACGCCACCACCACCATCACATTCGCCGCACTCATACAAAGCTCCTGAACTTGTTTAACAGAGCTGAGAGGCCATTTTGTTTGTTTCAGGTCTTCAGGTCATCTCCGCCATTAACGAGCGAGTTCAAGCTCGCTTGAAGCTTGCTTCAGGTCTCGCCTTCCTATGGTCTCGACTCCAGCTTCTGCGGAATCATCCTAGGACTACTCTTGGATCATCAATTGGAGCGGTTGACCACAGCTTGACCGTAAATTTGACGAAGGAATGGTTGCTGCTAGCTGGGTGAAGAAAGGCATTATTTTTAGTCCCACCTCATAACGTGAAGAGCACTGGCAGTGGCATAAAAGGAATTTGTGTCTACGGCTTATCGCCTCGACACACATGGGGTGAGGTCCCCCGCACGCACCCCTTCACTTGCCTCGCCCGTGACATTATGCACGCAGTCCTGGCTCCGACCCGACCTGCCTAACTCGAGCACACCTCGGCTACTACCCTATGCTGACAATTCTGGTCCCGGGTATGCGGATTCCTGAAACCTGATTACCCGAGCTTCTGAGCTGACATTGAGAAAGAGAAGGAGAAGAGAGAGAGAGCGCGCGAGGGTAGGGGGGTTTTGCTCTCACAGGCACTTGGGCAACACTTAGTCGAGAGAAGAAGAAAGGAGATAGAGCAGAAGAAGGACAGAGAAAGAAGAGAAGAAAAAGGTGAGTGCCCTCTTGGCACTATAGCTCTATCGCCTAATCTGTTTGACAGGGAGTGCACTGTGCACTTGGTTTGATTATTTAATACCATTTGGATATTTGCTATTATTGTATAAGAGTAATTGGTGATTTAAATCACCATTTACCCTATTAGTTTTGCATGCTTGTACTTGAATTCTTGACATATTATTCTGAATTAAGTTTTGGCTGAAATTGCTTATATATTGTGTTCTGAAGATTCATATTTGCCACTTGCTCCTAGAGAACGACCTTGGACTTCTTTCGAGTATAAATATTATTTGTTTTTTCACGCTGATTCGATCTATACTCCAACGCAACGATTTTTAAAACCCATTTCAGAGGGATTAACCCGTCGTCGTAGTATGATTTGCGAAGAAATCTGTCAACAGATAAATTTACCAAAATTCGTATAGAATTTTCGGGTCGAACATAGGGAGGCTACATCGATCTAAAATCCGTGATTATATTTTTTTTTTGTGTTTTTGTATTAGAAGCAGGTTAATCACAATGGATTTGATGTTAACACTAAGTGAGAGAGAGAGAACAATAACTTTGCAACTGAATATTATTTTTTTACAACTAGAAAGCAGGAAATGGTTACAGCTAGAAAGCGGGAAATTCTATTCTAGAAAGTAGTAAGGAAGGGAGAGAGATGTTATCCTCCTCGATGGTTGCTTGGAGGACAAGCAGGATGGGGCAATGCCCAGAAGATGGAGGACGAAGATGGAAGATGAAGAATGGAGCAGGAGGAATCGAGGGTGAGGTAGGGTGTCATCGTCGTCGCAGGATCCACTTCCAGAATGGGGGGAGAAAACTTTGATTTTGACTCTAAAGGAGCATCCCGGGTTTGGGACAAGCTTCTTAGAGCTTTGGAGAGGGAGAAAGGTGAAGGAAGGGATGATTGAAATGTAGGGGGCGTAGGCCTTTTTATAGGTGTAGAGGTTGGGGTCAAAAAGGTCATTTTATGTTAAAAACATTAATGCAAGGGCCTTTAGTGATGGAATTAAATGTCAATAAAGGCCTGAACGTGGGCGACGTGCAGGCATGCCCACCGTCTCCTCCTTTGCCGCGGGCCTAATGTATGCCCACGATCTCTCCTTGTCAGCCGTTCGATCGCGAGATCAGACGGCTTAAAAACGATCTCGCCTACTTCTTCTTCAGTGTAACTGCACGCCCATGCGTGCGATGGAGTGTGCAGAAGCGCGTCATCACGATCGTATGCGCTCCTCGCTCATCTATCGCGCCACGTCGCCCGCATCCGCGTCGTCCGCTCGCCATCCAACGACCTGATTTAGCTGCTCCCACTTGAGCGCTTCGATTTTAGGTGTAGCGGGGATTGACATTGTGCACACAGGCCTGGCTCTGACCCAGCCTACCTAACCTGAGCACACCTCGACTACTACCCCATGCCGGCAATCTTGGTCCTAGGTATGTGGATCCTTGAAACCCAATTACTCAAGCATCTAAGCTGACATTGAGAAAGAGAAGGAGAAGAGAGAGAGAGAGCGCAGGGGCAGGGTGTTTTGCTCTCGCAGGCACTTGGGCGACACTTAGTTGCAAGAAGAAGAAAGGAGACAGAGCAGAAGAAGAGCAAAGAAAGAAGAGAAGAAGAAGATGAGTGCCCTCTTGGCACTGTAGCTCTGTCGCCTAATCTGTTTGATTGGGATGCACTGTGCACTTGGTTTGATTAGTTGATACTATTTGGATATTTGCTATTATTGTATAAGGGTAATTGGTGATTCAATCACCATTTTACCTTAATATTTTTGCACGATGATACTTGAATTCTTGACATATTATTCTGAATTAGGTTTTGGCTGAAATTGCTTATATATTGTGCTCTTGAGATTCATATTTTCCACTTTCTCCCAGCGAACAACCTCGGACTTCTTTCGAGTATAAATATTATTTGTTTTTTCGCGCTGATTCGATCTATACTCCAACGCAACGATTTTTAAAACCCATTTCAGAGTGAATAACATTTTGGCGCCATTGTTGGGGAGCAACGCACAATTTTGATCTTTTGATTACAATATTTGATTTGGTACTAACTTACTCTATCTCTTTTGATTGTGATCTGTAATAGAGATTCATTGGAGGAAAATCAGCTACACATCCGAATACTCCAAGGGTAGGTAAACTCCATCCAATTTCCCTTGAGCCCCTGATTTTGAAAAACTAAAAAGGGGAAGAAATCAATTAGGGCTACTTGCATTTTATTCTTAGAATATCCATCACAGGTTGCCTGATTTGATACATTCTAGAGAACATCCCAACCCTAATTTGTGCACCTACTTAGGGTTCTAAGGTATCTAGGGCGACGTCGGAGGTTGGAGGGTGGGACAGGACGACGTCGTGGCAATAATCTACTTCCCGAATGTGGTGAGAGGACGACCACGGGATGCTCCATGAACGGGGTGGAAAAAATATTTCTTTTCTACTCTAGAGGAGTGTTACGACTCAGTTCCCGGATCCCTACAGGACTCGAGACTGGCTCGCCTCGACTAATCCCAAGACCCAGTCGTCCAACAAGAAATAACCAAAAAGCAGGAAAGTAAACCACATTCACACATGCAATATAACTATGCAGTAAAAACGTACAAAGCAGTAAAGGAAAGTAAAACTGTTGTTCCATTATATACCACCACAACAACAGAAACAACGGAAGCGAAAGTAACAGTAACAAGAACAGTAGTTAAAAGTCTGAAACTCACTACAACAGTAAGGGGAAACAACGAGAAAGTGCTAAAAATACGGCTGGTCTCGACTGGGCCCAGCACCCTCCGTAGCCGGAAGCTCGGGCTGCTCAACTCCTGGTCCTGAACAGTGTTATTATTTATAATACTTGATCAGGTTTTAGGTAAGTCGCGTTGCAGTATACTCGAAAAAGCGTTATAAACAAACAAGAATTTTTATTACTGGAACGTTGAGTCTGAGGTCGAACATAGGGAGAAAATGGAATTTATTCACTAATCTTAATCAATGTAATTTGAACACTTAAATCTACTCAAAAATCTAATTCAGAGTATAATGCAGGAGTTTATGGATATTAAAATATAACAAAATAGAGAGATTGAGAAGAATAGGGCAAAAAGTTTGATTCTCTTTCTCTTGTCTCTCTTCTTTAGCTTCTCCTTTCTTCTTTCTTTTCTTCTTCTTTAGTCTTCTCTTTTCTTTCTTTCCTTTAGCTTTGGCTCTTTCTTCTTTTCTCTGACTTTCCTCTGCGTGCTTGCCTTATCTTCTCCTTTTCCTCTCTGACTTTGGCTTCTTGGCTCCTTCTTCCTTGCTGCCTTCTCCTTCTTTCTCTTCTTTCTTGCCTTAGCCTTTTCTTCAGCCGCACCCTTCTCTGCTACAGTGCCCGTCTTCCTTCCTTGTCTCCTGCCTTGGCCTTGGATCTTCTCTGCCTTTTTTCCTTGGCTTTGATTTCCTTGCTGCCTCTTTCTTCTTCAGCTCCTCTACAGCTACATCTTCCTTCCCTGCACACACAAGTGCAAAACCTACCCTTACCTTCCCCCGCGTACACTCTATCTATTTCTCTCTTAGGGTCACTCTCCCAAAGCCAGCCAATCGGGTATTCGGGTTGGGTTACGTGCACCCGGGTCCAGGCGCACCTGCGTGGGTGATGCGCGAGGAGTGCAGGGTAAATGGGTCGGCCAGGTCCGCATAGGCATGGGTCGCAGACGAGGCGGGTGACGTGGGAGAGGGTACCTCACCCCGTGAACTGAGACGATAAGGTGAGAACACAAAAATAACTTATATGACTAACCTGCGCCCAACGTTTCCGAGGTGGGACTAAAGTCCCACTCGCTTCTTTGCACGCGCGCAGGAGGAACACCTGTGCAATTGGGGCAGCTGTGGTCGATGAGGCCCTCGATAGCTGGGTGCGAAATGGTCGTGGACTAATTCCGCGCACCTGGGGCTTGTCTATCTGGAGTAGCGTGACCTAGAGCGAGCAAGCTTGCTCCTTCATGCCTACTTTAATGGCAAAAGAGGGTCGGACCTGAAACTCAGCAATACAGCCTCGTGGCCCTGTCAAATCATTTGGGGAGCTTTGCTGTGTCACTGCGAAGGTGATACGTTGGATGGCGTGGTGCAGAACGGCCTAGGTGTGCGTGCTTAGGTCGCTCTGTGGCCATTGTGATGGATGTTTTTGGTGGGCACTTGGGGAGGTGTTGGCGGTCGATGGAGATGTGGATAAAGATCAGTGGATGGTGGTGGAGGTTTTGAGGGGTCTGGCAAGGCGTGTGGAAGGGTGGAGCGATGGAAGCGCCTTCGTCGGTGGTCAGCCGGAGATGAAGACGATGGTGGTGGTCTGCGGCGTCGAGGGTATAAAAATAGTAATAAAGATAGGGGAAATAAAGAGAAGAGAGAGGGGAAGAAAGTTAACCTAACTAAGTGGATGAAAGGGGACAGAAGGGAGGCTGGCCGTACCTGCCGCCGTCGGAGAAGATGATTCCAGTGGAGGGAGAGCGGCGACGATGAAGGGGCTGGAGGCACGCGCGCGGGTATGGCGCAACGCGGAGGAAGGAGGTGAAGATGCCTCTGCCACTGGTATTGTGGTAGAGTGATGAGAAGGAGGAGGAGATGTCACCGGAGCCTGTTGGACACTTGACTGGAGGAGAAGAGACGAAGTTGGAGGTGGTTCTCCGGCCAAGCCAAGCTGATTTTGAGCGATTTGAGATGAGGGTCCTTTTATAGGTACTGGCAGAGGCTCTTATGCTTGGAAGGAAAGCTTCCAAGTGCAAGAATCCTCGCCGGAGAAGGAATGTGGGAGATACCCATATCTCTCGAGCGTTCGCACGAGAGATTGGGTGCGAATTAGATCTTGGAATAGCGTTCAGACGAAAGGGAATTCCTCAGAGAATCTCCCTTCCAAATATGAGAGATCTCTGAGGAATCAAGGAGTAATCCTCCTTGAATCCTCGTCGGAGTAGGACTCCTCTGCTGTAATGGCAGAGGGACCTATTTGCAAAGAGTGGCGAGGAATAATGGGGGGTTGGCGCAATAGTTTTCAAAAGCTAGGGGTTAAAATGTAATTGGGTGGACTGTTTTGCAAAGTTGGTCAAGGTGACCTCCCCTTAGGTCCAAATTTTGGTAAAAACCTAATTTTGACCTAAAGAATCCAATGGTGAAGTTGTATTTTAGGTGTGACCACGTTTGACTAGACATTTTACATAAAAACCCAAATTAGGTCAAATTTCTAGCTAGGACCCCTACTTAGGTCAAAATAGGTTCCAAAGGCTAAATTGAAGGTTCTAAATCCTAGAGGGTATTTTTTCATGAATTTTATATTATTTAATTGATTTTTATCCTGACCATAACCTTGTAAAATTAAGTTGGTTTGTTTTAGGGTTACAGAATGTCATTTAATTCTTAGATCTCACAATAACCCTTTTCTGATTGAACCATCCCACTTTTCCTCTTGTTAAGTCCAATTGACCTATCTTTAGCCCCTAAGAAATCCCGTTGATGTACTGCAATGGTAAAATTACTATTTTACCATTTGTTTCATGTTTTCTTCTCAGAACAGTTATTCCTTGAATTAGGCCCTTCTCTAAGTTATGTAGGAGCTTTTATTCTCTTTCTTAGGTCAAAATAAGCTATTTAGGGCTCATGATGATGCTTTCATCAGTTATGTAAAAAAAGGGTCAGCGAACGCTGAGTAGAGTGGTATCCATACTATCTAAAACAGTAAAAGCAACAGATTTAATTCTCTTTTCTAGTTATTTTATTTTATACGTATTTACTTTTTTCTCACCCATTTCCCTTAAACTTTCAGATTTTCTTGATCTTGCATGTTCCTCGTGGGAACGATCTTGATTGCAGTCTTTTCCGAAGAGTAGAAGGTACACGTGGTGCTCTCCTGGTCGGGAAAATCTCCCGTGGTAGTCCTACACCCAGTCAACCACCCCAAGATCGTTGTCAAGACGTAGCAGTGACTACGGCACGCATGATAAGCGCACTGGTAGCTACCCCGCATTGACACGCGGTCAATCGTTTCTGCTAGTGGGTACACCCAAAGTACAACACGGAACAGTATAAGGCTTAACCCTCTCAGAAACAAGGGTCTCGCCCCTCCACAGTCCGCGCACCCTCATCTGACTACCCCGGTTTGCCCAGAGGGCCTACCAAGTCGGTGTAGGGTGGCTAGCTAAACTCCGGGCCCTGTGGGGTGGTTAGATCCCTCCCTACACTAGTAGCTTGCCTCGGTACCACGTACATGAGGGTCGACAGGAGTCAGTGTAGAGTGGCCAATCCTAACCCTGGGTCTCAACCCAAGGGCGGCTAGCTCCGCTCTACACGAAAAGGGGACAGTCACTCTCCTTGGTACCACGTACTTAAGGGCCAACACACTTTCCGTCTACATTCCAAATTTCCATCTGACCACAGGAGCTCTACTCCTAACTCCCCGTAGGGTTCATGCTCATGTTCACCACATTATTCCGATCTAGATTCCACCATTCACAATTCAGTTCTCATTTATATATAAGCAGCTCGTGTTTCCATAATTAAATATATGCAACTGATGATTTCATAGATAATTGTTCATTTATCTCAAGAAACTCATATTTTAACAAGAAACTCACAACTATATTACAGGAAATTGCTAGCAGTTTAACTTAATCATATATACAAATTCAGTCATGCAGTACAAATGGTTCATTCATTTCTTTGTCCTAGGGTTCATGCCACATCCTAGGATTCCAGTTGGCTAATTCCACAGGCACATTCTTATTTAATATGATTAACAAAAGTAGACCACTCTACCAGACAATCCGGGAGTAATGGGGTCTCAAACCGTAAACCTAGGCGTCTTTGCGAGCCCCAAACATGCAGCAGGTCGAAACCCTATACCACGGAATGCATCACAAAAATAAGGTTCAGAACAGTGTACAAAGGTTTCTAGTACATAGAGAAACTCGCAAGGAAACTACAGATACTTCGTTTGCGTAAAACTGATCCCGATCGGACCCCAAACGGGTCAAAAACGTGTCTACTGATGAAAAATTAGACGTCTGGGAACAGGTCCAGACATCTTAAAAGATACAGAACCTCACCTCAAGTTCCTACGGTGTCCTCAGACATCCAGGCCTCCTCTGTGACCGTCTGAAAGCAGTTCCAGACGTTGGACCACTCCTCCGGTCGTCTTGAAGCACCTCCGGTCGTCTGGTTAGCTGATCAGACGTCTGAAAGTGCGTGGGAGGGCATTCTGCGCTCCTTCCCAAGGCTGCTCCTGCATACGACAGTTGCAGCCACCCAAATCAGGCGTAATAAATCCTTCTGCGATGCGACTTGCATGGCCGTAACCGCAAAAAGAACGTACCTTTATGATAAAGGAGCTTTCAAACATCTGGTCTTGACTCCATATGTCCAGATGCTCCGCCAGCCGTCTGGACCCCGCTCCATATGTCTGATACTGGAAATTTTCCAGTATCAAAACCCGCTACCAGCACTCTCCACCGCGCACCTCCTCGCGTCGCCGCAGCCCCAGTCGTTGCAGGTGGTCGAGGACACCTTCCCGGACTCCCTCCTCCCGCACACACCCGCGGTGGTCGTGCGAGCTCCGCCAAGCTTCCACCGAAGTTCCCGACCTCGGCCTCCTCCTCCTCTCGCACTCTCCTTCTTCGCGCCCTCCCGCTCTCCCTCGCTCACCTCCTCTCGCGGCTCCCGCAGCTTTGAAGGTGAAGGTGGGGTGTGGTGGTGGTGTATGGAGTGGAGAGGAGAGGAGGGGAGGGTAGCTTTTATAGAGGCTAGGGGTTTAGGGTTTGGCAGGGAGAGGAGGAGAAAGGAGAGAGAGAAAAGGTCCTACACGCCGCACGTGTAGGGCGCAGTACGCATACAGAAATTTCATTTTCAGACGTTCAGGAAAGGGTCCAGACATCTAGACAGACGTCTGACTGAGCCTCCAGACGTCTTAAAAGGCTAAAAGTGGGGCAGGTCTTTAAAAAGAGTATCCCGGGCTTGGGACAAGCTCTCTCTAGAGCCTTGGAGTTGGTGAGAGAGAGAAAGGAAGAGATGAAGAGAAATGAGAGATGATTAGGGCTTTATATAGTGGTGGGAGGAGGGTCTATTTTGCATACGGGTCAACAGTGACATTTAAAACATCGCTGAAGACCCACCTTGGTCATCCCATCACTCTCCACCACTGGCTTCTGTGCGCACATGCAAGCTGGATAAGGCATGGATGAATCATGGTCGTCGGATTGCTGATGGACGCTCCAGATCTTGTGCACAACGCGAACTTGAGATTGCACCCTCCCGCATGTCCGCCTACGCGTCATATCTCGCATGTGTGAATCGCGCGCATCGAAAAGTGCCACGTGGTGAAGCCTCCACCGCTTGATGGCCATTCAACGAAAGTAATCGAATCGCGTCTATGTTAGTGAAATCAGGCGCTGTAGTCGGGCTTCGAACGCGCGCTGGTGGCTTGAGAGCGCCTCTTGCAACCGTTGTTCCACGTTCTCATAAGTGTCGCGTTTATGAATTTCTCGCAATCGATGGTCGTGTGATCTTAACCTTTGGATTTTCATCCAACGGCTAGGATCTCGCGTGGGAGGCGCCTCTAAGGAAGAAGGGCGAGCTGTGTTGGGCGATCTGGACAGTCCATCTTCTTTTGCTTGCAGATGATGCCACGGTGCTTTGATCAAGATGATTTTTGTGTTGTCAGACTATGATCGTAGCTCCAGATCCATCCGTATGGTCGGATTTCTCATGTGAAGCTTCAACATGTATCGCTCTGTCTCCTGACCACAATAATGTATGAATTATTATACAATTTATGCAAATCATCCTAAATGCAATATGATGAATGTTATGCAATATTTGTACTGTGGAATGCAATGCTAAGCTTAAGAACTGACATAAGTAGGCATTTTATCATAAATAAATGCGTATTTATCAGTTGCCTCTCTTGATATTGCATATTGAAGCATAGATTAAAGTGATCAAGAGTGCTCATAATTAATTTAAACTATGGATAATATAATTATTATTTTAACTAATTTATTGGTTATGCCTTAGTTGCATCTTTAATGATGTGATTGCTTAATCAGCCATATCATATGTGTTGGCTTAACTATGTTTTGACACATTAATGTAGAATTAAAGGATTGTTGGTTATTTTGCTAATGAAACACTTTATTCTTGTGATAATTCAATAACCAAGTATTTTGATAATTGTAGAGACCAATCGATGATTACATCTATTTCTTCCTGATAAGTGGAAATTTCATTTCATATCAGATTTTTGTCCCAATAAATAAATGTAAACCTCATTAAATGACTAGTTCATGTGGAATGATGGAAATAAATAAATGTAAACCTCATTAAATGACTAGTTCATGTGGAATGATGGAAATCGTAATATTGGAAATGTTTATAATTGATGATCACCTTTTGCGGTGTTCTAAAGATATGTTCGTTGCGGTATTACCATGAAAAGCGATTCTCAGTTTATTTTAATTTATTACTCGAATTTTAGAATGTTCCGAAGTCGAACTCAGGGAGCAAACTTAATTCTAGAAGCATACAAATTCACAATTAACTATATATTAATTTACAAAAATTAAAGAGAGAGAGTGAACAAAAAATCGTTTTCTCTCTTTCTTTCTTTCTCCTCTTCTCTCTTCCTTCTCTTCTCTCTCTGCCTCGCCTTATTTGCCCCTTGCTACAGTATGATGAGAACCTCATCATAAACCCTAACTAGCACAATCTAACCCGGATATGTGAGAAAAAGCTCCTTCATGACCCAAAGAAAGGCTTAACTTAGAGAATTCTGAGTTTAAGAATAAAATAAATCATAAGGGGTAAAACTGCAATTTCACCAATGCAGTTTGAAAATAGGGTAATTAAGGGTCCAAACACATGTCAAACAAGCTTAATAAGAAGGAAAGTGGTATTATCTGATCTAAAAAAGGGTTGTAGCAACTTCTAGGAATTAAATGACATTCTGTAACCCTAAAACACACCCACTTCAATTCACGAGGTTCGAGGTAGGATAAAAATAAACTAAATCCTCTAAAATTCATATAAAAATACTCTCTAGGGTTTAGAACCTTCAATTTGGCCTTAGAAACATATTTTGACCTAAAAAGAGAACTATGCCTAATTAATAACTTAATTTGGGTTTTTACGTAAATTGGCCGATCAAACATGGTCCAACCTAGAATTAAGATTCACCATTAAAATCCTTAGGTTCAAATTGGTCTTGTGTAAAAACTTGAACCTAAGAAGAGGCCTCTTTGACCGACTTTACAATTTGGTCCTCTTTATTTACGTTTTGACCCTTATCTTTTGAAACTCCTACATTTAGGCCCCCAAATTTTCATCATTCTTGGCAGAACGGTCCTCCCTGCAACTTCTGCACAGCACCATACTTTGGCGACCTTGCGCGGAGCATGGCACCGCATAGGGTAGGGCTGCCGTCCTGCAAAGCAGAAGCAGGGTTCCCTACGACGTCCTCCGTCGCAGGGACCCACCCATGCCCTCTGCCGACCACCATACCTTCCGTGCGAACGCGCGGAAGATATGGGTGTCATCTCCGGCCTTACTTCGGTGAGGCTGGCACGATGCCAGCACGCCCCTCCCTCTGCGCCAACCCCTTTATAAGGAGCCGCACACCTTACCGACTCCGATAAGCTTCCTTTGACGGAGAATCACCCCCTTTTTCATCCCTTCCTCCTCTAGTTAGAGAGCCCGAAGCTTCCGGCGAACTCCTCCTCTTCCTTCTCGTCGCTCTGCTACCTAACCTGCAGCAGGGTTTGCCTTGCCCCATCGTCCGCGTCGGGCTGTACCCGCCGGCGCCCTCCGCCTGCTTCCTCGTCGCCGAAACCCTCCTCCAGGGTGTCTTCGTCTCCAGCTTCGGCAGATACGAGACAGCTGCTCTGCCCTCCCCCTTCGTAGAATACTTAGGTAGATAGCTTCCTCTCTATTTCGCTTGCATTTCCCCCCTTTTAAACTGCCCTTTCGACCACCCGATCACCACTGTCCAGACCACCCTCTCCACCTCCGATCACCCCCTCCGGCAAGACCATCTCACAACCACAGACACTCGCGCACCTTGCCGACCATCCCACAAGCTCCCTCACACTCCACTCTATCGATCCCCCATCTCCATTCATTGCCAAACGCCACCCGACCACCCCCCGAACAAACCCACCTCTCCGGCCACAGTCTGACCTAGGTCAACCTCTTCATGCACTCCCGCACCCCGTCGACCTCTGCACAAGCTTCGCCTCACTCCGTCGAAGATTCCAGCGTATTTTGACTGGGCCGAGAGGCCATTGTTGTGATTTCAGGTGCGCGCTTCTCGCCACCATTGCCGACGAGCTGCAGCAGCTTCACCTGTAACTGCAGGCACCCTCCAGCCCAGGTGCGTGTCCCAGGTCGCGTGAGTTGTCTCTGCGAAGGCACCCAGGCTTGTAGCTGGGGCAAAGGCGCAGCGGGATGCCCCAATTTGCAGCAAGTAGCTCTCCTGTGGGCACCAATCTGGGAGGTGGGACTTTAGTCCCACCTTGGAAGTGCGTGGCCAATCGCCCGCACTTAAATTGGAAAAGTGCCTAAGGCTAATCGCCTTCGAACACAAGGGTCAGGTCCCTCTCCCGCACGCTGCGCGCCACGCGCTCACTCGCCCTCGCCCGCGCTCACACCCCGCGGGTCTAGGCAGAATCCGATTACCCAAACCGCGCACTCCTCGCCCACCACCACACGCCAGTGGACCTGGTCCCGGGCACGATACCCGCACCCGATTACCCGACTCTGGGAGAGCAGTCCTAAGAGAGAAATCTAAGAAAGAGAGAGACGTGAGGAAGGGTAGGGGTAGGTTTTGCTCTAACCCTTGTGTGAGCATGCAGGAACAGAAGAAGAAGGCAGGAAGGAAAAGAAGAAGGGAAGCGGCCGAAGCCTTAGCCGCTCAGGGCAGCTGAAGAAGAAGAAGTGAAGGAGAGAAACAGAAGAAGAAGAAGAAAAGAACTGTAGCAGAGCCACAGATAAGTCGTCTGAAAACAGTATCAGATGTCGGAATCCCCACAGCCGCAGAAGGCAGGAAGGAAATGAAGAGAAAGAAGAAGAAGATCACCACAGCTGCCGGCTAAAGAAAAGAAGGAAAGAAAAGAAGAACAGAAGAAGAGGCCAAGAAAAGAAGAAAGAAGAAGGAAAGAAGAAAAAGAAGGAAGAAGACATCACCGCCAGAAAGAAAGAAAGAACAAAGAAAGAAAGAAGAAGAGAAACGGTCAAGGAAGAAGAAGAAAAGAGAAAGAGAAGAAGAAGAAGCCAAGATCTCCCTCTCTCTCTCTCATTTTTGTAACATAATAGAGAACTTAATTAGACTTCTAGAAGCATAGTTGCTCCCTGAGTTCGACCTCGGGAAAACCTTGTTCCGAGTAAAAAATTTTGTAATAGTAATCTGGTAGCTGTGTTGTCTTATACTATAACGACTGTACTATAATAAACATAAAGACACAACAAGCCTTACCAGCGTTACCATTTTTGGCGCCGTTGCCGGGGAGCAATGGCTATTCTAGAAGATATAAAATCTCTATTTGTGAGTTTCTAATAATCTCCTCTCTTTCGTGTGCAGGTACAGGAAAATCAAGAAGTAGCCACACAACAACCACTCCAAGGACAGGTAATTTCTATCCTCTCTCTATTAACCCCTAAATTCTAAAGAGGAAGAAAAAGAAAAGAATAGACAATATAGGTATAACCTGTCTTTCATACCTAGTACCAGCTGCATATTTTCAAAATACTATTCCTGCACACATTATTAAGGGTATTTAAGGGCTAACAACTTCTTTCCTGAGCCCTAATTACCCAACAAGGAGTTAACTTGACCAAGTAGAGCCAACATAGGAATTAACACTGGGGTTTTAGAGACACACTCCTTAACCAAGAATTGAGAAAATCCAAAAGAAGTGTGCCTAAGCCATTGATTGAAAATACCTATTCAGAAAAACCCTAAGCAATTGGCTCTCTAAAAACACTTGAACCCTAAAAGACGAGACCTAATACGTTCTCAAAGGAATTAATAGGTAAAGTTGACCCCTTGGGTCAACCAACCTTCAACTTAGGTTACTCTTTGCACTCAAAAAGCCTAAGGTTCAAGTGAAAATCTAAGCACCCTGATCTTAAACTAAAAGTGGTAGACTTAAGAGGTTAAGATCCTCATTCTGGTCTACCTGAAATCTCAGTGACAAGAGAGGTTGGGTGGGGGAAACCCTGTAACCCGTGGGGATGCTCTACTGTGTAGGGGTCTTCGCGGGACTCACCCTCTCTGGCTGCCCAGGTAATTCTCAGGTGGACGATCTTTTGATCAAGGGGTCCATCTGCCCCGCACCTCTATAGTCACCCAACATTTTGAGTGTCTTGATTGGGTCCAGCACCTGCTAAACTCATCTCTTCCAACAGTGTATGTTTGGTAGGAGGTCCTTGAAACCTCCTTTAGAACTTCACTCTCCTCGAAGCCGAGCCTCAGTGCCCTTGTTTGAGAAAACAACACCTTACATCAACCTCTCCTCCGACTCCGAACCCAACTCACCTTCTTCTTCCACAATGGCTCAGCAAGTTGAGGAAGAGAACAATCTGGAGCACCAACTCCAGCGACTCAATGACCTCTTCCAGAACTTTGTGCACCCACCACAGCGTCCTATGATGCGGGACCATTATAATCCTGCTGCGGTGGCTATTGAGCCTCGAGTCAGAATCCCGACTGGACGACTTGACTCTGAATTAAAGCCCAATATGATTCATGACATACCCAAATTCCATGGGCTTAATTCTGAAGACCCCATCCAGCACATCAAACAACTAAAGCATCTGGCCTAGACTTTTGGGTCAGATGCACAAAATCAGGACATTCTCCTCATGAAGATGTTCTCCTTCTCCCTTATGGACAAGGCCGCTCATTGGTACCAAACTCAGACCTGGCCGATCAACAATTAGGAAGAACTTTTGTCCGAGTTCTTGAAAAAGTTCTTTCTCGTTGGTCGGACTAATGCCTTGTGCCATCAGATTACCCACTTCACTCAGCAAATGGGAGAACCTCTCCATGAGGCATGGGATCGCTTTCAGGATCTCATGAGAAAGTGCCCCCATTATGGAGTTCCTAAATGGGAACAAGTCCAGTCTTTTTACCAGGGACTCCGTGAGGATATTAGACTTTTCGTCAATGCAACTTGCGGAGGGAATATCATGGGTCAACATGAGGACACCGTGTGGGAGATTCTCGAAAACATGTGCGAGAACTCCATCAACAATGACTCCATGGGATTATTCGACAGGACGAATATCAGCGCATCGACGAACCTTAGGGGAGCACACGAGACGCAGGGCCTGTCCACATCAGTCGACTTGGAATTGATGGCCAGTCGATTGGACAAGGTCTCTATCATCGAGAAGAAGGTGGACGAGCTGACTCAGCACTTGCAGCGAGCCACCTCTCGCATAGTTCCTTCGCACAGCTTCCTTCCACACGGGAGACTGTGCAAAACATTCTCCACCAACCTTCTCCTGGGATGGATCCATATCCACCCCCATCTGATTCCCGGATCGGAGGGTCCTCCGATCCTTTCTATACTAGCCCGGGGAATTCCACTTCCCCATTCTCTGATTCTTTGGAGGTTCCTCAGACTTGCGAGGACCTCAATGCCATTCAGAATGATCCATTCTCCAACACCTACAACCCTAGATGGTGCAACCATCCCAACTTCCAATGGGCGGGAAATTCCCAAACTCAGAGACCACCCTTTCAGCCCCGTCCATAACCACCTCGTCCTTACCAGCTGCCTCAGCCTCGACCCAACCCTCCTTATCCATCAGGGCCAAACCAGGACCAAATGTCCCTCATCCTTCATACTCTGGCTGACATTCAAAGAAAGAATACGGTTATTCAGAAACAATACAAGGACGAACTTACAGAGGTTCGAAATCAATTGGCCCAACTGGCAAATTCTCACCAACCGGGCACACTTCCTTCCCAACCTCTTCCTAACCCTAATAGCGTGCCGACCTAGCGACGCGTTATGAACCCAAACCCGGGCCAAGCACACATGATTTATCAGGCCCCCTCTGTTCCTTCACCCGACGGGATGGAGGCTTCTACTTCTTATGCGGGCTATCAGCAGCAACCCATCCTATCCAACCCTAACCAAAACCAGGCAGGACTAAATTCTGTAACGACCCGTATTGGTAAGGAAACCCAAGATCCACCCTATCCAAACCACTCCAATCCTGGTAGTGATCCCAACCCTAGGACAGTAATCCAGGACGTTCCTATCCTAGACCAAAGACCTGGACCTATCCTAGAAGAACCAACCAAGGTTCCATTTCCCGAGGCCTTGACCAAGGGAAAGAAGACAAAACCCGTGGCACCTGAGGAGGACTTGGTCAAGCTCTTTGAGCAGGTCCAAATAAACATCCCCTTGATGGATGCGATTCGCCACGTACCAGCTTACGCACGATTCTTAAAGAATGTGTGTACACCTCAGCGTAAGCCGCGAACCAAGAGTGGGAGTCCAATTGTATTGTCAAAACAAGTCAGCTCTGTAATCCTAAGCAGGCTCCCACCCAAGGCAAAAGATCCTGGTACTCCCCTGATTTCCTGCAAAATAGGTGAAACCCAATTCGACAAAGCATTGCTAGACTTGGGTGCTTCCATAAATCTGATACCCACATCCTTACTTAAACACCTAGAAGAATCTGACCTAAAACCAACTGAGGTGACACTACAATTAGCAGATCGATCTATAAAGTCACCTAAAGGGATTCTCGAGGATGTTATTGTAAGAGTGCGGGATTTTTATTTCCCTGTAGACTTTATAGTCTTGGACATGGATGCACCTGAGAACCCTAGGGATACACCGATCATTCTAGGGAGACCTTTCTTGGCTACTGCTAGAGCCAACATCAGCTGCGAGGAGGGCCATATAGAGCTCAAATTTGGAAATCAAACCCTCAAAATTGATATATTTAAGACCCAACAAGGAATCAATTGCGATGTCATCGAACAGATTTGTGATATCAGGGCATTGGTTGATGAAACGCATTCTGAGAATGACCTGATTATACCTCATCAACCACAGAAAGATCTTGAATCGCAATTAGAGGAGTCAAATCCAGACAGACCCATAACTCCTACCCTTGAACCTCACATTTACCCTGAACCACCCGTTGTTGCTGATAACCCCGTCCTTGAACTGAAACCCCTTCCCGATCATTTGAAATACATCTTTTTGGGTTCTAATTAGACCCTTCCTGTGATTATAAATTCCAAGCTCACTCTTGATCAGGAATCCTGTCTGATTACTGTTCTCCAGCAACATCGCAGAGCCATTGGTTGGACTCTCGATGACTTGACTGGAATAAGCCCCTCTTATTGCACACATCGTATTTATTCAGAAGAGGGCGCATGACCTTCTCGTGAGATGCAGAGATGTTTAAACCCCAATCTGCAGGAGGTCGTGAAAAAGGAGATCATCAAGTGGTTAGATGCAGGGATCATCTACCCGATCTCCGACAGTCGTTGGGTGAGCCCGATTCAGGTTGTGCCTAAAAAGGAAGGGTTCACCACCATTACGACTGAAATTGGAGAAGTCATACCTACCCGATTATCCAACTCATGGAGAGTCTGCATAGATTACCGACGACTCAATTCCTCCACGAAGAAGGTTCATTTCCCACTACCTTTCATTGATCAGATTCTCGAGAAATTAGCGGGAAATCGATTCTTCTGCTTTCTTGACGGGTACTCTGGTTATAACCAAGTAGCTATTTATCCTGAGGACCAAGAGAAGACCACGTTCACCTGCCCCTTCAGAACTTACGCATTCCGAAGGATGCCGTTCGATCTCTGCAATGCACCCGCGACTTTTCAGCGGTGCATGCTTGCCATATTCTCTGATATGGTAGGTGATTATCTGGAAGTCTTCATGGATGACTTTTCAGTTTTTGAAGCATCATTTGATGATTTCCTCCAGCACTTGGTTCATATCCTCAGGCGCTGCATCGATGTTAATTTGGTTCTTTCCTGGGAAAAGAGCCATTTTATGGTGCCTGAGGGGATCGTCCTAGGACATTTGATTTCTGAGAAAGGCATCCAGGTGGATCGAGCCAAGGTTAATCTAATCTCTCGCCTTCCTATGCCTAGCTCAATCAGGGACATCCGTTCTTTCCTGGGGCACGTCGATTTTTACCGTCGTTTCATTCCCGATTTTTCGAAAATCGCGCGGCCCCTGACGACTCTTCTCTCTAAGGATGTACCCTTTGAAATCTCTAAGGAATGCACTCAAGCCTTTGAGAACCTTCGTGACCGAGTCACCCAGGCCCCGATCCTACAATCCCCTGACTGGTCTCAACCCTTTGAGATCATGTGCGATGCGTTTGATTTCGCTGTAGGAGCGGTTCTGGGGCAGAAAGTTGACGGGAAACCCGTGGTCATCTACTACGCTAGCAAGACACTTGACGAGGCTCAGCGTAACTATACAGTTACGGAGAAAGAGCTGCTAGCCGTAGTATTTGCCCTTGAAAAATTTCGATCTTATCTCCTGGGTTCCCACGCCATCATCTACTCGGATCACACAGTTGTGAGGCATCTCCTTGCCAAGAAGGACGCGAAGCCCTGACTAATCCGATGGATCTTGCTGTTGCAAGAATTCGACCTCGAGATTCGCGACAAAGCGGGAAGACAAAATGTGGTAGCTGACCATTTGTCCCGCCTTCCTTCTGAGGTCATCAACCCTTTCGGACCCATCACGGAGCATTTCCCTGATGAGCACCTGCTGACTATTGGTACTAAACTTCCATGGTTTACTGATATAGTAAATTACTTGGCATCTCATCAGATCCCGTCTGATTGGCCGAAGGCCAAGAAAGACAAATTGCGCTCTAATGCCAAGTATTACATTTGCGAAGATCCGTACCTCTTTCGCATAGGTGCCGACCAAATCATCTGGAGATGTGTCCCGGAAGATGAAGTCAATGATATTATCTCCTTCTGCCATGACCAGGCCTGCGGTGGCCATTTCTCTGGGCACAAAATCACATCGAAAATCCTCCAGTGTGGCTTTTATTGGCCCACTCTGTTCAAGGACGCATACAATCACTGCACGACATACAGTCGTTGCCAAACTTTGGGCAACATGAGCCATCACGACATGATGCCTTTGCAGCTGATTCTCGTATGCGAAATCTTTGATGTTTGGGGGTTTGATTTTATGGGCCCCTTTCCTGTTTCGGATGGTTTCGAATACATTCTATTGGTTGTGGACTACGTGTCCAAATGGATCGAAGCCATATCGACCCGAACCTGTGATCACAAAATTGTTCTCAAATTTATTCATCACAATATCTTCTCACGGTTCGGGATTCCTCGTGCTATCATCTCAGACGGGGGGACCATTTCACAAATGCTCAGTTCAGGTCACTGATGACCAAATATGGGGTGTCTCACTAAATCTCTACTCCTTATCACCCCCAGACTAATGGTCTAGCTGAGCTGTCAAATCGGAAGATCAAGAAAATCCTGTAGGTCACTGTTCGGCCTGACAGGAAGGACTGGTCGTCCCGACTTCCGGAAGCCTTGTGGGCCTATAGGACTGCCCACAAAACCCAATTAGGCATGTCTCCCTTTAGACTGGTGTACGGGAAGGCGTGTCACCTTCTCGTCGAATTGGAGCACAAAGCCTATTAGGCAGTACGGAATTGTAATCTAGATCTTTCTAAGGCTGGAACCCACAGAAAGCTTCAAATCAGCGAGATCGATGAACTGCGTCTTGATGCGTACGAGAACTCACGAATCTACAAGGAGCGGATTAAATCCTTCCATGACAAGCACATCTCTAGAAAGATCTTTGATCCTGGTCAAAAGGTCTTACTCTTTGATGCCCGACTAAAACTTTTCCCTGGGAAGTTGCGATCCAAGTGGGTAGGACCGTACTTGGTCCGACAGATTTTTGGAAATGGAGCGTCGAAATCAGTCCACTCAGCCATGATTCCGAACCTTTCATCGTGAACGGTCAGAGACTCAAACCGTTCATTGATGTAACCTCTACTGATTTGGCTGAATCATCATTTATCCTCCATTCTCCCTGAGCATATTGCGCCCAGCCGATGGCGTAAAACTCAGCGCTTAACGGGAGGCAGCCCGTCATTCTCTTCGAAAACCTGAAACCTTTTCTAACACCTTTGTGCACTTAAGGTTCACCCTTTAGGACAGCCGACTCCACCTTAGGTGCTTGCATCTGAGATTAGAAATCGTCCGCAACAGTCACCCCAACCCATTCACTCATCAAAACATCTGTCCTAATGTATGAATTAAGTTGAATAAAAACCCCTAAGTTACAATGAGGACATTGCTAATCTTAAGCATGGGGGTATGAAAGTGCAAAAACTTGTAAGAAAAGGTTTTAAACAAAAAATTCACATATGCCAAAAACACCATAAAAATTATTTTTTTTTTTGAAAAAGAATAATAAAATACGAGGAGGAAAGAAAATTTTGAGGACTCTACAAAGGAGGAGGAGAAGAAAAAGAAACAAAATGAAAAGAAGGAGCACAAAATGAAAGAAAAGTGATAGTCATTAGTAAGAAATTAAGGAATTAACCTAAGTTCTAGACCTCATTCAGGAAAAGAAATGGAAAAGTGCACAGCGAGATTAGTAAGAACGCGAACTTTAGGCATTCTCGGATAGACTCTTAGTACCCATTAAGATCTAGACATTCCTCAAGAGGTGTTGAACGTTTTTACGAAGCTACGCTAACGTGTTCGGTTTTGGAAAACCCGTCGTTGTAGTTCGAAAGCGAAGGATTCGTGTTCAACAAATAAAATTTATACCGAAATTAAAATTCCGGGTCGAACACAGGGAGGCGAACGTTTGATTTAAAAACTTCGCGTTTCTTTTTATTTTGTCACGAAGAAATTCAATTTAAACTATCTAAGTATTTACAACAAATAAGAGAGAGAGGGAGTAAGAGAGAGAAAGAATATTATATATGGAAATCAAAATGAGATGTAGAATAGACAAAGAATTTATCATAAAAGAGTTCGTTCGTTACAACTAGAAAACATAAAACAATTACTCTAAAAAGCATTAAAAGAATGGAGGGAGAAATTTCCTCCTCGACGATCGCTCGGAGGACGAATAGACTACTCTAGAAAGCAGTAAATCTATACTAGAAAGCAGTAAAAAGAATAGGGAGAGAGAATCCTCCTCGACGGTCGCTTGGAGGACGAGCCGGACGGGACGACGCCTGGACGAAGGAGAACGAAGCGGGACGAAGGAGGACGAAGCAGAAGAACGGGAACGAAGCAGCACGCCGTCGTCGTCGCGGGATCCACTTCCGAAGGGGGACGAAAATTTGGACTTTATCTCGCGAGAAGCATCCCGGGTGTGGGACAAGCTTCTCTTGAGCTTTGGAGAGGTAGAGAGGAGAAGGAAGGGATGAAAATTTCGTATGGAGGGGGTCTCCTTTTATAGTTGCAAGGAGTGGGGGTAAAATGGACATTACATCTTCAAAATAATAAATAAGGGGTCTTTAGTGACGGATAAAACCGTCGCTAAAGCCCCGCCGTCGCCGTCGCCGCCGCGCCCACGCGCGCGTAACGCCTACGCACGCCGCTTGATTTTCAGCCGTCCGATCGCGAGATCGGACGGCTTAAAATCACGCCTTCACCGCTGCCGCCCGCCCGCCTGCGCGTACGATCGCGCGTTCACCAGAGCGTCCAATTGCGCGTCGGCGCTATCGGGCGCGCGCGGCCGTTGGATCTTCATCTGACGCTCGTGCGCGCCCGCTCGCCCGCGCCTTCCACCCCCTCACCGCGACTCGAACCCGCGACCTCCGCTTCGCCCGTAGCTGCGTCGCCGCTGCGCTACGCGGGCGAAATGGTCGCGCGGACGTTTTTAAACGCGAGCGACCGCAGCCGTTGGATCGAGATCCAACGGCGGAGAGGAGACGGTGCGCGGTCTTCACCAGACGCATGCGGCCGATTGGGCGGCTGAGATGGCGCCACGTGGCGCCATCTTAGCCGTCCATCTTCTGGAAGTTGTAGATGGTGCCACGGATGTCGGATTGACTCGATTTTTGTGTCGTTGGGCTGCGATCGTCGATCCGAATTCATTCGTGTGGTCGGATTTGCCATCTGAAGTGTGGATTTACACCATCCTGGCCCTTGATCTTCTAGGGTTCCCCGGTCTCTATCTGATGCTACGGATGCCTGATTAGGGCGATCTTAGAGTCGTTGAACTCCAATCGTCGCCCTGATCATATCCATACGGTTGGATCTTTGATCCGAGGCCCCGATAAAATATTTGCCCTGTCCAAGCACATAAAAGGAGACAATTAACCTCCATTTTATTCAAACTACTCTAAATGCAAGATGATGCATGTAATGCAATATTTATATCATGAACAATCCTATGCTTAAGAACATGCATAAATAGACATTTTAAGTAGTGTAAATGTGTTTACATCATACCCCCATGCCTATCTTTTGCTAGTCCCTAGCAAAAACTATATGCTATTTATAAAAGAATTAGGTTAGATTATTTGGACCTGAGTTATTTTCAATCATTAAGAAATTGTCTACTTAAGAACTGAACTTTCAAAGACACAACAGTGCCCGGGTATCAGCCAAAATGCAGACCGCCTCAAGCCTCGCCTTATTCAAAGAAAAATTTCTTTTTCTGTTTTTACTCTCTTTTTTTTTTCTTTTTTTTTTTTTTTTGAATTTTCAAATTTTAGGGTTTAAGAGTGGCTTTCTACGGCCATTCAACTCACCCAAGATTTGATGAGAACCCTAAGTTTTAAGCATCTTATTGTGATTGTGATAGACTCGTTGACCGGCAATTAAAACGGACTTCGGATTTCTACGCCTCTAGGTGACCTCAAAAAGAATTCTGCCTAAAGGTGTATCTTTACAACCGGTAGCTTTCTCCCTACTTTTATTTTTTTTTATTTTTTATTTTTTTAACGGGGTCAACACAAGGGTGAATCCAGTGTATATCTCCCTGGTTTATTCTACTTCTCCGCTTCTTCCTAAGTGTTTTGGGAATTTTTAGTGCATTTTCTGAGCTGGGTTCTGGACAACCGGTCGATGAGCTGTTACCACCTACAACTTGCCAGCCATACTCGTGCGGCGAAATGTGGCTTATTTCTTTTTGTTCTTTTCTCCTTTTTGAATTTTTTTTTTTTTTTTTTAAGTAGGTGGCTTCCCTGGTCTAAGATTTACCTAAAGGCAGCAAAAAGAGAAAGGTCAGTGACTGGGCTCTGGACAACCTACCTATGGGCTGTTACCCACGATAACTTGCCAGCCATATCACCCTAGAAGGTTCATTAGCTACCCAATTTCCGTTAAAATCGCCAAACAACGAGTCAGTGCAAAGAAAGTGTGTAGATGCTTAAGACTCAAAATTCCCTCACATCAGAGGGCGGGTTGATAAGTCGTGTACTTATCACCCAAACTTATTTACTCCAATTAAAATAAAATTCAAGTTGGCGAGAACTCGAAAAACAAATCCACATTTTAGTGGATATACGGGCTGATTAAGTCCAAAGACCTGAAGGGTCTTTGTGTTCAGAACATAATATAGTATTTCTTAAGATCGAAAATTTTCTTAAACCCAAATTCTCTTTCCTAATTTTGATTTTTTTTTTTTTAAAATAAAACAAATCTACGGAGCTGACGAATGAATTCAAAGATAAATATCCATCCCCCCATGCCTATCTAATGCAATGTCCTCATTGTGTTAAAAAGACATAAAACAGAGTGGAAAAGCGTAGAAAGCACCTGAATTGCGTGGATATCGGGTCCGCTCCGAGATGAAAATGAAAAAGAACTGTATATGTGCTGAGTTTAGTGCCTTCAGCTAGGCACACTATACAAAGAAAAGAAATGAAGAATTCACATGTGCTGGTCAGAATTAGAATAAACAGAAGAATCCTCTGACCTGTCAGCAGAGGTCCACAGATGTGGACCAGATTGTGGTGCAGACCCACACCCCATAATCGAGAATATCTTAGGTTCTGGATAAAAATTACCCAAAACCTAAAATCAGAATGCAAGCGGGGTCGGGCCTGCGATTTGTGAGGATGCAACCCAAGGCCAAAATGTCGGGTTACAGAGAATTGAAGCTCAAAAGGATAATCGTTAAATGTGTGCTTGAGTTTGACATCCTCGAAACAAATGTCGTAAGGGTTCTGATTTGATGGTTTCAGTTTAAAAGGAACCCTTCGACTCAATCTTCCATTTCCTCCAAAATTGACTTCCCAAATCAGAATTTCCCAGCTCCTATCCTCCTCATTCGGCATATCAAATTCCATGACCTCTTGTATATTCATCACCCCGTCTGAAATCTCCAAGTCTAGATGATGTGGCAAAATCAAAATTGACTTGGGTCTAATTATCTCAGAATTAGAATCATCAATAAGCTCAACAGGGTGTAACTAATAATCAGGGCATTGAATTAATTCCTCCAGAAAATGCGATTCTGGATCTGTATCGTGTGCCCTAATAAGATCAGTTTCCTCAGTTATTGGGCTATCAAATGATCTATCAGATTCCTCAGGCCCAATCGTCTCACAAAAATCGTGATCTGAAAACTCGTGTGAGACTTCGCATCTTGAATCTTCACCATCAGGATCCGTATCAATGTATGTCCCAAAATCATTTGTCACTTTGCGTTCCAAGGAGACATACGTTTCCTCGTAACCCGGCTCAGGGATTTCAGGTGAAGAAATCAAATCATCCTTAATTGGTTGTTTTAATTCAATCTGGTCAGCTTCATAACACGTGTCCCCCCCAACAGGTGCCTGAGCGGGTTCTGTCATTGGCTTTCCTGAAGAGAGTTCATCCTGGGAATTATTCCAAGATTGAATCAAAGCAACCACGAATCTCATCCTCAATTTCGCTAATTTCCCAAGTAGAAACTCACCCGGGTTCTTATCCTTAACATCCTGGAGCCAATCCAACAAAGTCTTGTTTAAATCATTAATCATTTCAATCAGGGGCTCCAATCTCTCAATGCAAGGTATTGGCTGAACTTCTAAAGATTTAATGATATTCCTCAAGTTAGCCAGAACCTTATCTTGAACCTGATTAACCTGAACTAAATGAGTTGGTTCAGGGTTGGGCGGGTTTGACATCAATGTAGAGGAATTAACGAATTGAGATTCGTTATACCCATCCTGATAATAGGTCATTTCAGATTGTTCAAAAGATGGAGATGACCTAAAGGCAGTGAAATCAGAGGATGGGTAAGGATCAGTGTATCCTTCTTGATTGTAGATCGCATTAGGTTGTTCATGAAAGGAGGACGATCTATAATCGATGCAACTCTGAGAAGGATAGAATTGAGAATCAAAGTGTTCAGGGTTAGACCCTAAACACGGGGGTCCGGAATTGTATCCCCAATCCGAACTATCCCAACTAACTGATGGTCGACTACAATACGAGTTGGGATAATCATCATGTTGAGGATAATTTACAACAGGAGGGAAAGAGCGGGAATGCGTGAAATATGTGGAAGGATTCATGAGACACTGGAGGAAGAAAGGTGCCCTGCAATACAAACAATCAAACCTGTCCTTAAATGGGTTAGCCTACAGACCTACAGACTCCCAAAACCCGTCTTGAGATAAAGGAACGATTTGATCTACTTCTGTTTGTTCAATCCAACCAGTTAGAAGGAGGGACTGGGGAGAAGGTTCTTCCTTCGGCTTGCGCCTCCGGTTCCTAGTGTACCCCCCAGCCGCGATCGTTTGACTCTGCTCCCCTAGCTAGACATCAGATTGAACAGTAGAAACAGACTAATCGAAAATAATCTCGTTCTGAGTTCTGAAGAGCGAGTCCAATCCTTAAGGACAACGTCTACTCTGTTTTATTTAGGGCTAGGTTTGAATGTGCTTTGGAATGTGATGGGCCCTTTAAATGGGTTGTGCCCTTAATGATTGATTGCTTTGTGTGTGCGTGCACAACCAGTGGTTTTCAAGCAAGATTATTTTTGATGTGATGAATTTTAAGGTTCAAATCTTGCTTAGTAGCTTTTAGGATTCAACTTTAGGTGTTTTCAATCAAGTTTCATTGGCACACCAGGTTTTGCAAGCACAGGTGAAGATATTTTCCTTTAAAGTTTAAAAAGAATGTGGAGTGCTTGGTAGATCCCTAAGAGTTGAATCTAATTGGCAGCTACTTGATGAGTTGATTTTATTTGAAGTGGTGCGACCCAAACAACTCAAACAACTGGCCTGATGCACCACCTAATTAGGCACACAAATGATTACCTAATCTGATTTCTTATTCAATTATGTGTTTGGATGTGTGTACCGGCTCCTAAGATTGGTTTACCGGTTGAGTTAGAAAATCAGATGAGGTTGTGTACCTCTGTGAGATTTTTTTATTATTATTTTTTTTAATGTGGGGGTTGGAGTGAGTATGGATGTCAAACAACAAACAATCTAACCTTAGAGTTTATAAGAATACCTAGGTTGATTGATGTTTGAATTATTATGTGACGAAATGAAATCTAATGGGTGGGAGGTGGGGGATAACTTACAAAACCTTCCACAGCACTTTACTCCGATCTACCGCTTTTGCCTGTCTCAAAAGAGTACCTGCAATTACAATAAGAAAGGAAAAAAAAAAGTGAGGTAAATGATTTGTAAGTTACAAAATGCGAAGAGAAATCAAAGAGCGTTGCCTCCTCGGCAACGGCGCCAAAATGTTGAACGTTTTTACGAAGCTACGCTAACGTGTTCGGTTTTGGAAAACCCGTCGTTGTAGTTCGAAAGCGAAGGATTCGTGTTCAATAAATAAAATTTATACCGAAATTAAAATTCCGGGTCGAACACAGGGAGGCGAACGTTTGATTTAAAAACTTCGCGTTTCTTTTTATTTTGTCACGAAGAAATTCAATTTAAACTATCTAAGTATTTACAACAAATAAGAGAGAGAGAGAGGGAGTAAGAGAGAGAGAAAGAATATTATACATGGAAATCAAAATGAGATGTAGAATAGACAAAGAATTTATCATAAAAGAGTTCGTTCGTTACAACTAGAAAACATAAAACAATTACTCTAAAAAGCATTAAAAGAATGGAGGGAGAAATTTCCTCCTCGACGATCGCTCGGAGGACGAATAGACTACTCTAGAAAGCAGTAAATCTATACTAGAAAGCAGTAAAAAGAATAGGGAGAGAGAATCCTCCTCGACGGTCGCTTGGAGGACGAGCCGGACGGGACGACGCCTGGACGAAGGAGAACGAAGCGGGACGAAGGAGGACGAAGCAGAAGAACGGGAACGAAGCAGCACGCCGTCGTCGTCGCGGGATCCACTTCCGAAGGGGGACGAAAATTTGGACTTTATCTCGCGAGAAGCATCCCGGGTGTGGGACAAGCTTCTCTTGAGCTTTGGAGAGGTAGAGAGGAAAGGGAAGGGATGAAAATTTCGTATGGAGGGGGTCTCCTTTTATAGTTGCAAGGAGTGGGGGCAAAATGGACATTACATCTTCAAAAGAATAAATAAGGGGTCTTTAGTGACGGATAAAACCGTCGCTAAAGCCCCGCCGTCGCCGTCGCCGCCGCGCCCACGCGAGCCCGCTCGGCTGGCCGCGCGCGTAACGCCTACGCACGCCGCTCGATTTTCAGCCGTCCGATTGCGAGATCGGACGGCTTAAAATCGCGCCTTCACCGCTGCCGCCCGCCCGCCTGCGCGTACGATCGCGCGTTCACCAGAGCGTCCAATTACGCGTCAGCGCTATCGGGCGCGCGCGGCCGTTGGATCTTCATCTGACGCTCGTGCGCGCCCGCTCGCCCGCGCCTTCCACCCCCTCACCGCGGCTCGAACCCGCGACCTCCGCTTCGCCAGCAGCTGCGTCGCCGCTGCGCTACGCGGGCGAAATGGTCGCGCAGACGTTTTTAAACGCGAGCGACCGCAGCCGTTGGATCGAGATCCAACGGCGGAGAGGAGACGGTGCGCGGTCTTCACCAGACGCATGCGGCCGATTGGGCGGCTGAGATGGCGCCACGTGGCGCCATCTTAGCCGTCCATCTTCTGGAAGTTGTAGATGGTGCCACGGATGTCGGATTGACTCGATTTTTGTGTCGTTGGGCTGCGATCGTCGATCCGAATTCGTCCGTGTGGTCGTATTTGCCATCTGAAGTGCGGATTTACACCATCCTGGCCCTTGATCTTCTAGGGTTCCCCGGTCTCTATCTGATGCTACGGATGCCTGATTAGGGCGATCTTGGAGTCGTTGAACTCCAATCGTCGCCCTGATCATATCCATACGGTTGGATCTTTGATCCGAGGCCCCGATAAAATATTTGCCCTGTCCAAGCACGTAAAAGGAGACAATTAACCTCCATTTTATTCAAACTACTCTAAATGCAAGATGATGCATGTAATGCAATATTTATATCATGAAATGCAATCCTATGCTTAAGAACATGCATAAGTAGACATTTTAAGTAGTGTAAATGTGTTTACATCATACCCCCATACCTATCTTTTGCTAGTCCCTAGCAAAAACTATATGCTATTTATAAAAGAATTAGGTTAGATTATTTGGACCTGAGTTATTTTCAATCATTAAGAAATTGTCTACTTAAGAACTGAACTTTCAAAGACACAACAGTGCCCGGGTATCAGCCAAAATGCAGACCGCCTCAAGCCTCGCCTTATTCAAAGAAAAATTTCTTTTTCTGTTTTTACTCTCTTTTTTTTCTTTTTTTTTTTTTTTTGAATTTTCAAATTTTAGGGTTTAAGAGTGGCTTTCTACGGCCATTCAACTCACCCAAGATTTGATGAGAACCCTAAGTTTTAAGCATCTTATTGTGATTGTGATAGACTCGTTGACGGGCAATTAAAACGGACTTCGGATTTCTACGCCTCTAGGTGACCTCAAAAAGAATTCTGCCTAAAGATGTATCTTTACAACCGGTAGCTTTCTCCCTACTTTTATTTTTTTTTATTTTTTATTTTTTTAACGGGGTCAACACAAGGGTGAATCCAGTGTATATCTCCCTGGTTTATTCTACTTCTCCGCTTCTTCCTAAGTGTTTTGGGAATTTTTAGTGCATTTTCTGAGCTGGGTTCTGGACAACCGGTCGATGAGCTGTTACCACCGACAACTTGCCAGCCATACTCGTGCGGCGAAATGTGGCTTATTTCTTTTTGTTCTTTTCTCCTTTTTGATTTTTTTTTTTTTTTTAAGAGGTGGGACATTCCCCTCGAAGTTGCATAACAAAATATCATCTCCTCAGTTCTTGTCTCTTAGGATATTTACATATCCTACTGGGGACATGCAAGCACTCTGCTGGTTCAGATTCCATGGATGGCATTATCTCGAAATATCAATTGCTAGGGTCTGAATTTGGCCACGGAAAACCATGGATGGGATTATCTCGAAATCTCAACAGCCAGGGTTCTGGGGGTTACCATGGGCGGTGCTATCTCGAAGTATCGACTGCCAGGAACCCTTGAGGATTGATGATGGGGACAAGGAATCCAATACAGACCGTGTTGAAAAGCCAATCCTAAGCTAGAATTAAAAAGAAAAAGAGAGCGAAAACTCTCAAAACATATAAATCTTCTACCTCTCTTTCTTACAAAACGCACTGCGAACTGAGCCAGGGCTAAAATTATCTCAAGTACGGGTGCTTTAACCACAAAGACTAATAAACCTTAGGTTAGTTTTTGTAGGCCTTAAAAACCTTTGTTAAGGACTAAGGCTGAGGCTAGACAGATCTGGATCTTGGTTGGTACTAGAGTACCTTTTAGGCCTATGGTTGGCACTCTGACCTAATCTAGTTTGCAAAATAAAAAGCACTTATCTGAAATCATTAAGAACTTCATGGTCTAGAACAAGGGTTAAAACCTTAAAATTTTGCTAAGGGACTAGCAAAAGCTAGGCATGGGGGTATGATGAGAACCTCATCATAAAGCCTAACTAGCACAATCTAACCCAGATATGTGAGAAAAAGCTCCTACATGACCCAAAGAAAGGCTTAACTTAGAGAATTCTGAGTTTAAGAATAAAATAAATCATAAGGGGTAAAACTGCAATTTCACCAATGCAGTTTACAAACAGGGTAATTAAGGGTCCAAACACAGGTCAAACAAGCTTAACAAGAAGGAAAGTGGGATGATCTGATCTAAAAAAGGGTTGTAGCAACTTCCAGGAATTAAATGACATTCTGTAACCCTAAAACACACCCACTTCAATTCACGAGGTTCAAGGCAGGATAAAAATCAACTAAATCCTCTAAAATTCATAGAAAAATACTCTCTAGGGTTTAGAACCTTCAATTTGGCCTTAGAAACCTATTTTGACCTAAAAAGAGAACCATGCCCAATTAATAACTTAATTTGGATTTTTACGTAAATTGACCAATCAAACATTGTCCAACCTAGAATTAAAATTCACCATTAAAATCCTTAGGTTCAAATTGGTCTTATATAAAAACTTGAGCCTAAGAAGAGACCTCCTTGATCGATTTTACAATTTGGTCATCTTCATTTACTATTTGACCCTTATCTTTTGAAATCCTTACATTTAGGCCCCCAACTTTTCATCATTCTTTACATAACGGTCCACCCTGCAACGTCTGTGCAGCGCCATACTCCGGCGACCTTGCGCGGAGCATGGCGCCACGCAAGGCAGGGCTGCCGTCCTGCAAAGCAGAAGCAGGGTTCCCTGCGACGTCCTCCGTCGCAGGGACTCGCCCATGCCCTCTGCCGACCACCATACCTTCCGTGCGAACGCGCGGAAGGTATGGGTGTCATCTCCGGCCTTACTCCGGTGAGGCTAGCATGACAACAGCACGCCCCTCCCTCTGCGCCAACCCCTTTATAAGGAGCGGCACACCTTGCCGACTCCGATAAGCTTCCTTTGACGGAGAATCACCCCCTTTTTCATCCCTTCCTCCTTTGGTCAGAGAGTCTGAAGCTTTCAGCGAACTACTCCTCTTCCTCCTCGTCGCTCTGCTGCCTTACCTGCAGCAGGGGTTACCTTGCCCCATCATCCGCGCCGGGCCATACCTGCCGACGCCCTCCGCCTGCTTCCTCGTCGCCGAAACCCTCCTCCAGGGCATCTTCGTCTCCAGCTCTGGCAGATACGAGCCGGCTGCTCTGCCCTCCCCCTTCGTCGAATACTTAGGTAGATAGCTTCCTCGCTATTTCCCTTGCATTTCCCCCTTTTAAACTGCCCTTTCGACCACCCGACCGCCACTGTCCAGACCACCCTCTCCATCTCCAATCACCCCCTCCGGCGAGACCATCTCACGACCACAGACACTCCCGCACCTTGCCGACCATCCCACAAGCTCCCTCACACTCCACTCTATCGATCCCCCATCTCCATTCACTGCCAAACGTCACCCGACCACCCCCCGAACAAACCCACCTCTCCGGCCACAGTCTGACCTAGGTCAGCCTCTTCAAGCACTCCTGCACCCCGCTGACCACTGCACAAGCTTCGCCTCACTCCGGCGAAGCTTCCTGCGTATTCTGACTGGGCCAAGAGGCCGTTGTTGTGATTTCAGGTGCATGCCCCTCGCCGCCATTGCCAACGAGTTGCAGCAGCTTCACCTGTAGCTGCAGGCGCCCTCCAGCCCAGGTGCGCGTCCCAGGTCGCACGGGTTGTCTCTGCGAAGGCACCCAGGCCTGTAGCTGGGGCAAAGGTGCAGCGGGCTGCCCCAATTGGCAGCAAGTACCTCTCCTGCGGGCACCAATCTGGGAGGTGGGACTTTAGTCCCACCTCGGAAGTGCGTGGCCAAGCGCCCGCATTTAAATTGGAAAAGTGCCTAAGGCTAATCGCCTTCGAACACAGGGGTCAGGTCCCTCTCCCGCATGTTGCGCGCCACGCGCTCGCTCGCCCTCGCTTGCGCTCATGCCACGCGGGTCTGGGCAGGATCCGATTACCCAAACTACGCACTCCTCGCCCACCACCGCACGTCGGTGGGCTTGGTCCCAGGCACGATACCCGCACCCGATTACCTGGCTCTGGGAGAGCAGTCCTAAGAGAGAAATCTGAGAAAGAGAGAGACGCGGGGAAGGGTAGGGGTAGGTTTTGCTCTAACCCTTGTGTGAGCGTGCAGGAATAGAAGAAGAAGAAGGCAGGAAGGAAAAGAAGAAGGGAAGCGGCCGAAGCCTTAGTCGCTCAGGGCAGCTGAAGAAGAAGTGAAGGAGAGAAACAGAAGAAGAAGAAAGGAAGAAGAAAAGAACTGTAGCAGAGCCACAGATAAGTCGTCTGAAAATAGTATCAGACGTCGGAATCCCCACAGCCGCAGAAGGCAGGAAGGAAATGAAGAGAAAGAAGAAGAAGATCACCACAGCTGCCGGCTAAAGAAAAGAAGGAAAGAAAAGAAGAATAGAAGAAGAGGCCAAGAAAAGAAGAAAGAAGAAGGAAAGAAGAAAAAGAAGGAAGAAGACATCACCGCTAGAAAGAAAGAAAGAACAGAAGAAAGAACAAAGAAAGAAAGAAGAAGAGAAACGGTCAAGGAAGAAGAAGAAAAGAGAAAGAGAAGAAGAAGCCAAGATCTCCCTCTCTCTCTCTCTCTCTTATTTTTGTAACATAATAGAGAACTTAATTAGACCTCTAGAAGCATAGTTGCTCCCTGAGTTCGACCTCGGGAAAACCTTGTTCCGAGTAAAAAATTTTGTAATAGTAATCTGGTAGCTGTGTTGTCTTATACTATAACGACTGTACTATAATAAACATAAAGACACAACAAGCCTTACCAGCGTTACCAGTGCCCTTGCAGGTTCTTCTCTTGGTTTCTTCTTCTTCTCTTCTCTGCTCGGCTTCCTTCTTCTTCTTCTTCTTGCACTGTGCCTTCTCCTTCTTCAATTGTCTTCTCTCCTCTTCAACTTCTGCTTTGTCTTTCCTTGTCTTTTCCCTCTGTGAGTCTTCTTCTTTCTTCTATCTTTAGTTTCTCTTCTTTATCTTCCTTTCTCTGCAGCTTCCTCCTTCCTGTCTTCTTCCTCTTTCTTCAGCTGCTCCTCTGCCTTGAATTCTTCGTTCTTCTTTCTTCAGCAGCTGCCTTCTTCCTTCTCCTTCTTTAGCAGCTGCCCTGTGCAGCTAAGTCTTTAGTCGTTCCTCCTCCTTTCTTCTTCTCCTGCTTCCCTGCACGTTACAAGGTTAGGCAAAACCTAACCCCTACCCGCCCCACATCTCTCTCTCTCTCTATTTCTCTCTCAAGGGTTCGCTCCTAGAGCATTTGCTGGTATACGGGTTGGGTGTACGTGCCCAGGACCAAGCCCACCGACATGCGGTGGTGGGTGAGGAGTGCTTGGTCAGGTAATCGGGTTCAGCCCAGACCCGCGGGGCATGAGCGCGGGCGAGGGTGGGTGCGAGCGCATGGCACGCTGCGTGCGTTGGCGAGGGACCTGACCCCTGTGTATCGAAGGCGATAAGCGTAAGACACAAAAATAATTTATTCGGCTACGGTGCTTCAAGGATTTTCGAGGTGGGACTAAATGTCTCACCTCTATTTCGCAAACGCTCGCAGTAGGAGCTGCATTCAATTGCCGATGCTGCAAGGGTCCTCGCAGCCAAACACTTGGCTGGGGTTGTGCTCAATTGCTTCCGCACGTCCTGGGGGACTTCACTTAGAGCGGAGAGGCCTGCAGCTGCAGCAAGCTCTCTTCAAGCTTCTTCATCAATGGCAGAGGGATGTCGGAACCTGAAATGCATGAACATGACCTTGCGGCCCTGTCAGATTAGAGGAAAGCCTTCGCCGTATCACGGCGAAGGTGAAGTGGAGGTTGGCTGGCCACGGGGTGGCCTAGACGTGCGTGCCTAGGTCGCTCTGTGGCCGGGTTTATGGATTAGGTCAGGAGGCATTTATGGTGGTGTAGGCGGTTGGTGAAGGTGCAGAGGATGATCAGTGGGAGGTGGCGATGCTCAGGGATCGGTTGGTGAGGCAGATGGAGGCGTGGAGCGATGGGGACTCTTCACCGTAGGTTTGGTCAGAGGTGGGAAGGTGGAGATGGACAGTGGTTGTCGAGGGGTATTTTTGTGTAATAAAGTGAGGGGAATTAAAGAAGGGGTAGAGGGGAGTGGTTCTAACCTGATTTAGTGGACGAAGGGGGAGAGACGGCGACTGGCAGTACCTGCTGTCGCCGGAGAAGAAGATGTCCAGTGGAGGGAGACGGCGGCGATGATGGGGCGAGAGGTGCTTGTGCGGGTGCTGCGCGAAGCGGAGGAAGGTGGTGAGAACAGCTCTGCGACTGGTATTGTGGCAAAGCGACGAGAAGGAGGAGGGCGGCTCGCCGGAGCTTGCTGGACCACTTGGCCGGAGGAGAAGAAGACGAATGTGAGGGAAATCTCAGGCCAAGTCAAGCTTGTTGGAAATGGCAGCCCCTGCTGCTCCTTAAATAGGTGTTGGCAAGGAGGGAAACACGAGGCAGAGGTGTGGGCAGGCCGCCGGAGATATGGCCGAAAAAGAGACCCATGCCTCTCGCACGTTGGCACGAGAGGTATGGGTGTCGGCAGGGCATGGGAGGGGGTCCATGCGGAAGAAGACAACGTAGGGGACCCTCCTCTCGTTTCTGAGGCCAGTCCCCATACCCTGAGTGGTGCCATCCTTCGCGCAAAGTCGCCGGAGGCATGGGTTGCTGCTGCGAGTGGCAGAGGGACCGGTTTGCAAAGAATGAAGGGAAAGTTGAGGGGTTAAATGCAAGGGTATTTTACCCCTTGTGAATTGTTTATACTCAAATTTACAATTCTCTGATCTAGGCTTTCCCTTAGGTTTTGTAAGAGCTTTTTGTACACTTATTTAGGTCAAAATGTGCTAGTTAGGGTTCATGATGAGGTTTTCATCAATAATCGAATAATCATGACTTATGATGATTATACCTTGTTATGGACTTATTGGATGCTTGATTATGATACATAAGAGTTTAGTTACACGAGAATTAAATTATTAAACTTGATAACAACGGACTTGTTAGGATATATAAACAATGGATAACTAGTTCAGTCCTTACTGTTTATCGATGTTTAACTGCAGCTCCAATCTGGTTTTAGATCAATTAGGCTGGTTAAGAACTTATTGGACTCCTTGCGACTCGTAATCTGGTTTAACAACCAACTGGGAAAGTAGGATGTATGGTTCAAGGGTTAGAGTAGATTTGTACTTTACTTGACTGATAAGGAGATGAACAACTATCTATGGATTAGCGTGTCCAGCTAACATGTGTTCGCACCATACAATGTAGCCACCACTTTTCTTTGCAATGACCTACGAGTGATGGAAGGGATGTGGAACGAATATGAGTCTTCCTCCTGGCCAAGAGGGTGCCTTATATTGATTATACTTCTTACGATATCACAATGAAATCATCTTATGACTCAAGGCATTGATTTGTATAATAAGAATTGTAATTATTAAGGGCAACACACATAACAACTAATGATTAATAAAAAATGAAACGTAATTGAATAAATGATTTATTATATGTAAATAGTACCCATCCTTGTGCTGTAGTTCTTTTGCATAGTTACATTTAGTATACTCTACTCGAGTTTTATTAACATTTTCCTTGGACTCTATACTAGGTGTAGCTAAGCAACCACGTGTAGTAGCTGTGTTTAGTACTTCTGGTGGAAGACCTATCTTGATGTCAAGAGACGATCCATGTGAATAGTAGTCTTAATTTATTTACTTCTTCACTTTCCAATTTTCTACTAGATGTAGTATGAGACTTTTGTTACTCTTTCCTTTATGCTTTCTTGGACTTGTAGATTACATCATTATTTTTTGTCAGCACTTTACTTCTTTATGTAGTTAATTCTCTATAAACTGTTGTTTGGCTATTGATGTTTTGTGACTGTGATTCTATATTCGATTTGATAATTTGTACTTGACTTGGGTCTTATCAAGCTCCCTCGGTTGGTGAGACTTGGATCATCCCATATAAGTCTGCATTTAATCATATTTAGTTTTAAATTTGATTTAAACATGTAATCAACTATTTTAGACATCCAAATCATCATCTTCAATCCTAGCCCTACCTTTAGATTTAGATGCTTGAACAACTGCCTTAATCGTCTAATCTTGAATCAGAGCAAATTCTAAGGAAAAACTCATGCACAGTTGATAATTCATTTCTCAACACAGCTAATTAAAGTTATTAGTCTTAATTAATCATGTAAAGTTAATGCTTAGGCTACCTCGTTTAATTAAATTGTCGTTGTTAATTATAATAAAGGGCATAAGATAACTTAACATTGAGAATTGTTCTTTCTAACTGGTTGACTCTTGGTCGTTCACTGAGAGGCATATTAGCTTAATTGTTCATCATTCTTATTCTAAATTACCTTTATTATTGGTTACTTACATTAATTACTATTATACTTAGTATATTTACTTACTAACTACTTATACTTAGCTATTACTGTTTACGTGCTAAATCAGGGTTTTAAAATCACTTCATTGCAATATAGCCAAAATAGCGCATGAACAAATACAATTATAGCTCGAATTCAAAAGAGTATCCGAGGTTGAACACATGGAGCAATTATAGCAATTAACCTTAGAGATCACAATAGAATCACAAATATAAGCAGTTATAACAAGAGGTATATTGATATATCAAAAGATTCAATTCTGAAAGTGCAAAAAGATTAGAGTAAAATGGTGATTTGAATCACCAAATTACTCTTTAAGTTTTACAAGTACTTAATATATGAAAGCTTAACCATAGTATCAAATCCTTTGAATATCAAATGCCTTAACCAGCAGAGGCAAAGGCCTCTCTTCTTCTCTTCAAGTCTTGCTCAGAGGCAAAGGCCTCTTCTCTTCAAGCCTCAGGGAGATGCATAACAGAGGGAAAAGGCCTCCTAGCGACTAAGTGTTTAGAGAGCACAACAGAGGGCAAACCCCCCCCACCTCTCTCTTTTCTCTTCTTTATCTTCTCAAACCTGACTAATCGGGTAATCGAACCAGGGACCAAACCCGCCTGCGTGGTGTAGCAGGTGAGGTGTGGGCGCAAGGAGGCACGTGAGTGGGGACCCAACCCCCGGTGTACTGGGCGAGAGGGTGTAAACACAAAGTCAATTTAACCCATGCGATCAGCTCCTACGTCCTCGATGTGGGACTATCTTGTCCCCTATCTTCTGCGTGCGAGCAGCTGCTGCTGATTCGTTCAATTGAGAGTGAAGGAGCTCTCGAAGCTCCCAATTGAAAATCGGGATCTCTTCCTAGGCTGGTTTTGCGTCACCTAGGGCAACGGCCTGGTCCCGATGTTGCAAGAACACAGCATCAAGCTCTCTTGAAGGAGCTCGTTAATGGTGGTAGAGGTCGAGTACCTAAAATGAAGAATATGGCCTAAGGGTCACGTCAGAAGCACTTAGAAGAAGCACGCAAGTACGGCAAAGGTGGTGGCAGCGGCGGCGTGCCGTGATCGTTGTTGAAAGTGGCTAGCAAAGGTGAAATGTGAGTGCGGAGGCGAGGTGTTTAGGGAGGTGTTAGGCGCAGCAATCCCCTTAATTTCTTGAGGGGTTTTGCTTGTGTGGATACGACGATTGATGTAAATACGTTTATATCACATAAACTGTCTATTTATGTGTGTTCTTAGGAGTAGAGTTGCATCATACATTATAAATATTGTATAACATGCATCATCCTGCATTTAGGTTAGATTGTATAAAGTTTAGGTTAATTTTCTCTTTTTGTGGTTAGGTAACAGGGTGATATTCAATTGGGGCCTCAAATTGAAGATCCAACAGTATGGATCTGATCAGGGTAACGATTGGAGTTCAACGACTCCAAGATCGCCCTAATCGGATTTTTGTAGTATCAGATGCAGTTCGAGAAAGATCAAAGGTCTAGGGCCAAGATGGTGTCAATTGTCACCTTAGATGATAAATCCGACCACACGGATGTGTTCGGATCGATGATCGTAGCTCAATGGCGCAAAAATTGATCCAATTCGACATCCGTGGCACCTTCTACAAGTCACGGAGGATGGATGGCTAAGAAGGCTCCACGTGGCGCCATCTTAGCCGCCCAAATCGGCCAAAGTCAACCGCTGCTCTCTCTCTCCTCTCACGCCTATTAGATTTGGATCTTTCTATCTTGATCCAACGACCAGAAACGTGCCACGTCGCCCACTCTCTCTCCTTCGGTGCTCTCATCATCTGCAGGCGCAAGCGAGGCAGGATCTTGGCCGTTGGATCTTGATCCAACGGCCAAGGATGCGTGAACATTAAATCAAAAGCTTGCCTCAAGTGGAAGCGCAGTGCGGTGGGAGAGAGCCTCTTCGCGAGCAAAGGGCGCTAGTTCGATCCGCGCTTCGCTTCAAATCAAGCAGACACGCTGTTAAGACCCATGCCATCAAAGCTCTTTAAGACGTCTGGGACTTGGGCCAGACGTCTGGACACCTTCCCAGACATCTGGAAATCAATTTTTGTGCGCGTACGACCTCGAGTCTGCGCACGTGCCGCACGTAGACTGAGCCCAACCGCCTTCTTCTCTTTCTTCTTCCCTCGCCGACTTGTAGAGCCTTTCCCCCCACGCCTACATATACCCTCCTCCTCTCCCTTATGCCACCCCGCTCCCATCCATCTTCTCCTTCCTCCAGCGAGAGCGAGCGCGACGAGTTGCTGCCGAGTGCAGCGGCGGAGAGGGGCAGCGAGAGAAGGGAAGAGAGGAGAGCGCGCGAGATGTGAGAGGGCTCGCCGAAGAAGATTGTAGGCCGGTCGGGCGTGCGCGAGGCGGAGTGTTGTGTCGGGGAAGGTTCCCCCGACGCTGCTGCAGCTAGAGTAGCGGACGAGCGAGCACGGCGCGGCCGCGCGCAGCAGGAAGAAGACGAAGGAGATTTTTCCCAGAATCAGATGTCTGGACCTACATCCAGATGACGCGGACGACTTCTGGAGGAAGCTCCAGACGACTGAGAGGTACATCTTGCGCCCTATGCGTTCTTTTGCGGATATGGGCATGCAGGCCGTTCCACCGAGGCTCTGATGCGTGCCGTGTTAAGAGATTTTGCGTGCGCGTGCAGGATTAGCTTCGGGAAGGCGCAGGACACGCCCTCCCACATGGTTCAGACGTTTGGGCGAGGCATCAGACGGGAGAGAGCGACTCCAAACATTCGGAAAGATAGTCGGACGTATGGAACTAGGTTCAGATGATCCTACAGGATCCCTGGACGTCTGAGGAGCAGAGCAGAGTGAGGTATTGATCTGGACCCCTTTTTAAGACGTCTGGAACACCTTCCAGACATATGATTTGTGTCAGAATTATCATTTTTGACCCGTTTAGAGTTCGTTTGAGGTCCGATTTCCGCATTTAAGATTTCGTTCTTCTTCGTATAAGTTCCTCTACCTGTTGGAATGCATTTATCATGTTCTGAGTGGTTTCTTGTTGTTGATCCTTATGTTAGGACCTCATTCTGTTGCAGATTTGGGGGTTGCGGAGGCACGTGGACTTGCTGATCGAGCTCCCATTACTCCCGATTTTGCGGGTAGAGTGGCTTCCCTTAGTAATTACAAATATAAATGCATATCTAGAATAAATGATAGATCCTAGTGTATGGCATGAATCCTAGGACCAGAAATACTAGATTGAATGATAGATCCTAGGGTATGGCATCAATCCTAGGACTAGAAGCATTGGAACGATTGTATTGAATGCCTGAATTACAGTCGTGGATGAGTAAATAGAATAATAACAATTGCCTGCAATTGGATAACAGCTGCCTGTGAAATGTAGAGTACTGTTGTTAGTAACTATTACATGTAATTCCTGTTGTTTGAAATTAAATACGAGCTGCCTCTATATATAAATTGGAAAATAAAAATTGAATGTTGGAAACACGAGTTACCTACAAATAAACCTGAAATGATGAAAACTAGTATGGCTTGGCCTGAGAAACTTGAGCATGAACCCTACGGGGAATTAGGAGTAGAGCTCCTGGAAATAAATGAAACAGAACTGGAAATGTGAATGGGAAAGTGTGTTGTCTCTTAGGTACGTGATACCAAGGGAAACACATTTTACCTCTTAATGTAGAGGGGAGCTTGCCGCCCTCGGGTCGAGACCCGGGGTGAGTTTGGCCACTTTGCACCGACTTTTCTGGCCCTCGCGTACACAATACCGAGGAGAGTTGCTAGTGTAGGGAGAGAGCTAGCCACCCCACGGGGCCCGGGGTTCAGCTAGCCGTCCTACACCGACTTGTTAGGCCCACTAGGCAAACCAGGGTAGTCAGGCGAGGGTGCACGGACTGTGGAGGGGCGAGACCCCTGTTTGGTTACTGTGGAGGGGCTAAACCCCTGTTACTGAGAGGGCTCTGCCCTATACTGGTTCCGTGCTGTGCTTTGGGCGCACCTGTTAATGGAAACGACTGACCGCGTGCCAGTGCGGGGTAGCTACCTGTACGTTTATCGCGCGTGCCATAGTCACCGTTACGTCTGTCAGCGACCTTAGGGTGGTTGACTGAGGGTAGGACCACCACGAGGGACTCTCTCGGCCAGGAGAGCACCACGTGCTACTTCTACTCTTCGGAAAAGACTACAATCTAGATCGTTCCCACAAGGAACATTCGAGATCAAGAAAATGACCTGATAATGTTGAAAGAATAATTAGTTGAATAAGGAAAGAAATTGAAAACAACAGCTACCTGTCTACCTTTACTGTTTTCCTTAGTTAGCTGGTTGCCACTCTACTCAGCGTTTCGCTGACGTGTTGTACTTACAACCTTTTTCAGGTCCAGGTGTTGAGCAGCCAGAGCCTACGGCTGCAGAGGGTGCTAGGCCCAGTAGAGCCCAGTAGTTGTACTTTTGTTGTACCCCGTTTTCTATAGTAGTGAGTATTTTTGTTACACTTCTGTACTCGTTTATTGCAAATTTTATATTCTTGTACCTTTTTTAAATTCTCTACTGTTGTGGTGGTGTGCACTGTAGTAGTTTGCTTCTTTACTGCTGTACTTTTGTTACTGTTAGTTGCTTGCATGGTGAATGTGGTATATTTTTACTGCTTGTTGGTTACTTCCTCGTTGGACGACTGGGTCTTAGGATCAGTCGAGTTGGTCCGGTCTCGTGTTCTGTAGGGATTCGGGAACTGGGTCGTAACACACGCGGATCCGGCTCAATTGAGCCATTCGATGGAGATCGGGCGGTGGTGAAGGTGACACGTGGTGTGTTCAGATGCAAGGAGCGCGAACGCACCATCAGACGCGCTTTTGTGAAGGAGAGCGAGTGTGCGTCCTGAGTCGTTGATCTTCGATCCAACAACGATGAAGGAGGTCGCGTCGCCTATTAACTGGAGTTGAAGGAGATCGGGCGCGGTGCGTTTAAGCCATCTGATCGTGAGATCAGACAGTTGATAACTCACGTATGTGGTTAAGCATTGGGCACGAGGAGGCAAGGGGGCATGTGTACTTCAGCCACGATCGAGCTTTAGTGACGAATAAATCTGTCACTAAGGACCCCTAATTTTTTTATTTTGAACTTGAAATGACCTTTTTGCCCCCAACCCCTACACCTATAAAAAGGCCTACGCCCCCCACATTTCGATTATCCCTTCCTTTCTTCTCTCACCCCCTCCAAAGCACTAAAAGCTTGTCCCAAACCCAGGTTTCTCCATTAGAGTTAAAATTATAATTTTTCCACCTTCTTATTCCCTTCGTGGAGCATTTCGCGGTGGTCCTCTCACCGCCATTCGGGAAGCGGATCCCGCTGCAACGTCGTATTGCCCTATTCTCTGTCGTCAGTCTTCGTTCTCCTTCGTCCCGCATCTCACCACCTTCTTCCAAGCGCTCCATCGTTGCGGCTAGTCCTCCAAGCAACCGTCGAGGAGGATAACTTCTCTCTACTTTCTCTTTTACCGCTTTCTAGTGTAGATTTCCTGCTTTTTAGTATAGTGAGTAGTTGCAATTGTAATGAACAAAAGCTTGTGGTAATGAAATCCATGTTTATTCTATCTCTATTTTCTCTTTATTTGTAATATTCTCTCTGTCTTCTATTCTTTATTCTTTAATTAGATAGCTAGTTTAGATTCAATTTGACTAGCTAATTTGCTTCATGACAATTAAACAAACATGATTTTTAATCAAACGTCTGTCTCTCTGTGTTCGACCCGAAATTCTTTCGAGTTTCGGTGAATTTATTTATTGACAAATTTCTTCGCAAATCATACTACATCGACAAGTTTTCGAAACTCAATCCCGTTTGCGTACGTTTTCTACTCCAACAGCGTTGGTGTAGGAGTCGGAGGTAAGTGGCGTGGTGGCGTGTAGTAGGTTGTCGAGGTCACCGAAGGTATGCTGGAGACGAGGGAGATGATGATGAAGCGAGCACGATAGTAATTGAAGGAGTTGTCTGGAGTTGTTGTGATGATCAGTAGAAGTTAAGGCGTCGACGAGAGTAGCTGGCGAACGAGGTGGAAGTGGAGGAAGCGGGAACGGCGACAAGGAGGAGGTTGGAGGACATCGCATAGGCATGGCGAGGTGCGGTTCGAAACGAGGAAGAAGAATCGATTATGTTGAATCGGAGATTCTATGCAAAAAGGTTGAGTTTTGAAAACCTATCGTTGTAGTATGATTTGCGAAGAAATCCGTCAACAATTAAATTTTATCGAAACTCGAAAAGAATTCCAGGTCAAACACAGGGAGGCTACGTCGATTTGAAATCCGAGATTATATTTTTTTGTATTTTTTGATTTAAAGGTGAGATACAATGAATAGATACTAAACTAGAGAGAGAGAGAGAGAGAGAGAGAGAGAGAACAAAACACATTTATAAGCTGGATAATGTTTTTATAGCTAGAAAGCGAAAAATATTACAACTAGAAAGCAGTAAAATCTACTCTAGAAAGCAATACAAGAGAAGGAAGGTGAGAAATTATCCTCCTCGTCGGTTACTTGGAGGACGAGCTAGAACGGGTGACACCTGGAAGATGGAGAGCGGAGACGGGAGACGGAGAACGAAGCTGGAAGAACTAGGGGCGAGGCAAGACATTGTCGTAGTGGGATCCACTTCCGGAATGGGGGCGAGAAGATGAGCACGGGAGCTCCACGAACGGGATAAGAAGTGGACAAAATTTTTGCTTTTAACTCTAGAGGAGAATCCTGAGTTTGGGACAAGCTTCTTTAGAGCTTTGGAGAGGGAGAGAGGTGAAGGAAGGGATGAATGAAATGTGGGGGGCGTAGGCCTTTTTATAGGTGTAGAGGTTGGGGGCAAATAGGTCATTTTAACCTTAAAACATTAATATAGGGATCTTTAATGACGGATTTAAGCGTCACTAAAGACCCTAAACGTGGCCGTAGCTTGCGCGCACGCACCGCCCCCTCCTCTTACTTTGTTTCAACACCTAAGCACATCCAGACAACCTAAGTCATCCGATCTTGCCATTGATGGCAGAGAATGCATCTTGCCCATGGCTTCAAAATGCCCCCTGTGTGCGATCACACATACAGAGGCGATATGATCTCACGTGCGGGGATCCTTGCATCCGGGAGAGCCACATGGCGCTCCTGTCGCTGCTCATCTCCAATTCGACGGCCCAATTTGAGTCGCACCCACTTGCGCCCTCGATTTGAGGCGTGGTAGGGGTCAATCTCACGACCTGTGCTTCGCCTACAGGCACGTGACCAACATGCCACGCCCCCCTTTGTGTCGCACAGAGAATTAGGCATTGGCCCTTCTTAATCGTTGGATCTTGATCCAATAGCTGAGATCAAACGATCGGTTGAGGAGAGAGAGGCACCGAGCGAGCCTTTGGCTGGTTTGGGTGGTGAAGATGGCACCACGTGAAGCTATCTTGGTCGTCCATCTTCTGTGACTTATAGATGGTGCCACAGATGTCGGATTGGATTGATTTTTGCCCCATTGGGCTACAATCGTTGATCCAAATCCATTCGTGCGATCGGATTTGTCGTCTGAAGAACAAATTTACACCACCTGGCCCCTTGACCTCTGATCTCTCTCGGACTGCATCTGATGCTATGGAAGTCCGATCAGGGCAATCTTAGAATCGTTGAACTCCGATCGTCTCCCTGATCAGATTCGTATGGTTATATCTTCAATTCAAGTTCCCGATAAGATATTGCGCTATTTTTCGACCACAAAAGGAGAAAATTAACCTAAAATTTATACAACCTAATCTAAATGTATGATGATGCATGTTATGCAATATTTTTAATGTATGATGCAACTTTATGTCTAAGAACACGCAAAAATAAATGGTTTATGTGATATAAACGTGTTTACATCAAGCTGCCTATTGTACGGGCAGTCGGCGAAGTGAACGGAGGAAGGTGGTCGCTAGAGACGAGTCGAAGCAGGTCGAAGGTGGAGGAAAAGAAGATATTTATGGCCCAAAAACTCGCTAAGGAGGTGAGGTTGTCCATGAGGGTCTTTTATAGGGCATTGGGCGAATCTCCAAGCTTAGAAACAAGTTTGGAGAGCTTGGATTTTTAGGGAAAGAAGGCTTGAGATTCAAGGATTCATACGAGCTACAAGGGAGGATTTAGAGACCAGAAATAGGTTTAGATGATCAGGGACTTCCTTAGGATCATACCTTCCAATTTTGGAAGGGATTGGTCAAGTAACCAAGGATGAATCCTTGATTGAAACCTCAGGTGTGTGGGTTCACACTTGCCATGGTGGCAAGGACCCGTCTGTGAAGAAGAAGACAAAGTTGGGGCGTAGTTTGCACTGATTTTTGAAAGTTGAGGGGCTTTTTATAAGAAAAAGAGTAGAGTTGGACCAAAATGCAAACTAGGTCAAAATAATCTCAGATTGAGCCCAAATTTTGGTACAAACCTAATTTGGCCCCAAGGAATCTAATGGTGAAGTCGAATTTAGGTTTTAACCAAGTTTGGCTAGGAAAATTACGTAGAATCCAAAATTAGGGCAACTTTCTATCTATGACTCTGTTTCAGGTCAAAATAAGTTCTGATGGTTTAATCAAAGATACTAAACCCTATAGAATATTTTTTTATGAATTTTAGAGAGTTTAGTTGAATTTTATCCTAACCAGAACCTTAATTAATTAAGAGGATCTGTTTTTAAGGTTTTAGATGTCCATTAATTCTTGAAATGCGAGAAAACCCATTTCGTTTTACATGGATCCACTAATTAGACATTAATGACCATATGACCTTTAATAAATCCTTAAAATACCCCATGGTTATTCTGTAGTTGTGAAATGTGGTTAAAATTACAAAAATAACCTTGGTTTCTTATCTTCTTCTCAAAATAGAACATTATGCTTATATGACCCTCTGATGGTTATATATGAGTTTTTATCAACTTTATCAGACCAAATTAAGCTAGTTATGGCTCATGATAGTATTCCCATCAATTACCTTACACTAGTCTATACTATAGGTTATTATACTTATATACATGAACAATTGCATAAGAATTTGAATCTAAAATATGGCAATCATTCCATTTTTGAAAGAAATGTATATCAAGAATGATACTACAATTAAAAGCAAGAGAAGAATTACAACAAAATGAGTACAATTAAGGCATTTAAAAAATGAATTAAAACTTTATTACACATAACTCTCTCATTCTCAACCTTCATTCAACACTTAGTCTCTCAACCTTCATCCCATATAGCCTTCATATACACTGTCCAACGCTTAGCCATTTCTCTTCTATACTTAACAAAAATTAGTGTTTAATGGGCAGGCCCACTTTTCACAGGATCTACAGCCACTAGGGTCGGATTAAACCATTAGTAGGCAGGCCCTAGTTCATTTTATGTGTATTTTTGTTCATTGTTTAGGCCCAATAGGCTCACAAAATACTCTCCACTCCTAGCCCACACACATGCCTATAGGCACGGACACATTCACGCACGCACACACCCATATGCCCATAAGATGCACCCAGCGCTGACGACCAGCCGGGCTTAAGGTGCGGCACCTTAAATAGGTGTGTGTTGCTTTACACACTCTTCCGATGTGGGACTAAGCAGTCCTACTTTCCTTCATGTGCTACAGAGTTCCAGGTCTGACTTCAACATTTGATTTCTTGTAACACACAACACCAAATCCTTCAAGTAAGGGCTTAATTGAAAGCCCTCTGTGTCTACTTTTGATTACAATGATCAATTTGATCTTTGGTACACAATTGATCCTTGGATTGAAGGCCTAAACATGGCCTAATCGCCATGTACACTGTGTTCATCTGCTGCTTCTTAGTAGAGGAGGAGATAGGTCATATGACCTATAGAGTTGATTATCCTCTCAATTGAGAGCCCAGATAGGTTTACTAAACCATTCTGCTTGGAATGGAGTCAAAGTGGTTCAAAGATGCATGGGAAGCTCACCGAGCTTCAGAGATTCATATTGAAACTCAAAACAGGTGATCAAGTTGTTAATCGATCTTAGAAACAGCTGAGGACCTCTATAAAGATTCTAAACCACTTCAGAATATCAAAAGGAATTAATTCAAGCTAAAATTGTCTTAGAAATTTGCCAAAAAGGCTCTAAAGTTCATTGAGGTTATTTGAAATCGATATTGAATAGGAACTCGAATTTTCTGAAAACATTAATTAAACTCATCTAAATCGACTCTAATGAATTCACATTAATCTCAGGAGTTCAAATCACACTTAAACCTAAGTTCTAAGGCCAAGAACCTTTAGAACAGACCTGGGTTGACCTAGTAAATCCTGAAGTTGACTTTTAGTTCAAACATATTTTAGATCAAATAAACTATTCAAATTGACTCAAATCAACATCAAGAATTAATTCCTCACATCAAAAACAAGTTTTGATCTATCTAAATCTGATTTCAGACCTTTCTACCTGAGCTTAAAAGGTGATGTGTTCGACATATTATTCTAGAGGTTTAACAACCTAATCAAAAGCTGTTCTAAGCTTAGAAGGATCTAGGGATGCTTGTAGATCTATTTAAAAGCTCTGAGAGAGAATGTTCATACTCAAATCTGTTGGAGTTGGAGAAGACAATTATGATAAGAGAGATATAATCAATAAAATGCATATTGAATGAGTGGAAATTGTTCAATATACTCTAAATAATAGATTTGAAGCTTCTCAAAGAGTTCCAAAAGTTGTGGCGCTAATTTGGTGTTGTTAGAGCTCACCGGAGCTTCGATGAAGGCTGAATAAAGGTGCTGGAGATCAAATCTCCAAGGAACTGCTCAAGAAAAGTTTCAAAAGGTTCCTGAGGTCACAAGGAACCTCAGGAACACATCAATTAATTCAATTGATAATTTGGAGAAAGTCTAATCAATGAATGCTTGAAGAATCAAACCTAAGCTTGCGTAAACTCAGGGAAATAAATCTCACTCAATTGAGTGAGGGGAAATATTTAGGAGATGTTTGTGATGGTGTAGGTGCATGAAATTAGTGAACTAACTCCTTCTTAGCCGCCATTGACAGCGAGCTCAGATGGTTGAGATAATTTTGGCGTTTACCATATAATAGCTAATTCATCTAATTAATATGTGGAACGGGGTCCTATTGCTGTGTAGAAATGGTGACGAACCCCAATTGAATGTGTTAAGTGCTCTGAGACCTCTGCATATGGTGGAGGTTCTTAGGTGAATGTGAGATGTATTTGGTGATTATGGCGATAAATTGATTATTAAAGAAGTGAGGATGCTTGTGAGGTGATCATGAATGTGTTCATGTGTGTGATAAAGTGAATTGAAGTCCTGTAAGGTCAAACTTGACCTCACTGGAGTTGGAGAAGACAAGAGATTAAACATGCATAAATCTAGCTGATCTAACTAACTAATTATGCTAAAGTACTCTACACTAAAATCTAAGGCTCCTCTACGTGTTACCTGGACGAAGGTGGTGAGAGACTCCAATTTTGGCACACCAGAGACAGTAAATCTAGGATTAATCGGAGGCAACTTCGGCAAGAAAGGAAAGCGTCAAGGAAGAAGATATGGTGCTCCTAAGTCCTGTCACGATAATTGAAGAGGAAGAGGAGGTAAGAGAGGTGAGCTTTGCCGTCGGAGAAGCTCCAAAGGAGAGGTGAGAGGTCGCCAGAAGTTGAGATGAATAGCCTATTGTTGACTATTGTGGGAGAAGAGAGAAGGCAACCGATTAATCGAGATCAAAGGAGTGGAGAGGTATTTATAGGTGGAGAAAGTGGTGAAGGGGAATGTATCAGGACAATTTTAGGTCTAGGTTCTTAACAATCATCGGCGTCTTCTCTGACGCCGGTGAGCTTATTTCCATAGGAAAAATAGGATTAAAAGGGCATCTTAACCGATGGATGCAAAGGTGGAGGTGAGCAGAGCTTGGAAACAAGGTTTGGTGTTTGTTCAATGTCAGATGAGTGGTCATCGGAGAGTACGATTACCGGACGCCGTCAGTCGTCCAAGAAGGAGAAGAAGATGGTGTTCAGAGGGATCTAAATGCAAATATAGGACCTGAACAGAATAAAAAGGACTCACATGAAATGAAAGTTGAGGGCTTAAATGTAAACAATGGATTTGAAGGCTTCTTTTAATTCATTTCTTTTTCAACTTTTTATATATAATTATAAATAATGTAAATATAATGTTTACACCCTGAAATTACATTTTTGCCTATTTTAGCTATATTTATTAAAGTGATTAACTTAAATAGGTTAATTAACAACTTAGTTCATTAATTAATATAAGTTATATTACATACCTAATATATAGCTAAATGATTATGATTTGAGTCTTAATTATTAATTAAATTTATATTAACATTAGTTAAACCTTAATTACATTATTTTATAGGTCCTTACTATTGTACCTTGATATTATAATTAACCCTGTATTAATGTTATTCTTCAGTAATTAGCTAAGGAACCCAGATAGTTAGTGTTACTTGGGAGCCATTATGAATCTCTCATCAACAGTTCTTCAATCCATTTCGTATGGTATCATTCTTAATACCTCCCTACACTCCCCTACTCCCCTATAGTTGTTGGCTAAGTTGCAATCGAATTTAAACCCCCAAAATCAAACTCAAATATAAGTCTTTGATTAAATTTCGAGAAACATAGTAAACGATGAGATTTAACTAAAGCATAGTTTTACTAACCACAAACCTTCAAACCCAAATTCCATGATTCTTGGGCACTTTCTCGGTGTCCGTAAGCCATCACATCCTCATCTCTTAGACCAATTCTCGTGATTTTGAATGGAATATCATCTTTCCAGGGAGAACTAAACCCAAATTCAATGTAAAGAGAGGAATTGTCCTTACGTTGTGTTTGATTTATTGGGCCAAATCGCTCCACCAATCTCTCTTGTCTCCTTCATACCAACATCCTCTGTACTCCACGTGTCTTCGCCATCCACTCACTCATTTCTCGTTGGATAGCCAAGGATCATCATCGAAAACCTATAAGTAACCCATCTTCACCTCTTCCTTCCAACCCCAAATTCTTCACCAAAAGTTTTCTACGATCACATCCTCTAATGGATTTTATGATCCCATCCCATCCACAATTCTTAGCCTCCAATTGGTTGGTGATGGTGGTGCAAATGGCATGTAGTTTATTGCAAACATTCATTTCTCAATCCTTCTTCCTTAAACTTCTTATGGAAGTGTTAAACTTAGTTTGTCAAGGTTTACGGTGATAAAAGCCTCAATTATTATAGTTACAGGGCTTGTTGTTGGTATCTGCTTCTCTCTCTCTAAAGACACGACCTAAAGGAGGTGCATCATGGCAAGAAGAGGATGAGGTGTTGAAACTAGGTTCCTTATGATCCAATTTTCTTGTTAACAAAGTTCCCCATGTTATGTTATTATTGTCTAAGTTAATCTCGAAGGAAAAATCTTATGATGATAACTTGATGAAAAGCTCAAATAATTATTTGATGTTTGCTAAATCCTTAAGTTGATGAAGATCTTGTATGCAAAGAGAACTTGTACACAAAGAAGCACTTAAGGTGAAGATGATGACAAAAGTTCAAGACACGGAAGTCTTAATTAAAGAAATTTGCTTTAAATACTTGCAATCTTTAGAATACCCTTTGTATGACTTCTTAATAAGATTAAAGGGTTGCTAATCATGAAATAAACCTAAACATTACTAGGAATGAAGACTTACTTCTATTTTAAATTTGATTTCAAGCTTGTCTATCATTAAAACAAAGTTGTTCTCTAAAATATGTTCAAAATGTGACTGACATATGAATAAAAGGCTAAATTAAGTGTTTTGAACTGGTATGGATAGGGTCATAACGGTACAATGCACTCGCAGCCTCACTTAGTAAACTAGAACCAAAACCATGACAGTTGCACATTGTGCATCAATACATATAAAATTCGCAATGCTCGCAAATGGTGCTTTGGTTCAAGTCAAAAGCACCATTGTAAGGGTCATGAACTAGCACATAAGAATAGGTATTATCAAATTATTATGATAGGGTGATTACTTAGAGACCATTTATTAGGACTCATGGGCAAAGGTATTTGACACTCATTAAGTCTTGGAACCATATTCTACATCTTATTTTGGTGTTAACAAAATTATTTTAGATTAATGTTTGCAATTGAGTGATATTTCAGATTGTAATGGAGAATGAGGCAAATATAGCAAGATGATGAGGAGGCCATCATGATGATGATAGAAGATCATCTAAAGTTTTTGTTATCTTTTAGATTAGATTTTTTTATAGAATGTATGCCTCATAACAAAGAATCAAGTATTAGATCGTAAAATTAATTAGAGATAAATTAGAATTAACATTACAATCATTCAAAGTACGTATTGTTTAAAAGATATTGTTTTAGTGGTTTAAGTAGACTAATGAACTAAATGGTAATACACTTAAATAAAGGTACTTGAAAGCAAGTACTAGTAGTGTTCATCAGTACCGGTACATGCAAGACACAGGTTTGAGTCTTTGTCTCAAACTGTGAACAACAAGTACCGATACTAACCATGAGTACCGGTATTTGGTGGTCTGAAATGACCCTTCCTAAGAGTCATTCGGGAATTTTCTGGAATTTTGAAGGTGTAGACACAATTTTAAAACCCCTTGGTTTAAGTTGGTGGGCTCTGCGGGGAAAAAGGAAACCTTGTGGGGGCAACATCACAATCTTTCCCCTCCTCTCCCACCAAAACACACGCACACAAACCCTGAACCCTTCCTACTATAAAACCCCATACCCACATCTCCAATGCCACCACCTCCAACCCCCTTGTAACCAACACCATTTCCCATTCTTCACTCTCGCCACCTCCACTCCACCTCGTTGCAGCCAGCAGCCTTCCCATTTCTTCCCCGTCCCCCTTATAGCCATGAGTGGGGGAGAAGGAGGAGGAGGCAGGAGGAGAGTGGGTGAGGGAAGAAGTAAGAGGAGCATGGGCGAGGGAGAGAGAAAGTGTAGGCCAAGGATGGAGCCGGAGGTGCGAGGAGAGGAGAGGAGCTTGGAGGAGCTCAGGAGAGGGGCGGTTTGTGTAAGGAGAGGAGCACGTGAGGGAGAACCTGAGGTCTCCTGAAGCTGTTGTGGTAGCTACTGCAGCTCCACGATCAGAGAAGAGCTCGTGAGGAGGATCGGTGCACGGATATTTCCGCATTGTCAGACGTCTGCAACCCTTGTTAGACGTCTGGAGGGATCATCGGACGTCCAGAGAAAGCTCTGGGTGTTCGATATTACGCAGAGTGCCAAGGTATGTACCCTGCACGAGCTTACATGCATGTATGTTAATGTTATGTGTCTTATTTTTAACCTACGCTTGCATGCTTAGGTACGAGCCATTGGAAAGGTGCGTAGTGCTCCCTTCGAGGCACTTTAGGACGTCTGGAGACCATGTTGGACATCTAACTTTTCTTCCAGACGATCGGGAGAGGTGTTAGATGTCTGGAGGCTCCCTCAGATGGCTGCGAAGGGGTTCAGAGGTCTAAAAAAGATGCAGGAAAGTAAGGTGAGCTTTTGTGATTGTTTAAGACGTCTGGGCTTGCCCCAAACGTCTGATTTTGGTCAGGGTGCGTGTTTTTGGCTCGTTCAGGGCCCAAACGGAGTCGGTTTTACGCAAACGAAGTATCGATGGTTTCCGTTTGGAATTCTTGACGTGTTAGTGTCGCACCTATGATATTTTGAACTCGTTTAACATGATTGGTCAATGGTATAGGTCTCTAGTCTGGGGTATATATGAGACCCGTAGAGACGACAGGATCTACCGTATGAGCCCCCATTCCACCCGAATATCCTGGTAGAGTGGTCCTCTCCACTACTTTGATTTAAATGGTTAAAGTGCATGTTATATTAGAAAGATCTGATTGAACCTTAGGATATGAAATGAACCTTTGGGCTGAGAAGTATGAATGTACATTACTTGAACCACGCTGGTATACTCTGAAATGCATGTTAAAGTCTTTACTGCTAGTAACTGAATAGTTAAGTGATGTGGTGATTACTTAATTTATTAAATCATGAGCTTCCTGTTATACAATTGAGAATCAGAATGTGAATGGAAACATATGGCGTATCATGAAATAAGACGAATACTAATGCACGAACCCTACAGGGAATTAGAAGAGGAATCAGATACTGTGATATGGAAATTCGGTATGTGTGGAAATATGTTGCCTACGGGCTAGTTGGTTGTATGGACTTGGGTATGAAAAGTGAGCCGGCCCTCATCTTCGTGGTACTGAGGAGAGTTACTGTCACTTTAGTACAAAGGGGAGCTAGCTGCCCCTTAGGTTGGGACCTGGGGTTAGGATTGGCCTCCTACATCGACTCTTGTTAGGCCCACTGGGCAAACTGGGATAGCCGGGCGAGGGTATGCAAACTGTTGACGGGTATGGCCCCTGTTCTGTTCTGTGCCGTATGTTTGGGCGTACCCGTTAGCAAAAATGACTAACCGCGTGTCAGTGCAGGGTAGCTACCCATGCTCTTATCACGCATGCCGTAGTCACCCCTACGTCGTGACCATAACCTCGGGGTGATAGACCGGGTGTAGGACTACCATGGGGTGCTCTCCCGGCCAGGAGAGTGCCACGTGTACATCCTGCATCGTGGGAAAAACTGTATCAAGATCGTTCCCTTAGAGAATTGATGAATTGAGAAATGTTGTGGACCCTTATGAGAAACTGAATCAGAAACACATAGATGTTTAAATGGAAACAAATAATAATACATAACTGGAAATTGGATGATTAGTTAGCTGCTTGTTTCCTTTATGTTTAATTGCATGTAAATGACTTAACCACCACTCTACTCAGCGTTAGCTGACCACAGATTTTTATAACCATGTTCAGGTCAGGGAGTTGAGAAGCCAGTGTCACCGCCTGCAGAGGGTGCTGAGCCTAGCCGAGCGCAGCCATAGTTGTCTTTCTTTATTCCGTTGCTGAGGTTTTTTGTAGTAGTGAGCACTTTTAGCATGTGATACATGTTTCTGTTTATGTTTCTCTCTGTTTGTGTAATGGCTATGTTAGTGAACATTTCCATTCCGCTTGTGGAATGTAATATCTTTGATATATTCTATTTTATTTCCATTGCTATCTATTATCTTTTTTTGCTAAGTTGCATTACATGTGTAGTTGAGGAATGCTTTATGCATTTGGTTATTTTTCATTGGATGACTGGGTCTTGCGATTTAGTCGAGGCGAGTCGATCTCGAGTTTTGTAGGGAGCCATGATCGAGTCGTAACAAGATGGTATCAGAGCAAGGTCATCCCGAGAAATGAACCAAATGGTCTGGAAGTAACCATTCATGTGCATGTAGTTAGGATAGCTATCACAACGTATTGTCTTGATCTTCTCTTCCGAGTCTTATTTATTTTTGTAACCTGATATTGTTGATAGTCCCTGTCCTTTTTCTACTATCTCCTTGTAAGAGATGCCTCGTCGAGGAGTTCGTGTGGCAGGCCACGGATGTGGCTATGGGTGTGGATGAGGGGACGGATGCGTCGGACCTGAGGTAGTAGTTGATCCACCCCTCCTTCCGGGCATCCAGGCCCAGAACCTCGCCCAGCTGATCCGGGACATAGTATGGGAGGAGATTCAATAGCCCCCTCCTCAGCCACCCCTCCCTGAGGATGTGGAGGGAGAGTCGTCTGTGAGATAGGGGAGCCGCGACAGTGCTAGATGAGATGGAGGGGGAGGGGGTAATCCTTCACCACCCCCACCACCCTCAGACACTTCTGAGCACGAGTCCTCCCTGTCTGGAGGTGTACTTATTCCCCTATTGCGGCTCCACTACAAGCTAGTCGCCCAATTTCAGAAGCTGAAGCCCTCCTCCTTCAAGGGGGAGGAGAGCCCGTCTAAGGCAGAGGACTGGCTAGAGTAGATGGAGAAGGTTTTCGACACACTTAACCCTCCTGCAGAGTATCACGTGGCCTTTGCCACGTACCAGTTGGAGAGTGCAACCCACAGGTGGTGGAGGGCAGTCAGAGGCTAGAATGGGAGAGAGCCGTCGTGGGATCGGTTCGTGGTGCTCTTCTGCGAGCAATACTTTCCACGGACCTGGCAGGACTAGAGGAGGCGGGAGTTCCACAGTCTTTGCCAAGGGGTGATGATAGTTAGCACATATCATACGCGTTTCCTAGAGCTATCATGCTTCGCCCCGACGGCTACGTCTACAGAGGAGGAGCACCTGTGGAGGTTCTTTAAGGGCCACTGGCCTACTATTCGGGGCTATATGAAGCCCCTGAAGTTGCCTACTTTCTCTCACGTGGTTGAGGTGACCATGACCTATGAGGAGACCAACCCGATCGTGCGAGACACTGACGGAAGACGGAAGAGGCCCTAGCAGCCGGAGTACTCATAGGGCTGTTGAGAGAGGAGGCACCTAATGCTTGCAAGGGTGTCGTCCTGCTTTGTGGGGCCACCAGTGACCTTTGGGGGCCCCAGATAGGGGCCAGCTGCTAGCACCGAACCCCCACCCAGCTACTCGCAGGGGCAGACTAAGGGAGGAGGTCGTGCCCCTCTTTGTTACCAGTGTGGACAGTCGGGTCACATGAGGAGGGACTGCCCATTTAGGGCCGGAGAACACCAGATGCTCCCAGCACCAAGTACTAGAGGCCGATCTGGCGGTCGTGGTTACCAAGCACGAGGAGGTGGACAACAGTCACGAGGAGGGTACCAGCCAGGTGCTGCTCGCCCGATCCAGAGCATGATCGCTTCTTCTACACCCCGAGCTGGGGGGCGTGTCAACGCCCTAACTTACAGAGACACCAAAGCTTCGGGTTCCGTGGTGGAAGGTATGGTTACAATTTTCGACAGATTAGTCTACGTACTTTTCGATTCCGGTGGCACGCATTCTTTTGTCTCCATGAGTTTTGCCGTCAGTTTAGGGTCGAGCAGTATACTATTAGAGGATCCATTCTTGATTAAAGGCCCAGGTGGACAATCATTTGTCGCAGAGGAGGTCTTCACAGACTACGAAGTCGCTATAGGAGGACATAGTCTTCCCGCTGACCTAATCGTGATCCCGATGGAGGATTTTGGCGTAATCCTAGGGATGAACTAGCTGTCTGCCTATCATGCCTTGGTCGAATGTTTTGGGAGGAAGATCATCTTCTCCATACCGAAGTTGCCTCCCTTTGAGTTTCACGGCCAGCTAGTAGACGGAGGTTTCAGGTGCATCTCCGCACTTTAGACAACGAAGCTACTGAGCTAGGGGTGTGAGGGCTTCCTAGCTTGTGTTGTAACAGAGCCTAGCCCTGTGGTCAACTTACAGAGTATTCCGGTGGTTTGCCTGTACCTCAACGTCTTTCCAGAGGAGCTACCAAGACTATTTCCTAGGCGTGAGATCGAATTTGAGATCTCACCGGTACCAAGGATCAGCCCCATCTCTATTGCACCGTACAGGATGGCCCCACTTGAGCTGTAAGAGCTTAAGTCTCAGTTACAGGGATCTGTTGGAGAAGGGATTTGTGAGGCCTAGTGCATCCTCGTAGGGAGCACTTGTTCTGTTCGTGAAGAAGGATGATACCTTTCGACTTTGTGTCGACTACAGACAGCTAAACTTGGTCACCGTTAAGAACAAGTATCCGCTACCTCGTATTGATGGCCTCTTCGACTAGCTAAGAGACGCCACGGTGTTCTCTAAGATAGACCTGAGGTCAGTGTTATTCGCTCTGAAATGGGTTTTAAAATCAATGTGTAGTATAGGTCGAATCAGTGCGAAAAATAAATAGAATTTATTACTCGAATGAAAGTTCGAGGTCAATCACAAGGAGCAATTGGCAAAAATGCTTCTTAAGATTGCAATTCAACACAAATATATAATCAGTAGAATTCCAAGCAAATATGAATGAAAGTGAATGTCAGATAATGCAAAAAGAATGGGGTAAAATGGTGATTTGAATCACCAATTACCCCTAACAATTATCTCAAATATTTCAAAGGTACTAAGCAATTCAATTCCACGTATGATAAGTTCACAATGCACTTCAAATGAAGCTCAGACGGCTTATCCTGCTCTCTGCTACAGTGCCAAGAGGGCACCCTTCCTCTTCTCTTCTTTTTCTTCTTCCTTTTCTGTGCCTTCTTTCCTTCTTCTTCTTAGGCTTCTCTCTTCTTTGCTTTCCTTTTTCTTCTTTTGTTCTTTTGCGGCTGTGCTTCCTCTCCCGCTTCCTTCTTCACACACAAAGGGGAGGTTTCTTAAATGGCTAAGTGTCAGCCATTAGTATTGAGAGTAATCCCCCCTGCCCTTGCGCGCTTTCCTCTCCTCTCTTCAGGGATCCGCCCTCTCAGGGCCTCGGGTTATCGGGTATTCGGGTAGAGCGCACCCGGGACAAGGGTTGCTGGCTATGAGTGGCAGCTGAGGAGTACTTAGGTTAGGTGGGTTATCGAATCGGCCAGACCCGCGTGTAAGGTGTTGCAGGCAAGGCATGTAAGGGGTGCGTGCGGGGACCTCACCCCTTGTGCTTGCCAAGGCGATAAGCCTATAGGATTTTTTCAATTTATGCGGGTGTGGGCGCTCGTCAGCTTCTGAGGTGGGACTATCCCACCGCCTTCTTCTGCGTGCAACTATAGCTGCTGCTTCTTACAATTTCAGTCAAAGGCCCAGTCAAAGGGCCAAATTGATCCCTGGGTTGTGATTCTAGGAACTCTCCACTGCGCCTGGGACTTTGCCTGGGATCTGCAGATGCTGGAGCATGCTTCAAGCTTTGCTCGAACCTTCGTCAATTGCGGTCGAAGGAGCAAAGATTTGAAATGAGGAACACAGCCTTGCGGCCTCATTAGAAGGTTCAGCAGGCTTCGCTGTAGCACGGCGGACGTGATGGTGTGTGCGGCGTGTCGTGAAGGTGATTGTGGTGGCAGGACGGTGACGGAAAGTGAAGGGCGAAGGTAAGGTATTTGACGAAAGTTATGCAGGAGCAATCGACCTAACTAAGTTAGGGCTTTTGCTCATGGGGTCGAGGCGGAGGTGTAGGGATGAACGGAAAGGGGTTTGGTGGTGTGTGGAGCGATGTGTGCCTCGCTAGAGGTCTGGTCAGAGTGAAGAATGATGGAGGTGGTCAGGGTGATACGGTGGTCGAAATGAAGTGCGGTTGGGATGAAAATGAAGTAGAGGAGGTAGGGGACTTATCTAGGTAGTTGGCAGATGGTGGGGAGTTGAGGTGGCACCGATTGCAGTATGGTCGGCATCGGGGAAGAAGGTGCTCCGATGATTAAGAATCGGCGAGGAAGACGGAGGATGGGGTGTCGGCAGGTACAGCATGACGCGATAGAGAGCAAGGGAGATAAATCCGCCATTGGTATTACATGAGGACAAAGGATGGAGTCAAAGGAACTCGTCAGACGTCAAGGAGCTTCGGCTAGATGGGGATAGACGAAATTAAGGGGGAATCCGGTCGAATTCGAGAGTGCCCTCTTCGGTTTGATCTGGGGGTCCTTTTATAGGCCTCTAGATGGCGTTTTGGGCTTAGGAAGCTTGCTTCCCAAGCTTGGAAATCTCATCGAAGAAAGAAATCCCAAGATACCCTAATCTCTCATGTGTTTACATGAGAGATTGGGAAGGTTTTAGAGTTTAGGAATTGACTCAAAAGGAAGGGAATTCCTTGACAAACTTCCCTTTCAAATCTGAGAGGGATTCATCAAGGAATCAAGGAGAACTTGCCAAATTTAGGTCGTCGGAGTTTGTAGGAATAGGATTCATGGCGGTAGGGACCTATTTGAAGAAAATGATGATAAATATAGGGGCCTTTTTGTAAGGATTTTGAAAGTTAAGGTCATATGTGTGATATAAAAGAATCAGACAAGACCAAATTGCAAACTAGGTCAAGACAGTCTCATATTGGGCCCAACTTTTGGTAAAAGCCTAATTTGGACCTAAAAAGTCAAATGTTGATGTTGGATTTTGGTTTTGATCTAGTTTAACTAGGTAATTTGCATAATTACCCAAATTAGGGCAAATGTCAGTCTGAGATGCTGTTTTGGGTCAAGACAGGTTCTGATGGTCAAATTGAAGGTACTAAACCCTAGAAAATATTTTTTTATGAATTTTAGAGGATTTAGGTAAATTTTATCGTGAACAGAATCTTAGTTAATTAAGCAGGTCTATTTTTAGGGTTTCAGAAGTCATTTAATTCTCAAAACACATGAAAATCCTTTTCTGTCTGTATTAACCCACTTGTTGGATATTTAAGACCATTTGACCCTTTATTAACCCCTAAGGGAACCCACGGTTGTTCTGCATTGAAGAAATGATGGTAAAATTATAGTTTTAATCCTATTTTCTTGTCTTTCTCTCATAATGAGTATGCAATGAACTACGGCTCTCTGGCAGTTATGTGTGAGAATTTATTCCTTGATAGTGACTAAATTGAGCTAGTTATGGCTCATGATAGTGTTCCCATCATACCCCCATGTCTAGCTTTTGCTGGTCCCTTAGTAAAATCTCATGGAATTAACTTAGATTCTAGACCATGCCTTTTAATGCTCAGATTTCTGCTGTGTGCTTTCTTTTGTAGATTATGTCAGAATGCCAATAGTAGGCCTAGAGGTACTCAAGTACCAACCAAGATTCGGACTTGATCAGCTTTATCCACAGTCTATTGCGAAGGTTTCTAAGGCCCACAGGAACTAACCTAAGGTTCGTTGAACTCTGCGGTTAATGCACCCGTGCTTGTAACATGTTTAGCTCAGGCTCAGTTTACAGTGCATTTTTGTAAGAGAGAGACAGGAATTTTTTCTTTATTTTTGGAGAGTTTTCCCTCTCTTTTCTTCCTTTATTTCTAGCTTCAAATTGGCTTTACAACACAGTCTATATTGGATTCCTAGCTCCCACCATCAATCCTCGCAGGGTCCCCAGTGTTGAACGCTTCGAGTTGCTACGCTAATGTGTTTGGTTTTGAAAAACCTGTCGTCGTAGTATGAAGGCGAAGAACTCGTGTTCAACAAATAAAATTTATACCGGAATAGAAATCCCAGGTCGAACTCAGGGAGGCGGACGTTTGATTTAAAAACACGCGTTTGTTTTATTTGTCACGAAGTAATTTAATTGACTAGAAACTATCTTTCTATTTACACAAAATAGAAGAGAAAGAGAGAGAGAGAATATTACAAACAAGAACCAAAAAGAGATGTAGAATGAACATGGAATTCATTATCAAAAGGATTGTTTATTATACTAATCATTACGACTAGAAAGCGAGAAAATGATTACACTAGAAAGCAGCAAATCTACTCTAGAAAGTAGTAAATCTATTCTAGAAAGCAGTAAAAAGAATGGGGAGAGAGATATCCTCCTCAACGGTTGCTTGGAGGACGAGTCGGACGGGATGATGCCTGGAAGACTGGGAACGGAGCAGGACGAAGGAGGACGAAGCGGGAAGGATGGGAACCGGGCAGCACGTCGTCGTCGTTGCGGGATCCGCTTCTGAAAGGGGGAAGAAAATTTGACTTTATCTCGTGAGAAGCATCCCGGGTATGGGACAAGCTTCTCTTGAGCTTTGGAGAGGGAGAGAAGAGAAGGAAGGGATGAGAATTTCGTGTGGAGGAGGTCTCCTTTTATAGTTACAAGGAGTGAGGGCAATTTGGTCATTTAAATCACAAAACATTAAATAAGGGGTCCTTAGTGATGGATAAAATCGTCGCTAAAGCCCCATTATGGGCGACGTGTGGTGGAGCGAGCGCGCCCGCTCGCCTCCCGCGTCGCCCACATCCTCTGAATCTCGGCCGTTCGATCGTGAGATCAAATGGCTGAGAGTGCTTCTCGCCTGCCTCTTCTATGCGCAATGCCCGCGTGCGATCTCGCATCAAGCGCAGGTGTGCGATAGCGCGTGGAACGGATTGAGCGCCCACAGTCGCTCGTGATCGGGCGGTCGCGGAGCCCACTCACGTGCACCTCAGATGCCGCTCGCGCAAGCTCGAATGCGTTCCTTGCCTTCTCGAGAGCGTGTTCGCCCGCTGCACTGTAGCAGCGCTTGTGTTGCGAAGATGAATTCAGGCGTGCACATCCACAGCCGTCGGATGCGCATCCAACGAAGGAGAAGCGACGAAGAAGAGAGGGTGCGGTGAGTGCAGCGGCCGGTTGGGCGGCTGAGATGGTGCCACATGGTGCCATGTTGGCCGTCCATCTTCTGGATGATCTAGATGGTGCCATGATTATCGGATTGAGTTGATTTTGTGTCGTTAGGCTGTGATCGTCTATCTGAATCCATCCATGCGGTCAGATTTGTTGTTTGAAGTGTGGATTCATGCCATCTTGGCCCTTGATCTTCTAGGGTTCCTCAGTCTCTGTCTGATGCTACAGATGTCTGATTAGGGCGATCTTGGAGTCGTTGAACTCCAATAGTCGCTCTGATCACATCTGTACGATTGGATCTTCGATCTACGACCCCAATAAAAATTTTTCTTTGTCCCTGAACATAAAAGGAGACAATTAACCTCCATTTTATTCAAACTAATCTAAATGCAAGATGATGCATGCTATGCAATATTTACAGTATGTAATGCAATCCTATGCTTAAGAACATGCATAAATAGACATCTTATGTAGTGTAAACATGTTTACATCACCCGGAAATCGATGCTTTGAGATTGCACCGCCCATGGCAACCCCCAGAACCCTGGTTTTCGAGATTTCAGGATAATCCTGCCCATGGCGTTCTGTATCTAAATTTAGGCCTTAGCAATCGACATTTTGGGATGATCTCACCCATGGCACCTGAACCAGCACAAGGTTCTTACATGCCCCCGATAAGATATTTAGATACCATAGGAGACAAGCACCGAGGAGACGGTATGTTATTACACATCTTCGAGGGGAATTTCCCGCCTCTCCGCATTGAGAACTCTTCCAAATCAACTTGTGTTGATCAACTACTCTTAATCTAGGTAGCTTTTTCATAACAGAATTAATGCTTTTGCGTGATTTTGATAATTAAGCGCACTGAACTAGACTGCGTGTCGGTCAGGGTGCTTAAGTTACTAAGTCCTGCAAACCAGGAGTCAGTTAACGAGGCCGAATAATCCCTAAGACTTAGACCTAATACTTAAGCTTCGCATTTTCCCCAACCTCTTAAGGACTATCCAGATCTTAACGAATACTTGAATTTTTAAGCCTAAACACAAGCCCAAGAGGCCTAAGATCGACATTCATACTAATCTCTTTTGTGCCTTAGCACTTTTGTCTTTTTATTTCTTTCTTTTGATTTGGTTTAAAACTAAGTAGATTCCTCAATCTTTTACTAATAACTATCTCTTTTTTTTGTTTCAAATTGTTGCTCCTTTTTTACCTTTATATCACCTCAACATGATATGCAAATTGAACTTTCAAAATTTCCTCCCTTCTCCATTTTTTGTTCTTTTTCAGTTTTTTATTTTTTTGGTTTTTTTTTGGAATATGTAATTTTTTTGATGAAACCCCTTCTTATGAAGTGATTCTCACGGTGTTTTGCACTTTAATACCCCCCATGCCTACGATTTACAATGTTCTCATTGTAAATTAGGTGGGTTCGAATTCAACTTAGATCGTACATTGGAATAGGTTTTGGGTGGGTGGATGGGTCGGAGTGACTGTTGTGGACGATTTCAAGTTAGGGTACGGGTACCAGAGGTGGAGTCAGCTGTTCTAATGGATGAACCCTAAAGTGCAATATGAGTTCAGCACGAGATGTGTTAAGAAGGTTTTCGGGTTTTTCAACAAAATGACGGGTTGCCTCCCGTTAAGTGCTGAGTTTAACGCCATCAGCCGAGCGCAATGAGCTCAAGGAGAATGGAGGGCAAAAGATATCTCAGCCAAGTTTGTATCAGTGAATTCAATGAACGGCTTAAGTCACTGGCCATTCATGATAAAAGGTTCGGAATCAAGGCTCGGTTGACTAATTTCAACGGCTCCATTTCCAAAAATCCATCGGATAAGAAATGGTCCAATCTATTTTGATCTGAGTTTTCCTGGGAACAATTTGAGTTTTGCATCAAAGAGTAGGACTTTTTAACCAGGGCGAAAGATCTTTCTAGATATGTGCTTGTCGTGAAAGGCCTTAATCCGCTTTTTGTAAATTCGCGGAGTTCTCGTATCCATCATTGCGTAGTTCATCGATTTCCCTCATTTAAAGCTTTCTGTGGGTTCTTGCCTTAGAAAGATCTAGATTATACTTCCGTAAAGCCCAATAGGCTTTGTGCTCTAACTCAACAGGGAGGTGGCATGCCTTCCCATACACCAATCTGAAAGGAGATATGCCTAATTAGGTCTTGTGGGCAGTCCTATAAGCCCACAAGACTTCCGGAAGTCAGGACGACCAATCTTTTCTGTTAGGTTGGACAGAGACCTGAAGGATTTTCTTGATCTCCCGATTCGATAGCTCAGCTAGATCGTTGGTTTGGGGGTGATAAGGAGTAGAGATTCAATGGGATACCCCGCATTTGGTCATCAGTGATCTAAACTGAGCATTCATGAAATGGATCCCTCCATTAAAGATAATAGAACGTGGAATCCCAAATCGAGAAAAGATATTTTGACGAATGAATTTGAATACCACCTTATGATCGTTGGTTCGGACCAGGATGGCTTCGATCCATTTGGACATGTGGTTAACAACGAGAAGAATGTACTCGAAGCTGTCCGAGATAGGGAAGGGTCCCATGAAATCAATCCCCTAGATATCGAAGATCTCGCATACGAGAATCAGCTGTAAAGGCATCATATCGCGGTGGCTCATGTTGCCCAAGGTCCGGCAACGAGTGCTTGTCTTACAGTGATCGTATGCATCCTTGAAAATTGTGGGCCAATAAAAGTCACACTAGAGGACTTTTGTTGCGATTTTATGTCCGGAGAACTGTCCTGAATTTTCGCTTCCAGAACACACCGTCTAATGATCTGATCAGCACCAATGCGGAAGAGGTACGGGTCTTCCCAGATGTAATACTTAGCATCGGAAAGCAATTTGTCTTTCTTGGCCTTCGGCCAACCAGACTGGATCTGATGTGATGCCATGTAGCTCACCAAATTAGCAAACCAAGGAAGTCCCGCACTAATAGTCAGGAGGTGCTCATTAGGAAAGTGCTCAGTGATGGGTCTAGAAGGGTCAAAACTGTCCGAAGGAAGGCGGGATAAGTGGTTAGCTACCACATTCTGCTTTCCCGCCTTATCACGAATCTCGAGATCGAATTCTTGCATTAGCAAGATCCATCAGATTAGTCAAGGTTTCGTGTCCTTCTTCGCAAGGAGGTGCCTCACTGTAGTGTGATCCGAGTATATGATAACACAAGAACCTAAAAGATATGATTTGAATTTCTCCAGAGCAAATACTACGGCTAGTAGCTCTTTCTCAGTAACTATGTATTTACGTTGAGCCTCGTCAAGTGTCTTGCTAGCGTAGTAGATGACCACAGGTTTCCCATCTATTTTCTGCCCAGGTACTGCACCCACAACATAATTAGATGCATCGCACATGATTTCAAAGGGTTGAGACCAATCAGGGGACTGCAGGATAGGTGCTTAGGTAACTCGATCACGTAGGATCTCAAACGCCTGAGTGCACTCCTCGGTGATTTCGAAGGGGGCATCCTTAAAGAGAAGAGTAGTCAAGGGGCGTGTGATTTTCCAGAAATCAGGAATAAATCGATGGTAAAAATCGACGTGCCCCTGAAATGATCGGATGCCCTTGACCGAGCTAGGCATAGGGAGTTTAGAAATTAGATTCACCTTGGCTCAGTCAACCTGGATGCCTTTTTCAGAGATGAGATGTCCCAGGACAATTCCCTCAGGTACCATGAAGTGGCTCTTTTCCCAGGAAAGAACCAAGTTCATGTCGATGCATCTCCTAAGGATTTGAACCAAGTGCAAGAGGCAATCATCAAAAGATTCTCCAAATACCGAGAAGTCATCTATGAAGACCTCAAGCTATTCACCTACCTTATCTGAGAATATGGCAAGCATGCACCGCTGAAAAGTAGCGGGTGCATTGCAGAGACCAAACGGCATCCTCCTTAATGCGTATGTCCCAAGGGGTAGGTGAAGGTAGTCTTCTCTTGGTCCTCAAGGTGGATTGAGACCTGGTTATAATTGGAGTACCCATCCAAAAAGTAGAAGAATCGATTTCCTGCTAGTTTCTCAAGGATATGATCAATGAACGGTAGTGGGAAATGATCCTTCTTCGTGGAGGAATTGAGTCCTCTGTAATCAATGTAGACTCTCCATGAGTTCGCTATACAGGTCGATATGGTTTCTTCGGTTTCAGTCATGATGACGGTGAGCCCTTGTTTATCTCGGTAGATCGATGTTTAAAAAGTGTTGTGTTGTAGTATAGTCGAAATAAATACAATTTTTGTTGTAGTCATGATGACGATATGTTGTAGTGTCGTGTTGTAGTCAAAACAAATACAATTTTTATTACTCAAAAAAGTTCCGAGGTCGAACACAGGGAGTAATATGGTATTTAGAAATCAAGATCACAATTCAAACTAAAAGAATTTGCAATAATATCAGTAGCAATGTCCAAAAAGATGGGTGTAAAATGGTGATTTTGATCACAAAATACTCCTACAATATCACTAAGGTACTCATTGTATATGTATGAAATAAGAGCTAAGATCTGTCATCTTCTTCTTCTTTTCTTCTTCTCTGTCTTTGCTTTCTCTGATTCTTCCTTTCTTCTTCTTTTTTCTCTGCTTCAGCTATGTCCTTCTCTTCCTCTCTTCTTTTCTTCAGGCCTTCACTTCTTCTTCTACCCTTAGCTGCTTCCTCTTTGACTCTGTGACCCTCTTCTTCTTCTTCAGCTTCTACTCAGGCCTCCTTTTCTTCTTCTCTGGCTTTCCTCTACCTTTAACCCTGCAAGCCTTCTCTTCCTCCTTTCTTCTTCAAAATCCAACTAAGTGTCAGCCGAAGGTCCTTGCAGCAAAACCCTCCCCCTACCCATGCAACTCTCCTCTCTTTTTCTCTCTTAGGATCCGCTCTCCCAGAGTCACAGGGTATCCGGGTTATCGAGTCAAGTGTGTACCCGGGTCCAAGCTCACCGGTGTGCGGTGATGAACGAGGAGTGCAGGTTAGGTTGGTAATCGGGTCGACTAGGTCCGCGTGTTGGTGTCGCGGACGAGGTTGAGTGAGCGGGTGAGAGGGACCTCACCCCGTGGATTTAAGGCGAACAGCTACTGTCACTTTTTCAATTTATGTGGGTGCGCGGCTTCAACAGCTTACAATGTGGGACTATTCGTGCCCCTCCTCCTTCGCATGTCTGCAGCAAGGGATTTCCTTCCAATTGCAGTAGCTGCTGAGGCTCGCATCTTCAATTGAGGACCTGGGCTCGTGCATGAGATATTTCCGTGCATCCTGTGACTTCAACCTGAGACAAGGGCACCTGGAGCAACCTTCAAGCAATCTCGAAGCTTGCTCGTCAATGGCAGACAGGGCGTACACTTGAAATTAGTAAAACGGCCTCTCGGCCACGTCAGCACGTTTAGGGAGTATCGTCGGAGCATGACGAACATGATAGGGGTGGTGGCATGGAGTGAGAGTGACTGTGAGTGTGTGGCTAGGTCAAACTGTGTGCATGTGAGTGGATGGATGGGTGAATGAAGAGAGGGGAAATGATCAAGGAGGTGTGGCGAAGGTTTTGCAATGGTCGGAGAGGGTTTTGGTGGGCTGTGGAGGTGGGATGGGCTCGCCAGAGGGGGTGGCCAGAGATGGAGGAGACGGAGGTGCGAAGGAGCATCAATGGTCGATTTCAGAAAATAAAGAACAGGGAAGAAAGTAAAAGGGATAGGGGACTTAGCTAGGAGGTTGATGGATGAAGTGGGGCAGTGAGGGCGTCGGATGTGGTGTGGTCGATGCCGGAGACGAAGGCGGCTTCGGTGAGGTAGGAACGACGAGGACGAAGGGGAAAGAGCATCTGCTGGTGTTGAACGTTTGAATTGCTACGCTAACGTGTTTGGTTTTGGAAAACCTGTCGTTGTAGTTTGAAAGCGAAGAACCCGTGTTCAACAAATAAAATTTATACCGAAATGAAAATTCAAGGTCAAACACAGGGAGGTGGACGTTTGATTTAAAAACTACGCGTTTGTTTTTATTTGTCACAAAGTAATTCAATTTAAAACTATCTAATTATTTACAATAAATAGAAGAGAGAATAAGGGAGAGAGAGAATATTACAAACAGAAATAAAACGAGATGTAGAATAAACAGGGAATTCATCATTAAGGAGATTGTTTGTTTCACTATTACAACTAGAAAGCATGAAAACATTTACACTAAAAAGCGATAAATTTACTCTAGAAAGCATTAAAAGAATGGAGGGAGAAATGTCCTCCTCGACGATCGCTTGGAGGACGAGCGGAACTACTCTAGAAAGTAGTAAATCTATACTAGAAAGCAGTAAAAAGAATAGGGAGAGAGATATCCTCCTCGACGGTCGCTTGGAGGACGAGCCGGACGAGGACGCATGGATGAAGGAGGATGAAGCAGGACGAAGGAGGACGAAGTAGAAGAACGGGAACGGAGCAGCACGTCATCGTCATCGCGGGATCCACTTCCGAAGGGGGACGAAAATTTGGACTTTATCTCGTAAGAAGCATCCTGGGTGTGGGACAAGCTTCTCTTGAGCTTGGGAGAGGTAGAGAAGAGAAGGAAGGGATGAGAATTTCGTGTGGAGGGGGTCTCCTTTTATAGTTGCAAGGAGTAGGGGCAAATTGGTCATTACATTTTTAAAACATTAAATAAGGGGTCTTTAGTGATGAATAAAACCGTCACTAAAGCCCCAACGTGGGCATAGTGGCTGCTGCCCACGCGCGCCCCCTCAGCTACTCGCTCTCAACGCCTGCCGCACGTTCAGCCGTCCACAGCCGTCCGATCGCGAGATCGGACGGTTGTGATTGTGCCTTCCCTTCTCGCTACGCGCCCCCCCCAACGGGTACGATGCCGCGTGAGGCGTAGGCGTGCAATAGCGCGTCAACGCTATTGAGCGCAGACGGCCGCCTGATCAAGATCTGACGCATGCCCGCGCCCTTTGCCTCCTCGCTGCGGCTTGAGCCCGCATTCGTTGCTCGCGATAACGCCCTCGCCCATTGCGCTGCAGAACACGGATTGTCGAGCGGGTGATTTGAGGTGCAGCCGTTCACAGCCTTTGGATCGAGATCCAACGGCGGAGAGGGGGCGGATGTAGAGACTTCAGTGGTTGCATGCGAGCATTTGGGCGGTTGAGATGGCACCACGTGGCGCCATATTGGCCGTCCATCTTCTGGATGTTGTAGATGGTGCCACGGGTGTCGGATTGACTCGATTTTTGCGTCGTTAGGCTGCGATCGTCGATCCGAATTCATCTGTGCGGTCGGATTTGTCATTTGAAGTGCGGATTTATACCATCCTGGCCCTTGATCTTCTATGGTTCCCCGGTCACTATCTGATGCTACAGATGCCTGATTAGGGCGATCTTGGAGTCGTTGAACTCGAATCGTCGCCCTAATCACATCTGTACGGTTGGATCTTCGATCCGAGGCCCTGATAAAAAGTTTGCCCCGTCCAAGCACATAAAAGGAGACAATTAACCTTCATTTTATTCAAACTACTCTAAATGCAAGATGATGCATTTTATGTAATATTTATATCATGCAATGCAATCCTATGCTTAAGAACATGCATAAATAGACATCATAAGTAGTGTAAATGTGTTTACATCATACCCCAATGCCTATATTTTGCTAGTCCCTAGCAAAAACTATATGCTATTTATAAAAGAATCAGGTTGGATTATTTGGGCATGAGTTATTTTCAATCATTAAGAAATTGTCTACTTAGGATCTAAACTTTCAAAGACACAACAGTGCCCGAGTATCAGCCAAAATGCAGACCGCCTCAAGCCCTCACCTTATTCAAAGAAAATTTTCTTTTTCACTTTTTCCTCTTTTCTATTTTTTTTTATTTTCAAATTTTAGGGTTTAAGAGTGGCTTTATATGGCCATTCAACTCACCCAAGATTTAATGAGAACCTTAAGTTTTAAGCATCTTATTGTGAATGTGATAGACTCGTTGACCGGCAATTAAAACGGACTTCGGATTTCTACGCCTCTAGGTGACCTAAAAAGAAAAAATTCTGCCTAAAGGTGTATCTTTACAACCGGTAGCTTTCTCCCTACTTTTATTTTTTTACGGGGTCAACACAAGGGTGAATCCAGTATATATCTTCCCAGTTTATTCTACTTCTCCGCTTCTTCCTAAGTGTTTTGGGAATTTTTAGTGCATTTATTGAGTTGGGTTCTGGACAACCGGTCGATGAGCTGTTACCACCGACAACTTGCCAGCCATACTCGTGCGGGAAGTGTGGTTTATTTCTTTTTCTTCTTTTCTCCTTTTCTTTTTGATATTTTTTCTTTTTTCTTTTTAAGTAGGTGGCTTCCCTAGTCTAAGATTTACCTAAAGGCAGCAAAAAGAGAAATGTCCAGTGATTGAGCTCTGGACAACCTACCTATGGGTTGTTACCCACGATAACTTGTCAACCATATCACCCTAGAAGGTTCATTAGCTACCCAACAATGAGCTAGTGACAAGATAGTGTGTAGATGCTAGAAACTCAAAATTCCCTCAAATCGGTGGGTGGGTTGATAAGTCGTGTGCTTATCACACAAACTTATTTACTCCAATTAAAATAAAATTCAGGTTGGTGAGAACTCGAAAAACAAATCCACATTTTAGTGGATACACGGGCTGATTAAGTCCAAAGACCTGAAGGGTCTTTGTGTTCAAATTATAATGTAGTATTTCTTAAGATTGAAAATTTTCTTAAACCCAAGTTCTCTTTCCTAATTCCGATTTTTTTTTAATAAAAGAAAATAAAACAAATCTACAGAGCTGACGAATGAATTCAGAGATGAATATCCACCCCCATGCCTATCTAATACAATGTCCTCATTATATTAAAAAGACATAAAACAGAGTGGAAAAGCGTAGAAAGCACCTGAATTGCATGAATGTCAGGTCCGCTCCGAGATGAAAACTAGAAAGAACTGTATATGTGCTAAGTTTAGTGCCTTCAGCTAGGCACACTATACAAAGAAGAGAAATGAAGAATTCACAAGTGCAGGTCAGAATCAGAATAAACAGAAGAATCCTCCGACTTGTCAGTAGATGTCCACAGATGTGGACCAGATTGTGGTGCAGACCCATACCCCATAATCGAGAATATCTTAAGTTACGACCCGATTCCCGAATCCCTACGAGACACGAGAATCGGACCGACTCGACTGATCCCAAGACCCAGTAGTCCAACGAAAAGGTAACCAAAAGAGCAGTAAAATAAACCACATTCACCATGTATATAACTAGCAGTAACAAAATATAGCAGTAAAGAAAAGAACTACTACAGTATACACCACCGCAACAATAAAGAAATAAACAGGTACATAAACATGATGCTTACAATAAAAGAGTACAGAGGTAACAGAAACTACTCACTACAATAGATGGAAAGGTACAGTGGGTACTACACAAGTAAAAACTACTGGGCTCTACTATGCCTAGCGCCCTCTGCAGCCGCCGGCTCTGGCTGCTCAACACCTGGTCCTGAAAAGGTGACAAAGTTGACACGTCAGTGAAACGCTAAGTAAAGTGGCAACCAAAAGCTAAGAATACAGTAAGGTGGACAGTAGCTGTTATATTTTTAATCTCTTTCTTTATTTTCCATTTACTCGTTATTGAGTTATTCCTCAGATCTTTCTCTTGATCTCGAATGTTCCTCGTGGGAACGATCTTGATTGCTATCTTTTCCGAAAAGTAGAAGTAACGCGTGGTGCTCTCCTAGCCAGGAGAGTCCCCCGTGGTGGTCCTACCCTCGGTCAACCACCCCAAGGTCACTGACAGACGTAACGGTGACTACGGTACGCGCGATAAACGCACGGGTAGCTACCCCGCACTGACACGCAGTCAGTCGTTTTCGTTAACGGGTGCGCCCCAAAGCACAGCACGGAACCAGTATAGGGCAGAGCCCTCTCAGTAACAGGGGTCCAGCCCCTCCACAGTAACCAAATAGGGGTCTTGCTCCTCTACAGTCCGTGCACCCTCACCTGACTACCCTGGTTTGCCCAGTGGGCCTAACAAGTCGGTGTAGGAGGACTAGCAGATCCCCGGGGCCCATGGGGTGGCTAGTGCTCTTCCTACACTAGTAGCTCTCCTCGGTACTGTGTACACGAGGGCCAAAAGTCGGTACAAAGTGGCCAGACCTAACCCCGGGTCCCTGGAGCGGCTAGCTCCGCTCTACACTAAAGGGCCAGCTCTCCTTGGTACTCCGTACTCAAGGGCCAGCTCACTTCTCCAATTCTATTCCATTCACTTCTCAGGAGCTCTACTCCTAATTCCCCGTAGGGTTCATGCTCATTTTTCTTTAACTCAGCCAATTTAGGTTTCATCATTTCAGCTTTAATTTTCATATAGCCCATGTTCTCAACAGTAATTATCCATTCATAAATAAGAAACTGTTAACCAATTACGGCAGTTATCATTTTCCTTTCTACTTTTCCAAGACTGCAATATATATACAATCTAGTTTTCTAGTCCTAGGATTCATGCCATATCCTAGGATCTATCATTCAATCTGATTTTTCAGTCCTAGGATTCATGCAATACCCTAGAATCTATTAATTATTTCACAAGTGCATAAGTTTTGATAAATAATTAAAGGGGCCACTCTACCCACAAAATTGGGAGTACTAGGGGCGTGATCGGCAAGCCCACGTGCCTCCTCAACCCCCAGAGCCGCAACGGAATGGGGTCCTAACACAAGGATCAATTACAAGGGGCTACTCAGAATAGGATACAAATACTGTAAACAGGTAGAGGAACTAAATATGAGAAGAACGAAACTTGAAACGCGGAAAACGAACTTCGAACGGACCCTAAATGGGTCAAAAACGACAAGTCTGCCCAAAATAAGGCATCTGGAACATCTTCCAAATGTCTTAAACGGTGGCTCAGGTCATACTTTGATCCTGCGCTGTCCTTCAGACGTCCAGAATCCCGCTGAACTGTCTAGACTTAGTTTCCATACGTCCGACTGTCACTCCGGACGTCCGGAGACCCTCTCCGTCGTCTGGAGCTGTGCCCAGACGTCCGATCTGTGTGGAAGGGCGTGCCCTTGCACCTTCCCAAACGAGACCTGCACGCACACGCGATATTCCTCAACACGAAATGAGGCAGAACTCCTTGGCGGGACGACTGCATGGCCGTACACGCGAAAATAGGAAGGATGGAAAAAATATCGTACCTTTCAGACGTCTGGACCTTCCTCCAGACGTCTCCTGCGTCGTCTGGACGTATGTCCAGACGTCTGATTCTAGGAAATTTTCCCAGAATCAGGACTCCTCACCCTCCGCCTGCAGCGCACGACCGTGCCGCGCCGCGCTCGCCTGCTACCTAAGCTGCAGCAGCTCCTCCCTAACACCATGCTCCTGTTGCTCACCCGCCGGCTGGCCCTGACTGCTCCGGCAAGCTCACACCCTCGCGATCTAGCTTTCTCCCTCTCGCAGCAGCCCCTCCTCCCCACGCACTCATAGTAGCCGCTGCTGCTGCCCTCGCCCGCTCACTCTCTCGCTGACAGGAAGAAGAAGAAGAAGGCGGTGGAGTGAGGGTGAGGGAGAGGAGAGGGGGTATTTGAAGGCTGCCATGGGGGGAGAGAGAGAAAAAGGTGGCTGCACCTACAAGGAGGAAGGAAAGTGAAGAAGGAGGGCGGCGGTTCAGTCTGCGCGCGCATGTACGCAGATGTGAACCCGTACGCCAAAAAAATTAAATTCCAGACATCTGGGAAGGCTTCCAGATGTCTGGACCACTTCCCAGACGTCTTAAACGACGTTTGATACCAGGGTTATAACAACATAACAAACTCAAAGGAAGTTTCATCCCTGAAACTTGTGCTAACTAGGGTGCGGAAAAGAACGATATATGCATAACAAACTCAAAGAGGACCGAAGCCGGTCCGAAAAGACGTACCCGCGAAAAGCTCCGGGTACCACTCCCGTATCGCTGCCTCAGGCTCCCAGGTAGCCTCCTCGTACCGCTGGCTCCTCCACAAAACCTTCACCAGGGGTACTTGCTCCGTCTAAGACTGCAGACGGCCCTGTCGAGAATCTGCACTGTCGGCCCTGTCGCTCGGGGTAGGTCAAGTCGTCATCCACCTCGACGCTCTCGTGACTCAGGACGTGACTGGGATCGGCGACGTACTTCCTGAGGTTGGACACATGGAACACATCGTGCACATCAGAAAGCTGGGGAGGAAGGGCAAGCCTGTTAGCAACGGGTCCAACCCGCTCCAGGACCTCAAAGGGTCCCACGAACCTCGGCGTGAGCTTCCCTCTCACCCCAAACCACTGCAGGCCCTTCATGGGCGAAACGCGAAGGAAGGCGTGGTCCCCAACCTCAAACCGCACCTCTCTTCGTTTCCGATCTGCATAGCTCTTCTTTCTGCTCCTGACAGTGCAGAGTCACCTGTGAATCTGCTCGACTATATCCTGACTCTACCAGATTAGCCTGGGGCCAACCTCCCACTTGGTCCCCACCTCAACCCAACTTAAGGGTGCCGTACACCTCCGTCTGTACAAAGCCTCGTAGGGTGCCATGCCGATGCTCGAGTGATAACTGTTATTATATGCAAACTCCACCAGGGGCAAGTGCTCCTCCCAAGAGCCCCTCCAGTCCAGTACACAAGCACACAAAAGGTCCTCAAGTGTTTGTATCGTGCGCTCAGACAGTCTGTCCGTCTAGGGGTGGTAAGCTGTACTGAACCTCAACCGCATCCCCAGGGCCTGCTGAAACTCAGCCCAAAACTGGGATGTAAAGCAGGTATCCCTATCGGATACGATCTCCCTCGAAACTCTGTGTAGACGTACCACGTCGCGGATATACCTCTTTGCCAACTGTGCTGGTCCCAAGGTGACTCGCATCGGCAAGAAATGCGCCGTCTTCGTCAATCTATCAACGACTACCCAGACTGCGTCGTGTCCTCGCTAGGTAACAGGTAAGCCCACCACCAAGTCCATGGTGATGCTCTCCTACTTCCACTCTGGCACTGGAAGTGGCTGTAGCGGCCCTGCAGGCCTCTGATGCTCGGCTTTTGATGAGAACCTCATCATGAGCCATAACTAGCTCATTTTGACCTAATACAAAGGATAAAAGCTCCTACATAACTCAAGGAAAGGCTTAACTCAGAGAATTCTGAGTTTAAGGAGAAAACAAGTCATAAGGGGTAAAAATGCAATTTTATCAGTATAATCTGCATACAGGGTAATTCAGGGCCCAAACATAGGTCAAAGCAACTTAATAAGAATAAAAGTGGGATGAGATGATCTAGCAAGGGCTACAGCAATTCCAAGAAACTAAATGATAATCTGTAACCCTAAAACAACCCACTTCAATTCACGAGGTTCGAGGCAAAGTAAAAATAGAATAAACCCTCTAAAATTCATAGAAAAATAATCTCTAGGGTTTAGAACCTTCAATTTCGCCTTCAGAACCCATTTTGACCTACATTGAGAACCATGCCCAATTAATAACTTAATTTGGGTTTTCACATAAATTGACCGATCAAACAAGGTTTAATATAGAAATGAAATTCACCATCAGATTCCTTAGGTCCTAATTAGTCATGTATAAAAACTTGAGCCTAAGAAGAAACCTCCTTGACCAACTTTACACTTTGGTCCTCATATATTTACTTTTTGGCCCTCAACTTTTGAACCCTCGAATTTTGGCCCCTAACTCTCCTTCGTTCTTTGCGTTCAGGTCCCCCCTGCAAAACCTGCCAGCACCATGCTCCGGCGACCTTGCGCGGAGCATGGCGCCGCGCAGGGTGAGGGGGAGAGCCTGGCAAGTAAACCGGGGGTGCCCTGCGTCGTCAGCCGTCGCAGGGACACCCCCCTGGTCGCTGTAACCCACCATACCGGCCGTGCGAACGCACGGACGGTATGGGTTTCCATCTCCGGCGTCCTCCGGTGAGGGAGACACGTCGTCTCCCTCCGCCTTCCTCCCTGATTCGGTCCCTATAAATACCCCCGTCGCTCCACCGTTCTTCCCAGCTCGGATCTGACGGAGAAAACCCCCAACTTTCCTCTCCTCTCACTCCGGCAGACGCCCACCAGCTCCGGCGGTTCCTCCTCCTCCTCCTCTTCGCTCTGCCGCAATACCAGCAGCAGAGACTTCTTCCCCTGCTCTTCCCGCGCCACGCCGCACCCAGCTGGCGCCTCTCCGGCTCTCTGCTCGCCGCCGCCCCTTCCCCTGGGCATCTTCTTCTCCGGCGACAGTCGATACGACTGTCGCCCTGCTCCGGCCCCTTTCGTCTCCGTAGCTAGGTCAGAACTCCTCCCCATCTCCCCCTCTTTCTTTTCCTCACTGTCTTTTATTTGATTAAACCCTCGACCGCTCCTGTCCACCGTCACCCCCTTCGTCTCCGGCCATCCTCCAGCGAGCCGCTCCCATCACCCCAGCAACCCACACGGCTCGCCGACCACCGCAGAACCTCCGCCTCCTCACCCTGATCAACCCCCGCCCTTCCACTTCCCCCACATCACCCTCTGCAACCCCACCGAACAAACCCATCTTCCGACCCACAGTCCGACCCAGGGCAGCCCTTGCACGCCGCCCCACGCCTCGCCACCACCCACACGAGCTTCGCCGCACTCTGGCGAAGCTCCCGACACCTTCTGATTAGGCCGAGAGGCCGTTTTGCTGTGAACAGGTCACCCGACCTCCGCCGCCATTGCCGTGCAGAAGGAGCTGCTTCCGCCTGCAGCTGCAGGCGCGCCACGCCCAGATTCGACTCCCAGGCCTTGCGAGGCATTTCGACAAAGCATCAGGCTCGCAGCTGGGGCGAAGGCCTCGCGTGAAGCCGCGATCGCCCGCTGCTTTCTCCGCTGCGGGCGCTCAATTGGGGTGGGACATTTAGTCCCACCTCGGAAAACTCTGAAGAGGCGCAGCGGTATAAAGCGAAAAAGTGCTGGAGGCTTACTGCCTCAGCACACGGGGTGAGGTCCCCTTCACCCGCCCGGTTACCCGGTCTCGTCCGCGCTCACGCCCCGCGGACCTGACCCGACCCGACTTAGACTGACCTGCACTCCTCGCCCACCACGCACGCCGGTGGGCCTGGACTCGGGCGCTACCCGTACCCGGCTACCCGGCAGCTCTGGGAGAGCTATCCTATGAGCGGATTCTGTGAGAGAGAGACGGAGGGGCGGGGGGGTAGAGTAGGTTTTGCCCTCTGACGTAAACTCTGAAGTGTGCAGGCACAGGTGAAGAAGAAGGACCGCGGAAGAAGAAGGAAGCTGAGGGAGACACTGTAGCAACAAGCGGTTTAAGTTGTCTGATTGGAAAATCAAACGACGTCCTGAAGGGAAAAGAAGAAAGAAGGAGAGACGACGTCCTGACAGGAAAAAGAAAAGAAGAGCACGAGAAGAAGATCTGAAGAAAGGAAAAGAAGAAGAACAGGACCGCTCTGCAGAAGAAAAAGGAAGAGCAGGAACAACTGAAAGAAGAAGAAGAACATCACCACTGCAGATAAAGAAGAAGATAACAGAAGATCTGAGACGAGGAGAAGAAAAGACAACAAATTCTTTCTCTCTCTTTCTTTATTTTTGTAAAAGAAACTTGTACCCCTAGAATACAACTTGCTCCCTGAGTTCGACCTCGGGAACTCTTTTATTTTCCGAGTAAAAAAATTTATATATTTGAAATGATGGCAATAACTGGCTATACTACAACGCTATAACAATAAAACCCGGTTATCTCTCGAAGCCAGCGTTTCAGCTTTCACCTACTGGCACACTAAGCACTGCAGCACTAATTCACCCACATCCCGCTTCATTCCCCTCCACCAAAAGTCACGTCGTCAACACGAAATGAGGCAGAACTCCTTGGCGAGACGGCTGCATGGCCGTACACGCGAAAATAGGAAGGATGGAAAAAATATCGTATCTTTCAAACGTCTGGACCTTCCTCCAGACGTCTCCTGCGTCATCTAGATGTATGCCCAGACGTCTGATTCTGGAAAATTTTCCCAGAATCAGAACCTCCTCGCCCTTTGCCTGCAGCGCACGGCCGTGCCACGCCGCGCTCGCCTGCTGCTTGAGCTACAGCAGCTCCTCCCCAACACCACGCTCCTGCTGCTCACCCGCCAGCCGGCCCTGACTGCTCTGGCGAGCTCGCACCCTCGTGATCTAGCTCTCTCCCTCTCGCAGCAGCCCCTCCTCCCCACGCACTCACAGCAGCCGCTGCTGCTGCCCTCGCCCGCTCACTCTCTCACTAACAGGAAGAAGAAGAAGGCGGTGGAGTGAGGGTGAGGGAGAGGAGAGGGGGTATTTGAAGGCTACCGTGGGGAGAGAGAGAGAAAAAGGTGGATGTGCCTGCAGGGAGGAAGGAAAGTGAAGAAGGAGGGCGGCGGTTCAATCTGCACACGCATGCGTGCAGACGCGATCCCGTACGTCGAAAAAATTAAATTCCAGATGTCTGACCAGACGTCTGACCAGGCGTCTGGACCACTTCCCAGATGTCTTAAACGACATTTGATGCTAGGGTTATAACATCTTAGGTTCTGGATAAAAATTACCCAAAACCTAAAATCAGAATGCAAGCAGGGTCGAGCCTACGATTTATGATGATGCAACCCAATACCAAAAAGTTGGGTTACAGAGAATTGAAGCTCAAAAGGATAATCATTGAATGCATGCTTAGGTTGGACATCCTTAGAACAGATGTCGTAAGGGTCCTGGTTTGATGATTTCAGCTTAATAGGAACCCTTCGACTCAATCTTCTATTTCCTCCAAAGTTAACTTCCCAAATCAGAACTTCCCAGCTCCTATCCTCCTCATTCAGCATGTCAAATTCCAGGACCTCTTGTATATTAATCACCCCATCTGAAATCTCCAAGTCTAAATGATGTGGCAGAATCAAAATTAACTTGGGTCTTATTAACTCAAAAATAGAATCATCAATAAGCTCAACGGGGTGTAACTGACAATCAGGGCATTGAATTAAATCCTCCAGAAAATGTGATTCTGGATCCGTAATGTTTGCCCTAATAAGATCAGTTTCCTCAATTATTGGGCTATCAAATGATCTAGCAGATTCCTCAGGCCCAATCGTCTCACAGAAATCGTGTTCAGAAAACTTACGTGAGACTTCGCAACTTGAATCTTCACCATCAAAGAAATCAAGATCCGTATCAATGTGTCCCAAAATCATTTGTCACTTTCTATTCCAAGGAGACATACATTTCCTCGTACCTTGGCTCAGGGATCTTTGGTGAAGAAATCAGATCATCCTTAATTGGTTGCTTTAATTCAATCTGGTCAGTCTCGTAACACGTGTCCCCCCTAACAGGTGCCTGAGCGGGTTCTGTCAATGGCTTTCCTGAAGAAGGTTCATCCTGGGAATCATCCCATGATTGAATCAAAGCAACCACGAATCTCATCCTCAATTTCGCTAATTTCCCAAATAAAAACTCACCCAGGTTTTTATCCTTAACATCCTGGAGCCAATCCAACAACGACTTGTTCAAATCATTAATCATTTCAATCAGGGGCTCCAATCTATCAATGCAAGGTATTGGTTGAACTTCTAAAGATTGTATGATATTCCTCAAGTTAGCAAGAACCTTATCTTGAACTTGGTTAACCTGAATCAAATGAGTTGGTTCATTGTTGGGCGGGTTTTGTATCAATGTAGGGGAATTAACTAATTGAGATTCGTTATACCCTTCCTGATAATAAGTCATTTCAGATTGTTCAAAAGGTGGTGATGAGCTAAAGGCAGTGAAATCAGAGGATGGGTAAGGATCCGTGTATCCTTCTTGATTGTAGATCGTACTAGGTTGTTCATGAAAGAAAGACGATCTATAATCGATGTGGCTCTGAGAAGAATAGAAATCAGAATCAAAGTGTTCAGGGTTAGACCCTAAACACGGAGGTCGAGAACTATATCCCCAATCCGAGTTATCCTAACTAACTGATAGTTGATTACAGTACGAGTCGGAATAATCGTCATGTTGAGGATAATTCAAAATAGGAGGGAAAGAGTGGGAATGCGTGTAATATGTGGAAGGATTCATGAGAACTGGGAGGAAGAAAGGCGCCCTGCAATACAAACAATCAAACCTGTCCTTAAGTAGGTTAGCCTACAGACCTATAAACTCCCAAAACCCGTCTTGAGATAGAGAAACGATTTGATCTACTTCTATCTGTTCAATCCAACCAGTTAGAAGGAGGGACTGGGGAGAAGGTTCTTCCTTTGGCTTGCGCCTCCGATTCCTAGTGTACCCCCCAGCCACGATCGTTTGATTTTGCTCCCCTAGCTAGACATCAGATTGAATAATAGAAACAGACTAATCGAAAATAATCTCGTTCTGGGCTCTGAAGAGCAAGTCCAATCCTTAAGGCCAACGTTTACTCTGTTTTATTTAGGGCTAGGTTTGAATGTGCTTTGGAATGTGATGGGTCCTTTAAATGGGTTGTGTCCTTAATGATTGATTGATTTGTGTGTGCGTGCACAACCAGTGGTTTTCAAGCAAGATTGTTTTTGATGTGGTGAATTTTAGAGTTCAAATCTTGCTTAGTAGCTTTTAGAATTCAACTTTAGGCGTTTTCAAACAAGTTTCATTGGCACACCAGGTTTTGAAAGCACGGGTGTAAATATTTTCCTTTGAAGCTTAAAAAGAATGTGGAGTGCCTGGTAAATCCCTAAGAGCTGAACCTAATTGGCAGTTACTTGATGAGTTGATTTTAATTAAATTGGTGTGGCCCAATCAACTCAAACAATTGGCCTGATGCACCACTTAATTAGGCACACAAATGATTACCTAATCTGATTTCTTCTCAATTATGTATTTGGATGTGTGTACCGACTCCAAAGATCGGTTTACCAGTTGAGTTTGAAAATCAGATGAGGTTGTGTACCTCTATGAGATTTTTTTTTTCTTTTAATGTGGGGGTTGGGGTGAGTATGGATGTCAAACAACAAACAATCTAACCTTAAAGTTTATAAGAACACCTAAGTTGATTGATGTTTGAGTTATTATGTTGTGGAATGAAATCTAATGGGTGGGAGGTGGGGGATAACTCACAGAACCTTCCACAGCACTTTTCTCTGATCTACCTCTTTTGCCTGTCTCGAAAGAGTACCTGCAATTACAATAAGAAAGGAGAAAAGTGAGGTAAATGATTTGTAAGTTACAAAATGCGAAGAGAAATCAAAGATCGTCACCTCCCCGGCAACGGTGCCAAAATGTTGAACGATCTAATTGCTACGCTAATGTGTTTGGTTTTGAAAAACCTGTCGTTGTAGTAAGCCCCTCGACCGGGCGTAATGAGCTCAGGGAGAATGGAGGGTAAAAGACGTCCCAGCCAAATTTGTATCGGTAAGTTAAATGAATGGTTTAAGTCTCTAACCGTTCACCACAAAAGGTTCTGAATCATGGTTGTGTTGACTGATTTCGACGGCTCCATTTCCAAAGATTCGTCTGACAAGGTAAAGTCCAATCCATTTTGATCTGAGTTTTCCTAGGAACACTTTGAGTTTGGCATCAAAGAGTAGGACTTTTTGACCAGGGAAAAAGATCTTTTTGGATATGTGCTTGTCGTGAAAGGCCTTAACCCGCTCTTTGTAAATTCGCGAGTTCTCATACGCATCGTGGCGTAATTCATCGATCTCGCTCATTTGAAGCTTTCTGTGGGTTCCTGCCTTAGAAAGATCGAGATTGCAGTTCCGTACTGCCCAATAGGCTTTGTGCTCCAATTCGATTGGCAGGTGACATGCCTTCTCATACACCAATCTAAAAGGAGACATGCCTAATTGGGTTTTGTGGGTGGCTCTATAAGCCCACAAAGCTTTCGAAAGTCAGGATGACCAGTCTTTCTTGTCAGGTCGAACAGTGACCTGGAGGATTTTCTTGATCTCCCGATTCGATAGCTCAGCTAGACCGTTGGTTTGGGGGTGATAAGGAGTAGAGATTCGATGTGACACCCCGTATTTGGTCATCAGTGACCTAAACTGAGCATTAGTGAAATGGGCCCCTCCATCAGAGATTATGGCTCGTGGAATCCCAAACCGAGAAAAGATGTTCTGATGAATGAATTTGATAACTACCTTATGATCGTTGGTTCGGGTCAGAATGGCTTCGATCCATTTAGACATGTAGTCAACAACTAGTAGAATGTACTCGAAGCTGTCCGAAAAAAGAAAGGGTCCCATAAAATCAATCCCCCAGACATCGAAGATTTCGCATATGAGAATCAACTGTAAGGGCATTATATCACGGTAGCTCATGTTGCCTAAGGTCTGGTAACTAGTGCATGCCTTACAGTGATTGTATGCGTCTTTGAAATTCGTGGGCCAATAGAAGCCGCACTGGAGGACTTTTGCTACGATTTTATGATCAGAGAAGTGTCCACCGCATGCCTGGTCATGGCAGAAGGACAAAATGCCTTGAATTTCTGCTTCCGGGATACATCGTCGGATGATTTAATCAGCACCAATGCGGAAAAGATATGGGTCTTCCCAATAGTAGTACTTGGCATCGGAAAGTAATTTGTCCTTCTTGGCCTTCGACCAATCAGACAGGATCTGATGTGATGCCAGGTAGTTTACTAGATCAGCAAACCATGGAAGTCCCGTACTAATAGTTATGAGGTGTTCATTGGGAAAATGTTTCGTAATGGGTCCGGAAGGGTCAATAATGTTAGAAGGAAGGCGGGACAAATGATCAGCTACCACATTCTGTTTTCCTGCCTTGTCACGAATCTCGAGGTCAAATTCTTGTAATAGCGAGATCTAGCAGATTAATCGAGGTTTTGCAACTTTCTTTGCAAGGAGATGCCTCACAGTTGTGTGATCAAAGTAAATGATAACCCGGGAACCCAGAAGATATGATCTGAACTTTTCCAGGGAAGATACTACGGCTAGCAGCTCTTTCTTAGTAACTGTGTAGTTAGGCTAAGCCTCGTCAAGTGTCTTGCTAGTGTAGCAAATGACCACGGTTTCCCATCAATTTTCTGCCCAAGTACTGCTCCTACAATGAAATCAGATGCATCGCACATGATCTCAAAGGGTTGAGACCAATCAGGGGACTGTAGGATTGGAGCTTGGGTAACTCGATCACACAGGATCTCAAATGCTTGAGTGCACTCTTTGGAAATTTCAAAAGGGACATCCTTAGATAGCAGATTAGTCAGGGGGCGCGTGATTTTCGAGAAGTTTGGAATGAACTGACATGCCCCAGGAAGGATCGGATGTCTTTGATCGAGCTAGGCATAGGGAGTTTGGAAATCATATTTACCTTGGCTCGATCAACCTGGATTCCTTTTTCAGAGATGAGATGTCCTAGGACAATTCCTTCAGGTACCATGAAGTGTTTCTTTTCCTAGGAAAGCACCAGATTCACGTCAATGCACCGCCTGAGGATCTGGACCAAGTGCAGGAGGCAATCATCAAATGATTCGCCAAACACTGAGAAGTCATCCATGAGGACTTCCTGATAATCACCTACCATATCTAAGAATATGGCAAGCATGCACCGCTGAAAAGTAGCGGGTGCATTACAGAGACCGAAAGGCATCCTTCGGAACACGTACATCCCGAAAAGGCAGGTGAAAGTGGTCTTTTCTTGGTCCTCAGGATGGATTGCCACATAGTTATAACATGAGTACCCGTCCAAAAAGCAGAAGAATCTATTTCTTGTTGGTTTTTCAAAGATCTGATCAATAAACGGTAGTAGGAAATAATCATTCTTTGTGGAGGTATTGAGTCTTCTATAATCAATGAAACTCTCCACGAATTTGCCACACGGGTTGGTGATAGCGATTTCACGCGGTTTGTTAAAATACGTCGTTGTAACGCGTAAAACCGATCAACTCTTAAATTTATATTCCAAGATAGGGGAGTATCTAGGGTCGTCCAAGGAGGCCAAATGTTTGCAATAGTGATTCTCTTGCTTGGAATACAATCTCAACTTTCTTTTTGGTATTTTTCAATATATCATTTTTTTGTTTTAAATTAAGACAACATGCGGAATGGTGACGGGAAGGTGATTTACACTTCAATTTAAAATACTACTTCTAAGTGGCAAGTAGAGCCTCTCCCTAAGCTCACTCTAGGCAAGTGGAGGCCTAGAATAATTAGGGAGAGGGAGTGAGGAATGCTAAAAACAAGCAAATAGAAATGCAAACAAGAAATTGCAAAGAAGGCAACTAGATAATTAAAAAAAAATGTTTAACAAAAATGCCTAGTAGAGGAATGCTTCTACTACTAGAAAATTGACATAAAGAAAGGAAAACACAAATCCTCTAGATAGATGGTGAAGAAGAGGGCTTCTTGCTCCAAGGTTGGTGGCTCCCAATCTTGAAAAGAGTCCTTCAACTCCTTCCTTGCAGTGCTTCGCCAAGGTGATGTCCTTCAAGGCAAGCCCTAGGGGGGCGTGCCCTAAGTTCTCTCCAAGGGTGGACGTCCACCCTAAGTCCTCCTTTGCCTGTCCGTCCTCCTTGAAGTGGAAGAGTCCTCCTCCTTGGCGTGGCTCAAGTTGAAGAGAGTGGGGAGAAGAAGGCACCAAAGGGGCTGGTGATGTGCCCCTTTAATCTCCTTCTCTACTCCTTCTTGGCCGTAGGTATAGGTGGTTTAGGTAGAAAAATATACTAAGGGAGGATGGGAATTATGTGGTGGTAGGGTAGGGTATTTATAGGATGGGAAGGGGGGTGGTTATGGTGTTTTTTTGGAGGGAAATGAAGGGGTGCTTGGTTATTTTTGGAGGAAAAATGGGAGGGAAATGAAGAGGTGCCTTGGTTTTCCCTCCAAAAATACCTTCTAGAAGGCAATTTTGGAGGGAAAAAAATGGAGGGTGGAGATGGGTTTTGATGGTGGATGCAGGGTGGTGATGGAAGGGATAGTTGGCACCAAAATAAAGTAGGAGTAGGTGGTCTTTTTGCTGGAGCTTAGGTAGTAGGGTAGTAGGGTAGTAGGTTTTGGTGCCATGGAGGTGGACTAGCTAAGTTAAATAGCTTAGCTAGCTTAGCTAGTAGGGAGTAGAGTTGGAGGCATTTGGAGCTAAGGTTTTCAGGGAGAAGAGTTGGAGGTATTTATCTTGAGCTGCACTAGAGCTGGTGGCTGCTGAAGAGAGCTGGAAGGAGCTACCTTAGCTAGATTAGCTTGCTAGTTCTTTGCTAGCTACTAAGCCAAGCTAAAGCAAGCTGGCTTCTGCTAAAAGGGGCTGAGGTGAGCTGGGTCTAATGCTCCCGGGGAGGATCAAGCTGGGTGAGGCAGCTAAGGTATCTTAGCTCAACTGAGTTGAGCTAAGCTGAGTCCCCGGGAGCTGGACTTGAGCTTCTTAAGCTGGAATGAAGTCATCTTTAGCTGGCCGGAGTTGAGTAGAGATGGATGTAGCTGGACCTGAGCTGGGGTGAACTCCAGTCAACTCAGCTGAGCTAGCTAGAGCTCCCTGTGGACTAATGGGAGCTGAGATGAGCTAGACTTAGCTAAGTTGAGCTGGATCTGAGCTGACCTGAGCTAGGGTGAGCTAAGATGAGCTCTCTTGAGCTGCCATTCAGCTGAGATGAGCTGAATGGAGCTAAGATGAGCTAACCCTAGTTCAAGTGAGCTGGAATCCAGCTATGGTGAGCTGGATCAAGCTGAGTTCCAGTTAGTTTGAGCTTCTTCTTCACCAGTTGCCTTCCTGAGTGCTAGGGTTTTGGAGTTCTGACAATCTGCATATCCCTAACACTCACAAAAACACATTAAAAAGATAATAAAAAGTGCAATGCATGCTTAACCTAATTGATGCCTAAATGCAGCCCAAAAACCCATTTGCTGAGCAAAATCCTAAGAGCTAAGTTTGTTTTAATGCATAAAAATGATGATAAACTAGCGTTTATCAGTTGGTATGATTTCTCCGGTCTCAGTCATGATCACGGTGAGTCCTACCTTCTTTGGCACAACCTGGATTGGACTCACCCACCGACTATTGGAGATCGGGTAGATGATCCCAACATCTAACCACTTAATGATCTCCTTTTTCACAACCTCCTGCAGATTAGGATTCAGACGTCTCTGCATTTCATGGGATTTTCGTGTGCTCTCTTTGGTATAGATGTGGTGTGTGCAGTAAGAGGTGCTAATACTAGTCAAATCATCAAGAGTCCATCTAATGGCTCTTCGATGTTGTTGGAGAACAGAAATCAGATGGGATTCTTGGATCAGGTGTGAGTCTGGAGTTGATAATCACAGGAAACATCTGATTAGGTGTGAGTCTGGAGTTGAATCCAATGATGAAGTTGGATTTTGGTTTTGACCACGTTTGTCTGGGTAATTTATGGAAAATCCCAATTTAGGGCAAATATCTGTCTGAGACTCCATTTTAGGTCAAGATGGGTTCTAATGGCCAAATTGAAGGTACTAAACTCTAGAGAATATTTTTATATGATTTTTAGAGGGTTTAAGTGAATTTCATCCTAACCAGAACCTTGGTTAATTAAGTGGGTCTGTTTTTAGGGTTTCAAAAGTCATTTAATTCTCAAAATATACGCAAATCCTTTTCTGTCTGATCTAACCCACTTATTATCCTATTAAGACCATTTAACCTTTATTCAGCCCTTGAGAAAACCCGTGGTTGTACTGCATTCATGAGAAGCTGGTAAAATTACAGTTTTACCCCTAGTTTCTTATTTTTCTCTCAGAATGGTTATGCAATGAATTATGACCTTCAGTTGGATATGTAGGAGCAATTATTGACTCAATTGGGTCAAAATGAGCTAGTTATGGCTCATGATGGTGTTCCCATCAATCCTGCCTTCTTAGGCACAACTTGGATTGGACTCACCCACCGATTGTCGGAGATCGGGTAGATAATCCCTGCATCTAACCACTTGATGATCTCTTTTTCCACGACATCCTGTAGAATTGGATTTAAGCGTCTCTGCATTTCAGGGGATGGTCGTGAGACCTCTTCAGTATAGATGTGATGTGTGCAGTATGAGGGGCTGATACCAGTTAGATCATCGAGAGTCCATCCAATGGCTCTTCGATGATGCTGGAGAATAGAAATCAGGCATGTTTCTTGATCAGGTGTGAGTTGGGAGTTGATAATCACAGGAAACGTCTGATTGGAACCCAAAAAGATGTACTTGAGATGGTCAAGGAGGGGCTTCAATTCCATAACAGGATTATCAGCAGCAGCAGGTGGTTCAGGGTGGTCGAGAGCAAAGGAAGGAGCTAAGGGTGTGTCTAGGTTATGTTCCTTAGATGGTTCCTCTAGAATTAGCTCAGGCTCTTTATCAGGGATGGGTGTGTCCTGGACGACCATTCTAGGGTTAGAGTTTACGGTCTCAGGCATGTTGTGGCTAGGAAAGGGTGGGTCTTGTGTTGCTTTTCCACTACGGGTGGTAACAGAATTTAATCCTACTTGATTTTGGATTGGGTTGGGCAAAATAGGTGTTTGCTGCTGAAATCCCGAGTATGAAGTTGAAGATCCATCCCGTCAAGTGATGGAGCAAAAGGGGCCTGATAAACAAAGTGATCTTGGCCCTGATTTGGGTTCATAACGCACCTCTGGTTCGACACGTTATTTGGGTTTGGAAGAGGCTGAGAAGGAAGTACACCAAGCTGGTGAGCACTTGCAAGTTGGCCAATTGATTTCGTAACTTAGAGATCTCTTCTTTGTGCTGTTTCTGCATGTCAACCAAGGTTTGGAGAATCAAAGATGTATGATCTTCTTTAGGTGGTTCAGATTGGAAGTTTTGAGTGGGCCTTGGTTGGGTGGGTTGATAAGGACGTGGAGCCTATGGATGGGGTTGGAATTGAGGTCTTGGATTCGGGTTATTTCCCGACCACGAAAAGTTAGGATGATTATGCCATCCAGAATTGGAAGTGTTGGAGAAAGGATTATTTTAGACGGTGTGAAGATCCTCGCAGGTCTGAGGAGCTCTACGATAATCAGGGTACGGGGGTTCAGAGTTCCCCCAACTGTGGTTTGCTGACCTGGAGTTGCCTACGAAGCCATAATCAGACGGGGGTGGATATGCATCCATCCCCAGGGAGTGGTAGATGTTGTACGTAGCCTCCCTTCTTGTGGGCGGGTGCACGTATGTGCTTTAAGGTGCAGAGGTGGATTTGTGTAGATGACGAGTGATGTCATCCACCTTTTTCTCGATAATGGAGACCTTGTTCAATTGACTGGCTACCAACTCCAAATCAACGGTTGCGGAAAGGCCTCGGGATTCGTGTACCCCCCATTATTTGTTAATGCGTGGGTGGACGTCTGGTCGTTCGCACCCAATGACTCATTGTTCAAGGAGTTCTCACACATGTTCTCGAGAATTTCCCAGATCGTGTCCTCATGTTGACCCATGATGCTACCACCACAGGTTGCATTGACAAAGAGCTTGATATCTTCACGGAGTCCGTGGTAAAAGGATTGGACTTGTTCCCACTTCGGAACTCTATGATGGGGGCACTTACGCATGAGATCCAGAAAATGATCCCATGCCTCATGTAGAGATTCTCCCGTTCCTTGGGAGAAGTGCATGATTTGGTGCCGCATCATGTTTGTATGACCAATGGGGTAGAATTTTTGCAGGAAGGCGGTTTGAAGTTCTCCGCATGTGTTGATCGTGTGCGGTTGAAGTAAAAAATAATCCTTTCTCCAACACTTACAACTCTGGATGGCGTAATCATCCTAACTTTTTGTGGTCGTGAAATAACCCAAATCTAAGACCTCAATTCCAACCCCGACCATAGGCTCCGCGACCTTATTAGCCCACCCAACCAAGGCCCACTCAAAACATCCAATCTGGAAAACCTAAAGAAGATCATACATCTTTGATTCTCCAGACCTTGGTTGACATGCAGAAATAACACAAAGAAGAGATTTCTGAGTTAAGAAATCAATTGGCCCAGCTGGCAAGTACTCGCTAGCCTGGTGCACTTCCTTCTCAGCCTCTTCCAAATTCGTATAACATGTCGAACCAGAGGCGCATTATGAACCCAAATCAAGGCCAATGATTTGAGCTTTTTAACTTGATTGATACTGTTGAGATATTTGCTATTATTGTGAGGGATAATTGGTGATTCAAATCACCATTTTACCCTAATCTTTTTGCTTCATTAAACATTTGCTTTATCATATATATCATTCTTGCTTAGATTTATTGATAGAATTAAAATCTTGAGAGTCAATTGTTACTTGCTCCCTTCATTCGACCTCGGACTTCAAATTCGAGTATAAATTATATTTGTTTTTCGCACTGATTTGATCTATACCACAACACATTGATTTTAAAACCCATTTCAGAGAGACAAACATTTTAGCGCCGTTGTCGGGGAGCAACGCGCAATTTAGATCTCTTGATTGCAATATCAGATTTGGTACTAACTTGCTCTATCTCTTTTGACTTTGATCTATTTCAGGGGGGATTCATTAAAGAAGATCAGTCGCACATCAGCCACTCCAGGGAAAGGTAAACTTCTTCCACCCTCTTTTAAGCCACTGATTCTGAAAAGCTAAAAAAAAAAAATCAATTAAGGCTACTTGCTACTTATTCTTAGACAAACCATCAAGTTGCCTGATTTGATACATTCTAGAGAAACATCCAAACCCTGATTTGTGCACCTACTTAAGATCTTAAGGTATCTAGGGCTATCACCTTCTTGCTTGAAGCCTTGGTACCACATTTGGACAAAATTGAATTGGACCAAATTAAAGCCAATTAAGATTTCTAGTTTAGGGTTTTAGAGACACACTTGCTTAATCAAGAATTGATCTTCCCAAACAGTGTGTGCCTAAGCCTTAATTGAATTGATCTATTCAAGCAAACCCTAAAATCAGGCTCTTAATTTCATTTGAACACTAAAAGAGGGACCTAAATTTCTCAAAGAACAAAACATGTGAAGTTGACCTTGTTGGGTTAACCAATCTTCAAATTAGATCACTTTGCACAAAAACATCTTAAAAGTTCAAGAGAAATCATATGCATCCTTGCTCTTAACTTAAAACTGGTAGACTTAAGAGGTCAAGTCCCCATTTTGGTCTACCTTGATCATTAGTGATGAGAGGTCTGGTGGGGGAAACCCTGTAACTCGTGGGGGCACTCGACCATGTAGGGGTCTTCGCGGGACTCTCCCTCTTTGGTTGCCCAGGTAATTCTCAGGTAAATGGCTTTCTGACTAAGGGGTATCATCCGCCCCGAACCTCTATAGTCATCCAAAATTTTTGGATGTCTTGATTGGGTCCATCACCTGCTATCCCTCATCTAATCCATCGGTGCATGTTTGGGAGAAGGTCCTTAAGACCATCCTTGAGGCCTCCATTAGATATTCACTCTCGTCGAGGTTGAGCCTCAACTTCCATGTTTGTGCAACAACCGGATCACATTGACATATCCTCTTATTCAGAACCTACTTCCCCTACATCAGCTATGGATCACCAAGAAGAACAACCTAATCTTGAGCAACAATTCCATGATTTCCAAAATCGAATCAATGCCATCATCAACCCATCGCTGCGTCCTCAAATGGGAAATCACTATAATCCCGCAGCGGTGGAGATCAAACCCCAAATCAACATTCCCGTTGGAGGACCCGAGTTAGATCTCAAACCTAGCATGCTTCATATGTCTCCAAAATTTCATGGCTTGAACTCCAAGGATCCTTTCCAGCACATCAAAAACCTAAAACATCTAGCCCACACCTTTGGGGCAGATGTACAGAATAAGGACGGATCACTCTTAAAGCTCTTCTCATTTTCCCTAGCTGGCAAAGCTGCTCACTGGTCTCAGATTCAACCACACATGATCAACACATGGGGAGAACTTCAAATCACCTTCCTGCAAAAGTTCTACTCCATTGGTCGTACCGACAAGATGCGGCACCAAATCACGCACTTCTCCCAAGGAGCGGGAGAATCTCTACACGAGGCATGGGATCGTTTTCTGGATCTCATGCGTAAGTGCCCCCATCAAGGAGTTCCGAAGTGCGAACAAGTCCAATCCTTTTACCACGGACTCCGTGAATATATCAAGCTCTTTGTCAATGCAACCTGTGGTGGTAGCATCATAGGTCAGCATGAGGACACGATCTGGGAAATTCTCAAGAACATGTGCGAGAACTCCCTAAACAATGAGTCATTGGGTGCGAACGACCAGACGTCCACCCACACATTGACAAATAATCGGGGGGTACATGAATCCCGAGGCCTTTCCGCAACCGTTGATTTAGAGTTGATAGCCAGTCAATTGAACAAGGTCTCCATTATCGAGAAGAAGGTGGACGACATCACTCGTCATCTACACAAATCCACATCTGCACCTCAAAGCACATACGTGCACCCACCCACAGGAAGGGAGGCTGCGCACAACATCTACCACTCCCCGGGGATGGATGCATATCCACCCCCATCTGATTATGGCTTCGAAGGAAACTCCGAGTCAACCCACCTCAGTTGGGGGAACTCTGAACCCCTGTACCCTAATTATCTTGGGGCTCCTCAGACCTGCAAGGATCTTCATGCCGTCTAGAATAATCCTTTCTCCAACACTTACAACTCTGGATGGCGTAATCATCCTAACTTTTCGTGGTCGAGAAATAACCCCAATCTAAGACCTCAATTCTAACCCTGACCACAGGCTCCACGACCTTATCAGCCCACCCAACCAAGGCCCACTCAAAACCTCCAATTTGGACCACCTAAAGAAGATCGTACATCTTTAATTCTCCAGACCTTGGTTGACAAGTAGAAATAGCACAAAGAAGAGATCTCTGAGTTATGAAATCAATTGGCCAAAAGGCAAGCGCTTGCCAACCTGGTGCACTTCCTTCTCAGCCTCTTCCAAACCCAAATAACGTGTTGAAGACTCAATTCCTCCACATAGAAGGATCATTTCCCACTACTGTTCATTGATCATATCCTTGAGAAACTAGCGAAAAATTGATTCTTCTGCTTTTTGGATGGGTACTCTGATTATAACGAGGTTGCAATCCATCCTGAGGACCAAGAGAAGACTATCTTCACCTTCCCCTTCGGGACATACGCATTCCGGAGGATGCCGTTCGATCTCTGCAATGCACCCGCTACTTTTCAGTGGTGCATGCTTGCCATATTCTCAGATATGGTAGGTGAATAGCTTGAGGTCTTCATGGATGACTTCTCGGTATTTCGAGAATCTTTTGATGATTGCCTCTTGCACTTAGTCTAAATCTTCAGGCGGTGCATTGATGTGAACTTGGTTCTTTCCTGGGAAAAGAGCCACTTTATGGTACCTGAGGGAATTGTTCTGGGACATCTCATCTCTGAAAAAGCCATCCAGGTTGATCGAGCCAAGGTAAATCTGATTTCCAAACTCCCTATGCCTAGCTCGATCAAGGACATCCGATCCTTTCTGGGGTACGTCGGTTTTTACTGTCGATTCATTCCCGATTTCTCAAAAATCATGCTCCCCCTGACTACTCTTCTATCTAAGGATGTCCCATTAGAAATCTTCGAGGAGTGCACTCAAGCGTTTGAGATCCTACATGATTGAGTTACCTATGCACCAATCCTGCAGTCTCCTGATTGGTCTCAACCCTTTGAGATCATGTGCGATGCATTTGATTGTGCTGTAGGTACGGTACTAGGGCAAAAAATAGACGGGAAACCCGTGGTCATCTACTACGCTAGCAAGATGCTTGATGAGGCTCAGCGTAACTACACAGTTACTGAGAAAGAGTTGCTAGCTGTAGTATTTGCACTGGAGAAATTCAGATCATATCTTTTGGGTTCCCGTGTTATCATATACTCATATTACACTGTAGTAAGGCTCCTCCTTGCGAAGAAGGATGCGAAACCTCGACTAATCCGCTGGATCCTGCCGTTGCAAGAATTTGATCTCAAGATCCGTGATAAAATGGGAAAGCAAAACGTGGTAGCTGACCACTTATCCCACCTTCCTTTTGACAGTATCAACCCTTCCAGACCCATCACTGAGTACTTTCCTGATGAGCACCTCCTGACTATTAGTGTAGAACTTCCTTGGTTTGCTTATTTGGTGAACTACTTGGCATCACATCGGATCCCGTCTGATTTGGCCAAAGGCCAAGAAAGACAAATTGCTTTCCGATGCTAGGTACTACATCTACGAAGACTCATACCACTTCCGCATTGGTGCTGATCAGATCATCAGACGGTGCATTCCAGAAATGGAAATTCAGGACATTTTGTCCTTCTGCCATAACCAGGCCTGCGGCGGACACTTCTCCGAACGTAAAATCGCAGCAAAAGTCCTCCAGTGTGGCTTTTATTGGCCCACGATTTTCAAGGATGCATATGATCACTATAAGGCATGAACTCATTGCCATACCTTGGGCAATATGAGCCATCGCGATATGATGCCTTTACAGCCGATTCTCGTATGTGAAATCTTCAATATCTGGGGGATTGATTTCATAGGACCCTTCTCTATCTCAAATGGCTTCGAATACATTCTTCTCGCTGTTGACTACATGTCCAAATGGATCGAAGCCATTCCAACCCAAGCCATCGATCATAAGGTGGTAATCAAATTCATTCATCAGAACATCTTTTCTCGGTTCAGGATTCCACGTGCCATTATCTCTGATGGAGGGACCCATTTCATGAATGCTCAGTTCAGATCATTAATGACCAAATATGGGGTGTCGCACAGAATTTCTACTCCTTATCACCCCCAAACCAACGGTCTAGTTGAGCTATCGAATCGGGAGATCAAGAAAATCCTTTAGGTCACTATCCGACCTGACAAGAAAGATTGCTCATCCCGACTTCCAGAAGCCTTGTGAGCTTATAGGACCACACACAAGACCCAATTGGACATGTCTCCTTTTAGATTGGTATATGTGAAGGCATGTCACCTCCCCGTCGAGTTGGAGCACAAAGCCTATTAGGCTGTATGGAAGTATAATCTAGATCTTTCCAAGGCAGGAACCCACAGAAAGCTTCAAATGAGCGAGATCGATGAATTACACAATGATGCGTATGAGAACTCACGAATTTACAAAGAGCGGGTTAAGGCCTTTCATGACAGGCACATATCCAGAAAGATCTTTCACCCTGGTCAGAAAGTCCTACTCTTTGATGCCAAACTCAAACTGTTCCCATGAAAACTTAGATCAAAATGGATTGGACCATATCTTATCAAACGGATTTTTGGAAATTGAGTCATTGAAATCAGTCAACCCAGCCTTGATTCTGAACCTTTTATCTTAAGCCGTTCATTGAACTCACAGATATGAACTTGGCCAAGGTATCTTTTGATCTCCATTCTCCCTAAGTTCATTGCATCCGACTGATAGCATTAAACTCAACGCTTAACAGGAGGTAACTCATCATCTTTTTGAAAAACTCGAAACCCTTCTTGACACATTGATGGTGAAAATACGTGGTTTGTTAATTAAGCAATTTAGTGTTGTTGCAACACGTAATTCCGCTTTCGCTTTTAAATTTGTAAGACCTAGATAGTGGGGTATATAAGGTCGTCCAAGGAGGCAAGTTTGCAAAAATTAAATCTCTTGCTTGGAATATAAATCTCAACTTTCTTTTTGGCCTTTTTCAATATATCATTTTTATGTTTTTGAAATTAAGGCAACATGCGAAATTGTTGGCGAGAAAGTGACTTACACTCAACTCAATATACTACTTCTAAAGTGGCAAGTAGAGCCTCTCTCTAAGCTCACTCTAGGCAAGTGGAGGCCTAGAATAATTAGGGAGAGGGAGTGAAGAATGCTAAAAACAAAGCAATTAAAAATGCAACTAAAGAAATTGCAAAGAAGGCAACTAGATTAATGAGAAAGTGTTTTACAGAAAAGCCTAGTAGATGAATGCTTCTACTACTAGAAAATTGCAATAAATAAAAGAAAACACAAATCCTCTAGATAGATGGTGAATAAGAGGGCTTCTCGGTCCAAGCGTGGTAGCTCTCGAGCTTGAAAAGAGTCCTCCAACTCCTTCCTTGCTATGCTCTACCAAGGTGATGTCCTCCAAAGCAAGCCCTAAGGGGGCATGCCCTAAGCTTTTCTCCAAGGGTGGACATCCACCCTAGGTCCTTCTCCTTTGCCTGGCCATCCTCCTTGAGATAGAAAGGTCCTCCTCCTTGGCGTGGCCCAAGTTGAAGAGAGTGGGGAGAAGAAGGCACCAAAAGGGCTGGTGATGTGCCCCCTTAATCTTCTTCTCTACTCCTTCTCCTTGGCCGTAGGTATAGGTGGATGTAGGTGGAATAATACACTAATGGAGGATGCTCTAAAATGGTGGTAGGTGGTGGGTTTATATAGAGTAGGAAGGGGGCTAAGGTGACTCTTGAAATGGAGGGCTAAGATGGGAAGATGGAGGTGGTTGGGGATCCTATGGCTAAGGGCAATTGGCGCCAACCCAAGGGACTCCTAGGGGGTGGTTATGGGTGGTGGCACCCCTTGAAGTTGGCACCAAAATAGCTTCTAGAAGGGGTTCTTAGGTGGCTCCAAGAAAGGTTCTAGAAGGAGGGTTTATGTGGAGGGTGGAGATGGGTTTAAGGGGAGATGTGTGGTGGAGATGAAGGGGATTTTTGGAGGGAAAAGTGGCGCCAACAAGGGGGTAGTTATGGTGGTTTTGGTGCCCCTTTTAGGTGTCTTTTGGAGGTGGTGGGTAGGCTAGGTTGGCGCCAAGTAGGTTAGCTTATGTGGAGCTTAGGTGGAGCTAGTTGGGTGGAGTTGTTAGGTGGGTTTTTGGGGTGGTACAAACCAAGGAAGTTGGAGCATAGCTAAGCTAAGCTAAGCTAAGCTAAGTTAAGCTAAGCTAGCTTAGCTAATGGAGGAGTAGAGGAGGAGGTATTGGAGCTAGGGTTTGAAGAGAGGAGCTGAGGAGGAGAAGTCTGGAGCTGGAACTAGAGCTGGCAGCTACTGAAGAGGCTGGCATGGAGCTACTCTAGCTGGCTTAGCTTGCTAGTTCTTTGTTAGCTGCTAAGCCAAGCTAAAGTGAGCTGGCTTCTACCATAATGAGCTGAGGTGAGCTAGGTCTGGTGCTCCTGGGGAGGATCAAGCTGGTTGAGGCAGCTAAGGTAGCTTAGCTTAACTGATTTGAGCTAAGCTGAGTCCCCGGGAGCTGGACTTGAGCTTCCTGAGCTGGAATGAAGTTATCTTCAGCTGGCTGGAGTTGAGTGGAGCTGGATGTAGCTGGATCTGAGCTGGGGTGAACTCCAGTCAACTCAGCTGAGCTAGCTAGAGCTCCTTGTGGACTTGTAGGAGCTAAAATGAGCTAGACTCAACTAGGTTGAGCTGGATCTGAGTTGACTTGAGCTAGGGTAAGCTAAGATGAACTCTCTTGAGCTACCATTCAACTGTGATTAGCTGAATGGAGCTAGGATGAGCTAACCCTAGTTCAAGTGAGTTAGGTTTCAGCTGTGGTGAGCTGGATCAAGCTGAGTTCCAGCTAGTCTGAGCTTCTCCTTCACCATTGGCCTTCTTGAGTGCTAGGGTTTTAGGGATCTGTAAATCTGTTCATCCCTAACACTCACAAAAACATATCAAAAAGACAATAAAAAAAATGCAATGCATGCCTAACCTAATTTATGCCTAAATGCAGCCTAAAAACCCATTTGCGAAGTAAAATCCTAAGAGCTAGGCTTGTTTTAATGCATAAGAATGATGATAAACTGGCGTTTATCACACATCTTATACTGAACTCATATTTCACATTAGGGTTCGTCCATTAGAACAACCGACTCCACCTCTGGTACCCGTACCTGAGCTTGAAATCGTCCGCAACAGTCACCCCGACTTGTCCACCCACCCAAAACCTATTCTAATGTATGATCTAAGCTGAATTCGAACCCACCTAATTTACAATGAGGACATTGCAAATCGTAGTCATGGGGGGTATTAAAGTGCAAAATGCTGTAAGAATCACTTCACAAGAAAGGGTTTCATCAAAAAAATTACATACTCCAAAAAACCAAAAAAATAAAAAAACTAAAAAAGGGAAAAAATGGAGAAGGGAGGAAATTTGAGAATCAATTTACATATCATTCTTGAGGAGGAAAAGGGGAGGTAACATAAATGTCAAAAAGGATCACAATTTAAAACAAAAAAAAGATAGATAGTCATTAGTAAAAGATTAAGGAATCGACTTAGTTCTAAACCAAATCAAAAGAAAGAAATAAAAAGACAAAAGTGATAAGGGACAAAAGAGATTAGTATGAACGTTGATCTTAGGCCTCTTAGGCTATGATTTTAGACTTAAAAATTCAAATATCCGTTAAGATCTGGATAATCCTCAAGAGGTTGGGGAAAATGCGAAGCTTAAGTATTAGGTCTGAGGCTTAAGGATTATTCGACCTCGTTAACTAACCTCTAGTTTGCGGAACTCGGTAACCTAAGCACCCCAATCCACACACAGTCTAGTTTAGTGCTCTTAGTTACCAAAATCACGCAAATGCATTAATTTTGTTCTGAAAAAGCTACCTAGATTAGGAGCAGCTGATCAACACAAGTTAATTTGGAAGAGTTTCCGGTGCGGAGAGGTGGGAAATTCCTCTCAACGATGCACAATAACATTCATCTCCTCGGTGCTTGTCTCCTAGGATATCTAAATATCCTACTGGGGGCATGGAGGCACCTTATGCTGGTTGAGATGCCATGGGCGACATTATCACGAAATGTCAATTGTAAAGGTCTGGATTTAGCTACAGAACGCCATGGGCAGGATTGTCCCGAAATCTCGAAAGCCAGGGTTCTGGGGGTTGCCATGGGCGGTGCTATCTCAAAGCATCGATTTCCAAGGACCCTGCGAGGATTGATGATGGGAGCTAGGAATCCGATACAGACCGTGTTGTAAAGCCAATCTGAAGCTAGAAATAAAAAGAAAAGAGAGAGAAAACTCTCCAAAAATAAAAAAAAGTCTTATGTCTCTCTCTTACAAAAATGCACTGCAAACTGAACCGGAACTAAACATGTCTTAAGCATGGGTGCTTTAATCGCGGAGTTCAATAGACTTTAGGTTAGTTCCTGTGGGCCTTAGAAAGCTTCGCGGTGGACTAAGGCTAAAGCTGGTCATGTCCGGATCTTGGTTGGTACTTAGTACCTCTAGGCTTACTATTGGCATTCTGACCTAATCTACAAAAGAAAGCACATAGTAGAAATCTGAGCATAAGAATCCATATGGTTTAGAATTAAAGTTAATTCCATGAGATTTTTCTAAGGGACTAGCAAAAGTTAGGCATGGGAGTATGATGGGAACACCATCATAAGTCACAACTAGCTCAATTTAGTTATTATTAAGGAATAATTGCTCCTACATAATTGCTAGAGAGCCATAATTCATTACATAATCATTCTGAGAGAAAGATAGGAAACCAGGGTTAACACTACAATTGTACCATCATATCTTGAATGCAGTACAATCATGGGTTTTTACAGGGGTAGTTAAGGATCAAATAGTCTTAAATATCCAACAAGTGGGTTAGAACAGACAGAAAAGAGTTTTCGCGTGTTTTGAGAATTAAATAACTTCTTAAATCCTAAAAACAGACCCGCTTAATTAACTGAGGTTCTGGTCAGGATAAAATTCACCTAAATCCTCTAAAATTCATAGAAAAATATTTTTTAAGGTTTGGTACCTTCAATTTGACCATCAGAACTCGTCTTGACCCAAAATAGAATCTTAGATTGACATTTACACTAATTTAGGTTTTTACATAAATTACCCATTCAACCTTGGTCAAAACCAAAATCCAATTCCACCATTAGATTCCTTAGATCCAAATTAGGTTTGTACCAAAATTTGGGCTCAATCTAAGATTGTCTTGACCTAGTTTGCAAATTGATCCTATCTGATCACATATATGCCCTTAACTTTCAAAATCCTTACAAAAAGGCCCCTAACTTTGTCATCATTTTCACATACAGGTCTCTGCCGCCATGAATCCTATTCCTACAAACTCTGGCAACCTACATTTGGCAAGTTCTCCTTGATTCCTTAATGAATCCCTCTCAGATTTGAAAGGGAAGTTCGTCAAAGAATTCCCTTCCTTTTGAGACAATTCCTAAGCTCTCAAACCTTCACAATCTCTCATGCGAACACATGAGATATTAGGGTATCCTAGAATTCCTATCTCCGGTGAAGCTTTCCAAGCTTGGGAAGCTTGCTTCCCAAGCTCAAAACTCCCTCCAAAGGCCTATAAAAGAACCTCCAGATCATACCGAACTTCTCACGCTCGTTCTCAGCCTGGAATACCCCTCCTTCCTCCCTCTTCTCCGGCCAAGATGCTCCATGACATTCGGTGACCTCCTCCGACTCCATTCCTCATCCGTTCGCAATACCGACGACGGATCTACATTTCTCTTCTTCCTCCGCCTGTCGCAATACTTGCGGCAGCTCCAATCTATGTCTTCGTCGCCGTCTCTCACTCACTGGAGCCCTCGTCTTCTCTAGAGCCGGCGTACCCCCAGTAAGGAAAATCCTCCCCTTTCATCTAATTATCTTAGTTTATCTTAGTTTCTCTCTACGTCTAGGTTAGAATTCCCTCTCCTTATCCACATTTCAACCCCTTGACACCGTCGCAAGCCACCTTCATCTCCATCTCCGACGATCACTCCAGAAAAGTCATCCGCTCACTCCACTGCTCTAAACACTTTGTCGCCTACCTCAAAACCTCCGCCATACTCCGCTCTTCAAAACCCCTCTCTCCATTCACTTTCTCATCCACCCAAATCCACGATCGAGCAACCCATTACTCTCCGACCTAATCCACCTTCGCCAGCCATCTCTGACCTCCCTCGCAGTACGCCACCGCCACCATCACATTCGCCGCACTCATACGAAGCTCCTGAACTTGTTTAATAGGGCCGAGAGGCTGTTTTGTGTGTTTCAGGTCTTCAGGTCCTCTCTGCCATTAACAAGCGAGTTCAAGCTCGCTTGAAGCTTGCTTCAAGTCTCGCGTTCCCCAGGTCTCAACTCCAATTGCTGTGGAATCATCCTAGGATCACTCTTGGGTCATCTATTGGAGCGGTTGACCACAACTTTGACCATAATTACAAGGAGCAGTTGTTGCTGCTCCGCGAAGGAAGGGTGGGAGGAAGCGGGCAACCAATCGAAGGCACATAAATTGATTTTGTCGTATAGGCTCTTTGCCTCCTAGCCACGGGGTGAGGTCCAATACACCCCCACGCACCTCGCCCGTGACACTGCTCACATGGGTCTGGTGCATCTGATTACCCGCCTAGCCAAGCACTCCTCGGCTGCTACCCACTGTAGGCAGCCCTGGTCCCGGGCACACGTGTACTCGATAACCTAACTATCCTGACTATGGCCCTAGGAGGGCGGATCCTAAAGAGAGAGAGTGCACGAGGACAGGGGGTTTTTGCTCTCACTGGTACTTGTGCAACCCTTAGTTGCAGAAAGAAGCAGCGAAAGAAAGGAGAAGAGAAGGAGAGCAGCAGAAAGGCAAAGAAGAAAGAAAGAGTTCTAAAGAAGAAGAAAGGAGAAGAAAGAAGAAGAGTCTGCAGAAGAAGAAAAGAAGAAAAGCATTATAGAATCAGACGTTTAAGACGTCTGATCCTACCATCAGACGTTTGATTTAAGATTCTTAACTTGATTGATACTGTTGAGATATTTGCTATTATTGTGAGGGGTAATTGGTGATTCAAATCATCATTTTACCCTAATCTTTTTGCTTCATTAAACATTTGCTTTATCATATATTTCATTCTTGCTTGGATTTATTGATAGAATTGCAATCTTGAGAGTTAATTGTTACTTGCTCCCTGCGTTCGACCTTGGACTTCAAATTCGAGTATAAATTGTATTTGCTTTTCGAGCTGATTCGACCTATACTGCAACGCATTGATTTTGAAACCCATTTTAGAGCGACAAACAATACCCATTACTCGATTCTGAAGAGAGAGAGAAAGGGGAATTGCTGAGGGAGGGTGGGGGGTTTTGCACTGTGCTACCTTGAGATCCGTGCCTAACACTTAGGCAATCTCAGGAGATTTAGGCTTGATAGTTAAGTCGTTTGAGGCTTGTTGGGGACGTCTGATCTGAGAAGGAAATTGACTTTGGTTTGAGATTACTGTTGAACTTGAGATTCGATTGGGAATTATGCCTAATTGTTGAGAGTAATTGGTGGCTCCAACCACCAATTTTATTCTCTTTATTTTTGTTCTGAGATACAATTTGAGCATTAATTGATTATTCTTACATTTATGATTGAATACATCATTTTTTGTGATTGTTGTGATTAGTTGATTGAATTACTATATTTTCACCCTGTGAATGACCTCGAAACTCACAATTTTTCGAGTAATTACAAATTTAAATGTTGAACTGATTTTCATTGCTATACTACGACGTATTTTTCTAAACTATGACAATTTTCGACACAGCAAGGGCAGACACTATTAGTGGTCCTGAGCCTCATAACTTTCAAATCTTCCAAATTTTAGTTAGGTCATGACCAAGAGCAAAGTAACTCCTCAATGATTGATAGTTTCTCTACAACTCAGTGGTAAACTCTCATGCTCTTGGTGGCATTGTAAGGCTCTTTTAGTGCTTTGTGGCTTTCAGTGTGTAAAATGATTAGGTAAGGAGAAAGTGAGTCATTTTAAATTGATTGAAATTTTGAACTTTTCCGACTATCAAAATTCTCTTTTGATTTCATTGTATACACAACTTCCCAGCCTAATTTTTAACCTCATGTTTGGTAAGTTTGAGTTAGAAGACTTAGCCACTCAATCCATCCCTTAGCTTCTTCCTAAATGGTCGCGAATTTCTTTGTAAGATCATGCTTTTTATGAACTTCGAAAATTCAAGTTTGGAGTGAGGATTTCCTTTAGAGCTACATGACCAAACAACCTCCCAATCTACGAGAATAAGTAGAAACCATTCCAAATGAAGATCATTCCAAATCGAACCTTAATCTGGACTTTGGTAGAATCTTTACAAGTCTATGTTGTAGGTTTAGGCACCCAAATAGTAGATGATGGTAATACCATCATTCGTCATAACTGTTGGAACCTAGTTTCGCTTCTCTTTTATGTTTTGATGTTAACAAAATTGTTTTAAATCTAACGAGTTTGTGAAGTGATATTTATAGTGAAACGACAGGATTATAGGAAGTGTGGATGATGACAAGGAAGAAGTTTTCAAGTGGATGAAGATTTTTTGATGTTTATTTGTTGTAATCTAGAAATATGTATGTCCCCTAAGCAAGAAAAATTGATTTAGAAAGTAAAATCAAAATATAGATAATTAGGTATCAAACTCATGTTAAGTTGTTCATTTGAAAAATTAAAATCGTTTCTTAGTGATATTAATAGTTTAATTGAATGTTAAAAGCTCTAAAATTGATTAAAAGAGTTAATTCAAGGTACCTGTTTCAAGTATTGATATTGTTCATAAGTACCGATACATACAAGGTACATGTTTGGGCCATAGTATCAAACTGCGAACAAGTACCAGTACTCATCATGAGTACCGGTATCAGGTGCTCATAGTTTTTGGACACTAGTAGTGCCAATACCTTACAGGTACCGATACTCATCACTAGTATCGGTACATGTAGGTTACAGTTTTAAACCTATGAATCACAAGTACCAGTACTCATGATAAGTATCAGTACCTGGTGACATAGTTGGTACTTGATTAACGTGATTTCTACACTAAAAGTTTTGGGTTTGAAATCATGTCGTTGTAGTTGCGTAAAAATCCATCAATCAGATAAAATTATCAAAACTCAAAGTGAGTCCCGGGTCGCTCACGAGGAGGTGAACGTTTGATCAAAAATCGTGTTGAAATTATTGTCACGAAAGCAGATTAGCTGGTTGAATTTTATCTACTCTAGCTATTCTACTTAAAGAATAATTAATAGAAGAGAGAGATGGAATAATACAAATAAAGATAAAATAGGGAGGGAATAAACAAATGTTTCAAAATCATAGGAACATGTTCATTACATTTAATCACTATAACGAGAAAGCGGGAAATCAACACTAGAAAGTGATAAAAAGAGAAGGGGGTGTGAAGTTATCCTCCTTGACGGCTGCTTTGAGGACGAGCCGCGTTGGCGAAGGACCCGTACGATGGAGATGAGATGCTGGACGAAGGAGAACGAAGTTGGAGGACGTAGGACGAAGTAGGGCGACGTCACAGCGGGATCCGCTTCTCGAATGGTGGTGAAAGGACAACTGCAGGATGCTCCACAAAGGGGGTGAGAAGATGGAAATTTATTTTACTCTAGCTCTAATGGAGCATTCCGGGTATGGGACCTGCTCGTAGAGCTTTGGAGGGGGTAAGAGAAGGAGAGAAGGGATGAGAAAATATGTGGGAGGGGTAGGCCTTTTTATAGTTGTAGGAATGGGGGGCATAAAGGTCTTTTTTCAAGCTTAGAATTTAATATAGGGCCTTTAGTGATGATTATGTGTGTCACTGAAGGCAAGAGTTGCTAAAGCCAATCTCTGTCGTACGCCTCTGATCCGAGTGTCCATGTCGTGCCACATGGACTGGCCCTTATCCTTCAGCCGTTGCGTGCAAGATTGCGCCCAATTAAGATACACCGTCTGATCGTGTGATCGGATGGCTTAAAATCGCGCGGGCGGTTCACCTTACCACGCGTGTGGCGGCTACTTGCGATCGTGCGTCATCGCATGCATGCATGCACAACTTCATCCAGCACACTAAGGTGCGCCACGTAGCTGCTTCCTAATCGTCCGATGTCGATCGAACGATTCAATTGCATCGTGCCTCACCTGCACCTAGGATTTGAGGCGCTTGAGGTCTCGAACCCACATCGCTTGCTCGCGCTTAAGATGCTCGACCACTGTGCCAAGATCCCCTTTGTGTCGTGTTCTTGAATTTCCCGTTCGTGTGCTTCAACCATTGGATGATAATCCAACAACGGAGATCCAACATCAGGTGGCCCTTTAGAAAAGTGAAGGCTAGCTGTAGGTGGTTCGGATTGTCTGGATGGTGCCACGTGGCACTATCTGGACCGTCTATCTTTAGATAGTTGTAGGTGGCGCCATGTACGTCAGATTGGGTTAATTTTCGCGTCGTTGGGCTGTGATCGTCGATCAGAACCCATCCGTGCGGTTGGATTTGTCATATGAGGTATGGATTTACACCACCTTGCCCCTTGACCTTTGATCTTTCTTGGATTGTATTTGATGCTACGGAAGTCTGATCGAGGCGATCTCGGAGGCGTTGGACTCCGATCGTTGCCCTAATTAGATCTGTACAGTTTGATCTTCAATCTAAGACCCCGAAATGATGTTGCCCTGTCCCCTGACCACAAAAAGAGGAAATTAACTTATAATTTGTACATTCTAACCTAAATGCATAATGATGAATGCTATGCAATATCTATAATGCATGATGCTTCTATAGACCTTGGAACATGCTTAAATAGGCATTTTAGCTCTATTAAATGTGTGCACATCAGTACTCAACTATAAGCACTGAGTACTGGTACCTATGATGTGTACTGGTACCCAAGCTTCGTTGTGCTGGCTACTGAGTAACTGTGAGCAGCTAGTATTGGTACCACAACTTTAGTACCAGTGCCAACTAACCATTGTGCCAAATTTGAATGGCTATCTTGTGATTAATCTTAACTCTAACCTTACAATTATGCCCCCAACGGCTAGGGAGCATAGGGGGGTTGCTTAGTAGTCTATAAAAACACCCTTGAGAGCCATCTATAGAAGATACAACAATTAAAAAACATTCCTTGCTTCCAAAATTCATATTCTCTTCTTTTTAAGCTGCAAGTGTGATAGTGCTTATTGCTTTAAACCTTCAAGAGGATCTCCGATTTGCAAGAAGTTCTTTTGGCGCTCTCTTAGTTGTGTTCAAATCATTTTTGCACATCATTTTTTCACGCTAAATTTCAATATTATGTATTACTAAATATATTCTTATTGGAGACTTAGGATTGTAGCTGTAAGCTTTTATATTTCTTGCTTACACCTGTAATATCTTATTCTTAATTTTTTCTTGTAATTGGGTTGAGGTAACTTATTAATTGCCTCGTATTTAGTAAATTGATTCCCTCCGAGTTGAGGGAATCGGGTTAAAAATCCTAAGTCGGGAGACTTAGGTAGTGGAGTACCCAAGTGAGGGGAACCACTATATATTTGATGTTCTATTTTTGTAGCTTGAATTATTTACATTTTTTTTACCACACTACTCATCCCCTTTCTAGTGTGCTTGTGTTCTTGTAATCCTATAGGTGGTATCAGAGCACCAGGCTACGAAGAAGACGTAACAAATCTTTTTTGCAATGGCATCATCTTCAACAAAGCGGACCGAAGGACAATCATCGACTCATCCTCTCTATTTGGATGGGACAGACTACGGGTATTGGAAGAGAAGGATGCAAGTCTTCCCCAAGGAGATGGATGAGGAGTCATGGACGCTCATTCAAGAAAGATACTCATATTCAGAGCTACAAGAAAGAGTAGCATTGATGACGAATCAGAAAAAGAAAATCATAAGCAATGCGAAAGCAATGAACGCACTTTATTATACGTTATGAAAGGAAGAGTTCAACCATATCTCGGCTTGCGAGTCCACATACAAGATATGGAACATGCTGCAAGTCATATACGAAGGAACTAATAAGGTAAAAGAAACTCGCATCTCTATTCTAACAAAAAGTTATGAGTGTTTCAAGATGGAGAAAGGCGAGACAATCAAGGCTATGTACACAAGGTTTGGGGAAGTTGTCAACCCCATGAAGAACCTTGGAGTGAAGTTCATGGAAGAACAGCTTGTAAGAAAGATCTTGAGATCTCTTACAAGCGATTGGTCTTCGAAATCCACAGCAGTCCAAGAGGTAAAGGATCTTTTAGTCCTTCCTCTTGATGATCTAATTGGAAGCCTCATGGCCTATGAAGTTCAACTGGAGAACATGAAGAAACATGAGGAGAAACCCATGAGCAAGAAGAAAGAGCTTGCTTTCAAAGCTTTAAGGGAAGATTCAAATCTCGACAACTTCGACTCCGATGAAGAAGAAGAGCTTGCTCTTCTAACAAGGAGATTTCGATGATTCATTCGAAAGCAAGGTAAAAGAGTGAATAAGTTTTCAAATGATGCAGTTTGTTTTGAATGCAAGAAAAAGGGACATGTACGAAGGGATTGCTCGTTGATCAAGAAGAAAGAAAAAGAAATTGATCGGAAGAAGAAGAAAATCTCAAGAAAGGCATATAAAGTAACTTGGGACGACAGTGATTCCAACATGGAATCCTCTTCTGAAGAATCCGAGGAAAATGAAGTCGCTCATCTATGCTTGATGGCAAATGACAACAGCTCAGAAAATGAGGTAGAATATGAAATTTCATTTAATGAATTATTACAAGCATATGAAGATTTATGTCATAAGGCTAGGTTAATTAAAAAAGAAAATAAAGTTTTGCATAATAACTATAAGACCTTAGAAATAAAAAAATCATGTTTAGAAATAGAGTTAGATATGGCAAAAGATACCAATTCACAATTGTATGCAAAAATAATAGAGTTAGATGATATTTATGAGCATTTTGATGGAACTTTAAATAATCTAAAAATAATTACTAGATTGAATAATGAATTTTGTAATGCTTTAAAAATAAAATTTCAAAGTAAAAAGAACACACAAGATAAATCACACGTACCTAGGCATGCACAGATTTACCAAAAGATCAAAAATCTCAAGAATTATAGATCTAGCACAAAAGAGGTCTATAAATCTCAGGATTTGAAAGAAACTAACCGTCAAGGACCCAAAAGAAAATAGGTACCTAAATCAGATTTATTAAACTATTTTATTGGTCAAGAAAGACAAGTGAATCCTACATAGTGGGTGTTCCAAGCCCATGACAGGACACTCCAACCTATTTATCAAGTGGATGAGAATTCAAGATGGAGGACATATCAAGTTGGGCGACAACAAACGTTGTCGCATTATTGGTGAAGATACAATAGGTAATTCAACTAAGCAGGTGCGAAATGTACTTTTAATAGAAAATTTAAAATATAACCTGCTTAGCATTAGTCAAATATTTGACAATGGTTATGAAGTATTATTTACAAAAACTGGATTTAAAATATTAACCAAAGGATTTAATATGGTTTTAATTGAAGGTTTTAGATATGAAAATATCTATGCTCTTCACTTTTCACACTAGAAATTTGCGAAATGCCTGCTTGCCACTCATGTTGAAGTGGATTTATGGCACCGTAAGCTAAGTCACATAAATTATAAACACCTAAATAAACTAGCCAAAAATGAGTTAGTAAGGGGCCTACTCAAACTAACTTATAAAAGGGATGCATTGTGCAAATCTTGTGAACTTAGAAAAATGCTCAAAGCTTCTTTTAAACCAAAAGACTTAGTTTCAACCACACACCCTTTAGAATTGTTACACCTTGATCTATTTGGACCAACACGATTTGACAACCTAAATGGATCAAAATTTTTCATAGTTATTGTTGATGACTTCTCAAGGTTCACTTGGGTCGTCCTTTTGAAACATAAGGATAACTCATTTGTCTCCTTCCTATGTCTTGCTCGAAGACTTCAAAAGGAAAAATCATCTTCTATTCTTAGACTTAGGACTGATCATAGGGGTGAATTTGAAAATGAAAAATTTTCAAAATTTTTTGTCAATTCTGGCATATCCCATGAATTTTCATTTCCTCAAGCACCATCTCAAAATGGTGTTGTAGGATGCAATAATCGCACTCTATAAGAATGCACCCGAACTTTGCTCTTGGAGTTCGAACTTCAAAAATATTTCTAGGTTGAAGCTGTTAATATGGCCTGTTATGTTCTTAATAGAACTCTTTTAAGGCCCATTATTAAGAAAACTCCATATGAACTATATTATGAGAAGTCTCCTAGGATTTCATATTTTAGGGTGTTTGGAAGTCGATGTTATTTATTAAACACCTGAGATCAACTTGATAAGTTTGATGCTAAATGTGGTGAAGGCAACTTTATTGGCTATCTAACCAGAAGCAAAGCTTATCGAGTCTTTAACAAAAGGAATTTTGTTGTAGAAGAATCCCTGCAAGTTTCATTTGATGAAACAAAATTAGGAGAACCTGAACCAAATCAACTAGAGTCTGATGATGAGGATACCCGCTTCATCGATGTATCAAAAATGGAAGATCCACGAAATATACATGATTTTCCAAAAGAATGGATACACCATAAGGATCATCCTCAAGATCAAATTATTGGTGATATTAAACAAGGTGTAAAAATCCGATCTCAATTAAGGGCTAACTTTGTCCTTAATGCCTTTGTTTTTCAACTTGAACCCAAGAAATTTGATGAGGCAATAAAGGATGAGTCTTGGGTTGTAGCTATGTAGGAGGAACTACTCCAATTTACACGAAACAATGTATGGAACTTGGTACCCGTTCCTGAGGGTAATTCCATTATTGGAACCAAGTGGGTGTTTTGAAATAAATTGGATGAATCTGGTACAGTAATAAGGAATAAGGTTTGACTTGTAGCTCAAGGCTATAACCAACATGAGGGAATTGACATTGATGAGACATTTGCTCTTGTTGCCCACTTAGAGTCTATTTGGATGCTACTTGTCTTTGCAAGTGCAAAGGGCTTCAAGTTATTTCAAATGGATGTCAAGAGCACATTTCTTAATGGCTATATTAAGGAAGAAGTTTATATTCATCGACCTCCCAGGTTCAAGAACCCAGCACACCTAGAGCATGTATTCAAGCTCAATAAGGTGTTATATGGACTTAAACAAGCTCCTAGGGCATGGTATGATCGACTTAGGTCCTTCGTTCTTCAGCATGGATATCAAATTAGAGTTGTTAATTCAACTCTTTTTATAAAGGAAGAAGGAAGTGACATCCCGTTGGTTCAAATATACGTCGATGATATCATATTTGGATCAACTAAGGAGTCTCTGTGTCAACATTTTGGTGAGACTATGTGACGTGCTATTGTGCGTGTGTGTTAAGGAGTGTCATTATAGTCGCACTTGCAACGTCGGTTTTAAAATAATTAAACGGAGGTGAGTCCGAGTGAAAATCGGATTTTTACTTTACCACTTGTTATCACGGAAAGTGCAGAGTTTTGCTTGCAAAAGGTGCAGTTTTGAAAAGCGAGAGAGAGAGATAGAGAGAGAGAAGGTTTAGGGTTAGAAAGCTCTTTGTTTTGATCATGCAACTTGAACAGAAATTAAAATGGCAACTGAACGGGAAAATAACTTCATTAAACATGCACTTGTAGTTCATGACTTACAACATTAAATACATGCTTCAACAAAAATAATAAAAAGCTTAAAAGAGAGAGAGAGAGAGAGAAAGAGAGTGTGTGTGGAGAGAGACGAGGCAGCCACTGCAGTGGAGGAGGCTCCGTCGGCGGCTCATCGTCTCCGGTGATTACAAGAGTGCCTAAGGCTAGCTAAGAGAGGGGTAGAGTAGTTGCAAGGGGGAATGAATGCCTTGAATGGTAGTTGGAGGGGGTTTAAATAGAGTTAAGGGCCTCCTAAAAGAAGAAGGGGCATTAGCGACATCCAAAGTGTCACTAAAATCGCTTCCAAAAGTGTCGGTGAAGCCCTCCTGCCGCCGGTCAGCTGCCCGCCTCGTTCCTTCTCGCGCAATCCGCGACCGCTGAACGAGAGCCGTCCGATCTTTCTTGCTGAGATCCTTCCTTGCCTGCGCTGGGATCGTGCCTCGGGCACGCGTGTGCACGCGCGTCTCCGCCCGACGTGCGCGCGCGCGTGGACGCTCGTGAGCTACGGTCGCACCGCTTGAAAAAATCCTGGCCGCTTACTGCTGATCGGGCAGCCCAATTTCTCCACGCTCGTCGCCCATCTTCAATTTCCACCCCGCGCGCTAGAACATGCGTCGCGTGGGTGCGGGCGTGCACGCTAACCGTTGCGCCACGCCCGCGCTTTGTCGCGGCTACTGCGGGCGGGCGTGCGGATCTCGACCGTTCGATCAAAGATCGACAGCCAAGATTTGATCTCGGCTGGCTGAAGGCGCGGCGCGCGGTGGGGGCGGGGTTGACGTGGTGCAATCTGACCCGTTGATCTCCAGATCAACGATCAGAACTTCTTGGGCCCATTGTAGGAGCTCCGGATGTCGGATTTGGCCGATCTTGAGTCCGTTGGATTCCGTTTGTCGTTCTGAATCCATCCATGCAGTCCGATTGCTCATCTGAGGCTTGCTTTGACAAATGCTTACACAAATGGTCATTAATACAGTTTATAAGCAATCTTGGTACATGATGCATGCAATGCTCTTATTCTACTTATGTTGTGCCTTTTATTCTAAAGATGGGCCATATTCAACATAATTATCACCCCCTTGTGTAGTGTTATCACAATGAAGACTGAGTTTGAAATGAATATGATGGGCGAACTCAAGCTCTTTTTAGGCCTCTAAATTCAACAATTGGACACAGGTATTTGTATTAGCCAAATAAAGTATGTTCTTGAAATTCTTAAGAAGTTTAACTTTGAAAATGTAAATGAAAAAGAGACTCCAATTGCTACATTTACTTCTCTTGGTGAAGACTTATCTGGCAAAAAGGTAGATGAAAAGAAATATCGGGGTATGATAAGTTTACTATTATACCTTACAGCCTCTAAACCTGATATTCTTTTCGTTACATGTTTATGTGCAAAATTCTAATCCGAATCCAAGGAATCTCATTTAAACACCGTAAAAAGAATATTTAGATATCTAAATAGCACAAGAGATCTTGGTCTTTTTTATCCTAAAGCACAGACCCTAGACTTATTGTCCTATAGTGATGCAAATTATGTAGGGAGTCAGACAGATCGAAAGAGCACTATCGACACTTGTCATTTTATTGGAGAATCTCTGGTATCATGGTTCTCTAAGAAACAGACATGTGTTTCACTTTATACAACCAAAGTAGAATATATTGCTGCCTCACTTGCTTGCTCTCAGGTCATTTGGATGTGACAGTCTTTGTTCGATTTTGGATTGATTTTTGCACTATCTAAAATTCTATGTGATAGTACAAGTGTAATTAATTTATCCAAAAATCTGGTACATTATTCACGTACCAAGCATATAGATGTTCGACATCATTTTCTTAGAGATAATGTGCTTCAAGGTGCCATTCAGTTAGAATTCATAGATACACAAAATCAATTGGCAGACATTTTTACAAAACCTCTTGCAACAGAGGGATTCTACTTTATAAGAAGAAAATTTGGGCTTTGTACAATTAAATAAATTTAAAATTAAATGATTAATTGTCTTATAATTTGTTTGTATTTATAAAAACCTTGAGGGCTTAATTGTAAGTTGCCTCCTTTTTGTAATCAGGGGTATACTGTAATATTTCCATATTTCTGGAAATATCAGGGTGTTATTTGCAATATGGTTTCTTAACTTAGGCTATTGATTACATTATTTTTCAATATCTAAGTTTTTATTTCTCATTTTTCTTAACCACTTAAGTGGTCATGTGATTTGCATATGACCCCTCTTCTATAAAAGAGAGCACGTACAAAAACTTACCTCATTTTGCTCTTCTCAAAACCCTATCATCCTTCCTCTACAAGACTTCTTCCACCATTTCTCAAAGAAGATCTTCCTCTCCAAGGCTTTCTTCAAGAGTTTGAGGTATTTTCTACATCTCTTGTTGGTCCTTTTTCCCTTAGAAAATGATTTTGTTTTCACAATTTTCATTTTCAGTTCGTATACCTACTGTTGCATTTTTTTTTGTCATCGGGTACCAACTGGTATCAGTACCCATTATCGATACTGGTAGTCGTTGGTTGCAGCAATTCCTGCTATAGGCAACAGGTACCGGTACTGATGTTTTGTACTAGTACCCGCTTGATTTCCTAGTTGGGACTGGACCCGACCAAAACCGGTACTCCCGACCAGTACTGATACATGAAGGCTTATGTGCGTTGTGTATGCACGCATGAATGGAAATATTATTGCTCTTGATTTCTCATGGGATTTTTCTGCTCTTTATTGCATGTTCACAGATGGCACCTAAATCCAAGAGTAAGGGAAAGGCACCTCAAGATGCATTCCACAAGTTTTGCATCAATGAGGATGCAAAATCTAAATTTGATTGGTATAAGGGCCTTAAGCTTCATCGTTGTAGGCCTGTTGAGTGAAAAGGTTTTTCCTTACATCTTTATGGTTTCACTACCCATCTATTTGAACAATATCTCACGCATTTCTTTGATGAGTCATTTTTTGCTGATGTTCCTAAAGTCTACCCTGATATTAATTGCCTATTTTTTGCTAACCTCTAAGAATAAGAGAATAGAGGTCATCTAGTCTTAACCTCTAATGTCTTTGGTCAAAAAGTAACTATCACACCAAAATTTCTTTCTATTATCACATAATGTCCAAATGAAGGTCATGCATTCAATACTCTTTAAGAAAAAATTCACTACCTCTCAAATGCATGAAACACTTTTGCTCCTAAATTGTTAGGGAAAGTCTTTGGTTGCACCTAACATGACCTTATTTGCTAAAGTCTTATTTAGAATGTTAGCGTGGAATTTAAGGGTCAAATATTCGGGATTCCATAAAATTCCTGTCGATATTTTACCTTTAGTCTATGTTATCATTACAAGTTTCCTTGTCAACTGGAACACAGTATTTATTCATTTTCTTAGACCTTATTACCGTGCTTCTACCCTTCCTCTTGATATACTTGTTTCTCATATACTTATCAAGAGTAGGGTTGATCTCTCAAACTTTACCCCGCTTATAAAAATGGTCTACTTCAAGTGGTCCACACTCAAGAAAATAGGAGTAGAGCCTATTAAAGAAGAATCCTCAAGTGATGATGAAGAAGATAAAGTTGATCATAATGCTCAATCTTATTCTCATCAAGTTCTTGACTCATCTTCTGCATTTGTTCCTATGACTTATCCTTATCCCAAAGCTGAAATGACTTGGGTTAATTTGTCTCATGTACCTGGAACCGACCACATCATTATTAACACATGCAACTATATTGGTCAAAATCTTACCAATCTTGACTTTGGTATCCATCACATGGAATGCAAGTTCCATCAGCTTTCCCTTTCTATTGAGTCCTCCCGTTTTGCTTCCTCCACTCAGCAACCTAAGCAATGGAAGCACACTCAACCAAAGGCACCCAAAGAATATAGTGAAAGGCAGTAAAAGCATTTTCAAGACCCATCTCATGTCTCTTCTCAAATGGAGGAAGAAGAATCCATTCTTAGTGATGATGAAGAGGAAGAAGACAATGATGAAAATGAAGAAATTCCATATGCAAAAGATGAAGATGAAGAAGCTAGAGATGATGAAGATGAAGGAGATGACAAGATAAAGAAGATGCTAACAATGAAGATGACGACGATGACGATAGTGGCGATGGAAACGCCGTTCAGAAATATATTAGGAAAAGAGCTCATAATTAGTTTAGTTTTTACTTTTATGTTATGTCGTTTGATGTAAGAACCTTTCTTTCAATTTGTTGTGTGAGACTATTTACTTTGGTTGGTTGTTATGATGTATGACTTTCAAATACGTTATTATGATATATTACTTTCTTTATCAATGCTTGATCATTATCTATGTATTCAGCTATTCTTTTTGTTTGCTTAACAAAAAGGGGGAGAAATGGTAAATACTCATATTTAAAAGAAGGAAACTTAGTTTGAGGGGGAAGTTTCACTTCTAATGGAGTTTTTGTATTCCTTCTCTTATGAGGTTTCTATCTTTACAATTTGGGTATTTCTTTTGTTTGTTAACACCAAAAAAGAGGAGATTGTTGGAACCTAGTTCCACTTCTCTTTTATGTTTTAGTGTTAACAAAATTGTTTTAAATCTAATGAGTTTATGAAGTGATATTTACAGGGAAACCACAAGATTATAGGAAGTATGGATGATGACAAGGAAGAAGTTTTCAAGTGGATGAAGATTTTTTGATGTTTGTTTGTTGTAATCTAGAAATATGTATGTCTCCTAAACAAGAAAAATTGATTTAAGAAGTAAAATCAAAATATAGATAATTAGGTATCAAACTCACATTAAATTGTTCGTTTGAAAAATTAAAATTGTTTCTTAGTTATATTAATAGTTTAATTGAATTTTAAAAGCTCTAAAATTGATTAAAAGAGTTAATTCAAGGTACTTGTAGCAAATACCGGTACTGTTCATAAGTATCGGTACATGCAAGGTACATGTTTAAGCTATAGCATCAAACTTTGAACAACAAGTACCAGTACTCATCATGAGTATCGGTATCAGGTGCTTACAATTTGTGGACATTGGTAGTGCCAGGACCTTACAAGTATCTGTACTCATCACTAGTATCGGTACATGTAGGTTACAGTTTTTAAACTTATGAGTCACAAGTACTGGTACTCATGATAAGTACTAATATCTGGTGACATAGTTGGTACTCAACTGTAAGCACTGAGTACCGGTACCTATGATGAGTACAGGTACCTAGGCTTTGGTACTCAATTGTAAGCACTTTTACCATCTGAACGTATTTTGACCAAGAATAGAGATTAAGACAGGAATTTGGCTTGATTTGGGCTTATGTGCAATTTACCCAATCAAATGTGGTCAAAACTCAAATCCAAGTTCACCATTAGATTCCTTTGGTCCAAATTAGGTTAACACCAAAATTTGGACCCAATCAGAGTCCATCTTGACCTAATTTACATTTTAACCCCTAAAAACTCTTTTCTCACATCCAGACCCTTAGATTTCAAGTTTATTACAAAAAGACCCCTCACATTGTCATTTTCTTCACAAATAGGTCCCCACCACTTATTTCCTAATCATGCGACTGTGGATTTCTCTTTCAGTGCCTAAATTCTTCCAAAATTTGAAGAACTAACCGACAAGAGATCTCCCATCTGAATGCAATCTCAGGTCATGATTCAAAGAGGAAAAGCTCCAAAAGCTCGAGATTTCCTATTTAGGACTTGCCTAATTCATAAGCTAAATGTGCGAATTCTTCCAAGTTTAAGCTCAAATCTGAGCTCTATTTAAGACTGTCGTGTTCCTAAGTTCAAGATGAACCTGATTCTGGCCAAAAATCTCTCTTCCCCTCTTCCTTCGGCCGTCACCGACTGTGGCTTCGGTGACCTCCATGCTCAACTTCTTCTAGCCTCTCAACAACCAAATTGAGAGATCCTCCTTCCTCACCTTCCTCCGACCCTAGTGCACATAGCTAGGGCCTCCTATCCTCATTGTCATCGCCGTCCCACCTCGCCAGAGAATTCATCTCCTTCACTTCTGGCGAGGCAAGCCGGCACGATTCCTTCCCCCTTCATTCAATAAGCTTAGGTTCCTACTCCCTCTTCACCTCTAGGTTAATTTTAGGATCTTAGGACTTAGTTTTTCTACTATCATCTTTGATTCACCCTCATCTTCTTTGCATATGGCGAAGCTCCGGTGAGCTTTGCTCGGCCACTACACTCCACAAACAGCTACACCAACACCACCACTACCTTCCTCTTTACCATTAGAATAAAAGCCCTAACTTTATTGGGCATTTCAACCACTCATACAGCCCACCGGACAAACCCATCCAACCGCCTCACTTCGCCATTCACCAAATTACAACCACCAACACACTTGCCCACTCAAGGCAAAGCTTTTGAGCAATTTGTTTGGGGCCAAATTCGACCCATATTCTTGTTGCAAGTGATAGAAACACCATCATGGGTCCTAACTAGCCACATTTAGTTAGGTTTGATTAATAAAAGCTCATACCTAATCATCTGAGAGTCATAACTTCGCATTAGTGTGACTTGAGAAAAGAATTGGGAATCAAGGTTAATTCTGTAATTTTAATAGCACATCATGAACGTAGATTAACCACGGGGTCACTCAAGGATTTAATGAAGGTCAAATGACCTCAAAAGTCCAAAGAGTGGGTCAATGCTAACAAAAATAGGGTTTCATGTATTTCGAGAACCGAAACAGTACATAAAACTTAATTATCAACCTACTTAAATTAAAGAGGTCTGGTCAGGATAAAATTCATCTAAACCTCCTAAAATTCATATAAAAATATTCTAAGAGGTTTGATACCCTTGATTTGACCATCTGAACCTATTTTGACCTAGAATAGTGTTTTAGATGGGATTTTACTTGATTTGGGCTTCTATGCAAATTACCAAGTCAAATGTGGTCAAAACTCAAATCCAAGTTCACCATTAGATTCCTTGGGTCCAAATGAGGTTAAGGCCAAAATTTGGGCCCAATCAAAGTCCATCTTGACCTAGTTTGCAGTTCAGTCCTTAAAATCTCTATTCCTTACATCCAAACCCATAACTTTTGGATTTATTACAAATGAGTCCCTAACTTCTTGTCATTTTATTCATTTAGGTCCCTATTTCCATTGGTGTGGGAACACACCTCAACTGAGATTCTCGAGGAGGTTTCTCTCTCAAATCAAGACCAAATCCCCCTAAATTTGGAGGGATTGATCTTAAGAGTTTACCCAATCATTTGGACCAAATCTGGGATCCTCAATCGCATTCTAGAGCTCAAGTGAGCTTGATGAATTTGGAGATATTTTTATCCAAGAACAGTGGCCAAATCAGGCTATTTTTCTCATTTAGAGTTTGTTTTGAAGCCCTATAAAGAGCCCTCATGTCTTAGCCGTTCTCCTCAGCTAGGTTCATGGCCAAGATACCTCTTTTCTCCTTCCCTCCAGCCATCTCCGACCTACGCTCCAGCAGCTTCATCATTCTCCATCGTTCGTGCCTCCAACCATCAAATTGGAGGCACAGATCTCTTCCTCACACGATTTCAACGGTGGTCAGCCAAAGTCCCATCACCTCTAACCTCTTCTTTGCTGCCATCCCCCTCGCAGGAGACTTCACCTCCGCCGGCGTCGGCCAATCAAAGCTGGCTAGGATCTCACCCTACTCATCCGATAATTAGGTCTCCCTTCTCTCTCTCCCTATCTTAATTCTATCCCCTTAGAACCTAGGATCAACCACCGCACACCCGTCTCCCCGTCCGTCTTCTTTACGACCGGCGAAGCTTCGCCAGTCCTACCCCGACTACCATACGACCAACCACCACCACCACAACCTCCCTCTCACCCCAGGGATCAAAAGCCCCAACATTATTGGAGCTTTCAACACTTGGAAGCCTTCATCGAACACACCCACTACAGCGTGTCTCCTCCGACTCTGACACACTGACACACACACCCTCACAGCACGCCATAACCACCACTGCACTCACCGTGATCTGGTGATCATCCTGAGCTTTTTAAATTGGGCGTATAGCCTGTATTCCTGTTTCAGGTAACCCCAGCAAAGCTTCGTCGCCGCCACCGTCTTCTCCGATGTCGCTCACCTACCTCTAACCTTCAAACGACTTGCTACAACGTGTACTCTACCTGGTCCCAAGTCCTACAGCTCTCTAGGGTTGCAATTAAAGCAAGAGGAACATTCGAAATCAAGAAAGATATCTGAAAAATAAACCAATAGGTGAAAAGGAATAACTTGTAAAATAAAGTAATTGGAATAGATAGTTTACCTGTTAGCTTTTACTTCTTTAGATAGTTGGTTTCCACTTTACTCAGAGTTCGCTAACTTTGTTTACTCATAACCTTTTTCAGGTCCAGGTGTTGAGCAGCCTGAGTCACCAACTGCAAAGGGTGTTTGGCCGAGTAGAGCCCAGTAGCATTAGTCTTCCTATTGTTGTACCTTCTTTTGTTAGTGAGTTGAGACCCTTGTTACTGTTTACATTCTGTACTTTGTTTCCACTTTACTGTTGTGGTGGTGATATGTACTATTAGCAGTTTTTCTTTCCTTACTGCTTGTACTCTTTTAATGTTAGTTACATAGCATAGTGAATGTGGTTTACTTTCCTACTTTTTGGTTATTTCTTGTTGGACGACTGCATCTTGGGATTAGTCGAGTTGGGCCGATCTCGTGCCCTATAGGGATTCGGGAACCGGATCGTAACAAGATGGTATCAGAGCAAGTTTGTCCCGAGAAATGAACCAACTAGCTTGAGAATAACCAATTCACGTGCATGTAACTAGAGTAACCACTATAACATACCGTTTGACATCTATTCTGAAGTTCTTTTGCTGAGGTATGTTAGAGTTGACTTCTTTCTGTTCTGTTTTCCGCGTCTCCTTGCAGGAGATGCCTCGACGTGGAGTTCTTGAGGCGGGCTGCGAACGTGGCCGTAGACGAGGTCGGAGGGGCGGACATGCCGGGCCCAAGGTGTCAGTTGACCAGCCACTTCTCCCGGGCGTTCAGGCCCAAGACCTTGCTCAGTTGATTTAGGATATAGTACGAGAGGACCTCCACCCGCCTCCACGGGCACCTCTCCCTGGGGACGTGAAGGGGGAGTCCTCTATGGGACCACGAGACCGACGCAGCACTGGACGAGGGGGAGGGGGTGTCCTCCACCACCCCCACCGCACTTTGACACTTCTGAGCATGAGCCCTCCATACCTGGAGGCATGCCGGTTCCCCCACTACAGCAGCACTACGAGCTTTTCAGACAGTTTCGGAAGCTAAAGCCCCCCTCTTTCAAAGGGGATGAGGACCCGTCTGAGGTAGAAGACTAGCTGGAGCAGATCGAGAAGGTGTTTGACACCCTTCGCCCCCCCTGCGGAGTGCCGTGTGGCCTTTGCCACGTATCAGCTGGAGAGTGAGGCACACAGGTGGTGGAGGGCAGTCAGAGGCCAGGAGAGGGCAGAGCCGACGTGGGACCAGTTTGTAACCCTCTTCTGCGAGCAGTACTTCCCACAGACGTGACAGGACCAGAGGAGGCAGGAGTTCCACACTCTCCGCCAGGGGACGATAATTGTTAGTGCGTACCGCACGTGCTTCCTGGAGCTGTCATGTTTTGCTGTGACAATTGTGGCTACTGAGGAGTGCCTATGGAGGTTCACCGAGGGGCTCCAGCCTACCATTCATAATATGTCAAGCCCCTGAAGCTACCAACCTTCTCGAGAGTGGTGGAGGCAGCTATGACGTACGAGGAGACCAACTCGACCACATGAGACACCGACAGCGGACGGAAGAGGCCCTACCGGCCAGAGTACTCACAGGGCCGGCGAGAGAGGAGGCACGCGGCGCCCGCAGGAGAGCCGTCTCGTTTTGCGGGGCCATTAGTGGCCTTTGGGGGCCCCTGACAGGGGCCAGTTGCCAGCACTGGACCCCTGCCCAGCCGTCAGCAGGGACTCACCGAGGGAGGGAGTCGAGTCCCCCTCTGCTACCAGTGTGGCTAGCCAGGCCACATCAGGAGGGACTGCCAGTCTAGGGCTGGAGCGCAGCAGATGCTCCCCGCACTGAGCGCTAGAGGACGAGCAGGTGGTCGTGGTTCCCAGGCACGTGGGGAAGGACAGCAATCGCGGGGAGGGTACCAGCCAGCGGCTACCAATCCGACGCAAAGTGTGGCTGCTTCTTCTGCACCGAGAGTTGAGGGGCGTCTCAATGCCCTGACACACAGAGACGTCAGGGCATCAGGTTCAGTGGTGGCAGGTATGGTTACAGTTTTCGGTAGATTAGTCTACGTACCTTTTGATTCCGGTGCCACGCACTCGTTTGTTGCTGCGAGTTTTGCTGTTAGTTTGGGACAGGACTACTTGCTGTTAGAGGATCCGTTTGTGATCAGAGGTCTGGGCATTCAGCTGTTTGTAGCTGAGGAGGTCTACATAGACTGTGACGTCAGTGTTGGGGGACATAGCCTCCCCGCTGACCTGATCATGATACCTATGGAGGATTTTGGCGTAATTCTGGGGATGGATTGGATGTCCGCTTACCACGCTTTGGTGGACTGTTTTGAGAGGAAGATCATCTTCTCCATACCGGAGATGCCTTCCTTTGAGTTTCATGAACAACCGGTGGACAGAGGGTTCAGGTGCATTTCTGCACTTCGGGCAGCGAGACTTTTGGGCCAGGGGTGTGAGGGCTTCCTGACTTGTGTAGTGGCAGAGCCCAACCCCGTGGCAGACTTTCAGAGCATCCCGGTGGTCAGAGAGTACCCTGATGTGTTTCCTGAGGAGCTGGCAGGACTACCGCCTGAGCGTGAGATCGAGTTTGAGATCTCACTTGTACTGGGTACCAGCCTCATTTCTACGTCACCGTACAGGATGGCACCACTTGAGCTGCGAGAGCTCAAGTCCCAGATGCAGGACCTGTTGGAGAAGGGCTTTGTGAGGCCCAATGCGTCCCCGTGGGGAGCCCCGGTGTTATTTGTGAAGAAGGATGGTACCCTGCGCCTTTGTGTCAACTACAGACAGCTGAATAGGGTCACCATCAAGAACAGGTACCCACTGTCGAGGATTGATGATCTGTTTGACTAGTTGCAAGGTGCCACGATTTTCTCTAAGATAGATCCGAGATCAGGCTACCATCAGTTGAGGATCAGGGAGACCGACGTCTCCAAGATAGCTTTCAGCACCCGGTACGGACACTATGAATTTCTGGTCACGCCGTTTGGGCTGACCAACTCCCCTGCTGCATTTATGGATTTGATGAACCGGGTGTTCAGACTGTATCTGGATCAGTTTGTGGTGGTATTTATTAATGACGTGCTCATTTACTTGCGGGATCAGGCGCAACACGGACAACACTTGCAGATGGTTCTGGACACGTTGAGACGACACAGGCTGTATACCAAATACAGCAAGTGCGAGTTTTGGTTGAGGCAGGTGACCTTCTTGGGCCATGTGATTTCAGGGGATGGCTTGGCTGTGGATCCAGCCAAGGTAGAGGCAGTACTCAGGTGGGAGAGGCCACGTACAGTGACGGAGATACGCAGTTTCTTAGGACTGACAGGTTACTACCGGCGGTTTATCAGGGGTTTCTCGTAGATTGCGCGTCCTATGACTCAGTTAACCTGGAAGGACATGCCCTTTGCTTGGATAGACGCTTGTGAGGTGTGTTTCCAGGAGTTGAAGGAGAGGCTGACTTCGGCTCCTATGCTTACCTTCCCAGATAGCAATGGCGGTTTTGTTGTCTACACGGACGCTTCCTTGCAAGGGTTAGGGGGTGTGCTCATGCAGCGGGGTCATGTTATCGCTTACGCTTCGCGGCAACTGAAGCCCCATGAGCATAGCTACCCTACCCATGACTTAGAGCTGGCAACTGTTGTCTTCGCGTTGAAAACATGGAGGCACTACCTTTACTGTGAGACCTTTGAGATATGCACGGATCATAAGAGCCTCAAATATTTGTTTGATCAGAAGGAGCTTAACATGAGACAGAGACGTTGGTTAAAGCTCCTGAAGGACTAGGACTGCAGCATCTCCTACCATCCGGGGAAGACCAACGTGGTGGCTGATGCCTTGAGCCGGAAGGCGCCTACCCACTTGGCTAGCTTACAGGCACAGAGTTGGAGACTTATGGAGGAGTTGGGCAGTTGGCGACCCCTAGAGTTGCAGGGGCATTGTGGGGTAGTGACAGTGACACGATAGACGAGACCAAAGCTGATAGATTGCATCATCACAGGACAGATGATAGATCCATATCTGCAGTCGTTGCGAGACAGAGTACTGTCAGGAGACCTAGGAGACTTCTCTTTTATAGACGAGGTGCTGCGCATGAGGGGACGTTTGTGCGTGCCCAGGGACGAGGAGTTGTTAAGAGAGCTCCTGACTGAGGCGCACGGGTCCAGGTTCACCATACATCTCGGGAACACAAAGATGTACCATGATCTGAGACGTGACCTTTGGTGGAAAGGGATGAAGCGGGATGTAGGTGAGTTTGTGCAGCAGTGTTTGGTGTGCCAGCAGGTGAAGGCCGAGCATCAGAGGCCTGTAGGGCCGTTGCAGCTACTTCCTGTGCTAGAGTGGAAGTGGGAGAGCATCACCATGGACTTGGTGGTGGGCTTTCCCAATACCTAGCGAGGACATGACGCAGTCTGGGTGATAGTGGACAGATTGACGAAGCTGCACATTTCTTGCCGATCCTAGTCACCTTGGGACCAACGCAGTTGGAAGAGAGGTATATTCGTGACGTGGTACGTCTCCACGGAGTTCCGTGTGAGATTGTATCCGACCGGGATACTCGTTTTACTTTCCAGTTTTGGGTTGAGTTTTAGTAGGCCTTAGGGACACCGTTGAGGTTCAGTACGATGTACCACCCCCAAACGGACGGACAGTCAGAGCGCACGATACAGACACTTGAGGACTTTTTGAGCACCTGTGTACTAAACTGGAAGGGCTCTTGGGAGGAGCAGTTACCCCTGGCAGAGTTTGCATATAATAACAACTATCACTCGATTATCGGCATGTCACCCTACGAGGCTCTGTACGGACGGAGGTGTATTGCGCCCTTAAGTTGGGTTGAGGTGGGGACCAAGTGGGAGGTTGGCCCCAGGCTAATCCGGTAGAGTCAGGAGGTGATAAAGCAGATTCACAGGTGACTTCACATTATCAGGAGCAGACAGAAGATTTATGCTGATCGGAAGCACAGAGAGGTGCAGTTCGAGGTTGGGGATCACGTCTTTCTTCGTGTTTCGCCCATGAAGGGCCTGCAGCATTTTGGGGTGAAAGGGAAGCTTGCACCGAGGTTTGTGGGGCCCTTTGAGGTCTTAGAGTGGGTAGGACCCGTTGCTTACCGGCTTGCCCTTTCTCCCCAGCTTTCTGGTGTGCACGACGTGTTCCACGTGTCCAACCTTAGGAAGTACGTCGCCGATCCTAGTCATATTCTGAGCCACGAGAGTGTCGAGGAGGGTGACGACCTAACCTACCCCGAGCGACCAATACAGATACTAGACAAAGCAGTCCGGAGTCTAAGATGGAAGTAGGTACCCCTGGTGAAGGTCTTGTGGAGGAGCCAGAGGTATGAGGAGGATACCTGGGAGCTTGAGGCGACAATACGAGAGCGTCCGTATTTTGAGGGTACGTCTTTTCAAACCGACTTCGGTCCTCTTTAAGTTTGTTATGCGTATAGTTCTTTTTCCACACCCTAACTAGCTCAAGGTTCGAGGATGAAACTTCCTTTAAGTTTGTTATGATATAATGACCCATTCTATCCTGAGCCTTTTAAGACGTCTGGACTGTCGGTCAGACGTCTGGACCCCTTCCCAGACATCTAGAAATCAAAATTTTGGTATGTGACTTTGTGTCTGCGTGTGAGCTACGCGCAGACAGTACCCTTCTCTCTCTTTCCCTCTTCCCTCCTCCACCGAACCCTAACACACCCTTATATAAACCCCTCTCCCCCTCTTCCTTTCTTCCCCACATCACCACAGCCAGCTACCTTCTTCTCTTCCTCTCCACCACAGCGAGAGGAGTGAGCGAGAGAGAGAGTGCGAGAGCGGCGACGAGGAGGAGAGGTGGCGAGAGGAGAGGAGGAAGAGCTTGAGCTCGTGAACTCGTGGGAGCTCGCCGAAGGGCGCACGGCCGGAGTGGCATACATAAGAGGAGTGCATCGGGGGAGCGTCCCCGACACTACTGCAGCCGAAGCTGCAGGAGAGGAGGTGAGGCCGCGGCTGCGCGCGGCGAGGGAGAATAGGAAGTGGTTCTGGTTCTGGGATTTTCCTAGAATCAGACGTTTGGTGTGACATCCAGACGACTGGGCGGACGTCTAGTGACTACACTGGACGTCTGAAAGCAAATCTTCACGAAGGTACGTTCCTTTTGCGGATACGGCCATGCAGGTCGCACCGCAGCTACGATTTGCATGGCTAAATATAGGCGATTTGGCTGTCGCATGCAGGGATTGCTTCGGGAAGGCACGGGGCATGCCCTCCGATGCATTTCGGACGTCTGGACAGCTTACTAGGCGATCGGAGGCACTCCCAAATGTCCGGAGGAGAGGTCGAACGTCTGGAGCTGGGTCCAGATAGTCTAGAAGAGGTTCTGAACGTCTGAGGTTGATGCAGAACCTGAGGTGAGTTTCTAGTTACTTTTAAAAAGTCTGGACCTTGTGCCAGATGCCTGATTTGGGTCTGTAGCCCTGCTTTTGACCCGTTTAGGGTTCGTTTGAGGTCCGTTTATGTAAACAAGATATCGGTGTTTTCCTTGTGAGTTCCTCTACTTGTTAGAAGGCCTTTTATACTGTTCTGAATGTTCCATTGTGGTATGTTCCTTGTTATAGGACTTCGATCAGTTGCCAGTTCGGGGCTTGCTAAGGCACGAGAGCCTACCGTTCGAGCCCCCAATACTCCCGAGTTGTCTGGTAGAGTCGTCTTCCCCTAATTTAATTATAAATCCTGAATATACATGTGAATTGAATAACTAGAACCTAGGATATGGCATGAATCCTAGGATGAGAAGTACTTGAAATGTCTATATGCGTGTTTGGAAATGCAGCCTTGAATGAATGAATAGAACTGTTAACAACTACCTGTTAATGAACAAGAGCTGCCTGTGAAATATGAATTACCCGTGCTAGTTAAACAGTTACTTGTGGCATTGCCTGTTGTATATGTTAAATAATAGAAATACGAGCTGCATGTGTATAACCTGAGAATGGAAATGTGAATGATGAAACCAGGTATAGAATGGCATGAGAAATACGAGTATGAACCTTACGAGGAATTAGGAGTAGAGCTCCTGGAAATAAATAGAATGGATCTGGAAATGTGAGTGCGAAGTGTGCTGGCCCTTGAGTACGTGGTACCAAGGAGAGCGACTGTCCCCTGTTTAGTGTAGAGCGGAGTTAGCCGCCCTTGGGTTGGGACCTGGGGTTAGGATTGGCCACTCTACACTGACTTCTTGGCCCTCACGTACACTGTACCAGGGAGAGCTACTAGTGTAGGGAGAGTGCTAGCCACCCCACGGGGCCCGGGGTTCGGCTAGCCACCCTACACTGACTTGTGAGGCCCACTAGGAAAATCAGGGTAGTCAGACGAGGGTGTGCAGACTGTGGAGGGGCGAGACCCCTATTACTGAGAGGGCTAGGCCCTATACTGTTCCGTGGTGTTCTTTGGGCATACCCGTTAGCAGAAACGACTGACCGTGTGCCAGTGCGGGGTAGCTACCCGTGTGCTTATCGCACGTGCCGTAGTCACCGCTACGTCTGTCCATGACCTTAGGGTGGTTGACTGGGTGTAGGATCAGCACGAGGGACTCTCCCGGCCAAAAGAGCACCACGTGTGCCTTCTACTCTTCGGAAAAGACTGCAATCAAAATCGTTCCCACGAGGAACATTCGAGATCAAGAAAGAGATCTGAAAAATAAACCAATGGGTGAAAAGGAATAACTTGTAAAATAAAGTAATTGGAATAGATAGTTTACCTGTTAGCTTTTACTGCTTTAGATAGTTGGTTGCCACTCTACTCAGCGTTTGCTGACTTTGTTTGCTCATAACCTTTTTCAGGTCCAGGTGTTGAGCAGCCCGAGTCACCGGCTACAGAGGGTGCTGGGCCCAGTAGAGCCCAGTAGCATTAGTCTTCCTGTTGTTGTACCTTCTTTTGTTAGTGAGTTGAGACCCTTGTTACTATTTACATTCTGTACTTTGTTTCCATTTTGCTATTGTGGTGGTGATATGTACTATTAGCAGCTTTTCTTTCCTTACTACTTGTACTCTTTTAATGTTAGTTACATAGCATAGTGAATGTGGTTTACCTTCCTGCTTTTTGGTTATTTCTTGTTGGACGACTAGGTCTTGGGATCAGTCGAGTCGAGCCGGTCTCGTGTCCAGTAGGGATTCGGGAACTGGGTCGTAACATCAACCGACCTTTGATCGTATCTCCCTCGTTTTAATGCCAAATCCTTCAAAATTTGGAGGGATTGTTCATTAAGGAATTATCCATGTTTTAGCTTGATCTCTTTCCTAGATTGGAGCTTGAGAAGCTCCATGATGTGCATACATCTAATTGACCTAAAATGTCTACTTATGCATGTTTCTAGTGTCATAGAAGTATTCAACATAATAAATATCGCAAAACATGCATCATCATGCATTTAGGTTAGATTGTATAAATTTTAGATTAGTTCTCCCTTTTTGTGGTTAGGGAACATGACAATATTTATTGGAGCCTTGGATTGAAGATCCAATCATACAGATCTAATCAGGGCGACGATCAGAGTCTAATGCCTCCGAGATCACCCCGATCGAATGTCCATAGCATCTTATACAGTCCGAGAAAGATAAAAGATCAAGAGCCAAGGTGGTGTAAATCTGTACGACAGATGAAAAATTCAACCGGACAGATGGGTTTGGATTGACGATCGCAACCCAACGGCATAGATGAGTCACCCCCACCCAATTGCTGAAGGATCAATCAACGATAGATCTTGACCGTTGGATGAGAATCCAATGGCCAAGAGCTCTCCATGCCACCTGCCTACTAGCTCTACAAAGGAGCGATCTCGACCGTCCATCATCCATCCAGCGGATGAGAAATGGCCACGTCACCTCTACCACGCGCGATAAATCTTTGAAGAAAAGAATCCATTCAATCTCATTAGTTGGATCTTCATCCAATAGCGGGAGTGTGTGGATCTTGATTTAAAAGCGCAACACAAACGAGAGCGTAGCGCATTGGCTAGCACCCTCGTCCGTGGAGAGAAGGCACGCGTTCGAAACGCCAAGTGCCTCCAATCAACCACAAGCGCGGGCACGGCTAAATTCAATCGTGCGATGAACATCAAACGGTCGAGGGAGCGGTGATGCGGTGCTTCCTCGTGTGCTGAATGAGAGGTCACGCCGCACGCGCGCAATGACACACGATCGTACGTGCCATCACTGCCATTTGGGAAGCAAATCCGACTACCACATCGCCTGCTCCATCCTTCGTCTTCCTTCGTCCAGCATCTCACCACCCTTGTTCGAGCGCTCCATCAATGTGGCTTTTCCTCCAAGCAATCGTCGAGGAGGAAAACTTCTCATCCCCTTCTCTTTTATCACTTTCTAGTGTATATTTCTTGCTTTCTAATGTAGCACATAGATGTAATAAACATGTTTCTATCATTATGAAATATTTGTTTATTCTCTCCTCATTTTCTCTTTATTTATATTATTCTCTCCCTTTCTTCTATTAATTATTCTTCAAATAGAATAGCTAGTGGATTAATATCAACCAGCTAATCTACTTCGTGACAATAAATCCAATGCAATTTTGATCAAACATTCACCTCCCTGTGTTCGACCTGAGACTCACCAGAGTTTCGGTTAAATTATCTGTTTGACAAATTTTTACGCAACACAAAGTCAAGTTTTCAAATTCAAAACTTTTAGCATAGAAATCCCTTTCAACACTCCACCGACCATGGGAAATCACAAATAGGAATCACCTCTAAACCTACTCCAATTGCTCGAATTCTTCCTAACTAAGGTAGCAAACACCCTCTATTTAAGCTCCCCAAACTTCCCATGTCAATGGGAACCCAGTTTCGACCACAAATGCTTCTTCCTCCTCAAACTCCGGCCACCTCTGCCGCGGCTCTGGTGGCTCTCTCACCCTCCCTCGTTCGTGCATCCAACGGTCAAATTGGAAGCACCATCCTCCTCATCTTCTTTTGGTAGTAATCGACCAAAGCTCCGCCCTTTTTGACTTATTCTTCACTGCCAATCCCCTCACCGGAGGCTTCGTCTCTTCCACGTCTGGCAAGGCACGCCGATGAGGAAACCTCTTCCCTTTTCATCCATTAGCTAGCTAGCCTAATTCTTCTCCCTCTTAAGATCTTTCCTACACCGTTAGACCTTAGGATTAGCCACTGTATCACCCTCTTCCCCATCTTCTCCGACGACGCCACACCTTTGGCGAGGCCACCACGCCGCTACATGCACGCAACCTACTAGCCACCGCTTCCAAGACCTTCCACTCACGCGCTCGATCAAAAACCCTAAGCTTATTTAGGCCTTTGACCTCTCCGTAGCTCCACTAGACGACCCATCACATAACTACCTTCTCCAATGTCATCTGGCCACTACACCGCACCAACCATAAATCTCCACCTCCAATGCACTCCTTGCACCACGGCGAGTCTTCTGAACCCTTTAATTGGGGCTTTTAGCCCGTACTCGTGTATTTTAGGTCTCGTCAGAGCTGTTGCCATCCCCGCCCTCCGTTGCCACCGTCCGCCACTGTACGTCGACTTCAACCTTTGATTCCACATTCAAGAGCTATGGAGCAACCTCACAAAGCCATCCAGGACTTCAATTGGACATCAACAACAAGGTAGCAGGTTCGATTTGAAGCTCGGATTCCTTGTAGAGCGCGAAGGAGAAGAGGGCATGCTTTAATGCCACAATGTAGGGGGAGAAACCAGAAATGCGTATATAACGCATTTGTGATACATGTTGTTTGCCTCATAATTGACCTACCACCACTGTTGGTGGGCTTGGTCCTTATACTTGACCCAGTTACCCGATTAGCGACCCGATTAAGAAAGAAAGGGAAAATTCTAAGGGTGGGGGTGGTTTTGCATTGTTCATGCCTCGGGATGCATGCAAACACGCCCAACACTTAGTGGATTTCAGAGGCTTGTGCTTGTGCTAAGTCTTGACGACTTTAAGTCATCTACCTCATGCGGCTGACATCTAGTAGTGTTGTTGATTTGAGGCACTGTGGAATTATTTGAGTGTTGTGCTGACGTGGCTATTTATGGATTAGTGGTTCAAAATCACTGTTGGGAAATTGAATTCGTTTAAGACATTGGGATATGTGCTTGATTGTTGGATGTAATTGGTGATTTAAATCACCATTTTTAGGGTTTTATTATTCTTTTTATCCCATTAACATTTGAGATACAAATTGCTATTATTGAATGTCATTTTGAGTAAATCATTTATTCATTGAATAACTTATTGCGATTGATTCTTGTGCTCATTTACTCCTCATATTGCAACTAGTGATTTAATTCCATATTTGTTCCCTACGAACGACCTTGTAACTTACAGTTTTTCGAGCAGTTATAAAATTAAATGTTGTTGTTGCAATTTTCATCACTATACTACGACGCATTTCACTCCCATTAATTATGATGATTTTCAACGCTGCAATAGACATTCTCAGCAGCTGCACACAAAGATGGCTATGGGGTTTAGTCCCACATCGTGGAAAGCTGTTATTCGCTCTGAAACGAGTTTTTAAATCATTGCATTGTAGTATATGATAAGACGATTTTTGCTTTCGAATAATGTATTAAGATGATTTATCGTTGTAGGATCAAAGTGGTGGAAAACCACTTAACAAAATAATTAAAAATAAACCACTCACAGAAGAGCGGGTCGTGTCCACAGGGAGGCAATGATGCAATAAAATCAAGAATATTTTTCTCATATTCGTTCAATCAAGTGCAAAATCCTGAGTCAAATCTGACATGAAATGTAATGAAAAGAAGATACACAATAACTCAAAAATGTAAGGGTATATGTGCAATTTTTCCTTACTAAAATATTCAGCATTAGAGAAAATTTGTGCTCATTTTAATCCAAAACCAATGTTAAAACATGTGAATAACAAAAGCCACGCAATTATAAGAAAGCATGAGTATGAAGTCACAATTTCACCATAATAAAATAATCATAAATCAAAATTCATTTTCATGGCAATGGCATTCAAATATAATTATTAATTAAAGTAAAATCAGAGGATTCTACCTCTCTCCTCCTTGCGCATGGGAGAGAGGCTCATTCGAGGAACTACTCCTACAAGAGGTCGGCTAAAGCGAGGCCTTCGCGGTGGTGGCGGTGGTGCATCGTGAGATGGCCGGAGTCGACCTGTCGGAGGAAAGGAGTGGCGGCGGTGGAGAAGCCTGCTGCTGGCCGCGCGTGCTGCAGGCGCAAGGAGAGCAGTGCGCAGGCACTACAGGTGCTACAGACACACGCGGAGCGTGGGCGCATGGAGGCGTGGGCACTGCAGGGCGCACAGGCGCGTGCGGGCATGCTAGTGGCGCCGGCTGCAGGTGCTGCAGGGAGGCGCTGGAGCATGGGCGCGTGGAGGCACGGCTCTACAGGCCACAAGGGGTGTGCGGGCGTGGGTGCTGGAGCGCGGGCTGCTAGCGCGCGAGCGTGAAGGCGCGTGGAGGTTAAGGCATTGGGACTGTAGCAGGGTGAAGGCGAAGGGGCGTGCAGGTTCTGGTGAAGGCACGCGGGCTACTGGCACGCCGGCGAGGTGGTGCAGGTGCTGGTGCGTGGGTTGGAGCTGCTGGTGAAGGCGAAGGTGCGGGCGTGCGTTGGCTGAGTTGAGGGCGCTGTGGGCTGGATGAAGGTGAAGGCGCGGTGGCAGATGGCACGTGCGCTGAAGGTGGGTACGCTGGAGGTGGGTGCGTAGAGGCTGGCATGAGTTGATGGCTGAGGTGAGGAGTTGCAGAGACTCTTTGGCGGTGTAGGCTATCACCCCACACGCCCACGGTGGTGAGTCGTTCTGCCGCGGTGAGGCCGGTGGTATGGAATGGAAGAGGAGCAAGGTGCATAGTGAGGAACAAAGGGTGGTGGCCCCCCCTCAACGGTAGCTCTACCTTCTCCTTTTGTAGCCACGGCCACACTGATTTGAAATTCAAAATGCCGTAGAATGAATGTGATGCGCAGAAGAAGGAGGCGGAGCCGGAGGAGTTACCTGTGCAAAGGAGAAAAAGAATAAAATAATAAAATAATTAGGATTATTTATACATAACTCCTTAACTTCTATGTTAATTAAAATAGTGCACCTAATTAATTAATTAAATGTATGCAACCCTAGGTTAATTCTAAATGCATGAATTATGTACTTAAGCTAAAAATATGAATTAATTTATTTACATCCTAATGTATGCTATCTAAATGTTAAAATTAATTTAATATCTAGACATTTAGATACTTAAATAGCCCACGAATATGGGCTAATCATTATAGATTGAATCAGTGCGAAAAATAGATAATATTTATACTTGAATGAAAGTCTGAGGTCGTTCGCTGAGAGCAAATATAGAATTTATGTGCTAATATCAATATATAATGTAAATGAGCACAATTAATTACTCAAAAATTAATGTATGACATGAGTATATGATGAGTCAAAAGAAATCTAGACAAAATAATGGTGATTTGGATCACCAATTATTAGTCTAACATATATAGCAAAGACTCAAATAATATCACTATTCAAGCCAAGTGCATAGTGCACTCCATCTAACGACAGAGTTTTTATCAAGATGGCTTAGTCATCCTTGCTACAGTGCTAATAAGGCATTGTACTTCTTCTTCAGCCTCCTCTTCTTTCTCTGCATGCCTCCTCTTCTTCAGCCTTCTATCTCTTCTTTCCTTCTTCTACGGTCCTCCTCTTCTGCTTATTCTCTTCTCTGGCCCTTTTAATGCACAAGGGGGGAAGGCTTCTTCAAATTTGGCTAAGTGTTAGCCAATATAGAACAGAGGAAAACCCCCCTTAGCCTCGTGCACTCTCTTCTTTCCCCTCTCTGGGTTCTCCTCTTTCACGCCCTCCTAGGGCCATGCACAGTACCAGGTATTCGGGTAATCGATCTAGAGTGCACCTGGGACCAGGGCTACCGGTGTGGGGTAGCAGTCGAGGTGTGCGTGGGCATAGGCGAGTCGGGTCGGAGCCAGGCCCATGTGGTGGTGTCACAGGCGAGGCGAGTGTCGGGTGCGGGGGACCTCACCCCCTATGTGTCGAGGCAAACTGATTGTGCAGCAATCATAGGTCTTAATTGACTAAAATTTGTTTAGGACTTAACATAAGTAGGGTAATTCACGCATGCATAAGCATTACTTGCATCCTTACTGCTTTCTTTTAGCTATGCATAAAATAATGCTATAATGTACTGATTAGGTGCATTATGACAATTACAAGTAATAAGCTGACCAGAAGGTAGATCGGAAGCTAGATCTGAAGCAGGAATAACTGGTGTTGCAGCAGAGCTGGAGCGGAAAACCTAGATTAGATGTAATAGATAATAATGTAAGGGAGTTAAGGTATGCTATTCTATTAAGTAGGAATAAAGTAGAAAAATATGAAGAACTTAGGACCATCTTAGCCCTAGGACAGCCTAGAAGCTTCCCTAAGCCTTAGCCACCCTTAGATTAGGTCACCGCACCCTAGGAAACCTTAAAATTCTAATTCCAACCTCTATATGGACGTCCAGATAAGTTATAGGACGTCCAGAACCCTTAACCAACTCCCGCACACCTTAAACCCACTTCTGCAGTGTTATTGGACCTCCAGACACTTGGTCAGACGTCTAATTTCTACAGAATACCCAAGACAGAACCTAGAATCCTTCCTGACTCTAATTGGACGTCCAGACAACAAGTCTAGACTTCTAATTTTTTAGTATAAAATGTCTGACACTATTATTAGACGTCTGATACTGCTCTCCAGTTCCTATTTTAAGATTCAAGCCTTGATCTTGGATCTCTAGGTCCCTAAACCCAATTCCATCCCCATAGGAACCTAAATTAAGGTGCCCTAACCCTAGTACATCACCTCTAGGCCTCCCTAAGAACCTAATTAGGTTCTCACTAAACCTAATTGACTTGGATCTTAGTCAATTCCATCAGCCTATTCAATTGGACTCATTGAGTCCAATTGAGCCATGATCTCAGCACACACTGTCCAATTGGACTCAGTGAGAGTCCAATTGACCTAGACCTAAATTAATTAAGTTGTTTTACTCTCAATTAAGTTTCCATACATCCAATTAAACTTGTATTAAGTTTAATTGCACTTTACCATAGTGAATTAGGGTTTATAACCCTAATTTGAGACATACCTTGACCTAAACCTACTAGAACCTCACCTAATCAACCTAGCCACCTAAGTTTCGACCCACACACACCATCCACATGAAAATACCTAGCCTAGAGTTCTCTAGAACTCTCTACCATGTGTGGTTGCCTCGGTTGCTAAAATTAGCAACCAAGAGCCATTCAATTTTTAGATCCACATTTGGTGGATCTAAAAACCACCATCCATCCTCTCTCTCTAACTCTCCCACAAGCTCCCATCATAGGCCTCTCTAGAGAATTCCATAATTCTCTAGAGAGCTTCCCTTGGGTCTATAAAAAGACCTAAGGGTTGGCCATTTGCACCCTTAGGCTAGCCATCCACTTTTTGACCATACTTGCTTGTCTCCATCCACCTCCACTTAGGCTAGCCACCACCATCTCCACCCCATCTCCACGAGCTGAGCACCACCATGAAGGACACCATGCTAGGACGCTGGATCACTCCTCCAACCTCTCTCCAAGGGCCGGCCTAAGCTCCATTGGCCGCCCCTCATTCTCCTCTCTACCACTCCAAGGCCATCGGAGACCACCTCCGAATGCTCTTACTTCTGATAGATTAGTAGCTAGTTCTTTACAGTTACTGCTTTTAATTACTACTTAGTAGTGTAGTCCTTATTCTCCCTAAATGATGCATGCAAAATTCCCCTGTAGATTCTTGTATGCGATCGTTTTCTAATAGCTAGATCTACATTTTTAAGCATTCATATATAAGCTTTCCTCTACAAGTTCATGTTGCAAACACTCTCCAAATGAATGAATGAAAAATACATTTTCTATATATATATGTCTATGTGTTGAGAATCATCATGAGCTCATTGCAATATCTTTTATGTGATTAATGTTGCCTGTTTCTAATTTCTGATATTTTGCAACAAGCATGTCGTTTCCTAAGAATATAGAAAATCTGACTATAGATGCATTTTCTGTAAATAGTCGCCACCTCACTAGAATCGTGCGCACAGAAACTCACACTTTCACCTTTGTGATCTATTTAACACACGTGCACATAATCAGGGTTCATAATAGAAGTGGTGAAATTTTAATCAGAAGACTGGAAACCGGCATGCGATTTTGAACAAAGTAGAGCAGTAAAAGATTGAATTCAAAAGTAAAACAAACGCCTCCCAGAGACGAACGACCGGGACTCAAGTCTCGTTATCTTTTACTAAATATCTTTGTTTGACCGTATTGTGCACTATACTACGACGTTTTCCTAGCAAACATGCGCTCTACGATCTACAACACAAATAGCCGTAGACAATGATTCCTTATATGCGCTATTGGATGTACTTCTACTCCCAATGTGGGACTGTCCTTGTCCTTCTGCTCATGCATTGCAGCGAAGATGCTTCCACTCAATTGGATGTCTGCAACTGATGGAGGCCTCAATCGTAGACCTGGGATGATTCCTGGAGGTGTTCTGCATCATCTAGAGGTGGCGCCTGGAGTAAATGCCGCAAGAATACGGCTTCAAACTTGCTCGAAGCAGCTCTGGTAATGGAGGTGGTGGTAGTTAACCTGAAATGAAGAACACGGCTTTGCGTCCTCATCAGATGGTTCAACAGGATCGTGGTGGCACGACGAACGTGGTGGTGTGAGTGATGTAGTGCGAGGATGCGTGTAGGTGGTTGGCAAAGTCAAAATAGGTTGGAGATGATGGGTTTGTTCAGTAGAGGGTTCGGGTGGACGATGGAGCAAAATAGGAGAGGGGTTTTATAGAGGGTGGTGTGGCGGAGCTTATGAGGGTTTCGGCGAGGCGGATGGAGGTGTATAGCGGTGGGGACGCCTCGCCGAAGGAGTGGCCGGAGACGGGGAAGACGTGGGTGATTGATGGCGTCGAGGGGATATTTTTTATTTTTTGGGTAGGAAACTAACCTAAGGATCTAAAGAAGCTAAACTAACCCGAATCTAATGGATAAAGGGGGAGAATGACACTGGTGTTGGTAGGACAGCGCTGGGGAAGAAAGCACTCCGGTAGGTGGTAACGACGACAACGACGGAGAGAGCAATGACGGTTGGTATTGCACGACGTAGAGGAAGATGAGGAAGAAGAATTCACCACCGGTATTGCGGTCAGACGACGAGGATGGGCAGATGGAGTCACCGGAGCTTGAGGAGCCTTTCGACCGAAATAAGAGGGAGGAAATGAGGGTAGATCCGGCCAAAATCAAGTTTAGGATGGGCGGCGTGCATTGGGGTTTCTTTTATGGATCTCTAGAGGGTGATTAGAGCTTGGGAAGCAAGCTTCCCAAGCTTGGAAGGCTCGCCGGAGTTGGAAACCTATGAGATACCTGAATCTCTCATGCGTTCGCATGAGAGCTTGGGAAGGTTGTTGGGCTTAAGATCGGATTCATTGGAAAGAGAACTTCTCAACGAATTTTCCTTCCAATTTTGAAAGGGATTCATTGATCAGAGAAGAAGTGCTCTTCAATCAAAGGTTGCTGGAGAAGGATTCCTTAGCGATAATGATGGAATTCGAAAGTTAGGGATATGTGTATGAGAGAAAAGACTCAGACATGACCAAATTGTAAACTAGGTCAAGATGATCTCATATTGGGTCTAAATTTTGGTACAAACTTAATTCGGACCTAAGGAATCCAATGCTGAAGTTGGATTTTAGTTTTGACCTTGATTAACTAGGTAATTTATGCAAAAACCCAAATTAGAGCAAAAGTTTGTCTAAGATTCAGTTTTAGGTCAAAATAAGTTCTGATGGTCAAATTGAATGTACCAAATCCTAGAGAATATTTTTCTATAAATTTTAGAGGGTTTATGTGAATTTTATTTTGACCAGAACCTCAGTTAATCAAGCAGATTTTTTTTTAAGGTTTTAGATGTCATTTAATTCTCGAAACGGCGAAAACCTATTTCTGTCTGCACGGACCCTCTTGTTAGACATTTAAAACCATTTGACATTTATTTAACCTCTGAGAAAACCTGTGATTGTACTACAATTGAGATATGCAGTTAAAACTACAGTTCTACCCTTGTTTTACTATATTTCCCTCAGAATGGATTTGCAGTGAATTATGGTCCTCTGGTTGTTATATAGGAGCATTTAATGATGGAATATGAGTAAATAAAGCTAGAAATGGCTGATAATGATGTTATCATCAAAAGCTAATCTGATTTTTGATATATATTGAATTCGACGCATGGCCTTATTGCCTCTGATCACCGGGTGAGGTCCCTCTCACCTATCTTTACACTCCTCGCCCGCCACTACACTAGCAGGCCTGGACCCGGATCCGATTACTTGTATACCCAACCCTATTAGAGAGAGGAGCGAAATTTCTATGGAAGGAGGGGGGATTTTGCACTGTGGATTCTCGGGAAACGTGCCTACAGTTGGGCAAAATTTGAGAGGCTGCTTTGGCTTGATACTTTAATGCGTTTGACCCTTTCCCCTGACATCTAATTTGGGAAAATTAGGGCTCTGATTTGAGGATATTGTCGGCTCTTAATTGAGATCTAATCATTTGGAATTGTGCTTAACTTGAGAATAAATGGTGGTTTCAACCGCCACTTTTTAGACTCTTATTATTTTTCTAAAATACATTTTGATTCTTATTGAATACATTTTTAGTGAATTATTTATTGCATATCATTATTGTGGATTTATTTTTGTGCTCATTATTTCTTATACTTGATTAGTGATTGAATTCCATATTTGCTCCCTGGGAACGATCTCGGAACTCACGATTTTTTTAGCTTTACAAATTTAAATGTCGATTCAATTTTCATCTCTATATTACAACGCATTTTTTTAAACTACAACGATTTTCAATACAACAACAGGTTTGGCCAGAATGCAAATCAAACCCCTTATAGGTTTGGGCACCAAAATGGTGACCCTAGTCACTGATGGGAACACCATAATGAGTCATAACTAGCTCAGTTTAATCTGATTGAGTCATTAAATGCTTCTACATAACCATCAGAAGGCCATAATTCATTGCAAATTCTTTTAGAGAGAAGTACAAGAAACCAGGATTAAAACTACAATTTTACCATCATATCTTGAATGAAGAACAACCATGGATTTTCTCAAGGGTTAGTCAAGGGTCAAATGGCCTTAAATGTCCAACAAGTGGGTTAATACAAACAAAAGGATTTTTGCATGTTTTGATAATTAAATGACTTCCGAAACCCTTAAAACAGACCTGCGTAATTAACTGAGGTTCTGGTCAGGATAAAATTCACCTAAACCCTCTAAAACTCATAGAAAAATATTCTCTAGGGTTTGGTATGCTTGATTTGACCATCAGAACCCGTCTTGACCTAAAACAGATCCACAAGCATACTTTTGCCTTAATTTGGATTTTTGAATAAATTATCCAGTAAAACTAGGTCAAAACCAAAATCCAACTTCACCATTGAATTTCTTAGGTCCAAATTAGGTTTGTACCAAAATTTGGGCCTAATTTGAGATCATCTTAACCTAGTTTGCAATTTGGTTCTGTCTGACTCTTTTATCTCACACATATGCCCCTAACTTTTGAATTCTTTGCATTCCAGTCCCTAACTTTAACATCATATGCACAAAAAGGTCCCGGCCGCCATGAAATCCTAATCCTACAAACTCCGACAACCTTTAGATGGCAAGATCTTTGTGATTTCTTGGCAAATCCCTCTCAAAATTGAAAGGGAAACTCGTTAAGTAATTGCCTTCCAAATGAGCCCATCTAGGGATCCTAAATCCCTCTAGAATCCTAATGCGAATGGTTTGATTGATTGGGTATCCTACGTTGGCGAGAAGCTTGGAGGTTCTAAGCTTGTTTTCCAAGTTTGGAACTCCGTCTAGAGCCCTATAAAAGGACCTCCGTGGTCTTGTGCATTCCCTCAGCAAGTTTTGGTGCAACCACCTCTAATTCTCCTTCTCCGGCCACCAAAACCCTTGCTCCGGTGACCCTCTTTGATCCTCCTCCTCTGGCTGTCCAATGACCAAATTGGTCAGCTCCCTCGACTCCTCTCTTCGTCATGACCCTCCCCAACCAAAGGGAGGGCGTATCTTCGCCTACTTCGTTGTTGCCGTCTCGCTGTACTCTCCTCCTTCTCCGACACCGATTGACCAAATCGGCCGCCTCCGCCTCTCTACCTCGTCGCTAAGTATCCCTATCTCCTTCTCTATCTCTTTACATTTTTTTTCCACACTCACATCGCACCTCCGACCACCGATACACCCCTTACCCCGCCTTCGTCTCCACCTCTGGTGATATCACCGGTGAGGGTTTCCGCTCGCTTCACACACTCAAACCCCTTGCCAACCGGTCCAAAACCTTCGTCGTACTCCCCTCATCCAAAGCCCTAACCTATTGCACTCCACCGACCACCCAAAACACCCACCGAGTAACCCACCTTCATGCAACCTACTTCGTCACTGACTGGCCATGCACCAAACTCCATGAAACCACCACCGTTGCACTAGCAGTGGTTCGGCAAACCTTCTGAGCTGCTCTGACATGGCCATCAGGCCGTATTCCTTGTCTTAGGTCTCGCACCGAAGCTCTGTTGCCGCCACCTCCTTCACCGCCCTGTTCATCGTGTTCTTGCGTTAGATCTCCCAAGTGCTACGCCCAGGTCGCGCGGGGATGCTCCAGGCTGATCTCCAAGCTTCCAATTAGAATCAATACACGCGGCTGCTACTTCAATTTAGCGAAGGACGTTGACCTGCCTGCTGCACGAACAAGCCTTGTGGGATTAGTCCCACCTCATAGAAGACTGAAGCCTCCATAGCGCAAAAATTGAAAAAGTGTTGGTGGCTTATCTCCTCAGCACGCACAGGGGGTGAGGTCCCTGCACGCACGCGCATACGCACACCCTTGCCCGCGCTCATGCCTCGCGGGTCTAAGCTCGGTCTGTTTACCCGGATACCTGGGTCTGTTCTGGTTTGCTGGTTCTGAGAGAGGAAGAAGAGAAAAGGAGAGGAGAGGGGGGGGGAGGGGTTTGCCTTGCGCCCTCTCTACACTTGGCCGATTAAGAGGCCTTTGCCTCTGTCTTGCTGAGCATCGGTTAAGGTGTCTGAACGCCTATTCTGTCGTCTGATATCTGCTGATACTTTAGTTCTGTTGGTTAAATTGAGATTTGCTTGGCTTATATGATTCTGTTACTTTGAGTAACTTGCAAAGCTTAACATTGTAGGGTAATTTGGTGATTCAAATCACCATTTTACCCTCTCTTCTTTTTGCACATTACTATTGGAAATTTTTTCTATGTCATTTTGAATCAATATTGATTGCAATCGCTCATATCTTTTACCTAGAATTGTGATTTTGAGATTAAATTGCCACTTGCTCCCAGTAAGCGACCTCGGATTTCTTTCGAGTATAAATATTATCTGTTTTTCACGCTGATTCAATCTATACTGCAATGTGATGCTTTTAAAAACTGTTTCAGAGCAAATAACAGTCACCCAAACATGGGAAAAGTTAGTATAAATCTTACATTAGGCCCCCAAAGACCCCAAACCTTAATTAAGAGCATACCATCGAGCCTAGATCATGAGGATGATCACATAAAACTCTACTTTGGTAATTCATCTTGCCTTTAACCCATTGATTGTCAATTTGGGATTGATTAAATGCATTAATCGACCATGAATGAGTGTTGAAATTAAGATGTTAGGATATCCAAATGATAGTAAGGATCCCTAGATTTGTGTTTTGACTTGAGCAGAGGCTTTGATTGAATATAACCAGTGCTGTATGACACAAATTATGATATTTATGAATGGGGACACTTGTCCTCTTTTTGGCCAAGCACAACCCATTAGCCTGCCACCTTGTAGTGAACGGTTAATATTGGTCAAACTGTTTTTATCATATAGTATACCTACTTAAGGGTGATAACTCTTCTGTTACACTTGCTGGCTATTGGTGGGGGTGCTAAAGTTGATTTAGGTTGGAGTTCTCATAGGATAAATAATGTAGTGGTACTCAAGCTGATCACCTTGGATTCCTTGAAGGGATCGATTGGATCGAGTTGTGACATCACGAAAGCATGAATCAACGTTTTAAAATTTTCAACACAATAATTGAATCAATGCCAAAAACTCGATCATGTAATGAAACAAAAACACCCTAAAATTGGAGCCACGTGATTGGAAGTAGTTTCTAATCATTCCACGTTCCCATGAGTAAGGGATTATATCTTTGCGAGTGGTGTAGATCAGCACCTTAAGAGTGGTGCCTTCTACAATAAGTGGTAAAGTGCAAACATACAGAAATCAAGAAAAGGCAGAAGGATTCTCACAAAAAAATCACATATGTCAAAAACACCAAAAAAATAAAAAATTGAGAAAAAGAACAAAAAAAGGAGGGAAGGGAATTTTTGTGGGCTATACAAAACAGGGGGAGAAAAAGAGAAAAATGTTAAAAAAGGAGTACAAAATGAAAAAAGAAAGAAATAGTCATTAGTAAGAGATTAAGGGATTAATCGAAGTTCTAGACCATATTAAGAAAAGTAAAGAAAAGTTCTAAAGAGACACAAAAAGATTAGTGGGAATGCTGACCTTAGGCCTTGTTGGCCAAACTCTTAGTACCTATTAAGATCTGGATATTCCTCAAGAGGTTGAGGAGAATGCAAAGCTTAAGTATTAGGTTTAAGGCCTAGGGAGTATTCGGCCTCGTTAACTGACCTTCGTTTGCGGGACTCGATAACCTAAGCACCCCAATTCACACACAATCTGGTTCAGTGCGCATAACTATCAAAATCACGCAGAAGCATTTTAATATTCTGAAAATGTTACCTAGATTAGGAGCGGCCGATCAACACAAGTCGATTTGGACGAGTTCCCGACGCGGAGAGGTGGGAAATTCTCCTCGAAGATGCGTAACAACATATCATCTCCTCGGTGCTTGTCTCTTAAGATATTTACATATCCTACCAGGGGCATGTAAGCACTCTGCTGGTTCAGATACCATAGATGGCATTATCACGAAATGTCAATCGCCAGGGTCTGGATTCGACCACAGAACGCCATAGGCGGGATTATCTAAAAATCTTGAAAATCAGGGTTCTAGGGGTTACCATGGGTGGTGCTATCACGAAGCATCGATTGCCAGGGACCTTTGAGGATTGATGATGGGGATGAGGAATCCGATACAGACCGTGTTGAAAAGCTAATCCGAAGCTAGAAATAAAAATAAAAGAGAGAGAAAACTCTCCAAACAAATAAATCCTCTATCTCTCTCTTACAAAAACGCATTGCAAACTGAACCAAGGCTAAAATATGTCTCAAGCACGGGTGCTTTAACCACGGAGTCCAATAAACCTTAGGGTAGTTCCTACAGGCCTTAGAAACCTTCGCTGAGGATCGAGGCTAAAGCTGGACAGGTCTGGATCTTGGTTGGTACTAGAGTACCTTTAGGATCATTGTCGGCATTCTGACCTAATCAAAGAAGAAAAAATACTTATCATAACTAATGAAAGAAATTCATGGTCTAGAACAGAAGTTAAAACCTTAAAATTTTGCTAAGGGACTAGCAAAAACTAGGCATGGGGGTATGATGAGAACCTCGTCATGAGCCCTAACTAGTATATTTTGACCTAATAAAGTGAACAAAAGCTCCTACATAACTAAGAGAAAGGGTTAATTCAAGGAAACACTGATCTGAGAAGAGAACAAAAAATAAGGGAAAAATTGCAATTTTACCATTACAGTGCATCAACGGGATTTCTAAGGGTCTAGACATAGGTCAATTGGACTTAATAAGAGCAAAAGTAGGATAGTTCAGTCAGACAAGGGTTATTGTGAAATTTAAGAATTAAATGACATTCTTTAATCTTAAAACAAACCAACTTAAATTCACAAGGTTTCAAGCAAGATAAAAATCAACTAAACCCTCTAAAATTCATGAAAAATATCCCATAGGGTTTATAACCTTCAATCTGGCCTTTGGAACCTGTTTTGACCTAGATTGGGAACCAAGGCCAATATTTGACCTAATTTGGATTTTTATGCAAAATATCCAGTCAAACGAGGTCAAACCTAAAATACAACTTCACCATTGGATTCCTTAGGTCCAAATTAGGTTTATACCAAAATTTGTACCTAAGGGAAGGTCATCTTGAGCTACTTTGCAATTTGGTCCACCCAATTACATTCTGACCCTTAACTTTTAAAAATCCTTGCAATTACCCCCTCAATTTTCTCACCTCTTTCTTCATTTTGGTCCCTCTTCCATTGCAGCAGGGACCATACCACCGGCCACTTTGCGAGCCAATTTTCTCCTCGATTTCATGGGGAGCTGCTCTCAGATTTGAAAGGGGAGCTCCCTACGAAGCCCCCTACCACATGGGCAGCTCCCCATGCCCTAAAACGTCCCATACCTCTCGTGCGAACGCTCGAGAAGTATGTGTCTCCTCCGGCCATACCTCCGACGTGGTCTTTCCGTCGTTTCCTCGCGAATTCTCCCTCTGCCCGTGCCTATTTAAGGAAGCACAGATCCTTCCGCTTCCTTCAAGCCTGATTTGGCCAGAGAAATCCCCCTAAATTTGTCTCCTCCTCCAGCCAACTACCCGTAAGCTCCGGCGACTCTCCCTCCCTCTTCTCGTCGCTCTGCCACCGTACCAGTGGCAGAGCCATCTCCGCCGTGCTCCTCCGCGCCACGCCGTACCAACGCGCGCCCTTCTGACCCTCTTCCTCGTCACTGCTTCTTCACCACAGGGCCTTCGTCTTCGGCGACGGCAGACACCCACCGCCCGCCCTCCGCCTCCCCCCTTCACTCTAAACACCCTAGATAAGTCTCTCTCACTCTCTACATTCTTTTCCCCTCTTTATTTCTTTCAAACGACCACTGCCGCACTCCACCACCATCATCCCCTTCACCTTTGACCACCACTCTGGCGAGTTTGCTCCACCACCATAAACCACCTCCCTCCTCGCCGACCGGTCCCTAAGCACCGCCTCGACTCACTGATCATAACCTCCTATTCACAACACTCCGCCACTCACACAAACGCACCCCCGAACACACCCACACACACAGCCACAGTGTGCCCTAGGCACGCTCCCATAAGCGTTCCCACGCCTCGCCGACCACCTCTGCACATTCGCCGCACCTTGGCGAAGCTCCCTAAGCTTTTTAACATGGTCACAAGGCTATTGTCGTGATTTCAGGTCCAAGGGCTCGCTGCCATTGACGTGCAGCTCGAAGCTTCCTTGCAAGCTTAACCAGGCCGTGGCCACTCCAGGACACAGTCCCAGGTTGCTCGGAGAGCTTTCATGAACATCTCCAGGCCTCCAATTGGTGTCGAGGGCCGTAGCTGCAGTTGCGATCGAAAGCACACTCTTCTGCAGGCGCGTGTGAAAGGAGGTGGGAAGATAGTCCCACCTCAGAAAGATTTGGAGCGCCGCACCCGCATAAAAGGAATTTTTGCATTAGGCTCTTCACCTCCTACTCACGGGGTGAGGTCCCTCTCTCACCCGACCCGATGCCTCATCCGCGATCACACCCCGTGGACCTGGTGACTCAACCTAACCAGCACACCTAGCCCACCACCACACGCTGGTGGGCCTGGTCCCGGGCACGCTTACCCGAGAAAGGCTCTGGGAGAGCTGTGTCCTAAGAGCGAAATAGTCAGAGAGAGACGCGGGGAGGGGAGGGGGTAGGTTTTGCTTCTCTGTGATGTGAAGGGAAGAAGGAGGAAGAGGAAGCAGCTGCAGGGAAGAGGAAGAGAAGAAGAGGAGGAGCAGCTGAAGGAGAAGGAAGGACTTGAAGAAGAAGAAGGAGGAGGCGCAACAGCTCAAGAAGCGAAGAAGAAGAAGCCAAAGAGGAAAGCCAAAAGAAGAAAAGAGGAGGAAAGAGCTACCGCAGAGAGGAAGGAGCTGCAGCAGAGAAGAAAAGAAGAAGAAGAAGCCAAAGAAGGTTGAAGAAGCACTATAACATATCACAATTAAGGCGTCTGATTCACAGAATCAGACGTCTGAGAAAGGAAAGACAGAGAAAGAAGGGAAAGAAGAAAGAAAGCAAAGAAAAAGAAAGAGAGAAGAGAAGAAGGAAGAAAAGTCATTGCTATTTTCTTTTTCTTATACATAAACTTTCACTTATATCCTTGTTGAATATCACATTTTGAGAGTTGTGGATTTTGCTTCTAAATACCAATTCGCTCCCTGAGTTCGACCTCAGAATATTTTCAAATTTCGAGTAATAAAAATTTATAATCGTTTATATGACGTTTTCAAATATACTGCAACGAATATCCTTTTAAAAACACGATCTCGTCGTAGCATAGCGATTATTTTTGGAAAATAATTATACGACGAGATCGTGTTTTTAAAAGGATATTCGTCGCAGTATATTTGAAAACTTCGTATAAACGATTATCAATTTTTATTACTCGAAATTCAAAAAAATATTCTGAGGTCGGACTCAGGGAGCAAATTGGTATTTAAGAAGCAAAAATCACAATTCTCAAAATTTACTTGAAAGATAATGTTCAATAATGCATTGTATATAAAGGCTAGAGAGTAAAAAGAAATAATTTTTTCTCTTTTCTTCCTTCTTCTCTTCTCTCTTTCTTTTTCTTTGCTTTCTTTCTTCCTTCTCTTCTTTCTCTGTCTTTCCTCTCTCAGACGTTTAATTCTTTGAATCAGACGCCTTAACTGGTGATCTGCTACAGTGCTTCTTCAACCTTCTTTGGCTTCTTCTTCTTATTTTCTTCT